>OV725083.1:1816726-3146137 GCA_928085145.1 Nezara viridula | reverse complement strand
GTGAAAAAACTAAGGCTTTAGCCTTGGTTCAAATTGGAAGAAAAAAAGTTTTATTTTTCGAATGCTATGAAACTTCGTATTTGAGGGTTCTTAGGGGTCCTGAATACGAATCACAACTCGGTTTCTCCTTAAAAAAATGTTTGACATGTCTGCATATAAATATTGATCGATCTATTTCTTTCATAACTTTTTCCACTGAGCATAGGGGATGATGTGGCTGTTGATATTAATGTCTCCATCGTATACCCTTTCATTTGATACCTCATTCGTCAAAATCCGTTGTTATCAAATTTTCAGTGTTTTTCGTGAAAAAACTAAGGCTTTAGCCTTGGTTCAAATTGGAAGAAAAAAAGTTTTATTTTTCGAATGCTATGAAACTTCGTATTTGAGGGTTCTTAGGGGTCCTGAATACGAATCACAACTCGGTTTCTCCTTAAAAAAATGTTTGACATGTCTGCATATAAATATTGATCTATTTCTTTCATAACTTTTTCCACTGAGCATAGGGGATGATGTGGCTGTTGATATTAATGTCTCTATCGAATACCCTTTCATTCGATACCTCATTCGTCAAAATCCGTTGTTATCAAATTTTCAGTGTTTTTCGTGAAAAAAACTAAGGCTTTAGCCTTGGTTCAAATTGGAAGAAAAAAAGTTTTATTTTTCGAATGCTATGAAACTTCGTATTTGAGGGTTCTTAGGGGTCCTGAATACGAATCACAACTCGGTTTCTCCTTAAAAAAATGTTTGACATGTCTGCATATAAATATTGATCTATTTCTTTCATAACTTTTTCCACTGAGCATAGGGGATGATGTGGCTGTTGATATTAATGTCTCTATCGAATACCCTTTCATTTGATACCTCATTCGTCAAAATCCGTTGTTATCAAATTTTCAGTGTTTTTCGTGAAAAAAACTAAGGCTTTAGCCTTGGTTCAAATTGGAAGAAAAAAAGTTTTATTTTTCGAATGCTATGAAACTTCGTATTTGAGGGTTCTTAGGGGTCCTGAATACGAATCACAACTCGGTTTCTCCTTAAAAAAATGTTTGACATGTCTGCATATAAATATTGATCTATTTCTTTCATAACTTTTTCCACTGAGCATAGGGGATGATGTGGCTGTTGATATTAATGTCTCTATCGAATACCCTTTCATTTGATACCTCATTCGTCAAAATCCGTTGTTATCAAATTTTCAGTGTTTTTCGTGAAAAAACTAAGGCTTTAGCCTTGGTTCAAATTGGAAGAAAAAAAGTTTTATTTTTCGAATGCTATGAAACTTCGTATTTGAGGGTTCTTAGGGGTCCTGAATACGAATCACAACTCGGTTTCTCCTTAAAAAAATGTTTGACATGTCTGCATATAAATATTGATCTATTTCTTTCATAACTTTTTCCACTGAGCATAGGGGATGATGTGGCTGTTGATATTAATGTCTCTATCGAATACCCTTTCATTTGATACCTCATTCGTCAAAATCCGTTGTTATCAAATTTTCAGTGTTTTTCGTGAAAAAACTAAGGCTTTAGCCTTGGTTCAAATTGGAAGAAAAAAAGTTTTATTTTTCGAATGCTATGAAACTTCGTATTTGAGGGTTCTTAGGGGTCCTGAATACGAATCACAACTCGGTTTCTCCTTAAAAAAATGTTTGACATGTCTGCATATAAATATTGATCTATTTCTTTCATAACTTTTTCCACTGAGCATAGGGGATGATGTGGCTGTTGATATTAATGTCTCCATCGTATACCCTTTCATTTGATACCTCATTCGTCAAAATCCGTTGTTATCAAATTTTCAGTGTTTTTCGTGAAAAAAACTAAGGCTTTAGCCTTAGTTCAAATTGGAAGAAAAAAGTTTTATTTTTCGAATGCTATGAAACTTCGTATTTGAGGGTTCTTAGGGGTCCTGAATACAAATCACAACTCGGTTTCTCCTTAAAAAAATGTTTGACATGTCTGCATATAAATATTGATCTATTTCTTTCATAACTTTTTCCACTGAGCATAGGGGATGATGTGGCTGTTGATATTAATGTCTCTATCGAATACCCTTTCATTCGATACCTCATTCGTCAAAATCCGTTGTTATCAAATTTTCAGTGTTTTTCGTGAAAAAAACTAAGGCTTTAGCCTTGGTTCAAATTGGAAGAAAAAAAGTTTTATTTTTCGAATGCTATGAAACTTCATATTTGAGGGTTCTTAGGGGTCCTGAATACTAATCACAACTCGGTTTCTCCTTAAAAAAATGTTTGACATGTCTGCATATAAATATTGATCTATTTCTTTCATAACTTTTTCCACTGAGCATAGGGGATGATGTGGCTGTTGATATTAATGTCTCTATCGAATACCCTTTCATTTGATACCTCATTCGTCAAAATCCGTTGTTATCAAATTTTCAGTGTTTTTCGTGAAAAAACTAAGGCTTTAGCCTTGGTTCAAATTGGAAGAAAAAAAGTTTTATTTTTCGAATGCTATGAAACTTCGTATTTGAGGGTTCTTAGGGGTCCTGAATACGAATCACAACTCTGTTTCTCCTTAAAAAAATGTTTGACATGTCTGCATATAAATATTGATCTATTTCTTTCATAACTTTTTCCACTGAGCATAGGGGATGATGTGGCTGTTGATATTAATGTCTGTATCGAATACCCTTTCATTTGATACCTCATTCGTCAAAATCCGTTGTTATCAAATTTTCAGTGTTTTTCGTGA
Source organism: Nezara viridula (assembly GCA_928085145.1). Classification (NCBI taxonomy): domain Eukaryota; kingdom Metazoa; phylum Arthropoda; class Insecta; order Hemiptera; family Pentatomidae; genus Nezara; species Nezara viridula. The sequence continues at coordinate 3,143,417 of OV725083.1, read as the reverse complement.
AAAAAACTAAGGCTTTAGCCTTGGTTCAAATTGGAAGAAAAAAAGTTTTATTTTTCGAATGCTATGAAACTTCGTATTTGAGGGTTCTTAGGGGTCCAGAATACGAATCACAACTCGGTTTCTCCTTAAAAAAATGTTTGACATGTCTGCATATAAATATTGATCTATTTCTTTCATAACTTTTTCCACTGAGCATAGGGGATGATGTGGCTGTTGATATTAATGTCTCCATCGTATACCCTTTCATTTGATACCTCATTCGTCAAAATCCGTTGTTATCAAATTTTCAGTGTTTTTCGTGAAAAAAACTAAGGCTTTAGCCTTGGTTCAAATTGGAAGAAAAAAAGTTTTATTTTTCGAATGCTATGAAACTTCGTATTTGAGGGTTCTTAGGGGTCCAGAATACGAATCACAACTCGGTTTCTCCTTAAAAAAATGTTTGACATGTCTGCATATACATATTGATCTATTTCTTTCATAACTTTTTCCACTGAGCATAGGGGATGATGTGGCTGTTGATATTAATGTCTCCATCGTATACCCTTTCATTTGATACCTCATTCGTCAAAATCCGTTGTTATCAAATTTTCAGTGTTTTTCGTGAAAAAACTAAGGCTTTAGCCTTGGTTCAAATTGGAAGAAAAAAAGTTTTATTTTTCGAATGCTATGAAACTTCGTATTTGAGGGTTCTTAGGGGTCCTGAATACGAATCACAACTCGGTTTCTCCTTAAAAAAATGTTTGACATGTCTGCATATAAATATTGATCTATTTCTTTCATAACTTTTTCCACTGAGCATAGGGGATGATGTGGCTGTTGATATTAATGTCTCTATCGAATACCCTTTCATTCGATACCTCATTCGTCAAAATCCGTTGTTATCAAATTTTCAGTGTTTTTCGTGAAAAAAACTAAGGCTTTAGCCTTGGTTCAAATTGGAAGAAAAAAAGTTTTATTTTTCGAATGCTATGAAACTTCGTATTTGAGGGTTCTTAGGGGTCCTGAATACGAATCACAACTCTGTTTCTCCTTAAAAAAATGTTTGACATGTCTGCATATAAATATTGATCTATTTCTTTCATAACTTTTTCCACTGAGCATAGGGGATGATGTGGCTGTTGATATTAATGTCTCTATCGAATACCCTTTCATTTGATACCTCATTCGTCAAAATCCGTTGTTATCAAATTTTCAGTGTTTTTCGTGAAAAAACTAAGGCTTTAGCCTTGGTTCAAATCGGAAGAAAAAAAGTTTTATTTTTCGAATGCTATGAAACTTCGTATTTGAGAGTTCTTAGGGGTCCTGAATACGAATCACAACTCGGTTTCTCCTTAAAAAAATGTTTGACATGTCTGCATATAGATATTGATCTATTTCTTTCATAACTTTTTCCACTGAGCATAGGGGATGATGTGGCTGTTGATATTAATGTCTGTATCGAATACCCTTTCATTTGATACCTCATTCGTCAAAATCCGTTGTTATCAAATTTTTAGTGTTTTTCGTGAAAAATCAAAGGCTTTAAGCCTTGGTTCAAATCGGAAGAAAAAAAGTTTTATTTTTCGAATGCTATGAAACTTCGTATTTGAGGGTTCTTAGGGGTCCTGAATACGAATCACAACTCGGTTTCTCCTTAAAAAAATGTTTGACATGTCTGCATATAGATATTGATCTATTTCTTTCATAACTTTTTCCACTGAGCATAGGGGATGATGTGGCTGTTGATATTAATGTCTCTATCGAATACCCTTTCATTTGATACCTCATTCGTCAAAATCCGTTGTTATCAAATTTTCAGAGTTTTTCGTAAAAAAACTGAGGCTTTAGCCTTGGTTCAAATTGGAAGAAAAAAAGTTTTATTTTTCGAATGCTATGAAACTTCGTATTTGAGGGTTCTTAGGGGTCCTGAATACGAATCACAACTCGGTTTCTCCTTAAAAAAATGTTTGACATGTCTGCATATAAATATTGATCTATTTCTTTCATAACTTTTTCCACTGAGCATAGGGGATGATGTGGCTGTTGATATTAATGTCTGTATCGAATACCCTTTCATTTGATACCTCATTCGTCAAAATCCGTTGTTATCAAATTTTCAGTGTTTTTCGTGAAAAAACTAAGGCTTTAGCCTTGGTTCAAATTGGAAGAAAAAAAGTTTTATTTTTCGAATGCTATGAAACTTCGTATTTGAGGGTTCTTAGGGGTCCTGAATACGAATCACAACTCGGTTTCTCCTTAAAAAAATGTTTGACATGTCTGCATATAAATATTGATCTATTTCTTTCATAACTTTTTCCACTGAGCATAGGGGATGATGTGGCTGTTGATATTAATGTCTCCATCGTATACCCTTTCATTTGATACCTCATTCGTCAAAATCCGTTGTTATCAAATTTTCAGTGTTTTTCGTGAAAAAAACTAAGGCTTTAGCCTTGGTTCAAATTGGAAGAAAAAAAGTTTTATTTTTCGAATGCTATGAAACTTCGTATTTGAGGGTTCTTAGGGGTCCTGAATACGAATCACAACTCGGTTTCTCCTTAAAAAAATGTTTGACATGTCTGCATATAAATATTGATCTATTTCTTTCATAACTTTTTCCACTGGTCATGGGGGATGATGTGGCTGTTGTTATTAATGTCTCCATCGAATACCCTTTCATTTGATATCTCATTCGTCAAAATCCGTTGTTATCAAATTTTCAGTGTTTTTCGTGAAAAAACTAAGGCTTTAGCCTTGGTTCAAATTGGAAGAAAAAAAGTTTTATTTTTCGAATGCTATGAAACTTCGTATTTGAGGGTTCTTAGGGGTCCTGAATACGAATCACAACTCTGTTTCTCCTTAAAAAAATGTTTGACATGTCTGCATATAAATATTGATCTATTTCTTTCATAACTTTTTCCACTGAGCATAGGGGATGATGTGGCTGTTGATATTAATGTCTCTATCGAATACCCTTTCATTCGATACCTCATTCGTCAAAATCCGTTGTTATCAAATTTTCAGTGTTTTTCGTGAAAAAAACTAAGGCTTTAGCCTTGGTTCAAATTGGAAGAAAAAAAGTTTTATTTTTCGAATGCTATGAAACTTCGTATTTGAGAGTTCTTAGGGGTCCTGAATACGAATCACAACTCTGTTTCTCCTTAAAAAAATGTTTGACATGTCTGCATATAAATATTGATCTATTTCTTTCATAACTTTTTCCACTGGTCATGGGGGATGATGTGGCTGTTGTTATTAATGTCTCTATCGAATACCCTTTCATTTGATACCTCATTCGTCAAAATCCGTTGTTATCAAATTTTTAGTGTTTTTCGTGAAAAATCAAAGGCTTTAGCCTTGGTTCAAATCGGAAGAAAAAAAGTTTTATTTTTCGAATGCTATGAAACTTCGTATTTGAGAGTTCTTAGGGGTCCTGAATACGAATCACAACTCGGTTTCTCCTTAAAAAAATGTTTGACATGTCTGCATATAGATATTGATCTATTTCTTTCATAACTTTTTCCACTGAGCATAGGGGATGATGTGGCTGTTGATATTAATGTCTCTATCGAATACCCTTTCATTTGATACCTCATTCGTCAAAATCCGTTGTTATCAAATTTTTAGTGTTTTTCGTGAAAAATCAAAGGCTTTATTAGCCTTGGTTCAAATCGGAAGAAAAAAAGTTTTATTTTTCGAATGCTATGAAACTTCGTATTTGAGAGTTCTTAGGGGTCCTGAATACGAATCACAACTCGGTTTCTCCTTAAAAAAATGTTTGACATGTCTGCATATAGATATTGATCTATTTCTTTCATAACTTTTTCCACTGAGCATAGGGGATGATGTGGCTGTTGATATTAATGTCTCTATCGAATACCCTTTCATTTGATACCTCATTCGTCAAAATCCGTTGTTATCAAATTTTCAGAGTTTTTCGTAAAAAAACTGAGGCTTTAGCCTTGGTTCAAATTGGAAGAAAAAAAGTTTTATTTTTCGAATGCTATGAAACTTCGTATTTGAGGGTTCTTAGGGGTCCAGAATACGAATCACAACTCGGTTTCTCCTTAAAAAAATGTTTGACATGTCTGCATATACATATTGATCTATTTCTTTCATAACTTTTTCCACTGAGCATAGGGGATGATGTGGCTGTTGATATTAATGTCTGTATCGAATACCCTTTCATTTGATACCTCATTCGTCAAAATCCGTTGTTATCAAATTTTCAGTGTTTTTCGTGAAAAAACTAAGGCTTTAGCCTTGGTTCAAATTGGAAGAAAAAAAGTTTTATTTTTCGAATGCTATGAAACTTCGTATTTGAGGGTTCTTAGGGGTCCTGAATACAAATCACAACTCGGTTTCTCCTTAAAAAAATGTTTGACATGTCTGCATATAAATATTGATCTATTTCTTTCATAACTTTTTCCACTGAGCATAGGGGATGATGTGGCTGTTGATATTAATGTCTCTATCGAATACCCTTTCATTCGATACCTCATTCGTCAAAATCCGTTGTTATCAAATTTTCAGTGTTTTTCGTGAAAAAAACTAAGGCTTTAGCCTTGGTTCAAATTGGAAGAAAAAAAGTTTTATTTTTCGAATGCTATGAAACTTCGTATTTGAGAGTTCTTAGGGGTCCTGAATACGAATCACAACTCTGTTTCTCCTTAAAAAAATGTTTGACATGTCTGCATATAAATATTGATCTATTTCTTTCATAACTTTTTCCACTGGTCATGGGGGATGATGTGGCTGTTGTTATTAATGTCTCCATCGAATACCCTTTCATTTGATATCTCATTCGTCAAAATCCGTTGTTATCAAATTTTCAGTGTTTTTCGTGAAAAAACTAAGGCTTTAGCCTTGGTTCAAATTGGAAGAAAAAAAGTTTTATTTTTCGAATGCTATGAAACTTCGTATTTGAGGGTTCTTAGGGGTCCTGAATACGAATCACAACTCTGTTTCTCCTTAAAAAAATGTTTGACATGTCTGCATATAAATATTGATCTATTTCTTTCATAACTTTTTCCACTGAGCATAGGGGATGATGTGGCTGTTGATATTAATGTCTCTATCGAATACCCTTTCATTCGATACCTCATTCGTCAAAATCCGTTGTTATCAAATTTTCAGTGTTTTTCGTGAAAAAAACTAAGGCTTTAGCCTTGGTTCAAATTGGAAGAAAAAAAGTTTTATTTTTCGAATGCTATGAAACTTCGTATTTGAGAGTTCTTAGGGGTCCTGAATACGAATCACAACTCTGTTTCTCCTTAAAAAAATGTTTGACATGTCTGCATATAAATATTGATCTATTTCTTTCATAACTTTTTCCACTGGTCATGGGGGATGATGTGGCTGTTGTTATTAATGTCTCCATCGAATACCCTTTCATTTGATATCTCATTCGTCAAAATCCGTTGTTATCAAATTTTCAGTGTTTTTCGTGAAAAAACTAAGGCTTTAGCCTTGGTTCAAATTGGAAGAAAAAAAGTTTTATTTTTCGAATGCTATGAAACTTCGTATTTGAGAGTTCTTAGGGGTCCTGAATACGAATCACAACTCTGTTTCTCCTTAAAAAAATGTTTGACATGTCTGCATATAAATATTGATCTATTTCTTTCATAACTTTTTCCACTGAGCATAGGGGATGATGTGGCTGTTGATATTAATGTCTCCATCGAATACCCTTTCATTTGATATCTCATTCGTCAAAATCCGTTGTTATCAAATTTTCAGTGTTTTTCGTGAAAAAACTAAGGCTTTAGCCTTGGTTCAAATTGGAAGAAATAATGTTTTGTTTTTAGAATGCTATGAAACTCCGTATTTGAGGGTTCTTTGGGGTCCTAAATACGAATATCAACTCGGTTTCTCCTTAAAAAAATGTTTGACATGTCTGCGTATAAAAATTTATCTATTTCTTCTATAACTTTTTCCACTGAACGTTCGGGAGGATATGGCTGTTGTTATTAATGTCTCCATCGAATACCCTTTTATTTGATACCTCATTCGTCAAAATCCGTGTTTATCAAATTTTCAGTGTTTTTCGTGAACAAACTAAGGCTTTAGCCTTGGTTCAAATTGGAAGAAAAAATGTTTTGTTTTTAGAATGCTATGAAACTCCGTATTTGATGGTTATTCGGGGTCCTAAATACGAATATCAACTCGGTTTCTCCTTAAAAAAATGTTTGACATGTCTGCATATAAATATTGATCTATTTCTTTCATAACTTTTTCCACTGGTCATTGGGGATGATGTGGCTGTTGTTATTAATGTCTCTATCGAATATCCTTTCATTTGATACCTTATTCGTCGAAATCCGTTGTTATCAAATTTTAATATGGATCTCATCTCTGTTTTTTTGAGGGTTCTTAAAAAAAAAATATTGAATTCTTTGTTAATTGTCTAAATGTTGCTTGTTGTTTTGTCCGTAGGTATACAAAGGAATATATCTTTTTTATAACTAAATTTTCTGGTGCAGCCCTTAAAAAATAAATTTGGAACAGCAAATTTAGAATTTTATGTTTATATATTTAATATGTCTTCTAGACAGTTATAATTTTATTTTTAAATTAAAGCTTTGGAGTTATGTTTTTTTTTTCTTTTTAAATATGTTTACATTTAAGTATTGTTCCAACCTGCAAAAAAAAAAAAAAAAAAAAAAAAAATAGCAGTTTCAACTTTACCTCAATTAATTCTGAGTTATCAATCATTGTTTCTTGCAGTTCTCATATAGCTTTTTAGAAAACCTTATTAATTTCTAAGTTGAAATTTTACTAATGTTTAAACAAGATTATTTAAACAGTTTATATTAAAACATTATCGTTACTTTAATCCATAATTCAAATTACATGCAATCAAACTTTAAATTTCATCTACCTGGAAGATATCTTAATAATTGCAAGTATCATGGCATTTGTGATATATACTCATTACAAAGTTTATGATGAAAAATTTTGGTATGGAAATGGATAGATAATGAGAATCAATTTAAATGATTTAACTTTTTTTTTAAGATTTAAAGTTTTTTTATATCATAACCTGATGCTAATTTCTCCTTTTATGTTAGATATTAATTATTTTTGTGATTTACTGACTGTTTTTTTTTTTTTTTTGTTTTATTTGTTAGCAAGAGTTTTATTTAAATCAGCATAAAATTCAAATAAATGAAACCATGTACGTTACAGTGCCCTTGGTAATAATGTTGACTATTTTGGCAATATTCACTGTATTGCACAATCCGATGGCGAAGTATTGTGGGTGCCACCAACGCAATTTGTGGTCTTTTGCGATATGGATCTTTTCAAGTGGCCATTTGATCGCCATATCTGTTCCCTCAAGCTGGGTTCCTGGACTTACACAGGCCACCAGATAGATCTTCAGCTTGGTGACTTTGTTAGTTTTTTTTTTTTAATTACTTAATTACTCATTTTTTCAATACTATATTCCAAAAACTCAGTTAATTTTTTTGCTACAAATCTCATCTGTTTTTTCACCTTTATGAAAAATTTCCCAAAATGGTTAAGTACCTTTTTGAAAGTAAGCTCTTAATTTTTTTTTAAAATTATTTATAACAAAAAAATGTTATTTTATATTTATAATATAAATAATAACAATCTTTCAAATAAAAGAAGTAAAAAATGAACATAATTTTGTTTTGATGTGACAGGGAGAGCTAGAAGAATCTCTCAAGTCAATGGAAGTTACCGAATGGAAGGTGGTGGCAGCCTCAAGAAAGCGCTCAACGACGTATTATTCGATTTTCACCTTTGTCGCTCCTTTCGTCGACATCGAGTTCACCCTCACAATTGAAAGGAGATCTCCTTCCTACAGAGCTGTTGTTATTGTGCCTGCTATCGGTGAGTTCCTCTATATTACGTTTAAATAATCATGATTGTTGGAAAAGATAATTATTAATGTTAATAAAATAAATCACTACCTCAAACATCATTCATTAATAGAATTCTTCCTGATGATCTGAGCTAGAACAGGAGTTCTCAAACTTGTTTTGTCACAGCTTTCTTGGGCAAATATAATTTTTCAGCAACTTTACTTGGCTAAAAAAATTTCACCAGCACCATTTTTGGACTGAAGATAATTCGAGGCACCATAGATAATTTTTTAAAAAATTCGTAACACAGTTGTCCTTAAAGCCTCTAATGATAGCTAGAGTCTTTACAAATTGTTAGTTCATTATATATATATTTATATATATATATATATATATATATATATATATATATGTATGTATATTTAGGATATCTATTCAACAAATTGACAATTTAGGCCTTAAATATTAAATAATAATATATTTAGTTTCTAATTTTTTTATTTAAGTCAACATTACACCAATGTTTTCACTTCAAAATCCTTCTACGACGTTTTGGCTCGTCGAGCCAATTTGAAATCTAAAAATAAATTTTTCAATTTACGATCATTTCTAATAATATTTTATTTAATTATCCAAGCATAATTAATAGTATAATCATTAATACATTCTAAAAAACTCACATATTTCAAAATATAATTTTTTTTATATTATTATCTATCATGTACTTGTCTATTATACCTCGTATGTAAAATACATGTGTCTTCTCATAATAACCAGTATCAGGCTCGACATGTCTATTTCTAACTATTTGATTACATTATTATTATAAAAAACTTTTCTTATAAAAAAATTTATATAATGTTAAATTACCATATTATGTGTCAACCCACATGTTGTCAGTTTCATTGCTATTGAGTGACTTGTTGATATTATAGGAGTGGGGAAGATTACTTATACATATATAGACGAGCTGAAACGTTGCAGTAGGATTTTGAATTGAAAACATTGATGTAATGTTGGCTTAAATAAAAAAATTAGAAACTAAATATTATACACCGAAATAGAAGAAAATAATAATAATAATATATTGTTGTTATTTATAAGAAAAACATCATACATTTTTTTAGAAGCCCTGAAATATTAATCTGAGTGTGGCCCAGTCACCAATAGTCTAGATACCTCACTGATGAGACTCATTCATTTAGTTAAAAAAAACACTTTACTTTTGGCTTGATTCTAATTGTATTTGTTGATGTGTCAAACTATATAAAATGTTTTTGAGGTAGTTCCTACCTCTTAGTTTGTTTTCAGAGAAGTACTTCTGAATTAATTTTCCATCCAAAATAAAACAAATCTTAGTACTTTGAAAGGTGCATTCTTTATGGGACAATTTACAACAAACTATTTTTACTTTATTGAATATTTAATAGTTGACCGTTGCATTATAAAGGACGGAGATGGTCTGGGGTGGCGCTCATAAATAGGCTAAATAGCAGCCGAACTAATTTATTAAAAGGCTTTTAATAAAATAGTTTTGCTGCTATTTAGCCTATTTATGACCGCCACCCCGGACCATCTCCGTCCTTTATTTTTACTTTAATTAGAAAGAAAAATAATTTTATCATTAGAAGCATAGGTGGTATAAGCTAGATTTTCTAGAATAAATTTGATTAATTTAAATATGTATAACATTTGCCTTTTGAGCCTAAATATGCACAAAATCAAATTTTGACCAAACAGGCAACAAAGAAATTTAAAACAGTTTGTTTCATAAAAATATTGATACACATTAAAACAAAATTATTTGCATACAAATCTGGCCCTTGGTTAACATTTTTTCCCAAACAAATTAATTATTTTATAATGAGAAGAAGAATAGTTGGGGTGATCAGTCAAATAAGAAGGCAAAATAAATGATAATATTTATTTTGTCATTTGCCGACGTTTTGACCTGAAGTTCAGGCCATCATCAGGGCTAAGACAAGAACTTTTACAGACAAGAACTCTTTTATATTTTATTCTAAGATTCCCTTTACAATACTTATGTTACCTTTTTGACTATGTTTACTTCATCATTCCACACTTTGTACCTGGTATTATTATTTGTCTTCTTATCTTGTTCTTACTATTGTCATTATTCTAACAACTGCATTTTACTTTAATTTTTATGTTTCTCATACCTTGTTATCTGGTTCTTGTCTTAGCCCTGATGATGGCCTGAACTTCAGGTCGAAACGTCGGCAAATGACAAAATAAATATTATCATTTATTTTGCCTTCTTATTTGACTGATCACCCCAACTATTCTTCTTCTCATTATTCACGACAGTCAATTATTTAACCACTATTATAATTATTTTATAGTTATAAACAACTTTGAGATTAATTGAGCAATTCTGTTTATATATTCTAATGTCTAATTATTATTGTTCCAAAGATGCTCTTATTTATATTTTCACGTCTTGTTTCTAGGTACCATCTTGCTTACTCTTTGCTCCCTGTGGCTGCCACCATTCGGAAAGGAGCGTTTCATGCTCAGTGGCATCACTGCCATCTTTGTGTCTCTATTTCTCATTTACTTCACGATACGCCTGCCTCTTATAGGGCACTGTACACCGCTGGTTGGTTAGTATGATACAAATACTTATATAAAGTAATTCTACAAAATAATATCTTTGTCTTTACTGTATTAGATAACTAGCAAAAATATTATACTTTAATATTCTTATACAAATTTAATCACACCAATTGGATTAGCATCTATAATGATTGATATTTTTGCTGATTCCATTTTCATTAAGTTATCACTTTTAATGTTTTATTTTTATTTTTATTTACTACTTGATATAAACTTAGTTGGGTGTATCATTTAATGGTGTACAATGCTATGATAAAGCCAACTCTAATGTATGGTGTAAGGCTTGGACACAAACAACCTTGAAAGATTTGAGAGGAAAATCGTCTGTATAATAACCAGAGCAATCTGGGAACAGAGCATTAACTAATTTATATAAGAGGAGAAACCTCAACCAAAAAATGCTTACTGAAACTGGTGTTCAGCGAATATAACCTGAATATATTATTCATTAAAATAATACAAGGCATCTATAGAGTGGAGGTGATACTTGATACCTGAACCAAAATTGGCAAGTGGAGTTTTATCTATCGGTACAAACCACTTTTATCAATGGAGCCATCTACATTTTAATCCAACATTGGCACAGTATTAAGTAATCTTTTAAATGTTTCCATGGACTAATCCTTACTAAGACTTGATAAAATATTGCATATAATAATTTATTCTCAGAGAACTTATTCTTCTTTCAAAATAAGCACTTACGTTTTACAACTTTAAAGAACAGTAGGAAGGATGACAATGTTGTAAATTATAATGGTTAAGTTTATGGAGAGAAGATATGAGGATAAGTAATTTCGCAGCTTAAAAATAACAAGGATTACCTGCCTTTAATCTGTTGTTAATCAAAATGAAGCAATATTATAAACAAAGAACATGAAAACCAGTGGCTAAGTTAACATAAAGATAATTCCCTTTATTTTGAGTATCTTTCTACTAAATTTTCTGGTCTCGCATGGATTTTTTAGACTAATAAATAGTTATATCTTATGGTCTCCTGTTGCAGTTTTATTCTTTGCCTCAAGCCTGCTGTTTGTCTGTTGCTCTGTCGTCATAGCAGTAATGTTTAACAACTTATCACGAAATCGGCTGCCGAAGATCCTAGTGGACTGCTTTAGAGGTAGAATCTTTCGGATACTTATGCTACCCAGCATAAGGCTCAAGGTATGCATCACATTATCACCTCATCCCTACTACATTGTAACAATAACCTTTATATGGTAAACATATTAATTCTTCAATTTATTGATTTCTTTTTCCTAAATTTAGATTTACAATTAATACAATTTTTTAAAAATATTTACTGTTTAATAAGATTTTTTTTTTTAATTAAAAAAACAGAACAAAACTCTTTAACTTATTATCTCTGCATAATGTTGATCTAACTGCCTTGAATCTGTTTCTAAATTTATGGTATAATTTATGTTTTGAATAATACATACATAATGCTTCTACTTTTTTTTTTTCTTTTTCATGTATTTCTCTCTTTTTGTAAAATTTGATTATTTAAAAAAATCAAAATTATGATCATTTGGACTGATTTGCCCAAATCTTTATTTATTATATAATAATGAGCCTTGTATTGTATCTAGTGTAATATTATTAATTTATTATTGTATGATAAATGAAGATATTTATTATCCTAAATGATTTTAATAATATTTAGGTTTTTTCCTGTAAAAAAATCTAAACACTGAAACATTGGCGTTGAAATTAAAATAAGTAAGACACATGAAAATGAAGTTTAATATTAAAAATGAGAAGACCATAGTGGCAGAGCTCTATTTTATTTAATTAATTAATCTTCAAAGCAGATTTATTTTGTTTGCAAGCAATTAATCTTCAATAGTGAAGTATTATTATTGTATTTTATTTGGATTCATAATTTTTAAAAGTGATAGAGATAATTTTACATATAAACATTATAGTGAATCAAATATTTTAATTTATCACAATTAAAGATTTTTTAAATAAAATTTATTCTTTTTCAGTCAAGCTATGAGGAAGAAATTGGTACTACAGGTGAAGAACTGAGAGCCTATGATAGCTGTAACGAAGACCGAATGATCTTCAACCGAAGAACTCCCCAAGAAGGATGGAGCCTGATTGCCATGGCTATTGATAGAATTTTGTTTATAATTTACTTTGTAATTTATCTTTCCTTCATTCTAAATGCTGTGCTGTGACTAATAATAATTATAATATATTTTCTTAGTTTTTAAGAATGGATATCGGATGCTTCTAGTCTCGACTAAAGATATTTTTAAGTGATATTCTGATATTCATTGTTAATGTTAATCATATCTTAATTTGGAGCAATTACAGCTCACCAACTTATAATCAGGAAAATAATAATTTCAAAAGTGAACAATAATTTATTCAAAAACAATCAACAGGAATGTTTTCATGGAAAGTTTGGTGAGGGAAAAAAAAAAATGCTGAATTTAAATAAGTAGCCTAACTTACAAAATACAGTGTAATCCTCCTTATATATCAATTTTTTTAAACATAGAATTTTAGGAAAAAGATATGAAATTTCCATGAATTGAACAAAAACTCAAATTAAAAATATGATTATCAGAGAGGTCTCTTGGTTTACTCTTCATAAGAATGTGAATAAGAAAAACAAAATGTCTCCCTGTTTCATAAAACAATGAAAATAAAAATAAGATCTTATTTAAGAAGAAGCAATTGCATGCAGTGACATGTCCTCTGAATATTTCCAAACATTGTGTTATATTTTGATTTTATATTCTGTTTAACTTTCTCTTCTTTGTTGTAACATGGCTCCTAAAAGTTCGACTTGATAATCAATGTAAAAGTCAGATGAAAAATGAAGATGGAATATGTCAGTAGTAAAAGGTTTCAAAACATATCTGGAATGGAAAACCAACTCAAGATAGAAAGATTTAAGGTCTAAAAGGAACACTAGAAGGCTACAAACGGAGATCAAAGAAATATAAAATAAGATTGAAGATCTCGAAATAACAATCAGAAAATAAAACCTGAATTCTATGGACATAGAACTAGACATGGCTTAATAACCAGATTTTCGATAAATTTTGTGAGAAGAAGATTCAATATTACAGAATCCTTCAAAAGATTTGATATTACAGAAGCCTGGATAGAGAAAAAAAAAAATGAATTGGAATGAAGAAAGAAAAATCAAGTAGGCAGAAATTATAAAGAACTTCTCGAAGATAAAAAACAAAACAAATTTATAAAATTTTTGAGTGGTCCTTGAAGACATGTTAAAAACAATTTGTAAGTTCTGAACTTCGGACATAATTTTAATTCTTATATAATCGAAGAATTATATACATCATAAAATAAATGTACCAATATTACAGTTTTCGACTCGTTAAAACAAGCTTTATATTTCCCATAGAGAGTGCAAATATGAGTAAATTTGCAGTTATGATACTTAGGATAGTGATGCCTGAACCTCAAGTGATATGACAAAATAAGCTGACTGGCAGTTGATTCTTTAATGGAGCAAGTCTGGGATTTGTTTCAAGAAGGTTTTCTTATAATTTTTCCTTATTGAGTTTGATATTTTGTTTCATTCATCGGTGGTTTGAAATTTCTTAGTTTAATTTAAATCTGTGCAGAATTTATTTATTTATTTTTTAATTATATAATAAACCTATTCACCTTTTGATGTAAACACAACTATATGAATAGATTTATTACATTATTTTCCTTTTAGTAATAAAGTGAAACCCTGCCTGTGATATTTATGTTTCATTGAGCTTAATTAATTATGTCATTATTTTATTATATAAGAAAATATTTATGATGTAATTGTTTTGCTTAATTATCTGCTAAAATTTATTAACTATAAATATATTCATTATTGGTTTTACTTTACTTTTTTGTCTTATTTAATCCATTAGTCAAATAAAAATAAAAATTGAATACAAAACAAAAACTACAGAAATAATCTGAGAAGGAGTTAGTCGGGGGTGCGGTCAGATAAATACTAAATTAAAATATAGTAATTATTTTATTTTAATTTTGCCGACGTTTCGAACCACTTTGCAGGTCGTCTTCAGGGCTACAAAAGACCCAAAACAAGTTTATTATTGTTTTCTATGTTAAATGTAATGACAATAATATAAATTATTGTTTTCTCATAGAGTTATTTATACTTAATAATCTATCCTAACGATATTACACTATTAATCCTTCAATTTCTTCACTTCTTAACCTTTAGTCCTGTTATCTGTTTACACCCTTTATTAAAAGTAACCTCCACTTGCTTGTTATCCACTGATATCTCATTATTATGTTATCTTATTCTTATTTTAACTTTACTGTAACATTACTTATTCAATTTTCAATCTATTTATTAGTTAACATTCATTTTATTTATCTGTTAAACCCACAGTTATCTAATGAAATCTCTATTAGTTTGTTATACACTTATTCCTTATCTTTTATAGCAATCTGTTTACTTTTAACTTACATGCTATATTCTCCTTTATTTTTATTCATACTTATTTTCCATTTATTTGTATCTTCTACATATATAATACTTAATATTTTACTACATTGTCACCCACTATATCTCTGATATCATCTTTTATTTCTGTATCTGACAACTTCTTCTCATTTTATATCTACTTATATTTAATTTTTATTCTCAACATGTTTTGTATCTTTTGTAGTCCTGAAGACGACCTGCAAAGTGGGCAAAATTAAAATAAAATAATTACTATATTTTAATTTAGTATTTATCTGACCGCACCCCCGACTAACTCCTTCTCATATTATATCAACGGTCAACCATCTCTACATCATACAGAAATAATCCTACCCAACCTAAGAAATGCTAGAGCAAAATCTGAAGAAAATTGAACATGGCTGATTTTATTAGCATAATAAGCACACAAGTGAAATGCTGAACAATTGAATTGAAATAATTGTTGTAGCCCAAGATCTATAAAGTTATCAGGTTTGCTCACTCAGAGGAAAAATAGTGGGGAGGAATCGAACTGTGCCGTACCATTTCAGCTCTTGTTTTTAAATTAAATGTTTTATGGTTAATATTTAGCTTTCTGTATGAAATCAATACTTTAACATACAATAACTTATTAATATTAATAAATTTAAAAAGAGAAATAAATGTTCATTTGCAATTTTTTAAATTACCAACCAATTAAAATATAATTTAACAAGTTGATGTTATAAGTAAGGTTTTTTTCATAAGTGCAAAATACCATAATATTTTTTAAAAATTATTTCAAGTAAATGAAGAACAATATAAAATAATGGAACAATTAAAAAATCAGTAAATCGTCAATTTCAACATTTTCTGCTCTAAGAAAAGCACATTGTTACAACATTGTTTTTTTTAATAAAATATTGTTTGTTCCAACTTCTATTAATAGTTATATTATCATGAAAAATGCAAGAAACATTAACAAACCAGTTCTCTGTAATATTAAAAGAAATATTCATGAGATCTATAAACAAAATTATGTTAACATAATTGTGTTACAGGTTTTTTTTTTCTATTTTTTTAAACAAATATAAATATTCATTTATTTATATTTGAAATGAAGAATTAAAAAAAAACTTAAGATAAATTTCTATCTTTGCTTCTCAGTACTGGTCTGTGACTTTAATAACATTTTATTCTAGGTTGTTAATCTTATTAATTTATTTGCTAACTAGAAATTCTCTTCAATCCAACGTCAACAAGACACAAGAGTATTTCCTACAAAAAAAAAAAAAAAAAAATTGCAAAATAATATTCAAACATTCAGTGATTGGCTTGAAAGAGCAATACGAAGGTTTGGCAGTCTAGTGCTCACCCCACGATTCAAGTTCCCCACTACGTATTTCTGAGTGAGCGAACTCGGTTCTTGCTTTGTCGGTCAATAAATCAAAACATAATAAAATTTTTAATTAATTAAAAAAAGAATAAGGATAAATAAATAAAAAAGCAATTATACATTACTGTTTTTATCTATAATACTTACAACAATACAGATAGATAAAAAAAATTGACTATCATATCAAACTTTTAAATTTGTACAACGATTTGACACATCATGTAATAAAGATATACACAAAAATAAAAAGAGTAAACTCAAATAATATACATATAATATACAAAAATAAACAGGATCTTGTACATAGTAAAAAAAGTGACACTGTACAATCTAAATAAATATTTATACATTAAAAAGGTCTTTTACAGAAATTATATTTAAAAAAACTATTATTAGCCAGGGAGAAATATAATATACAAATATAATATAAAAAGAAGCTAAAAATCTGTACAAACCCAGCTATTGAACAAGTCGAATATGTTAAAGATACATAATAGGTTATAAATAACATCTATTAATAACATTGAATGTCAATACATAAATAGCGTTCATAATTTAATACAATGAGTGTCACGCCTTTACATTATTTTTTTTCTTTATGTTGAAAGTTAATAATTCTAAATGTTGCACACAGGAATGTCTATATTTGTAAAAAAACAAAAAAAAACTATAATACGTTAAAGCCTTCAAAATCAATTATTGTATAGCATCTAAATATATTTTATAAAAAAACAAAACAATCTATTTATATATTATTTTTAATGACATTAAATATAATCGGTCTTCAAAAATATGTTTTTTATTTTAATTTTCTACTGAGAAGAACATCCACTAGAAAAATATAGTGATATAAAAAAATATTGAATGAAAACGTCTACATTATTCAAAATTTAATTGTAGGTCATAAAAAGAAATGTAACAAAATAAAAATAGCTCAGTTATATATATTTTTTTCTAATTTAGTTATGAAAATATTATTTCTTAACAAGTAAGTATTTTTTTATATAGACCAATCTGAAATTCGCATGCAAAAATATAGGCAAAAAAGTAATTTGGCATTATTTTTTTACAAATAATCACCACAGCCGGACCTGTAGCGTCCTGTAAATTCTAAGGGTACGTCGACTACGACTGACAACAACACGCTTTAAACTACATCCATAATGCAAAAAACGACGAATATCAAGCATCTTGAAAAATCTCATAAGAAAGAGTAAACATTCCACATAAGAAAATATATTTAAAAAATAAAGTACAATTCAATTTGAAAAAAAAAAACACTAGAAAAAATAACTCAATAGAAATTAAAATAAATAACAAATATTCAGATAACAAGTTAAATTTCTTGTGTTTATATATAATAAATATTTTGAAACATTTTGGTAACTTAAGTGTAAAACACACATTGTAAAATGTCTAATCCCTCTTAAAATATCTCTTACAATTACATATATATAATAGTTACAACTATATATATATATATATATTAATAAATTTAAAATTGATTTTACAAATCACATACTTGGACATACAAGAATATCTATGACTAATACAGATAAGAGAAAACATTTATTATAGTAGATATGTTAAATAATAATCTCAAGTTAACATGATCAAAGTCTTTACGATAACGAAGAAGCATCGATAGGAGGATAAAACGCTAAATAGTTTATAAGTTTCATATTTAATAGATCATCTCTAAAATGGAATGTCTCTTTTTTTTTTTTTTATTGTTCAAAAAACATTTTAAAATAATGTTAAAGTTAATTGTTATTGACGACTACCTGACCTCTAAACTAATATATCTAACGAAAAGAGTTTAGAACGTTATTTATATGAAATAACACTGTTTGCCGGATAATGAACTTAACTTCAATCTATAGAATATTGCCTGACCCAGAAATATAAACCTATCCATTTACCTATGAGATCACATAACATTTCCACGTTCATTTCTTAGCACCTTCAAAAACTTCTTTCTTCATTTGCGTTTTCTTATTTCATACGGCTGATATATGAGTTTCGTTTGTATCTGTAAATATTAAAAAACGAATAAATAAAAAATGCTTAAAAGTGACTAGCATATAAAAATAATAAAAATCAATGTTATAAAAAAAAAAAATCTATTTTTATAACTACGGTATTAATTACATATATATATATGGGCACACCAATGTTTCAACTTAGGAATGAATCATAGCATCATAAACATTATAAAAAAAGAAAAGAAAGAACATAATTGAATTAGTTATTGCAGAAATTACAAATGAGATTTTCATGATTTTGAAAAAAAATAAAATAATATATATATATAATCAAACGGCAGTGTTAAGCCCTTAAATGACGATGGGCCTGCAAAAGAGCAATAGGAAAAAATTGGGGGCTCAAACCTAAAATGGTATATTGGCTGTATATAACGACAGTCAGACCCATTATATTATACTCAGCATTGCTATGCTATGGTGGTATAAAGCAAAGACTGTAGTCAATTCAACCTTATTAGGAAAAATTCAAAGATTAGCCTGTCTAATGATAACGGGAGCAATGGGCGCTACGCCAACTATTGCTATGGAGATAATGCTGAACATGGCACCATTGCTATGGTAACATAACAGCTGGAAGTTGAGGCTCAGGAAGCAAATGTATTATATAGGCTGAGTAAGCTCAAAACCTGTTCCTAAATCCCTTGCGAAGGGGGACATACAAATCTGCTGAACAGGATTGGGTGTGACCAAGTCCAAAGACCCTTCATGAGTTGTAGTGATAAAGATTATTTTTTTTTTAATCCAACAAAAACCTTTATAATAGAGAAAGAATTGGAAAAAAAATAATATTCTAAAAAAAAGATATGGTTTAAAAAAATTTTCTTTTACTTAATGTAAGCCATTTTATGACAATCTACGAATCCAAAAGTTGTCTGGAAGTTTTTAACTATCACAAATTTGTCCAGAATTTTTTTCATTAATATTTTAGATTTGTGTGTTGATTCAATGATTGGGTAAAGATTTACTTAATATTATTTCTGCAATGAAGAACCTACTATATAGCTAAACTTGGAAAGGATAACAAAAAATAATTAACATAACTCAATAAACATGACGAGGGGCAGTAGACATTTTTTTTTTTTTATCGATAGTTGGATTCTAGATATCTTGAAACATAAAAGTTCAAGTTTTGAGAGAGTTAACAACTTTTTGTTTTTTCAATTTCTTATTTGATACATACTGCATTAATTTTTACCATATTTCGTTAATCTTCCCACTAAAAGATGCATCTATGATCAATGTATAAAAAGAACTAAAAATGTCACATCTATCATTTCTGCAATAACTGACTCAATAAAATTAAAAGTTTAACTAATACATTTTTTTGTAAAGTTTGAAAAGTTGGTCGGGATGAGTCAAATTAAAAACTATATATTATAATAGTATTTTATTAGTTATGCTGATGTTTCGACCCACTTTGTAGGTCTTCATCAGGGCTACAAAAGATACAAAATATAAATTGGTACAAAGTAAAAAATAAAATAAATGAATTAGTAGTAGATATTAAACACATACCAGTTCTCTGATAAAGTACTTATAAGATGACATCAGTCATGTAGTAGGTTATAGTATAGTTAAAATATTAAGTATATATATATATATATAAGATAAAAACAAAAAATAAAAATAAAGATGAATTTAGCGTGTAAGTTAAAATGTAAACAAAGTGTGCTAAAATAAGAATAAGATATCTGCAGATAACAAACCTTCTTTATTAATAGACCTTTACTAATTTGTTATCCACTGATATTTATTCTTATTTTATTACACTATGTTTACATTTTAACTTACAATTTAAATTCATCTTCATGTTTATTTTTTGTGTATATCTTCTGTATATATGATATTTTATATTTTACCTATACTATAACCCACTACATCACTGATTTCATCTAATAAGTTCTTTAATTTCTTTATCAGAAAACTGGTATTTATTTAATATCTACTAATATTTCATTTATTTTACTTTTTAACAGGTAATAATTTAAATTTTGTATCTTTTGTAGCCCTGAAGAAGAACTATAAAGTGGGTCGAATCGTAGGAATTATAAATAAGATACTATTATAATATATAGTATTTACAAGAAATTTCTTTCTTTCTTTTTTTTTTTTTCTCCCTACAGATGTTTTTTCAATGCCCTGGCCTGCATGTATATAAATATGGTCAACCACTCAAAACAAGACATGATTTAAATCTTAAAGCTTGAGTGTTATATTTAAAAATAATCATGTCAGAAATATGTTTTTAAAAAAATATTTGTAAAATTTAATGTCCACTTACCCTAAATTACTATATCAAAATTTTCATTGAAAACTTACCATAGTTATCATCCACTTAAAATTAAATTCATCCTATATTATTAAATAAAGTTGAATTGTTAAATTACAATTTTAGCAGTTACATATTGCATTTTAGTAGGCATTCTAAACATGAAAACAGTAAACACAATGACAGCAGTCAAGCCTTCAGACGCTTCTAATCGCATCATTCCTTACCTAATACTCAAGCCATTACTAAAGTTATAACAGTGACAATAGCATTGCTACATTAAACAGAGATATATAAAGCAAAAGAGCAAGGCATTTCACAGTCATACAATTAAGTAGCGATAAGAAAATAAAATAAATTTTTTAAAAATTATTTCAAATAAACATTCAGAATTGTCTGCAATCAATAAAATAAAACACTTTGGTTAACATGTAAAACTATTACACGTTGAAACAAGAAAATATGATGTTTCCTGATAAATCAAGTATACAGGGTGTTTTAGGGTTAAGTGGGCAAACTACAATAATGAACTAAGGATCTCAAAAAAAGAAAAAAATTTCCTCTGAAGGTATGACCGCAATACTTTGTTTAGGAGACATTCACAACTAAAGATTTTCAATGTTATGAATTATTTACATTATATGAAATAAATAAAGCCTATTAATTGTTGTTCAAAATGATTTCCTTGAGCATTAAGACAGGCTCAGCATCTTACTTCAACAGCAGTGGCAGAACGGCACCGGATATGTGTTATTCTTTCAGAAGATTCAATTATCCTTCTTTGTAACGAATTAAGGTCATCGACCGGACTTGCATAGACTTTTTGTTTAATATCACACCAAACAAAAAAGTGTCAGGTCTAGAGAGCGTGCAGGCCAAGCCACTGGTCCTACACGGCCAGTCCATTGATTGGGATATGGGATATCATTGAGCAAGTACCATCAATGACCTTAATTCGTTACGAAAAAGAATAATTGAATCTTGTGAAACAATAACACATATCCGGTGCCGTTCTGCCACTGCTCCTGTTGAAGAAGGATGCCGGGCCTGTCTTAATACTAAAGGAAATAACTTTGAACAACATTTAATATGAATTTTAATACTTAAATTTAATTAATAAAGTAGTTAGAACAAATAAATAGGTTTTATTTATTTCATATAACGTAAATCTGTAGGTGATTTATTGATTATATCTCCTAAACAAAGCGTTTGCGGACACACCTTCGGAGGAATTTTTTTTCTTTTTTTGAGATTCTTAGTTCATTTTTGCAGTTCGGCCACATAACCCTGAAACACCTTGCCTATACAAAATTTAGTTCACTTCAGTGATGAAGGAAATTTATTTTTTATTTGTAATATTTTTAACTCTAATAATAAAAAATTAAAGATTGAAAAACAGAATAAGCATCATAGATTCTTGGTATCACTTCCATTTTTTTTTTCTCCATGATTTATAGGTAGGGGTGAAGTAAAAACATCAGTTATATAAACCCAATTTTGAAGAAAAATACAGTCAAACCTCTATATATCGGACATATTTGTATGTTCCTTTTAAAAAAAAATGTGATATATTGTAATTTCTATTTATATAAATATTAAAAATGTTCACTCTAAATTTAACTGTGTAAAAGGGTTTCGTTAAATCAAACATTTTGAAAATCTTCGACCTAACTACAGAAGTACTATTTGTGTTCAGGAAGTACACTATCCTTTAAAACATGAATTATAGCCCATAATTTTCTATTGTATTACTGTCAGAGTGACTCAACTTTTCAGTATATTCTCTTAAAAGTAACAATGTCGATGTGGACCAATGACTTTTAAGTCTATGAATGATATCATATTGCTTATGTTAACTTTTTTCTTATTGTTGAGGTTTAATTCTTTAAACATTTCCCATAATTAATATGACACCCCGATATATGGAGTTGAATCGATGGAAATGGAAATCCATACTTCAATTTTATAAAACTGAACAAACAACTAACTTCCGCCACTACAAATCATGGTGAGATAGACCCTCCCAAACATTCAAAGTAAATTTGTCTGATCTGAAGAAAAATAAACTTGCCAATCAGATAGTCTTTTACAGTTTGCTAATACTACTAAAATAAAAAAAAAAAAAAACCTGTACCACTACAACCCATGAAGGGTCTTGGGTTCAGTACTATTTAGGAAAAGCACTGTTTCTAGGTCAACGGTTGTGCAAGGAGGTGATTTGACCGAGATCACGGTCAACCGACAGGTTTTCCCCCTTAATTAACTATTTAATTAAGGGTACACACTTTATAGCGGCTGGGTATGCCCCAGGAGTGTCCAGGGTCCCTCCGCGGCCAATGAAACAGATAAATAAATTTTCTGCCATGAGCTGAGGTTCGAACCTGGGGCCTTTAGCATTGGAAGCTCAGTATCCTACCACTGAGCTACCCCACTCCCACTGCTAAAATAATGTTTAAAAAAAAAACATAGATAACTATGGTGCACTATAGGCCTGGTAAACCTAGCGAAGTTCGCTCAATAAACTTGATCACGTAAATTAGTCTGTCTGTGGTGAACTACTCTGGCCGTTGAAAACCAAACTACTTAAAAAGAGTAAACTTCATTCACATTCTGTGCCATAATGATCTCTTTAACAGGAGGACCCATTTCGGTGTTGTTTTTTTTTTTAATTTATTTTTAAAATGCAGCGTTCCTGCAAAAATTCGATATAGAGAGGTTCAACTGTTTATGAATGATAATACAAAATAATATAAATCATTTATAAAAAAAAAGATTAATGATCAAAAAAACAAAACAATGGTATTAGAGTTATTAATGAGTAAATAATGAATGAACTACGTACATGTACTAACCCTCCTCGTCATGGTAATAGGGATGGGTGACACCTTCGTGCGAGTGAGCCCTACCAAGCCTCTGAAGCCGATGGGCGGCCATGCTGTACGGCGGCCCACGCCCCTGCCCGCACCCTAAGGCAGTGCCCAGTCCTCTTTACTCAAAGTCTTCTTATCTCTCTTTATTAATTTATCTTATTCTCAACCCCACTTTCCACAACTTCAATAAGCTACTTTCAAATATTTTTAATGAAGATTGTAGTCTTTTCTTTATAAACTGAGCCCAAATAAAAAAAAAAAAAAATGGCCTTAATGTAAATGAGTAAAAACCCAATAACCCTTCAACGTTTTGCCAAGTCAGGCATCATCAGGAAAGAAAAAAAAAAAAAAACCAAAATTACATCACTCTAAGAATCTATGGAAGAAAAGTGAAGTAAGGTTATAATCAAACACCTGATCCAAAAAATCAGCTGTTTAATTATAACCCTCACTTCACTTTTCTTCCATAGAGTCTTAGAGTGATGTAATATTGTTTTATTGGTGGTAATCTTGTTTTGTTGGTTTATTTAAATCCATATTTAATAACCTACCTTATTTTGACAAGGTTTTAGTTAATATTTTTTGGTTAAATAAATGAGATTATTGATGCTTTTAAGTTTAAATGTACTTTTTTATTTAAAACAATTTAATTTTACTTACACCTTTGTCATTTCATTTTTAATGATATAACTACATTCTGAAACATTTTATTTAAAATTAGAGGTGAAGTATTTTTTCAGTAAAACATCTTAAAAAATTAAACAAAAAAAAAAAATGGTTAGCACATCAAATTTGTAAACCAGTTTTCCTAATTAATGTTAGATTACAATTGGAAAAATTCCGACAACATAGCCTTGTCTCTAAAATGTAGGTAAAGAACAAAATAACACAGCTCACACGGTCTTGGGAATGCTTATTTATTCTGTCCTGATGGTGTCGAAATTGGCGAAACGTTGATGGACTATTATATTCTTTACTTACATTTTAGAGACATAAGGTTGTGTGATTGGAATATTTCCTATTATAACCTAACATTGGTTTTAATTTAATGAAATTTAAATAAAAATTGAGCTGTTTTTAAATTTTTTAATTAATCATATTATATAACAAGCGACTGTCTCATTATTTTTATATATTACTTTTCATTATTTATCAAATCTAATGACTAAGCCAGCTCAAGACATCAAGGTTTTTTCTCCTTCAGATGGGAAAAATAAGACACGTCTCCCTCGAAATTCTATGTAAAAAAGTTATGAACTTTTCTCTAAAATCCCATTTTCCCCTCAAATCTTTTGCTGTTTCAACTATTCATCAAATATCACACGCTTTACCCCATTTAAATTGTTTCTTGTGAGAAATGGTACAATGAAAATGGAATTATGTGTATATAGGTAGCTTTTTCTTTTCTTTTGTATAATTCTAAATTATGAAACTGAAAAGCTGAAGTTATAACTTATTTTTTCTGAAATTCTTTAATAAGGT
Organism: Nezara viridula; assembly: GCA_928085145.1. Classification (NCBI taxonomy): domain Eukaryota; kingdom Metazoa; phylum Arthropoda; class Insecta; order Hemiptera; family Pentatomidae; genus Nezara; species Nezara viridula. Next base: position 3,118,466 of record OV725083.1, on the reverse strand, counting down.
AACATTTTGATAATTAAATAAAATAACCAAAAATGAAAAAATAGACTTGTAAGATATACTATTTTTTTTTTTAAATTTGTTCTTTACTGAATTTTACATTATCAAAAATATTATGTAGTGATAGAGAAATACAAAATCTTGATATTTTAACAAAATACGGTAGTAAATTAACAGCATACAAGAAAATATTGTCTGCTTATAATGTGTTACGAAATACACAAGTTCAATTAACTTTTCATAGGCCTCTTAATCTTAATTAAATTTAAAGAAGCTTTTTGTTTAGAAAGAAAAGACTACTTAAAATATTTTTAAAACAATAAGCTTATTGAAGATATCCCCACACCACCCCATTAGAATGACATCACAGAATAATTTAATGGCAGAACATGAGTATTATTATAAATATGAAGAATTGTTAGAAGAAGAAGAAAATAATTATTTAGGTAACTGAGATGTCTGTAAGAATTAAATTATGTTTTCTTTGTAATTTAAATATAGATATAAAACTACAAAAAATATTAATTATAATATTAATATAGATTTGTTAAAAGAGAATATCGACTGATAAGTCAAATAATGTGATACGATAAATCCTTACAGACATCTTAAATAATAGACTCAGTTTAATTTTATGGTTTTTTTTTTGTAATTATTAAACTAAATACCCAGAAGATTTCAAACCATGCAACGAAAATTTACTTCATAACTATCAGAGTATAAGCATTATGATTGTGTTTTTTTATGTTTAAATCCTCAATGTTAGATAATTAAAAAAAATATATATATAAATATCAATTGATGACAAAAATAGGGTTGGTCATAGTTTGATAGCACTATCAATATGTGATACCATAATTGTTTCAAAAAGTCTAGTCTCCTACAAAAATAATCAGAATCACAAGCAGATCCAGGATTTAATTTTTGGGGCTTCAGCCCGGAAGCTTTTATTTATATATATATGTATATACACACATATATACTCTACTATAACTTTGGAAAAAGAAGAATTATTGACTGTAAATCCTAAGGACCCACAGAATGAATCTCGACCATCTCATCCTCGTTACAACAGGTTTGGTTGCACCTCTAGAACAACGCTCCTCCTCCCGTATGTCACAAATGGCGAGCTGGAGGGCAAAAAAGAAATTTTTCCTTCTTTTTCGATGGGTCATCAAAATGATATTATTGATCACCTGTTATAACCGTGATAGTTATATCTGAAGTAATTATTAACAATGACCAGTGTAGTTATGATTTATGGTTAAGAGAACTTTCTCATCACATCTAACGAACTAAAGGGATCATTTAATAATGAACCTCAAAAATGTGTATTAATAGTGCCAATATCTGTCAGTCGATATTAAAGAAATTACTGATACAGCTATCAAACAATTGCAAACCCTAGTGATAAGTAATGAATAAAAATTTACCCAAAAATAAAAATTAAGTGTTATTTTAGAATATTAATCTAATTTATAATTTCTTTATTATAATATAGATGCTTCAGCTTGCTTCGATCACACTCAGCTCCTTAATATCAAAATAGATTAATAATTTTAGCAAAGCATTAATAGTCGTAGTGAAATAAAGCTTTTAAAGATTGGTTAGTAAAGAATCCATTGTTAGTAATCTGAATCTTCATTTAAATCATCTCTCATACTAATACATACACACTAAGGAAAAGCATTTTTATTAAGCATTTATACATACACAGCAGACATTATACACACTACCTAATGAGATATAATTTTCATGCGGTGTCGTTAATGTATTTTTTTTATGAACATACAGAAAATCTATTTCTAAAATAATTTTATTTATTATATTTGAATTAATGTCGTGCGCTAATCCATCATATTTCATTTTAAAATACATTCTACAGGAGAATAATTATGATGAATTAAGATTGATATTTAAATGTGAGGACAGGCAATTATTTCAATATTTGTCTTCCTGAAAAGAAAACTGCAGATTCAAGGGTTATAGAAATGACTTTTCTTATAGGGGAAGGAGATGGCCAGAGGTTGCGGTCATAAATAGGTTAAATAGAGGTAAAACTATTTTATTGAAAGCCGACGTTTCGACCCGACTTTGCAGGTTCTTCAGGGCTAGAACGGAAAAGATACAAAATGATAGAGAATTTTGGCAGTTACATAATATTTAGACAAAATTTCTAACTACATAATAAAAAAAATTCTCTATTTTTTTGTATCTTGTCCGTTCTAGCCCTGAAGAAGACCTGCAAAGTAGGGTCGAAACGTCGGCTTTCAATAAAATAGTTTTTCCACTATTTAGCCTATTTATGACTGCAACCCCGGACCATCTCCTTCCTTTATAACGCAACGGTCAACTATTAAATATCCAACACAACTTTTCTTATTCTTTACTTCAAAGATTAATCCAATATTTTTTATTTTATTTCATTTTTTGTTCAGATATTTATATATTTTAAATGACAGATTAAATTATTTGTTCTTGAATAATAATTTAAAAAAGAACAAAAACAAAAATATACAACTTAATATTATAAAAATGGAAATGATTTGATTTTTTGTTCATGGAAATGATGGTTTGATAAATATTATATTATTGCCAAAGACTGATAATCCAGAATTATTTCTCCTGTAAAAGTTGTATTATTAATTTAATTTCTTTTTAATATTATTTTATAAATTCTACCATAATGATGTAATAAATTTTTTCTTACTTTAAATATAACTTAATAATTTTAAACTATATTAAACCTGGCTTTATCAATAAATCGTTATCAAATTATCTTACCAATTTTAAAATAATCTTCAATAACCATTATAAGTATATTATAAGGCATGCAAAAACAATGCACAGGATGGTAGTAACCCTGTAACTTCCTTAACTCGCTTTCAAAATAGCTTAAAATTTCCCAACACCAAACTGCGTACAATATATGGACAATCACACGTAAAGGCAAAAGCCCTCATGATATTATACATTACACTAATCTATATTTACTAATATGGAACAAAATATCATGGAGGTTTACTTTCAGAGACATCACACATACAGAGATAACAAATACATGGATGACAACACTCACCATTTGGCAAAGGTGGTAATACTGGAACAGCATGCAAGAAAGGAGGCCTCCCTATAAGAATATATATACATACACATATACACACATTTATATATACAATTCAAATTAATAATATAATACTTTATAAACATATTTCAAATCATTTTATATATTTTTTATTTGAGTAAACATATGAAATTGTTATTAATAGAATATTAAAATAAACAAAAAGAAGATTTAATAATTATATTAGATAGATTTGGAATTGAAAAGAGAATAGAGAAATGTATGTAAATGAAAAAGTATAGAGTAGAAAATGTGCAATTATAAATGTGATTACAGTAAAACCTCATATTGTCAAGATCACGAGTTTTAAGACCCATCTATATTTTTTCCCCAGTTCTTAATGGCTAAACTCAGGAGGGTTCAAATTCAAAATTTGTGAGACGAAATTTCCAACAAAAAAGTTCATTTGATGTATGGGCCTATTCCAAACGGAAAAGAGCTGAGACCAATTTTGTGTAGTCATTTTTTTTATTGAATAAGAAGGAATTGCTCGAAAATTGTTCAAGATAATTAAAATTAAGTACACAAACGTAAAGTAGACAACATTTTTTTTTAAATAACAGTGATTAAATTTACTAAGGTCAATGATAAAAGGGAGTTTCAGAAGGTTTAATATGGACGCTGCAAGGTACTATTTCGCTGGCATGGCCCACGATAGCGACCGTAATTTCATGCTGCCAACCGCTGTTGGCGTAGCTGTTTCGCTGAAACTGCTCACTGAGGTTGTTATAACCTTCGAACATTTCGCTTTATCTTCGAAGATAAAAAAATGGGACATCCTTTCTCTGACTACCGCTTTTTTATTTCAGGAGGAAGAAGAGGAAATGTTGTTCATAAGGAGAAGAAATATCAGTATTTCAATGGGATGCTCATCATCCAAATCATAAAATCCCTTCTTGGACATTCTTTGCTACTGTCTAGATGACCAACCAAAAATTGAGAAATAACAAAAAAAGAACAAAAAGGCGGAAAACGACGTACTAACAGCAATAGTCCCCCTGATATTAGATATTATTAGTGTGAAAAGTAATACTAATTATCACATAATTGATTAGTAATAAATATCATATATTTGTAATTAAATGACAGCAGGCGATGTTTTATCGTTTTATCAATAGTAATCAGCAAATCCCAACTTTAATTAAAAAATACTAATCGATTTTTCAATGAGTGGATTTTAATATTTACCTGACGTTAAAATTTGTTGGATTCTTTAATTTATTTAATATCGTTTGGATTTAGGTATATTTGAATTTTGCTGTAAAATATTGTTGGTGAAATAATAATCTTGTTACTTCATCCTTAAAAAAATAATTTACTATTGCATTGTTTAAGTTTTAAACAATATTTCTTATAATTTTGCCAGACTTGAAAAAAACATAGGAAATAAAACGTATCAAGGTGACTTACGTATCATCAAAACAATGCTCTGATGATAACATAACCTACAACCGCCGAACCGCCAACAGCTCAACTGCTTCAAGAGTGGTCAGATAGGAGCAGCTTAGATATGACATCACACATAGACTGCCGAGCAGCGCCAGTGAAATAGGTTCTTTTCTATTCCATTAAAGCAGTGGTCAACCGCAAGCAGTCGCGGTCGTGGACTGCACCAGCGAAATAGTACCTATACAAAGAAATGCTGCTCGTCTGTTGGTACAGTGACTGCAGCAGTAAAGCGGCCGTATTAGACTTCCTGAAAGTCCCTTTTATCATTGACCTTGCTAAATAAATTTAATCGCTGTTTTCTCAAAAACATTTTGTCTGGTTGCCAGGCAATTGCAGAGCTGTACACACGCGTTAGCCCATTTGGCCTCCCCCTCCTCCCTAAATGATTGATCTTAACTTCTATCGGAGCTCGCGGAACGATACCAGACTCAACAAGGAGCTTCATGGAGGGCCTTGGTGTCGACATAAAGGACGTGGCAAGGTTGGCAGAGAGTATAATCCTCGACTCCCTGGGAATCATCCACCACCATGTGCATGGGAGCGGATAGGGGGAGAGTTTGCTCGCGAGGGGGAGGCATGCGTGTGTTACAGCATTTTTTATATTATTATTTATTGAACACGTCCACTGTACTTTTTGAATTTTTTATGTATTAGGTTAGAAAGAGAGAGGAGAGAATGTGAGTGGGAACATGTATAGGGGGAGAGAAGGAAGAGAAAGGGTACAGAATGATAATAAATGAATGAAAGAAATAGTAAAAATTATAAAAAAAAAAAAAGGAAAAAAAAAATAATATATATATATATATACGTACAAAATATTGTATACTATGCTCATACATATTGTTAATCCTATAATTGTATAATAATTTTAAATAATGTCTGTAGTGATTAATAAGTATGCTGTGTTGTTAGCAACCCAATGTAATTGGGCAGCACCATTTTATTTTATTTTATGATAATAAAGTGATTCTCTCTCTGTTCGGAATTGGCCTAAGCATCAATTGAACTTTTTAGTTTGAAATTTGTCTAAAATCACCCCCTCTCCTCCCCTAGTTTGGCCATTAAGAACAGCGGCCGTACACTATGCCCCCGCACAAAAATAAAACAAAAATTATTGAAGCACGACAAATTAAATTATTACAAAATTGCCAAAATTAATATTATAATATTGTCATGCATTTGATTAAACTTGGCTTCTCATCTTCCGATGAATACATAACAAATAGGACTACCAGATTGTAAAAAAATTTTAGAAGTATGTCCCGAGTAGCAAATTTGAACAAACTGTTGAGTTTATTTAATTAGGAAGTGTATTGTTTCTGTTTTTTTATTGTTTTGATTTTTATTTAGTTAGCAAAATGAGAGCTGATGTTATGAGACAGTACTTCTTTCTTAAAGCAATGCTTTAAGGTACAGAATTCGGGTCTTACATAAATGGAGAATTGTATATTACCTGTTTTATTCGTAGAACTAAGGATATCTTTGCCTTTAATAATATAAAAATAAATATACTAACCATGTTTGGTTTTATAATTATTTTCTTTTTCTACTATTTATCTTCTTAACCTGTCGTTAAAGGTTTTACTGTAGTCATATTAGAGTAGTAAGTTATTATAATTATTTTTTTGTATGCATCAAAAAAGTTATATAAAATAAGATAACAGAGAAAGAAGGGATATTTTCAAATAAAGGGTTAAAAGGAATTTGACAGATAGAATAGCCTCAAAGTAACCACCTACATGCAGGTAATTAGTTAAGGTTATAATACATGCTTTTTAATGTTTTAGGTTTTGTTACATTACATGGAACATACATATACAGATATATATATAAAACAAACATATAAACAAGTAACTATAAGCAGTTTTAATTAAAGTAATATTTAAGAATTTATTTTTATAAGAAATATTTAAACAAATACTTTATCATTATGAATGATAAATAATTTTTTTTATATAACTAAAAGTAATAACACTAATTTGCAAAAATTAATTTAATCTTCAGGTAATATCAAAGGTTATAATTTAACAATGAGAATACAAATTTGCTGCAATTTGTATGTTTTAACTAAATTATTAAATAAATAAGTGAAATTAAATATTAAAAAATCTTACCTGTGCTCAAGTTTTTAATAATAAAAATGTGAATTCAAATAATTAAAACACTATATGCAGTGGAAGTATTTTCATGTTTTTTTTTTATACTTTTCGCACTGAATATTAGCAACTTTGGACTGTATAGAAGGATATTCTTAATCCATTTGGTGCTTCATACAGCATTTCCACCATTTTTTTTTTTTATTTACCCTTTTCCACTTAGATTTTCCTTCTTTTTTTTTTTTTGCCATATACCATCCAAAGAACCCCAACAGATCAGCCTTAACACAATCTTCCCTCCGTCGCTATGGTCTACCCCTCGGACATTTACCAGTAGTACCCAAACCGATTGGCAATAAAAATCTTATATCTCACTGCATCCTGACTATATATCACCTATTATTTATATAATAATAATTCCAATAATTTTTTCTCTCCTATAAAATTGTGAATGTATGATTTGTAGTTATATCATTGTTCAATTGGATGAGTGATATGTAATATTGACTAATTTTGTCCACGGTGATATTACTTTAATTTGTTATAAGGGGGCTTCATATACAACTTGCATATAGTGTGTTAATTATTTTGTTTTTTATTATTAAGGTTTGAAGATATGTTGTGGTAGAATTTATTTACAGTGCATTATAAAACTACTAACAGAAAATTAATATAAAAAAAAATAAAAGAAACATACCTGGCTGCATAGCTGAGTGCCTCCTGAGGTGGAAGGGTGGAGAGGTGGATGGGGGACAGTTCTCGGCCGAGCTGTTAGAGTGCGTATCGAGCGCTGTAGAATGGCCAGAATCACTACTTGTTACGCTACCTGTGGTGTAAATGTCTAATACTTAATTAGGATACTTTACATTTAACTATTATCATATTATAAAAAAAATAAATAAAAATAAATTATCTATTCGGAGGAGTCAAAGTCAAAACAGGTGGGCTAACGAGTTTTCTAATAATACCATAATTTCCAACAAAAACGAAAGACAGTAAAACTTTTCATAAATGTTATCGAAAACATATTTCAAATATAAATTTAATGTTTGCTATAATAACAAGGAATCAAAACATATAAAAATAAAACAATTTATTTGTCGATGAATGTATTCCAAGAGTTCATACTTTAAGAAGAACCAACACCAAATGTCATTTTTTACATTTTTTGGTTTAAAGGCGTATTGTATTGTTCATACAATTTAGAAAAAGAAGTAAACGAAGAATATACCAATATTTATGGTTATTTTGATGGAAATAAAAGGAAGATATATGTACAGTATAGTAAGCAATTTCTTAATCGCAGAGTGTGTATCAGCAGGAGTTTACTGATATCTACGATAGACTGTAAACGATACTGAACTATACCAAAATATAAGCCAGACCAGAAGGAAATTTTATCAAGACTATACCGATAAATAATAAAAAATTAATCACATATTAACATCATCTTTTGAAGCTTATATTTCTATTAGGAAGTATTAGCAACGGACATATCTTTGTTAGATACATTTTTTGGTTGGCTAAATGGTATCAGAAATATACCCCTAAAGTATGAACTTTCGTCATGGGATACCCTGTGTTATCGAAAATGGAGAACTCAAAACATATTATTTTTGGGGATAGAATAGAACTTATATCTCCTTTTTTATGAGTAGCAACGCTACCAATTACGACATAAAAAAGACTACGAGGTAAAAAAAAAAAAATTTAACTAATTTTTCATTTTCAGCCAGGCAGATACTCAAGATAACAAACGGTATAATGTTTAATTGACCCATCTCTACTGTCCACAATAAACTACTTTAAAATACGTCTAGAACAGTTTGGAGTGCAGTCAGAAATAAATAGAATATACTAAATAATTTCTAAGTTTTAGATGTGCTAATATTTCGACCTACATTGTAAGCTTTCTCCTGGGTTAAGAAAACATGATACAAAAATAACTAAACTTAGTGAATTTTAAATATGTGAAGAATAAAAGTAGTAGAATTATATGGAGGAAATTCGGATAAAATTTGATATAATAATAACTAATTGAATAACATTTTTCATGCATGTCAAGAGGGGGACCATCTAAAATATTTTACTGAATGAACACACCAAAAACATGCTTTCATTCATAACATTCAGGCAAGGTAACAGTTCCATTCATAAAATTCAGGGAAGGTAACAGTTCCATTCATAAACCAGACAAGGGTTACGGTGGAGGTATTTACCTGATTGGTTTTCTTTACAAGAAAGAATCGCAAAACCACTCTACTCAATAAATTTATAATAAAAAGTAAAAAAATTAACTTGCTTATATTTTTATATTTATTAACTATACAGTTAAACTTTCATTATTATTATATATATTTTTTTATTTATTTTTTTTTACGATGTTTTGGTATTTCGATCCCATCATCTGCTAAGTTACTATTTCTTAGACGATTACGTTAATTCAATTTAATCATATTTAAATTAATTCACACATAATTGCAGCAAGAAAAGAGAAAGACAGGTTGAAATAGTTCTGTATAATATATGATATGTGAATTAATTTAAATATGATGAAATTGTATACAAATGAATAAACATAGTATATATATATATATATATATATATATATATATATATATATATATATATATATATATATATATATATATATATATATATGAAATAATAAGTAAAGAAGTTAAAAAGATCACTAGGAATATTTGAAGGATAAATGAAATAAATAACTTTTAGCAGTAGATTAAAAATGCTTTTCCTTAAAATGTAATCAAACTAGTCAATAAAAAATCCTTTCAAACTGATTCAGCAAAATATTTGCTGGTTATTGTGGCTTTGAATCCCTTTACAATATAAAAATATTCAATAGTTTGAATAGATGGAGCTGCTTCCCCCAAGCAGAATATATTTAATCTTGAACATTAAACATAATATCATCACCCATTTTCCATTAACTCCTCCAGAGACCATTTCTAGATACGTACCACTGGTGAGTGTTTTCCTAAATGGAAGATTGGACAAGGAGGTGACCGAGGAGGACTCCGCGCTGAGGTCCACCGACGACAGGAGAGCCGGATGGTGGTACGCTGGGAGGGGAGGTGTGTCCGAGTGGGAGCGCTCGTGGGAGTGTCCCCTCCCTCCTCGCCTCCCTCCCGTCGGGCTCGGGGCCTGCCTTGTCCTCGTCTTCGACTGCTCGGCTAACGACAGGAGCTTCCTCACAGCCTGCGGCGACGCTGAACCTATAACGCATCATAACTTTTACCATCAAAATCATTAATATAAACTTAACTTGATGGCTTTACGCACATCCATTATTATTATCAATTTAATGATTATTCATTAAATGAAAAATCATTATGTATTGTCATTAATGGTATTCCATCAAGAGTTCTACATGTAGATGAAAAATAATTGGTAATCAGTTACTTATTTTTAAGAGAATATTTTAAAACAATCATGTGGGTGGAAAAATATTCATTTTTTAAGAAATGTTTTTTACCAAGGTACTACTTGATTGAGCAAATTAAAATAAACACTTAAGTATTATTCTGGGCGTTACTTAATACTTAAATAATACAGAAATAATAATAAGAAGTACCATATTATACAGAGACTTTTATTTCATTTAAAAATTGTCCTAATCTACCACCAATATCTCTCTTGATTGATAGTAGGAAATTAATAGAACCATCTATAACTCAATCCTAAAATAACTCTTATTTTTTTCTCAAACCTCTTACACTGGAAGGCAATGTGTCTTAGATCCTCAAGACTGTTGAACAGAAGCTTAGCCATTACGTGTAGAAATTTTTTTATTATTGCATGATTTATTCTAAGCTTCGGTCAGCTTTACTAAAATATTCATTATTATATTGCAAAAAGTCATTAAGTGTACTTTTGATAGAGCCAAAATTTAAAGTATTCGTCTATGAGTTTTGATCATATTTATTATTTAGAACTTCAAGTCTAATTTATATATTTATTTATATTTTGTTGTATTCCTATTTTTTGTAGCCCCTTAATTATATATATAAAAAAAAACCTATGGCGAGTCTTGGTTCATTATTTTGTAGGAAAGTACTGTTTCAAGCTGAATTATTGTGCAGAGGGGTGATTGGGCCGAGATCTTACATAATAAATAATTAAATGCAGTAGCCGAACCCGAATCTGGGTTCTTCAGCATAGGAACACAGTGCCTTTCTCACCAAGCAGCTCTCCTAGATTTACATATCCTTGAAACCTCTCCTCTTTAAACACCTACTCCTTTCTCAATCCGACTATTTGCGAAATATACTTAAGAGAAATAGCTAAGCACCCCCAGATACTACCTAAATTTATTTAGGTTATTTTAGTTTCTAATATATATGTACAATTTTCTTGTTCTTTTCTTTCTCTTCTTCAGTATTTTTAGTTTTAGTCAACTCTTATTGTAGATATATAATCTAATTGTAACCACACAGACATACAATCTGTATTTATAATTTGTTCTAAAGGGACAACAGTCCCAGAATAATAAAATATTTTTTTATTTCAATCATCCTAGATATGAAAACAAATAACTTGGAAATTATATAGTTTTATTATATTTATTTATATTCATCCCTATTATGAATGACTTTCCATATTTCTGGCAGCTTAATAATAAAACATTGGCTTTTAATAAAATAGTTTTTGCCAATATTTAGCCTATTTATGACCACCACTCCCGACTATCCGACTATCTCCTTCCTTTTTAATGATAAAACGTGTGAACACTATATTAGAAATAATGTAATAACCCCTAAAGAAACTTTCTCAGATAAAATTCTTATTTTAGAACCCTATATTAATTAATTTATAGTTAGTTATATTTAATAAAAGCTGTGCTGTAGTTCGAAAACAATATAATTGATGATTTAAACTCACCAAACTTGGGATGAGGATGTTTTCTGTTGCCCTCGGAGGCACTGCTGGCGGACGAGGCAGTGCTGAGGGTCGGGGATGGGTTCCTCTTGCGGACCGGTCCTCCGCTGGAACCTCCCTCTCTGGAGCCCTCGCACTCCAGCGAGAGTTCGTGCAGCTTCTCTTCGTCTGTCACTACCCTCATTCTGTTCAGGTACGCCTTCACTCTTCTCACCATTTGGGCCTTAAGTAAAATAATAAATAAGAAAAAAGTTTCTCTAAATTAGTAAAGAAATAATAAATAAAGAAAACGACTAGATACCTCCTCGAACATTTTCTTAGGGTTTGGAGCGCCGGTAGATTTTTTTCTTCTTTTCACAGTTGCTGCACCTTGTTGAGAGTTACCAGTTGTTAACTGGTTCAAGGTAACCATGGCATTCGAAGGCGGCTGACCTCCTACAAGGAAATTATAAAAGAATATTAAAAAAAAGTCCAAAAAGTATCTCCGTGTAACACTAGATATAATAAGGAGAGATCCAAGATATTTTGTTTTTCTTTTCTTAGCAAGAACCAATGGATAAATAGGATCATGCGGTTGACTATAGAATTCAAAATGGCACTAATACTAGCCGAAACATCATCCTTTAAAATATTTATCTTGTAAAAGCAATAAAATAAAAATTAATACTTTTAGATATATGTAGATTTATAGGCCTTAGATTTATGAATAGAAGAATTTGTATAGAAATAAAATTATATTGAATACTTAATGGTTGATCATTGTATATTTTTGAGGAAGAAGATGGTCTGGGGTGGCGGTCATAAAAAGACTAAAATAGTGGAAAACTATTTTATTTCAAGGCAACTTTTCGACCTAACTTGCATTCAGTAAGGAGTTTCAGTTAAAACTCAGTTTTCTCACTATTTTAGTCTCTTTTTGACCGCCACCACGAACCATCTCCTTCCTCAAAAATAAAATTATAGATAGAACATTTATAATAAAAAAAATATCTGCCAAGTAAGGTCAGTATAGCTTCGTCACTATTTTCATTCGCTAAACAATTATCTATATTTCAAGGTCTATATATAATTTTTTGTTTGAGAATAAAATCTCCAGGAGAGCTTTTTTCGGAAATACAATAATCCAACAGCATGCACGGGTTTGATATTCACATGTTTTGTTCATTATCGAATACAAAAATGCAGTAGAGTACCACATTTGAAAATTACATATTTAACTATTCATAATTAAAAAAAAAATCCCAGTACATGTTTTCACTTGTAAAATGGATGGAACACAAAATCCATTGGAAAATTTCAATTTTAAATATGTTGAATTTGAATTCAAAATTTTTCATCAGTCAGAAAAAAATTGATTTAAGATGGAATACAAAAAAAAAAAAATTATGTTAATCTAGGATTAGACGTAACATAAAATAAATTTTACGGATCTCAAAAAGGGGTAAAATCTCTGAAACCTTAACAAATCGATGATAATTGTTTTTTTACTTATAAAATATAATTTTGAAAAAGTCTTGTTGCCTAAATGTAATTTAACTTAATATTAATTGTTTTATTGATATTACCTAATTCGAGCATCGTGAGGAGGTCATAAGGAGACGAACACATATTCGTTAACGTCCTTACTTCTTTCGCAATCATCCTCAACTTTTCAAAATTAATTAAACCTTCAACTTTCGTATCATTCCCTAAATGAATAAATGTTAAATCCTTTTTCACTACCGGATAGAAAGGTATCTGAAACAAGTTGTTAAATAAGTAGTTTATAAAGTTCTATTAAAAATAAATAACTAAATTAATAAAAATCAGATATTTAAAAATGTAAAACTCACGATGGGAGGAGTGCCACTGTTAACGAGTTGACGATACTTGCTCATGTTACGAGAAGGATCCATAATCTGCTGCAGATCTTGGAACAGCCGTTGGTATTTCGACGGCAATTTATCCCACGTCGTCCTCAACCGACTCACGGCACCATGGCCGAGTCCGGAAATGATAGCAAACATGGAATTGAAGTTTTTACATTCTTTACACTGCCCTGAAAATGATGAATATTGATGGATGTGAACCTCAGTAAACAAGAACATAATATAAAAAATAAATAAAATATTTTAAACACATACTGGCAACTTTGATGAATTGTTTAATGATCTTAGACCTCCTTACGAGATTGTGCTCGGAGCATACTTCTGTCACTACCCAAAACATCTCTCGGTTCACAAGCTGGAGAAATAAATAACACAAATTAAATTTATGAAATAACATTTTAAATAAAATTAGTGTGGAGTTTTATTAATAAGATGATGATATGATAGATAATTTTATTAGAAAGATAGACTTAGGATATGAACAATTGAAAAAAATAATTAACTAATAAAAATTATTTTATTATTAAGTATAATAGAGAATCACCTCGGCGAACTGAGTGAGCATCGGCGTACCATATCGGCTCTTTATTCCGAACAGGTCATCAACGTACTCAGTACTTTCAATCTGCCTGAAGATGGAGAAGTCTTGGAGCGTTAGTTGAACGGCAACTTCCACTGCGTTAAGCTGCAAGAAGTGAACGGTGCTCTCTCTGACCAGCTCAGACGCTAAGTCGTCACCGACTAGAGTTTCGGTTACACCATTCGTCTTCAAATAATACCTAATAAATAAATCAATAAAATTCAAATTCATCGTTAAAGAAAAAAAATACCTTAACCATAAAGCCAGATATTTGTTTCCAAAATGTTCTGAGCTTGAAATTTACTAAAATTATAAGAAGACCAATAACAATTTTTCTTTTAACACTTGTAAAATTTGAACAATTTAGTTAAGCAATGTTAGAAATTTAGGATGACAAACCAAAAGTTCCAATAAAGTTCTAGGATATTTAATATACTATATTTTTATAACATAATAAAAATTAAAACAATTTTAAATAGAATAATGACATCATTATTCTAAACTGTGACAAATAGTACATTGGTTTATTGAAATCCATATTTAATAACCTACCTTATTTTGACAAGGTTGTAATTAATATTGTTGGTTAAATAAATGAGATTATTGATGCTACCGACTCCCTTTTAAATTTAAATGTACTTTTTTATTTAAAAAATTTTAATTTTACTTACACCTTTGTCATTTCATTTTTAATTATATAACTACATTCTAAAACATTTTATTTAAAATTAGAGGTGAAGAATTTTTTCAGTAAAACGTCTTAAAAAATTAAACCAAAAAAGTGTTAGTACATCAAGTTTATAAACCCATTTTCCTAATTAATGTTAGACTATAGTTGGAAAAATTCCGACAACATAACCTTGTCTCTAAAATGTCGGCAAACAACAAAATAACCCATCAATCTTTCACCAATTCAGGCATTATCAGGACAGAAAACCAATCGCACACTGGAAGAAAGGTGAAGTAACTCAGGTGATATAGGTTATAATCAAACAGCTGATCAGTAAAATAGAAATTTTCCAGTTATAACCTAACTTTGATTTTTCTCTCTTGGTGAGTTTTATTCATTTATTTAAAATTAATGATAGATCAGTTAGAACCTTATCAAACCAAGCTAGCGAATACATTTAATAAAACAAAAAAAACCTTAAATTTATATTCATCGGCATAACATCTTTTAAAATAACTCAAACACAATGTAATTGAAAAAAAAAAAATCTTACAAAGCTTATATAGTGGGCAGTAACATAATATTTTCAATCAAAATCATTTAACTTGCTCAATTAAGAACTTACCTACTGAATACTACTGAGACCTATCCGCTCGGCAAGATTTATGTAGTGGGCAGTAACTTATACATATAACTTATATAGTGGGCAGTAAGTTATATATATATAACTTATACAGTGGGCAGTAACTTAATATTTTCAATCAAAATCTTTCAACTTCCTCAATTAAGAACTTACCTACTACTGAGACCTATCCGCTCGGCAAGATTTTGTAACTGATCTGGAAGGCGCTTCTGCTTTATAATCCCACCTTCCGAAACAGAAACTTCACAAAGCGAAAAGTGCCAACTAGGCTCAGTAATTCCAAACTCTTGGAGAGCAAGCATCACTACTTCGTGAGCGGTCGTCTCCTGCGTAACAATTTTCATAAGTAAAACTCTTTTCCATAATTATAAAAAAAAAAATTAAAAAAATGTTAACAAAATCATGGGAAGTTCTTACCTTGTGGACTAAGAGGTATTTACAGGTCTGGTCAGCTTTGTAAACTTTCAATACGTGCTCAGGGTAATCTGTCGACCGAAGATCATCATAGCACAGATTTACGAGGTCAGGTTGAGTCATCAACTGAGTCGAATCGCCAGACTGAGGTATCACTTCTTCTCCAGGACCGTCCCTGGTTAATTTTAAAATTACAATTTACCGTTTATAAACATGAAATAAGTTTATCAAACCAAGTTTAGATATTTTAAAAATGTCAGGAACAACAAACATAAGAAAACAAATAAGGTGTAAGTCGAAAATTTCATTTTCTATTACTTATTGTAATTCAGAAAATAAATCTAAGGAAGCTAAGAAAAATGGTAGTGTAAAATATGTCTGATGAGGTAATAGATAAAGAAAATTCATTTACATTGTCATAGAAACCATTAAATTGTATTATCTTTTAAGCAACACAATCAGTATAAAAATGTGTAAAAGCAACACTAGACACTAGACCAAATTTCCTTAGATTTCTCATGAAAAATCCAATAGCTGACGAAACTGCCAAAAACAAGAAATAAAAATAATAGTCTGGATAAACAACTAATTTAGACATTCTTGTTTCCTATAGTTTGTACAATGAAAAAAAAAAAATTTTTTTTAATACATTTGACTATCAGGCCAATTTTAGTTCATAGATAAGGAGAATTGTTCCTAATAAGTCGTGTTAATTTTGAATAGTGTTAATGAATAGCACATAATACTTACATAATAGTATTCTTTGGCAAGATATTCATCTTAATGAGAGCTTTTTGAAGCCTCTTCTTCGACGCTAAGGTCATAAAAGACTGCTTCGATGGCTTCGTTGGCGAAATAGGCGCAACAGGAAGAGGTGGTAAGGGCGGCGGGTGAGGGGGAGGGGGTGTCGGATCAGATCTCTTTGGTGTCCCTCGACCACTTCGGGCTCCGCTCGATGAAATAATATCTTTGAAACCTAAATTGATGAATAAATGAAAATTATTAGAAAACAAAATATTAAGTTTATGAGGCATGTTAATTTAATAAAATAGATTACGAGAAATCATACCTAAAAGATTAGACTTAACGGTGATGCTTAAGTGGGTACTAGACTTAAGGATATCTAATGCCTTGGCCTGCGCGATATGTTCAAAACTGTTTCCGTTGACTTCCAATATTTGATCTGCTCTTTTCAGACCTACTTCTTCCGCTTTGCTCCCCTTATCGACCTATAAAGAAATATTTGTTAAGAAAAAAAAAAATTAAATTAAGATATAAATGTAATCATGCCTTTTTACTTACCATTTTGATAAATATACCGAAACCCCTTTCATATCCCCCGATGATTGAAAAGGGAAGCTCGTCTTCTCTGGACGGCCTCGCGAGTGTGATGGAGCGAGGCCTCGCCTTGGCAGCGCAGGCTATGTTCAGGAGGCCCAGTTGGCCAATCATCTTCTCCCGCTCCAGCCAGCCTTCGAAGATCTCGAGGGTGTCCATGAGGCCAGGGGTCGTTTCAAAGTCAGTGAAGTGGTTGTTGACCCAAAGCAAAAGAACCCTAGTCACCCTGTCCCTACAGCACTCTTCATTAAACCTAGTAGAAGAAAAAATCATAAATTTTAATTAACACGATAATTTCACAAAATTAACATCACACCAATTAAATTAAATTAAAACACCAACATTACTTATGGTATGATCTTCATAAAACTCAAATGATGGATTCTTAATTTTTATTTATATTGTTGGTTTATAATAAAAAAGCTTTAAGTGATTTTTCATAATCTTAAATAATTAAGAACTTGGAAGAATTTTCTCATTATGAAATCAGAAAATTGTGTGCTTCTTGTAAGTATATTTGGTATATAAAAGGCATTGGGTCATTTTCTTCAACTTACAGTGTTTTAATATCGATAAATAAAATTGAAATTGAAACAAAAATATATTTGAAAGTTAATGGATACCAAAAATGCACTTAGTGACTTTTTGCAATAAACCAACGATTGTACTTTTTTAAATAATTACTTTATAAGATAATCATATATTTTTAACATAATAATTTTAAAAATTAAAGTTTACAAACCTACTATCCTTTCTAAAGTTCTTTAGAGATGTTAAACATGACCATACACATTAAGGAGGGGTGAGCACCATATTTAAATTTTTGAAAATAAACTACTGCAATGAATATTTGGCCTGAAGAGGGACGATCCAACAGAAGAATTTAGACACCAAAATGTGTGGATCTGGTAAATATAATTGAGGTGATTGAACAGCAGTGAATAAAATGGATGTATAAAATCGTTGGGTCTAGTAATGAAAGAAGAGCTAAAAGTTTGTTATAGGCTCTGCTGACTGGTAAGGGTAGACCAAAGCGAACGTGAGAAGGTTACGTTACTGTGGATTTTGTGATATTGAATTTTAAGTGTGATTAGAGGATGAAAGTATGTAAAGAGTTGTTGTTGATATTGACATTGAATCTTCAGGTTCGCTAAGCCTTTTGTTATTATTAGATAGATATTTTTATACTCTTCAACTTACTTTGAGTTTTTAATATTATTATTATTAGAAAAACAATTTAACTCACCATTTAAGAAGCTGCTTTGCGACATCGACCGAACTGCTAATGAAAGTCCTGTGAGTCAAAAGAAAATCTTCAACATACGTCGGATCGATTATTGAGTTCTCTTCGATCAGCTGCTGCATCAGCTTTTCTGGAGTTCCCTACAGGGAAGAAAATAACATTATAATTTTATGTTTAGATCGTTTTGGTGTATTATTAAATTATTTTGTACAAAGTGACTTCGCATTACATGAAGTCAGACCGTTCCGTTTCATTGTTTTGAATATCTACTATATACCTGTAATATCTACTATATACCTGTAATATCTACTATATGACTGCAATGTTAATAAACTTACCCTGATGACGACATGACCTCTGCGATCTGCTCCCCTCTGCTCGGTGACCATCATCAGTTCTCCATCGTTGTTGAGGTGCCTCTGCATTGCCTCCTGTCCCTGGTGCTGTATCCTGTAATAGTCCGTCTGTGTGATACAAACGAATTGGCAATCGTCACACTTAGTTCTCATTACTCCTCGGTGGTAAAGCTTTTCCATTGTCGGCAGGATACCAAAACTGTAATGTTATAGTTTTTTGTGTTATTCATACATCATTTTTGTTCTGCTATAGTTATTTATTAACCTAGAGATAAATTATATAAATAGCCATGAATATAAGTCACTAAGGGCTGTATATATTATGTGTGCTGACATTTTGACCCAAGCATATGGGTACTCACCAGGGCTAAAATTAAATCATAAAAAGCAAAAGAGAAATAATGAAAATAAATTAAGAAGTAAGAATTAATTATTTTTAATTTGTCTTTTGCATTTATTTAATTACTCCTGTCTTTGAATTGCATACATATTTAAATTTCTAATTTAATTTTAGTCCTGTAGATGACGCACGATCTTGGATTAAAATTATGGCACAAATAACTTAAAAATTACAGATAATTTATCATCCAAGATATTTAGTAAATTAATTAATAAATATTGAGAATTAATTACTGAAAAGGATCAGTTTAAAATAGGTATTTGAAAGTAAAAAAAACTATAGTATTATCATTATTATATTAAAATTGTCATCCAAGAAGGAAGAAAAAGAGCAAACAGTTTTCAAGAGGAATTAAAACTAGAAAAATAAAAATTTTCTATAACTTCATAATTAATTTCTTGAAATATTATGTCTTTGCTATTTTAAATATTTACATTGATTTTGAAAAATAGCAAAATATCTGAGGTTTAGATATTTATAAACAGAAATTGATAATTTTTCTATTTAACATTGTCACAAACCTGTCACCCATGTGCAACTGCTCCGTTTGGCCGTTCGAATATTCAATCTCCACATGACCGTTGATGAGAACACTCCAAGAGTCCAGTTCTTCACCGTCGTTCATCACAACCGTACCAGCCCTTTCAACGACAGCGAAAACCTAAATAAAGTAAAATTATGATAATAAACTGTTAATGTTAAATTAGGCAATTATTAAAAAGAATTAGCAATAAACGAATATAACAAACCATGACAGAGCAGAGAGCCCGGCGGACAGCTAGCGTCATGTTGGTGAATGCCTTGAGATGTTGAGTGAACTCCAGCAAGGTCTCGATGTCTTCCTCGCACCGATCCGTCGGATCCTTCTCTAGGCACTCCCTCACGGTGTCCCGAACTGTCAGGCTCTGAAATGAATGATTATAAATTATATTTATTCTTATATAATGGAAAGTAAATAATCAGGAAATTTATCAAAATTATTTTTTAACATGCTTACCAAATTAAATACTTTTAATTGGTTAAATAATGGATTTAATAAACAGCTATTATAAAACTTGAATTATGAATTTGACTTGAATTGAATGAATGATTTGAATTGACTATTATGAATTATGAAACTTCAATTTAAAAATTTTGAATTGGAAATCAAAAGAATACAAAAATATTATATATATATATATATATATATATATATATATATATATATATATTTTTTTTTTTTTTTTCCACGAACCAGCCAGCAAGGACCACGCGAATATCATTTCCATTTCCTCTTCACACCCTCAGCCTTCCTCTTACTCCAATACTCTCTCATCCTCCTGGACTGTTCCTCTCGCTCTTCCTTAGTCCATTTTCTCCCTCGTCTCTCCCTCCCACCTACAAGAACCCCAACCCCTTTCAGTTTTTCCCTAAAAAGCTCTCTATCCAAGCAATCTTTATCCGTAATTTTTAGCCTGTCTAGTTCCTCTTTTATTTGTTTTACAAATCCTCCATACCTTTATAACTACAAACTTGGTCAACAATTTTCTTGTTCAGTCTATCACTATTCATCCTGACCATGTGCTCGCAGAACCTCAGTCTTCTGGTCCTGACGACTGTTTCCAAATCTTCCAAATTTTAGTATATTTCTTTATTGGATTTTAGCCTGTATTCCTCTTGAGTTACCTTGGGTCCCTGAATCCTCCTCAGAATCTTCCTCTCAATCTTCAGGATTTTCTCTAGGCTCGGAAGGCTGACTGTTTCCATACCATATAATATTACAGGTCATGCTACTGTACAGTAATGCCTTATTTATTATATTATAAGAATATAAAATATTAAAGCTCAACTATTATTAATAAAAAAAATAGAAATAGCAAACAAATAAAATGGGATGACATAAATAAATAGGATGACACACATAAATCACAAAAAATAATTTTATAGGTCAAAAGAAATTAGGTTCACCTCCATTAACTTATTTCATTTTTTAAATTTTTTTTTATTTTTGTTGTTTTATTGAAGATAGGATGTACATATATCTCATTCATAAAAGGATAGCAATAAGAGATTTTTACTTATTAAGAGAACTCTACTGTTAATCTAAGGGGACTTCAGTCCCAGAATAAAAATTAAAAATATCAAAGGCACACATCCATCATTTTCAAACAGCTGAGAGGAAGCCAATTTTTTTTATATAGCTTGATTTAAACGAATGATGTTTTTTCATGATTAAATTTAAACTTAAAAACAATCATTAAAATTGGTTTAAATTATTACTATAAAAAAAATGTTAGCTTGTTCTTAACTTTTTTAAACCGATAAATTTCTAACTTTGATATGAAACAAGCCATATATAAATTTCAACAAAGTAAATGAGTTTAATGAAGGGTGACTTATTAGACATACTTACCTATAAAATTATTAAATGATATTTTACATTTTACATTGAAAAAAATATTTTACATTGAAAAAATAGGAGATATGATAGGATATAACAACACAGGTACGATTATAAGAAAAGAAATTAAAGAAAAGGAGAAAAAAAAAAAAAAAAAAGGCACTCACAAAGTTACTACTCACATCGCTACTCTCAGCCAGGTCCTCCTCGTCGGAATCGACGATGGATTCGACCAGGCCTGATAGGTCAACTTCGTCTGCTTCCACGGAGTGGCAGGTCATAGTGTCGCTGCCGGAATAAGCTGAAGAAGTCGAGGAGTGAGAACTTCGGTTGGACTTGTACGCTTCCCGCATACCAAACTGTAACATAAAACAAATAAAAATCAAATAATGAAGTAATTAAAAATCTATGTTACTTAATTAAGACAAATTATATTTTATAAAATATATTCATAAATATACATGCTAAAGTATGCTAAAGACTTGATTTGATTACAGTAAATAATCTAAAGTGATAATGTAATTTGGTATAAATATTACCTAATAATATTTTTTATAGTTCTCAGTTTGGGAAATGTAATTTAAGTCATACAAAAAATAAAAAATAACTAATGAAGTGGCTACTAACAAAAGGGCATAATTCATTTTCCTTAAGTTTATAATGCGGATGAAATAAATACATATTAAGAAGTTAATTTAATATGCACTACACTAAATCCAAATCTATAAAGATTGCGCTAGTCACAAGTATATTCCATTAATAGCAAACCATTTTTAGTTTTGTTTTGTATGTGTGTTTTTGTGTGTGATATTAAGAGAAATAAAATAAATAGTTTTATTTAGCAATAATGTCGCTGTTAGTTAAGTAACATAATTGTCTTTCCCATAGTTTGTGAAATGTTTAACGTGCCTTTACATTTTGGAGTTATTTAGCAGTTGACACTTCAATTGAAAGATTGTACTTTCTGCATATCAAACCACAAATAAAAATATATTTATAAATAGGATGTTTAAATCATTGGAGTTATCATTAAAAAATATTTATATATTAATGTAATGTCATGTAAGATAAATAATACAAAACGAATGCCAATTATTTTATGTTTTTTTGAGTTATTAATTTCAGACATTAAAAATCATAAAAAAATAAGGAAACAGATTGAATTATTGTATTAAAAGATAAAATATCAACTTAAAGTACTAATCCATAATATAAAAACAATTTCATTACATAATACAAATTAAAAATAACATCATAAGAAACAAACTTGATACATTATGAATAAAACATAATATTAAAGAAAGTAATACCACTGAATAATTATTTGCTATCATGAATATTAAAAAAAAAGTAGAGAAAAACAACATAACCTTACCATTTCAATTAAAAGTATAAGAACAAAAACTCGATACATATACTTTCAAATAGTTTACAATTCAAACATTGGAATCAGGAACTATTCTCAAGATTTAAGTTATATTAAGTTAAAAACAATATAAACTTAAAGAAGACTTTTCATATTGAGGTTATCAATAGTAAACTTTGACAAGTGTTATGGTCCTTCATATAAACTTTTCTTTAATTAAAATAAATATAAGTTTCATAGTTTTAAACTAATGCTAGATAATAAAAACAAAGATTGGATTAAATTAAGATAGTTTTAATCGTTGACAATATAAATTAATGATGATGATAAATTCATTGTGGTCATATAAATAATAACCATTAAAACAACTTAAGGGAAAACTTCTTTAGTGCGCCTGGAACCTTTTATCATTGAAAAATAAATCGTGACTTCAAAAATTTTTTAAATTTAGTTTTAAAAATACCAGTGTAATTATTTAGCTGAGAACCGCACGAGTTACGCGTGGCTCACAATCACTTCGATCACACTTGTTCATTAAACCTCGAAAACAATCTTTGGAATAAACACGGATGCATTTGAATCTCCATGAACAAGTGTGATCGAAGTGATTGTGAACCACGGGTAACTCGTGCGGTCCTCATCTATATAATTACCAAAAATCAGTGTTATAGAGCACCATTTCGGGTTAATACATTTGGTCCCAGGTCTTAATACGTAATTAAATACGAGTACGTACCTGAAATACTTCTTAAATTTAATACTGCTCTGAAGGTCTTTTTTGCAAGACTTGGTCATTTGAACTGGGGTGATCTTGAGACAAGCATTTCTGCTGAAAACTCGGATATGAAATTTATAACGATCGCAATACTCCCTCCTATTATATATTTTATATCAGGGTAAGTAAACGTAAAAAACCCGATTTGTCATCTGTCGTCGTTAATTAACTAACGAATTAGGATTTATTATTGAATCATTAAGTAATGAGAAAGATACTTGAGGGATTGAGTGCGGAGCCATAGATAAGAAATTATGTTGAATCTAATCAAAATTTCCAAGAAATTCGTCGACAGTTTAGACATAGAAGGGAATACGTTCTAAGATATAGAAAAGCTAAGCTATTAGGGTCAGCGATAACTAGAAAATACGAAATTGAAGCAAGATTAATTATTATTTATCGTATAATATATTAGTCTGTGAAAAAATGGCAATAAGTAAATGAAACACTACCAAGTTACCTAGAAGATGATATCTTGATAAAATTAATTACATTATCTTAAGTTGTTTTTCTCCGAACATTATAAATATTTAAGCTTAATCGCGAAAAATCATTTACATGAATAACTGATCCGGAAATGCACAATTTGAAGGATGAGTCATCGTTCAAATAATTTTAAAATAGAAATTAAAAAAAAAAAACAGTAAAATTATTATTGAATCAAAGTATATTTTTATTTTTTTGTAGTATCCCAATTTCCTACCTTTCGGCTACAAAAGTTTGTACAATAACTTATTACGCTTGTTATGTATAAGGAAAGTTCCTAAATTCAGCGCAAATTCATTGGTGGAATTCATCAGTTGATTGAATGCAGCGATTTATTTCAAGTTTAAGAACGATCTGCTTGTTTTCAGCAAAAGAGTACAAAATACATTAATAATAAAAATTAAAAAAACATAACGAAATGCCTAGTTGAACTTAAAACCATGAATAAATACTGCTGGAACATACATTTAATATACATTAAGAAATATATTGACCTCAAAGGGAGAAGTTCCTAAACTCATCGATGGAAATAAGAGTAGTTTTATTTATTCATCAATCGTTTTATTCATTGATTGAATCACCGATGGTTCAGCTGTTTTGGGGATCAATGGATCCTTACGATGTAACCTAATTATAACCTCAATGTAGTCAATTCATATTCAGTTTACTTTCTATCTATATTCTTATTTGTTTATTGAAATTTAACAATTCCGAAAGGTACATCCTTATATGTTTTTTATTTTATTTTTCCTTGGAGAGGAAGCTTAGGAGATTTAACATTCCGCCGCAATCCAACAGGTAGTTCCTAAACACAGTATAAACAGCTGTTAGAGGATTCAATAGATTAAAAGGATCCATCGACTGAAAAAGCGCTGAGTTTAGGAACTTGACCTGTCTCTCCTTTGACCAAAATAGCCGATGAAACCAATGGCTAACAATGAATTCCATCGATGAGTTTATGTCAGGTGGATTTCCGATGCCATCGATGAGATCATCACTGATTTTAAGAACTATACCACACATGCTAATAAATAAAATTTCATATTTAAGTTATTATACCTGTTACAAAATCTATATCGGTTATGAAATTACTTACGGTGTCCTCAAAGACTAGATTGACACCCCTATCCATGGTCGACGGTAATCTCGAATTGCGGACACCCAGTTCGGGGTAGTCAATCTGAAACAGAAATAATAATTATATTAGTTATAATATTATAATTATATGGCTAAAAAGGTGTATAATTTTGAAAAAAAAAAATTATTAAACAGATCATTTGGTTGGTACATCATTAAAAGCATGAGTACGCCGATTTAGAGGAGGGGACGGTCGTATATACTTAGTCCTGTCATAATTATTGTTACAAGGAAATATATACAGATTTCAACAGAAAAATTAATTTTTTCAAAAACTTTAATAGAAAATAAAATGTATATCTATTGAGAGTAAGACAAAAAAGAAATGACTAAAATTGTCCTCCTTTTTGTCTTCACACAGGCATTTAATCTCCGTGGCCAGTCATCAATAGCAGCACGCAGCACTTCTTGAGGAAAGCGCTCAACTGCTCGAACCAGAGATTGTTTGAGGTTTTCCAAGTTAGGGTGTGCTCTGTGGCATGCCATCCTCTTCAGATCGGACCCAAGCCGATAATCTAGTGAGTTGAGATCAGGGCTTCTTGAGGACCAATCCGAGGCAGAGATCAACTCTGGAATGTGCTTTTGCAGCCACTGATGTTTACGTGCTCATGTTTATGTACTATATTTTTTCTTTTCACATACTTTACTTATATTTAAAAAATACAAAATTACATCAAAAAACTGATATAGATAGTCATTTTTATGATGCAATTTTTTATTATTTTTTAACTTTAGATCTGATGATGAACCACATGATTGGACCGAAACGTCGGCAAACTAAATAAACATGATTAACTGCTTTTCATCCTTATAATTTTTTCAATGAACTGCATCTCCATCTCTAAAGTATTTTTTAACAAATTACTTTTGCTTTGATAAATTATTGAGGATATATGGCGTACAGATTATTGTTAGTAAATACAAGTTAATTTTTATTTCTTTATAAAGGTAACAATCATACTTCACAGAACTAATGTTTCTCTTCCCCTCTTCTCCTAGATGGCTGTGATGTAGACAACCTGAGCTGACAGCTCTCGATTATATTGTAAGGAAACCTTAATTGTTCTTTATTGTTGAGCCGGCGGACATTTTGGTTCTGTCTTCTTGTAGTTAATTAAGAACCGAGGAGGGAAATCGAATTTGCATTTCCAACTAATTGTATTCTGCCAAGTGTCCCGAAGGGGGGGGGGCGGCTTGTGTATATCTATTAGTATCCTCCTTTTTTAGCCCCCCTGTCACCACGGCACAAATCTAATTTCAGCCTCTTTTGTTACTCAAAGTTTATTAAAAACTTTTCCAACCCCAGTCAAACGTAATTTTTAAACGAATTGCTTCGCTTCCGCTTGAATTATTGTCAATCATCTGGAAATATCTTAGACAATCTTGCTAGAACAATTCTCGTTACAAACAATAGAAAGCATAGGCTTTCTTTTAACTTTTAAGCTTAATAGTGTCTACAAGTTGAAACATAAAATTGCTTATGCGAGTAAATCATTCATAAAATGGAAGTAACGATTTGAGTACAATCTTCCAAAAAGATAATCACTATTTCCAGAATTGAAGAGGATATAAATAACTAGTGATGAGATTTAGATTCCCCAGAGGGCGCTGATAACACGGCACTATCTAAAGGGCACTGGAGGGAGCGACGGGTTTTAGGAAATGAATGAATTATCGATCAGTAAATCATATTACAAAGCTGGAAGAGGAAATAATAAAGGATTAGGAAAACAAAGTTGGAATAAAGTAATAGTGTATTGTTTCAAAAACAACACGAAGGACGAAAAGATAATAAGAAGTAGGGGAACATCTTCAACGCTAATTAATAAAAAAAAAAGCCTTACAAAGTTAATTAAAAGAAAGGACATCCTGAAGAACGTCGTACTTCGACTGTCGTTGGCGGAATTAGTACACCAAGACACTAAGGTACTGGTCAGATAACAGATCCACATCATTTGGTAAATTAGAAACAAGAGATCAACCAAGAAATATAAGGCCGACTGTATATATATATATATATATATATATATATATATATATATATATATATATATATATATATATATATATATATACGAATTTGTGCCTCAGATAGTGGGTGCGGTACGCCCCAGGGCAAACCAAGGCAAACTCAGATCATGTATTTTTTTCATTGAACCATAATTTAATTTTTATTTAAAGTAAAAAAACATTTCTTTCATCAGATAATTTTTTTTTCCCGAGCAATTATATACATCTTGATTTCTCAATATGTTTTCGAATACCTCTTATCACAGGCGTATCTATGGGAGAGGAGAGGTCTTTCGAGCTGAAGAGCCTTCCCCTAAAATGGTAAAATATAACCATTTTTTTTTTAAATATTTAAAAAAAGTGTTATTGTTCGTTTAATTGACTAAATTAAACTTCAAGAATCAACTAAACACCATTTCAAATCAATAGTTAGTTTCCAATTTTTTTTCTTCCAAAGTAATTATAAGTAATTAATTATAATAAATATGATATATATATAAAAAAAAAAAATAGGGCTGGAGCCCCTCAAAAATTAAATCCTGAATCCGTTAATGCCTTTTATTACACTTATATTGAGTTAGGTAATCATTCGATTGAAGAGTAATAATAATAAACATGATGAAACAAGACTTCTTCAATTTGAAATTAAAGTTTTTGTTATTTATTTATAATGTTTTGTTCGGTGATAATCCGCCTCGAGCCCTATTCACTAAGGGGGCACAAAACCCAAAAAAATAAATTTTTTTCAGGAGGCTCATACAAAAAAAAAAACAATGCATCTAGAACTGACCATACTAAAACTAATTAATTCATATGTATGTGTTGCATTACTTCCTCCCCCCCCCTCATTTACACTCTCCCCCTATATTACTGACAAATCAAAGTGGTCCAATCATGCCATAATTTTAAAATTAAAAACATAAAAGGATTTCAATCATTAAGAAAAATGTAAATTATTAGGATATTACTTTGTTGATAATATAAAATATGTTCGTAAGACATCTCTAAAAAGCCAAAATTTCAAAAGAAATGACTTATGTTAATTTATAGAGGTAGGTTCATCGTGGTGAGATCTATAGCTTTTGTGCTCAATACCGATGATTTTTTATTTCTAGTCATCTTGAAACGAAATCAAATTTGAGCAAAGTAGTCAAATTTATTTTTCTTCATAATTTTCATAGTGTGCTTTAAAAAAAAAAATAGAATAAAAGGTTAGTAATTCGTAAATTTTTGACATTAAATAGTTATCTTTTAAGAAGAGAACATTCTGCTAAATTACTTGGTATAACTAAAGTTTAATTTGAATGAACTAAAGTTTGACATTGTATATTGCATTATAAAATAAAAGAGTTTAAAAAAAAAAAAAGAGAGATAAGTTTGAGGTTGATATATAGTTGGCATGTGAGACCCACCCTTTACTATACAACGAGAAGCCTGGGACAAAAAAACTCAACGTAAACGAAACCACCTCATCGTTTTTTTAAAGCTAACTCTGGACTTGTTCATGTGGCGCTGCCTGTGTTTACAGCTCTGGACTTCTCTATAATTTATCAGTCCCGTAGCAGATACAAACTTTGTACCTCTCTGGGATTATTTTCTCTCAGGCTTTTACTTTAAAAAGTATACAAAAACAAAACAAAAACATATTTTCATTAACCTGTTATGTTGATTTTTTTTTTATATCAAAATAAATCAACACTATTATACCCCGCACTGCATCCTCTTTCACTTAAGTTATACGTCTCTCTAATGCATCCATTGTATAAGCCACATCAGCTGAACGTGTTTATACGTATGTATAACGGGCGAATATACGGGGGAGGAGGAGGACTTTGGGGCTGAAGCCCCCCAAAATGGTAAAATATAACCATGTTTTATGGGAAAAAAATTAAAAAATACCTCTTAAAGTATTATTGTTCGTGTAATTACATTTAAAAGGACTTTAGGAATCACTTAAACACCATTTCATACAGGTAGTCAGTTTCTTTCTTTTTTTCCAAAGTAATTATCATTATTTTTATGAAAAAAAGCTTTCGGGATGAAGCCCCCAAAATTAAATCTTGGATCCGCTAGTGGTATATATCATATTCAATATTGTCAATTCAACACACACAATCGGTGATAAATTCCATCAAATTACCTTTAACCTTCGTCGTAAACCTATGACTTCCTGTCCTACAGTATCCTTTAGCAATACCCCACTTATCCCTATTGAACAAATCCGATAATTAGGACTCCACCTGGACAAACTTCTAACTTGGAATCCTCATACCAGACTGAAACGACAAGAAACCGCTCGACGTTTCCGATTACTTCAGCACTTACTATACAAACGCTCTAAGCTTTCTATAAATTACAAACGACTCATATACATGACTATAATAAGAACTATTTGGACTTATGGGATTGAGCTATATGGCTCCACTAAACAATCGAATTCCTCTCATATCCAATCTTTACAAATAAAAATTTGTTAGAGTAACCACGGGCAGATCTACGGGGGGAAGAAAGGGGAGGCTTTCGGGCTGAAGCCCTCCCCCAAATGGTAAAATATAACCATGTTTTATGAAAAAAAAAAATTATCTCTAAAAGTATTATTGTTGATGTAATTACATTTAAAAGGACTTTAGGAATCACTTAAACACTATTTCATACAGTTAGTTTCTTTCTTTTTTTCCAAAGTAATTATCGTTATTTTTATGAAATAAAAGCTTTCGGGCTGAAGCCCCCCTTCCCAAAAATTAAATATTGGATGCTCTAGTGGTATATATCATAATCGATATTGTAAATTCAACACACACAATCGATGATAAATTCCATCAAATTATCTTTAACCTTCATCGTAAACCTATGACTTCCTGTTCTATAGTATCCTTTAACAATACCCCATTTATCCCTGTTGAACTAATCCGATAATTAGGACTCCACCTGGACAAACTTCTAACTTAAAATCCTCATATCAGACTGAAACGACAAGAAACCGCTCGATATTTCTGACTATTTCAGTACTTACTAGACAAACGCTCTAAACTTTCAGTTAATTACGTTATGGTTTCAGCATCAATTGTTTACAAAAAGAAAGGAAATTTAGTATTTTTTTCATCAAGAATAAACTCAGCTGAATATAAAAAATTGTAAGAGGAACAAAAGTTGACTTTTAATGACATGTCTGAAGGCACACCAATTTTGCAGCAAGATAACGCCCCAATACATTCAGCAAAAAATATTAAAGACAGGTTTACTCGAAAAAAAATTGCCAATTTATACTGACCTACTGCCTCTCCAGACCTGAATATTATTGAGGATGTTTTTCAAAAAAGGTGTACTCTGAATGAAGGCAGTTCGGAACAATCGAGGATTTGAAATCTGCAATTCTGGCTTCATGGGAACAATTACCGCAAGAAACAATCAAACAATTGTACGATTTACTATCAAACAGAATTTCTGAATTAATAAATGGTGGTGGAAAGGCTACGAAGTATTAAAATGAGTTTTATTTATTTTTATCTGGGAGCGTGTCCAACATTTTGACGGGCTTTAACTTTAATTTGCGGAGTTGAGCTATGGGGCTCCACTAAACCATCGAATTCCTCTCGTATCCAAAATCCTTCTTAAAATCCTCAATCCTCCCTACTTTGTTACAAATAAAACCATCCATAATGACCTTAATGTTTCTTTTGTTTCTGGCCCAATCCAGATACCTATCCTTCCATAATAAACTTCAGAATCATCCCAACCCTCTCGTTTCTAACCTTGCTTCCCTTCAATTCCTAATAACCCCCCGAGGCGTCTGAAAAGGAGATGGCCTCGTGATCTCCTCATGTAGACAAATCATTAGAGTGCTACCATTGGGTAGTTACTCAGCAAGTGTTTTCATGTCATTATATCCATGATGTTCAAATTTACTAGATGTATTTATTCAATACAGTTACAAATATCATTAAGAAATAATTAAAAAAAAAAACTTTAATTAAAAAAAAAAATATATATATATTTTTGGCTTGAGAACCAAAATACAAGCAGGCTGCTGATTAACTTCAGGTGAGTGATAGATTATTTTAATACTGGTTTACGGGTAATTCGAAAAGATGGCAGGGTGATTGGCTTTATCAAAGCATTGTAAACACTTAAACAGAGGTTTTTTTTTTTTAAGATTTTGGGATTTCAAAACCTTTGATCTGTGTTGTACTGTTATAAGCTCTGTTTGCACTTGTTATACACAATCTATATAAATATTACATATTTAAAGACTTTATCTTAAACTCTGAATCCTAATAAACATATCCTTTGGTACAAGACAAAAACTGTACATCTTGACAAGTTACAGAGAAAGGTTTGGGTACACAGTGGCTGTATAGTGTTGGCTCCCTGAGGGGGAGTGACTGACCCTTTAGGCATCCCACTAGGACTATTTCTAGTTCAGTCTAAACCAACCCGTCGCTGCTGGTCAATATCAGAAGGCTCAGGTACCCACTTTAAACAAATAATCAGTCCGCTCGGTTTACCAATACCGAAGATAAGAAAGCTTTGAGTTAATGGAGGAATTGAAAACAAACCTGTCTTCAAAATCGAAAACTAACACTCGTATTAGAAATTTAAAAATAAATTTGACTCCACGTCTCTCTGTAATTGTCACTTCTTGGCGTATACTAATACGCAAAGTGGGACAAAAGCAGAAAAAGTAGCCAAAAGTTATATCCAGTTTTAATAATCTTTTTTAGTGATTTCAAGAACTTATGTTTAGGCCACATAACCGTTCAAAAGTTAGATTAACTTTATATGTGAATTCGGAGAATTTACAGGAAAAAAAAATTTCTATGATATTTTTTGTTATACACATATGAATATCTACATAGAGATTAAGATGTATAGATAGAGAGTTAAAGTAATATAATAAAAATGTATAACATAAAAATTACTTTTTTCTGCAAATTCTTAGAATTGACATATAAAGTTTTAATTTATCTAACTTTTGAACGGCTGTAGATACACCAGTAAAAAATATATATTCTGGAAGAAAATTTAATTATTAAAAACTTTCTTTCCCACGACTTAATCGTGGAACGAAGCAATCAAGAGTTAACTAGTCAAATGCAGTAAAAAACATGAGGTAAAAATTTATTTTTTCCAAATTAGAGGTAGTCGAGGACGGATGTCTCGGAAACTAAGCAAGGTAGTTAAAAAAAGGTATATAATCAATTATATTGCAAATTTTAGCAGCTTTAATTTTGTATAGAATGTTTTTGTCGATGCGATGTATAGTTTTCCTGATATAAGCGAAAACAGAAATAAAGTGGCCTTATAGTATATTTACCTCCTTACTAGTCCAAACAATACTCCAAAGTCAAACATTCTGTCCCGCCATTTCCTTCTATACCCAATTTTCGAGCATTCATTGACTGAACTTTTTTGTTTTTTTATTATTATTTTATTGAAATTTATAACTGTAAACATATATACAACCAGCAAATTTGCTATAGTAATATATTACATGAAATAAGCTACTAATATAGGAATATATTACTTGTGAAGAAGCTAACCATTGGTAAAACTTCAAAGATAAATTAATTTAGGGGTCTCTTGGCCATGTTCTTTTCAGACACTCGGAGGGTTGTCAGGAATTGTTTTATAAAAGGTTACAAACAAGAGGATCGGGGTGACCAAAGAGTTTGGAATGAAAAGAGGTATATCCAGTTCGTGCAAAGTCTATAATAAGAGGAATGTTGAGGTCTTTATGGATAATTTTATTTGTTACATAAGTAAAATAAGGATTGTAAGGATTGGATACGAGAATAATTTGATGTTCTTGTAGAGCCCCAAAGCTCAATACCGTATGTTGAAATGGGCCTGATGATTGAAGTGTAAATGAGTATTTTGTAGAATATTGGAAGTTTAGAGCGTTTGTCAAGTAAGTGTTGTAGTAGTCGGAATCTGTTGGCAGTTTCTTGTCTTTTAAGTCTAGTATGAGGATTCCTAGGTAAGGCGTTTGTCAAGAAAGAGTCCTAGGTAACGGATTGACTGAACTAATAGCCAAAATTTCGACGTTAGCTTTACTCATTATCTCGAGCCAACAAGTGACTGAATAACCCGAGTAGGTTTATTTTTCATTTTTTTAAATTTTTTTACCAAGCTTTTGAAGATGGTGTCGATTTGTGGCGTTTGGAACCACTATTACCGAAGAGGTGGAGGAATGAATGTTACCAAAAGCGAGGAGGAATCATTACGAAGGTTGCGAAATCCATTTGGAGGAGAGGAAATGTGGCAAGCGGGTCTTATTAAGATATGAAGTGGGTATTGACGAACTAGACAGGAGCGAACCGTAGGCAGCAAGGACTTACCCTCAATTAAAACAGATAAGCAATCTCTGTCGGCGGGACTCGAATCTGATTTGCATGCAATCACAACTGGCCTCTGGGAGGGACCGGGGCGCCCACTCGTCGGGGCAGAAAGGTGGAAAAGAGCAAGCGGTAGCCCCCCCTTCGGGAATATATTAAATCATTAATTACTGTTCAGATATATATATATATATATATATATATATATATATATATATATATATATATATATATATATATATATATATATATATATATATATCACCCAAAGATTCCAAAAACAAAGTCTTAATTCCCTCAAGAAACATAAAATCTCTCTCTATATAAAAGGCAGATGCAATTCACCCACACAGACATATGAATCATTTCATTCCCAAACATTATTATCAGAACTAATATTTCGAAGCCAAAATTTAGATTTTGTTGAAAAATATACATATTTTCCAATAAGTCTATTTCTAGAATTTTTTCCAATTCAAAATATTGTTTTTATATAATTATCAAAAATTAATTTTTATTTCTTTGAATTTAATTTGATTCCTAGTTTTTTTGTTAGATTGAAATTCATTCCAATCCATTCTATTTCCAATATTTTTTCTTTTTAATTTTAACTTCTCTATTCAGGATACCTCAATCAAGAGAAGGATCTTTTCCATATAAAATGCCCAATCCAATTCCAACCAAGCCCTAACTAGTTTTGCATATTTTATGAAATGGTCCTCTCCAGCTAAATACCATCCAATTGATTCTATAAAATGGTTTTTATATTATTCCATCCTTGGAGGAGAAATAAAAATTATATAATTCATTTTTTTTTTTTTTTTTTTTGCATTTGTTATATAAATCTTTAATTTGATACAAAGATTTTTTTTTATTTTTTTTTTTTTACCATTTTCTCAGTATCGAAGGCAAGCAAGTGTTATATTCGTGCGATAGGTGAGAAACAATTTTGGGCTCAGAATAGTAAGTTTCCATTTCTGTTTCAAGTTTCGGACATCAAGGAACAAAATACAGTCTCTGATTTTTTCGTTTTTTTTTTTTTTTTTATCATTTTGCACAATAAAAGTGATTAGAAATTTTAAAAATAAGGTAACTTTGACATGGGTCAAACTATCAACACGAAAATTAACACCGATTTAGTGCATTATAAAATAGACGAAAAGGCATAAACCCCCAAATATATATGAGTTTTGAATATAAAATATAAAAACATTTGAGAATTTTTTTTCTCATTTATTCCTTATAAAGCAGTAAAATATAAATACAAAACGATATTGAAATTATTGGAATAGCAATAATTTAGATTTTCAACGGTTGTATGACGTTGACTTAGAATAACTTCCTAAAGAGTTATATAAATGTTTTAGCGAACGGCACGAAAAAAAAAAAAAAAAAAAACCTCACATTACATTAAGCCTAAACATATATGCATTTTTATTTTGAAATGAACTCGTATTTAAGAGTTTTAATGAACGTTAAAAATTAATCTGAATCGTTTTTCCATGAAAATAAAATTATTTGGCCAACTTTATTACAACATAATTGGATTTTTGTAATTTATTTTACACAAAAAAAACAAAAACGACAAACGAATCGGTTGATATATAATACCTTAGACGATTAGTGGTGTCGGCATCGAACCTTCGGCTTCACTAAATCTTTTATTATTATTATTATTATTATTATTATAACTTTGAAATCCATGCAGAGCCACAAACAATAAGATAAAGTAATGCTAAAATATTATAATTTTTGTTCCTGTCTTCTAAGGTGCATTAGCAAGAACCCTCGGACAAGGCTCTAATATTTCTCGACCTAGTATCACCATCAAAAGTTTCATTGAAATCGGTGATCCTACCAGCTTAGGTGGTATATGTATATAGGTATATAAGTTAGTAGAAGAATTTAGTCGAGGATGTAGTCAAAGGAGCAAATACAAAAAAAAAAAATATATATACATTTTTGAATCTTTACCAAAATTAGGAATCAACGATTAAAAACGAAATATATATATTTATTTATGTTGGATGTTGTATAATAGCAATTCCAAGGGATCATGATGAGGCACAAATAGGATACAGCCCACTTAATAATTTTCTATTTCGTAGCCGATCCTTAGACAATCGAAATTATTGCGAAAATTCCAAGAGGCGGGGGGGGGGGGGCACGTCTTCCATTCAATATATACGTGGGAAAGCTCCTTTGTCCCCGAAATCAGCTCCTGGGATATCCTTTTTTTCCTCGAGTTTTCCCAAGGATAATAATAAAATAATGACATAGTGGAGCTTTTCCTTCCTCAGGACATGAAACGAAACGTGGCCAGTGTAACGTTAATAAATTATGAAAACGTGGACTGGCCACAGAATGTAGGACGAGGAAGGAAGAAAATTTTAAATGGAAGGATAGACATTGCGGATATTTTTTAAAAGGATTTAAGGAAATGTAAACTTGAATTAGTATATAGAATATAAGTATAAAATATATAATGCAGTCGTACAGACTCATCGTTCAATATCTGTATTTTAGAATTAGTTTACTATTAAATCATAACTAGTTTTAGTATTTTAGTTTCGTCTTTTCTATTATTAATACTTTACTTCTTTATTATCATAATAGTGTATTTTACTGTGACATTTTAGACCTCATTAATTAATATGTTAAGATTTTATTCTTACATCACCTTGTTATTAGACTTTATTTAATTATTATTACTAGTGTTGCCCAAAATCGGTATTGGTCTTGTAAGACCAAGATCAAGACCAAGGCTGCCTAACTGTTGCGAGACCAAGAACAGGACTGTTAAAAAAATCAATTTTTTGAATAAAAATTAAGGCAAAATAGTTACTAATACTTGACACTTTTAGTTACTATATGTAAAGAATTGGTATAACCAATATAATTTTGCATTTAACTTCTCTAATTTTTGATTTGTGCTTAGTTAGGTTCCCCTATCTAAAAAATTACAGTAATATCTCTATAGTAATAAGCTAATAAGTAACTGCAAGACTGTTGCGAGAATCTTGCGCAAGACCAAGACTGAGTTTGCATGACTATATATATATATATATATATATATATATATATATATATATATATATATACTTTATTTTTTAAAGCCAAAATTTCTGTCAAAGTTCGAAAATAAAGACTTTTCTGTTGCTAATACTGGCAACGTTCTCCATCTACTCCAGACTCAAATATATCGTAGAGATGAATTATTATTGTTAATTATATATAATCCGTGGTAAAGACCCCTTCTTATCGAATTATTAACATGCGCCTGAAACTTCATAAATAGCTTCATCTCATCGTAACCTACGACTGTTTTATTTACGAAAATCTTGAAATTGTGCGTTTTAAATCTGGAGGGGGGTAAACATTGCCTACTTAATTAGGTGCTAAAAACGCGTAAATACACATTTGCTTTCTATATTGGTCGTAAGATAATTTGATCACAAACTTGAGAAAAAAGGTGACCCTCAAAAATATCGAGCCGTTTGACGTGACCTATACCCCCAATATTTTTGTAGGCCAACTTTTTTATCTATGGAAGATTACAAGAATTTTCGTAAAAAAAACAGTTGTAGGTTATGATGAGATGAAACTATTTGCGAAATTTCAGGCGTTAATAATTCGATAAAAAGGGGTCTGTACCACGGACTAATACATTTTGTTCAAAAGTAAAAATTGTTCTTAATAAAAATTATCTAATGATTTTTCATAAATTCTCGATGAAAATTTTGATAAATTTTATTTTTTTAATTATCGATTTAAAACCCTATCTACACCTCCCTCACACTGATTGTAGAACGAACAGAACAGAACTGGGTTATGCAGAGAGCACAATAAAAGAGCAGAGAGGACAATTTGTCAATGAGAGGCGGGCCTGGAAGAGGATTGTATAGTGGGCGGAGGAAGGAAGTGCCGATAGCGGATGATAGCGGGTTCCTATAGCTCTACTGCTCTAGAGTTGTAGAGTTGTAGAGTTGTAGAGTACTCCCTTCGTGTCCCCTCTTCCCGACAGGACCGGGAGGATCATACCCGGGAACAGGGGATCTAATAATGGGCAGGAAGTCCACACCTCTCGGCACAGTTTCCACGGTTACCGAGGCGGTTCACCTGTCTTGATGACACAGTCGTACCTATCTCATTTTTAGAAATAGCTGACGATACTAGTAAAGGCAACCAAAAAAATTCTCAATAAAATAAAAAGATAAAATACTAAAAATATTAATAGTAAGTTATAATATAAATACCCATAAATAAATAATGAATACTTGATTGTTTACCGTATTATTGAGAAAGGAGAGGGACCGACGTGGCGGTCATAAAAATATTAAGTGTAGTGAAACTAAACTAAAATTGAAAAACTATTTTTATTTCAGGTCTTAAATCATACATCACAAACCTTGAAGAATGGCGTCAAAACTAGAGGACTAAATAAATTCCAATAAATCTCATCAAATCACCTTTAATCTTCGTCGTAAACCTATGATCTCCTGTCCTACAGTATCCTTTGACAATAGCCCACTTATCCCTGTTGAGCAAATCCGATATCTTGGACAAACGTCTAACTTGGAATCCTCATACTAGACTGCAACAACAAGAAACAATCCGACGTTTCCAACTGCTCCAGCACTTACTAGACAAAAGCTCTAAGCTTCCAGTTAATTAAAAAAGACTCATATACATGACTACAATAAGACCGAAATCCTTCGTAAAATCCTCCCTGCTCCTTAGTTTGTTACAAATAAAATCACAAATAACGACCTTAATGTTTCTTATGTTTCTGACCTGGTCCAATCCAGATACCTATCCTTCCATAATAAACTTCATAACCATCCAAATCCTCTCGTTTCTAACCTCACTTCCTCTTCGATCCCTGATAACCCTCCGAGGCGTCTGAGAAGATAGCTTCGAGATTTATTGTAACTTACTTATTGTGATGTAAGTACTTATTTATTGTAAATACATTTTTTAGTGAGCAACCAGAGGGTAGTTTCTGAACAAGTCGTTTCATGTTATTATATTCTTATGTTTACATTAAACGTATTTTTATTTGTAATACAGTTGTAAATATATTAATAAAATATAAAAAAAAATTCAAGCTTGAGAGAGTAGTTCAGGGATCTCCTGGAGTCATGCTTTTCCCTCCACAGTTGGAGGGACAAGTCTGGCTCAGAATTCTCTCGCCTGATTGTAAATAGTGTATACAGGTCTGTATGTGTTTTTTTTAATTTTTATTTACTTATTTTCTAAGTTATTTTATTCTTATTTATTGTATATATATTTTTTTTCTGTTTAATTTATTTTTATTTATTGTACATAAGAGTATAAATGTGATCTCTGAACAATATTATAAATATCCTCTGAGACAGATTGCAATATTTCTCAATAAACAAGTAGTATAATTTATCTCAGTATAATTTTTATCCAAATATCATGTAACTTTCACATTTTTAAACCCTTTTGTGTCTTGTAAGTTTTATCCCTGAAGAAGACCTGTAAAGTTGAGTCGAAACGTTGACTTGAAATCAAAAAAGATTTTCTCACTATTTCAGTATTTTTATGACCGCCACGCCAGACCAACTCTTTACTCGGTAAATGAATAAATTCTTATTTTTTTTTCAATGATTCCATACCTCGCTATTTCTGGCATACGGAACCTACAATAACCAAAGTGATAAGGTTCAGATTTTCGATGAATGCATTAAAAATTATTTTAAAATAGTTATCTTTGTAAAATACAATTTAAAGATAAAAGTCAACTTGTATTAAATTAACATTTTCATTAAAAATACATAAATTATACATGTAAATAACATTAAAATAAGCATCTAAGAGAATATATTCTGGACATAACCGTGTTTACATTGAGCAAAGAGAAAAGTAACATACAGGAACATAACTTGCTTTCATGACCACCAGGTGAATTTTGCATGGCAGCGTAGACCGGAAGAAGCTACGCTAGCAGAAAATCCAACCGGCTACTCACTTATTCAACGCCTTCTGAATATTTAACAGTAATCTAACCTCCCTTCCGGCCCTTCCTCTACAGGTACCTGGTTGTTGGGATTTAGTTCTCTTGGGATAAATTTTAAAACAAAGTAAAAACAGAGAAAAAATTCTATGATCGTGTAGAATTGTTGAATGTTGGAATATATTCTTAAAGAGAAGATAAACGCTAGCTATGTAAAAAGATATTAAGTGATTTGACAGTCCGCCATTATAAAATACTCCTGTTTTAGAAGAAAAAAAAGACGATAATTTATTTAAAACTTTTGATTTAATTTTTTTTCTATGACCTGGAGTGTATTGCAGTAAATTAATCACAATTTACATATATTAATAACATATATTAATATATACATACATATATAGATATTGTAAAAATTTATCGTCTTAACTCGTATAGTTAAGATTCCTTTTTATAAAATTATTAACGTCCGCCTAAAACTTTGTAAATAGCTTCATCTCATCGTAACCTAAAAATATTTTATTTACGAAAATCCTAGAAATTTGGGCGTTTTTAATCTGGAGGTCGATAAACTTTGTCGGTTTGATTAGGTTCTAAAATATGTGGCCATCAAAAATATTGAGCTATTTGGCGTGACCTACACACCCAAATTCCCAAAATAACGAGGATATATAGACCAAACGGCCCAATATTTTTGTTGGCCATCTTTTTTTTTCTATTTTATCATGATATTATCTTACAATTCAAGCGAATAGCAAATAGGTATTCATTAGTTTTCAGTACCTAATTAAATAGAAAAAGTTTGCCGATTTCCAGATTGAAAACGTCCTAATTACGAGCATTTTCACATATAAAATATTTGTAGGCTACCATTAGATGAAGCTATTTATGAAGTTTCAGGCGGATTCACTTCATAGGACTTCAAGAATCACTTAAATACCATT
Source organism: Nezara viridula (assembly GCA_928085145.1). Lineage (NCBI taxonomy): Eukaryota > Metazoa > Arthropoda > Insecta > Hemiptera > Pentatomidae > Nezara > Nezara viridula. The sequence goes on along the minus strand of OV725083.1, from coordinate 3,077,979 downwards.
TCATATAGGTAGTTAATATCTTTCTTCAAAGTAATTATCGTTATATATATATATATAAAAAAAAATCTTTCGGGTTAAAGCTCTACCAAAATTAAACCTGGACCCACTAGTGCCACAGAATAATTATTCACATATGTATGTACAAACATCAAGAGAATCGATGTTGACCGTATAAAGTGACCAAATAATATAAATGAATCTAATTTAACATTTACGATTTAATAGAAATAATTCAAGAAATTTGTTTGTTTTTTTTAGAAATTAATTTTTAATATTTAACTATTATCTTAAACTCTTTTTTAAAAACTTTTATAGAATCATGATAAAAATTGAAAAAAAATATAACTGATCCTTTAGAAATAGAAAGTTAGCTAATTATAGTATAATATTTAAGTTAAGAAACAAAGCAAATTAATAATTTTTTTCTATTTTCTTCCTTAGTATATATTATTTTAGGGTTTCTATTTTGAGTGGTTTATCTATTTTCGCGTCCTGTCAAGAATGTGGAGCAAGGGCAAGTCCTGAACCAAATCGTTTGTCTGCTCCGGCCATTTTGTATTTAACTGCGTCAAAATTATCTAAGAGGCACAGAACAGCAACCAAATATAAAACAGTATTCTCTTATCTGTTATTATTCAAGGGATAGATTTTAAAAATTAAAATTTTGAGCTGGGTAAGTAGTCGACTGATCAATAAGGAGAAAATAAAATTGTCAGGAATTTCGGTCAAGATATTTGTATTGGGCCCCAGTCCAAAAAATAAATAAAAAAATAGGCTAACACAATAAAAATATCTTGACTGAAATTCCTGATAATTTTGTTTCATCCTTCATTTTATTTTTATTGTTGAAATTTACAACTGTATTAAATGATAAATACAACAAGTAACATGACATGTACAACATTGGTAGCACTCTAATGATATGTCTACAATAGGAGATAACGAGTCCATCTTCTTTTCAGACGCCTCGGAGGGTTATCACGAATAGAAGTGGGAGCGAGGTTAGAAACGAGAGGGTTTGGATAGTTCTGAAGTCTGTTATGGAAGGATAGGTATCTGGATCGAGTCAGGTCAGAAACATAAGGAACATTAAGGTCGTTATGGATGATTTTATTTGTAAGAAACTAAGAAGTAGTGAGGATTTTACGAAGGATAATGGTCTATTGTAGTCATGTATTATGAGTCTTTTGTTTCTTTAGAAAAGGATTCTATGCAGTATAGACTCAGTAGGATAGACACTCATCCTATGTATTTTTTTTTATTATTGAAATTTACAACTGTATAATGATAAATACAACTAGTAAATATGAAATAAGTAACTTGACATGTACAACATGAAGATAAACTACCCATTGGAAGCTCTCCAATTATTCTTCTATATTAGAAGGTCCCGAGGCCATCTTCTTTTCAGATGCCTCAGAGGGTTATCAGGAATAGAAGAGGAAGCAAGATTGGAAACATGAGGATTTGGATGGTTCAGAACTTTATTATGGAAGGATAGATATATGGTCGGAATAGTGATTTAACTTAATCAGCTTTGAAAGGAGTGATTGAGAAATTCAAGTAGATTGAATCAATTGGTGATGTTAAACACACTGGTTGTCCTAAAACAATGCGTTCAAGTGTCAATATCGAAGTGGCCGCGACACTTTCATTATTTTTAAAATATTGTACAACAATGAAAACACGTTGTTCGCTAGTGTAATCTTCCGTTTTTACTAACCCTAAACTATCAGCTGTTAAATTGACAAAGAAAATGAAAACAAAAGAAGAAAGAACTGTTTTTCATATTTAATTTTAATATTACGTTGGTTTTGGGACACCCTATACAATAAAATAAACACTGAAAAAAAAAAACTGAACCATTACAAGCCATGATGGGTTCAGTACTTCGGCTTTGACTGAGAACACGTTCAATTGTCAAATTTTTTTCTCTTAATCAATTATCCATTTAAGAATCCCTACTTTATAGAAACCTTGTGCCCTAGAAAGGTCTCTTGATCCCAGGCTCGATCCTCAGCTTAAGTAATAAAATTCCGCTAGCATGAGTAACAGTAATATGGTTGAGAGAGTAACGCAGGGTTATCCTGGAGTCCAGCTTTTCCCACCATAGTTTGAGGGACAAGTCTGCCCCGGAGTTCCCTCGCCTGATTGTAAATAGTGTATATAGGTATGTAAGAGTTTTTGCTTAGTTTTAATTTTCTTATTTTTAGGTCATTTTATTTTATTTATTGTATATATTTTTTGATTATTATTTATTGTTATTTTTCTTCTATTTATTTTATATTTTTTTGTACATATAGTGTGAATGTTATCATACCCCACTATAACTAATGTCCAAGTGACAGATTGTTGTAATACTGAATAAATAAATAAATTAAAAAAAAAGTGATAGAATAAATAATTACATACCAGAGCCGGATTCGAACAATGGAGCACATAGTCAGCCGTTCTCCCAACCAATTAAATTAATAGAAAACATTTTTTTTTTAAGGAAGTTAGTCGACTGTTTTACATATCATGGGTGATAAATATTCAGGAAGCACTCTTTTTTAAATTTGTTTTTATTTTTGCCAACGTTTCAACCCAAACATGTGGGTCATCTTCAGGGCGTGGTGTGATCACTGAGGGTGTTCAAGTACTGACACGCATGGTAGGTAAGTGTTCAAACCACGCCCTGAAGATGACCCACATGTTTGGGTTGAAACGTTGGCAAAAATAAAAAAATTTAAAAAGATTGCGTCCTGAATATTTACAACCCATTTTTTTTTTTTTAAATATTGAATTACAAAGACGAAATAAATATTGGAACATATGTCGATAGTTTGGAACACATCCTCAGTTGAAGAGAGAGCCTGGCTTATCTATCGCGAAGGTAAACCCACGACCCACGTCATGTGTTGTGTGATCAGCTGGCGGGTAAGTCCTGAGGCTGCGATTCTAATATATAGTTCTCTGAATTGACGCTTCAATATTGGCACTCCAGGCGATTATGAGCGACCCACTATCCTCCTCGGGAAAATAAAAATATAATTCAGAAAGAATATTATTTAGGTGTCCGGGTTGTCCTGCCCCAAGACACAGTGTATTCATTATATGCATGGTTGTATATACAACTGTTAACATTTATTAAGAGTATAATGCCAGAACTTATATTATATATAAGAAATGCCTTAAGTGATATTACAGCTCCCCACAAGACTAACTCCAAAAAAATCTGATGTTATCGCTTCAGTAACATTAATCATGATGGCTTGTAATCAAGATAAGCTTCACACAACGGTTTGTTATTATAAGAGCATTTGTATATAAATATATACGTATACACATATAGAACCGAATTCATATGGAGAATTAAAATATAAACATATTCCAAACGGAGCATTCATCTCTCTTTGAAAGGTATTGATTGATACCGTGAAAAATCTTTAGAAATATCGAATCAAGGGTGTACAATTTTATGATAAAGATAGTTCCGATATTATATTAAATATGGAAATGTTTGAGAGGAAAATCCTCCGCAAGATAATAGGAGCGATCTAGGATCATGGTGGTAACGCTTGGAGGAGAAAAATCAATGAAACTGCTTACAGAAACTGATCAATCACTATCTCATAATATAAGGAGGTTAAGATGGTCCGAGCATATAGCTCGGAGCAATTCACTAGGAAGCCTATACTCAATAACGAATGCCTCAATAGTAGGCAAAAGAACAGGTCGAAGGCCAAACAGTAGATGGGTATAAAGAATCAACAAAGATGCAATACAGGTGCATGTGGATAATTGGAAAGAAATAGCCCAAGACAAGAAAAAGTAGAGGAAGGATAATCAAAGCGAAATCTAAAAGGTCTGTAATGCCAACAGAAAAAAATGTTTTTTATTTATTTAATGAAATTTATAACTGTATAAACAATAAAAGTAGTAAAAATGCACACATCAGAAATCATGACATGAACAGACTTGAAGAGATACTGCCCAGTGGTAGCACTCCCTATTTAATTCTAGGTTAGAAGATCACGAGGCCATCTTCTTTTCAGACGCATATGGGGATTATCAGGAATCGAGGAAGAAACAAGGCTGGGAACAAGTGGATTTGGATTGGACTGGAGTTTGGCTCGGACAAAATAAGCGGGGGAAAAAAAATACATCTGATATATCTATACTTATATTTTCACAAATATGAAAAGTATATAAGAAAATAAATTCTAAATGCCAGTGAAAAATGAAATAAAAACGAATATTTAAAGAAAAAAAAATTACAAAACTCGTCAATAAATTAACAATTAAACTACAAATTAATTTATTATTTTATAAATAAATATGCACATAGAAAATATATTAATAAAATACAAATACAGATACGTTGCTACAGTAATTTTTTCTTTAGTCAAGGGTGAGCACAAAATCGCAATAAATCGATTTCTGACCACAGAATCTTCTATATAATCTTCTACGACACAGTACATTCCACTGAATCCAAAATTCAAGCTATAGAGATTTTCTCACAAGATTCTCCTGAATTATTCCTAATTCTCGGGTTCACCCAGCCATTAACAAAATACAGCGTTAGGACCGACCTGGGAGAGAAGGACGGGAAAGATTCCATTAACCAAAGCACTATAGTACCGAGGGGACTAACTCGCTAAGCCGTTTAGAGCCAACTGACAGCTCGCCGAATTAGTACTTTACGAGTTAGCCAAGATCAATAGGTAGGGCTGTAGCAGCAGTTTGTAATGGCAACAATTCGTGCCCAACCAATATCAACTACTGAAGCAAACCATTCTAACGAATATACAACATACAACATATAACATCGCATCTCATCCTCTACTGTAAATACTCGTGCACAAAGAACGCGAAAACGTTTTGTATGGGGATGTAGTTATCGAGGAAGGGAACAATCAGGGTAGCCATAGAATTGGAAAATAATGATATCTCGTCTGTGAGAGAAATTGTAATAAATGAGCTATAAGCATAAACAATAGATTTTCTAATTTTTACCTAACTAATAAGTGGTAATTTCAACAATTCGCCTGGTGCCTAAGGAATAAAAAGACACTGGATGAGCTAAATAACGATGTTACCATCTCTTAAACCGATAAGAATTAGCTAACTTGGGCATGTTGAAAAGTAATCCTATGAACGTATGGTGAAGAAGGTCACAAGAGAATCGTTCCCAAGAAACAGGAAGAGAGGTCGCCATAGGAAATATGGCAAAAGGACTTGAAAGATTTCAGGAAAACTGGAGAGACTAACTGGAGAAAAAGACTCAAGTTAAAGAGGAACGGAAGCGAATTGTTTGGGAAGACAACTGTAGAGCCACTAATTATATAATTAATAATTTATTCACAGTTATTCAAGAGTGTTGGTTCGACTAGTTAGTATAGTTCACAAGCGGATCCAGGATTTAATTTTTTTTTGGGCGAGGGACCTTCAGCCCGAATCGTTATATATATATATATATATAAAGATAATTAATTTAAAAAAAAAAAAGAAAGAAACCAACAACCTTTATGACAGTGTCTAAGTGATTTGAAGTCCGTTTAAATGTAATCACACGAACAATAATAATTTAAGAGATAATTTTTAATATTTTTTTTTTATAAAACATGGTTTATATTTTACCTTCAGCCCTCTCCTCCCCTCCCCCATAGATCCGCCTGTGGTATTGTGTAAAATACCATATTTCTTTTTCTTTTTTTTTTAATAGTTATTTTGGGTGGTGAAAGTATTCCATTTTCCTCTCTACTGGATCCAGTTTTTTTTTTCTAAGGAATCTGGAAACCTGTCTAATTATCTTTAATTGTCTAACAGACCACTTATAAAAAATATAAACCGAAAATAAAAGTAAAACAAAATGTGTATTATTCAAGGTGTCCTAGCGATCTCAGAAATATTCTCTTTCGCTTTTTTTAAAAGTAGATTTTAAGTTTGTCATAGTCGATAGTAACCAGAAATATTTTAATTTTTCAAAAACAATTGAAATGAACTTATTTATTATGAAGATTTATCTTGAAAACGGCCTTTATTATTGGCAAATAAGTCTTCGGCTTTCGATTCATCGGCTCATATACTTAAATAACTTTTACTGTTAGTTGTCTTAAGGTTTTATGTTTTGAATTTGGAATTTCTTCGTCGTAAATCCGTGACTTCCTGTCCGACAGTATCCTTTAACAATGGTCCACTTATCCCTGTTGAACAAATCCGATACCTAGCATTCCAATACTTACCAAACAAACGCTCTAAACTTACAATTATTCACAAAATACAAATATATATCACAAGACATAAGGCCTCTTTGGACTAACGGAATCGAGCTTTGGGGCTCCACTAAACCAACGAATTCCTCTCGTATCCAATCCTTACTATCCAAAATCCTTCGTAAAATCCTCAATGCTCCCTACTTGGTCTGAAATAAAATCATCCATAACGATCTTAACGTACCGCATGTCTCCGATTTATCCCAATCCAGATACTTATCCTTCCATAATAAACTTCTGAACCATCCGAACCCTCTCGTTTCTAACCTTGCTTCCTTTTCTATTCTTGATAACCCTCCGAGGCATCTGAAAAGAAGATGGCCTGGGGACATTCTAAAATAAAACTATAATTGGAGTGCTACCAATGGGTAGTTTCTGTTCATGTTGTACATGCCATATGTTTCTGATTTATTTACTTTATTTTTCATGTAATACAGTTGTAAATTTCAATAAATATCTCTCTAAAAAAAATATTAGAATTTATCGCTTCTACTTGAAATTCTCATTCGTTAGATAACTCATTCAAGAACTAGTATTTAGTGTAGATATAGAATATAAACCCTTCATTCAATATTAGTTGATTGAACTAAATTCACCATGCAGGCTCGTCATAACTGAAAGTTTAGAGTTCAATTCGAAGTTGGGAGAAGATGGAGAGGAAAACTTTATAGAAGTTGAGAGTGACAACTTCGGGGAGCCTAGAGCCGATAGATCACAACTTCGAAGGGTTTCCAACTTTATGCCATACTTTACCAAACAAGTTCCGAATGTGGACCATATCTTCGGGCTGCTTAAGGGTAGGTGTTTTCTGTCAGCATTAATCGATACAGAGAAATATATTCGATGTGTGTAGAAATATATTTATTTATTTTTCAATATTTCGCAAATTCTGGTTAGGGAGCTTTGGGGCTGAATTATCCTTTCATCTCCCTTAATTACAGAAAAACAATTGTTTTTGACAATCACAATATGTTCTATTCTCTTTTTAAATTATTACAGCTAATAAATGTAAGCATGTTTCAAGAAAAATAAATTAAAAAAATTATCCCAAAAAGCATTATTGTTGCTGTAAATACAGTTCAGTAACCCGAAGGTTCGATACCGATTCCACCAATCGATGTTTACATTCTTCTAGTTGCCGTCCAAACCCTACCCCTCCAGATCGGCCTTAACACAATCCTCCCACCTTCGCTTTGTTCTATCCCTTGGACGCTGACCAGTCGACACGACTTATATTAACTTTTTAGTAAATCGTTCGTTAAAAAGCCCAGCAATCCAGCGTTGTGTAAGCGCTTAAATTATCAGTTGAATTCATACTTCTTCAGTCCGAATACGCAACATAATACCTTATTTTCAAAAACATTAAGACTTTGAACTGTAGGAGGTACAATGGTTTTGTAAATTTTAATTTTTAATTTCGAAACGCCCCACAGTAAGTAATTTTCTAACTGAAAAATAACATGCCTTTAACCTATCCTTAACTTCTTCTTGAATTTCGTTTATTTTTCTTGTTATCGTAGATCCTAAATACCTTAACTTCTCTATTTATTCAAACCTATTTCTTCCAGGATCTATAACCGAAATTTCCGCTGCTAACCATATTGGGTTGGCAAATAAGTCCTTTCGGTTTTTCAGGGTAAAATTAAAGTCAATGTATTGTAGACATACAATTTATATTAATCTACGATATATTGACCATTATTTAATATGACTTTTTCCGATCTTTCCACTAACTGCATAAGACAATGCTCATAAAATGTCTGGATTTTATTCCATTCATGGAGTTCTGCAGAGACCGGAATAAGTGGTAATCACTTGGAGCTAGGTCTGATGAATAGTGAGGGTGGGATTAACTACGGATTATATTTTTGTAAAACATCCATTTTTCATCTCCTGTTACCAACATTTTTAAAAATGGGTCGTTGTGTTACCGTTTCCGTGCGAATTGCCAAGTTGACCTCACTTAAAGATTGAGGGATCCAAACATTATGCCTGAATGAAATTTGACAAACCAATTTTGACAGGTGCGTTCGGTCAAGGCAACATCTCCATAAACACTGCAAATTTTTCTGTGAGATTCTGCAGCACGCTTACTTTTTTTAAAAATAATACAACAAAATATGGCGGCAATGAATAATATTTTTTTCTATGTTCACAGTGCAATAGCAAACACAATACTAAGCTAGTTTCAACAAGAGTTAACAGATATAGTTGTTGACATATTACAAACAGGATAAATAATAATTCATCAGATAAAGAAGTGTATCACAGTGACATAAAAATAAGCAGAAATATCTGGCGTGTCCACTCACACGACTTTCCTACCTATTTTAGAAAAGTTTTTATATCTTTACATATGTTCATGAAGAAACAAAAAAGAATTGAACTAGATTTATTTTCCTGAACATTGATCAAAGAAAAGATTTGAGTACGATTTATTCGATAAACTAAAGCAATGTAAACCGACTTTAGGTAGATCAGTGCAAAAATTTCAATACTCACTAATATTGCTGATCAAAAACTTTTAGCCATAGCTTAGAATTGTCAAACAATAATTTCTGTTAAAAGCAGAGGAAATAGTGAAGATTGTGTGATACGGGCAACAGATTTTCTTACTTTCACTTAGTCATCTTTATTATCTCATTCACCACTTTGTGACACCAGAATATGAACTCGTAATCTTTCATTGGAAATTGAATAGCTGTAAGTTCGTTAATAGTTGTCAAAAATGAACTATTTTTATATTGCTTTGTAGGGAATTTCATTACCTTTCAAACGACAGGTAAAAAGACGCTTTTTGCGGGGGGCTCTGAAACGTATAGATCCGTCGAAAACCGCATGTCCGAAATTTACCCTTATTAGCCAACCCAATATTTTATCTTGCCTTTTATTATTTTAATATAATAATAAAAAAATATCCCAAAATTAAATAGTAAACCCTCTAACGCCAGATGTGAATGAAATAGCGCTAGACAGACTGATAAGAGAGACCTGGTTATATAGGACCAAGTGCGTGTCCTCGTCGCTCCTCCTATCCAGAGATCGATGGCAGCCTCTGGGGTCAGCAGGTTACGGATCTCAGTGCTTCCCTGGGTATCATTTAGTTTAGAACTTTAATAATAATAATATATAATAACAATAATATGGTTAATTATTGACTAAGAAGAGATTGAAAACGGATACTAATCTCGGAAATTTGAGGTTTATGGATTTAGGGGGGGGGCCTATATTGGAGGATTGGAGCTGCGAACTATGACCGGTGGCAACACTGAGTTGAGGAAACTGTAGGGAAGTTCGAAAAATATTGAAAGTTGGCACTAGTGAATGTCTCCCATGTTAGCACTGCATTCTGTGATAAAGAAGCCTATAGAAGATACACGTTATTAGGATAAAATCCCCACGAGCAGGTAACACATTTACTGATACCTTTCACATGCAAACTAAACTACCTTGTGTAGTTCAGTAATGAGGGATCATTATAATTATCGATTTCCGATCAACCTTATTAATCGATTGACATAGAGATATTACATAGTTGTTTCTTTTCAGTGGGGATATCTTGCGAGGAGGTCAAAGAATACCTTCTGGAGGTTGACGTCTGGATGGGAGTTAGACTATTTATTGCTTGTGTTAATGTTTTATCATATTTATTTCTCGAGCTAACTATTAAGTATCATTATATAGAAATATATCTAGCTAGCATTCGCATGTTGTTATTGTTATTTTAGTTATTTATATGAACATTATTTTGATAGATTGTTTTATTAGTGAGTTCTATTATATATATTAACTGTGTATGAAAATTTAGCTTATATAGTTCCATGCATGTTGAACAATATATTCGCAGAAGCTCAGAAATTATTCATTATTTTTCCTGGCACCCGTCTTACAACCATTAACCAGATTGCACCACTAAAATATTATCAAAAAGTCAACATTGACCCCAGTATCAAAACATTTCTATAATCATTACAGAATTCGGCTGTATCCTAGACCTTCTAAATAGTTGGGTGAAGGTTAAGAAAATTGGGTCGAAAATCGATTTATAAGATATCGTTTCAAAGCCATTGTGATATCGGAGAACATTAATTCATGGTCTATTAAACATGTTGATAAATAAAGATATAAAGATATTTTTTCATAACATTGCAGAATCATTTGAGGATAAAGTTACAAAAAATCTTAACGCAATTTAAAAGCTATATATTTAGGTCTGTTATGAATTAAATGTTTATATAGTTTATCTATATTTCTACCTTTTACTATCAGTTTTACCATGTTTCGTATATAATTTCCTCAAATTTGAAGGTTATCTTCCCCTGCTACAAAAAATAAGGACATCCCCCAGAAATGTCAGGACATAAGTTATGAAAATAAAAAAAATCTTGTACCACTACAACCCACAAAGGGTCTTGGGTTTAGTACTATTTACGGAAACCACTTTATCTTGGTCAACGGTTGTGCAAGGTGATTTGACCGAGATTATGCTCAACCGTCAGGTTTTCCCACTTAATTAATTATTTAATAAGGGTATAACCACTTTATAGAGGATGGCAGTTTCCCAGGAGAGTCCCCCCACTAATACGAGTGTCATAAATAATATGTACCTTCATAGCCAATTACAGACCAATTTTAATATAAGTTATAGGCGAGATACGAAAAAGTTTTTTGGCAATCACAAATTCAACTGATGTGTTGAGGTTACCGATTACTTCGGTATCTATGATGTTATATAATTATTTTTTCAAATATATTATTTACATCACATGATTTAATGATCCTCATACAAAACTGCAACGACAAGAAACTGATCGACGCTTTCGACTACTTCAGCACTTACAAGACAAACGCTCTAAACTTTGTACATACTACAAAAGACTCATATACATGACTATAATAAGGCCAATTTGGACTTAACAAATTGAAATTTGGGGCTCCACTAAACCATCGAATTCCTCTCATATCCAATCTTTAAAATCGCAAATCCTTCGTAAAAACCTAAATGCTTCTTACTTTGTCGTAAATAAAATCATTCATGACGACCTTAACGTACCATATGTTTTCGATTTAGCATAATCCAGATACCTGTCCTTCCATAACAAACTGCCATAACAACCATCCGAATCCTCTCGTTTCAAACCTTGCTTCTTATTGGACACCTGATAAAACTATCGAAGGCGTCTGAAAAGAAGATTGCCTCGTGATCTACTTATGTAAATATATTAATAGAGTGCTATCAATGGGTAGATTCTCAACAAGCGTTTTCATGTGATTGTATTATCTCTATGTACACATTTACTAGATATATTTTTATTTTAATATACTTATATATTACGAATAAATAAATTTAAAAAAATAAACATCATTTAATGGAAGAAAAAATAATACTATTTCTTTTAATTTTAATAATTTGTAAATATATAATCAAATTCCAAGTGAAAGAACAAACAATCTATTAAAAGTAGTAATATGTTAAGAAAGCGATTCCTACATAAACGAATAAATAAAATAAAAGTAACTTACTTATTTACAGGCAATAATAATTGAAGCAGAGAAAATTTAGTCACTTACCTGGAAAAAAAGAAAAAATATATGTTAAATTATGAGAAATATTACTATTTATTTTATTTTCATTTCTTATATAACTTTATATTTCTTTTTTATGTTTTTACATTTTATTCTAAGATTCCCAATGTAACACTTTTGTCACCCCTTTTTGATTATGCCTACTTCATCATTCCACACTATGTAACAGTTTTTATTATTTATCTCTTAGTTCTTAGTCATTATTCTAACAATTTCATTTTACTTTATATCTATCTATTTTATTTTTCTAATAATTTTTTTTTCTCACTTTTTATTGTCTTTTTTACCATCATTACTTATGTTTCTCATACCTTGTTATCTGGTTATTTTCTTAGCCCTGATGAAGGCCTGAACTTCAGGTCGAAACGTCGGCATATGCAGAAAATAAATATTATATTTTATTTTTTGCCTTCCTTTTTTGACTGAGCACCCCAACTATTCTTCTCATCATTATGAGAAATATTAAATAAATGAACATATCTACATACAATATTCAATAAATGGTTTCTAATAATTTATGCTAAGCGAAAATTCAGGCATTTTCCCAACTAATTCCGAATATTATATACTGAAAATACTAATCAACTAATAATAATAAAGGCTTAGCGAACCTGAAGGTTCAATGCCGATATCACCAATCGTAGTCTACATCCTTCCTCCCATTTCTTCCACCACTTTTTTCTATAATCAGTATTTGTTGTAAATCCCATTTTACATCTTTAGTATAACCCTATTTAGGAGGTTTTTTATTTAAGAAAAAACAATTAGAAAATTCAAAATTAACACTACAGCGTTACGGTAATAACATGAATCAAAAATCAGTTTTAAAAAATTGTATCAAGTGTAACTGCACTGTTATCTCTTGAAGATATTATTCTGTAACGTGATACAGACTAAATGACTCAAATAACCTTGTTATTGAAGGCCAAAAAACGGATAGTAAATAACATGTTACCAATCTTAGCTATAGTTCCTGCTCATCATCAATGTAACTAGTAATGATATATAACGAACAGTTTAATTAAGAAAATAAAATTTATTAAATAAAAAACGAACCTAGGTTTAAAAAAAAACGTGAAAATTATTATTTTTCCCAAAACCGACTTTTCCTTTTCTTTTTTTTTTTTTCAAGGAATGAAATTTGCTTTTCTTAAGTAGTCTTTAAACAAAAAAAGCTTTGTGACCGTTTTATGTAATTGAAAATTAAAAGCAAATTTATTTTATTGCACCTACCAGCATTGTTAACAAAAAGTTATTTTTTTAGAGTGCAGTTTTTATAACTTATTCATCACTCGGAATCATACACTATTTTTCTCTCTAAAACAAACAGTAATCTATCATTCTATTGTTCAATAAAGGGCAATGAAGTGTAAAAATGACAAAAATTAACTTTATGCAACTTTTAATATGTTTTAATTGCTACTAGAATAATCACTGATTTTAGAAAGTGTCTTTTACAAATAAAGAATTCCTTAATTTATTTTTTTTAAAATATCTGTTTTGATATTACTTAAACATTGTTAATAAAGACTAGCAGTGCGAATAATTCTTAGAAAATTTTCTTTAGTGAATGAATAGCAAAACAATATGGAAATAAGTAAATTTTATCTATTATATAAGGAAGGAATTAATATTTTTTCCTTCTTCGTTTACAATATTTCATTTAACATAAAAAAGGAACAAATATTTGTACAAATTGCTTTGTCTAGGATATATTTTTAAACGCTGACAGGTGAGTAAATATTCAAAATTAGGCCTCGATCATGGGATTTCCTAAATTATTAAAAAATATAAAATGTACGAACAAAAAAAAAATGCCTTTAATAAATAATAAAGTTAATACATCAGCCAAGAAAAAAAAAAGGAGTAGCAGAATAGTAAATGCAATATCTTAATAATTGCCCGATTTTTTTTGTTTATATGTAATTTAAAAATCTTTCCAATAATCATTGCTTTCCATCCGAATCGTATGATAATTTGAGCACAAAATCGGGAAAAAGGTGGCCTTCAAAAATATTGAGCCGTTTGACGTGGTGACCTACAACCCAAATTCCCAAAATAACGGTGTTGTATAGGACAAATGGCCCAATATTTTTGTAGGCCATCTCTTTTATCAATTTTGTGATCAAACTATCTTGTATTAGCAAATAGGTATTTACGGGTTTTAAGTAACTAATTAGATAGACAAAGTTTGCCCCCCTCCAGCTTGAAAACTTTTCAAGAATTTTCTAAAATAAAATAGTTGTAGGTTACGATGAGATCAAGCTATTTACGAAGTTTCAGGCGGATGGTAATAATTTTAAAAATCAAATACACACCTGAATTTCTATCTTATATTTTGTTTTTGAACGTAATTGATTTCGATATGACGGGAGGAAGTGAAAAAAAAAATTGACACAACAAAAACACTTATTTAAGATCATCTCATAAAACTTTAATCTTCTAACTAAATTAGGAGGGCATTAAATGAGCAATAAACAAATCGATAAAAAATAATTTAAAAAAAACCTGTACCTCTACTACAGGTTCAAGAAGTTTCATGGATTCAGGTACACAAAAAACTATAAATTAACGAAAAATAAAAAAGCAGAAGTAAAAGACTTAACACTTTTCGAGTTATTCGCAAATAATGTTTTTTCCCTTCATAACTGTTTTTCCAGAAATTTCGGGAAGATATGACTATTTTTTGTATGTGAATAAGAATATTTTCAAAATGAGTAGACATTCATTGAATTTGATGAAGAATTTACGAGGTTATGGTGTACTAGTGTTGCCCAAATGCGAGACCGAGTCTTGGTCTTGCAAACTCCGTCTTGGTCATGGTCTTGGTCTTGCATAAGAGTCTCGCAACAGTCTTGCAGTTACTTATCAGCTTATTACTATATAGATATTACTTTTATATAGATATTATGTATTTTTTTTAGATAGGAGAAACCTAACTAAGCCCTAATGAAAAGGTAGAGGAGTGAAATGCAAAAGTATATTGGTTATGCCAATTATTAACATATAGTAACTAAGATAGTCAAGTATTAGTAACTATTTTGCCTTAATTTTTATTTAAAAAATCGATTTTCTTTACCAGCCCTGGTCTTGGTCTTGCAACAGTTGGGCGGCCTTGGTCTTGGTCCACAAAAAAAAATAACTTTTAGAAATAATATGTAAGATTTAAGTCCCTTTTGGATATAAACGACTCCTGTAAAGGGCAGTATGACCATACGATATGCCCGTTCGATTTATATAATTCCAATCTCCTCTCATTCCGAAGAACTGTCAATTTCGACTCCCGGATGACGCAACCGACGATGGAAGGTATTTATTGATAGCTGCAGCTGGACAAAATAAATAACTTTGAAGAGGGAGATGAAAGCAGCCAATACAGTTCTGGCTTTGTGTTTGTCATCGGGGCCATAAAGGCTGCTGTGGAGAACAATGGCCAACTTTAATAGGCAGCAATAAATCCACCAGTACCAATATTCGGTTACTCAGTAACCAGTTACTAGTATCAGTTACTCTTAGGTCATTACCGTGGTTTAATCAGTTGCCAAATTAATAACAAACTTGTAAACTACAGAGGGAACTCTCATATAAGATAGCTTTACTTTTCCCTTGATACCTTCAACGTATAAATATTAGCGAAATATATTTAATCAAATATATAATATAATATTTACAAGGTAATCTATTCAACGGACATAAGTGGAGTAAGTGACTTCAGAATTGTTTTGAGTTCGGTTTTATCATAGCTAAAAACGGTCCATTTCAAATTATCATTGGTGCAATCCACCATAACTTAAATAACTCTTGAGATTTAGTGGGAGTAATAATATTTTGTCTAAGTCTTGAAAGAAATTTAGTAGTCAATAAGATTGGTTGTTGTGCATTGTGCAGTGAAGATACTTGCCTGCGATATACTGGAAAAACCCAAGACTAGTTCGAGGTCATGGGGAAATAGAAGTCAACATTGGGAGAGAAGGAAAAAGGAATAGGAAGGAAAAATAGGTTCATTATAATAATAAGGATCAAGCATGAATCTTAACTACCATCATATAAAAATAAAAACTAAAAAAAAAAAATAATAATCTATTATTTATTGAAAGGTTTCAAAAGAAATTCACGAGTCCACTAAATATAAGTTAATAACGAATAAGTAAACTAAAACTTTTAAAATCTTATAAATTCATATCATATCAAATGTTAAAATCAGTGCAGCCTTAAAACAAAAACAAAAACCATTTAAGCAGAAAACCTCTGTCATTGAGATCGTGTTTTTCAACATAATGTGATCTAATTGTTTCATTAATGGTTACCTGAGGAAATTAAATAGAATTTTAAAATGTAATAAACATTTTAATTTTCATTTCATATTTTGTTTTTGAGCACAGCGTAATATCTTTTGAAATGACGGGTGCAAGGGAAAAAGGTTGACACAATCAAAAATACTTTTCTAACACCACCTCATTTCAAATAAAAAATTTAAACCTTCCAATATAATTAGGAAGGCATTAAATGATCACAAAAAGGTACCTATCTTATACAAACTGGAATCAGCATACAAAATTTCAATACTCTGGAAGGACTGAAAAACAGGGAAAAACGGTACTTAAAAGTGGTGGAGTGAAATAAAAAAAAATTGAAACCCTCCAAAAAACAATTTTGTAACACAAACTTAAATTAAATACCAAATTCTCTAACAGTATTTGAAGGAACTGTTGAGAAGCCTAATATTAAAAAAAAAAAAAGGGAACAGAAAACCGTGAAAAACTGTAGCATGGAAAATGTCCATATTGTGACAAAATTTACAAAATCTGTTATACCATTGTTGTACCCTAGATAACAGACCTATATACCAATATATAGGAGGAAATATATACACATATCTGAACACCTTTAGCCAAAAGAGATCGTCTACGCCAGAAGAGAATTTAAATAGAAAAAAATAAGAAAATGCCCAATTGTTAATGTACCATTTTAATAATAAGGATAATATTTTGTATATGTGAATCATTAGTTGTAATGAATCATAAACTCGATTATCATCGCAATGAGTAATGCAGATATAGGGGTCACTACACATGTCCAAGCCGATCACACACGAAGATAGTGTTACTGAATTAGAAGTATGTTAAACTACTAATTTAAATAACAAGTAGATGTTAATTAGCGATTACAAAAAGAAAATGCTTTCTTAAGTTGAGATAGCCAAAATGTTATAAAATTAAATCCTGAAAGTATGAGAAAAAAAGCAGAGGAAATCGGCCTATAATTTAAAGAAGATAAAACAAAATACATACATGTAAGGGGGTCTAAAAGGAAGTTCCGGATTTTCGAATTAAGGGACAAGGAGAAAATATAGAACAGACCGCAGTAAATGTAATGGTATATGATCAACGAATTCTCTAACTCTACCTTCTTCTATTTTTATGAAAAGGTGAACAATAAAATATCTTGGGAGGGTGGCAAGTAGGTTCTTGCGCCATCGACCTTAGGGGGAATGGGCAGCCCTGCATACATGATAGTAATTTAATATAATAATTTTATTGAAATTTACAACTGTATTACATTTAAAATACAACAGGTAAATGTGACATTGGTAACATGACATGTAAAATATGAAGAGAAACTACCCATTGGTAGAACTCAAATTAAAGTTCTATATTAGAAGATCCCGAGGCCATCTTCTTTTCAGACGCCTCGGAGGGTTATCAAGAATAGAAGAGGAAGCAATGTTTGAAACAAGAGGGTTCGGATGGTTCTATAGTTTGTTATGGAAGGATAGGTATCTGGATTGGGCCAAATCGGATACATATGGAACATTAAGGTCTTTATGGATGATTTTGTTTGTGACAAACTAAGGAGCGTTGACGATTTTACGAAGGATTTTGATTGTAAGGATTGGATACGAGAGGAATTCGATGGCTTAGTGGAGCCCCATAGCTCAACTCCGTAAGTCCAAATAGGTCATATTATAGTCAAGTATATGAGTCTTTTGTAATTGAGTGAAAGCTTAGAGCGTTTGTCTAGTAAGTGCTGCAGTAGTCGGAAATGTCGAGCGGTTTCTTGTCGTTTCAGTCTTGTATGAGGATTCCATGTGAGTCGTTTGTCCAGGTGGAGTCCTAGGTAACGAATTTGTTCAACTGGGATAAGTGGAGAATTGTTAAAGAATACATGATAGTAAGTCCAAAATCTCAACCTAACAACAGTTTCTGCGTGCAAGGGAAAAAGAAATCATAAGTGTATAACAATTCTAATACCCCGGCTCCACAATAACCTCAATGAAAGAGGAACGGACAGAAATAGACCACCATATAATATTATTGAATTAATTGTGAGTTCATGGGAAAATATTGTTGCAGATTTGTTTTAACAAATATTTTATGTAGAGATTTTATTAAAAAAGAAACAATGGTTATAGAATATATATATTGATAGATTTCAAAACAATATTCGAAAGAATAATCCCTATCAGAACTTTATAATTAAAAATGGCCTTTGTGAAAAAAAAGATCCTTTGTTCTAGGCAACTTGTTGATTGAATATTATCGACTACAGCAAATAGCCTTTGTGAACGAGAATTAGCCAGGAGAGAGGGATGAATACATTTTGCAAGATCCATGTATCCATGAATACATTGGATATATAAGCTTGATATATTCCCGCTTCCGCTTCAGATCTAATTTTTCCCTGAATCAGCTGATTCCACCAGCGAGATACGCTCTATTTCTCGGAGCCACTTCCTTCCTCTCAATAACCAAAATATAATTCTTCTTACAAACTGATACAGGAAAAGAAGCTTATATCTTACTAATATTGAGTCATAAATTATATATCTATATATTCATAGACTAGTTGCATACAATAATTCAATATCGTATCAATTCAAAAAATAAATTTCTCTCTATATAGAAAGTTGGATTTTACTCATACACATATTGATCACTGTAACTTCAAACTGGCAATTTTAATTAATAGTTGAAATTTGCATAAGTAGTTTTTCCCAAATGTGCAATAAGGCTAGATTAAAATTATTATATATAAATTTTAAAGTCGGCTGGGAGTAAATTATTGATTGTAAATTACAATTACAATTCTTGTTATTGTCATTATTCTATCCACTTCATTTTACTTTAATTTTTTTACCTACATTGGTTATGTTTCTCATATCTTGTTATCAGGTTCTGTTCTTAGCCCAGATGAAGGCCTGAACTTCAGGTCGAAACGTCGGAAAATGTTAAAATAAATATTATTATTTATTTTTGCCTTTTTATTTCTGGCTGATCCCCCCAACCATCCTTCTCTTCATTATTCAAGACAGTCAACCATCAACCCACAATTGTAAATTACAATTTAAGTTAGGAGAAAATAAATATTTCAGAACGAATCTGCATTTTACAGCTCGTTTTAAATATATTTTAATAATTATAATTGTTAAATGTCTCACTCTAATTTAAACATTTTTGAACTACAGAAATATTGTGATATTTTTAGTATGAAAATTTATATCTGAATAGGCTGTGAGTAAAGATATAAATTATCTAAAAATATCACTCAAAATTAATAATCAAAAGTGTTGAAATTGGAGTTAGTCATTCTGTCAACTGAAAGGCTCTTATAATAGTTCATGAAGCTTAAATAAATTCACTTAGTTTTTTTCTGATGTACATGAAATCCATCAGATAATGGTTTTAATGATAACAACTCAAATCATTCTTAACAACTTCTAGATAGACGTATGTTAGGAATGTCGGTAAAATAATAATTATAACAATGTCTACAAAGCTTAAAAGTATTTAAGGGTAATTTTGAGGCAGAACAATACAATAGAACTGAGAGTAAATTTCATTTTGAAAATTTTCAATTCAAAATTTTGGATTGCCAAAATAATTTTTCGCGGTTCTTCAGTTTTAGTGAATCTCTGTAACCTCTTCATATTGAATTAGAAAGTTGAAAATGTGTTGCTAAACAAATGACGCTCATATCAAAGGTTAAATTCAGAAACAAAATACGCGAAAACGTGAGGAAGAAATTCAGTAGTTCAAATATGTTTACAGTTATGAAAAAATTAAGTGACTTTCTATCGGTGACTTAATGATTAAATTTTTATGATTAATTTATATTTTTCGAAGTTCTTAAGACCTGATTCAAAATCAAAATCACAAATTACAACAATTTAAATACACAATATATTTTAATGAAAAAATATTGCAAGCTTAAGACAAATCCAGGGAGTGAGAAAAGGATTATAATATATTGTACCGAATTTCAGAGTGGCTAACAATAAACATTACATATTACCAACTAATAATGTTATTATGAAAAAAAGTAGTCATAATATAAAAAACCTATTTATGTTTTCGCAACTAGACCTTAATAATTTTATTTTATTTCTAAAAATTAGGAAATTAAAAATATAAACATTTAATTTGCCAATGGCCATGATAAAAAGACATATCTTCTTGATATGTCAAGATTTAAATAAGTTTTCTGACGTAATTTAGTAGTGCTCGTATATTAGAAACGGACATAATTCCATGAAAAGTTAAAAAAGTCATGAAATTTGGTTTTCGACATATTAAGTAAAATTATTAATGAAGTCTAATTGTCATACATTAAATCAAAAATATATGAAAATAATAATAATATATAAGTATTTGTTATAGTTTCAAAAACGTGAATGGCCACTAGAGACTGTACAATTAAATAGCAGAATGAAGATATCGTCGATATCAGTCTAAACATGATTAATGGTAAAACTGCTAGGGTTATGCAATGATAGTGCTCATATCTCATCTGTTAATGAACAAAATAAATTTTAAAAATAATAAAAACAAATAAAAAACACATGGAATGCCCAAAGAAAATGATAAAATGTACACTTTTTTCAATATTAAAAATTCTCCACGTTTAAAAAACAATTACTTTAAAAAAGAAAAGGCTCAATATAAAATTATAAATTATTAAAAAAAATACTTCACTAAAGTCAGAAAAAAACATTTTTAAACTATTAAATAAAAATGATATGATAGAGTTAAGCAAAATGTAGCGTCCATGAGTTTGTTTCCTCTATGAGGAAATGCGCAATTTAGAATTATCAAAATAAACAACTAAATCTTTATAAAAATAATGTTATATGTATAAATATTATTAATTAAAACGAATGTTCTAAGTGATCGATGAATTTATTTATATATTAGATGTCATTTTTTAAATTAACACATATTTACATGTAATTTTGATACTTTGAAAGCTATGGATACTAATATGAACTACAAAGTTATTTAAATGCTAAGTAAACATTATTTTTATTTATTTTGTTATTAGTGGAGTAAAATTCCATTTCAACTTAATTCTATTGTAAGGTAATGTACTAAACAGTTAGTATACATTGTATAATATCAAAAATAATTGGTCAATGATTCCGTACATTAAGATTTCTAAAATTTTTAAAGAAAAAATCTAAATAAATGTTTTCTCTTTTTAATCATACTTTCCTGAATATTATACATTTTTGTACGGTATCAAAGATTACGATAGAAGTTCTGGGGGAGGGGGGGTAGTAGATTGAGGGAAGGAGAGTGAAATTTTGTGTTGAATCTCTCCCCCCCCCCAAAAAAAATAAATAAAAATTATGGGATAAGTGATTTCCGATAAGTGATCCGAGTCTTTAA
This sequence comes from Nezara viridula, assembly GCA_928085145.1. Lineage (NCBI taxonomy): Eukaryota > Metazoa > Arthropoda > Insecta > Hemiptera > Pentatomidae > Nezara > Nezara viridula. The sequence continues at coordinate 3,056,468 of OV725083.1, read as the reverse complement.
TTTGAATCACAAAACATTTTCATTTTAAGTTATAACGTAAGTATAGTACCTACTAATTGGAAGCATGTGCCAAGAAAGATAAATAAATTGTATTCCTAAAGGCATTATTGTTTCTGTAGTAATTATGGTTATAAAATATAAATAATAAAAAAAAAATGAAAACAAATAAATGTGTAAAATAAAATTTTGAATCTAGTAGATAGGTTTAGGCTGAATTTTAAATCAGTTTCATAATACTATTAATTACAGAAAAAAATTGTAATTACAGTAAAATTGATGTAACCACTACTCTCATGTCAAAATAACAAGGTTATATAGCCCAATATTTATGTAGGCTGTATTTTTTTTTTTTCGATTTTGTGATCAAATCATCTTACAATTAAATGCAAATGGATATTCATCATAACGAAGTTTATCGTTCTACAGAATGAAAACTTTTCATTTATAAAAATTTTCTTAGATAAGAAAGTTTTAGGGTACGATAAAATGAAGTCTCTCATAAAGTTTTAGTCGAGTATTAATAATTCGATAAAAATGACTACTATGTATAGGCGCCGATTATGGGGGACTCAGCCTCCTCCCTCCCCCCCTAACAAATTGCTACAGTATGAATTTCAAGAATATATAGATCGTGTACTTTACAATTGCATTACAAAGGACTTAATGTATAAACAAGCAGGTATAGTAGAATTTGAAACTGAACTGTTTTAGTTGAAAGTATTTTGTGTGATCATTTTTTGTGATCAGGAAGGGCTTGAAGCAACTCAATACTGCCGTGAGATGGTAATTATTCTTATAGGCATATAGAATATATTCCAAACAATATTCCCACCACATGTTTCTACACTCCCTCCCCCCCTCCAATAATTTTCAGAAGTCGGCTTCTATGCTACTAAGTAGCATAGTAACTGTTTTAGGGAAATTTTTAACAACGATTTTATCAGTTTTAAGTTCGTCATCAAACCACAGGTTCCCAATGTTTTGGGTTTTTAGATTATTTGGGAGGAGAGATGGATACTTCTGTTAGCTCAGCAATAAGCGAGATACCCGTGGGAAGAGGTAAATACAAAGGTGAGAGAGAGGAGAGACTATGGCGTACCTTGCTGATCTCCGGGCAAGATATGGACTTCTGCCTCCGCACCTTGCGGCGCTGCTGCGACTCCCGTCGGAACCTGTGGCGCAGCATCCTGATCCTGATCCTTAATGCAACAGACGTATCCTTATCCTGATCCTTAACAGTATCCTGAAGACCTGGCTGTAGCAGAACACTATTAGCTCGACCACAGTCACAGCGGGCATCCTATCGACTGCCGGGAACAGTTCTGTTATCTCCTTCCGAGAAACGCGATGGTGGGGGCTCCGTATCGTTGGGTCCACTCACTGTCGAACATCGTGAGGTCACCAACGCCTACGCAAGGAAGGAGGATAACAGAGAAGATAGGGGATCGCTAGGTGTAGTGGTGTAGTGTGTCATTAACGTACTACGGAGCAGAAAGGAGAGTAAGGTGTTCAGGTTCGTCTTCTGTAGTATATATATATATATATTTTTTTTTTTTTACTTTTATTATGATATTTACAACTGTATTAGTATGAATACATCAAGTAAATTTGTACAGAGAAATATTATTACATGAAACACGCTTGTTGAGAAACTACACTCTAATAATTTGTCTACATGATAAGATCACGAGGCCATCTTCTTTTCAGACGCCTCGGAGGGTTATCAGGAATCGAAGAGGAAGCAAGGTTAGAAACAAGAGGATTCGGATGGTTATGGAGTTTGTTATGGAAGGATAGGTAGCTGGATTTGGCCAAATCGGAAACATATGGAACATTGAGGTCTTTATGGATTATTTTATTAGTGACAAAGTAAGGAGCATTGAGGATTTTGGATTGTAAGGATTGGATGCGAGAGGAATTCGATTGTTTAGTGGAGCCCCATAGCTCAACTCCGTAAGTCCAAATAGGTCTTATTATAATCAAGTATATGAGTCTTTTGTAATTAAGGGGAAGTTTAGAGCGTTTGTCTAGTAAGTGTTGGAGTAGTCTGAAACGTCGAGCGGTTTCTTGTCGTTTCAGTCTAGTATGAGGATTCCAAGTTAGACGTTTGTCCAAATGAAGTCCAAGGTATCGGATTTGTTCAACAGGGATAAGTGGGGTATTATTAAAGGATACTGTGGGACATGAGGTCATAGGTTTACGTCGAAGAGTAAAGGTGATTTGATGGGATTTATTAGAATGTATTTTAATCCTTTAAGTTTTGACAATATTCTTCAAAGCTTGTGATGTGTGATTGAAGAGTTTGGAATGCAATGGTTGGGTCATTATTAACGGATAGTATATTTTTTAAAGGAATGGCTCGACCGATTTTTATGTGTGATGGCTCAAATTGTTCAGTGAGATCCATTGAGCTATATTTCTCTCCCATCTTAACCTGTTTGCCATTCTTTTATGGTATATTACAGTCCTTGAACGAGAAACCGAAAATCGATCTCGTGGCAGGCTTAGATTTGATTGTAAATTACAAAAGTTTGATCTATTGTGAGTAAAAAGAACCTTATCTATCGTTCTACAGCTGCTGCTTTTAAAAATGACGACTGATTTAAAGAATATTAGGCCAGTAATTTAAGGAACGAAATGTGAAATCCATTGCGAAAATTGTGAGAAAAAGTTTTTATTTTTTTTACTGGTATATATATGTTTAGACGCGTAAAAAACAAAATTCCTAATGCGAGCCACCAAAGAAAATCTTTTTGTTTTTTCACCTGTAACTCCTAAACGATGCATCAATCAACAAATGTACTCATGTAAAAAATGTAATGAGGAAAAACCTATAGAATCAAAGTTGTTGAGCATCAAATTTTGCGTCCACTGAGTACTGACATTTTTATTTTAGGTATCTTTCGACACATCGTTTATCAAAATCCTTCGCTGCTAAGAGGTGCAAAAGAGGCTTATACTGCATGTAACAGCCTCTAAGCAAAAAAAAATAACTCAGTAGAATCGAAACCCATACCGTTGAAAATCATATTTACCTTCATTACAAATTTCCCACAATCGGAAGATTTCGTTCGGAGTAAGTGACCTACATTAAATTAGTTTCTACTATGATCCTATGGGTTTTTCCTCTTAGGAATTCATTTCCAAGTTGCAGAGCTATTTATAGTAAATTGTCTCAGTTTTTAAAAATATATTATAACATTATTTGACAGTGTTTTCATAACTTATCACGTATATTATAAAGTTTATGTACTCATTCGATGCACAATTTAACGATCTTTAATTTTTTTTAAGAGTACATTTTTAACTTTGATGCATTGTTTAGGAGTTACAGGTGAAACATACAAAAAAATATAACTTTTTTGGATGTAAAATGTTTCAGCTTGGTGGCACGCGTTAGCAATTTTGCTTTTTACATGTCTAAACTCATATACACAAGTTAAAAAAAAACAAACAAAGTTTCTTACATTTTTCTCAATTGATTCCCCGTTTCGATTCTCAAATTACTAGCCTACTATTCTTTAAATAAGCCGCCATTTTTGAAACCAGCGGCTCTGGGACGGCAGACAAGGTTCTTTTTACTCAGGATGACATACACTTTCGTTATTTTCAAACCTCAGCCTGCGATGAGATCGATTTTTCGGCCCTGTCTCTAGGGCTATTGGTGCTCTGATCCAAAGATCGCCACGGTTATCGTGAAATGGATTAATCACTCAAATCTTTCAATACTTCTTTCTAGCGGGCTAGTTAAAGTTCCTCAGCCGCATCTCAAAGCGGTACCATTTCAGAATTTTGATACCATCGAAAGAGAGAAGAATTACTAACTGAATTACTAATATTACTTATTATATGTACGTTTATTTTTTCTATATTTTTTTCTAGCCTGTTCTTAGTACTTTACAACTTCAATTAATTAGAGGGGTATGGTCTAACTTCTCGAGGGACCAGTCGTAGTCGGAATAGTACCGGGAATATTATATTATATTTAATATAACAATATATATTAAATATTATATTTAATAGAATAATATATTAAATATTATATTTAATAGAATAATATATTAAATATTATATTTAATAGTTTTCTAATAATAATGCCAAATCTAATTTAAATTAATTTAGGCAGGAATCAAGAGAACTTCAGAGAAGTTTGAAGAGGAAACTAAGTTCAATTTGACTTCGAACTGTTGACTGTTAAATAGTTTATTTTAAATGGAATTATTTTTCTATTGATTATAATCCAATCTTAATATTATAGATCAATATCTAATGAAATAGTACTATTATTATTTTAAGACCTTTAATACATTATTTATCTTTTATTTCTTTAGTTTCTTAAAGCATGAGCACAAAATGCAAAGTACATTAAAATAATTTAGAGTAAAATAACTAAACAATCTAAATAAATATAAACTATTTTAATTGACAAAAATATATGAGAAGGAGTTAGTCGAGGGTGCGGTCAAATAAATAAAATAAATTAAAATATATAAATTATTTTAATTTTTGCCGATGTTTCGACCCACTTTGCAGGTCGTCTTCAGGGCTACAAAAGATACAAACTTAAGTTTGTTATACACTTATTCCTTATCTTTTATCGCAATCTGTTTACGTTTAACTTAAATGCTATATTCTCCTTTATTTTTATTTTTATTCCTACTTATTTTCCATTTATTTGTATCTTCTACATATATAATTCTTAATATTCGACTACATTGTCACCCACTATTTCTCTGATACCATCTTTTATTTCTGTATCTGACAACTTCTTCGTATTTTATATATACTTATATTTATTTTTTATTTTCAATATGTTTTGTATCTTTTGAAGCCCTGAAGACGACCTGCAAAGTGGGACGAAACGTCGGCAAAAATTAAAATAATTTATATATTTTAATTTATTTTATTTATTTGACCGCACCTTCGACTAACTCCTTCTCATATTATATCAACGGTCAACCATCTCTACATCATGACAAAAATATAGTTTTTTGAGAAAACAATATTAGTTAACCAAGTTATGTAATCATAAACATCCGGCACAAATATGTTAGAAGTTAAAAACAGACCATAATTAACATATATAATACTAAAACGTGTGCTCACTATAATGCAAAAATTAATGTTTTCAATCATTTTTAATACAGCGCAGTCAATTGGCACGTGAACACAAGGGAAGATTGCAACACCTGGGGACTCAAAAACATCCAAAACCAAAAAACATATCAAAATCAACATTGACCCCAGTATCAAAACATTTCTATAATCAAAATTCCGCTGTATCCTAGACCTTCTAAATAGTTGGGTGAAGGTTAAGAAAATTGGGACGAAAATCGATTAATGAGATATCGTTTCAAAGCCATTGTGATATCGGAGAACATTAATTCATGGTCTATTAAACGTGTTGATAAATAAAGATATAAAGATATGTTTTCATAACATCGCAGAATCATTTGAGGATAAAGTTTAAAAAATCTTAACACAATTTAAAATCTATGTATTTATGTCTATTATGAATTAAATATTTATAAAGTTTATCTATATTTTTACCTTTTATCATACTTTGTGTATAATTTCCTCAAAGGCATTTTTTTTTATCGGTACGGTATTCTTCATCAAATCAAATGATTGAGCCATCATTTTGAAAATCATCTTCCTCTGCTACGAAAAATAAGGGCAACAAAAATAAGTGAAATGTCAGGAAATTAGTTATGAAAATAAAAAGAAACTTTATATGGGCATAACTCAAGAGGTATACAATGAATCGTTGATTAAACTCATGATTAATTTAAAGTTCTTGAATTCCTTACAACAAAAATTATCGAATTCGGACCATTACTAGCAAAGATATAGAAACTTCGTACCTCGAAGTTAAATACCAATATGTCCATTTTTGTATTTGTTCAATGGAGCCAATGTTCTAATACTTTGAGCTATTAAAATTTGTTTCTTCGACATTAAATTATTTAATGAAAAATGGACATGGTGTCGTTTACCTCCTTCATATTTTCTTGTTAGTGATTACTAGGAACCATTGTAATCGATCGAGGGAAAAATATTAATTTCATTATCTCCCAGTAAGTATTTCCCAGTGTATATCCCTTTTCCGGCTTTTGATATATTTTGAAGAATGAGGTATCAAAGAAATGGGGATTTCATGGAGAAGTGGTGAATCATAGCTATCATTCTCATAATTATTTAAAAGATTATTAAATTCTCTTCGAAAAAGAGTTAATGAAATCGGATATTGAAAAAAATATACAGCCTATAGTACTGTACAGATGTATTGGTTATTATGAATGAACTATAAAGAATCGATTGGGAAAAAAAACATAATTAATATACAAGGAAATAATAAATATAGAGGAAATAATTAAGGAAGGAGATGGTCCGGGTGGCGGTTTTAAATAGACTAAATATTGGCAAAACTATTTTAATTAAAGCCAACATTTCGAACCCACTTTGCAGGTCTTCTTCAGGACTAGAACGGACAAGATACAAAAGGATATAGAGAATTGTGGAAGTTACATAATATTTATATAAAAATTATAAACAAGGAGAATAAACTTATAGAAATTATAAACAGATTAAGAGCCTGTTGGTATATTTCATTGAATTTAAATTGAAGAGAACGCTTTTTAAATGGTTTTAATATAGAGAAAAAAATTTGTGACATCCAGTTCTTGAGTTTTACAATCTTTTTGTCACCGATATTTCAATATTTTAATGTACTTACTGTTTATAAGTTTATTCACCTTGTTTATAATTCTTGTCTAAATATTATGTAACTTCCACAATTCTCTATATCCTTTTTTATCTTGTCCGTTCTAGCCAGTTTCACTTAAAACTGCTGAACTGAGAACGATAGTGAAACTTCTTGCTGAACACACCGCCCTGAAGAAGACCTGCAAAGTCAGGTCGAAACGTTGGCTTTTAATAAAATAGTTTTGCCACTGTTTAGTCTATTTATGATCGCCACCCGGACCATCTCCTTCCTTAATAATACAACGGCCAACTATTAAGTATTCAAGAGGAAATAATTATTTCCTCTTTTACTATTTTTAAAATTTTATACACTTACAACAATTTAAATAACATTGTCTTGTGAGTGCAACGTGACGTTGGGTAATGGTCTCAATTCAATAGTATAATGCAGACGATAGATTTGACCGAACGCGCCAGTGCAAACATAACGACGGTTTATTCTAGTATTCCTAGTAAATCTGATACCCCCTCTTCTCCCCAGGCAGATAAGCCCAGGAATATTTACCAAAAGATAAGGCGAAGATCGAACCCAATGCGCGCATCTATCGCGCATTTCTCATCATAATATATAATTCATTACTATCCGAATTAACTTGATTGTATCATAAGACCGTTTTACACGATTAAGTTTCCTGATAGAAAACTCATAGAATAAAAAGTTTTAATGTAGATCACTTACTCAGCTCGAAATCCGCAAAGAAGATATCTGTAATTTTAAATATTTAAGTGCCAATAATTTTTATTTTCAATTCCGCTTTGTTTGAAAATATTATTATTTCTGTTAAGAAGAGGGTGGCTAGTGAAAGTGTGATGCGCGCACCAGATTTTTTTTTTATAGTTTTAAATCTGTATTCGGGGATGTAAAAGGATCGAATAAAAATAGCCTAGGCAATAAAAACGGAACCCCTCTCTTTTTTTTTGTCTCGATATTATGAGCATATTAAACGAAAGGGGTTGTATATTCTACGACAAACAATAAGATACATTTGAGTAAATATACAATAAAGGATTTGATTTTATATTGTAGGCTGTTTATCCCATCCCATAGAGTAAACTGTTACTGAAATATTCCTTTTATTCAAACACAAGAAAGGTATATTTACAATTCTACTGCCTTCATATGAATTCTAGCCCTTTATTCTTGTTTTGAGATTGTGTTGTTAATATCATTTTTACTATTTTCTCTCCCTCTAAAATATAAATAAATTTATAACATCATGAACATTATAACATAAACATCTTGAATAATTTAGTCAGAAAATAATTTGCATTCTACAAACATAAATGTTACTTCCCTCCCCCCTCTGACTATGTTTACTTAACTTTTTCTATCTTAAAAATCACATCTGAAAAATCCTCCACCTACTCTTTTACTTACACTCCAAAGTATCAGTACTTGAATACCTTCAGTTAACATTTTTCTATAATTTATATACTCATGAATGTATAAGAAATCATATAGATATGTGTGCTTCCTATAAATTTTAGAATGTTCCCCTATAGTGAATATATTTGACATTATCGAACAAACTTTTAACTATTTTATCTCAAACTCAGTTTAGACCCAAAGAACGGTGAAGAGGTTGGTGGTATAAATAAATTAACGAAATGCGATAAAAGTAAACAGAAGGTTTAGCAGAGAGTTTAAATAGGCATTCCAGGATTAGTAGAATTCCACTCGTCTTGATAAACCTTACGAAGGAAATAGCTTGAATTAAAATCGATGTTGATTCTGAATCGCATTAAAAATTCCCATCAGAGTTATCAAAGATTTCCTGACCTTTCGTTTAAATTTCTATTTCAAGAATTTTCAATCCAAAGAAAGGTCACATATATCAAATTTCCCATCGTTCCAACTAAGCCCTCCCTCCCTACTCTTACCTCATTTCATTTTAAATGGAAAAATTACAATTGGTTCCAGTCAATTTAAAAAAAAAAAAGTTTGAAAATAGTAATTGATTAATTTTTGCAAAGGATTTATTTCTGTAAACTGGAAGTGTTATTTTCTCTGTTTACTGCAAAAGCAGAGATTTTGTTCTCTTTGTCAACTTCTACCACCAGGAAGGTTGAAATTATCGATAAATCGAAATTTAATACGAGCATGTGAGAGAATATTGATTTTCAAAGTCAGATATAAATTGGGTTTCCTGAATGAAGTTGGTGAGAAAACCAGTATATAATTAATTACCAGAGAAAGGTATAATTCAAAATATCGAAGAAAGGCTAATTATATATATGAGAACCGCACGGGTTACATGTGGTTCACAATCATTTCGGTCACACTTGTTCATGGAGAGCCGCATGCATCCTGGTTTACCCGAAAGACTGTTCTCGGTGTTTCATGAACAAGTGTGATCGAAGTGATTGTGAACCACGCGTAACCCGTGCGATTCTATTCAAAATAATTACCTCGATTTCTATTAAACTCGTCATATCAATTTCAGATTAGACTGTCTTTGAAATAAAGTAGATATTAACCTCATAGAAACGGTCTGATATGACTTAAATGACAAAATTTCTTTTTAAGTACCTTTAAATTTGTTTATTAGAAATAATCAAAGTTCTCAATCTTACGAAACTATTTACGAAGTTTCAGGGGGATGTTAATGATTTTATAAAAAGGGGTCTGTACCACGGAGTACAAACCAGAGAAGAAAAAAATGGTCTGAGGTACCGATCATAAAAAAAAAAAAAAACTATAAATAAAAACCAGAAATATTTTAAAATCGCGATATCTCTACTAATAGTGCTTAGATTTCGATGAAACTTCTTTCATTTTTTAGGATATTTAAATACCTTTGAAACATGATATCGCAATATCCCCCAAAAAGCGTATACTTTTTGAGTTATTCGGAATTTAATTTTAACATCCCTCCTAACTTTTTTTCCAGCTTCTTTTCGTTGAAGTATGTTATATAGATAAATTTAAAGGGTATCGAGAAAATGACTTTAGCGAAGTCATTGAAATCGTTACATGCGTTTAGGCCCTACAGTCTATAGCAACGCAGGTTTTTCTACGTTTTTATTTTTTTCTCCTTTATTAACTTATCAAATTCTTTCAAAGGTTATATTTTCGTAACTCTGAATAATGCGAAATGCTTAACTTTTTAAAATGAACCATATTAAAGGTACTTTAATTACATAACATTGGGCATTTAAGCCCTGTAAAGTGACATCAAAGGGGATAAGACCTAAATGATATTAAAGACCACTTAATTATACAATGATACACCGAGTTTGATCAAAATCGTTAGAGCCGTCTTTGAGAAAATTGCAAAAATGTATTTCAGCGTTCACATAAAGTGGCACTTCCAGTAAGCTGATTTTAACAAAAAAGTTGCTGTCACATCCGGCCCATATTCAAACCTTAAATACTTAATATCAGTTTCGTACTACTTTTCGTTTATGAGCTAGACTGTTAACACACACACACACACACCTACACACAGAGAGACCATTTTGCGACATTTGGTTATTTGGACTCAAGGGACTTCAGAACATGTATTTCCATTGAAACCTGAGATTCGAAAATTTCCACGATCGCAATACTTACCCTTACTATATATTACATATATACGTAAGTGAAAGTAAAAATATATGTTTGGAAACAATATTGCTATGTTCATATTTGAGCAGCTCTATGATAATGATGATAGAACCCGCCTAGAACAAATTCCGCCTCCTCCCCTTCAGAATCTCGGCCATCCCACCCCCACTTCAGTTCGTAATTAGTTCTCTAGGAGGCGCTCCCTTCGCTCAGGTATATATAATACAGCTAGGAATCTCCTCTAGCATTTTCTCCAGCTAAATTCCAGGCAACGCTAAATTCCAAATAGTTACACATATTGTTAACTATCTGTTGCCAGCGAATTAGCTCGCAAATATTTGTTTCACCATTATATATAAATAAATTTACCAAGAGTCTTAGGTTAACAATAAAGATAACTATAATGACATAATAACTCCTCGATTTATTATTATAGTTTATAGTCTTGCTCTCATTTCAAAATAATTATTTCCCTGCCAACAGAAAAAATAAAAATAAAATAATTATGCTTTATGTTATTCAGGTAAAGAACGAAATGTAGTCCTTCAACGTTTCGCCAATCAGAAATCATCAGAATAGAAAACAACTTGAACTAAAACAACGCGACATCCAATCGAATACTAACAGAAAGAAGAGATAAAACAATTTAGGAAGGTTATAACCAAACAGTTGATCGATAAACACAGACATTAAAAAAAAAACATGTAATCATTGATTAAAATACATGAGTATAAAATAAAATTTCAATGGCACTATCTCGAAAAAAAAAAATTCACTCTCTTGAGAAATTTTTCCTGAATTTTATATTTGAATGTGGGCTGAGTTTCAAGATGAAGTCCAAAAAATTCTAATTGTTTAAAAAAGAACTTTGTTAGAAAAATTAGAGATTTTCCCCTTTCATATAAAACAAAAAATTTTGCTAACCATTTCATCAATAAATTAAGACAAATAAACATAAATTAAAGTATATATATATATATATATATATATATAATTAAATACTTCTTTTTTCCCTTATTTTCAAGTGTTTTTTTTTTTTTAATTGTAATATGCAACAAAATAAAATACAAATAATAACAATAAAAGAAAAATAAGTGCAAAAACAAAAGGAGATATGAAAATGCACATCTAAAGAAGCTTATCTTTACACAGCTGATCACGCAAAGTTAAAAAATAAAATTATCTATTTTCATTAGACTTATCCAAGGTGTTCAACCGTTCAGAATAAAAATTATTCAAATTTCTACAGGCAGTCCTATAATTAATAGAATTATCTAACTTATGTGCAATATGCAAAACATCAAATCTCTTTCTTTAAGAGCTATTGTTATCTATCAACGACACTCGAACATTATCAAAATCCGCTAAAATTCCTGCAATCATATTTATGGCGATACATTATTTTATGTTAGATTATTTTTGGATGTTTTATTTACATCAGATTCTTGCTAGGTTTATATTTTATCTTAAAGAGCTGTATAAAATTTGATCTTCCTGTTACTAAATCAATTTGCAAACTATTAATAACAGTAATTTGGCTGAGTGAGAGAGGCACTGGAATCTCCAAGATTCCTGCCTTTCCTTCCACGAATGGGGCGTAGGCTTGGAATGGAGATTTTAAGTGAATGAATTTTGTAAATATTTTATAAAAGCATGCGTATATTTAATTAGCTATTTTGAGTTGTTTAGTTTCTTTTAGTTTTTATTACTTATTATTATTTATTTATTATTTTGCTGTTTATTTATTGACCAAAGTGTGAATAAGCTACTCTTCAATCACTATTAAGATTTAATTAGCTATTTTGAGTTGTTTAGTTTCTTTTAGTTTTTATTACTTATTATTATTTATTTATTATTTTGCTGTTTATTTATTGACCAAAGTGTGAATAAGATACTCTTCATTCACTATTAAGATTGTCCTTAGATTCACTATTAAGATAGTCCCTAGTCACTCCACTCATATCACTACTTACAAATCTCGTATCTCACGTCATCCCTCCTTTGAAAAATCCTTAATGACCCACATACCAAAACCCATGTCCATTCTCCTTTGGAATGCGAATGGTGTTAGAAATCACGTTGACGAACTAACAGCTTTACTACAAGACAAGAACATTGACGTAGCCCTAATTACAGAAACTCGACTGACCATAAAACAGCATTTAAAAATCCCACAGTATTTAACATACCGTACTGACCACCCTGATGGCAGAGCACATGCCGGCACTGCTGTCATCGTACACCAATCCCTCTCCCATCACTTACTCCCATTACCTACTCAAGATTTCCTACAGTCAACCGCTATTGTAATCAAAGCCTTCTCCTTTCCAGTCACCCTTGCATCAGCATATTGCCCTCCTAACAGATCCATATCCAAAGTCCAGTTCAGTTCTCTCCTCAACTCCTTAGGTCATCATTTCATCCTGGGTGCAGACTTAAATGCCAAGCATCAAGTTTGGGGTTCAAGAACCACGAATTCTCGTGACAGAACATTTCTGTCTGCACTCAATACCCAACGTTTCAGTCTCCTTCCACCCAACTCACCTACCTACTGGCCCACAGATCCTAACCGCAATCCCGATATCCTTGATTTTTTCATCACCAGTGGCTTAGGTCCCCTCAATCATTCCCTTACCCCTCTTGGCGAACTATCCTCAGATCATAGTCCATTATTACTCCAATTATCTCTAGCTCCTATTCCTAAGTCTTCTCCACCGTCCTTCATCAGAGGCCCAGTTAACTGGAAACTCTTTCACCAAATCCTTACCGATAAAATTGACCTCAGAATGACCCTGAAAACCCCAGATGACCTTGACAATACCGTACACTTTTTTACCACCACTATCCAACAAGCAATCTGGACTGCTTCCTTTCCAAACCACTCCTCAAGAACTCCTAAGAAAAATAAGTTACCTCAACACCTCATAGACCTAATCCATACCAAACGCCGTGCCAGATTATTATGGCAACGTACTAGACACCCCACCGATCGCCAATCCTATAATTATTTTTGCAAAAAACTAAAGATAGAATTGGCCACCTTCAGATCCCAATCCTTCAACTCCTACCTCACTTCCCTCTCTTCTCATGACAATTCCCTATGGAAGACCACCAAACATATCCTAAAACCCCATCACATATCACATCCTCTCCGTCGAGGTGATGGCTCTTGGGCAGCATCTGACGAAGATAGAGCCGAAGAATTCGCCAAAAACCTTTCCCTTACATTCACCTCTCATCCAGAATCCAATCCCACCCACACGTCAGCAGTAGAGGAATTCCTTAATTCACCCATCCCACTCTCCTTACCGCCTAAAGCAGTTAATCCTTCTGAGGTCAAATTCCTTTTACAAAAACTACCTACCCGTAAATCACCTGGATACGACCTGCTTACCTCTCAGATCCTTAGACAACTCCCTCCTAAAGCTGTCATATTCCTTACATACATATACAATAGCATCCTACGAACCACCCACTTTCCTCTTTTGTGGAAACATTCCACTATTATCCTGTTTCCGAAACCAGGCAAACCTCCCAACACCTCAACGTCCTACAGACCAATTAGCCTTCTTCCTATTCTCTCAAAAATCTTTGAAAAGATCCTCCTAAAACGCATCCTACCCTTTATAGAATCCCAAACTCTTCCTTCCCATCAGTTCGGATTTCGTTCACAACACTCTACAGTCCAACAAGGACTCCGAGTGGTTGATCATATTTCCGCAGCATTGGAAAGCAAGCAATATTGCTCGGGTGCATTTCTGGACATAGCTCAAGCTTTCGACCGGGTATGGCACGCCGGGCTTCTTTCCAAGCTGAAAAACTATCTTCCTCAGTCCTTGTACCTTGTTCTCCGTTCCTACCTCTCAGATCGTACCTTCCGAGTTCGTTGCGGTACTGAATTTTCGCATTGCTATCCAATTGAGGCAGGTGTTCCTCAAGGTAGCGTATTGGGTCCCGTCCTTTACATCCTCTTTACCGCCGATATCCCTGTCCATCCCGATACCTTCCTGGCAACTTTTGCTGATGACACCGCTATTCTATCATCCGACTCAGATCCCAACATAGCATCCTTAAATCTCCAAAACCACCTCACCTTGATTGAGCACTGGTGTAATAACTGGCGCATTAAAGTTAATGAATCTAAATGCCAACACATTACCTTTACACTCCGACGCAGTTCCTGTCCACCAGTACACTTTAATTCCATCCAGCTTCCTTACTCAGACACAGTCCGGTATCTTGGCTTTCATTTAGACCGAAGACTGACGTGGAACCCACATACTAGACTCAAAAGACAAGAACTCAACCGACGATACGGCCAGCTATACAGACTACTAAACAGAAAATCCAAACTTTCTATTGAAAACAAATTACTTATCTACAAGACAATACTGAAACCTATATGGACATACGGACTTGAACTGTGGGGTACAGCAAAAGCTTCTAACATCAAACGTATTCAATCCTTTCAATCTAAAGTCCTTCGAACAATAGTTGATGCTCCGTTCTATGTAAATAACAAAATCCTACACCATGACCTTAATATCCCATTTGTCCTAGACCTTATTCCAGAAAAATTCTCCAAATTTCACCAGAACCTTACCTATCATCCAAATCCCCTTGCACAATCTCTATCCAGCACCACCCATCCTTACAATCCTCCTCGAAGGTTGAAGCGGCAGTGGCCCAGAGACCTTTTGTAAATAAGCATCTATTGGAGTTTTGGCAATGGCCAGATCCTCCACTCAAGCCCGAGTGTGTATGATTAGGTTAGTTCTTTTGTTTATATACATTTATTTTATTTTATTGTATTTATTTTTATTTTATTCATTGTATTTATTATTATTAAGTTTCTGTATTATTTTTTTTTTTTTTATTGTAAATAGAGTGTGAGTGTGCTTTCTCTGAACACTATTATAAATGTCCTTGATGTGACAGAATGTAATATTTCTAAATAAACAAATAAAAAAAAAAAAAAAAATTTTTGAGTTGTTTAGTTTCTTTTAGTTTTTATTACTTATTATTATTTATTTATTATTTTGCTGTTTATTTATTGACCAAAGTGTGAATAAGATACTCTTCATTCACTATTAAGATTGTCCTTAGATGTGACTGATAGTAAAGAATTTTCGAAAAAAAAAAAACAACGAAAAAACTTGCCGACTTATTATAATTATATGTATCTTTTAAGAATGCTTTGTTACTTGTTTTAGATATAGAAATAGAAAGGTATACATTGCTTTATATATGTTTAAGAAAATATACCATAACATTCTCTCTCATAAACATTTATTTACTGAATAATATAATATTACATTCTGTCACAAGGGAATTAGTAAATAATGATACTGGAGTTAATTGACACCGTCTGCACAAAAAAATAAAAATAAATTAAATGGAACACCAGCAAAATAATAACATTAAAAATAATTATATATTAACAAAAATAACTCAAACCATCAAAATAACAACTTAAATCCACGTATACCTTTATACAATATTTACGATATCCATTCACTTAGGAGACCTCAAAGCCAAGCATTTTCTTCCAGTCGTGGAAGAAAAAGCAGAACTCTAAAATATCCCAGCGCCTCTCGCCCAGCCACATCATTGATATTAAGACTAATGGAAGCTGAGTATAGACCACAGACGTAAATTAACGACGTAAATAAAATTTAGCATATATTCTTTGAAAAAAAAAAGCATATGATTTGCTGTTACTACCTGAACTTAGTTTCTTATTTAATTTTTAAACATGTAAAAATCTGTCTATTTGTTATTAGTATACAAAAAGTTGAATTGAAAAACTTGAATTTCAAATCAAACTGACCCTACTTTAGTGAATTTAAATTGGATGGTTAAAAGTTTAGATAGTTTAATTTTGTTGGTAAAGAATCAAGTTTGATATTAACATATTTTTAAATTGCCTTGCAGAATGTGAGATTACTCCTCGAAGCGGTAGGAATATTTAGAACAATTTGCATATAAATTTTAGATGGTTTTAAGTTCATTCATGTTAACATATTGCTCTCTCAACTGAGACTTGAATGAACATTATATTACCAACTCCAATATACCTATAATTTAAAATAATCTAATATATAGTACATTTACAAGAAGAATGAGAAAAAATGATATAAAGAAAATAATTAATTAATTTAAATTAATAATTAATAATTAAAATTTATTCAAATAATTAATTAATAAATAATTATTAATTATTAATAAAGAGTATAAATCAAAAAGTATACATTTTATCAAACTTAATATAGAATCTATTAAAAATAATTGAATTCGCTAAAAAGAAATTGAATTAACTTAATGAGGTATCAATAACCCATGATCATTAATTGTCTTTCCAATTGAATCGTAATATAATCTTAAATCACGAAATCGAGTAAAAAGGTGGCCTACAAAAATTTTGTACTGTTTGGCCTATAGAACTCTGTTATTTTGAAATGTTAAGTAGAGGTCACGTCGAACGGCTCAATATTTTTGTAGGCCACGTTTTTCTCAATTTTGTGATCAATTTATTTGACGATTCAGGTGGAAAACAAATGGGTATTTGTGATTTTTTATTACTTCATTACATAGATAAAGTTTACAGATCTCCAGATTGAAAATGCTTCATTTCCAAGAATTTTTGAAAATAAGTGGTATGTCACCTTAAAGGCTATTCACGAAGTTTCAGGCGGATGTTAATAAGTTGATAAAAAAGAGTTGAGTATCGCGGACAATAAATTTTTTAAAGTAATGAAAAAAATTATTAAAGTTAAGATTGTAGACACCCACATTAGAGAACCTCACTTTGTTAAAGAGAAGTTAAATAACAGATTTTTTTTTTTCAAACCGAGCTGAAACATGTAACGAGTACAAGGAACCCCTGCCTCTAACAAGTAACGAAGTTTTAATTGATCAACAGCGGAAGAAACTGGAACAAGTTTTAAAGTAGCCGGGATTTCAAGGTAAAAACTTTACCACCTTCCTCCCCCACCTCTATTATTTTCCACAGCAAGTTGGGGCTGACCTCACGGCTTAACTTCTAAATATCAGGTTCCAGATTTGTTATGAACGGTCCATAGACAAAAATAATGAAGAAGAGATTAGTTGGGATGCACAGTCAAAAAAGGAAGGCAAAAAATAAA
The DNA here is from genome assembly GCA_928085145.1 of Nezara viridula. Lineage (NCBI taxonomy): Eukaryota > Metazoa > Arthropoda > Insecta > Hemiptera > Pentatomidae > Nezara > Nezara viridula. The sequence goes on along the minus strand of OV725083.1, from coordinate 3,039,011 downwards.
TTATAATATTTATTTTTTACATATGCCGACGTTTCGACCTGAAGTTCAGGCCTTCATCAGGGCTAAGAAAATAACCAGATAACAAGGTATGAGAAACATAAGTAATGATGGTAAAAAAGATAATAAAAAATGAGAAAATAAAATAAAAAAAATTATAAGAAAAATAAAATAGATAGATACAAAGTAAAATGAAATTGTTAGAATAATGACTAAGAACTAAGAGATAAATAATACAGACTGTTACATAGTGTGGAATGATGAAGTAGGCATAATCAAAAAGGGGTGACAAAAGTGTTACATTGGGAATCTTAGAATAAAATGTAAAAACATAAAAAAGAAATATAAAGTTATATAAGAAATGAACATAAAATAAATAGTAAAATTAAAAACATTGAGAATGGTTAAGAACATTGAGAATAGTTCTTAGTCATTATTCTAACAATTTCATTTTATTTTATATCTATCTATTTTATTTTTCTTATAATTTTTTTATATTTTATTTTCTCATTTTTTATTATCTTTTTTACCATCATTATTTATGTTTCTCATACCTTGTTATCTGGTTATTTTCTTAGCCCTGATGAAGGCCTGAACTTCAGGTCGAAACGTCGGCATATGTAAAAAATAAATATTATAATTTATTTTTTGCCTTCCTTTTTTGACTCAGCACCCCAACTATTCTTCTCTTCATTATCCACGACAGTCAACCAATTAACAATCATGAAACAAAAATAATCTATGAAGAAGTCTAAAAAAAATTACGAGATGGAATACTAAAGAAATTTCGGATTTAAATACAAATCAGACAAGACCCAAGATCAGCAAAATTAAAGCGAAATTGTTTTTAAGGTCTGGTGGTTTTTAAGGTTCTTAAAAAAAATCTGGTGTATCCACTCACAAGACTTTCCTACCTATTTTAGAAAAGTTTTTATATCTTTACATATGTTCATGAAGAAACAAAAAAGAATTGAACTAGATTTATTTTCCTGAAAATTGATCAAAGAAAAGATTTGAGTACGATTTATTGATAAACTAAAGCAAAGTAAACCGGCTTTAGGTAGATCAGTGCAAAAATTTCAATACCCTTTAATATTGCAGATCAAAAACTTTTTGCCATAGCCAATTTTGTCAAACAATAATTTCTGTTAAAAGTAGAGGAAATAGTGAAGATTGTGTGATCGGGCAACAGATTTTCTTACTTTCGCTAAGTTATCTTTTTTCTCTCATTTATCTCTTTCTGTCGGCAGTATATGTACCCGTAATATTACATTGGAAATTGAATAGCTGCAACTTTGTTAATAGTTGTCCGAAATAAACGATTTGAATATAGTTGTGTAGCGAATTTCATTACCTTTCAAAAAACGGACTAGGCTATCAAAATCGTTAGGGCCATTTTCGCACAACAGTCTATAGAAAAACTTGGCAGACAGACCAATGGCTAAAAATGTGTTTTTCGGACTCAGGGGGCTCTGAAACGTATGGATCCGTTGAAACCAGTATATCGAAAATTTGATCCGATTGTAATATTTTCCTTACCTATTATAGACCTATAACCAGTCAATAAACCTAGTAGACGTTCTGATATTAAAATATAGTTTTATTATTCTGAACTGCGTCGATAAAGAGCCAAGTCCGGAGTGAGGGAGAAGTACAATGTTCGAACATTCACAGACAAGTAGAGTCCAAGTTTTAAACAATGATTTCTTAGGAAATATTTAAATTTAAATTTATATATAATTTATTCATTTTCTTCGAATACGTCGTAGAAAAATGACGAATATTAAGGAACTTTCTCTCAAATATTTGTAAATTCTTAAGTTCTTATTTACAGCAATAGAATTCAGTTATATCTGAGTTACTATAATTATTACGAAGTGGATCGGTACACAGCTGAGAGTAGACTGAAGTGGCGATGCAGTATGCCAGTCTTACCACTCGTTAATAATATCATAATTTTTAATCCTTGTATCTATGTTCCTTGAAAAATCATAAAAGATGCATAAGATTGAAAAAATGAAAACATTTTAAAAATAGAATTAGAAAAAGCTTTGCTTATTAGCTCAAAGTAATACAATCATAGATGTCATATCAGAATTCATAAAAGAATATATGCATATTAAAACACCTTAAAATTCGATTTTTTTAACAATATATAAAATACATGTGGCAAGTTTCTGAACTCAGAGCTTAACTCATCGTAGGTATAGGATCCGTCTCAAAACTGAGCAAAAATATGACATTGATGAGCACAGCGCTGAGTTCAGGAACTTACCCATGTAATAATATAAAAACATATAACCACAGAATAAGACAAAACTAACTTTTTTTTAAAGAATAAGTAAGTAAGGCACTGTATTGGTATTCACCTGATCCGGGTGTAAGGTTACACTGTAAAATATAATTATTTATTTTATTACAGTGGCTGTGGAATCATGCTGAGGTACATATTTAAATTTTAAGAGAAATTCGAAATGATTAAATATCAAAATATTTATAATCATATGTTCCCCCAAAACAATATTAAGTACTTTGTTTGACATATTTACCTAAGCTAAAAAAGTCTGGTGCACGCATCACACAAATTTTACTTACCACTGTACTTTGAACAATTATTATTTACGCGAAGCCGTACTTGTTTAATCTTTGATCACCCATAAACTTGAAATATTTTTGTAAATTCAACTCTCTCTTAGATTATATTAAATTACAAAGAAAAGAAATATCGAATATTTAATAGTTGACCATTGCATTGTAAAGAAAGGAGATGGTCCGAGGTGGCGGTCATAAATAGGCTAAATAGTGGCAAAACTATTTTATCAAAAGCCTCTGATTTTTAAAAGAAATATCCTTTAACAAAATAGTAAACACTTTTTACTAATTAAATCTCTCAAAATAGCCGTATCCGAATATTTTTTTTTTAGAATTTTCAGCAATTTCAAAACATAAAATACGTTTTTTTTTAGAAACTTAAAAAAAATACGAAAACACCTTATACTTTATTTTGAAATAAACAAATATCTAAAATTATATAAATTTTAACTTTAAACAATGTGATATATGCATATAACAGTAAATCTGTCAATAAATGGTAATCGAAAATTATAAAATTATATTTGAAGGTTTTTTTTTTATTTGCAATATTTATTTCCACTTAAAATAATAATTGGAAGACAGCATGTGAATGATGAATAATAAACGAAATGACAAAAATATAAAACACAAAATAAAAAAATACTATTTTTAGTATACTACGAAAATATTAGTCATTTTCATGTTCGAATTAAATGGCCACTTAATATGCACGAAGAGGCGTTTCCTTCCACCAAGTTCCGGTCTTTATCCTTTGCTTCGACACCGTCCCGATAGGTTGGATAAACATAACTAAAATATATATCGAAAGTTTACAATAGACATAATCCGATATGGAAAAGAAGTTGATATCGAGATCAATGAACTCACGCGGACGTCTGCCGACATACTTAAAAATATCCTCACACACAGAGTACGTGTAAGAGGGCATGGAATTACCAGCGAATTGACAGCGTCCGCGTCATCCTCAGGAAACAGGCATCTGGAATCACGTAAACGTCACGCGTCAACATCGATGACACCAACACTAAACGTCTGTACTGTTACAACGTGTTGTTGTTGTTATGTTGATGATCTGGGGTGATCGTTGATGACTATCTAAGCGAGGTAACACTATATCAAGGTATCCCGCAGAATATATACCAAAAAAAGGCCTAAACAGCATAAACAAAATTGTAATTCAAAAAACACAAAAATTAAATTAGTTACTGGATTTTCTCAACATACTATGCTGACAAAACATGAATTTGATTTCAAAAACGCCAAAATCCTACATAATGAAAGCAACTCGAATAAACGTAGAATTAAGGAAGCACTATACATAACTAAAAACTTTAAAAAAATTCGGTAAATAATCATACAGACGTGGGTAATATGAATACGCAAGTTCAATTGAAAAAATCAAAATTTGAAATAAATTAGCTAATATTACTTAAAATAGGTCCACATATAATATTGCGAAACATCATTGTATATGTTTAAAATAGTCTTCCCCTATTCCTATAAGAATAACCAGTCACTGAATAGAAATGAGATGGATGACATGTCGGTGACTCATGAACAAAGTAATTTTAATTTATTTGAATCATTTAATAGGAAAGAATGGAGTAATAATAATGTTATATAATAATTAAAGGTGGACATGACAATAATAAGAAATTTTATTATGAGTGGACGCTTGCGATTTGAGTGAAAATGACAGCTACTTGATAGGTATTTTAGGTATATAAAAAGAATCTTTATAAATTGAAATATGTTAAAGTTAATATATAATTGGAAATTGAAAAAAATGTTTAGACATGAAAATGGCTCGAAGTTCACAAAATTTTTAAAAATTGGTGTAAATATGGCTGATAATAAATTAACTTGAAAATATATACCTTATTTAAATTGAAAAGTAATTTGGATTTCAGTCTCAATGAAAAATACAAATAAATAAAAAAATTGTTTTCTTTTCAAACCCCTATTATGTTCATTTTTATTCACATTTTCACCCCATTGTTTATCCATTCCTTCATAATTGATTCCTTTTATATTCAATATTTTCTTTACATATGCCATATTATATGAATGTGCATCCATCCTTTTTATTATCATTTTTTTATTATTTGTAAATGTTGTTATCAATTTATATTTACACTATTATAGTTTCTGGTTACTAGGTTTTGTATTAACCCCATACCAGACTGAAACGACAAGAAACCGCCCGACGTTTTCGACTACTCCAGCACTTACTAGACAAACGATCTAAGCTTTCAATCAATTACAAATGACTTATATATATGACAATAATAAGACCTATTTGGACTTACAGAATTGAGCTCTGGGGCTCCACTAAACCATCGAATTCCTCTCGTATCCAATCCTTACAATCCAAAATCCTTCGTAAAATCCTCAATGCTCCCTACTTTGTCACAAATAAAATCATCCATAAAGACCTTAATGTTCCATATGTTTTCGATTTGGCCCAATCAAAATACCTATCCTTCCATAACACACTGCAGAAACATTCAAATCCTCTCGTTTCAAACCTTGCTTACTACTCGATCCCTGATAACCCTCCGAGGCGTCTAAAAAGAAGATGTCCTCGTGACCTTCAAATATAGAACTTTAATTTGAGTTCTACCAATGGGAAGTTGTAAATTTCATTAAAATAAAAAAGTTTTATATTAGATACACACGATAACCGGAGCGATCTGAGATCAGACAACTAGTACATGAAGAAGAAATACCAATAAAAAGCTGCTTACAGAAACTGGTTAATCAATATCTCATGATATAAAGGCACGGAGGATAAGATGGGCGGGGTACGTAGCTCGGAGAAATCCATCTGGAAGCCTCTACGTAACAATGAATTTCTCAATAGTAGGCAAAAGACCACGTGGAAGCCCAAAAAATAGATGGATAGATTGAACTAACAAAGATGCAAAAGATCTACAACGTATGCATAATTGTTTTGTATATAGTTTCGTTTTTTTTTTATATAGAATGTTTACCTTATATTTTTTTTACATTATTTCTTTTTTTCGATTGATTTTATTTTGGCCAGATGTGATCTTTTAATTTTGTTCTATTTTGTTATTCTCAAGGGACTGTGTCCCAGAATAAAATTATTTTTCTATCTATCTATCTATCTAGTTATTAACAAATTAAATCAGTTTATGCAATGCTAAAAAAAAAAAAAAAATGTATTTGAGTGTTCTTAATGCTTCATTTATTCTGTTTATAATTTAATGATTCTAATACATTTATATACTGTTTATAATTTTCTTATTTTTTTTTATCTAACTATCCTGTGACACCATCAATTTTCATTAATGTTTTACGCCAACCACTTATTTTAGCTACAATTGCTCGAAACGTTATCATATAAAAACAATTGACACATCATACAAATCTAAGATAAATCCTTAAACCCAGGCACTGGAATCGAACAATCGATTACAACACTGAAGGATCCTAGTAGAAAGTTAACGTTATAAGAAGATTACAAAAACCTTGAAAAATAAAATAAGGAAATGTTACCTAAGGGCTCTTTACCCTTTTTTAAAAATCAAATTATTAACATCCGCCTGAAATTTCGTTAATTGCTTCATCTTATAGTAACCGACAACTATTTTATTTATGAAAAATCTTGCAATTGGGACGTTTTCAATCTAGAGGTCGTCAAACTATGTCTATTTAATTAGATACAAAAAATTCGTAAATACTCATTTGATTTATATTTGAATCGTAAGATAATCTGATCACACAATCGAGAAAATAGACTACAAAAACATTGGACCTTTTGGCTTAATCTACATCACCAAAATTTCACAATAATGAGGTTACATAGGCCAAACGGCCCAATATTTTTGTAGGCCACCTCGTTTTAGGAGTATTTACGAGTTTTTTAGTACCTACCTAAGAAGACAAAGCTTGTCGACCTCCAAATTGAAAACGCGCGAATTCCGAGATTTTTCGTAAATAAAATATTTGTAGGTTACGATGAGATGAAGTTATTTACGAAGTTTCAGGCGGATGTTAATAATTTGATAAAAAGGGGACCACGGACTAAGAGAAATTAATACAAATAAAACTTAAATATTAGTTCTAACGACCTCAAAACTCGATGAAACCGCTGTGCTATCAGTGATGCCATCGATGAGTTTAGAAACTTGAGTTCAATATTACGATCTAGTGACAACCAGAATCAAGACGAACTTGGTAAATTCATAAAGGAAGGATGGAAACTATTTTATTAAAATCCAACGTTTCAGTTCTAAGTGAAACTCCTAGCTGAACAAACCTCCCTAAGATCTGCAAATTCGGGTCGAAACGTTGGCTTTTAATAAAATAGTTTTGCCAATATTTAGCCTATTTATGACCGCCAACTCAGACCAGCTCCTTCCTTTATAATGCAACGGTCAACTATCAAATATTCAATTTGATAAATTTACGTAAATACAAAATCAAAGCTTGAAGTCTCGTTTAAGGAACTGAGTCATTGTCTATATATCCTTGGAGAGTGGACACATTATGTTATCTATCCGTATCAAGCAGCTTGGACAAGACGACAATGGGACAATAAGATACTAATTTAATCTTTCGCCACCAGGCGCCGGTCCAAGTCCCATTATCAACCGCAGGCGACCCAGATATCGCCGTCGGTCCGGATTCGCTAAATAAAAAGATAGCTCATGGCGAAGATGAGGGAAAAAATTGGGCTATTTTCGCTCTCCCAAGGAGGTCAAAGCCATCCTCTCGTCAAACCCCGAAATTGCTAACAACTATCCGTGTTTTTTTTTATTTTAAATCTAGAAATCAGAAGTGGAACGGCCTAGAAAACGAAAATCAAGGTTATCAGCAAGGAACAGATTTTCGTGTAAAATAAAATGCTAAATACAAACATTTTTTTAAAATTATAAATATTTATTTATAATTTATAATATATTGCTATCTGGAAAAATACAACTGAGAAATCCTTCCCCCTGACGTTTTTACCTACCTACCAAATGTGTCAGTACTTGAACGCCCTCCAAACCACACCACGGTTAGTAAGAGGAAATATTACATATTCGTATAAATGGATTTATATACATTAGTTTTTAATTTTTAGTTTGTATAACTATTTACACATTTTATTTTTAATATGTGTATTGTAATATTAATTAAGATTCACGTACCATCAATCACTATAGTTTATTATTTACTATTATCGATCGTATAATATTTATATCTCTGATTGTATTTTTAAAAAAAATTCAGCCCTGAAGATGACCTACATGTTTGGGATGAAACGTTGTCATAAACAAAAAATTAAATTAACAAAAAAAAAAAGACTTTGTCCAGATTATTTAACACCCATGATATGTATGACAGTATACTAACTTCATTCAATAATTTAAAAACATTACACACTTTTCCCTGGGTTACGTACATGATTAAATAACAGATTTCTAAATAAACAACAAAAGGAAAAATAAATAATCGAAATTACGCAATATTAGCAAAAATACAACTTTTTGAAATTTGGAAACATGTTGGTTCCAAACATTAATAAAGTTTTAAATTAATTTTGCTTTCATTTGGCGATTAACAAGAAAGTAACAGTTTATTTCTTTATCTTATGATACATTGCATTATTTTATTTTATTACTAATTTGTCATTTGATCACTGAACTGAATATACTGCGCGAATTTTTCGCAGCGGGCAAATAATTATAAATAAATCAGAGTACTTGAAGTATTCAGTGTTCGAAACACGCCCTGATAATGATCCACATATTTTGGTTGAAATGTCGGCACCAATAAAAACTTTATACTGCCAGGGTCCTGAATATTTATCGGCCATTATAAATAAATCTGTTGAGGAGTTCTTGGTTTTATTTATTTACTGTTATAATAATTTTATTTTACTAGTTGGCCCGTGCGAATAATTCGTAGACAATTTTGTCTAGTGAAGAAATAGCAAAACAATAAGGAAATAAGTAGTTGCTATGTATTATGTAAGGAATGAATTAATATTTTTTCCTTGGTCGATTACAATATTCCATTAAACATAATAGACCAAAATATTTGTACAAATTGTTTAGCTAGAACTTATTTTTAAACGCTGACTGGAAAGATAATAAAAGTATTAAAGACAAAATAATGCCCCGAACATGGGATTTTCTAAATTATTAAAAAAAAAAACATGTAAAAACAACCAAATGTATTTAAGAAATGATAAAGTTAATATATCAGCCAGGAAAAAAAGCGTAGTAGACTATTCTACTCTCGAATACAATATATTTAAAGAGGAAGATATTGCTAAGTATACCAAAACTAATGGACTGTATCTTTGTTAATTATTCTCCAATTTTTACGATTTTTTGTTTTGTTTTGTAGGTAATTTAGTAATCTTTCTAATTACCATTGGTGCACTCTAGAAAAAAACGCATACTTTTTAAGGTATTCACGAATAAAATTTCTTTCCTTTCATAACTTTTTTCGCAGAAATTTCGAGGGGATAGGATATCTTCAAAATGAGTGGTCAATCATTCGATTTGATGAGGAATTGACGAAGTTATGGCGTACCGACAAAAAAACACCTTTTTCGAAATAATATATAGGATAATTAAAAACCTGATGGTTGGGCTAGATTCCGACCCAATCGCCCTCTCTGTACAATCGCACAGGTTTTTATTTATATACTTTATAGAGAATAAATATGGCCATATTCTATAAAGTAGGCAAAGTGGGTTTCCGGAACCTAGAGAATGAAAATTGTTATCTTAGTTAATTACCTATAAGATCTAAAATACTGTGTTCGAGTCTAGCAGCTGTAATTTTTACTGCTTTATGGATTCCCTGAACCCCTATTAAAAACAACACTACACTTATCACAGAACCAGTAACAAGGCAAAAATATAGAAAGATAATTTTTGAGTTATTCGCAAATAAAGTATCTTTTCCTTCATAATGTTTTTTCCAGAAATTTAAGGGTGATAGGACTATTTCCAGAAATTTGAGGGGGATAGGACTATTTCCAGAAATTTAAGGAGGATAGGACTATTTCCAGAAATTTGAGGGGGATAGGACTATTTTTCGCATGTGAAGAAGAAAAATATCTTCAAAATTAGTGGTCAATCATTGGATTTGATGAAGAATTGACGAAGTTATAGCGTACTGACAAAAATTACCTTTTAGAAATAATATATAGGATTAACCATTATTTTTCTATTTTTCTGCAGGGTGTATAAATTTCACTGTGAGCCACTGTATATGTATATAAATTATTTATTTAATTTTAGCTCTTAATAATAATGGAGAATATATTTAAAATTTTAAAGCCTAACAAAAACAGCTGATAGTCCCAACAGCGCGTCCACAATACAGACTATGAGGGAGTGGTCTGAACTTCCGCCTATTGTGTTGGCACACACCACCTGTGTGTGTCTACCTTCGCTAGGCACAGCTTTGTGTAGTTAAATCTATTAAATAGAGAGTGCGGATCCACAAGGAAAAAAAATGGAAACAAAACATAACAGATCGTAATAATTATAGAAGAAATAATTCTAGAGAAAATAGAAAAAATCCGACTACAAAATTAATTGGAACCCAAAAGTTGAGGTAAAGAAACGAGCTGAATTCATCGATGAGATTCGGAACGGTATCATAGATTTTCTATACTAACAATAAACTCAGCACTGAGTTCAACTTACGCAGAGCATACAACAAAATCAGTGACAGTTTTGAGTTTCTTAATATCAATATAAAATTGATTTGTCCTTCAACTATTAAATATAAATTGATGATTTCGATAGTATGAGACGATTCAAAATTTGAGATGCTACGCAATATACTGCGCACACACATAGAAGGAGACTTCAATTTTACTGGAAGGGGAGAGGCGATGGACAAAAAAAATTAGCAGTAGTTCATATTATTTATAAAAATTCCACAAGATTATTGTGAAACGAACAAATATAAATTGAATATTTAAAAATAAATTATCTATACGTTTGAATAATAGGTTTATTTTTATTTTTATTACGTGCATTTGGAAATACTTAGAGAATCCTGAACAATATATTTTCCAATATAAATTTGGATATATTACAATTTGTATACATTAAACATGGGAGTAAGAGGTAAATTTCTAGAATTTATTCAGCTAAAAATGAAAATACTTTTGATTTTTTGGGTTGTACAACCTCCAAACAAAAATAAATCATTTACAGTTAAAAGTCTGACTAGTTTTGTAGAAATGTCTATAAAATATATTTATACTAATATTTCAACTTTATCGCAGAAAATGTATAAGAAAATCGTATGAGAGGAGAATTATTATCATTAAATATAAATAATAGGAATATTTAGGGCGTGATAATAGTTACATATTTACTTAAACTGGTAATAGGAACGTATCTACCTATAGACCTTGCTTAAAAAGCTAATCAAATTTTCTTAATCGATTTTAGTTTACTTACTTGATTTATTCATGTAGCTTATTTGTTATCAATTTTTATTCATTTTTTTTTACTGTAAATTATTTGGAGGGAGAAAGAGTGAGTAATAATTCAAAATGTTAAGACATTCTAAACATAAAATAAACGATACAAAAAAAAAAAAAAGTCTGACAAAAGAAAGAAAAAAGTCCAGAATTCAAATAATAAACTAATCTTCTTTTAATCCTGTTAATTTCCTCCTGTGGGGACATTTTAATCCATACTGCTCCAACTTTTTTTCCCGCAACGAGATGTATCAAGTTACGCGTATTATAAAAGATTAAAATTAAATTAAAACAGAAAAAAAACAAGAATTGCTGCTACAACTCTTGACTAGAGAGAGAAAAAGAGAGAGTGTGTGAGAGAGAGAGAAATAATTGTCTGTCTTACTATATAGGGTTGGCTCGATAAACATACGCATCTTTCTTTGGACATACCATTAAATTATACTTAAATTATTTCCTTCTTTATACATATAGATAAATATTCTTTTTCCTCTCTTTTCATATCTCTCATCATATTCAGAGTGTATAAAAAAACAGGGACCATTTTTTAACTAAATATTTTTATTAATATTTCTTTGATATAAAATACAATTAATACTCAAAGTATACTCCATTGTTATCTACCGTCATTAACCATCTATTAGCCAACTACTCGATCCCAAACTGATACCATTCTTTGGGATAGTCGTCAATGAACTCTTTAACTGCAATTTCAAGTATCGCAAAATTATCAATTTTTTTTCCCCTTGAAGAAAATGGGCCATAGATCTAAATAACTAGTAATCCGATGATGCGAGGTATATAATATATGGTAGATGAGGCACAGGAATCTCAAATCAGAAGAGTTTTTCAATAAATGTTCAAAAATTTCTAACCTCTTAGCTGATTGCTAAGAAGTAAGTTCGTGAGGGACCAGTTGACAGCTCTTTTTCACCTTCTCCATGGAGAGTAGATGGCGACTAATAGTATCTTTCGACACACCAGCTTCTTGCAAAACCTCATCAATATCTATTAATGGTCGCCTGGAGGAGAAAATTTTTCCTTTTCAACGTTGAATATCCACAGTTAAATTGTTCAAACCAACGCCGCGCAGTGCGCTGGTCAAGGACATCTCGATATTTAATAATTTAACAATTTGCTTCAGCGGCTGTGAACTTTTTTATTTCCAGTAACACCTAAAACGAGAATTTCGTAGGACACTGTCATGTTTTTTCTTTGAAAAATATAACAACTTACGCTTTTTTTAAAGAATTCGAATGGGATTAAACAAGCTTAGAGAATGCTGTCTAAAGGGATTATTAAATATTAAATAGAATTAAAATATTTACGGTCCTTTGAAATCTTTAAATTGAAAAAACAGTCAATTTTTTTTTTTATACACCCTACAAATAAAAAATAAACAAAATATATAAATTATACATACTCAGTCCCAACACAGATTAGTCAAGGTTGAAAAATTAACTCACCTGAAACAATAACAAAACATTATAGAAAAATGTATTTAAAAATGCAAACATGTATATTTTTTTTAGTACATCATCAACAATATAAAAATTATCAAAAAATCATCAACAATATAAAAATTTAGCTGTATGTATTGTAAACTTCAAATGTTCATTAGATATAATATTTTTTAAAGAAAAACTATATATTTTCAATATCATAAAAGAAAACTTTGACGTTGGTATTAATATAAACGAAGAGAAGACTAATTGTTTAAGAGGTATACCTGAGGGAAGTGGGAGATTATGACCTAAACGAGAAAATAATGAACCTAAACCCTTGAAATAAGGAAAACCATATTTTTTAAAGAAGGCAAAGAATTAACGGGAAAATTGCTCTGAAAATAGTTCTTTACATTTTAAAAGAAAAATATATAATCGTTTTCCTTATCACTGATTCTGAATAACGTTGTCAAATAAATAAAAACCGAAATATCCAGGAAAATATCATAGAAGTAATTGCAAGAAATTAGGCTTAAAGGATTAAGTTAGACAAGGCAAAGAATTCATAAACAATATTTTGACTTTAAGGAAAGATATATTTCGCACAATTAAAGAATTTACAGAAAAAATATAAAAGAACAAAAAAAAAAAAAGAAAGCTTCTAATGAATCGTAGGACCATTCTAAATACTATTTATTAACATCATACTTAAATTAAGATATGAGGCCTTTGGCTAAAAAAAAATAAACAAAAACATTTTCAAAGGCCCCGTTGTACTTACAAGAGTGGGAATTTCTAGATTCATTTCTAGAGACAGAAAAGAACTAAATATTAACAAACCCAGACGGGAATCGTATCCACAACGTTCAGAACTTTTTCGGCTATCTTGTGCTAGTCAAGAATATAACGAATAACTTAAATGTTAGGAAAACCATGAATAGAATTTCCGGAATATAAAGCTTAAATTTAGGTCTCTTAAATTATAACAGTATATTAAAAAAATAAATAAAAAGTATGAAAAGATATATAAGAGAAATATTAGGTCTTTTAATTCAAGGGATTTGTAAGGAAATGAAAGAATGTTTTCTTAACAAGACAGAACTCAACAACATTCTTTCCTTTGTGAAATAAGATGGAGAAAAATAAAAGAATCTATTTATTGAAATATAAAAATAAATTCAAATAATTATTTATAATATTTCAAATACAAATATTTAAGCAGAACAAAATGTATTAAATGAATAATAATATATTTGGAATAAAAAAAGTGCACTAACTTAATTATGTGTATTCTACTATTTCTAAATTATTTGGTTTCAGGATTAATATTTTTAAACGTACTACTAAAAATAGTTTTATCATTTAATTCTGTCAAACTTTAACCAAAGGGAGATAATAAGTGTATTTTTGTTGTAGACATGTATTTTTGAAATTAAAATAATTAGCGATTATTAAAAAATACATATTATAAAAATAAAAAATTAGATATTATATGCTTTATCAACTGATATTTATCAAATGAACTCGCAGTATAAGGAAAAAGTAAAAGAAATTCAACTCAAGCCCGGCAAGTTTCACGCAGTAACTTCTTCCTTTTTCAGTTTTAAAACATAAAACTATATGTGATAAATATATATCTTAAATGTATCTCAGCAAAAATACATTTTATATTATCAGTTTTAAACGAACAAGAACAATTATAAATTATTACCAAGTTTTTTTTTTTGAAAAAACAGACTGTTTGTCTTTTTTATTATTTAACAAATCGTTATTTTCTTTTTATACAGCTGTTAAAAAAAAGATATCTCTTGCTACTAAAACGCCTGGAAAAGTTTGTGTTCAGTATAGAGGATGAGTCTCCAATTTCAAATAAAATTTTTTTTGGTGATACTAGGTCGAAAAATATTTAACCTATGTCCAAGGATTCTTGCCAATGGGCCCTAGGAATAAAAAAAATATTTTATAAAACTTTCACATTCTTTTAAATTACTATTTTATGATTTTACTATGCATGGATTTTAAAGTAAATATGGGCCAAGTAAATGTTTGTCATTAAAACAACGATTTAGAGTCCTTTAAAGCTCTTAAACACAAATTTGTTTTGAAATAAGAAAGTATAAAATTTCGGAGTTAATTTTATGAGAGAATTTTCTCCTAAGATAACGTTACTGCAACCATTGGCAAGCAATGAATTATTTCTCTTTAAATTCATATGGACAACATATAGAATTATGAAGAATAAATTATCTTATAAAAAAAAATATCTCACTAAATCTTTTTATTTTATATCTCCAAACCTAATTTATTTGCGGGCGTCAGATTTGTGCCATTTCGTGTATTTAATTGGTCATTAAATTCATGCTGATTTTCGTGTGGATAGATAGTCATGTTGAAGTTACCATGATTTTTGTGTTTGTTAAATTTTGTTGATTGAGTATTTTTGTCCTTTTAATGTTTCGTGCCTCAAATTCTTATAATTTGAGTTCTACCAATGGGTAGTTTCTCTTCATGTTGTACATGTCATGTTACCAATTTCAAATTTACTTATTGTATTTTCTATGTAATACAGTTGTAAATTCCATTAAAATATTAATAAAAAAAAAATTCGTATGACCGTACAAAACTGAGACTGTAAATTAAGGTCCAATACTGATCACATGAACTCGCTGTATAATCATTGCCTGAGAAATAATCTTTTTTTAATAAAGAAGAGAATTAATTTTGAACACTCTAACCACCTTCTTTACAATATATCTACGAAAATCAACCATCAATCCACTATCATGGATTTGTTTAAAATTTATTATTTTTGTTATAATACTGTATTGAAAATCTAATATTTATTTATATTCCTGAAACTCACTTTAAACGATGACTTTTCTAAAAATAAAACTAAGTTATTTGTTAATTGAGACGATAACAACCAGCGACAGGTTGGTATCCGATAACTATTCAGCCGTGTAGTATATTTATATTATAGTGCAGTATATTTATATTATAGTGCAGTCAGTATTTATATTATAGTGTAGTATATTTATATTATAGTGCAGTATATTTATCCGCGGGCCCTCCACCACACTAGCCTACAGCCATAGAATCAATATTTATCCCCAAGCCCTCCTAAAACGGGTCCAAATATAGAACTCCTGAAATAGCATCGGGGCCTTCAGTGAAAGCCTGCGACACTCTCTGGAGCGTCCTGTGTCTGCGACCTGCGCCTCTTTCGGTCAATATCGGAACCTGCGTAAGTCCTCGAGGGAACACAACAATTAGCAAGGCAACAGTAAATAGCAAAGTCTTAACAGATAGCATAAATATTAATTGGAAAACTCTCTAAAAATAAATAGGCAAAGAAAAAACTTGTATAACGAATGACAGGTAAATAAACACGTAAAGTCTCATTTCCCCAATTAAAGCACCATTAATAATAATAATAAACTGCTTAGCGAACACGAAGGTTCGATGCCGAAACCACCAATCGCTTATTACACACCTCTCTCCACCTTTCGCCGTCCAAACTCAGTCTCTTCAGATCGTCTTAATCTTCCCACCTTCGCTTCAGTCTACCTCTAGGAAGTTTACTATTCGATGTAGCAAATATTTACCTTTTAGGAATTCTTTCGATGCTAAGCCAAACAATTTTCAAGTACATTTTATTAGCCGCTATGTAATCACCTTAATTATATTAACCGGATATATTCAGGCAAGTCGGCGTTGTGTAACTGTTTGAACTCTCCAGTCAACTCATCATGTATTTTGTCCAGTTCTTTACCGGTTTTCGTCAACGTTGAAACATTTATAACTATAAATAATTTTTAAAAGTTATTTATAAATATCGGCTCATAAAGACCACCAACCAACAAAAAATAATTTGGGAAGAAAATAAAGATATGTTGATCAATGGTTGGTTGGTGGAGTCTGCTTGTAGAGTTTTACCATTTATGTAGCAATGTTAATATGTTAGTATGCATTAACTGGGTCATCCAAGGTATGACTTTAAAAGGCCCGATATCTTCCAAAAGAGGTTCAGAAATAAACTGGTCGAGGCATCTTTTCAATTAAAAATGTATAATAAAATTTAGATAGGAAGGGAATGCCGCTATGAACTTCTCTTCCTTACACCTAAAAGAACCATAAATCTGTGCAGCGTATTGAGTAGTGTTGCCCAGATTGGTCTTGCCAAGACCAAGGGAGTCTAACTGTTGCAAGATCAAGACCAGGACAGGTAAAAAAAATCGATTTTTTAATAATAATTAAGGCAAAATTGTTACTAATATTTGACAATCTTAGTTACTATATGTAAGTAATTGGTATAACCAATATACTTTTGCATTTAACTTCTCTAATTTTTCATTCTGGCTTAGTTAGGTTTCTCCTATCTAAAAAAATACAGTAATATCTCTACAGTAATAAGCTAATAACTGCAAGGCTGTTGCGAGACTCTTGCGCAAGACCAAGACCATGAACAAGACTAAGTTTGCAAGACCAAGACCAGATACCTGTCCTTCCATAATAAACTTCAGAACCATCCGAACCCTCTCGTTTCCAACCTTGCTTCCTCTTCTATTCCTGATAACCCTCCGAGGCGTCTAAAAAAGAAGATGGCCTCGGGACCTTCTAATATAGAAATATAATTGGAGTGTTACCAATGGGTAGTTTCTCCTCATGTTGTACATGTCATATTACTTGTTCATATTTACTTGTTGTATTTATTATTAATTACTGTTGTAAATTTCGTTAGTAAAAAAAAAAAAAAAGTTTCACAATAATCTAAGTATTGTTTATCGGTATTTTCCTTAATATTATCCTCCTTAAATAAGCAGAAAAAAGCCGACCTGACACAGACATAATACCATCCTTGGTAAGATTCCAATCTCAGAGGAAATTAGAGAGAAGTAAAGTGAAATAACGAGCAGACTGATTACCAACTGACTATCTGCCTCCTTCATTTTCATCTCAGTTTTCCCAATTCCTTTTCAGGGATTTAATTATTCCATTCTACGTTCTACTTTATTCCAAAATGGTGCTAAACCAACCTTATAACCCTTTACCTTGTTATAACAGGCGATTTTAGCGAGAAATGCTGCGTGGAATTTCGTCGGCATAGCATGCGTTAGCTGCTAAACAGTAAATGTTTGGCACCGAGAATTGTAAATCTCACTGGCTATAACTAAGGGAATGAGCTCGTGAAGTTCTCTGAATTGAGACATTAAAAAATATTGCTTGCGGAGAATTACCTCAATGGTATTTCCAGTCAACAGCTAGGAAAGTAATGAGTACTATATTTCATTACAAAGAAATAATAAATACCTAAAATTAGATGGTAACAGAAAACGTTTAGTAAACTTTTTTTTTGTTTACAAAAAATGTATTTGCGCCTGTCAATTTATTGTTGACTATCAACAAATTTACTGGCCATATAGAAAAAAAAATAGCAGTAACACTTTCCCAACTTGTTTAAAATATTCAGACTGTATCAGGTACTTAGGTTTAAAGAAGGAGATCTAGGACTCCACCTGGACAAACGACTAACTTGGAATCTTCATACCAGACTGAAACAACAAGAAACAGCTCGACGTTTCCGATTACTTCAGCACTTACTAGACAAACGCTCTTAACTTCCAATTAATTACAAAAGAATAATATACCTGACTATAATAAGACCTATTTGGACTTGATTTGAGATATGGGGCTCCACTAAACCATCGAATTCCTCTCGCATCCAATCCTTACAATCCAAAGTCCTTCGTAAAATCCTCAATGCTCCTTACATTGTCACTAATAAAATTATCCATAAAGATCTTAATGTTCCTTATGTTTCAGATCTGGCCCAATCCAGATACATATCCTTCCATAATAAACTTCAGAGTCATCCCAACCCTCTCGTTTCTAACCTTGCTTCCTCTTCAATTCCTGATAACCCTCCGAGGCGTCTGAAAAGAAGATGGCCCCGTGATCTAATGTAGTCATATCATTAGAGTGCTACCATTGGGTAGTTACTCAGCAAGTGTATTCATGTCATTATATCTATTATGTCCAAATTTACTTGATGTATTTATGTAATACAGTTGTAAATGTCATTAAGAAATAAAAAAAAAAAAAGAATGAATCTCTCATCCAACGCCTTTTTAGTCTCCTCATGCACTGAGGTATGTCAGTTGTGGCCATGTGTCTTATAAGACTGTTATTATGTTCGTTTAAATTAGTATATAATTGTTGATAAAGAGTCGTTATATGTTGGTCAACTGTTGAAGAGGTCAAGATGTAGAGTTTTCTTAGTCACGTACCAAGGTGCTTTTGTTCTGAATCACAATAAATTTGATTGGAAGTTTTGAAGTTTTTGTAGGTGGGAACATTTTGCAATAAAGTTCATATAAGCAATGGGTCAATTTCAAGCATCTGAGTTCTTGCCGGACTCCCAAACGTCAGCCCTGAGGATGGCCCTCATATTTGGGGTCAAAACGTCGGCTAACCTAATAAAAATCCTTGACTGTAAATCCTGACAATTTTTTTCATTCTAAAATTTCCAATGTATATATTATTGTTTCTTATAGATTTTCTAAAAACTCTCGTTTTTTTACAGATGAAAAATCAGAAATCTTACTAGCAATTCATATATTTATCAATACTAAACTACTGTTGATCAAAATTTAATACTTATACCAACTTATTTATATAACTAAAATGAGTTTGTTGTAATAAAGAAAAAACTAAGCTGTGTAATTTAGGCCACACAATAAACGTGAAAACATCAACTAGATCAGATTAATTTTATGAAATATAAATTATAAATAATAGATGATTACAAAGAAGATGAAATACTGAACATTTCCCTCGCATACAGAATACAGATCCGAATTTCAGTATCTGAAATATTTTAATCTATATGTTCAACTAACCTTAAGTATTTGGTTTTCAATACTATGTTTTCCTTTTCGCCTCCCTAACGTCGCGTTAAGATACAATTTTGAACTATAGCCTATTAGAAAGAGGATGAAATGCTTAACAATATTCTCGCTTACAGTATTCAGGCCCGATTTATAGTTTTTGAGATATTTTAATCCATATATAAAATTATTTTAATTAGTCGACTTTACCCGAGTGTTAATGGCGAACGAAATCTGACGGATCAATATAATTAACACACAAAAAAGTACAAAACGCGCCTAAAGAAGTGTTCCCTTCAAAAATTTCTGACCAATAATAAAACACATTTAAACAATTATTTTATCCGTAAATTTATATTACATATAAGTTTGAATTTATTTTATTTTTTAGCCACAAGGCTAAAAAAATTGTTTTGAAATTTACCGAGAAAAAAAAACAGAAGATTACAAACCGCCAGTCAATATATTATAAAAAAAAAAAAAACGGCTTTGGCGTCGGAGAATTTCCATAGATATAAAAAAGGCGACTCATTAGTGAACGAGAAATGACATTCCCCTCGAGAATACAAAGAGGTATATTAAAAAATCATTTTAGGTTACACAAGTCCTGTGGGCGGCCTTACACAACATGGCCGCTCCATTGAGACCTCCCCACCGTATCTAAGCTCATTTCGTTCAGCGAAAAATTACTGAACAGAGAAAGCTAGTAGATAATTCAAGAGCATTGTATCATTACATACAAAACAAAAATAAATGTTATAAGAGCAAAATAAATCATTAAATTTATATGGCATAATAATTAACTGTCATCAGAAAGTAGACAGTTATATATAGTTATAGTTATAAAGTGTATAGTTAATATCGCTACTTTTAGTACAAAAGATAACATTTTGTAGCCTGAAACTATGTAAATATGTAAAGTAGCAGAGTGAAATAAATTATGAAATTGTTTAAATATTATTTCTGAATATATATCCCTATTCCAGCCCTCAGAAGTGATGGATTTTGACGAATGAGGTATCAATAGAAAGGGAATATCACATAGAGTGCGCTATTCCTAATTTTGATTCATAATTTTATACTAGGACTTTAATAAAAGTGAATGTAAAAGTAGGAGGTTTCAAACCATGTGAAAATAGTCATCTCAACAAATCTAGAATTT
This sequence comes from Nezara viridula, assembly GCA_928085145.1. Classification (NCBI taxonomy): domain Eukaryota; kingdom Metazoa; phylum Arthropoda; class Insecta; order Hemiptera; family Pentatomidae; genus Nezara; species Nezara viridula. The sequence continues at coordinate 3,018,452 of OV725083.1, read as the reverse complement.
TTTTTTTTTTTAAACTTATTTATTAAAAAATATTACAATCTGTCTCTAGGACATTTATAATAGAGTTCACAGATCACATTCACACTCTATGTACAATAAATAAAATAAATTATACACAAAAATAATATATATACAATAAATAAGAATAAAATAACCTAAAAATAAATAAATAAAAAGAACACATACACACCTATATACAATATCTACAATTTGGCGAGAGAACTCCAAACCAGACTTGTCCCTCCAACTGTGGAGGGAAAAGTATGACTCCAGGAGTTCCCTGCACTCCTCTCTCAACCGCGTCACTAGGGCTAAACACAGTGGAGATAGACATTATTAATGAATCCATAATTTGCTCTCGAAAAGTACACGTTTTTGGGGAGGTAAACAACCATGATCCATATGTATCCATATGTAAAAAGCACAAAAAAAAAAAAAAAATCGAAATCGGACAAAATGGTGCAATGACTCATAGCGTTCAGAAAATTAGGTATTTATTGTACCGCTAAGATTTTGTTGTTATGCTGAAGTGTATTTGTACGGATTAATTAGTACTAATAAATCATACAGAAATAATATTTTTTTTTGCATTTTTGTAAAAATACAAAGATCAATTTTTAAATACGATGTTTTGCACTAATAGCACTAACTGACCAATATGTTTTGGTCAGAGCATATCAAACTATTCGCCACATCCTTGATAATATGTCAACAAAACAGGATACATTAACTGCCTTAAATACATTAAAACCAAACCTAATCAAATGAAAAAAGAAATCTCACTGACTTATGTGAAATATTTACCTTAAAATTAGTCAAGCCATTCGCTTAATAAGTCGTTACATTGCTTTTAGCGGACAGAATAAATACATTTAATAAAATACTTTGACAGTATTTTGAGTTCAAATCGTTTCAAACGTTCACTGGATCTCATCGAATAATTTAAGCGATCGAACTTAAAAATCGGTTACCACGTTATCATGTTAAGATGGCGAATCTTCGTGTAGGTTGTTGGATGGATAATTACTCTAAGAATATTTACCCTCCCCCCACTACCTTTATGTAACATGTGATCACAGGGAGCGAGTAAAAACAAGTTCAAGCAATTCGGCGAAGTGTAGACGTCTAAATTCTCTGATTGACTTGTAGTTCTTCATAGCAAATATTCTACAAAACACTTAATGTAAGCAACGATATTCGGGTCCATAAAGAACATAGGTAGGATAATAGTTTTCTATATTCAAATTATAAGTTTCGGGACAGCTAAAGTAGTTTTGCAACAGATAAATAACAAGCATTTCCCAGCTAATATCTGACCCTTATTTTCCTTTTTAACTTTGTTTTTTCTAGCTGTCGTAGACCCTAAATACTTCTCTATATATTCAAAAATATTCTCTTCAATATTTATATAACCGAAATCGGCACCATTTATGCAATCACCATAAATTTTGTTTTATCCGTACTTATTCCAAACCCCAGTTTTGTACCGTTTAAACAATATACGAATAAATATCAATAACAAACTGTATAGAAAAAAATATTTTAACTTTGAAAATTTCAACAGGACATATGTTAATATAAAAATGTTTTGATACAACATACCTCCCGTACCCTTCTGACATTGCACACACAAATGAAGTACATCTGATGCAAACACAAGAACAGCTGATCTGAACACCACAGGAACCCAAGTACAGGTACAACATCACAGATCCTGAGGAGGACAATGACTGCCTACAACACTGTTTACACCCGACATCTTGTTATTGTTTACCTTTGAACCGCTCGAATGCTAAGGCTGCAAACTGTTACCGACCTAGTACAATTCTAAAATAATATCCTATCGGGTCTCTAGTCAATGAACTTTGGATCTCCAATTTAATCTGTACATTTTACGTAATGTATGAATATATTTTACGATACATAATTAAGAACATTAGTCTGGCTTAGATAATACAAAATGGTGCCCAATTGACTGATGATTGTAATTGCAATTGTGCAGTTGATTGAATTAGACTTTGTACAGACGCAAGTGAATTTTGCATGTTTGCGGAAGTTTGAATATGGAGTAGGAGGTGGAACAGGAGTTGTTTGAAGGAATTTGTGGACGAGGATTGAAGAATGGAAGTAGAGAGTTCCAAAATGAGGTAACGCGAATGACGAAGGATTTACTGAAAGAAGTAGTTTTATGGGAGAGGATATATAGATCTATAGTCTGATACCTACTATTAAAAGAGTTGATAGAGGAATGTAAAGTAAGGAGTTCCAGGATGCAGAGGGGTTTTTCTTTCTGAAGATATGGAAACCACCAAGGAGGAATTATCTATTCTTTGGAGAATAGAAACGAATGTATTTAGAAGGAAAATTATACGTACTCAAATTAATGAATAAGGAAAAAAAAATGAAGGACTAAATTAAAATAGGTTTGTTAAAATTAATTACAAATTGAACTCAAATTACACGAAATGTGAAAAAAATAGCCTTCAGCCTCTCAAGGTAGCTTCATTTAAAAAAAAAAATATTTCTGGCGAAAACACCAACGATCTTTGCCAGAATTAACAAGAGAAAGGTTTGTCTCATTAACACTACGGAAAAGCAAGGTTATTCATCTAAATATTTCATCAGACAATGACAGGAATGTTTAGTATCATATCACTAGGATAAAAGGACTGTTAAATATCAATACAGGTATGAGCACAACGAAAATAAAAATGAGTAGTGCTGCCCAAAATTGGCCAACAAAATAAATTGTTTTTGTGAATAAAAATTTAGGTAAAATAGTTACTATATGTAAAGAATTCGTAGAACCAATATACTTTTGCATTTGACACTTACGAATTTTCATTTGGGAATTAGGATTCCCCATTCTGAAAAATGACAGTAATATCTATACATTAATATCTAAAACCACTTTTTCTAAGAGGTAACATTTTTTAAAAAAATATTAAATTTCATATAAAACTGTAATAAAATCATATAAATTGGACCAGTTTTAGCAACGTTACAGTGTATAATGTTTAATATACTGATTTTAATAATTCTTCACTTGCTCGTTTACATTTCTTTAGTTCATCAAAGAAATCGTACTCTAATGATTTATGTGATCGGTTATCAGGAAAGTTAATGAAATTTAATTGTATTTTTAATAAACATATTTTAATAATTGGTGATATACTATAGATTATCTGCACTCTACAACTCTTATATTCCACCCAATTGTTTTTAGAATATGCCTTTAATGTATTGTCAAGTTAATTTTATTAAGGTTGGACTTTACTATGTTAATGTCAATAAAACATCTAAATGCACCTATTCTGTAGTTTTTTTCCTAAGATCTAAAGTAACATGTTTAATAAATAACAATAAGTGAGATAACTGCAAGACTTGCGAGACTCCTGCGCAAGACCAAGACCAAGACTCGTCTTGGTCTTGAATTTGGGCAACACTTTAAGTGATAAGGATTGGCACTTTCTACTCCGAATATTTTGCGAATGGGGCTAGACTCACCAAGATTTGGTATTTACTTAAAAATAACTCATAAAATATCAATAAACATCACAGGCACTAATTACATAACATTATAAGTTACTGGTTTTTTAGGTATGACTCATACTTTCATATTAGACTAACCTTTGCTACTTCAATATAAGTGCATGCGCCTAAGGTACTTACAAGGTACAAGACAGGACCAGTATTAGTACTCTGTATTATTTACTTAAAGTACTTTTTGTTTATCTGAAACCAGTCCGACTTGTAGTCCTTTTTTACCACCGCATCCTCACCAGAATGGTGTCAAAATTCATTATTCGGGAACGCTGAGAATTAAACATTAAATGAACTAGACAACCATCCGAACCCTCTTGTTTCTAACCTCGCTTCTTATTCCTATTCCTATAGTTTCTAACCTCGCTTCCTATTCAATTCCTGATAACCCTGCGAGGCGTCTGAAAAGAAGGTGGCCCCGTGATCTCCTAATATAGACAAATTATTAGAGTGCTACCAATGGGTAGTTTCTCAACATGTGTTTCTTGTTATTATATCCATGTATGAATTTACTAGATGTATTTTTTTTTTTTTTTAATACAGTTGTAAATATCATATAAATAATTATTTTTAAAAAATGACCTAGACGGGAATCGACTCCACAACGCTCTCGTTCATCACGTTCTATTAAAAAACTTATTTGTGTTGTTTTATTTGTTTGTTTGTTTTTTACTTTTTAAGAAATGAAATTTAAAACAAACAATCCCGAAGTTAATTACTGAGTAATCCATAAGTGAGTAGAAAGTTTCAATTAAAACACTACTAAAAATTAATTATTTTTTTTTAAATTGTGTTTAAATTCTAATGAAAAAGTAAATATAATTGAGTTGTCAGTAATTGAAATACAAAAAAATCAAGACAAGAGATACTTGAAAATGAAACGCCATAAAAATTACAAAATAAAAGCAGACAGAAATATTCGCGGGGCGATCTTTAGCCTCCGCTGACTCAGCAGAACGCGATATCCGCTTAGCCGGCCCTCGATGCTGTCAGTGTAGCTTCATTATTTAAATTGAGCCTACGTTTCGGAAGCTGAGCGCCTCTCCCAGTCATTTTAATTTCTGAGGACCCAGCCTTCGTTATAAGTAATGAAGGGAGATGAAAAAGGAATAGGACTTGATAATTTAAATTTATACAAATTTCCAAGCAATTAGTAGAGGAACTGCTGATGATACGGAAACTGGAAGGTAAGTGATAATTAGTTAACACTATGTGGTTTGATTAAATCGAATATCACTCCTTGACACCCAACCGCATACAATAATAACAATAGTGTATAGGTGATTGATTAGTGCAGTAAATAATCATAGAGAAGATTGGGGTGTTCAGACAAAAAATATAAAAATAAATTATTATATTAATTACTAATGATATAATTATATTAATTATCTACGTATTAATTTGTTATTTTATTTTTTATAATTCAATCTTTATAGTTTCTCAAACCTATTGTTATCTATGTTTTTCTAAGCTCTGACGAAAGCCTGAATTTTGTAGCGAAAGTTTCGGCCCAAAGTTCAGGCCTTCGTCAGGGCTGGTCAAACGAGACATTCCCGCAAGATAACATGTTTTGTTATCCGAGGGAATTTCTCGTTTGACCAGCCTTGATGAAGGTCTAAACTTTGGAACGAAACGTCTGCAAAAATAAATATTATTCTTTTTTTTTTTATAATTCTTCAATAATCCTCTCTTCAATAATAATAAAAGGCTTAGCGAACCCGAAGGTTCGATGCCGACACCACCAATCGCTTATTACACACCTCCCTCCACCGCTCCCCGTCCAAACCCAGTCCCTTCAGATCGGCTTAACGCAATCTTCTCACCTTCGCTTCGGTCTACCCCTCGGACGTTTACCATTCGTACAGCAAATATTAACATTTTAGGAAGCCCAACTACTTTACAAGCCCATTTAATTCGCCTCAATTATATTAACCGAATACAATTCACGCTATTCGGCGTTGTGTAACTGTCTGAACTCTACGGTCAAATCATTTTTTTTTGGTCCGAATATTCTACTCAATACTTTATTTTCAAAAACCTTAAGATGTTGCTCATCTCTTAATGTAAGCGGTCATGTTCCGCATCCATAAAAAACTGTATGTAAGATAATGGTTTTACAGATTCTAGTTTTTAAGTTAAGGTACAGGTTTAGCGATCTATGTAGTTTTGTCACAGAAAAATAATAGGCATTTCTCGCCTTCAATCTAACCTTAATCTTCTTTTCAATTTCGTTTTTTCTAGTTATCGTAGACCATAGATAAACTTTTCTACGTGTTGAAACATATTGCCTATAACTGAATTGAATATAAAGGCTTCAGTGTGCAATTGGGTGTCATGGTGTGATGATCGATTTGCTTTTCTCTTATGTCCTGACGATGATTGAATTGGCAAAAAGTTAACCGTTTTTTATCGGTTCTTTCCCTGCATTTTGGAGAAATGAGGTTCTGTAGTTACGATTTTTTCTAATCATAATCTAACATTTATGTCCTGTCTGTTGGTGAGTTTTTTATTGTTGTTTGACTTTCAGTGTTCATGAACATCGATATATCGACATTGTTATCACTAACAAGACCCTCGGACTTAGTGAGGGTTCCTATGTGACCCGTAGAAGCCTGGAATATTATACACAGGATATTATTGCAACCTGAAGAAGGCCACTGTTAGATTGGGAAAGGCAGAGATCCGGTAGCCATGGCAAGTAGAGCAGCGCAGCGCGCTCTAGTGGAATGATATGGAATAACTAGACCACTGCAAGCGATAACTGTATTCGGCTCTCCTAATCTTATCAGGTCGGCTATCGTCTCTGCAGCGACATATTATTATCCCCAGTGTACATTACCGCTTTCCAACTTCAAGAGAAACCAACTTACGATAATAATAACGCCAAAACTCAACGTGAAGTTACTATAAATATGTCGAACGAGTCTACAGAAAACAAGATTTGCATCAGACACAAGATATATAGTGCGAGAGTCCGTGCAAAAAAATCAAAATTTCCTAAAGAAAATTTTGAATGCGCATTTTTTTATTAGGAGTTTCCACTAATAGTGGGTTTCCTTAACCTAAACCTTGGATGGCTTCTTTCCATAGTATGCTATCTAAGGTCCATTCTTCCCGGAGAGTATGACCCATCATGGATTCCTCCACTTCGTTATCACAGATCTTCCTTGGTCTTCCTTGTCTTCTTCTTTCCCTAGTTTTCCATAAGTGGACTTCTTTGGATAGTCTTCCTTCAGGCATTCTTTTCAAATGTCCATACCAGTTCAGGCGTTTCATCTCAATCTCTTCCAGAATGGTTATGTTAGCCTCCATCTTTTCTCTTATGGTCGTATTTCTGACTTCATCCATTTTGGATATTCCCTCCGCTCGTCTCCAGTAGTCCATTTCGGTGGCTAGAAATTTCTTTCTAAGGTTGATTTAATTTTTTATATTTATTTATTTTTTTATATTATATTTATATTAAAGTAGGCTAATTTAAACAATAGTAGGCCAGTAAATTGAGCTAATAACTGGCCAATAACTAAGCCCTGTAGCCTGGTTGGTTGGTTGGTTGGTTGGTTTGTTGTTATATAGTCAAGGCATAAAACCTGTTGGTTATCAACGCCGTTAATTAAGATTATATATAATTATATCACCTGGTGTGAATATTAGAAATAAAATACAATTAAAAAGACTTAAAATGTACTTGGAAATGGGTTCTCTAAGAGAAAAAAAAACATAAATAAAAGAAACAAAAACAAATTCCGGGTCCACTGAGTACCAGCAATTTTAATGTAGGTTCAATTATTTCTCTCGAATCTGGAATTGATATTTCTTCATGAAATTCGCTATCTTTTACACCTCCTTTCTTGAAATTCTTCGTTGCTGAGAAATTAAAAATAGGCCTATATTGGAGCGTTTCAGTTCTTGGTGTTTAAATTCTAGAGAGGGATTATTGACAAAAATTTCCAATAAAAATGTTTATTTACAAAAGCAGTTCAGACCAATTTTGTGTGGCCACGTTTTTATTAAATAAGAAGGAATTGCTCAAAAACTGTTCAAGATAATAAAATTCTAAATACACCATTGTAAAGTAGATAAATTAGTGTTGAGAAAACAGTGATTAAATTTACTCACTGTCAATGATAAAAGGAACTGTGACTTCAGCAATACAGTGGCCGTATTAGAATTTTTATTAACTATTATTAATTAGAATTTTATTAACTTGAGCAGGTTTTGAGCAACGCCTTATTATTTAATAATAAATTTAAACACACGAAATTGGTCTTAACTCCTTTTCCATTCGAAATCAGTCTATGCATTAAACTTTTTTGTTGGAAATTTCTTCTAGAATAATTCCTCAGAGTTTGATAACAAACAGCTGAGACACACTGTACAGCAGATCCTAAAGATAGGAATATTACAGTAGAATAGACACCAATACTGTTAAACAAAATATACAATTACAGATACCTTCATTACCAATCTCCAGCCATCGGGAACCAATATCGAGTGACCTACATTAAAACTTTTGGTGCTCAGTGGAAGCAGAATTCGCTGCTCTACTTTAATTCTATGAGTTTTTTTTTTTTTTTTTCGATAATCAGTATATCGTCAGTTTAAAGTCACTTTTGATGGATGTAAGCTATGAATGACAAAACCCAAGTTACAAGATCATTCATTACATGTTAAATCAACAAAACTCACATGAAAGGAAAATATCGAATAAAGTTTACATTTGTATCGATGTTTTTCAAAATACGTATATATCGCTAAATTAACATGAAATATCGATAAACATTGATATAAGAAATTGACTATATATTGTATTTTTCATGTTCTTTTCATACTGAGTGAAAAAGAAAAATTAAAACCCTATTAAAAATTTAATTTCTTTTCAGAAACAACCTATACCAATACACCCAATGAATGGTATTGACTTCAATACTTTCTAAGGAAGCACTATTTCAAGGACATCGATTGTACGAGGAGATGGTCGTGTCAGGATCACGCTCAATTTATAGAGGCTGGATGTCCATCAGGAGGTTCTTCCGACCCCAGGATCGATCCACGACTGATGAAAAATTACCTGTCATCACCCGGACTCGAGCCTGGGACTTAGCTGCTTTGTGTCTAACTCACTGAGCTACTCTACTCCCTCTTTTTATAAACAAAATATTTCAAAATTTATTCCTTGAAAACATATTATTGTTATAAATCAGAGGATAAAATATAAATTTGGGGTACGGATTTGGCCCGAAATAGGTGTAACTTATTTCATAAGAAACTGTCTTGTTCTAAATCTATTATTCTGGTAATCCTCATACCAGACTGAAACGACAAGAAACCGCTCGACGTTTCCGACTACTCCAACACTTACTAGACAAACTCCTCTCTAAGACCTCTAAACTTCCCCTTAATTACAAAAGACTCATATACTTGACTATAATAATACCTATTTGGACTTACGGAGTTGAGCTATGGGGCTCCACTAAACCATCGAATTCCTCTCGCATCCAATCCTTACAATCCAAAATCCTTCGTAAAATCCTCAATGCTCCTTACTTTATCACTAATAAAATAATCCATAAAGACCTCAATGTTCCATATGTTTCCGATTTGGCCAAATCCAGATACCTATCCTTCCATAATAAACTTCATAGCCATCCAAATCCTCTTGTTTCTAACCTTGCTTCCTCTTCGATTCCTGATAACCCTCCGAGGCGTCTGAAAAGAAGATGGCCTCGTGATCTTCTCATGTAGACAAATTATTAGAGTGCTACCAGTGGGTAGTTTCTCAACAAGCGTGTTTCATGTAATAATATTTCTCTGTACAAATTTACTTGATGTATTTATACTAATACAGTTGTAAATATCATAATAAAAGTTTAAAAAAAAAAAATTATTCTGGTAACCTCTTGAGGAATTTGAAAAGAAGGTCAAAGGAAGATTAGTGACAGCAGAGCTTGACAGATTTTTAAGAGTCATTGTCATGTTTTATCAATAAAATATATTTTTGATTAGATGGTTTAACATAATACAGACACAAAAAAAAAAAAGATTTGATTAAAACATTATGATCACTTAATAAAAATTACTAACAAAGTGACAGTAATCTCAACACGAATAAATTTACGCAAATTAATTCTTTAATATTAAGTTTTAATGAATTCCACAAGAAGACAGATATTAAATGACAAGCTGTTAAAAGTTGACGAAAACACACAACTCCTGCGAAAGTAAAATAAGTTTTGTGGTGGTTTTAACCCTAAGTCCCCCCCCCCCCTGTCTACCCCCTCTCGCAGAATGTCTTGAAAGTGACAAGCACACAAGCGCACTTATTTTGCCCGACAGTTCGAGAGAGCGTTTATTAAAAAAGTTTCCTCTGAAATATAGTTCTTTTCCACATTTCCATTTCAAAATTTACCAAAAGTAGTCTTCATTTAAAACTTTATTCTTACCCTGAGGCGTTTTTAATTTTAATGGAAATGTTGAAAGATATTACAAGTTAATATACATTAGTAACAAAACTATCCAAGAGCCAGAAATATAAATGTTGTGTTATAATTGGAAACATTCAACCCACACAGGCTTTTCTCCCCTAAATGGAGGAAAAGAACAGCCAATCAAACGTCACTCTCCATGGCAACCAATCGCATACTAGAAGGAAGGTAAGGTAACATAGTTAAGGAGGGTTATAATCAAACAGCTGATCGATAACATCGAACAACTGATAAAAATTATGCAATTTCTAACCAAAAATCATAAATATGTTACTTAAGGAAAAAATAAATAAAGTAAAAAGATATGATAATAAGAAAAAATAATTAAAATAATTATACATAAATAAAAAAGTAATTGTAGTAACTATCGAGGAATTTCACTCCTTTCGGTATGTTATAAAATATTCACAATAATCTTAACTAATCGTATCACGGAATACGCAGAGGAAATTATCGGAGACTACCAATGAGGATTTAGGCAGGATCATTCGACTATCCATCAAATATTTTCTTTACGAAAAATATTAGATTACAACGGTGTTGTTGCTTGACAGAAACACTCAACAAAGTTAGAATCGGTTATTATTTATCCGAGAAAATTGAGGTTCATTCATTCTTAAAACAAGGTGATTCTCTTTCACCTGTCCTATTTAATTTGGCATTAGAACATGCCATTAGAGAGGGGATATATACCGAAAAAGGTTTGTACCTGGGTGGAACAATATCCGTTCTTGGGTATGCTGACGAATTGGTACTGTTAAATGAAGACATGGAAACAATAAAACTAAATACAGCAACGCTGATGGAAGCCGGTAAAGAACTAGAACTCGAGATAAATGCGGATAAGACAAAATATATGGTTAGCTTCAGCGACAATTTTAATGATATCGATATAGAAGAGAATGAGTTTGAACAAGTATAGAATTTTAGTTGTCTAGGGTCTACGATAACTAGAAAAAAAAATGAAGAGAATATTAAAAAGTTAGATTGAAGGTTAGAAATGCTTGTTATTTTTCTTTGTCAAAATTACTTAGTTCTCGCCTCCCGTACCGAAAATTAAAAAATAGTATTTACAAAACTATTATCCTTCCAACGGTTCTTTATCGATGCGAAACATGGCCGCTTACATTAAGGGATGATCAATATCTTAAGGTTTTTGAAAATAAAGTATTGCGCAGAATATTCGGACCGAAGAAGGACGAGTCAACCGGAGAATTTAGTCTGGACTATATGGTGGATGAGGCAGAAGTTTTAAAATAAACTTTCACAAATTTCTAACATCTTAGCTGAAGGCTTAGGAGTAAGTTCGTGAGGGACCAGTTGACAGCTCTTTTCCACCTTCCCCATGGAGAGTAGATGGCGAAAAATAGTATCTTTTGACACACCACACTCACTGGCAAGTTCGCGAGTACTTGTGTAGTTGTGTACTTCGCGAGACTCAACAGCTTCCAGCAGAAACTCATCAATATCCATTAATGGTTGCCTGGAACACTTCTTCCTTTCCAACGTCCTATCTCCACTCCTAAATTTTTTAAAAGCGCTAGTCAATGACACCTTTTCCTTCATATTTAATAATTTTACGAGTTGAAGTCATGTTTCTTCTTTGAAACAAATAACCAAAGCAAGGCCTTTTTTTAAAAAAAAAAAGTCGGATGGTATTAAACAAGCTTAGAGAATGATATATTATTATAATTTAATTATTAATTTTTTTCTTTATTGAGTATTATAACAATCTGTCTCTTGGACATTGGTTATAGTGAGGTAGGATGACATTCACACTATATGTACAAAAAAATAAAATAAATAGAACAGAATAATAATCAAAAGTATATACAATAGATAATAAAATAAAATAACCTAAAAAATAAGAAAATTAAAACTAAGAAAAAAAAAAATACATGGATACCTATATGCAATGAGGCGAGGGAACTCGAGGAGAACCCTGCGCTACTCTCCCAACCGCGACACTGGTACTAAAGCCAGCGGAGATTGGTCGAGGGCACATTATTAAGTATTAAATAGGATTCAAATATTAACAGTCATTTGAAATCTTGAATTTGATAAAGCGGTAATTTTTATTTTTATACAATCTAATATTTGTTGCAACATATATAAACTAAAGAAAACTTTGCAAGGATATATTCTTAAATTTGATTGATTTTAATTTGAATTCTGTTACTGATAACTACAGAATTATGAAATTTTGAAATAGCCATTTACTAAATTAACGATTTCGAAGTTAAATATCATTGCCGAAGTACTGATCTAGAACAAAATGAGTTAGGATTCTCGATCTGCATCTTGAGTGATGTTAATTTTTGGAGGAGTGCGCCCACAACTTAATTTTACTTCTGCCCTAATAATGCCTGAATTTTAGGAAAATCGACTACTCAATTATTTAATGATATAAGAATCTGTTGTAGTATATTGCAATAGTATCATTTGTTTATAATGTAACACTAATTTTGGAAACGTGGAATCGGAATACTTCACTTTATATACTACACGGTTATACTATACACTACTATGTCACTATCACTATTACTACTACATTAACTACTAACTACACAAACTGTTAAACTACTGTTTACACTAAGCTATAACTCCACAGGTTGTGAGTAGCGTCCGGTCTCCATGGCGACGGCTCATCCGAAAGGACACACGCTTATTGATCCCCGCAGAGCTCCCGTGGCTCACTCCGAATCTAGCCTAAGTGTCCTCCTTAGAAGATCCTTAAACGATCCTTACATCACTCATAAGTAACTTTAAAGTAAATAAATAGGAGCTATAAAAACCAATTGGAAGCATTAATTGAGATATTATTTAATCCAAAAATCAAAAAAGTCTCCTATACATTAGCAACTCAAGGTTTTGCAAATTAAAAAAAAAATGTTCAGAGAGGTGTTTTGGTAGAGATTATATTCCACGGAAAAACAGAAATCAGAGTAAATAACAAATACAATGTTATAAACACTATGGGTTGATTTAAACTTTTTTAAAATTTATTTTAATGAATTCTACAACTGTATTACATGAAAAATACAACAAGTAAATATGACATTAGGAGATCACAGCGCCTTCTTCTTTTCAGACGCCTCGGAGGGTTATCAGGGATCGAGGAGGAAGCAAGGTTTGAATCGAGAGGATTCGGATGGTTCTGCAGTTTGTTATGGAAGGATAGGTATCTGGATTGGGCCAAATCGGAAACATGAAACATTAAGGTCTTTATGGATGATTTTATTTGTGACAAAGTAAGGAGCGTTGAGGATTTTACGAAGGATTTTGGATTGTAAGGATTGGATACGAGAGGAATTCGATGGCTTAGTGGAGCCCCAAAGCTCAATTCCGTAAGTCCAAATAGGTCTTATTATTGTCATATATATGAGTCGTTTGTAATTGATTGAAAGCTTAGAGCGTTTGTCTAGTAAGTGCTGCAGTAGTCGAAAACTTCGGGCGGTTTCTAGTCCTTTTAGTCTGGTATGAGGATTCCAAGTGAGTCGTTTTTCCAGGTGGAGGATTTTTAAAATTAAAATACAAACAATAACAACAATCATTTACCTCACTCAAAGTCAAAAACTGTCAGATTTTTATCTTTATTAATTAATGAGCTAATCCATTTTATAGAGGCTGGATGTGCCCCAAGGGAGTATCCTAATCCTAGAGTCAATCCACAGTTGGTGTAACGGAATAAATAATTAGTCTTAGCCGAACACGAACCTGGGCTTGAGAGAAGGAGCGAAGTGCCTTATTCATTGACCTACTGTGATCGCTTCCTCTATTAATAAATTAGATTAGATTACGATCGAGGAAATCTATCTGAACGTATCACCGACTGTTTATGTAAAATACAGAGCCAGAACTAAATAGCCCGGATTTTAGTTTGTAAGATATTTTAATCCATATGTAAAAAACATTTCAATTAGTCGACTCTAGCCGACTTTACTCGAGCGTTAACTTCGGAAATCTGAAGGATCAATGTAATTCACTCAAAAGTGCAAAACGCGCTTAAAGATATTTTCTGTTTTGAAAAATGTGTTTTTTGGACACCGGGGGCTCTGAATTTCCTACACGTAATATTTGTCTTAGTAGCGGTGGAAAACTAATACAAATTAATGAAAAACAGGTCAAGAATACAATAGTCCGTGGTACAGATCCCTTTTTATCAAAAACTTCGAAAATAGCTTCATCTCATCGTAACCAAAAAATATTTGTTTACGAAAATTCTTTGAATTGGGGAGTTTTCAATCTCGAGGTCGGCAAACATTGTCTATTTAATTAGGTAATAAAAACTCGTAAATACCCATTTGCTTTCAACTGGGGTCGTAAGATAATTTGATCACAAAATCGATAAAAAAAGTTGGCCTACAAAAATATTTAGCCGTTTGGCCTATATAACCTCGTTATTTTAGCAATTTGGGGGTATAGGTCACGCCAAACGGCTCTATATTTTTGAAGAGCACCTTTCTCGACTTTGTGCTAAAGTTATCATATGATTCAAGTTGAAATCAATTGGTTTATTTACGAGTTCTTAGTGCCTAATTAAATAGACATACCAACACACATAAAACGACTTCAGTCTAAGATACTACGACTAATTACCCAAGCACCCTGGTACGTGAATAATAACACTTTACACACTGACTTATACATGCCAACGATCAATGAACACATACGAACTTACTACAAACGATTCCATAATAAATTACATGGACACTCCAACCAGCTAATTAAAGAAATGGTAACTACTATTATGGCGGAGAACTCCAGAAGAAGACTGAAAAGGCTCTGGATGAGAGACCTACTACGTAATTGTATGTAAGTAAGTAAAAGCCATGGAAGCGATGCCGCTGGGTATTGCTTTTCCTCATGCATATCAAGCCTTTTTATTTTTTTTATTTTTTTTTATTTTTTTCATTACTGTGCCAGCACATCTGCTGATTGTCGATAATTGTAATTGACAGATGTGGATAAATAAATGTAAGTGAAAAAAAAAAGACGAAGTTTGCCGATCCCAAGATTGAAAATTAAGAGAGTTTTTGTAAATAAAATATTTGTAGGTGACGATGAGATGAAGCTATTTACGAAGTTTCAGCCGGGTGTTAATAATTTGATAAAAAGGGGTCTGCACCACGGACTAGAAGCTAATAAATCAAATACTTTTTGTTTAACCCAAAAATATAATTTAGTTCAAAATCTAAAACCTGCTAGGTTCTGGTGCTGGAGGCAAACGCCCCCTAGGACCTTTTCTATTTCCGGCCCTGGTGAGCTGTGCTATCTCTTCCTTGCCTTTATATGTTTTTATGACAGGTTAATATTTTAGTATCTATTTTAGATACTTAGGGTTTTGTTTTTGGAGCCATCCTAATATCCTAATAATAATATCGTACAATATTCTTTCTTTTAGAATTTTCACTGCCATATATTTAGATAGTAAAGAGCATAAAAATTATCATTTCAACAGCCCGTCGCAATTCTCTAGGTTCAAGCTACCGTGAAGGTTGCCATGGCGACGATAATAGGCGGCTATTTTAATTTTTTATGCCACTATTCAAAACCAATTTTCCACAACGACATTCACTTTAAGTTTCAATGTCGATATGTTTAACTATACACAAAATATTATTAAGTGTTTACAAATATATATTTTAATATTGTATTTGTTATAGTAAAAAACAAATTATATTTTCAATTATATTTGTAATAATAATAAAAAAAAAATCATCATTGAATCCTACTTTATTTTTTCTTTACACCAACGTTTCAGCCCTTTAGAACATTTTCAGGGGAAGAAAACTTTTAAAACTTATATCACAGCCTTATTATAATTACCTATAAATTGATTTTACAATATAAAGGGTATCTCATGTTTTTAATGGCCAAAATCTGGATGATGGTGATTCTGAACAAAATTTCTAACAAAAAAGTTCATTTGATGTATGGAGCAATTGCAAGCGGAAACAGAGTTAAGACTGTTTTTTAAAGGTGTCCATGGTTTTTGTGGAATAAGAAGTAATTGCAGTTCAAAATAATTAAATTCTAAGTACACCATCGTAAAATAGACAAAATTTTCTTCGAGAAAACAGTGATTAAATTTACTAAGGACCATTCTGGAGGTCTAATATGGTTGCGGTACTGCTCTGTACTCCCGATTCGTGAAATAATTCGGCATGATGGTAGTCTTTGCGTTATCACAGTTTTCTCAAAGAAAATTTTGTCTACTTTACAATGGCGTACTTAGAATTTAATTATCTTGAACAGTTTTTGATTAATTCCTTCTTATTTAACAAAAACCGTCACTAAAAAAAAACAAAAAAAAACAATTTTTGTGGAACCAAAGTTTAGCCAATAAGAACTGAGAAACCCCATATAATATATTTTATTCTATACTTTATAAAATCGTTGAGTGCGAGGCGCTGTGATCTCCTTGAGTCTTGCTAAGTGAATAGATTCTGCAAATATTGTGTAGTGTGCATGCGTTTTAGTTATTTTGATTAGTTTAGTTCTTTTGTTTATATGCATTTACTTTTATTATTATTAGTTTCTGTAATTATTTATTTTTATTTATTGTAAATAGAGTGTGAATGTATGTGCTCTCTGAACACTATTATAAATATCCTTAATTGTGACACATTGTAATATTTCTGAATAAATAAAAAAAAAAAATATAAAATCCTAAAAATTAACTCACATGCACATACATTCAATTTGTAATTCTTAATACGATTTACAGAATAAACCATGAATATTTATATTATAAGGTTTTAACTAGCCTCTATTATACAAAATAGAAATATTTTAATGTCAATTTAAAAAAAAATATCTTTTAAATAAAAATTGACAATGAAAAATGACTAAGGCAAATTAGCCTAAATGATTCCATTTTTATTTTATAAAGTAAGATATAAAAATAGATAAAAGATTATAAAACATGACTGATATTTATTTATAACAAGTCTGTGATGTTTGTTTTTAAAAGGTTTTTTCACTTTAATGGCTTAAAAGATTGAGAAAATATAAAGAAGGACTAAGAATGAAATGTGCTTCATTATTACAAATTCAACAGTGGGTTTCTCGAATCTACCTATTAAGACCTAACATATTAAGAGAGCAGAAGAATGTTCAATGACATTATATATAAATTGAGAGCGGAGGTGAGATGGGAAGTGACCTATCAAATATTTTATAACGCACGTTGGAGACATAACTCGAGAGGAAAGGATCCATTGCGAACGTGAAAGTCAAAAAGCTACAGAAATAACTTTTAAAAGTAAATCTCTCAAATAAGAAAAAACATCTGGACAATTTTTAATGGTAATATTTAATTAATATAAACAAATAAAATCAATCAAAACAAAAATACTCTTAATACCATTTTCATAATTAACAGTTTAAACAGCTGATATCCCAAACCATCCCAACACTGTCATCACCACTTATACCGATGACACATGTATTCTATCAGTTAATAACGAACCATCTATTGCATCCCAAACTCTTCAATCACAAATCACAAGTCTTGAAAAATGGTGTCAAAACTGGAGGATTGAAATAAACTCCAATAAATCCCATCAAATCACCTTTACCCTTCGCCGTAACCTATGACTTCCTGTCCTACAGTATCCTTCAACAATACCCCACTTATCCCTGTTGAACAAATCCGATACCTTGGATTCCACCTGGACAAACGACTCACTTGGAACCCCCATACCAGACTGAAACGACTAGAAACCGCCCGACGTTTTCGACTACTCCAGCACTTACAAGACAAACGCTCTATGCTTCCAACTATTTACAAAAGACTCATAATATTACTGTCATAATGCCTATTTTGAATAATGGGATCGAGCTTTGGGGCTCTACTAATCCACCAAATCCCTCTTGTATCCTAGCTTTACAATCCAAAATCCTTCGTAAAAAAAATACCTAACAAATAGAATCACAGCCTCTAACTGAATTTTTTCAAGGAGTTCGTAAACACATAAAAACGCTGAAATTTCAAAATACTTTAAAAATTATTAAAATAAAATAAACTTAAATTTAACCTCTTTGAAGGATTTTTGCACGTATCAGATACTATTACGTAGATGTTCTCTTACAATATTTATAGTTTGAAAAAATAGATATTATTTATGAACTTTTATGTTGTTTATTGGACTGACATTGAATATAATAAATTTCATCAAAACTATAGTAACGAGTTTCCTCAAAATTATGCCCAAGAATTAGTGATTATCTATAAAATATAAATTATACAATTTTTAATAACCTTAAAGTATTATGTGATAAAGGTATTTAGTGAGAAATACAATAAATAAAAACATCATACACTTATAAAAATTAAATAAAATACAAATTTGAAAAACTTACCACAATCATTTCGGATGGTTCGAGTACAAAACATTCGTTCGGTCTTCTAGCGCTGCCTCCCGTCCTTTTTCCGAAACTGAAAAATAAAAATAATAAAATTAATAAACTAAATTACACTAATATTTTTTAAGCTAATAAAACTTACAAAGATTTAAAAAAAATATTTTTGGGAGTAAAACGTTAATTTTTTTGATTCTATAGTTACTATGAGTTTAAAAAAAAAGTCGAGCTTACGCCATCTTGTTTTCATTTTATTAAAAAAAATCTTTACATGTCGAATTAACATAAAATTTTATATTAAAGTATTTCTGGTCTCAAATGGATCTCAAAACATCCTGTAAGCTTATATTAAAATAATTTAAATTCAATTTTAAATGGTTCTTGGTAAATCATTACGAGTATTTTGCCTTGAGCACCCACCTCGATACAAATATGTATTTAGGACTAGTTCTATAAGATCCCACACGTCGTTTAGTGGGCGTGCCTCTCGAAATACAACTCAAAGTTAATATCAGATTTAATAAGCGCCAAAAAAAGTAAAATTTCGAAAAAAAAAAACCTTTCCAAAACATTACATTACGACTTTAAGCCAGCTCTACAACACTACATGGTGGTGAACATGTCAAATATTTTTGAATTGTAAATAAAGAAGGACAGATGAACAAATAGGGTACACATACGCATGACAAAAGGTTTGAATAACATTGTTACACAAAATAGACCGAAAAACATCAGTGGTAAAAATTAAAAAAAAAAAAAATGATTTGTTTCATTTCTAGAAATATTACTTTAGGAGCTCAGAAATACCATTTTATTTTTTAATGGTGAAGAAATTGAGAGGGATTGTCGCAGTAAGAAAAAAAGATAAAAAATCTAGGCTGAATTAATGTCTCCAATTCTTTATTTCCTTTGCAATAAATGGCAACGTTTCGGTTTTTAAAGGCATTTGCAAGCCATAAATTTATGTTTTATGGAATTACTACATAATTGGATTAATATCTACATAAATTAACGGCTTAAAAATGGTTTTGGAATTGTTGATATGGTAGCAAAATAAATAAAGAATCAGTGAGATATATACAGCCTAGATTATTTAATTAAGCAATTAAAAATTTCACTTTAAAAAAAATAAATAAAGATAACAAATTTTTACTTTATTTTGAGCCAACGTTTCGACCTAAGGGGTCAAACAAGATGATGAGACATCCTCCGAATGAGTAGCCTAAATATAAGGAACGAAGTTTAGGTTCAAACTTCGATACAAGGAAAACAACAAGTTTCTTATTTTCGAAGAGAATTCGGTTGGGGTTTGAGTCAAAATAGTAAGTAAAAATAAATAAATGATAATTACTTCTATTTGTGCTAACGTTTTGGCCCAAAGTTCAGGCCTTCATTAGGGCTGATTTCACGAAAGGTTCCCTTAAGATCATAAGATCAAGTTTCTTATTTTTATTAGTATTTATCACTCTGACGGCAACCCTCAATTTCCTGTGCAACTAACTTCAAACAACGTGTACGTTCTATTTTTTACTTCCTTTTCATTCGAACCACAGGCGGATCTACGGAGGGACAGAGGGGACTTTCGGGCTGAAGTCCTCCCCCCGAAATGGCAAAATGTAAATATGTTT
Organism: Nezara viridula; assembly: GCA_928085145.1. Lineage (NCBI taxonomy): Eukaryota > Metazoa > Arthropoda > Insecta > Hemiptera > Pentatomidae > Nezara > Nezara viridula. The sequence continues at coordinate 2,998,432 of OV725083.1, read as the reverse complement.
TATGGAAAAAGTTATTTCTTAAAGTATTATTTTTCTAGTAATTACATTTAATAGGTCTTCAAGAATCACTTCAACATCACTTTATACAGGTAGTCAGTATCTTTCTTTTGTTTCCAAACTAATTATCGTTATATACATGAAAAAAAAAAAAAACTTTCGGGCTGAAGCCTCCCAAAATTAAAATCCTGGATCACCTAGTGATTCCAAACAAACAAATGTTCTCTTACCGCTACAAAAGGGAGTGTCATTCTATGATTTATTAATATGAGGCTGGATAAAATATTTTGACTAAATTTGTCTCCTGTGAAAACAAAAGAGAATCTTTTTTATTAAATTTTTATTTAGAAATAATATTTCATAAACTTGAAATATGAGGATTTAGAAAAGGAAAATTACCTTATTTTGATTAATTGTTCAACAACTACTGAATTATAATGAGAAGGAGTTAATCGGGGGGTGAGGTCAAATAAATACTAAATTAAAATATATGGGTGAATCACCCACTATATCTCTGATATCATCTTTTTATTTCTGTATCTGACAACTTCTTATTTTATATCTACTTATATTCATTTTTTATTTTCACAATGTTTTGTATCTTTTGTAGCCCTGAAGACGACCTGCAAAGTGGGTCGAAACGTCGGCAAAAATTAAATAATTACTATATTTTAATTTAGTATTTATTTGACCGCACCCCCCGATTAACTCCTTCTCGTATTATATTAACGGTCAACCATCTCTACATCATTACTGAATTAAAATATTTGAAAAGGGCAAAGTTCAAAGAAATAATTCAAACGACAACTAAATTTAATAATCATTGATAATTTTAATATAAATAACAAAAATTTGAATATACATAAATTAACTAAAAATAGGGCAACTGTGAGGTTTGGATATGTTTGGATAGCTCGCAAATATGGGGCAACGACAAGAGCAAATCCTTAAGATAAGTAAAAAAAACTTATTCGGTAAAGGCTAACAACATTTGCAATCAGTTTTAACAATACACCAACATTTATAAACATTCCAAAAATCATATATATATATATATATATATATATATATATATATATATATATATATATATATATACGAGGATTATGATATGACTGAGTAGTCATGAAAAATAAAAGACAATTCTACCAATAAAAATCAAACGAAGTAATACCAAGTCCTTCCTGAGAAGTAATTTCTCTAATGACTGAAAAAGGAAAAACGGAGAGCATTAAGATCAACCAGTAAAAGGAAAACGAAACACGACGAACACAATCTCCAGTTGATAAGCTGAAAACATGATAACCAGCTATACCTTAGGTATAACCTGGAATATCTACAGAATTAGCAGAAACAATTTTTTGGTAGATAATAATTTGTTGTGTTATTAATTAAAAATTAATTCAATATTGTTATGTTGGTTGGTTTGTTTGTTGTTTTGATGTTATAGGCGCAAAACATCTAGGTCATCAGCGTCTTATCCGTACAAATATTATTATTAAAATATTTAACTGGTAGGTTTAATGAAAAAATAAATAACTAAAAATAATAGATAAAAATAATATACATATAAAAAAATAAATAATATAAATAGAAATTATTAAATTTATCCTTTTTGGAAATGTTATTATATTGTCAGATTTATTGCTGTAGTTTCTCAACGCTATTGATATATTTTGTGATACTTCTAAGTCATTTAATTTGCAACTATAAAGCGGATAATCTTGGAAAATGTGAGTTATGGATAAGACAAAATTGTAATACTGTCATCCAGGTGGTACAATATTAGTGGTATTGTTATGTATTTATGTATATATTGTTATGTATTTATTTTAATTAATGTATCATTACTGATTTCATTTTTGTTTATTAGTATAGTGTAACTCAAATATTAAATCAATTGATTAAATATTGTTTTTGATTTTCCCTCGATATCTCAAAACTAAAAGATCTGAACTGTTGTAATAACAAGTTCTAATAATAAAAAAAAAACATTTTTTTTTTTTATTATTAGAACTTGTTTAATGAGAAATAGAACATTTATAATAGTGTTCAGAGAGCACATTCACACTCTATGTACAATAAATAAAAATAAATTAAACAGCAAAATAACATATATTTGTATAATAAGCAATAACAAAATTACTTGATGATAACTAAATTAAAAACCATAAAAATAAAAACGTACAGACATCTATATACAATATTTACAATCAGGCATCGAATCCCAAACCAGGCTTGTTCCTCCAACTACAGAGGAAAAAGCTAGACTCCAAGAGATCCCTGCGCTACTCTCTCAACCACATACTTATTGCTAGTTGAAAACATTAAAAAAAAAAAATACGTATATATATATATATATATATATATTATTATACTTATTCTGAACAAATGTTTTATATGGATTTTAGATCTAGAAAAAAATTCAACACAATGTTCAATAATTGTTACCGAATTGAACCCCGATGATGAAGATTTTTGAAACTTTGGTTTGATATTCTATTAAAAAAAATACACCACAATGATTATTTATATATATGTCGAATAGAATAGAAAATAAAATTTATTCTGGGACGAAGTCCATTAAGAATAACAATTATGAACAAAAAATAAAAACTACATCAGGCCAAAAATTACATTAATCAAAATTAAGGAATATATACAATATCTTCAGTTAAAGTATATTGAAACAAATAAAAAAAGCAAAACCATTTTGAAAAAAATAAACTTTATTGAAATGAAAAGAAAAACAGAAATTAGAGAAAATGAACAAACAAAATGTTATAAGCAATATGGATTGATTCTTAAAATTAAAACTCAAACAATTTTAACAACCATTTACCTCAGTCAAAATTTGAGTCATACTATTTATTTCATTGTACTACGTCATTTTGGGATGTGAGAAGGAATTGGTAGATATGATATTTGAATGAGGACAAGGAAGAGGCATGGCGGATATCAGACGGCAAGAAATTCCAGAAGGCAGTGGATCGGGCATTAAATGAATATTCAAATGTCTTAGTTCTATGTGTATACATATACATATATATATATATATATATATATATATATATATATATATATATATATATATATATAATCATTCAAATGTGTACACCACCTTAACTATGTTCTTCTAATTTAATGTGATGAAATATTAAATCGTTTCAGAATTTTCACAGTTGGCCAACTGGTCAACTTCTATTGTTTCCTAAAGTAGTTCCACTGTTGAATACATTTTTCCTGCGATAAGACTGACTGTCCAGCAGTTGAAAAATGAGCTGTCAGTTATTTTTTGAACTGGACAGCACAAGCTATCTTGGACCCTGCTAGCCGATAAGTTTGTATGAGAAAATTGTTGGTTCTCTCTGGAAGTTGGTGAGACGAGCAGTGGCTGTCCAAATTATTGGCTAATTAAAATCGCTGTCTAACTTTCAATAATAAAGTGTTTCATAATCAAAACTGATGTTGGAACAATTAATAACTTCGACATTAAATATTTAGAAATATTTCTAAAGGTTTATAATCCATATTAGACAGAGTATCGCGTTAGTATAGGAAAACATTTAAAATGTTGATTGGAGACATCACATCTACAAAAAAGTTCATATAAAAGATTGTTTGATTTTCAGCAGAAAAGTAGAAAATTTAAGATTTTTTCTTTTAAGCGAGTCGCATTTTTTGTTGAATAGGAAGCTATAACATAAAAAATATTTTATTTAAGTCATTAAACATTGCTCCATAGTAAACTAGACAAAATTTAATTTAAACAAAAGTAGAGTTTCTCATTGTGAAAACTATTTAAAGAAGACCATTGGGGCGACAAACACAGGTAAGTCCCATTTAAATTATTTCTGATTTTTTTTTAACCCCCTTCAACTGTACTAACTTTACCCAACTTTAAGAAAAACTTCCTCGTTTAATAAGCTTTAAGTCAATATGAATTAAGTTGAGGTGTGTTAGAAAAAAATTCAGATTCACCCCAAGTTGTGTGAAGAAATAATGCGATTTCCCCTCTAGTCACCTAAAAGTACCCATGTTTTCTGCAAATATGACTACAAGGATCAGTTGCAAAGCTTTTATTTCTTCTTTTTCCGTGATTTGGGACGTATTGTTATAAAAATAATTTTCTAACAAAAATTTTATTTATAAAAATAAAAAAAATCTAAATAATAATTTTTTTAATATTATTCATCTAAGGTGATTATAAAATTGTGTTTTTCTTTCAGATTTCTATCATACGAATTTATGCGTATTTATAAGAGACAAAAACGACTCACTTGGAATACTTATACCAGACTGAAACGACACGAAACTGCTCGATGTTTTCGATTACTTCGGCACTTACTAGACAAACGCTTTAAACTTCCAATTAATTACAAAATACTCATATACATGACTATAATAAGACCTATTTTGATTTATGGAGTTGAGCTACGGGGCTCCACTAAACCATCGAATTTCTCTCGTATCCAATCCTTACAATCCAAAATACTTCGTAAAATCCTCAATTTTCCTTACTTTGTCACAAATAAAATCATTCACAACGATTCCAACGTACCAAATGTCTCCGATTTAGCCCAATCCAGGTACCTATCCTTCCATAATGAACTTCAAAACCATCCGAATCCTCTCATTTCAAACCTTGCTTCCTCTTCGATACTTGATAATCCTCCAAGGCGTCTGAAAAGAAGATGGCCTCGTGATCTAGTTATGTAAATATATTATTAGTGGGCTACCAATAGGTAGTTTCTCAACAAGCGTTTTCATGTGATTGTATTATTACCGAGTGCACATTTTCTGGGTATATTTAAAGTTATACAATTGTAAATCTCATGAATAAATAAACATTAAAAAATGATATCAATAAGTGACAAACTTGACGTTTCTAGCCCTAATACACACGTTTTCATAAAAATAATTGAAGTAATCAATAAGTTTTTTTTTTTATTTTAAACGTACATATTAGTACATAGATCTGGAATAAAGTTTTGCATATTTTTATTGAACAAAATAAAATATCCTCAATTTATTCTCAGTAATAAAGTGATATACTCTTAGTGAAAGGACTCCAAACCCTTCTACTATAAACAAATAAGACTTGATTAATTACAATAATGGATTAGTATCATTTCAGGAATGGCTGTGCCTTATTGCTTGACTATTAAACTGGAGGATGTTTTCCAGTAAGCCAAGCTAAGCACTTATTAATTATATTGTTACTTTAGCAGTTGCGGTAAAGTGTGAATTTATTTATTTCATTTTTAATTATTTTAAGGGAAGAACCCTATACAAATGGAGTCTATCACAAAATAAAAAAACAATATTATGGTTATTAGTCCGTGGTACACTCTTTTTTAAATAATACCCGAGTTATACTAGTAAAGATATGTTTCTAAAGGTTTATTGTATTGTTAAGTTATGAGGAAAAATAACAAGTTACAATCAACCAATGGATGACTTTTATAAAAAAATGAGATGAATTTTAAAGCACACTAAAGTAGAGAGTTTTACGGTGATTAAATATGGAGAGTCAATTCCACCAAATTGCCTTTATAGAGCCCCAGGCCACATGTGTCCTTTCAAGGATGGTTTAATGGATGGATGGTATGACCAATTTTCGAGAACAATACCATCAACAGCGAAAATAACAGTATTAATGGCAATCGATTGTATCGATTTATCGATATTTTTCTTTCTATATTCGATATTTTACCATTGATGACATCTAATTCGTTTTATCGAGTATCTATATCGTCCCTACTATTTTTTTATTGGAAAATTAAAATTAAATCTATAGTTTTCGGAAAGCTCTAGGTTTATGAATCTGACCATTGGATGAATCGAGGAGTTGAATTAATGCACATAGGTTATAAACTTATAACCATAAGACCTGCTATAAACCTCAGTGATTTGGAACGTAGATAACTTTGTTGTGAGCAATTTCTGAATGTAAACTAAATTTGCTTAAATTTGTTAGTTAAACCTTTTCAAAGCAAGGCCATGAATTGTCATAAAAATCTATGTGGGATGCAAATACATTAGCATTTAGCTGAATCAGATTGTATGTTTTTCGTGTACATTTTAACGGGGTTACGCATTTTTGAAATAAAAGGTAAATTTAAATTACTGTTAGCAAGCAGTTATATGGGTCTTCACTCAGAGAGAGAACTATCTATTAGTTTTGATTATAAGGTTGAGGAAATTAAATAAATAAATTTCAATGCTTTCATACTGGTATTTTAGTTTATTATTTTCAATAATGAACTATTGTAATCGAACAAAAAATTCAAAAACTTAACTCCCTCTCAAAATTTGAGGTTTTTTGTTTTAGAATACGTGGAATTCGAAAAAGAAATACATTTTTTTTTTCTCAGTCCGCCGTCCGCGCATTTTCTCCGAAAGAACTGGACCGATTTTTTCAAATTTCGATTTAAAATTAGAGGTAACCCGAGGATGATCCTCCTTCATCGACATTTCTATCAGCCTTTTTCTTTCAAGATGGTGACCGAAAAACCTGTGTTGCTATAGACTGTAGCGCCTAAACGAATGTACATATTTCAAAGAAACTTCGCTGAAGTCTTCTTTTCGATGCTCTTTAAATTTATCTATATAACATACTTCAACGAAAAGATGCTAGAAAAAAAGTTACGGGGGATGGTAACATTACGAATAACTTAAAAAGTATACACTTTGTTGATATGGTTATTTAAAAGTTTACGGAATTTCCTAAATAACAAAAAAAAAATTATTAAAATCAGAGAATTAGAAGCCAAGATATGGTCCCCAGATGTTTTTTATATGTTATACTGCATAAATTATTTCCGTTGTTTTCATTTTTGATTTTTGAATGTATTACAGAAGTAATGCTAATTTTTTAGCATATTACTAATAATTTAAAAAAAATAGTTTAGTCCAATAATTGGAATCACCTTTTAATTCTTTTTCTTCGTCAGTAGGAAGGTAATGTTACTTTATATATATAATTGTTGAGAAATAATAAACCATTGTGAAATAATTTGCAGCGTTTTTGTTATTGGTATTATCTTTAATTCTTCCAAATTATGATTTTAAATTTCTTGAAAATTATACTTTCACCATAAATTAAATTTATATCGACATAATTAAGACTATAAAAGTATTATTTGTGAGGAAAACATGATTTCCAATCGAAACTTATTCTCAGTGAATTTTGTAATTGTCAGTCAGCACTTCGTCCATTTTTAAGTAAATCATTTAAAGTAAATATTTATCCACTCTATTATTATTATTTTTTTCATTAATACAATGCTATGACAACAAAAGTAATTTGTCGTTCATTTCAAATTTCACATAAAATTCCATAGTTTATTGTTTTCATTAACTATTTTGCAGTATTAGGACCTTATTGCTCATATTATGGCTTTAATATATAAGTATAGTTATGTAAATCCTTCTGTCATTACTTATTTTTTAGTTGTTTTTTTTGTATTTTTTTTATTGTAATATGCATTTTGGCCAGATGTTATATTAATTTTTATGTACAATATTGTTATTCTCAAGGGACTTTGTACCAGAATAAAGTTGATTCTTTTATTATATAGCAAAGAAAAATAAAATATGTCGAGGGGAGACAATTTGAAATATGAAAATTTTGTTTTATTTTCTTAGCTAAAAGAAGTGGTAAAATATTGAAATGTGGATTAACTTGAGGTAGATAAAATAGACGAAGTGCTGGCCAAAACGCCATACTTTGAAATAATTATGTCATAAATATAATATATAAATCAATGTATATGAAATATAAATATATATTTATTTATAATCAATGTACAATATATAAATATATATAAAGCAATGGTGATCAAACAGCCTTCGATATATGAACAGATGAAATGGTATCCGATTCAAAGAAAGAAAAGATAAAGTTTAAGAAGTAGAGAAAGAAGAAACAAGATGGGCGTTGACCAGCTCTGACCGTACTGCTATAACGGACTCCATGGAAGAGTATTGCGGTAGAATAGTGTCGAGTGAAGGTGCACGGTCTGTCTGTCCGTTGGCAAGTCTGCTAGCCAATCATCTCTGGTCTAGCGTAGTCCAAATGCCAGACCAAGACCTGTCTTGGTCTTGGCCTTGCGCAAGAGTCTTGCAGTTACCAATTATCTTATTGCTAATTATTAAACACGTAACTTCGGATCTTAGAAAAACGCTACAGAATACATTTAGATGTTTTATTGACATTAAGATTGTAAAGTCCAACCAAATCAATAAAATTAACTCGACAATACATTAAAGGCATTTTCAAAAAAGATAGTGATAGGGCCCCACCTTAAAATGGAAGAGTTTTATATTAAAAGCAATCTATACAATGTCATACAATAAAAATTATTTAAATTAAAAATCTGGTGTGTCCATTTACGTCACTTTTCTACTAATTTTAAACTTTTTTTTCAATCTTAAATATGTTCATTAAAAATAACACAATTGAATTAGACTAACACCTAATCATGGTTTTAGTGCCTTAAAAAGTTATATTTAGCGTTTTTTCTTAACTTTTAATAATGAGAGATAGTTAATTATTTTAAATGGACCAAATTAAAGGTACTTTTGAGGTATGTATATGAACATTGGGCATTTAAGATCTGTAAAGTGACATCAACGGGCATAAGACTTAATCGATATTAAAGACCACTTAATTATACAATGATACACCGAGTTTATTCAAAATCGTTAGAGACGTTTTTGAGAAAAATGGAAAAATGTGTTTCACCGTTGATATAAAGTGCCACTTCCGGTAAGCCGATTTTAAGGAAAAAGTTGCTAGGACATCTAAGGCATATACATATCTTAAATTCGTAAAATCAGTTTCGTACGATTTTTCGTTTTCGAGCTAGAGTGTTCACATACACACAGACCATTTTTCGGGACCATTATTTGGACTCAGGTTGCCTCAAAACGTGTTCCGTTGAAAATTTATATTCGAAAATTTTCATGATCGCAATACTTACCCTTACTATATATTACATATATAGATAAGTGAAAGTAAAAACATCAAACCATTTCCTTGTGTGCTCTTAAACATATCTAACGATAGTTTAGGTTCTGGAGTGATAGTATCAAAGAAGATAGTTCGAATTATCTTTTTGCCACTAAAACAAATTAATTACTGTTATTAAAATACATACACTATTCTTACTGAAACATATTTTTCATTTTAGATATGGACTAATATAAGTTAAATCTATCATTCTGTAGATCTAGTTTATTATTCTAAAAATTAAAGTATGATTTGACATATTAAAGGATAAACAAGAATATGCGGAAGTTTTAAATACCCAGACCTTCCTTAACACATGATAACTTCATAAAAATTTGATAATACAATAAAAACCTCCTCAAAAACTTACGTAATGTTTTTAGACAAGTTATGATAAATAATTAAAAAATTTTGTTGACTTACTTCTAAAACGTTGTACCATACAATCCCATAACGCGTATCTAGTACTGTACCAAAGTGTAGAGTCGACTGACGATAGTTCCAGCACTGAACTGACTTTGACCGTTTTAATAATAATAATAAACATTAATCCCATGATTGTTATGCAACTCAACATATTTATTTACCTCTATTATTTGTTATACATATGCTTCACTTTTCTTTATAATTTCTTATACAAACCTTTTTTTTGCTTCCTCATTATTGAAGGTATGCAAAAGAATAGTTTTTATCGAATTATTAACATCCGCCTGAAACTTTGTAAATAGTTTCATCTCATCGTAACCTCCAACTTTTTTTTTACGAAAACTCTTGGAATTGGGGCGTTTTCAATCTGCAGGGGAACAAACTTTGTCTATATCATTAGGTACTAAAAGCTCGTAAATACCCATTTGCTTTCTACTTGGATCGTAAGATAATTTGATCACAAAATCGATAAAAAATGTAGCCTACAAAAATATAGGGCTGTTTGTGCAATACAATCTCGTTATTTTGAAATTTTGGGAGTGTAGGTCACGTCAAACGGCTCAATATTTGTGCCACCTTTTTTCTCGATTTTGTGATCAAATTATCTTATGATCCAAGTAGAAAACAAACGATTATTTAAGAGTTTTTTGATACCTAATTAAATAGACAAAGTTTGCCCACCTGTAGATTTAAAACGCCCCAATTTCAAGAGTTTTCGTAAATAAAATATTTGTAAGTTGAGATGAAACTATTTACAAAGTTTGAGGCGAATGTTAATAATTCGATAAAAAGGGGTCTGTGCCACGGACTAGAAACAATTGTACTCACGATCAGTAATTTTGACTAGCGTTTAGGATTAGTAGAAAATATTATTTAGTTCTAATTTTATCAAATTCAACTTCCTATGTTCGCATATGTGGACAGAAAAAGATTTTCCTTGAAACACGTATATTTAAAAAAATTCTGTTCTATTTAACCTTAAATAGAATTTAGTATACAAATCGTCTGAAATCAATTTCATAAAACAATTAAAATTAATTTAATTGTTAAAAAAATATTATAAATTGAAAAATCCATAATACAAAGCCAAGAATCTCATTCATACTGGTAAATAGTTAACTTGAAACCATTTTTCAAATTCGGACATCATCATGGCAGAAAAACCAAGATTACTTATATGCAGAATAAACTAAAAATAAGTAAAAATTATAGTTCTGTAGACATCTCACGAAGCCATCCCACAATACATACTGAAGGAAAGAGAACGCTCTATTAACATAGTCAAGCAAGGTTGCATTAAGCTGACTAGTAGAGATATACATTATAAATATAACGGTGATGAAATTAGTAGTAATCATATGACAATGTAATGTCTTATTATATTAGTTTATAAACAATGTGATTCATTAGACGTGTTTTTGTTGGATTATTTTATTCAGTTTTAAATAAAATTATAAATCTCTGCGTATAAATTTCGTATGTATCTATTAAAATGGCGAGGAACCATACTGGTTAAATTGGCGGAGGTTTCTTTAAATGTTACGTTCTTTACATTGTTACAATGTGCATTCTAAGGTTTATATAGATTTTAGAAAACCCACTTATCCCTGTTGAACAAATCCGATACCTTGGACTCCACTTAGACAATCGTCTAATTTGGAATCCTCATACCAGACTGAAACGACAGGAAACTCGAAGTTTCCGACTACTGCAGCACTTACTAGACAAACGCTCTAAACTTCCAACTATTTACAATAGACTCATTCATATACATGATTATAATAAGGTCTATTTGGACTTACGGGATCGAGCTTTGGGGCTCTACTAAACCATAAAATACCTCTCGTATCCAATCTTTACAATTGAAAATCCTTCGTAAAATCCTCCATTCTCCTTACTTTGTCACAAATAAAATCATCCATAAAGACCTTAATGTTCCTTATGTTTCCAAATTGGCCCAATCTAGATACCTATCCTTCCATAACAAACTTCAGAACCATTCAAACCCTCTGGTTTCTAACCTTGCTTCCACTCCGATACTTGATAACCCTCCTAGGCGTCTGAAAAGAAGATGCCCTCGAGATCTCCAGTTGTAAATACATTTTTACATTTTTTAAACATTTAAATAGATTTTTAGAGTGCTACCAGTGGGTAGTTTCTCAACAAGTGGTTTCATGTTATGATATTCTTTTGTTCACATTTACTGAATGTATTTTTATTTGTAATACGGTAGCAAATATCATCAATATATATATATATTTTACTTTTATTTATATATTTTATTCTGATTGATATACAAGGTTATTATTCCTGACAATATTGTGTGAACTGATAATTTTATATTGAATATGTTATACTAAATTATAATTGAAATAATTATAATAATAAAATTGAGAACAAAGATCCATACCTAAAAGTACACTTATACACATACACAAAGAATTGAATATTATATTCTTTTTTGAGAGGATTTCCTTCAAAGAAGATGTAACTCTCACAAAAAGACCAATAACTCTAAGTTGCCATTAAAAATGGAATTATTAAAGAAAGAGAAAACGTAAGGAAAATATGAAAACGAAATGTATTAAGAAACACTAAAGCTAAAAAACAAGAACTTTTATAGAGACCTAGGACAAATATTTTTAATAAAATAAATAGACAAGAGCCCGGCGGTGAAGTGAAAATTAGGGAAAATAAATAATGGAACCAACTATCTTCAATGTTTAATAAAAGACATAAAATTTATTAAAAAACAGTTCTTTTTTATGTTTTCTATACATTTAATATATTAAAACGAAAAGTGCGTTAATACCTAAAAAGAGAGCTCTGACCAAAAATCATGGTCATCTCAAAATTTTCAATACTACTTTTTAAGGTGCTGTTTAATGTCCAGGTATCACAGTCGTAATTCAAACATACTTTACACTTAACATTTTTTTAATATGTATTTAATTACTCAACCTTATGGAAGGCATGGTTTTTATTTTTGAAAAATCTGACAACTAAAATCTAAAATTTATAATAATCTAATAAATCACCTGATTTTTTTGTTTTAAATATTATCTCTCTTGTCAAAGACCAGTATAATATTTTTTCCCTGTAACATTTCTGCCAGATACTCAGTTAAAATGATGTTTTAATAAATATTTAAATTATTTTATATTACTGAAAGATTCGCATGAGTTAACCATTGTTGGAAATTCAGTTTAAAAAATCTTTTATAAAGGTGTATGTAGAATAAAAGTTTTTTATTCCCGAATAGAGTATTCTAATTATTTTCAGAATCAAGGGATCAAAAATAACATTTAGTTATATTTTGAACCTTAACAGAACTACAACCCATGAGAGGTCTTGGGTTCAGTGCTTTGTAAAGAAGTACTATTCTAGGAGGTCAAGGAGTATTGTGTAAGGAGGTACCCTAATTTATAGCGTCGGCGTGTGAACCAGGAGTATATATATATATATTTACTTATTTATTTAGAAATATAATAATCTGTCACGTGAACAATAATTATATTGAGATATGAACACCATATATACAGAAAACATAAAATTAACGAAAGTAAAATAATAACTTTAAATATGTAATAGTTGTCCGTTGTATTTTAGAGAAAGGAGGTGGTCCGGGATGGCGGTCATAAAAAGAATAAAATAAATAGATTCAGTTTTAACTAAAACTGAAGAAGGCCTGCAAAGTCGGGTCGAAACGTTGGATTTAAATAAAATAGTTTTGTCACTATTTTAGTCTGTTTATGACCATCCCGGACCATCTCCTTCCTCTAATATAATACCTAAATAATAATCAAAAACTAACCTAAAGATAAGTAAATTAAAAACATAAAAGCACAGTCATACTATGTATATATATAATATGATAAGGAACCCCAAACCAGGCTTGTCCGTCCAACAAAAGAGGGAAAAGCAGGACTCCAAGAGATCCCTGCGATACTCTCTCTACCGTATCACCGGTGCTAAAATGTATATAATTAACTGCCATGAGCTGGATTCGAAACCACAACCTTAAGTTAAGGAACTCAGTGTCTTCTCCACTAATCTCCCTCCCTCCCATAATACAAAATTTAATATTCTAACCTCTTATTTATTTAGTTATCTTGGAGATTTTTTTTTTTTTTTGTACCACTACAGAGTATATATAATTTTATAGTTATACAAGCTACAGCATTAGAGATCATTATATAACATGGTTTAAACACGATCATCAGGTTGACTCGTTAGTACAAAACTAGGTTATAGGTTTCAAAACTCAGCGGAGAACTCTCTGTATGTCTCTAAACAGGACGAACCTACGACATCGATGTATTCAGCGTTGACCTCAGCACTTGGCCTCTCTCTCTATCTTGAGGAAGAAGGAAAAATATTACAGCCCTTGAGCAAAGACTACTGAAGGAGGGGGGGGGGCGCTCTATTCAAAATTCTTTCCTTGGCCGAAGAGAATAATCTCCATAACAAAGGGAGTGGGAGGCTCCTTCAATGGCTTTCATATTCTCGGCATCCACTGTCTTGATAACAACCGCATTTTTTTAAAATAGCTCTCTGCTCAAAGAGGGTAGGAATCCGCTTATAGGGGTAATGTCTATACAACCAGCAGGCCGAGAGGAAAAATAAGTTCAAAAGGTTCTGAGCAAAAAAAAATGTTATATATACCGTCAAACACTTAATATCGAAGATCTCTGCAAGGGTTTAAAGTACCATGGATTTTTATCAGAAAAAAAAATTAAAAGGACCCTTAACGTTTAAAAGAATGAATAAACATTTTATTATGAAACAAAAAAATAAATAAAAAGTTTCTCACAGAGCAAAAAAACTGTTGATTCTATTATTAAAAGGTTCGAAAATTTTAAAGGAAATGTAAAAGATTTAAACCCTTAAACTTTGATAAAATCGAAGAGCTCCTTACATTGCGATAATTTACGAAATTGCGTTTGACATTTCTTTAATCTAACAAATCCAAGTGGTTGCCATCTTCTTCTGTTCTACCGGTCTTCTTCACGCATGCCGCTGTTCATTAGTGTTGTCCAAAATCTGTCTTGGTCTTGCACTTTGCAAGATCAAGACCAAGACCGCTTAACTGTTGCAAGACCAACACCAAGATTGGTAAAAAAAAAAAAAATAGTTTTTGTGAATAAAAGTTTTTTTAAATTTTATTATTGATGATATTTACAACTGTATTACAAGTAAAAATACATTCAGTAAATGTGAACAAACGAATATAATAGCATGAAATCACTTGTTGAGAAACTACCCACTGGTAGCACTCTAAAAATGTATTTACAATAGGAGATCTTGAGGCCATCTTCTTTTCAGACGCCTCGGAGGGTTGCCAGGGATCGCAGAGGAACCAAGGTTAGAAACGAGAGGGTTGGAATGGTTCTGAAGTTTGTTATGGAAGGATAAGTATCTGGATTGGGCCAGGTCAGAAACATAAGGAACATTAAGGTCGTTATGGATGATTTTGTTTGTGACAAAGTAAGGAACTGTGAGGATTTTGGATGGTAAGGATTGGGTACGAGAGGAATTCGATGGCTTAGTGGAGCCCCAGAACTCAATTCCGTAATTCCAAACAGGTCTTATGAATAAAAGTTAAGGTAAAATAGTTATTAATATTTGACAATTTCAGTTACTATATGTAATGTGAATGGGTATAACTATTGTACTTTGGAATTTAAGTCTTCCATTTTTTCATCCGGGCTTAGTTAGGTTTCCCCTATCTGAAAAATGATAGTAATATCTCCATAGTAATAAGCTAATAGGTAACTCCAAGACTGTTGCGTGAGACCAAGACTCGTCTTGACCTCACATTTGGGCAACACTACTGTTCATCATTCCTCCCTTTCTGGAATTCTCTACCTATCAAAATTCAACATTCCCCCTCCATATCCACATTCAAATCCCTCCTATTCCAATTCCTATCTCAAAAACAGTCAGATACTTCCTAAACTTTCGATATAATACATTTCTAGTCATCATCAAACGATAGTGCTATTCTATACTGTGAACTTCACTAGGGATATTACAATATCTTCCGGCTCTTAATGCCACTGACCGCAACTATTGTTTTTTTTTTTGTTTTTTTTTATTCGTATATAATTAAATCTGTACCTATAGCTAGCATTTGACAATGATGAGTCTACATATTAATCATTATTTAAATACACTGATATTTTTTATATTGTCAGGTTTGTCTTTACTTTGTTAGCAGAAACACACCTCATTTTAAAGAAGAACTCAATGTATTTTTTATTATTTTATTTTTCAAAAGAGTATAATTATAATTTTTCCTACTGTAAATAGTCTTAAGTGTTTTATCATAGTTTTAAGTGTTTTGTATATAGATTTTGTTTTGTTTTTTGTATATAGCTTGTTTGACTAATATTTTCTTTACTTTCTCTTTTTTATTATTGTTTTATTTTGGCCAGATGTAGTATTTTAATTATGTTCTATTTTGTTATTCTAATGGGACTTTGTCCCAGAATAAAGTTATTTTCTATTTTTCTATTTTTCTAAAGACGTTACAGTTTCCCTTCGGGCGACCTTTCTTTCGTCTTCTTTCTGGTTTCCAATCCCGAATTCACTTAGATCATTGTCCCTCTTCTATCCTCATCACATGCCCATACCACTTCAGCCTCATAGTTCAATTATGTGGAGAATGTTCTCTATTTGTTTCAATCGTTTCCTTATTTCACTATTGAACTCTTTGAAGGCGAGGGACACCGCATGATCGTATCCAATAGTCTATATTATTAGTAATATTTTTTATTTACTCTCTTTAATTTCTCAAGATTTCGCTGAATAGATAGTAACACTTTCTAGCAACGATTTGTAAATAATTTTTGGTACTTCTTGTCTAAGTGGCCGCTCCTGACTGCTATCTGCCAATGTTTATAACCTGAACACTGATAGCTCCCACAACGCAGTGATAAGCCTTCTCCTACTTCACATCTTCGTATTATTGTATTAAATTCGTATTATTGAAAGTGTAAACAGAAACAAAAACAAATGTAATAACAACAAAAATACTTTTTTTTGACTGACCACCCCAACTATTCTTCTCTTCATTATCCAGGACAGTCAACCATTTACCAATTATCAAAAATACTTTCATTTGACGACAAATATATTAATGAAATAATAAAAAAACACTTTAAGAAGATATGTACATATAAAATTGCCTGTTCTTCTGAAGACGGTAAATCCCATATTCTAAGAAGATCCATAATATGAAGAAAATAAACGAAAAAAAAAAATGAAAAATAAACACCAAGGGGTCACAAACTAAAAAAAAATGTAAAATAAACACAAACGGGTCAAAAAATAAAAATAAACACAAACGGGCAAAATGTAAACAATTTAATAAGTGAACGTAATAAGTGAATAACTGAAAACTAAACAATGCAATAACTCAAAAGTTTGGGGGGATAAGAAGAGGGAGGTTATGTGACGTGACGTTAGATAAGATAGATAAGAAGTGAGGTTTCAAAACGGCCGCGTAGACAAGAAGTACCTAATTTTTTTTTTTTTGTTTCAAGGACACTGCCTTACTCCACAATGCTTGATAATGAAGTCTTCCTCAAGAACCTGTTTTATTACACGAGACAATGTTTCAGATTGAGATCCTTTATTTTCAATGAATAACACTTCCAAAGCTTTGAAGTTTATATAATTTGTTCTACTGGTATTTATTATACATGCATGAAACATATTTATATGCATATTGCGTTTTATCGTATCATTTACTATTTAATATTGACATGTTTGTATATTATATATTGTATACTGTGCCTGTATTTATCTTTATTACTATTGGTCATTTTATTGCTCGCTGTATTCAGATGTATTATTTTGAATAATAGTATTATGGTGTGGGGTATAATATTATATTTCATTGTTTATATTTTGGCATACATAGGCTTGGTTGTTATCAGGAGAGGATGTCACTGAATCCTAATGAATTTTACTTTGCATATAAGTTGTAAATGTTTTTGATATTAATTTGTTCATTGTTATCATTATACCCAACTCTATTTGTATGGGGCATTCTTCGAAAACAAATAAATAAATGTTATTATTATTATGTAATCCACAGTACTGAATTTAAAGTTATGAAGATTATTTTTTCGTTGATTATGCTCTTTCATAAATTTATAAAAAAAACAACTGAATTCAATAAAACGGAATGAATAAAAAAACAATAATACTAAAACTGCGAATTGAAAGCCCCCCGAACGGCCTATCGAAGCCCAATAAGAATTCCGATCACCTGGCCTCGCTTCTTAACAATTCCTTCCAGCCTTTCGCCTCTCGCCCATCCCCTCCATTCCAGATAATTCAAGCAGAAATTTAATTATTCTGGACAGAGAATTACACGTGCCTTAATCCCGGCGAGCAGAATTTAAAATTCTAATCAGACAGCTCTTACCCTTAGCGGGCTCTTCCTAAAAATGAAAGCCTTCCGGAAGAGGGATGAGAGATGGTGCAATAAAACGGAAGAGGAAAGTGGGGGGGGGATGGCTAGCTTCAATTAACTTTAAGCTCCCTGTACTTTAATGGAATTAATTAATAACTTTTCCAAAGTCCAATATATATCTACATTATACTGTAAAAGCCATTAAGTGATAAGTATCCCATTACAACCACAATATCTAAGAGGTTTAAGGAAGAATTACGGTTTAATTCCGAAATCGGTATATTTTAGGGCTTCATTGAAAGAAGTTCACTGTTCTACATATCATGATGTAAGAGTATAATCAGTAATGCTACCCAAATGCGAGACCGAGACGAGTCTTGCAAATTCAGTCTTGGTCTTGCACAAGAGTATCGCAACAGTCTTGTAATTACTTATTAGCTTATTAATATAGAGATATTATTGTAATTATTTAGACTAGTAGGCCCGTGTGAAAAATTCGCACAGCATATTGTTATCAAATGCCAAATTAATAAGAAAATAAAATAATACAACGTATCAAAAGATAAAGGAATCAATTGTTACTTTATCCATAAATATAATCCACAAAGGGAACAAACTTATTTTAAATCTTCATTTTTGTTTGAAACCAACATATTTACAAATTTCAATAAGTTGTATCTTTGCGAAAAATGGTCCGATTTCAATGATTTTTTTTCCTTTTGAAGACAATTTAGTAATGTTTTATATAATCATGGGAATAACCAAGGGAAAAGTGTGTAATTGTTTAAGTCGACGAAATGAGACATGTATTCAATGACAGTACTACAATTAATGTCAGGTTGTGTGGATGCGAACCCCATGCCTTGCGTTATATCGAAAATAGTACGTTTTGGGGCTTAAAAACGCAGGATCCGATAGTTCCGAAGGAATAGGAAGGAAGCCATCGATTTACAGACCTACCACCGTTCCAGTATTGAAACCTAGGAAAATGTTTGTATCGACTTTATTTATTTTACAAAGAAAAACAAAAGCGGAGAATACGATTCGCTAACCCCCCGTGAAATTTTGAATCCAACGGTACTCCACTCATGGTATTTGAGCGTGATAGAAGCCTATATTTGGTACAAAACCGATTTCGAGCCTTACTGTAATAATATATGTACGGATAGGAGAAACCTAACTTAAGAGTAGTTAGTTAAATGCAAAAGTATATTGGTTATAACAATTATTAGCATATAGTAACTAAGATTGTCAAGTATTAATAACTATTTTCCCTTAATTTTTACTAAAAAAAATCTTTTTTAAAAAGATTTTTTTTACCAGTCTTGGTCTTGCAACAGTTAGGTAGCCTTGGTCTTGGTCTTGCAAAGTGCAAGACCAAGATCGATTTTGGACGACACTAGTAATCAGTGATAAATAATCAGGACGCAGTCATTTTTAAGGTTTTTATTGGTGCCGATGTTTCAACCCAAACATGTGCAGGAGTGGTTACCAGATAGTTCAAGTAAAATTCCCTGACTTTTCCCCGACATTTTCCTATTTTATGATAGTTTTCCCTGACAATATGTCATATGGAGCACAGGCCAATCTACAGGGGGGGGGGGAAGGGGAGGCTTTCAAATTATCTCTTAAAGTATTATTGCTCATGTAATTACATTTAATAAGATTTCATGAATCACTTTAACACCATTTCATAGAGATAGCTAGTATCTTTCTTTCGTTTCCAAAGTAATTATCGTTATATAAATTTTTAAAAAAGTTTTCATATTGAAGGCCCTCCAAAAAAAAAAAAAAAAAATTAAATTCTGGATCCACTAGTGATCTGGAAACACAGATATTAAAAATGTGTAATTTATAAATAACTACGAGATCGGTTGTTCTGAGTATTGCGAATATCAGGGTTAAGGCAGTATTTACTCAAAAAGACTAACAAATATTTCTAATCAATTCGTGATTCGTGATATAAAGATTCTGATGGAGGCGCAATACTCTTTAAAAAAAAATTAGCTGTGAAACTGTTAACGTTGTATTTCAGTTATCGAAAGAATAGAATTCAAAAGTTTAGCCAACAGTTGATGAGAATTATCATGATGTTGACATATTCATCACAATTTTTTAAATAGTTACTACTTGATCGGACTCTAGATTTTAAGATACAGACGTTAATCTTGAGACAGAATCACCATTAAGAAGTTCATTACTTTATTTTAAAAAAATAATATTTCCATAGATGCATACATTACAAATAGTAAATCATATTAGTAAGTATTTCTTTTCAAATAAGTAATTTTTTTAAGCCCAGTTTGCTTAAATTTTATTTATTACCCTTGTTTGATTTCAATATAAAGACCACTGCCGTAATTATTAGTCAAATGTGGATGAATATAGCGACCATGGGCGTTTATAATGACTAAGTTTATCCCTTCGAGGTGATTATAGACGATATACACTGTATTTTTATTTCCAATTTGAAAAATGGTTATGTACCGAAAAAATACCCTGTTTTGAAAATTCCTAGACTTTTCTCACTTTTCCAGGTGTGTCGCCACCCTAATGTGGATCATCAGAGCGTGTTTCGAGCACTGAAGGTGTACAAATATTCATAGTAATCTCCATTTTAGTGCTTTAAAATGTAGAACCCAGAAGAACTATCCAGTACAGGAGTCTAAATAAATTATTTAAAGCGGCTAGACTAGCATACAGGGCATTGGGAGTTAGGAGTAACAATTAATGAGTTAAAAACTGTCAATTTCTAGTCTGTTATATCTACAATATACGTTATGTATCTACAATTATTATTAGTTATAGTCAAGTCAAACAGCTCTTATAGATGTAACCTAGTGTACTAGAAAAGAAATAGAATAGAAAATAAACTTTATTCTGGGACGATGTCCCCTTAGAATAACAATAATGAACAGTTACAAAAGAAAAAAAATACATATCTGGCCAAAAATTAACCTAATATAGATTCAAACAATATATACAACAACTTAAATAATAGTATGTAAACAACTAAAAAATAAAATCTTCTCAACTATTGTAATTACTATTATAATTGTACTGGAAAAAATGAAAGAAAAAGCAAAACCAACAGAAAAGAAAAAATATCAGAAGTACGTAAATAAAAAGTATTGACTTGTTATGTTAAAACCCAAACAGCTAAAACATACAAAATATATACAGCAAAAATAACTGAGTATACTATTATAGAATACTCGGTTATTTTATTCATTGATCGGGATTCTGGGTGTAGTGTGGTCTGGGTGATCTTGAACCCGTCCGCCATCTTGGGCTATCGAAAGAGATCTAGCACCTATCCTTCTATTTTTCAAACAAAACTCATGCACTTATTTGATAAATAAGAAAATAATTATTTATATATGTATTAACCGATTTTATTACTAGCTAATATCGTAAGAATTCAATTAGGAAACTACGATAATGCGACATAGGTCGTTGGAACAATGCTGCTTAGTGTTAATTGATTTTTAATTGAAAATAGAACGCGTTACGGAAGTGAAAGTAACGGAATGGTCTATTTCAAACTTCTTCCTAGGAAAAAAAAAAAAAAAAAAAAAATAGACACATGCCATTATGATATTTCTTCAACCTCCACCGTTATTGCAGTTGATCACGCCACGACCTCTAGCTTTCACCACAACAAACTGCTATCAACCTCAAAAATATTTTTGTCACAAACACAGCCATTATTATATAAATTACAATTATATACCCTGTGAGAACTCACACAATAGATAACTATCCTTTTCTTAATGTATTCGACGAATTATCGACATCAGGAATGATTGTATACTTGAATACATATATTTTTCTAGTACATTTCAAATTTTTTAATGATTATCATTTTAACTTTTTTAAATCACTTCTGTGAAATTCGATTTCCATTGATAAGTCTTCATTCATCAAGATCCATTTCTCCTAACAGCCGGAATCAATAATATTTTATATAGTGAGGATTTTTCAAAATTGATTATATGTTTTTGTCAAAAACCAAATTTTACTTAATTTTAAATTTTTCAAAATTAAAAATATTATTTGGAATTTCATCTTCACTGCTAATAACGACAAATAAAACCCGGAAAGAACAAGAAATAAAGTTTCGAATAAAGAAACACTAAACAACATAAAACTAAAAAAATATAAAATTAATAAGGTAATATGATTATGGAAAAAATTGTTGTGCATATTACATAACATTCTACTTAAATTAGTAGCATTCATTAAAGAGTGCAAGCTAAAATTCAAATATATTATTAGATTTTAAGTTACTAAACCTTGTAATAAACATATTTGAAATAATTTTAAGTAATCAATAAATATAAGTTAAATTCAACACGCGACCTTATTGTATGCTCTCTCCCCATTTCACCTATTTCAGTACTTATCTACTTTATAGGGAGCGGGATTGCTCAATGGATAAGACACTGACTTTTTAAACTCAAGGTTCTGGGTTCGAATCCGACTGATTGCAAGATAATTTTACTTTATTAAATCACTTCTGTGAAATTCGGTTTTTATTGATACCTCCTCATTCATCAAGATCCATTGCTCCTAACAGTAGGAATCAATAATATTTTATATAGTGAGGATTTTTTCAAAATTTATTTTATGTTTTTGTCAAAAACCTATATTTTACTTTATTTGGAATTATTCAGGATTAGAACTATTATTGAGAATTTTATCTGATTGCAGGAAATTATTTATCATATTCCATTGGTCATATATCGATCCTGAGATTGAGAGACCACCCTGTGGCATACATAGCCAATGAAAATTGGGTACTCTTAATTCAATAAATAATTTTAAAAAATGATGGTTGAGCGAGATCCAACCCGATCACCCTCACTGTACAACCGCATAGGTTTTTATTTATCTACTTTATAGAAAATGGATATGGCCATCTTCTATAAAATAGGCAAAGTGGGTTTCCCGAACCTAGAGAATGAAAATTATCTATTATTTATTTTATCTTAGTTAATTATCTTTAAGAGTTAAAATGCTGTGTTCGAGTCTAGCAGATGTAATTTTTACTGCTTTATTGATTCCCTGAATCCCTATTAAAAGCAACACTACACCTATCAAAGAACCAGGAACAAGGCAAGAAGACAGAAAGAACTGATTATACAGAGCTACACGGTAAGGTATAGCTACTGTTAATGGAATGGCCTTATAAAGCTCGCAGACGCGCGAGCTCCAAAGAGAGAATAAATTATCGAACCAACCTCCTACAACCTTGCTCACTTTCACTCACACCTACTTCTTCGCGGTTTTCCATTTCTTTGTTCTCGTCTGTGAGGATCGGCCAAATATGGGGCACCAGGAATAGAATAGGCTATAGGAGGAGGGGAGAGGGCATACACTTGAATATAATGGTAGAATGCAAAAATTAAGTACATACTAAGTAGCTCTGTGCTAATAATTCGCATAATACATTGTTGAGTAAAAAAATGAAAACAAAAAAAAACAACATGAAAATAAGTTATTGAAAAGTTATTTTTGACAGAGTTCAATTTTTGAGGCGGGTATATTACGACGGATTTATGAATTTTCAAAATGAAAAGTTTCAAATTAAAAGATAAGCATGGAACAGACCGCAGTGTGTGTAATTGTATATAATCTAAGAATATTTAAATTTTACTTTCGATTGCACTGTTTTTAAGAAGAAGAGGGGAATAAAATATCTTGGGAAGAGTGGGGAAAGTTTATGCACCATCAAAGAAGACGTAGAGGTCAGCCCATCCAGTCAATAGTTCATTTTTATTTTTAGTTCACCTTAAGATTCTGGCCCAATCCAGATACCTGTCCTTCCATAATAAACTTCAGAATCATCTCAACCCTCTCGTTTCTAACCTTGCTTCCCCTTCAATTCCTGCTAACCCTCCGATGAGTCTGAAAAGAAGATGGCCCTGGGATCTCCTAATGTAGACATATCATTGGAGTGCTACCATTGGGTAGTTTCTTAACAAGTGTTTCAACGTCATTATATCCATATGTTCAAATTTACTAGATGTTTTTCTTTAATACACTTGTAAATATCATTAAGAAATATTAATAACAAAAAAAAAGCGGCAAACAGATGTTGGATCGAGGCAACATAAATCAAGCAGGTAAATGACAACAAAAACAAATATTTCTCAGTACAAAACTCTGATTCTTCCAGTCCTTAATTTTTTTCCTGACTTATTTTAAGACTTGAAAGAGAAGATAATAATGTTCAAAACTCAGGTTTGATGAGGAATTCCTAAAGAAACCAGTTCAGCAGTTATTATTTTAAAAATAATGGAATGCTATTCATCTCCTCAAATATTGCACTTGTTAACTATAAAGATATTTAAGTTTTATTTCAGAGCTCTACTCAAAAATATAAACCAAAAACAAAAGAAATTTTTTTTTTGAAAATATATATAATCCGAGATGTCATAGAGGGATTTAAAATTGTCCTTCTTCGTCTTAATTTTTAATGGATTATTATTTTGTCGTGGGCTATAGTAAAAATTTGTCACAATTCCAAAAGATTTCTTTTCTTTTGATACCTAGTTAAATAGTCTGGAAATATATATTTTTTTAATATTTCCCTCTTAATTTTTTTTTTTTCAAATACAAAAAATAATAATGATTCAAACAATATATGGATCAGACAATATTATGTGTTAAACCTAATTAACCATAAACTTCTTTAAAATATCCATCTTAAACAAAGCCCAATCCTAAAACTCCTCCCCCTAACTTGGAACTTGAGAAAGGAGCAGTCGAATGGCTTCAATGTTCGCCCGAAGTAGAGTATTCACAAAGAGAAGGTTTCCTGCTCAAGTCTTTGTTACGAGTTGGCAATCTGTCGGTCCAAACTAAAGCACAAAGCCCCCTACTTCTTTCCCTCAGAGAAGTCTGTTTTCACGTCTTAAGGATTCAAGAAAACTTTTTTTTATTTGTTTATTATTATTTATTTCTTTAATATATTTTTTTCTATTAGTATTACAGACCTCAAAAATCTTTTGTTTCCTTAATCAGTTTTCTCCATCTCTGCCTATCTTAGGCTACTTCATCCCAGTTATCTGCATGCAGCTATATTGCATTTCTTTTATTTGGCCCTCCACGATGTTTTTGCCTATTATTGAGGCATTCATTATTGTGTGAAGGATTCCAAATGGATTGCTCTGAGCTACATGTTCCACCCATCTTAACCTCCTTACTTTAATATCAAGAAATTTTGATTGACAAGACAGCAGCTCTTTATTCGATATGTTAAGGTTCTAAACCCAGATGGATCCGGTTATCGTGCGGTGAATATTTCTCTTAAATCTTTAAATACTTTTTTTTAGGGCGATGGTTAATGTCCAGGTCTCACAGCCATATATCTGAACTGGCATAATCATAGTATTCATTATTTATCATTTACCCTTCAATTGAGATTTCAATACCTTTCAATGAGATTCTGTTAGCACTTTCCAAGAGTTTAGTATTTATTTAATAGCTTGGCAAGTGATTATTTAATATTATAATTGTGGATTGATGGTTGACTGTAGAGAATAATTGAAGAGTAGAATGGTTGGAGTGATCAGTCGAAAAAAAAAATTATAAAAATAAATAAAGATTTTTATTTTTGCAGACGTTACGCCTTCGTCAGGACTGCCCAAACGAAAGGATTCGGCAAGACAAACATTGCTGTGGTCCACCACTGAATCCTTTTGTTTGATCAGCCCTGATGAACGCCTGAACTTTGAGCCGAAACGTCGGCAAAAATAAAAATAAATATACTTATTTATTTTAATAATTTATTTATTGACTGATCACCCCAAACATTCTTCTCTTCAAGATTCGTTAAATATTCAAGATTTACATTATATACATTTATCGAATCACAAAGTGATAATGAACATTAATTATTATGAAAAATGTATTAATAAAAAGTATGAATAGATTTGACAAGGCCTAAATAATTATTTGTTAAAATGTAGAAAATGTATTCTACTATTGATATCAAAGTACTAAAACATGTACGAGAAAAACCAGTAAGCTTACAGCAACTGGTCAATCAATATTCTCAAAGCAAAGAGGTTAAGATGGTTCCGCCCATAATGCTCGGAGGAATTTATCAGGAATCCTCTACACAACCATGAATGGCTCAATATTACGCCATTATGATATTCATATCACGTGGAAGGTCAAAGAAAACCATATTGATAAATCTAATCAACAAAGATACAATAGAGCTGTATGCAGTTGACTGGAAAGAAATATCCAAAGATAACGAAAGATTGAGAAGCTTGTTTAAGGCAACAAAAGATCATCAATGTCTGAAAATAAAAATAATATATATATATAATACACGTTTCTATAATAATACACGTCGGTAGTTTCTACAGTCCAAGAGAAACCTTGCCCTCCCTCGCGATCCTGCGGCAATCTTACCGATTAAGAGCGTTAGTTGCCCGAACCGTTACTCTCATTTTTTGAGGTCATCCTCTAAGTTGTCGAGCGTTTACGTGGAAACCCATTTTTCCTTTTACTATTTTTTTAAAAATTTGTGATTATTTAGTAAAAATGTCCTAAGCTGACATAAACCTCCGCTTAATTTTTATATTTATAAATCTTACAATAATGTTGTTTTGTTTTGAAGTTGAAGTAGAAAAATAGCCGACTTTTCTAAATACCAGATAATCAGGACGCAGTAATTTTAAGATTTTTATTAATATAGTTGCTAACGTTTCAAACCAAGCTTGTGGGTCAAGAATACAACGGTTCTTAAATTGTTAAAATGTAGTTCATGGGACTACATCGTTTTAAGAACCAGATAACCTGTTTTTATGGTCATATCAAATGGTTAATTGGGACTAATGGGTTCTTACAGTATTTGAACGCAGCATTACTGTGTGAATATACCAGAGAAATTTCTGAGATGACGTATGAAAAATAAGAATGAGATTAAAGGACACAGGCTAAAAGCTAAGACATAGGTGATAAATAGTCAGGACGCAATCATTTTAAGATTGTTATTGTTGCTAACGTTTCAAACCAAGCTTGTGGGTCATCTTCAGGGCTTATTTACAGTACTGAAGGTATTCGAGTACTAGTATTTGCAACATGGTGGTTTCAGTACTTGAACACCTTCAGTACTGCAAACATGCCCTGATGATGACTAACAGGCTCAGGTTGAAACGTCGGCAACAATAAAAATCTTAAAATGACAGCTTCCCGAATATTCATCAACTTAGCTTTTAGGAATGTCATTTAATCTCATTCTTATTTTTTAAACATCATCTCAGAAATTTCTCTCATAAATCCACATAGTAATGCTGCGTTCAAATACTGCAAAAACCTATTTGAAATGATTTGCTTAGATAAAAACAGGTTATCTGGTTCTTAAAATGATGTAGTCCCAAGAACTCCATTTTAAAATTTTTTTGTTAAATCCGTTCCAACCGTGAACAGTTTACCTCGTTATTTTAATAACTAGTTAAATAACTACCAATAGAAGAAGTCTTGGCCATGTAGACATTTTATTAATTGATAAATAATTGTATTTACTGTTCAGGTTTTAATTTTGAGGAGCTCTTCGTTTGTTTTTTCTCGGTAACTGCAGGAACCATTATACTTTGAATAATAAAATTTTATTTTTTCATGAAACGTGCTTATATTTATTAGCTGTAGTACATGCATTATAGTTTAACAACAGATCATATAGTGATTTTTAAAGTATGGTATCAGTCTCATATCAAACATAAAAAGAAATATGAACCAATGAAAAAAAAAAACTTTTCTACTCGCTCAAAATCTCTTGAACTCTCTAGTAATATATCAATGAGCTACAAGCCTTCAGGTAGATAAATACATTTTAAAAATATGGCTGGATAAATGTTCAATAGTAACAATTAAACTCTTTATGAAACAATAACTTTTCAATTCAAAGACACTTATTATAAGGAACAGTTTAAATAAAAATCTTATTACTACAATACATACAGATTTGGATCATCTAAGCAATACTATCTCAGCAGACTTACCTGTAAACAAAGAATAAATATATAAGAAATTGTGTTTAATATATTAAAAGAATATTATCAGAAACAGATATAATGTTTTTCAGATTTTATTATCTTTGAAAGTGGTGTCCATTTAAGGTCGTCAACAATATAAATTTCTTTTAACCAATCACAATCACATTATACACTAAAAATCAATTTAATATTTATTCAATTTGTTAGTAACATATTACAATATTTTTCAAACCCTTAAATATCTCCTGATATGGTAAAATGAACTAACACCACTTTTAAAGAAAACGTCTCATATAATAGAAAAAGTAAGAAGTTATATTAAAAAAGAGGGAGAAATATACAACATAATAAAATAAATTAAGCGTAATTTATTTTTAAAATAACTATTACTAGTGTTGAAGAGCAAAGTATATTTTAAGGAATAAAGGTAATATGGATGGTGTATAAAATAAGAAAAAGTTATATGCAATAAAATGTTTATTGATTGATTACATAGAACGGAGCATATTTTATTAATCATAAATATTTGTTATAATACGGTAGTATAAAATAGAGTTGACCAACGATAGTCGATAATATCGATATTATCGATTATAGATATCGTCTCTTCGATATTTTAATTACAAAATTAAAGTTAAAACTTACGTTTTCGGGAAGCGTCAGGAACTACCCGAATCGGAACGTTAAAAAAATATACTCATCTAATCTGTTTCATCAAGTCTGCACCTATGATGTATATTATCACATGTTTTACTGTTCGTCGAGTGCATTACGAAAAATGAGGTATTACGAAAGTTCTGGCTGAGTTATACTAATGGGATATAAAAATAGTTAATATTGATATAGTATTTTTTCAAGACAATTTTTAATACAGTTAAATATTACAGTTTATTATATTTAATATGTCACTAACTAATAAAGATGTTTTTTGTATTTTCACACAATGGGGTTCAGGCCTGGCATTCATTTAAGAATGTGGGTCAAGGCAGCTGTGATTGGAGCAATCTGTTTACAGAGGCGTCCCATCCAGTCTTTGGGGCAAACAACATTTTGGAAAATATATCAACCCCAATCTGTAGTTTTAGCTAACAATATTTGTTTATATAGAAAAATTAATGTTTATATATATATATCCATAAGTACACTGTAGACGTTTTCTTACTTTTATATACCATAATAAATACATAAATAAGAAAATACTTAAATAAAAAAAAAAAAACTCTAACGGACATATACTTATAAAA
This sequence comes from Nezara viridula, assembly GCA_928085145.1. NCBI lineage: Eukaryota > Metazoa > Arthropoda > Insecta > Hemiptera > Pentatomidae > Nezara > Nezara viridula. The sequence goes on along the minus strand of OV725083.1, from coordinate 2,969,308 downwards.
TAGAAATGTACTTGCATATCTGCTTGAATTAAAGCAATATGTATCAATTATTTTTTTATAAAACTTGAATACATTTTTTGTTACATCGGTTTTGCCCAAAATCAATCTTGGTCTTGCAAAGTAAATATTTGAAAAAAAAATTCAGGTATGCAGTTAAATCTACATTAAAAAATCCTGTGTGTCCACTTACACGACTTTCCTACATTTTTGCCAAAGCCTAATTTTGTCAAACAATTTCTGTTAAAAGTAGAGGTAATAGGGAAGCTTGTGTGATGAAGACAGATTTTTTTTACTTTCACTTAGTTATCTTTTTTCTCTTATTTTCCCCTTGCTGACACCAGGATATGAACCCGTAACCTTACATCGGAAATTGAACTTCGTTAATATTTGTTCGAAATGAACGATTTTATTTTATTTTTTGTTTTGTTGGTAATTTAATTACCTTTCAAAAGTTTTATTATAAATTGTACCGTAGAATACAACACGCCTATCAGTTGCAAGACCAAGACTGGTAAAAAAAATCGATTTTTTGAATAAAAATCGAGGCAAAATAGTTACTAATACTTGACAATTTTAGTTACTATGTGTAAAGAATTTGTGTAACAAATATACTTTTGCATTTAACTCTTCTGATTTTTCATTCAGACTTAGTTAGGTTTCTCATATCTAAAAAAATACAGTAATATCTCTCTAGTAATAAGCTAATAGATAACTGCAAGACTGTTACGAGAGTCTTGAGCATGACCAAGACCTAGACCAAGACTGAGTTAGGAACACCAAACTCGTCTTGGTCTCGCATTTGGGCAACACTATTTACCATAGTCAAATTTGAATATCGATATAAATATATTGGAATCGATATCGATATAAATATATATTCCAACTCAGAGAATAAAATACAAAAAACGCCCATTATTTGGGGTCAGTATAGCTTACTCACTATTTACGAATATCTGGTTCATAATTACCTATGTTTCGAATTCAATGATATTGTACATTGAGAATAAAATACACCATTTTTTAAATAAAAGATATTTTGTAAAAACTACTTTCTACAAATTATATTACAATTGTAATAATTGTTTACAACGTTAATCAGGTCGTGAACGTGATAATTAGTACAATTACCAGGTGGTTGGTTATAGGTACCACATTACCGAGGTGTTTGTTTACCTTCGTGTAGGTGGTGGTTCCAACACAGTCCTATGTTCGACCGCACTGTACATACAGTGTACAACCCCACAGGGAGTATATTCAATCCGACAGCTGTAATACAGAGTCCGATTCAGGAATAATAGTAATAATTAATCATTGATAAATAAATACGTTTTATTGATAACATTGACAATTCTGTGAAAAAAAATACAGCGAAAAAGAAACTAGGGTAAGCATGGACATAGCTAAGAAAATATTTTTATTATTTGGCTTACGTCGCCTTAATTATTATAGTTATAAACTTCTCCGTTGGATATTTACAATTCCTAGGGTCTACTTTTTCTATTTAATACTTTAAATTTGAAAAAATATATTCAGTTATGCAGTTAAATCTGCATTAAAAAATCTGGTGTGTCCACTCATACGACTTTCGTACCTTTTTGCAAAAGCCTAATTTTGTCAAAAAATTTCAATTAAAAGAAGAGGTAATAGTGAAGCTTGTGTGATGAAGGCAACAGTTTTTCTTACTTTCACTAAAATATCTTTTTTCTCGTATTCATCCCTTTTTGACACCAGGATATATCTTACATTGGAAATTGAATAGCTGTAACTTCGTTAATAGTTGTCCGAAACGAACGATTTTTTTTTGTTTTGTTGGAAATTTAATTATAAATTTTACCATAGAATATATACTTAGCGAATTATTCCCCAAAACATTTTTCTTTTCTTTATAACTTTTTTTCGTCCATGTACGAAAATTGAAAGGACAATACTTGAAACATTATACGAAAATTTCATCAAAATCGTTAGAGCCGTTTTCGCGCTACAGTCTATAGAAAAAATGTTTTTCATTTATTGCGCAGCAGCTATTGCGCATGGAGCACTCAATTTCTGTCACATGCATCAGTAGTCAAAACCCTATAAAATTAAAAAACAAGTAACAAAATCGGTCGTTACCTAGTACCCGAGAAAATCTTGGCACAGACAGACAGACAAACCAATGGCTAAAAATGTCTTTTTGGACTAAGGGGCTCTGAAACTTATAGATCCGTCGAAAACCGCATATCGGAAATTTGACCCGATTGTAATACTTTCCTTACCTAGTATCGATAGAAAAGTAAAAAAAAAAAAACACCTTTTTGCAAGTGATGGACACTCATAAATTTAATTGTTCTAGTAATGGACATACCTCAGAAAAATTGATTTAACTATAAATATAACGATAAAGATAAAATAACATAAATGTTCAACTTATTCTTAGCAAAACTGTTAGTAGGAAGGTATGAAACACACTGATCTCAAGATCACCATGGAATTAACAATGAAAGGTATTTTAAAATTTTCTTTTGGAAACTTTGTTCATACAGTTGTCAATAGAGGGCATTGTTCTTCAATATAGAAAAAACTGGAACCTTTAAATCAACAAGAAAGTTTATTATTTACATTTAAAGACCAACCTATCCATAACTTGTGAGTTCACCTTAATATATTTCATTTTAAATCTTAAATTAAGCGTGTACAATGCAATGATAAAACCAGCGAGAATTGAACACTAAACATCATCATGGAAAGAAAACTTGAAAGATTTAAGAGAAAAATCATCCGTATGATAAGAAGAATTTAAATAATCGAAAACAACTTTAATTTTGTGTCCTTTATTTTAATATAATTTCATTTTTTTTTACAATTTCGTGTTTAACTTTAGTGATAATTTAATAAAGCTCTCTCATACACACAGAGCCAGCTGTTATATTCAGTTATGTTATATATGAGTAATATTCGACACTTTACCGAAATTCCCGAAACCAAGCAGGAATTATACTGCGAGCACGTGGAATAATATTAACTTAGTGAATAAAACGAAATATAAAAGATGTGCAGATAAAGAGATAATTTCCTCGTTACAATTCGCTGATTATTTTGCATCCATTAATTCCAATCAGAAAGCTAATTATCTGAATTCAAACGTGACTTTTCATAAACCTCATTCGCTTCAGTTCACATTATTCTGTTTTAAAATCTACACTAGTAAGGGAGGCAACATAATAAGCATAGGATAAATAATTACTTTTCAATATATTCAATAAATTGTATAATAAAACAGAAGAAAATAAAAAATAAAATAGCCTAACCTCGACATCGGTAATATACAGCGATTTTAAAGTCAAAAAAATTTAATTATAATAATTTAGTTCAGAGTTATTAAAGAAAAGTCAAAAATAATCACACAAACAATTAAAAATTGATTCAATTAAAAAATAATTAATTTCACCATAGTAACTAGGATCTGCTGTATATTTGTCAGTGAAATTAAGTTATATTAACAAAAAGTCAAAAGGTTTTTCTGATGCATTTTGCTAAGATAATTGGAATTAACTAGTAGGCCCGTGCGAAAAATTCGCACAGCATATTGTTATTAAATGCAAATTAATAAGAAAAGAAAATAATGCAACGTATCAACAAATAAAGAAATAAAATGTTTCTTTATCGATAAATATAATCGACAAAGAAAACAAAAATTAATTTAAATTTTCATTTTTGTTTGGAACCAATATGTTTACAAATTTCAGTTCAGTAAGCTGTATCTTTGCTAAAAATTGTCAGATTTCGATGATTTTTTTTTTCTTTTTGTAGTGAATTTAGTAATATTTTATATAATCATGAGGACTATTATGCCCGCCTGAAGGAGAAGGAAGCATTCGAAATTGGTGGCTCAATCTTGAGATTTGGTGAAAAATTAACGATAATATGGCTTGCCGATCAAAAACCCCATCGATACATAATATAAACTCCTCTCTCGATCATAGAGACCTCAAGTCACGTGCAATACGAAATGAGACATGTATTGCATTTTAAATTAATCAATGTAAATATCAATTTTAAGATAATGAATCTTTTTTATTGCAGCTAAAATTTATGCGATATTTAAAAAAATACAAAAACCCAATTATAAATAATTTTAATATGCCATGTTAGAAAGTGATTATTTGGATCAACGATTAGTTGATGCGAAATGATTGAAGAGTTGGATTCAGTACATCAAAATCAAATCAAAACGGTGAAAAAAAACTTGATTTATTTAGATAGACAATCTTAAAAGAACATATTTTTAAAACTATATTTAACAAACATTGGATTCATAAAATAATATTCTGAGCCATCACACCTGCCTCTTCGAACTAAAAATAATATAAAATTGACACAGCCCAAGACGTGAAATGGAAACACTCAAAGGTTTCGTGAGCTCTTTATATCTCAGCCTTGTTATTAAAATTCTGTCTAGACTATTCCCATTCAGCAGTGGCCAAAATAGAATCAAATTTAAAAGCCAGGTAATTGAAAAGATGTTTTTAGAAAGATTTTTATAGCATCACATTAGTAAAAATAAAAATAAATTCTTTACACATATATAGGTTAACATTTCGACATATTAAAAAACACTGCATTTAGCCTAAGCTTTTGAGACAACATAAGAACAGAAAAAAACATAAGATTGAATAAATAAATACCATAAAGAGCATATTTCATAACAATCTGAAAAAGATAACTGGACAAGACATGGTTTATCATCACAAGGCAAACACAAACTGAAGGAAACGAAAGGTTACATCATCACACCTAAGGAAGGTTATAGTCCAACAGCTGATTAGTAATAACAGAAAAAAAAATATAATACTATACCAATTAACTATAATTATTTTAAAAGAATAATTAAATTAATAACAATTCGTATTTTTTAATGTTTCTTTTAGTATATCATTCGCTTCCATTTATTTTTCAAAAAAACTTGAATATTTCGAGAATCTATAGTGCGATCAAGTGATCTTGTGCCATATTGGAATAGAACTTGATAATTGTTACCCTTCAATAAGGCAGATTGCATTATTTGCTGTGAAATAAAAAAAAAAAGTTATATTACAACAGCTGACCAGTAATAACAGAAAATAACATACTTAGACCATTCAACTATAATTATTTTAAAATAATAATTAAATTAATAATAATACACTAAATAGTTGACAGATATTAGTATTTTTTTATACTTATTTTAGTCGATCAGTTGCTTGCATTTGTTTTTTCTAACAAACTCGACTATTTCAGGAATCTACACTGTGTTTACGCAATCTTGTACCCTGGCATCCATATTATAATAGTACTTCAAAACTAGATTTTTATTTTTTAATGCATTTATGTGAAATGAATTTAGTAAAATTGTAATTAAATTTTAAAAATAAAATATTACACAACTCTGTCTTGACCTAATTTGAAAATACAAAACAATGTGCGGATGTAGTGGTTTATATTTTTAATTCATTATCGACATAATAGTTTCAATTGTTTTTTTGTTTAATATTTCTTTTTTTTGTTTAATCTGCGTAAGTGTATTTAAAATTTACTTCTATTTATATAGTTTTCGTAATTTATCAATGCTTTTCATAAGATTTAATTATCATAAACACAAACGCGTTATGGTATAACATGTGTTAAAATTTATAAATAAAGACAAAGAAACATAATTTGTGCCCATACTACAATCACATATGTTAGTTGTGATAACAATATTCTGGACAATTATACACATTGTGAATATTATGCAATTTAAATTATTCATAAAAAAAAAATCGTGAATTAAGGCGTTATCAGGTCACATCAACAGCCTAAGAATAACAAACAAAAAGTTAATTTAAACGGAAAATCTTTATGAATATTTACATATGTTGCGATATTGCTAATCAGCTGTTCGAATACCTTTCTTACCTTTATATAGTTATATAAATTTTATTAATATAGATGAAGAAATAGATAGGTGATGGGTCGCCATGGAAACCGATTGACTCTCTATTAGAATCTTTATACCCGTTTTTCACTAAATAGCCCATAACTTCTCGTGCTTTTCTCCTAATTCAATGTTTCTACGACCGTTGGAAACCTTTAGGCTCTTTAAGCCTATATAAAAAACGTTTATATTTAACTCCCTCATAAGGAATAAATAAAGAAAAACTCGAAACAGGTTTTAATTTTTTATCTCCAAGCCTAATTTATTTACGAACTTCTGGTTTGTGCCATTTCGTGTATATTATAGGGCCCTAAATGCATGACAATTTTCGGATGGTTAAGTAGGGCCATATCACATGACAACTTTTGTGGTTTTTTCTTCAATATTTGTTTTAATTGTCTTCGAGTTATTAAATATCCACAAAAATAATGTGAGATACTTTAAAACTTTTTTTTTTGCTTTTATTGTAATATTTTTGCAATATCCAAAAGATAACATCAACAGAACCGAGAACAAATCATTTAATACTTCAACGAAAGTAATTGCCTGACTAGAATCGAGAGCTATCGAGGTAAGACAAACATGGATCTACTTCACTTCTATTCCCCTCGCTAAAGGAGCAGACCAAACATTTCCCAGCGAGCAACATCATCATCATCATTTAACCGTCCCTCCAAGGCCACATTGATCAGCTGAGGACACAATTAAACGAGAAGGAAGATCCGATCGCCCCGCCATCTGCAATTCAAATCAACATGGACGTGCTCGCTGCTATTCCTGAAGCCAATCAGCCTGATTAATAGTTACGGCAAATTAGATTTCGGTATCCAGGGATTACTCAATTATAATTCCGATAGAGAAGTGTATGAAGGTGTAAATCACTGCATACATTAAGGGCTAAGGGTGGATCGTTCGAATGGAAACTATTGGCGATGCTGTTCAACTTAAGACCGGGACGCCAGATAGAACCATAAATACCTAGGATATGCAAGTGATAAAGTAGATTCTGATAAGAGAAGCAGCGCAGATCGGCGTACAAATAAATGAAGATAAAAAAATCCAACCCAGCAAAAAGAACCTGCATAAATAGAAAATCTTTTTCAAGAGAAGACCTATTACCAAAATAACATCAATGAATGAACGAAGATCTAAGATAGACCATCACAAACACAGCTTTCTTGTCTTCTTAAAATGAATATTTTATAGATTTAGAAAGATCGTCCCCTCTGCGAATGTGATTAGGGTGAACAGAATACAGCGTATACTACAAACGTACAGGGCACTCTCCCAGCAAAGGATCATGGACCAGATCGGGTCCTCTTCAACTAAAGTAGAAAGGAAACTATATGGAAACCTGGAGGACCTGAGGAGGATTACTGAATTCTCCATTTTAATTCCTGACCTAGCCATGTAAGGAAGAACGCAGAAGAAGAACTAGAATCGATTAATAAAATTCGACTATCTGACTAGTTTAAGGTCTGCAAGTAGGTACGTAACTATTTTATCACGACCTAAATATTCCTATTATTTAAATTTTCATTTATATCCAAGGGTGGGATAATCCACCTCTCGTGTGGACACCTCCAAATTATAGAAATGTACCTGTGTAATGCAGGCCCCGTCCTCTCATGTTTGATGTATACAAATTGTAATATATCCAACTGTTTTGTTAAGATTTTTTCAAAGGAAGGAGATGGTCCTGGGTGGCGGTCATAAATAGGCTAAATAGTGAAAAAACTATTTTATTAAAAGCTAACGTTTCGATCCAACTTTGCAGGTCTTCTTCAGATCGGATGTGTGTTCAGCTAGGAATTTCACTTAGAACACACAGAAGTTGGTTAGAAGAACAGGAGTTGGTTCTAAATGAAACTCCTAGCTGAACACAGCTCTCTGAAGTAGTCGGGTCGAAACATTGGCATTTAATAAAATAGTTTTGCCACTATTTAGACTATTTATGACCGCCACCCCGGACCATCTCCTTCCTTTATAATGCAACAGTCAACTAAACTATTAAATATTCATTAAGCTATTTTCAATTTTATCCATATGCATATAACAAAAATTGAAACAGTTGATATTTAAACTTATTCTTCAATATTCAATATTATATAGTTAGTTTCACAATAATTGTGCTGAATTTTTACACATAATAATAACTACCGCCTCCTTTTTGTTTTGTTTTTTACCCATTTTCTTTCCCCCAATCAAAACATGCAACCCATTACTGAGTATTGGCCTCCTCAAGCAACTTCCAACAGTTGATGTACAGCCATCCTCCAATGACGAATTCCAAGTAGGTCCTTAAATCCTCTCTCAAATCATCCATCCAGTTCTGGGCGGCCTCTCGTCGAACAATTTTTTTCGGTATCTCATTCTTGCGACATGTCTCGCCCAGCTCAGTCTACTGAACTTAACATTCTTCCTATATTGGGTGCGTTAAGGAAGGAGTATATTTCTACGTTCCTGAGCCTTCTCCAAGTTGAACCATTTTGTCAGTCTACATCTCATGATATGAATGCAAGGAGGTGAAGATAGGTGGCAGATGTAGCTCGAAACAAGAAGAGCTGTACTGGAACAGTTTAATGGAAGACAAGAGCCAAAGATGGCTGACCCAAAAGGCTTGTAATGCCAAAAGTAAGAAAATAACCTAATAAATAACCTGTTATGAAGTAATATAGTATAGTAACGGCTACTATAACCTGTTATGAAGTAATATAGTATAGTAACGAGTACTTACCAGACAGAGAACCTGCGCCTGGGGAAGGCGAGGGGCGGGGGGAGGCTGGTGGAGAGGGGCTGGCCCTCGGCGCGCAGCTCGGCCAGCCTCGGGTTCGGCGGGCTCCGGTCGGCTCGGCTCCGCAGGCTGTTCCATCGGCGCAGGCGCACTTCTCGCTCCATCACATCTCTCTGCGTCATCAGTACTATCTCATGGGTCTGTCCGGTTCACAACTTCACATCACACGCATGCGCACAGTCGTACTAATCCAATAATTTATCGATATCGGAGCACATTAAGAGTGCCGTACGAATAACAACCTCTACCATAATATACTAAATTTATATAGCACTTAATTTAATTAAATAACAAAACATTTTTATGTAAAGCGGTATACATAATCCATTGATATGAACCTAAATTAAATTTAGCAAATCAAATATATATTAATTTCTTATAAACTCTTAAAATAAATATAGGCGAAAAATAGATTGCATCATTTAGTAGGAGAAGTTAGTTTCGAATTATGTTTTATGCTTTCGTCGGAACTGGCACAAAGAAAATATGGAAAACAATTGTGTATTCCACTTAGATATCAACCCTCAACCAAATCCTACTTAACATGGTAAACTCTTAAAACCATAATTTTTTTAAGGAAGTTAGTCGACTATTCTACATATGATGGGTGATAAATATTCAGGATGCAGTTTTCTCAATTTTTTTTTTTTTTAATTTTTATATATGCCAACGTTTCAACCCAAATATATGGGTCATCTTCAGGGCGTGGTTTGAGCACTGAGGGTGTTCACATACTCAATTACAGTACAGTTGAAGTACAGAGTACTTGAACATCCTCAGTGCTCAAACCACGTCCTGAAGATGCCCCACATGTTTGGGTTGAAACGTTGGCATATATAAAAAAAACTTAAAAAGACTGCGTCCTGAATATTTATCACCCATCTTAAAACCATATATATTGGTTAACTCCTAACATAAATGAAAGCGAATAGCAGTAATAAACCATTATTAAGAAAAAAAAAAAACAATCCATTAAGGACCTTGTGTTCAGTACTTAGTAAGGAAATACTGTTTATTGGTCAACTGTTTATTGGAGGTGATTTGACCGAAATCGCAAATCAAGTACCTTTATAGAGAGTGGGTGTGCTCCAGGAAGGTCAACAGACCTCAGGTTTGATCAACGGCCGAAGAGATAGAATACATACTTTATCTACCATGAGGCAGAGTAGAACCTGGGACTTTGAGCATTGGAAGTCAGCGCCTTACCACTGAGCTACTCCACTCTCCTAGCATTCCCTAAATACTTACAAAAATAATTGATTGAATAAATTTTAAATTTTTATATAGGACTTTTTTTAAATCAGAGAGAGTTTGAGTAAGTGAATAAGGGTGTGTTAGGTTCGTGTTCAAGTTTTGCAGAGGGATACTGTTTGCTTATTTTGTTCCATTTATTTTGAATTCATTTAAAAGCTGAACTTAAGTTAGCACAGGTGTATTTTTTAATAATTAATTTCATTAAAAACAATTTTTTTTTACATATCAAATCCTTCTTGGGCCCCTACCTCCACATTCAGAACTCATTGTTATCTTATAACGATGACTGTTACGTTGCTAATCTATAACCGACCAATGATTACGTAAGTTAAGAGGAACTGCTTTGTGATTAGTTAGGAGTCACTTCAGTTACCAGGAAACATCTAGGTTTCGGTTACTAGTAATTGTTTCATCAGTTAACAGCTGTTACGTTTAAGTATTTAAAGTTATTAAGGTACCGTTAAAACTGTTAACTTACATAATCTATAAGGATCTGGGTAAATCAGTAATCAATTAGAGATACAGATAGAGAAACCTTTTCTTTTCCATGTATCAAAATACTTAAACCAAAACAGTAAAGCTTAAGTTTTGAATAACTTAAAAATACAGGGAAATCATAACTAAAAAAATAAAACAGTTAATTTTTCTTCTATTCATAACTGTTATATTTTGTGTCTTAAATTATGTTGTGTCCACCGTCAAAAACCTTGGAATAACCTTCGATCAAACGCTTTCCTGGAAAAACCATGTACCCAATATTTCCCGCCGTACCATTTCCACTCTAAAACGTCTAAATTACTCCCGTCACCTATTTCCAATTAAAACCCGTAGTTTCCTAGTGACTTCCTTAATTTTCCTCCACTTTGACTATTACTGTTCGGTATGTAGGGGCGTCTCTGTGATTCTCGAGGCGAAACGAAAATGTGTGATAAATTACTTTGTACGATTCATCTTTGAGATACCAAGGGATATCTCTGTTTCCCATTTTTATGCAGAGTTCAAGTGGCTTTATCCTTCGTCTTTTAAGTCATCCAACCCCACCTTCCTTCATACATCTCCGAGCTCCTCCAATTCAAATCCTCTATTCGTTCCCGGTCTTCTGACTTATAAATAAGAGCCCACCGAACCGCTTTCGACAGATCTTTCATTATCCGATCCTCATCCCTTTGGAACTCCATCCCTTCTCACATTGGTCAATCCAATACCATTCCTACCTTTAAATCCCGCCTGTTCAATCATTTCTTATCCATCCAATCTCCATGCAATTGTAAATAGACACTAATGTAAATATGTATATAAATTATTAGTTTGTTCTTCATTATTTTTACTTTATCCATTTTTTTTTTTCATTTTTTATTATCAATTGATTAAAATTATAAAGTAACTTATAATTTTTCATTTTTTTATTATGACTGTTAATTACTCTGTATTTTTATTTATGTATCTCTAAGGCGCCTTAGCCCATATTTATGTCTTTCTGTATTATTATAAAGGGACACATCCCAGAATAAATAAAGTATTATTATTATTATATAAATGGTATGGAAGATATACTTCACAGTAATTCCCGAAATTCCGTGGGTGTTAGACGCCCTGTGTTTGGAAGATATGAATAGATAATACTAAGCTTCACAACCTCTGAATATTCCATCTAAATGATATTAATGTTAATAGATGTTACGGCCGCAACGCAGCTCGGTAATGCGTTCTGTCCCAGCAGCCTTTCACCCTCAAGGCGATCCACAACGGGAAGTCATTAGTCAAAACCACTTCAGTCAGTCCCTGGAATAGTTAGTCTTAATGTAGGTCTGTCCGTACCTTCACTACCGATCCACGGTGGGCTGTCCTGAGGAATCCAGGGAAGGGACGGGGGGGGGGGGAGTTTGAGATGATGACGAGGGACACACCATTAGGTTGAGGTTAATAAACAAGAAAAAAGATATCAAAAGAACACTTGAAAAAAACAACAAACCATTTCGCTCCACTCATGTTTAAAAGTTATTTTTTTATTGAAATTTACAACTATATTAAATAAATACAACCAGTAAAAGTGCACAAATTAGAAATAATGACATGAATAGTCTTGTCAACCCAGTGGTAGCACTGCCTAAATAATTATATGTAAGATTGCGAGACCATCTTCTCTTCAGATGCCTAGCAGGTTTATCAGGGATTGAGAAAGTAGTTGGAAGCAAGTGGATTAGGATGGGACTGGAGTTTATCATGAAAGTATAGGTATCTGGCTCGGGCTAAATAAGCGACATATGGAACATTAAGGTCTTTATGAATGGTTTTCTTTTGTGACAAAATACGATGATCTTGGACTAAGTAATACGTCATTTTAGTATTTTTATCCAACACTGTCATCACCACCTATCGGCATAGGACACGTGTATCCTATCAGTTAATAACGATCCATCTATTGCATCCCAAACTCTTCAATCACACATCACAAGTCTTGAAAAATGGTTTCAAACTGGATGATTAAAATAAATTCCAATAAATCTCATCAAATTACCTTCACTCTTATTCGTAAACCTATGTCTTCCTGTCCTACAGTATCCTTCAACAATAGCCCTCTTATCCCTGTTGAACAAATCCGATACCTAGAACTCCACTTGGACAAACAACTCACTTGCAACCCCCATACTACACTGGAACGACTAGAAACCGCCCGACGTTTTCGACTACTCCAGCACTTACTAGACAAATGCTCTAAGCTTTCAATCAATTACAAACGACTCATATATATGACAATAATAAGACCTATTTGGACTTACGGAATTGAGCTATGGGGCTCCACTAAACCACCGAATTCCTCTCGTATACAACCCTTACAATCCAAAATCCTCAACGCTCCTTACTTTGTCACAAATAAAATCATCCATAATGATCTTAATGTTCCATATGTTTCCGATTTGGCTCAATCCAGAAACCTATCCTTCCATAATAAACTGCAGAACCATCCGAATCCTCTCGTTTCAAACTTTGCTTCGTCCTCGATCTCTGATAACCCTCCGAGGCGTCCGAAAAGAAGATGGCCTCGGGACCTTTAATTTGAGTACTACCAATGATTTTCTTTTCATGTTGTACATGTCATGTTACCAATGTCACATTTACTTGTTGTATTTTTTCATGTAATACAGTTGTAAATGTCATTAAAATCAATTTTTAAAAATAAATTTTAAAAAGTATTTCTATATCTATTTTCTTTTTCATTAAAAATAAAAAACATACTGGTTTAAGACAAAAGATTGTTTACAAACCATTTGCTGACATATTTTAAGAGGAATAGATTAGTCTAGATGAGAACTTTTTAACTTAAATGCCGCTAGATTCAATATAAGCCACACTGTGTGATGTGACTTTGGCAAACCAAACATCGACCCGGAACCCTCGGAAGAAATCAGTATCCAAGAAATCAATTAGCCATATATTCCTAGAAGGATATGACCGCCTCAGGAGCGCAGCGGGACCATATCGGGAAGAGAACGGTAGGCGTCAGCACACCCAGGACTCACCCACACTGGAGGAATGGAACTCCAGGATTCCAGGATGAAGACACCAACTTTCAACACGGGTTGAGATCTTAATATCAGAACTATATTGTATATAGGCGTGACTGTTTTTATGTTTTTAATTTACTTGTATTTAGGTTATTTTATTTATTTTTTATTGTATATAGTTTTTATTTATTATTATTTAGTTATTATTTTAGTATTTCTGGATGTTGCTCAAGCGTTCGATAGAGTCTGGCATCAGGGACTTCTTTTCAAACTTAAGACTATACTCCCTCCAACCTACTATCTTATTCTTCAATCTTTTCTTTCTGACAGATTTTTCTCTGTTTGCCAAGGTACAGAACTATCTACCATTAAACCAGCCCTAGCAGGGGTGCCTCAGGGGTCAGTACTGGCTCCTCTGTTGTATATTATTTACACATATGATATTCCAGATCCTCTCTATACTCTGACCGCGACTTACGCAGACGATACAACAATATTGACAAGACATCAAAATTCAGCATACGCCTCACAGACTTTACAATATCACCTAAACAATTTCTACGACTGGTGCAAACTCTGGAAAATTCGACTCAACCTTGACAAATCACAACATATCACTTTTACCCTTCGACGTGAAACTTGCCCCCCTATTTACCTTGACAATATCCAAATTCCTCAGACAGACAAAGTTCAATATCTTGGACTGACCTTTGACAGAAGAATGACATGGGGCCAACATATCAAAAACAAAACAAAAACTTTAAACCTAAGACTACGCCTATTGTACTCACTCCTTGCAAGAAATTCGAAATTAAAACTTAGACAGAAATTGAATACATATACTTACCTACTCAAGCCTATTTGGACCTACGCTTTACAGATATATGGGACAGCCAAAAAGACTCACATACGTAAATTACAGACTTTTCAATCTAAAACTTTCAGGACTATTACCAAAGCTCCCTGGTACGTCAGTAACATTACTCTACATAAAGACTTACAGATGCCAACAGTTAACGACCACATACGAACATACTACAAACGATTTCATAATAACTTACACGGACATACAAACTCATTGATTCGAGGCATGGCCACAACTAACATGCCCGATAGCACCCGAAGGAGGCTTAAAAGAAGCTGGATGAGGGATCTCCTCCACTAACTAGAAATATTACGCTCAAGGCAGGAAGGACGCCGCTGGGTACTCCTCTCCCTCACGCCTATTCCAAGACCAATCTCTTCATCTTGACATCACACTCGCTGATTGTCGGAACTTCTGACAGGTGTGAGTTGAAGAATCAAGTCAAAAAAAAAAAAAAAAAAAAAAAGTTATTATTTTATTTTTTCTAATTTATTTATTTATTTTTTTTATATACGGTGTGAATGTGTTCATTTATCAATATAATTATTGTCCCTGTGACAGAATATTATATGTCTAAATAAATAAATAAATAAAAATAAATATCAGAACGATTTAATAAAATATTACGGCTATAATAAAAACACGAGAGATAATTCGCTGTGAACTCCTTTCTGCGGCAATACAATTCGCATAGTTTAAAATTAATTTATATTACAATTTTACTTTATTCTAAATTATATGCCTCAATCGTTTCATCAACATAATTATGTTGTGATAAACATATATATGTTATAAATATTTTCCTTCACACACTGTAGATATTAACCTAGGAATTATACGAATGAATAATAATATTATGAAGATGAATAAATGTTTATTGGGACCGACCCAAAATAACCGAATAACCCAATATTGGTTACGCTGCTTTATCAATCATCACTTAAGGATATTCTAAACCAAATATCTAATCGGAGTGGTCTTTGTGGCTTCAAATATCGCTGTTTTTTTTTTTTATCTTCATGAGAGAGAGACGTTTTGGCGTAAAATAATAGAATGTACTATAACTTAGCACATTAAGGTAATATTAATCAATTTTTCAAAGATAAGAAAAAAAATATTCAGATCAGGAGATAAACAGCATACACAACAAACCTTAATAACTGATGAATGAAGTCGCTGCTTATTCTCAGTTAATTCTAATTCTAATTCATCTCAGTTTTTAACCATTAGTCTTTCTAGTTTCCATAATATCTATTATCCAAGTTCCATATAAGTTAATTTCAGTGATCATCCAGCTATAAATAATTAATATAAATCCAGTGTAATTTCCGTGTAAAAACCGTAATTTCATCTCACTATGACAATTAAAATATTTTACTGGCAAAATAGGACTTGCTTTTACAAGTCTTAAAGCCAAAAAAACTGATGAATGCCTAAACTTTGGGTCGAAACGTCGGAAAAATAAATATCATTTAATTATTTTCAATTTGTTTATTTTTTTTACTGAACGCTTCAACTTCTCTTAAATTATTCACTTCAGTCAACCACCATATCACTATTATAACCTTAATAACATAAATTGAAGGAAATTAGTCGACTGTTCGACAAATCACAAATGATAGATTTTTATTATTAACATTCGCCATAGCATACAAATGCGTGAATCTTAACCTACATTTTTTTTACGAAAATTCTCGTGAATGGGAAATTTTTAATCTGACGGTATCTAAACTTAGTTAATTTAATTAGATACTAAAAAGTCGTTAATACCTGATTGCACATGAATGGTAAGATAATTTGATCACAAAATCTTGACATACAAAGGGCAGAAATCGTGCAAAACGGCCCAATATTTTTGTAGGCTACCTTTTTTTCGTTTATAGTAAAACTGTCATACGACGCAAGTGGAAAGCAAATCTTTAGTACCTCATTAAATATCCAAAAGTTTGCCGATCTCCAGATTGAAATCACCCTTTCTACGAGAATATTTGTAAAAAATTTACATTATGATATGATGCAGCTATTCACGAAATTTTAGATGAGTATAAATAATTTGATAAAACGAGGGCACTTCTAGTCTTATATTTTCAAGACTTCATTTCAGGTATTAAGTATTAATTAATTTGTGAGAGATTAATTTTCAAGTGGAAACTTCTTTTGGCGCGTTTTGCACTTTTTTTGTGGAGAGTGAATTAGAATAATTTGTCAGATTTCCGAAGTGTTAACGCTCGGGTAAAGTCGGCTAGAGCCGACTAATTGAAATGTTTTAACCTCTTAAATATCTCATAAACTAAAAATCGAACTTCCATACTGTAAGCGAGGAATTGTTCAGCATTTCATCTTCTTTGTGATGGGCTATAATTTATAATTTATATTTCATATTAATAATCTCGACTTGCTGTTTTCACTTGTATCGTGCGGTCTAAAGCACACTTCTTTTTTATTATTATTATTTTTTTTTACTGACGTTTTAATAGACAATTCTTTACATCGACATATTAGAAATCTAGGAGTATATTTGTTATCATTGCCCTATTTAACCCTGATGTGGGTAACGGGAGTTGGCGCGGAGAACCGAATGCTGCAATAGGTTGAAAAGAAAAGCCCCTTTCTACACTACACGTAAATGGCAAGTTTTTTTTTTAGAATTATTATCTTATGTTGACCAACTTAGGAAAGAGATTTTATTCTACTTTACGTTCACTGTTCTAGATTTACTACCATTTGCAAAAAAAAAAAGGAGAAAAAGAAAAAAGAAAAACAGAGGGAATTGTGTATTATTAAGTTATGTCATGGTTTGTTAACCTATTTTTTTTTTCATTTCTCAACTTGAAAAATCATGATTCTTAATTCATTGCTACATTTTTTCCCTTTTTATTTACCAGATTTTACTTTAACAGCAAAAAAGATTATTAATATATTTAATCCAATGAGTAAGTAATCATTTGTATCTTTTTATTGACATTTAAGTAATTATTTTAATGAACAGTCGCAGTGTGCACCATGGCATGATTTAGTCAATGCGAGGTAAAATACAATGTAATTGTACGATGATCTTCTTGATTACGTTCAATCCAATTAGATTGGTTTTAAAGGATTCATTAATTAAATTATTTAATAGAGTTTAGTGGCTAATTGATTAAGTATTTACAATATTTACATTTCTAATAAAAATTATTATTTATTAATAAACATTTCTCTTTAATTAGTTCATTGGTAGTGTTCCAATCATCTGTTATGTTGTTGAAATAGTTGAAACATGTTTAAAACATCCACGCTTATGATTATTATTCGTGGTATTTACGTTACCATAATGCTAATACTATTTACTTAAAATACAAATATAAATATTATTAATTGATAATTCTCGGGTTGACTTGCTGACGTAACGGAATAGATAAACGTTAAAACGATTCGTAAATCGGTTATATTTGTATAATTTATTGGCTTTGCCTAAAAATAAGAGTTTTTTTCCAGTCGAAGACCTATAGTTCCATAATAACAATAGTTCCTTAAGCATTTAATGTCGAAAAGTATTTATTTCCAAAATAAATATTAAATATAAATCTCATTGTAAAATATTCAAAAAGTGGAACACTCTATATCCAGGAAGTATTGACAATACAGACATGGTTTAAATCATACGTGTTATTTAGGTTATGTTTCTATTCTTCTAGATTATGTTTCTAAGCTTAGATGTTATTTAGTTTATGTTATCTATTCCATCATATCAAAGAAAAAAAAATTCTTGAATCAACCGATAAATTCCTCTAAATGTCGATAAATATATTTATATAAATATAAATAAATAATTAAACTTAGTGTATTAGTATAGTAAGTACCTCAATTCTGAAGGCTAGAGGCGTCATTTATTAGGAATTGTTGAGGAATAAATACCTTTTTCAGTCTTTAAAGAAATGTTAATAAGTATATTAAAATTAAACTGAAATCTTTCTACCCACTGATAGATACGGAGAAATGAGGAACGAAGAAAATATAACTGTAATAATAAAATATTTAATTAAAATAAGTACATTATAAATAAATTTAACACTCCCCCACTGAAGAATTAGGAGAAAATTCATAATAATAAAATATAATACACAGGATGTCTCGTAAGTATAGAAATATTTTTATAGAAGTAATAACAGGTCTCAAGAGCAACAAAAAAGTTCATATAAACAATGGAAAAATTTTAAACAGAAAAGTAGCAAATCCAAATTTTGTCGTTTTTTAATTGTCATGTTTTTTAATTGAATCAAAAGCAATAACTAAAGAAATATTTAGTTTTTTTATTATTATTTAGTTATTATTTTACTTTTGTAAATTTTTTTTTTTGCGTATACGGTGTGAATGTGTTCATTTATCAATATAATTATTTTCCCCATGACAGAATATTATATGTCTAAATAAATAAAATATTTAAATTAAGTAATTAATAATTGCTTCATTGTAAATAAGATTAAATTTACTTTAAATGAACATAGAGTTTATCCTTGTTAAAAACACTTACAGAGAACTTTTGAGTGGCTAAACTAAGCTAAGTTCTGTTTTTAGAAAAATCATAAATTATTGGCCATTTTTTTTTAAACTATACTCTAACTATATTACAGTTTTCCCACTTTTACAAAAACTACTTCGTTAAATAAGCTTTATGTTCGTAATAATTAATTTGTTTATCCTGTCAAGTAAAAATATCACTTTTCAGCAAAAATTAATTTAATGAAACAATTATTAATTACTTAAACTATAATTAATTTCTTTAGTTATTGTTTTCGATTCAATAAAAAACATGGCTCACTTAAAAAAACACAAAACTTGGATTTGCTACTTTTCTGGTGAAAATTGACCAATTATTTATAAGAAACTTTTTTTAGCTCTCGAAACGTGCCATCACTCCTATAAAAATTTCTCTCTACTTACGGGTCATGCTGTATACAAGATAACATCGGGTAAAGAAATGATAGAATACAGAGAATATTATGAATATTGTAAACATTCATAGCATAATTAATT
Source organism: Nezara viridula (assembly GCA_928085145.1). Taxonomy (NCBI): domain Eukaryota; kingdom Metazoa; phylum Arthropoda; class Insecta; order Hemiptera; family Pentatomidae; genus Nezara; species Nezara viridula. The sequence continues at coordinate 2,949,941 of OV725083.1, read as the reverse complement.
TTTGTATAGGTATCTCTAACATTAATATCATGTATTATAGAAGGGGATTGGATTCTAGGGGTCGTGGTTTGTGGTGTTAAAAAAAAAATTGTTCTATAAATTCTTTTTTTTTTGTTTCTTCTTAATCGATTTAATCTAGAAGATAACTTTTGTTTTCTTTTTTTTTCTCTATTATATCTATTAGTTACGTGGTAAATACATTTATATATATCTGAGGCTCAAAAGCCCACAGTTATGTCCTTGTTAATTATTCTAAAGGGATTCATCCCAGAATAAATAAAAGATTATTATTACAAATGACACCAGTTGTGATAAGAGAAACAACAAAATTTTATAAGAACCTCGTTTTTTGGTGATTTACTAAATCATAATTTTTATTTTTTTTTAATTTTGCCACGTAATCAAAAAGACTTTTCGAGTCGTAGTTTGGATACCTCTGTATTATAGGAACTTGAATAGTATACATTGAAAACAGGAATGATTGAAAAGTTAATGAGTTAATATATAGGTCACTGTATTGAAGTTATTATAATAGAATCGGGAAATAAATAACATCAAAAATTTTCATCAATACCGGTAAAGATAATCATCAAAATGAATAAAACATTTTTAATCTTTTTCAACTTTAAAGTATCTACAAAAAAAAAAAATGTTGCAGATAGTTATCAGACAAGCAAGTGGATAAACTGAACATAGTAGATAACCTGAATACACCTATAGGTTTTTGAAGTTGAAGATGCGGGCAGGGTTTTATCCCTCGATAGGGGAGAGGACTTCATTATCGAGTACTTAGGGTGAGCTTAGGGACTTTGGATCGATATAAGTCCCCGATATCGATAAGTCCCTAATATCGATACAGCTCCAGGATTCATAAAGCGGTCGGTGCCGGCTTATCGCTTTCTATCTTTAAGCTTTTAATACTCAAATACATAAAAACGTTTTGTCCATGAAGAGGTTAAAGAAAAAAAACTTGTGTGCTATAGACCACACGATATAATATAAGTGAAAACATCAAAAAAGGCGAAATTAATAATATGAAAAATAAATTATAATATAAAATAAGGCTTGTTTATTTTTTCACTATATTTATTTTAATGAAGAGAAGAATAGTTGGGGTGCTCAGTCAAAAAGGAAGGCAAAAAATAAATTATAATATTTATTTTTTACATTTAAATATTATAATCTATTTTTTGCCTTCCTTTTTGACTGAGCACCCCAACTATTCTTCTCTTCATTATCCACGACAGTCAACCAATTACCAATTATATATTTATTTTAATTTTCATAGCTACGTTTCAGCCAGTAAGCCATCTTCAAAGCCATTTTATTCAACCATCTTTTTGCATGTAGTCCAAACTAGACTCAGATTTTGGACTACATGCAAAAAGCATGGTTGAATAAAATGGCTTGAAGATGGCTTACCGGCCGAAACGTAGCTATGAAAATTAAAATAAATATGGTTAAAAAATAAACAGAGCCTTATTTTATAATATTAGAAAATTTTCACCTTAAAGAAGCACTTATGGATATAAATTATAAATAATAGCCCATTATAAAGAGGATGAACTGCTGAACATTTCCCTCGCTAACAGTATAGAGATCCGATATTAAGTGTCTGAATTATTTTAATCCATATATGAAACTAACCTCGTTATAATTTGGTTTTCGACACTATTTTTTTTATTATTTTTATTATTTTTTTGTTAAGATAAAATGAATTATAGCCTATTACAGAGAGGATGAAATAGTGAACAATTTTCTTGCTTACAGTATGCAGGCCCGATTTTTAGTTTCTGAGATATTTTAATCCATATCTCAAAAAAACAAAAAACATTTCACTCACATTTTCATTTATTATATATTACACTACAACAATTGTTAGCATCTATTTACTTTAGTTTAGGATCTTGTTACTCAGCTTACTGAGTCCATATTTTATTGTACTTACTGTTTATAATTTTAATAAGCTTATTCACATTGTTTATAAATTATGTCTAAATATTATGTAATTGCCACAATTCTCTATCTTTTTGTATCATGTCCGTTCTAGTCCTGATGAAGACCTGCAAAGTCGGGTCGAAACGTTGGCTTTCAATAAAATAGTTTCACCACTATTTAACCTTTTTATGACCGCAACCCCGGACCATCTCCTTCCTTTATAATGCAACGGTCAACTATTAAATATGCAAAAAACATTTCAATTAATCGACTGTATCCGACTTTACATGATTGTTAATACCGAGCGAAATCTGACGGATAATACTAATTCACTCTCCACAAAAAAGTGGAAAACGAGCCCAAAGTTTTCACTCAAAAAAAAAAAAAAAAAAAAGAAATTCATGAGGCTAGAGATAAACACCTGAACATCTATTAAAGGCATTCGCAAATTTTATAGAGATTTTATAGGTACTTCTACGGAGAATAGAAAAATAAACTTTGCCAAATTGAGTCAGTATAACTTCCTTAACATTTCTGTTAGTTACATAATTATCTATATTTAAAGATCTTACCACATCGAAACATTTTATATTGTTATAAATAATATAACGTATATTTAAACATATTTCTATAAAATTTTACAGATCGAAATCTAATGTCGGTTAAGATAAAAATAATTCAAATTAACAGTAAAGCAAAATTCAAGTATATAAAAACTCTTAGAACAGTTGATTCATCAAGAAACAGATTATAATTCAAACTAATCTGAAATGTGTTACACCAGAACTCGTTAGGAGAGGAATCAGAGCGAATAGAGCTGGAGAACAGAACAGAGATTACTCCAGCGAAGCTCAGGTAATGGGATCTCCTTATCTGCTAATTAACCTGGAATCTTATATTATCATTATGCTGGAGATGTTTGACTATATGAGTAGTAATATACTATATATAGTTGTCTGTAGAGTAATTATAGGAGTTGAATGTGTAACGCTTGTATAAAGTCGGCTTTAGTCGACTAATTGAAGTATTTTTGCATATGGCTTAAAATATCTCAAAAACTAAAAATCGGACCTGAATTTTTTTTTTTTGGCGAGGGAATAGTTCAGCATTTCAATCTCTGTGTAATGGACTATTACTCAAAATTCCTAACGCAAAACCGTGTTAGAGAGAAGAAAAATAAAAATCTGGTGTGTCCACTCACACGACTTTCCTACCTATTTCAGAAAAGTATTTATATCTTTACATATGTCCATCAAGAAACAAAATAAAATTGAATAAAATTTCTTTTTCTGAAAATTTATCAAAGAAAATATTTATTTGATAAACTAAAGCAATGTAAACCAACTTAAGGTAGATTAGTGTAAAAATTTCAATACTTTCTAATTTTGCTGATCAAAAACTTTTTGCCTTAGCCTAATTTTGTCAAACAATAATTTCTGTTAAAAGTAGAGGAAATAGTGAAGCTTGTGTGATGAAGAAGACAGACCAATGGCTAAAAATGTGTTTTTCGTACTTAAGGGGCTTTGAAACGTACAGATCCGTCGAAAACTGCGTATCGGAAATTTGGCACGATCGCAATACTTTCCTTACCTAGTATAGGTGACAAAGTAAAAATCATAAGTCTTCTATGATTTTTATAGACGTTGGGTGCAGTCAAAAGTACATAATTTTTTAAAATATTATAATTAATTCAATTTACAAACGGACTGTGAGCGGCAGAAATTGAGGTAAGGAGAAAATATGGATATTATTTTCCTGACACACTATAATGGATTTGATGTTTCAAAATAATTTAATAATAAAAAAAATGGTTCATTTCTTATCATTATTGGCGGAGGATTAATACCAGAGTTAAACCCCCTACCTCCGGCACCGAGAGGAGAACTCTTAATTAGTGTTGCGCAAAATAGGTCTTGGTCTTTGCAAGACCAAGACCGCCTAACAGTTACAAGACTGGTTGGACGAAGAGTGGTCTTAAAAAAAAGAAATTGTTTTTGTGAATAAAAATTAAGACAAGATATTTACCAATACTTAACAATTATATGAGAAGGAGTTGATCGGGGGGTGCGGTCAAATCATACTAAATAAAACAAGTAAAATTATTTAATTTTTACCGACATTTCGATCCACTTTGCAGGTCTTCATCAGGGCTAAAAAAGATAAAAAACATGCTGAAAATAAAATAAATTAATATAAGTGGATATAAAATAAGAATAAGTTATCTGACACAACATGGTGAATGGTCTGTATCAGACAACTTATTCTTGTTTTATATCCACTTATATTAATTTATTTTATTTTCACCATGTTTTGTATCTTTTGTAGCCCTGATGAAGACCTGCAAAGTGGGTCGAAACGTCGGCAAAATTAAATAATTTTACTTGTTTAATTTAGTATTAATTTGACCGCACCACCCGATCAACTCCTTCTCATATTATAACAACGGTCAACCATCTCTACATCCTTAACAATTTTAGTTACTATATGTAAGAATCGGTAAAAGCAAACAGGTATAATACTTTTGCATTTAATCCTTCTAATTTTTCATATGGGCTAGTTAGGTTCCTCCTATCTGAAAAATTACAGTAATATCTCTATAGTAATAAGCTAATAGATAACTAGAAGACTGTTGTGAGACTTGCGCAAGACCAAGACTCGTCTCTGGGTAACACTAATACCAATTTCATGAGGTTTCAAATTCGTATCAATAAATCCACTTTTCGCACGCGGCTCCGGAACTTAGTCCTAGCTAGATGTCAAACGGGCTCTCCTTTGTCGAGCGATTTTCCTCGGCTCTGTGACGACGAGACTTCCGAAGCTCATCCTCTCCTCGAGGGTTAAAGACCCAGATACTTCCTCCTGGAAGCCCATGTGTGCAAAAAAATTGCGAAAGGAACTGCGCGGACACGATCTGTTCCGGAGGACGCGGCCCCGGCATGCACTTCGAAGCTCACTATCCTAGCCTTAAGAAGCTCGGCTTGCGCAACACAGTTCTCGTTGCTTACGAACCGTGGTTCCTCATCCTGCAACACTGCTATCTAGCGAGCAAGTTGCACAATAATTAGCAACCTAGGCTATGGAATGTCATACTCTAAGGGATAGTTTAGCAAACTCCGTAATATTATACGCATTGAAGTTTTGTCATATATATATATATTACCTACATAAAAACCATACACAATGTTGAAAGTATATTATACAGGACACTTATAAAAACCACATTAAAGGTACGAAAAGAACTTCACAATAAAAAGGATTATTAATAGTGGTTAAATAGTTGACTGTCGTGAATAATGAGGAGAAGAATAGTTCGGGTGATCAGTCAAATAAGAAGGCAAAATAAATGATAATATTTATTTTGTCATTTGCCGACGTTTCGACCTTCATCAGGGCTAAGAAAAGAACCAGATAACAAGGTATGAGAAACATAAGTAGTGTAGGTAAAAAAAATTAAAGTAAAATTCAGTTGTTAGAATAATGACAAAAGTAAGAACAAAGAGATAAATGATAATAAGCGTGGAATGATGAAGTAAACATAATGAAAAAAAAGTTGACATAAGTATTAAAATGGGAATCTCAGAATAAAATGTAGAAACAGAAAAATATGAAGTTATATAAGAAATGGAAATAAACAATAAAATTAAGATATTGTGAATAGAATATTTAGATAGAAAATTGAGATGTTGTAAAGTCTATCAAGATCATTATTTCAAGGATTATTATTTTCAAGAACAGAATAGAATATGCAAAGACAGATTTTGTTTCACTTAACTTTTTGAACAATGGTTATAAATAACAGCATTACGAAAAAAAAATTGATCAAATTTAATATAAAAATAATGTATAAAAGAAAATAAATAAGGTTATACATTTTATTTAAATGATCAGTTTTTACATCCCCCAATTTTTCGTAATTTTTGGTACCCTCAATCTGGTCATTTCAATGAGCAGTTATCCTACAGGTAACCAAGCTTTTTAGACCAAAATGGGAAGGTCAAATTTTCAAATGGGGCTACTGAATACATAAATAAAACAGAAAACAAGTTGAAATTTAATCAGTTGCGGACCCACAAAATTAATTTCGAACTTTCCACTCTGATTGAAATGTGTTGGTTACTTGTGAGATAAATATACTACAATACGAACAGCCATATGCAGCAAATAGCAAGATAGAGGTTGTCAATTAAAGAAACAAACTAAGCTGTGTGCTTTAGACGATATAAGTTACAAGGCGAGATTAATAATATGAAATATAAATTATAAATAACCAGATAACAAGGTATGAGAAACATAAGTAATGATGGTAAAAAAGATAATAAAAAATGAGAAAAAAAATAATAAAAAATTATTAGAAAAATAAAATAGATAGATATAAAGTAAAATGAAATTGTTGGAATAATGACTAACAATCTGGTTATTTTCTTAGCCCTGATGAAGGCCTGAACTTCAGGTCGAAACGTCGGCATATGTAAAAAATAAATATTATAATTTATTTTTTGCCTTCCTTTTTTGACTGAGCACCCCAACTATTCTTCTCTTCAAAATTTTGTTTAGTGAAGAAATATCAAGAAAATATGGAAATAAGTATTTCCTACCTATTAATATTTTTTCCTTGGTCGATTACAATATTCTATTAAACATAAGAGACAAAAATATTTGTACAAATTGCTTAGCTAGGACTTATTTTTAAACACGAATGGAAAGATAATGAAATTAATAAAAACCAAATAATAAAACGATCGTAGGACTTTCTAAATTATTAACATAAAATAAACTGTAAAAACAACATAATGTCTTTAAGAAATAATAAAGTTAATATATCAGCCAAGAAAAAAAGTGTTGCGGACAATTCTACTTCTAAATACTATATCTATAACAGGAGACATTATTAAGTATACCCGAACTAATGGACTGTAAATGGACTTTGTTAATAATTGTACCATTTTGTTTTTGTTTGGTAGGTAATTTGGCAATCTTTCTAATTATTATGGGTACATTCAAGAAAAAAAATGCATACTTTTTCAGTTATTCGCAAATAAAGTTTTTTTGCTTTATAACTTTTTTTCCAGAAATTTCGGAAGGATAGGACTATTTTTCGCATGTGAAGGAGAAGGATAGCTTCAAAATGAGTGGTCAATCATTGGATTTGATGAAGAATTGACGAAATTATGGCGTACCGACAAAAAAAAAAAACACATTTTAGAAATAATGTATAGGATATTTTAAAATTGAAAAAATATTCAGTTATACAGGTATAAACTTTTTATTAACAGGAAGCCATTAGAACCAGCAACGGACATACCTCAGAAAAATTCTATAATATTTATTTAACCATAAATATAACGATAAAGATAAGATAAGATAAATCTTCAACTTACTCTTAGCAAAACTGTTACTAGGAAGGTATGAAACAAATTGATCTCAAGAGCACTATAGAAATAACATTGATAGTCATATTAAACTTTTATTTTCAGAAGTTTTTTCATACAATGGTCAATAAAGGGCATTGTTATTTAATCCAGAAAAAACTAGAACCTTTAAATCAATAAGGAAGTTTGTTATTTATATTTAAAGTCTAACCTGCCCATCATTGTCTATAACTAGTGCGTTCGCGATAGTATTATAACATATATGATGTGTATAGTAATAGACTAATCTATAGTAATAGCAATGTATATACATATAGTAATATAAGTACGTAATAGCACTTGTTTTATAAATACATGGTAGTGTAACAACCCAACGAGAAGGCTAAAGATGTAACCAGACCGACTACATTCCTAGACAGAATCAACATTTGCAAGAACATATGTCATGGAGTTTAGTTACCGCTACCTGTACCTGTATTTTACTACCTGTAAGAGCATGTAAGATACAAAAGAGCACTGTATTTACACAAGAGGCGTGGAAGTGGCTAGAAAGTGAAACAAGGCAGTTCGGGGTCAACAACACGGATCGCCAAGTGGCACACCCAGCCCTGCTATCCTCGCGGGGCACTGATAGCCAATGAATAAGCTCCTGTCTTATCAGTCAACTGATAACGGCTTTACCAGCTCCGGCGGCTAAATGCCTTTGTCAGAGGTAAATCAACTCTCAAGTATCTTCTAGGCGAATATTGGAGGAAATTGGAATACGAACGAATTAATTTTTTTTTATTTATTATTTTATGGAATTTACAACTGTATTACATAGAAAATACAATAAGTAAATGTGAAATTGGTAACATGACATGTACAACATGAAGAGAAACTACCCATTGGTGGAACTCACTATTTTTTTTTTTTTTAATTTATGTATTGAGTATTTCAACAATCTGTCTCTTGAACATTAGTTATAGTGAGGTAGGATAACATTCACACTATATGTACAAAAAATATAAAATAAATAGAAGCAAAATAATTAATTAATTTTTAAATTAATATTTTGTCTCATATCGTTATAAGATATTCCACCGGGGAACAACGACGCAAAATTTCGGAAATATTTTTTACAAAGCTTTTTTTTTTTTTTTTTTCTATCAAATATATATTTGGGCCTGTCAACTTATTGTTGACAATCAACAAATGTGCTGACGATAATAATGACATGACAGGCATGGGGAAGGAAAGTACTCAGCAGTACCTCTTCCCTAACTTGTTCCAATTATTTAGGTTGTCTAAGGAAGGAGATCTCTCATCCAACGCCTTTTTAGTCTCCTCCTCATGTTCTGAGTTATGTCAGCTGTGGCCATTTCTCTTATTAGTCTGTCATTATGTCCGTTTAAATTTGTGTAAAATCGTTGATAAAGGTACGTTATATGTTGATCAACATAGTTTAATCTAATCGACGTAACCTATATTAATAAAATCGTAAATGTTCCTTTATTTAAAACCGCTGATATAATGTTTCTATCGCATTCAGGAGTGTTTTTATACATACAGTGCTTTATTTCCATTTAATCACCTTCCGATCTTAGGATCGGAAAGACGACTGAAAAACCTGTGTCGTTATAGACTGTAGCGTCTAAACGGCTGAGGCGATTTTAATTAAACTTGGCTAAAGTCTTCTCCTTGAAGCCCTTTTAATTTATGTATATAACATCCTTCACCGAAAAGAGTATTCAAAAAAGTTATGATGGGTTCAAAACTATATTTGCGAATAACTCACAAAGTACACAATACCTTTCTTGATTCCCAGCAAATCATAGAAAAAATCACTAAAATCGGACGATTTGTTGCAGATATATAATGATTTAAACATTTAGTAATTTTTCGTTAGAGATTTAGAGACCGATCGCTTCTTATATAGACAATTATATGGTACGAATTGTAAAGTTGGAAAATCAGACAATCTCAATATCTATACAAAGAATAGAACAACATAGAATATCGCATATCCACAAGTATTATAAAATATATTATGTATATAATACAAAATATATTAGAACTATCTGATTTATTTTCTACTTTTTTTTTTATTTAACCAGAATGAGCCACAGCAACGCGTGGCCGGGTACAACTAGTAATATAATATAAGCAAAATTTGAATAATATAGAAATGGTTGACCGTAATATAATATGAGAGTTGGTCGGGGAGTGAGGTCAAATAAATATTAAATTTAAAAAGAAGTTAAAATATATACAATTAAAATACTATTTTAAAAATTTAGTATTTATTTTATTTACCCCCGGACCAACTCCTCAAAATTTGAATGGATAAAAGAATTTCACACAGTTATAATCAATTTTAAAAAATATATGATGTATATAATAATAATTCCAATTATTTTGCCTCTCCTATAAAGTAGTCAGATTTATAGATAGCAGATAATAATCAAATTTAATTTAGCGTATGAGCCAGTCAGCAGTAAACAGTTCTTATTTATAAGTTCTCGTTATCGCATAAAAATCAAAAATGTTTATTTTAAACACATATTGATCATAATATAACGGATAATATCGAACTAAAAAACGAAAAAAATTAAACAAAAACCTAAGGAATAATAGGATATTAGATAAAATCAAGGAACGTGGGAAAACACTAGGACGATATTGTAAACAAACATAATATTGGTCAAGTTGAGACCATCGTAAAAAAAATCCTATATAAACAAAATCAGAATTGTGTTTAAATTAATCTGCTAAGTAACAGGATCTTGTTTATGAAATATTTTAATAAAATCTAAATAATCTTTTTTTTTTTTATCTTTATAGGATTTTTGTGGTTCTAGAATCTCGTGAGAATTAATTATACAGAACGGACAACTGTCTTGTTTTTTTTTTTTTTAGGAATACTTTAAGAATTTTCCCAGATAAATAATTAACTAATCAATAAAGAGAACAGATAAATTTGTTTGGCATAGAATAGATTATATCAATCTTAAAGCATAACATTTACTTGGTTAAGAACTGAGACATATTACTAAAAGTGACTGCAGTTTTCAAATAAGCTTATAATATTGTCAAATTGGTAATTGAATGAAGGACGGCAACTTTAAATTCTAACAAAGGTAACCAAATGACAAGGAAATTAAAGTTTTGTTTTATTTTATTATTTAGAGAGCGGAGTAGCTCAATGAGTTAGACACTGGCCTACTAAGCTCAAGATCCTGCCGATTTCAAGTAATTTTTCATGAGACTAACTAGTACTGAATCCAAAACCCTTCATGGGTTGTATTGGTACAGATTCATTTATTATTTCTACTCATTGGATATTTTAGTCCGTGATTCAATCCCCTTTTTAACAAGTTATTAACATCAGACTGAAACTTCGTAAATAACTTCATCTCATCGTAACCTACAACTATTTAATTTAGGAAAATTTAGGCAAACTCAATCTGATTAATAAGGGACTAAAAACTCAAAATACCCATTTGTTTTATACTTCAATAGTAAGATAATTTGAGCACAAAATCTTTAATGTTTGGCGTGACTTACACCTCCAAAATGTCAATATAACTAGGTTATATAGGCCAAACGGCCTAATATTTTTGTAGGCCGCTTTTTTTATCAATTTTGTAATAAAATTATCCTACGATCCAAGTAGAAAGCAAATTAGTATTTACGAGTTTTTGGTACCAAATTAAATAGACAAAATTTGCTGAACTCCACATTGAAAACACCCAAATTCCATGAGTTTCGTAAATAAAATAGTTGTAGGTTACGATGAGATGAAGCTATTCACGAAGTTTCAGTCTGATGTTAATAATATGATAAAAAAAGAGTCAGTACCATGGGCTATTTATATCAAAAACACTAAAAATTATCCAGCAAACAAATAATAATTGTAGCATGTGTAATACAAACGAAACAGAAGATCTCTATCACTTCCTGGCTGCTTGTCCGATACTCTCTGAATTTAGAATTAAATGGTTAAAGTCTAGAAATTTATCTCGGAATCAAGTAATCGATTTATTAAATGGAAACAATTGGATAGCATTGGTAAATTACTGCAAGTCTGCTTTCTCCTATAGAATAATGCTCACCAGAGAATTTAACAATTAATAAATTGGAGAATTTCGGTACCACTGTTTTTGTAATTAAAATATTTGTGTAACTTTTACATTGTAAATATAATTGTTCTTATTTTCCTATTAATTATTTGTATATAAATAGACTGAAATATAATTCTGTTATGAAACATAGACTCCTCGGACAGTCAACAGACCAAGCAGCACGTCTGATTTTCGGGTTCAAATCCAAAAATATTATTTTTTAATTTGTATTTTGTAATTTTGATAAATAAAATGACTTTTTCTTCTTCTTCTGTTCACAAAAAATTATAATAGAATTGTTTATTACTACTGAATAGTTATACTTCAAAAATATTTTATCGATTCAACATCATAATTCGATAAAAGGGCATTGAATCGATAATTGGAGTAGTCAATGCATCACGATTTCATTTACTAACGTAACAGCGATAAATACGATAGGAATTTTTCTATTTCTGATGTACTCAGTTATGAGTCACTGATATGAAAATAGGACTAAATAATGAGGAAATATTTTTTAAAAAATGAATAAAGTAGGTCTAAAGAGTAGGTAGCAATGATTAATACCGGTTATCTTCGCCAAGCGATAAGCCGTACCGAGTTTCCCGTTTATTATGTGAGCGGACCAATTTTTCTTTCTCACAGTAATGATAAATTTATTTAAAGTAATTTTGATTTCCTACGACGCGAGCTAACACAACAGCGGGTTATGGGGACTGATATGGACGATAAGCTCAGGCGCGGTCACGAGAACTTACAGCTTCGACCCACTTTTCACAACTCCACGAATGGTCAACAATGGTTGCTGCAATATTATAATATATCAGTAATAATTCAATCATATTATTTATTTATTGAGAAATATTACAATCTGTCATAATTAAGTACATTTACAATACTGTTCAGAGAGCACTTTCACACTTTATTTAGTGGATTTTTTTTTTGTTTTTAGATACTCAGAAAACGCTAAAAGGAAACCGAAAGTTTATTATCATACCCAAATGTTAATCCCTTATTAGTTATAAGAGATTAAATCGTTCTATAATGTAACATAATAAAGTAAAAGTGATTTTAGACTGTTTCAGTGGTTTTTAATCTGTCACTGCCGATTCCAAGCTTTTTTTAAAAAATATAAAAAAAAATACATTTGAAAATATAACGCATTTCTTTAGATTAAATACAGAGAGAACGGTAAACAGCCTTTATAACATTCGTATATTTCTAGAACTTTTTCAATAAAAAATAAATACTGTAAGCAAAAAAAAAATAAAAAATATAAGTGTGTACAACCTAGTGTTGCCCAAATGTGAAACCGAGACGAGTCTTGGTCTTGCAAAATCAGTCTTGTTTATGGTCTTGGTCTCGCTGATACTTATTAGCTTATTACTACAGAGATATTACTGGAATATTTTAGATAGGAGAAACCTGACTAAGCCCGAATAAAAAATTAGAGTTAAATTCAAAAGTATATTTGGTTATACCAATTATTAACATACGGTAACTAAGATGGTCGAGTATTAGTAACTGTTTTGCCTTAATTTTTATTTAAAAAATCGATTTTTTTACCAGTCCTTGTCTTGGTCTTGCAACAGTTAGGCGGTCTTGGTCTTGTAAAGTGCAAGACCAAGATCGATTTTGGGCAACACTAGTCCAGCCTCATATAAAAATAAGTTTTCCACAGTCCGACTATGTTGCCACGAAAAATGTGATAAGAATATCATATGCAAATTGAGGGATGATTAAATCATACAATCCTAGTAAATGTTGATATATATATATTATTTTATATGAATATAAATCATAATTTATGTAATAGTAACATTTAGGTATTAATAAAATAGTTAAATAAGTACTACAAGACCCTTTAATACCTATTAAAGCCCATGCTTTCAATACGTACATATTAACATACTGAGATACACTTAGATCATTTTGTGGAACTTTGTTTTTTTTTTGGACTGAAGTGATTTCAAAACGTGTATTTCATTGAAAAATCGAATTCAATTTTTGGTTTATTATTTTCAATAATGTACCATTTTAATCGAACAAAAAATTCAAAAACTGAACTCCCTCTCAAAATTTGAGGTTTTACGTAGAATTCAAAAAACGAATAAAACATTTTTGTCCAGGCGACGTCCGCGCATTTTCTCCAAAACTACAAGACAGATTTTTTTCAAATTCGGATTTAAAATCAGAGGTCACCCGAGGATGATCCTTTTTCATCGAAATTACTATCCGAATTTTACTTTCAAAATGGCGGTGGAAAAACCTGCGTTGCTACAGACTGTAGTGTCTAAACGAATGAACCGATTTCAATGAAACTACGCTAATCTTCTTCTTGATACCCTTTAAATTTATCTATACAACATACTTCAACGAAAAGAAATAGGAAAAAAGTTTACACTTATATTGTTTTTTAAAAGTTTCCTACGAAATTTCCTAAAAAACAAAACAAAATCATTAAAATCGGACAATTGGGCGTAAAGATATGGCCTCTAAATGTTTTTTTTTTTTTTTTTTTTTTTTTTTTTTTTTTTTTTTTTTTTTTTTTTTTTTTTTTTTTAGCAAGTGATGAGATGATGAAAAAAAAATGTTCAGGCAAATAATTGGAATTAACTTTTTATTTCTTTAACCATTATGAAATAATTTGCATCGTTTTTTAAGATAGCTATATAGATTTCTATAAGAATATATTATTATTTCAATGTATCATTCTTTATAAAATCCTATTAAAAACTTAGATATGATTAAATACTTCTCAGAAAAATTCTAATTCGACATTCCATTACGGTATCTGCTAATCTATTGACGCCATGTTGGCATTAGCAAAGTAAATAGATAGTAGGTAGCACAGCTCATCACAACCCACGTATTCTATTATCTATTCACTTTTCATTTAACAGATTGAATTAATCCTACGTTTAAACCTTGCTTAGTTTTTGCTTAGATATTAATAAAATATTTATGAATATGAGTAAGAATAAAAAAACATATATATATATATATATATATATATATATATATATATATATATATATATATATATATATTATAACAATGAAGTCAGTAAAAATATCGAATAGATAAACTAAATAAATTCTAGTCAAAAGGTGGATTATTTTCGAAAACATATTTCTTGTCTGAAATAATGTTGTAAGTAATTTACTCGTGTCGTTTCTGCTTTAGCAAAACCTTCCATAACTCGAGGAAGGTTTCTGAGAAGACACGTTTTGTTTTTAATTGAATTGTGAGTCAAGAGCTACCGTCAAAGGACCCGGGACTGACTCACTCCCCAAGAACGTGGAATGAGTCGTTCCTGAAATATAGGGTTCGAGAATGAAGAATGAAGAATGAAGATTGACGTGACATACCAGAGAGAGAGGCGGAGAGGAGAACAGTTGAGGGACATGGCGACTTCATATCACAGCCACTACTGGGCGTGATACGTTCGCCGCTTATCTAATCAGCTGACATCACCTGTACCTGAGTCTCTGATAACGGTGGCAGTGCTAGGAATCAGTAATGGTTCGACCCTCGTACAGAACTATGAAAGAATTAATGATAAGTCTCGTTTATATAGTAACAATACCAGTCGTTTTTCTACAGTAAAAAAAAAAAAAAATCTGGTGTGTCCACTCACACGACTTTCCTAAATATTTCCGAAAAGTTTTTATATCTTTACATATGTCAATCAAGAAAAAAAAAATTCTGAATAAGATTTATCTTTCTGAAAATTGATCAAACAAAAGATTTGATAAACTAAAGCAATGTAAACCGGTTTAAGGTAGATCAGTGTAAAAATCAAGTTGATCAAAAATTCTTAGCCATAACCTAATTTTGTCAAACAACAATTTCTGTTAAAAGTAGAGGAAATAGTGAAGCTTCTGTGATGCGGGCAACAGACTTTCTTACTATCACTTAGTTATCTTTTTTTCTCTCATTCATATTACAACTTAGTTAATACAAAATAAAAAAAGAAGCAACAAAATTGGTTCACTTGTTCCCGAGAAAATCTTGGAACAGACAGACCAATGGCTAAAAATGTGTTTTTCGGATTCAGGGGGCTCTGAAACGTATAGATCCGTCATAAACCGCATATCGGAAATTTGGACAGATTGCAATACTTTCCTTACCTAGTATAGGTAGGAAAGTAAAAATTGTGTACTTCACTTAGATATGAACCCAAAACCAACTCCTACTAAACATGAATACCATGGTAAACTCTTAAAACCATGTAGATTAGTAAACTCCTAACATAAATGAAAGTGTATAGCAGTAACAAATCATTATTAAGAAGAAAAAAAAATCGATAAAGGAAAAATAGTGCAAAACGCTCCTAAAGAAGTTTTCACTTCAATAAACAAATTCGTAAATAATCCACAATTTCATGAAGAACATAATTTAGCCGCGTAAAATTTCCCTTTAAATGATTACAATAAAAACAAACTCCATGTGAATTTGAAATAAATTTTATTTAGTTTAGTAAAAAACAATTGGTAACACTAGAGGATCCAGGATTTCATTTTTTGGGGGGAAAGGGGAAGACATCAGCCCGAAAGTTTTTTTGTTTTTTTAAAAATATAGTGAACACTACATTGGACGAAAAAGAAAGAAACTCTAACTACCTATACGAAATTATGTTTAAATGATTCTTGAAGTCCTATTAAATGTAATTACACGAGCAATAATACTTTTAGAGATCATTTTTTTATATTTTATTCATCAAATATAGTAATATTTTACGATTTTGGGGAGGAGGAACTTCAACCCGAAAATCCCTTCTCCTCGTAGATCCCCTGTAATTGGTAATAACTTGAATTAATTATTTTTTTTTAGTTTTTCTTCCTATTTAACAAAAACTATGATGCTAGAAAAAACACAAAACTTGAATTTCCTTTTTTTCTGTGATAAATTGGAATTACATTTGTATTATCTTTTTTTTAGCTCTTGATATCTACTATCGCCTCTTTAAATATTTCACTTTAATTATGGTTTCTATTCATTGAGTCTTTTTGGATCATCGATATTAGAAGATCTCTGTCCTAACGAAAACTAAAACTGAAGATAAACGGAAACGCTATATAATTCAATACCCAGAGAAATAAAAAAGTCTATACCACTGCCGAGACATGCGATACAACCACCCTAGCACCTTTAAGGAAGGAGTGAAAAAAAAATGCAGGTTTTTCTTTTGAACGTTTAGTGAATACCGGCTTCTCTGTCTTACCCTGGGAAAGGATTCTTGATATCTTCAACGTTCTGAACTTTTCTTAGTATCCAATACCGTCTCGTATATTTAAAAAATAAATTTCCTGTTTCATGGTTTATTTTTTCATCATTCAGAAAATTTTCATTTATTTGTTTTGGAAATTAAAATTAGGGAAAATAGATATTCCATGGTACAGACGCCTTTTTATAAAATTCTTAACATCCGCCTGAAACTTCGTAAATAGCTTTATCTCATCGTAAGCTACAAATATTTTATCTACCGAAATTCTTGGAATTGGGGCATTTTCAATTAAGAGGTCGGCAAACTTAGTCTATCTAATTAGATAACGTAAATACCCATTTGCTTTCCACTTGTATTTTAAGATAATATGATCAAAAAATCGATATTTGGAAAATTTGGTGATGTAGGTCACGCCAAACGGCTCAATATTGTCGAAGGCCACTTCTTTCTCTCGATTTTGTGCTGAAATTATCTTACGATTGAAGTAGAAAACCAATGGGTATTTAAGAATTTTTAGTACCTGATTAAACAGACAAATTTTGGCGCTCTTCAGATTGAAAACGTCCCAATTCCGAGAATTTTCCTAAATTAAATAGTAGATTACGATGAGATGAAGTTATTTACGAAGTTACAGGCTGATGTTAATAACTTGATAAAAAGGGATCTGTATCATGAACTAAAATATCCAATGAGTAGAAATAATAAATGAAGGGTTTTGGCTTCAGTACTTTGAGAAGAAGTACTGTTTGAAGGTCAACGGTTGTACAGGGAGGTGATCGGACCAGGATCATGACCAACTGCCAAGTTTATTCCCTTAATCAATTATTTAATTAAGAGTACTCAGTTTATAGAGATGTGTCTCAAGAGGGTCTTCTGATCCCAGGGTCGATCTTCGTCTCATGAGAAATTACTTGATATCATTGGGATTCGAATGCGGGATATTGAGCATAGTAGGCCAGTGAATAACTCATTCAGTTATTCCGCTCTTTAAATAATAATAATTTTAAAAAAAGGGATGTAGGTCACGCATCAATATTTCTAAAGGCCACCTTTTTTCTCGACGATTCCAGTCGAAAGCAAATGGGTATTTACGAGTTTTTAGTACCTTATTAAATAAAAAATTTGTAGGTTACGATGAGATGAAGCTATTTACGAAGTTTCAGCCTGATGTTAATAATTTGATAAAAAAGAGGTCTATATCACGGACTAAGAATTTAAGGGGCCGAAGTCTGTGGCTTATCTTTTTTTGTTATTTTTTTTTTTTTATAGATGTACTTACGCTCTATGTAAGGTTAATGCATTGGTACATAAATACGGTTATGTTTGTATTATACATACGTCGGTTGACAGATGACCGTGGCACTTACGTAATAACTAGTTTCCAATAGAAGAGAAGACCGCAATATATCCTGATGGATGGACTATTACGGAGCCCTGGGGAGGGGAATGCTGAGAGGTAGGCAGATATTACCGTCCCTGGATTGAATAATTTCCTCTGATTGATGTTGTATATTCTGTTGGGGGTTAGCGAAGTGTGAGGTGTGGGGGGTCGCCTAACGAAACGGGAAAGCGGAAAATAACGTTCTCAATAAAGGGCTCTAATGTCCCGCCATTTTGGTTCATCAGTCATCGAAACCAAACTTATGAAAGCTAATCACATGTCAAATTTATTTATTTACTTCAACATAAATATATTATATATCATTCGAAGCGTTTCGAAAATCCAAAATGACGTTTTATAATGCTTCGACTACTTTTTAATGCGATTAAAATAAATTATGCCCTTATTACAAATATTTTTAAGTAATAAGAATTCTATATGAAATACTTCAATATGTCCAGCCGTGAGTTAGAAATAACATACTATTTTTTATACTAATTTATCTTTTTATTTTATTTTCATTTATTAAATTGTTTTATTACTAAATAGCTGTAATACGCAGTTTCACTCGCAAATATATCTTTTTCGACATTACAATTAAATTTCAGAATAAAATTATTTGACAGGATTCTAAGGAGAAACATATAAATAAATGTCATATAAAATTAAAATACACTGTTTTCTTAATAATACAGATCAGATTTATATATATATATATATATTTTTTTAATTTTGCTGAGAATTTTATTACTTGTCATATAAGAAACTATAGTTTCCTAGGAGAGGGATAGGGGTAGTTAATAGTTTTTAAATACACTACGTAGTAATGTTTCACAAATATATTTTAATTTATCTTACTCAATGTAATTTTATTCACATTTTAGTATTTATTAATTGATAATGATCTTTTACGATTGGATATAGAATGATTAGTCAGTACTGTAATTACCTTTCAAAAATATCAAGTTCAACTAAAAATGGATGAATTGTAATAAAAACATTGTAAAAATTGTAAAAAACTTTAAAATAAAAAATTATTTTTCAGGTTATCGGTGATATAAATTACAAAATTGCTATAGTTATAATTCAAGAAAAATAAATTTATCTTAGAACGAAAAAGGGCGATCGAATTAAAACAAAAACAAAGGAAGGAGATGGTCCGGGGTTGCGGTTATAAAAAGGCTAAATAGTGGTAAAACTATTTTATTGAAAGGCAACGTTTCGACCCGACTTTGCAGGTCTTCTTCAGGGAGGCGTGTTCATCTAAGAGTTTCACTTAGAACTGAACTTTTATAACCGCAACCCCGGACCATCTCCTTCCTTTATAATGCGACGGTCAACTATTAAATATTCAATAAAACAAAAACAGTTTTTAAACTATGAAATACCACATATTATAACCTACTTTTTTATTATTTAAATTAATTTATTTTTATAAAGGTCAGAGGGTATAATTTAAATTTATTTTTCAAGACATTTCATTTTTTGGTGAGAGGGTGAGTCATTTGTGGTAAATTAATGAATGTTTTTATAAAATTGAACTTTTTTTAAAAAATTAAGATCATTAATTACACTTTTTAAATTAAGTTAACAGACCCAAAGAAACTAAAAAAGATTATGAAAATGCTATTCAGTAGAATTAGGTTATTCAACGGAAAAATAACAGCATGAAGAAAATATTTCGATATTTTGTTGGGTAATATTGATCAATTCCGTGGAAAATACAATTTTCACACTATATAATTAATTCAAGCCTTAAAAAATCCATTGTGTTGTATTGTAATGGTTCGGTTGCCATGACACTTGATAGTACAATAACTATGAAAGTAACTAGATAAAGTTTTAGATAAAAATATTGAATGATGATCTATAATATTAATAATTCGCTCTACAGACCCCTTAATGTTAAATTATCAACATAATCTAAAATTTACAACCGTCTAAAACTTCGTGAACGGCTTAATCTTATTGTAACCTACAACTATTTTATATATACATAAATTCTCCGAAATGGTGCGTTTACAATCTGGAAATCGGTAAACTTTGTCTATTTAGTTTAAAAAAACTTATGAACACACGCGTGATTTTCTCCTGAATCGTTAGATAATTTAATAACAAAATAAAGAAGTAAAGTGGCCTACATAAATATTTTAGGATGGTCTACACCCCAACACAAAATATTTTTGTATTTCCCTCTGACTGCAAATCGAAACCAACTTCTCTATTAAATCTACAATAAGTCAACTTTTTTTTTTTTCACCGTTAGAATATTAGAATTTCACAATTCAAAGCCTTAGTTCGCTTAAATATCAGTACATAACTCAGGGATGAAGAATAACTTTATTTAAGGAAATAGTACAACAATTCAAGATAATAATAAGAATAAAAGACATTCACTATAAATCTTTTAAAGTCGAGTAAATATGGTGAATATAACCAAAGGACAGCTGGAGAAAGAAAAAAAAAACATCATTATTTGATCACAAAATAGAGAATAAAAAAGTGGCCTACAAAAATATTTTAGCATGGCCTACACCCCAATATTTCACAATAACGAAATTATATAGAACAAAAGGTCCAATATTTTTGTAGGCCACCTTTTTCTTCGATCTATGCAAGTGGAAAGCTAATGTGTTGTTAAAGCTATTCTTGAGTTATTGTAATCTTATTAAATCAAATTATTATAACTGATAATTTTCGACAATATTCCGCACAATATTTTTATAGGCCACCTTTTTACTCGATTTTGTAATCGAATTATTTAGCAATTTAAATGGAAACGAAATGTGTGTTCAAGAGTTTTTATACCAATAAATAGATAAAGTTTACCAAAATCTGAAATATTTACGAGAAAATTCGTAAATTAAAAATTCATAGGTTATGATAAGACGAAGCCATTCCCGAAGTTTTATACCATTGTTTGATAAAACTTTGATAAAGAGAGATCTTTTCCAAAGACTGTACTACTACGATTACTGATATAGTATCTAAAAATTAATGAATAAGAATTAGATATTATTTAATAAACAAACTTAGAATATCGCTACTATTAATGTAAAAGGTCATATGCACTAGCGAATCCAGGATTTAATTTTGGGGGGGCTTCAGCCCGAAAGATTTTTTTTCATATAAGTATAAAAATGATTAATTAAAAAAAAAAGAAATTAACTACCTATATGAAATGGTGTTAAGTGGTTCTTGAAGTCCTATTAAATGTAATTAAACGAACAAGAATACTTAAAGAGATAGTTTTTAGTATTTTTTTCTGTAAAACATGGTTCTATTTTACCATTTTGAGGGGGGCTTCACCCGAAAGCCTCCCCCTCCATAGATCTGCCTGTGGTCATATGTAATGAGTTTATAAAAAAACGATTATTTCTTTATGATTTCATATTTTATTTCTCTCTGATATTTTCCTATATTGTAGACTACTTATGTCACCTATATTGCAAAGAGTATATACATGTAAAATTGTTACCTTTTGCACTAAAATTAGCGATATAAATTTTTATTTATGTCTAGATAACACTCGTACAATACCACATTACATATCCCATATTATAGACCTGCACGACACTTTACATATGTGCTCCGATATAGATATACACACACACACACAACCGGACAGACACCCTGAGATAACACTAAACATGTACATATTATAGACAAATCAAGACAAACACAAACAAATCTATACAAACGAACCGAAACACTCCACAAACTCCAGAACACACAACTCCGACGAAGATCGGACACAGACTGAGCCCCCTCCCTCTGCGCTACCCCCACCACTCGCTTCCCCTCCGCCCCCCCCCCTCCTACTTGTCGGTGTGTTTATGTGTTAACACGGTTGTAAGGGCCTGTGTTAGTGACCCGGGGGGATGTTAAGTTCATTGAGTAGAAGGAAATCACGTAACCTGGATTTGCAGTCAGATGGAATAATTCATTCTTAAATTATAGCTGGAAAGTAGGGGAATAACACACAAATAAATAGATTTTATTTTGTGCTGAATGATAGAATAACAATATTTTTTTAATTGGTGCATATTCATTATTAGGGGTATTCGTACAACCTGTGCTAAGTATAGTAAACCTCTTAAATTTGTAAATCTTAAATGTGCAAAATCGGGAAAAAATATTTACGAAATGTCGATCAAATATGGCCGCTAAAATTGTCGATTTTAACACGGCCTAGGTTAAAGTTATTATAAGGGTTTGATTCTTAGTTGGTGTACAATATCCAGAGAAATGGAATGTAAAGACAGCTATATTTCATCTACATATCCATCAAATCCTATACCTTCTAAATCATCTGAATCTTCATTCATGCTTTCCAATAAAGCATTTGTAACCAAATAATCCAGCAACTCAGTCTTTTCACTTCGCTTTGGCATTTCAAAAATAAATCAAAACGTTTGTAGATCAATTAAGAACTCAAAAACTTTGTTCACTGTACATTCAAAACTTTACTATAACTATTAACACTTTATCAAGTTAGCACAGATTAATACCATTCATTCAAAATTTTTGCTGACTGCTTAGCATGATAGCACATTAAGTATTTACAAGCGCATTAATACCATGGTTATCGACCATGACACTGATCCAAATTATTAAGCTTAGGTACTTGTTCGATCCACAATTTCACGTTCTTTAATTTCTTCAAGGTAAGGTTTTTCGCTTCAAAGCATCGTTTAGGAGTTATAAGTGTCGGTTTTTTTGGCTGTGAAAAGTTTTTTATATATTTTTTAAATCAGCCACAATTTTAACAGGTAGCAAGATAGGACTGGCAGACTCTCATTTATTTAAATATATTATTAACATTGAAAAAAAAAGTTTAAAGTTTTCATCAAATAATGTATTTTTTTTCCTCACGAGCTATCGGACTAACCCTGCTTTGGTCAACAGGAACCAGATCATTTTACGAACGCTTAAACGTAAACGTAAATGCTTCGTCTCATCTTATCTTCATCTCATTCGTCCATCTTAAGGGGACCTTACACAATCAGTTGTGAATGGAAGTCACAAGACCTCTATTATGAATGACCTGAGATATTTCTACGATATGATGATAGAATAGAGATATTTCTGTTGGTTGCTTATTTCCTTCGTTTTAATTAAAGTACCCAATTTTTTTGGTTCGTTAGGGATTCTCTTGTTTGTTGGTAAACATAAAAAGTAAATATCAATTATTCTTTATTTTTAATAAATTAATAACTAAAAATAGTCAACATGAAGAATACTCATTATGTAAACCAACAGTTGTTTTCGACTTTTTTTCAATTATAATCCAGTAATATCCTGTTTAACGAAGGAAAGACATCATATCGAACCAGAAGTTCGCAATAATATCATTACAGATTCAGAAAAAAACAGAAGTAACTACAGGAGACCTGTTAGTGGATCTCCGCACATTACGGCACCAAGAGATAACATAAATATTGGTATTACTGCGGTACGGTGATGGTATTAAAAAAGCGTTACTTATCTTTTAGCAGACGACACAAACAAATTCCCAACGTTTCGCTTGGCTTAGTTGGATAAAAATGATTAAAAACCCTACGGTTATCGTTATTAAAATATATATGTATATATTAACTCTCCAAAATTATATCTGGAATCAGGTAATGCGTTACATAGAGTTTCATTATTAGATGAGCAAGCACAGTCCGTTTCTTAAGATGGATTAGGATATTTCTGTAGGAAGAAACAAAATTGTGAGGATTTCCAGTCAAGAATTTTTATTAGGTTAGCCGACGTTTCGACCTAAACATGTGTGTCATTTTCAGGGCTAGCGTTTGGGAGACGATACAAGAACTCATTTCAACGCAGTTCTCGTCTCGATTCCCAAACAATAGCACTTAGGATGACCCACATGTTTCGGTCTAAACTTCGGCTAACCTAATACAATTTTTTGACTGTATATCCTCACAATTTTGTTTCATTCTAATAATTGATCAGTCGACTACTTGTCAATCTCTGATATTTTTGAAGTTTTTTTTTTTAAATTAACATTGAAGGGTAAAGTAGGAATTTTAAGGATATAAATTATTATGCCCGAATTAATATTAGAAATGGAATGTGATTATTTTATTTTTCTATCATGGGACCATAATGTTCATAACCAAATTAGTTTAAAATGATAACAGATTCTCCTGATTGCTACACCAAGTTTGGAAGCGCCAGAATAAAGAGCGGAGAGCGAACCAAACACGAAAACTGTCCGGCAAGCGAATATTTTGCAAGCTAACTGTGGCTGAGTCACAATCGCTGAGGCAGCTGCGCAATAGGCCACCATTCATCAACTGTAGTAAACAATAACACCTCCATTTTAATCTTCTTTCTTCAGTTCATTTTATTCTATTCCTTGTTGGTTTCGCCGCCATAAACCCGTCTCATACCAGTCTTATCAGAGTTTTCCTAAACTCATCGATGGAATTCCGCTCGTTTCTTTATTCATCGATTGAAATAACGGTGTGATCGATACATCAGCTGTATGTAATCTCATTATATCTTCGCTTAGTCATGGCCATAGATAATCGATAATAACGAAATATCGATATTTTACAATCGATGTCATCTGCTTCGATATCGTCTCAACGATATTTATATAATATTAAATAAACGTCCTAACAACTTACATCAAGAAAATTAATTATACCAAGGAGAGTGGGAAATTGAAATTTCCATTATATAATATTTTTATTTATTAATTCAGGAAACTTATATACATATTATAAATGTGATAAATAGTAATAGAATGACATGAGAAGGCAGTCATTGCACTCTAATAAAATTTCTAAATTAGGAGATGAGGAACCCATCTTCTTTTCAAACGCATCCGAAAGTTATCATAAATAGAAGAGGAAGCAAGGTTAGAAAGGAGAAGGATGGGATGGTTCAGAAGTTTATTGTGGAGGAATAGGTGTCTGGATTGGGCCAAATCAGAAACATTAAAGTCATTATAGATTATTATATTTATTTTATTTTCAAATTGAGAAAATATTTGAAAGTTTTATTTATATATTTTTTTATCCGGTCGTTTCAGGTCAGAAATTATAATGTAAAGATGGCGAATTCCTGCAGAAAAATTATAAACTCTTAGCAATCATATTTCCTTTAAGATTACTGTAGCGTAAAACTACATTTTTTTTCTTTTTTTTTTTTTGACCTTTAGAGAATGTTTTCTATCTTCAGAACTTCTTTTCAACAATATTCCATAACAGACTCCATTTTTCGACATTGAAAATCCCTTCTTAAATCCTATTCATACCAACTATAGTGCAGTCAGAAGGGCAGTTGTGGTAAACAAGAGGGTTCGGATGGTTCAGAACTTTGTTATGGAAGGATAGGTATCTGGATTGGGCCAGATCAGAAACATTAAGGTCAATATTGATGATTTCATTTGTAATAAAGTAAGGAGCATTGAGGATTTTACGAAGTATTTTGGAATATAAGGATTGGATACGAGCGGATTTCGATGGTTTGTTGGAGCTCCAAAGCTTAACTCCGTTAAGTCCAAATAGGCCTTAATACAGTCACATATATGAGTATTTTGTAATTAATTGGAAGTTTAGAGCGTTTGTCTAGTAAGTGTTGGAGTAAGCAGTTTCTTGTTGTTTCAGTCTGGTAAGAGGATTCTAAGTGAGACGTTTGTCCAGATGGATTCCTAGGTATCGGATTTGTTCGACAGGGATAGTTTAATTAATTTAAAGAGGAAAATAATATATTATTTGATGCGCCTATCTGCTAAACAATCAATATTTATATTCCAAACTATTGTTTTTTCGAAAAAGTTTGTATTTATGAAATCTACTCTCCATTGAATCAATATTTCAAGTTCCAAAATATTGGGCTTTTGATATCCCATCCCTCATCCAACTTTTGTTATTTCTCTTTTCATTTTTCATCTTTCTATTCAGTTTGCTTTCTATCTGTTATGAAATTTAAAATTCAGAACATAGGTATTTACTAACTTTTTATTAAAGTTATTTTTTTTTAAATTTTTATAAAATAGAAAAGTGAAAAAAAATAGGACAACGTTGAATGGACCAGTGTTTCCTAACAGGAAGCAATGTATCTCTTAAAAGAATATTCGATATAAGTTGCTAGGACGTTATTTAATATTATTGCCCTCCCGAAAATTTTCAAAACTAATTAGCTAGTATGATAAAAACGAAACACAAAAAATATATATATCTTAATAGCAATAGCATTTCAATTTAAAGTTTATACAAAAATATATGTTTTTTTTTTAATTTTTTCTCAATGTTGACAAACAGGACATCTCGCTTCAGACGAAAAAATAACTAGCAACTTGAAGTCTAAATAGAAAAACAAGCTACGGAAAGTATCAATGGTGAAAAACCCAAGCAAGGAGTTATTGGATCATTTATATTATTTTTGAAACATGTACAAAAATCCTCAAACACTGTACCGGAATCACTCCCGAAGACACTACTTGCCAGTTCATTAGTGCAGTAGGCAAGGAGTTAAGGTAGGGTAGGTAAAGGTATATGCACTAACAAAGGGGATGGCTATCGACCCAACCACCCACTTCTAATTTAGGAACCAGTAATTAAATTGACTCTACGCTAACAGAACCAAAGTCCCTCATTGCGCAAGGAATCAATGTCCTGTCTTCATTCGTTCTACATTAACAGAAAATATTTCGAAATATTTTGAACATTTGAACATGAACATAGTTCATCCATAATGGATATACTTCTTAAGGTTTTTAAACCCAAAAATGTACCATTTTCGAAATAAATCGTAGTTTTTGCCAACATATTCATTTAAAATAATTATCATATGTTTTTCCCATTCATAAAGTCTGCGACATTTATGCGTATTCCGTCTGATTAATAGTTTTAACAACATTATGATAAGAAATCTCATCATTCAGAAATAATTATTAGTAATTTCCTGTATCCTTTAATTAAGTAATAATTGATAAATAATTAGCTAAATTTCTTTACGTCAATTAAGAAATATTCCAGGTTATTGATGAGGTACGCTAATTAACTCCCGCCTAACTGACAAGTCTGATTAATAATAAAAAGTTTTCGTGAGTTTTTTACTCAATTTATTTCTATATTATATCCTAGATTGTTTATATACATCTACAATAAATCGATATAAACTCACGAGTGTATTATAAATCATGTATTATGTATCTGATTAAAGCTCATTACAATAAATAAAACAGTGAGAAACACTTTTACTTTTCATTTTAAATTTGAAAAATTTGTAAAATTTTCTTCTATTAATATTTTTTTATAAAAACATACAAATTCGAATTCTAAAGAAAAAAAGGTAAATTTTATATATATTCAATTTTTATATTCTCTTTTTTTTTTTAAATATTCTCAAATGAAAACGTACGAAATACATATTCTTTTTTTTATTTTTATTTTTCTAATGAAATGTAAATAAACTTAATCTGACTAAACACAGAAAGCGTTATTTTACATCAAAGTATATTTTATTATATTTTTACCTACGTTTAGACCTAAAATTTATTCAAATTCGGCCAAAGTCGTTCTTTTTTTTTAAGTATTAAAAATAACACTTGAAATGAATTTTATGTACAAATACAATCTTTGTTCAATTTGAAACAATAAATTAGTAAACTTTAAACATGCAAAAACAATTAGAGATGAGGATTCGAGGATTGGTGATAAAAAAAAAAAAAACCTCTAATTAATATTAGATAGTGATAAAAAAGATATTACAATTAACACAATTCATTGGTCTATTAAAAAATAACCAGTTAAACCCAGCGCAGTAAAATAACCCAGAAACAATAACCGATATGAAAGTAACGGTTTTCATATAAACTGACCGGTAATCCCCAACCTATATTCAAAACTAGTAGATCTTTAAATGATGCATTATTTCCGACAATAGATTGCGTCAGTTATTAACATTAATACGGATTCATTTCCGTTTATATGGTTCAACAATAGTTTATTCTTACGGTGTTCACAAACGAAAAACTCATTGACATAACCTGAATTTGCAATGAGCAAAAAAATTAACACTAATCTTTATTACTATGTTGTGTATAACAATGGCATGGGCCACGTAATAGTAAAAGAAAAACATTAATTCTCAGATTACGATTATTATATTAACTTCTTTCAAGACGTTCAAAATAAAACTAAAACAGAAATTGAACACAAACATTTACGTACATAAGCCCACAGGAGGATCTACAGGGGGAGAGGGGGAGGGAGACATTCGGGCTGAAATCCCTCCCCCCCAAAATGGTAAAATATAACCATGTTTTTAAAAAATAATAAAAACTATATTTCAAAGTATTCTTGTTCGTGTAATTACATTTAATAGGACTTCAAGAACCACTTAAACACCATTTCATATACGTACTTACTTTCTTTCTTAATTAATTATTGTTATATGTATAAGAGAAAAAAATCTTTTCGAGCTGAAGCCCCCCCAAAAAAATTAAATCCTGAATCCACAACTGCATAAGTCAATTAAGTAATTACGCTTCGCAGTTATACGGGACAGGCAAAACTACTCACAAACTACAAACATTTAATTCAGAAACTTTCAGAACTATAAATAAACCTCTTTGGTACGTCATAAACATAACTTTATATGAAGATCTTCATATGACAACAGTTGGCGACCGTTAAACAAACTATAAATTATAAATAACTATAAAAGTATATAGGAAGGAGATGGTCCGGGTGGCGGACATAAATACACTAAAATAGTGAACTATTTTTATTAAAAGCCAACGTTTCGACTCGACTTTGCAGGTCTTCTTCAGGGCTAGAACGGACAAGATACAAAAGGATATAGAGAATTGTTTAAGTTACATTATATTTAGATAAAAATTATAAACAAGGTGAATAAACTTATTGAAATTATAAACATTGAGTACATTAAAATATTTAAATATTGGTGAAAAAAATATTGTAAAACACAAAAAATGGATATCACAAATTTGTTTCTCTATATTAAAACCATTAAAAGCGTTTTCTTCAATCTAAATTCAATGAAATATGCCAGCAGGCTCTTAGACTGTTTATAATTTCAATAAGTTTATTCACCTTGTTTATAATTTTTATATAAATATTATGTAACTTCCAAAATTCTCTATATCCTTTTGTATCTTGTCCGTTCTAGACCAGAAGAAGAAATGCAATGTAGGGTCGAAACGTTGGATTTTAATAAAATAGTTTCGTCACTATTTTAGTCTATTTATGACCGCTACCTCGGACCATATCTTTCCTCTATAATACAACGGTCAACTATAAAGTATTCAATATAAAAATATATATAAACACTACTGAAGATTTTACGTTAACTTACACGGACATACTAACATATACACTTAAGGTATAACCACAATAAACATGCTCAATAATATCCGTAGGAGACCCAAAAGAAGCTGAATGAGAGACCTCCTAGATCAACTATGAGTATTAAAATCAAGAAAGGAAAGAATGCAGCTGGGCCTCTACCTCATGCCTTACTACTATTATTTTTAATGACAGTTTTAAAAAATATGTATTTAATATTTAAACAATTAAAACCTATTTAATTTTATTTAAAACATTAGAGATGTGTAAGTAGTAGAACTTCGTAAAAGAACGAGTTCTATTCTCAAATTCCAAACGATAGCCCTGTGGATGACTCACATATTTCGACCGAAACGTCGGCTATCTAAAATATCGACTGAGATTCCTAACAATTTTGTTTCCTCCTTATAATTGATCAGTTGACTACTTATATACATAATGTCTTCATATCCAATGACTTATGATAAATTACTCAAATAAATAATGTCAAATATTTTTCATATATTTTGTTTAATAATTTTTTACGCTTTTTATTCCTGCTTTTTTCTTTGATACTCGCTTTCTTCAGCTAGAAGCTTCTTTCAACTTACACCGACCTCATTATTTTTATCCCACGCTCTAAGCATTTCAAGTTTTAATTCTAAGACACAGGTCTTATCTTGCTTTTATGAACAAGACATTTAAATAAAAGGACAGTACTTTCAAGAACTAAAAAATATCACCAAAGGAAGAATTTTAACCAAATCATAAATAAAAAAATAAAAAAAAACGTTTTTAACAGAATCCTTCACTATTCAAACTTCAATTTAATTATTTTTCACAATTTTAAAAGATATAGTTGTGGTATTTGGTCTAATGATATCCAAACCCAGAAGATATTAGATGCATTCAAGGACTCTGGAGTGATATCAATTCCAGCCGACCTGAATACCAACCGCAGTTGGTCTGGAATCTACCATTATTAACTATAATTACCATATTTTATCAAGAAAATGTAAATAAAAAAAATTAGTACCAATGTAAAATGCTGCAAATTATTACAAAATGATTTATTATTTCCAAATTCTATATTCGTTTCCAATTCGAGGGAAAAATTAAATACTTAAGATTTTTTTTACTTCTTATTTTAAAAATTTAAGGCTATTAATTTTTTTCAAACAAAAAATATCGAGTGATTCCATAAATTTAAAGTTCTTTAGTCATCAGATACAGACATAAGAGAAATTTTGTCTTAAAACAAACATATCGTCGATTTGTATCGAATTAGGTAACTTTCGAAATTTCATATTCTATTTTCAATCTTGAACTCGATTTTAACTGTAAATAAATATTTTTAAACAGCGAATAAAAAATGTTTAAGCATTCATAAAAGCATATATTAGTGTGAAAATTAAAACATCATAGTTGTTTGTTTTATCGTTTTCTGAAATGTAGTGATTTTCAGATTCATTAGTCAGCATTTGTATTGACAATATGCAAAATATCACATCTCAACACCCAGTAGACTAATTTTGATCAATATTTTTTTTTTTGTTTCTTAGGCATTTTTGCCATCAGAATCAACCAAAAAGTGGCCAAATAATCAACCGAAATAAATGTATTATTCATTTTAACATTTTCTCATGTTCTTTTCGGGGTAGTATGTTAGTGCATAAATTTAAAGGGTTTTAAGATAAAGACTTGAAGCAAGTGTCATCAAAATCGTTACAGTTGATTTTATGCTAGTCAATAGAAATACACTTAGTCCGTGGTACAGACCCGTTTTTATCAAATTATTAACATCCACCTGAAACTTCATAAATAACTTCATCTTATCGTAACTTAGAAATATTTTATTTACGAAAATTCTCTGAATTGGGGCGTTTTCAATTTGAAGGGAGGCAAGCATTAAATATTTAATTAGGTATTAAAAACTCGTAAATAACTATTTGCTTTCCAACAGGATCGTAAGATAATGTTAGCACAAAATCGAGGGAAAAGTTGGCCTTAAAAAATATCGAGCCGTTTGACGCGACCTACACCATCAAATTGTCAAAATTACGGGCTTATGCAGAATAAATGTGCAATATTTTTGTAGGCTATCTTTTTTATCGATTTTTCTATCTATCTTACAATCCAAGAGGAAAACCAATGGGTATTTATGAATTTTTAGTATCTACTTACATAGACAAAGTTTGCCCTCCTCTATATTTAAAACGGCCCAATTCCCAGAGTTTTCGTAAATAAAATAGTTGTAGGTTACGATAAAAGTATTTAAGAAGTTTCAGGCGGATGTTAATAATTCGAAAAAAAGGGATCAGTACCACGGAATAAATTATTTTATATTAATACGATTCGCATGAGTGAACCATTGCTGGAAATTCAGTAAAATTCAGTTTATAAAATCTTTTGTATAGATGTGTGTAGAATAAAAGATTTTCTATCCGGAATAGAGTACTCTAATTATTTTTATTTGCTCCAATTATCTAATTAATAGTTGTAGCATACGATGAGATTGAACTATTTGCAAAGTTTCAGGCATATGTTAATAATTTGATAAAAAGGATACAACGGGCTAACACTTTTCAGTCCTTATTTTATTTTTAAAAGAATCAGCAGGTAGTAATTGCCAAATTAGGTGGATCATCGTTGGATAACGTGTGGTTTTTACACTAAATTTAAAAAAAAATCGTCCCAGTAGTCTTAGTAAAAAACTGAGGACAGTGCTCGAACATAGGATTTCACGGTATTTGATTTTTGGATTCTACGTTTCATGAAAAGTAAAATTTCAAAAATTGAGAGGGTAGGTAAACTTTGTTTTTATTTGTTGATTAAAATGGTAAATTATTGAAAACGATAAATCTAAAATCAATGAATACAAAAAGGTAGAAACTAGTGTAATTTTATGACAGAGGTCAAATCACTTTTTGACTAGAATAATTTCGCCAATTATATTTTCATTAAATATCCCACGCCTTTTATCCATACCTGTAGGGAAACAAATGCGACCGACAAACAATATGATAAAGTGGAGTGGAGAATATGTATTCAATGTAGGCGGCATTGAAGATAAACAAACACCCACTGTTATTTCTTCCTTCCGTTCAACAAATTAAAAAAGCAGTTTAAATTAGAACAGCGAGGTTATTGTTCAAATATCGGCGCATACATGCTACCTCATCTCAACCGTAAAATTAATAAATTGCCTTAATAATATAAAATAAAAATTATCTAAATTATGTCATAGATAACTGATAATGAGTGAGTTGTCTATGAGGCTAGTTAATAAGCTAGTAAATAATAGTTGCGTCTTTTATGAACTCAGTAAGAAAACATGCGATACATCAAGCTTTCAGTAGAAATTAATTCTTTGAAAAGTTAATAAACCTTAAGAATCTACACTAGAGAGAAACACTTTATTTTCATATAAAATATAAAAGGTTGTTGCCCAATTATATTGGGTTGCTATATGCACAGCATACTCGTTAATCCGTAGAACAATAAATAAACTTATATATAAATATACAGAAGTGGTTAGTTTATATGAGTATAATAAATAGATATATAAATATTTTTTCCCCTTTCATTGTTCCTTCCCCTCACTTCTATCTCTTTATACACCTCTCCTATACACAATATTAAGATGCTTAAAATTATAATAGAACAATAACAAAAAATAAAAGTGTATACATCTAGAGTTAAATGAAATTTAATATGCAACAAATATAATAGACATTTTTCATTAAATAAATACAGTAGAATAGAATCCTTGCCGAACTTTCAAAAGCGATGGATTTTGATGAATGAAGTATCAAATGAATGAAATTTCAAGAAGTGGCGAATTAGTCCAGTCAATGAATGATCCAAAAGAGTATTTAATTAAGAGTACCATCTTTATAGAGGCTGTGTGTGGCCCAGGAGAGTCTCACGACCTCAGGATCGATCCACGGCTAAAGAAAATGAATAAATAATTTTCTGCCATGAGCCAGGATTCGAACCCGAGACTTTGAGCATTGGAAGTCGGAAGCGTCCTACACTGAGTTGTTACACTCCTTTAAGTGTTAAATACTCATTTTCAAAATTTTTAGTTATTCTTATTTTTGGAAATTTGTTTTATACATAAATACAAATCTTTATAATTAATTAAAGGTAACTTACAAGGAATAAAATTGAAAATTGTATCAATAAAGCCCGAAAAAAAATATCCATATACAGTTGTTTGAACACTTTGAAAAGCAGTAAACAGAAAATAACTGCTCGGTAAATAGGATGTTAATTCGAAACCATAAACACCTGTTACACCAGGCTCGATAACAGGAACGTAGATTATTTATTCGATTACTTAGAGGAACGGTTATCCCCTCATCCTTAAAAGCCCCCTTTCATCAACTAATAGGGCAGGGAATACACCCTTGGATGTTAGTGTAATCTGCTAAAAGGTAATAGTCTCCCCAAACCTGAGGGGGGGGGGGAGAAGGAGGAGGAACTTGTTATCACCTGTGTGTGCGTGTATCACCTGATATCACCTGATACATCACTTCTTTATCCGTATGAATTCGCTTCACATATTTCTTACATGATAAAAAAAAAAAAATTAACAAGTCTTTGATTGAAGTTAAATTCATTTATCAAACAAAAGCATAATTTATTATATTAAAATATTTTTCATTTTTCCTCAAAATTTAGAAAACAATACATCACTGACATCGGTGGAACAGATAGAGATCATAAAAAAATGTAAATTCGGTATTCAATTTAAAAAAAAAAGAAATTAAATCATTAACACTGGAAATCAAAATAATGAGTAATTTTTAACACGTATTTCATAAAACAATATACATTCAATTATAAATAAAAATCTTGCCTACAGTTCTTTATAGATGCGAAACTTGGCCGCTTACATTAAGGGATGAGCAGCGTCTTAAGGTTTTTGAAAATAAAGTATTGCGTAGAATATTCGGACCGAAGAAGGATGAGTTAACCGGAGAGTTCAGACGGTTACACAACGCCGAATTGCGTGAGCTGTATCCGGGTAATATAATTGAGGTAATTTCATCGCGGCGAATCAAATGGGCTAGTAAAGTTGTTGGGCTTAGTAACGAGAGAATTCCTAAAAGTCTAATATTTGCTGTGCCGAATGGTAAACGTCCGAGGGGCAGACCGAAGCGAAGGTGGGAAGATTGCATTAAAGCCGATCTGAAGGGACTGGGTTTGGACGGCGAACGGTGGAGGGAGGTGTGTAACAAGCGATTGGTGGTGTCGGCATCGAACCTTCGGGTTCGCTAAGCCTTATTATTATTATTATTATTATTATAAATAAAAATAAAGTATATGATTTAAGAAACGAAAGATAGAAACAAATAACATAAAGAAAAGGAATGATGTAGAGATGGTTGACCGTTGATATAATATGAGGAGTTGATCGGGGAGAGGGGGGGGGGAGGAGATGCGGTCAAATTAGTACTAAATTAAACAATTAGAATTATAGAATTTATTTAATTTTTTTAAAATTAAAGTTAAAATTTTTAAAATTAAATAACTCTACCTGTTTAATTTAGTATTAATTTGACCGCACCCCGCGATCAACTCCTTCTCATAAAGAAAAGTAAATTTGGATTAAGTTGATTAAGGATTTATCAAAGTACGGGGGTTAAAATAGTACTGATAGTGAAAATTTTACCAAAAATGTAGGAATAATAATATAAAATAATTTAAAAGATTATTGATCGAATATCGTCACACACCACCAACAGTGAACGAGATTTTCCTGTAGGGTTAATCGTTAACATTGATGTATTACTGTAATTGACTAATTTTTAGTCAACTATTTTGTTATTAAGTAGGATACAATGAAGCATTAATATTTATATTATTGTACAACGGAGAAAAAAAATTTTAATGCACAATGATTATTAAACAGAAATAAACTCTAATTGTATGAGGTTCTTTCCAAAAAACGAATAATGATTTATTTTTTTAATATATTGGTTTTCAAGAGTCAAATTTTAATATCAATATATATTCAACATTCCTAATTTGGCTAGGTTTTAAGATTGTTCGCGTAGTCAGTGGTACAGTGGACCACAAAATGTAGAAATTTATAAAATAAGCAACATGTAAAAAAAGAAGTCCGGGGTGGCGGTTATAAATAGACTAAATAGTGGCAAAACTATTTTATTAAAAGCCAACGTTTCGACCCGACATTGCAGGTCTTCTTCAGGGACGTGTTTCACTTAGAAATGTTTAAGTCCTAAATGTTCTAAGCGAATTCTAAGTGAAACTCCTAGCTGAACACACCTTCCTGAAGAAGAGCTGCAAAGTCGGGTCAAAACGTTGGCTTTTAATAAAATAGTTCTGCCACTATTTAGTCTATTTATGACCACCGCCCCGGGACCATCTCCTTCCTTAATAATGTAACGGTCAACTATTAAGTATTCGATATAAAAAATAAATTCTATGATATAAAGTATTTTTAAAAAAATATTTACCCATCTGACGTTAACAACGTTTAGGTTCAGATCGTCACATTACGAAGTTATCTTCAAGTGTTCACATTACCGTATTCAATTATCTCGAACTAATAGCCCCTCCCCTCCCCCCCAAAAAAAAACATAGTTCTTGCCAAGCAGCATTTAATTAAATGGTTGTCAATTAATCAATATAATGTCAGGCAGTCCTTCACTCTTTAGAGCTTATTTTTTTTTCATATGATAACACCGTTACAAAATAGTACTAGCTACTAAATAGTACTATTTAGTTACTAATAACATATCTTCTATAAAGTGCTACTTTAGTCAACAATAATGATAATGATATTGGAAGAAGCAAGATATGATGAGATTTAAGTTAGGAGTCTTTTGCCCATTAGCCAGTTACTTTTTAAATAGGAAAAAGTAACTGTTATATAGAAAAGTATCAGCTACATTTAAATCAATGTTATTATTCTTCTATTATATAAAAAACCGTGTAACAGATGATATTTTATATGATTAAAGAAATCACATGATTTCTGATAAAATTTAAAGCCTTCCTTCT
The DNA here is from genome assembly GCA_928085145.1 of Nezara viridula. Classification (NCBI taxonomy): domain Eukaryota; kingdom Metazoa; phylum Arthropoda; class Insecta; order Hemiptera; family Pentatomidae; genus Nezara; species Nezara viridula. The sequence continues at coordinate 2,913,573 of OV725083.1, read as the reverse complement.
CTTCGTTATTTAAACTGGAGTATAACCTAAACACCTAAAGGTTAACCTTGTATCAAAAATACACTTAGTATATCTATATAAATAAAATAAAGATTTTGCCTGTACATTAATTAGAATCAACCTGTTTTATGATATCTTTCCGTTTCATATATTGCCGACACCAAATCCACTTTTAAAAAATTTTTTTATCTGTCTGTGTGTCCACATTGCAACGAAATTTTGTCAGGGGTAAGCCCAGCAATGGGTTAATGTAGACTTTTGAACTTTCGATAATATATTGAGGTTTTCTTGACTTAAAACATAGGCTTTAAATGAAAAAAAATATATTGAGTATAACCAAAGTTATGAATTGTTGAGTAATTTTTCTAAAGATATCGGTCCGATATTAAGGCTTGAGTAATCTGAATTTGGATCCTCCTCTCTCCATAATATTAAATTCATCTTAAAAAAAGATTCTCAAATTTTAACCATAAATCCGTCAACGACGGGTACATCAGCTAGTTTACAATAAATCGTCGATATATTTAAGTATACATGAACTATATTTGTGAATATAAAAACAATAATCTGATTTGCAATATGGAATCTCAATATTCACAGAAAATACATATTGTTAACAGTCGAACAAATAGTATGAACTAAGCACATGATTCCTGATAAAACTTTAAAAGCCTTCCTTCTTTTCGTTATTCAAACTGGAGTATAACCTAAAGGAGTTCATTTTGCTAATTGCTAATTGCTAATCTGTTAACAGATGTTTATATAATAGAAGAATAACAACATTGATTCAAATGTAACTGTTACTTTTATATAACAGTTACTTTTTCTTATTTAAAAAGTAACTGGCGTGGCTAATGTGCAAAATACCCGAAGTTAGATTAAGTAATAGCAGTTCCAGGAGCTGGAGGTCGGTCCTTGAGGATGTGGATGGACGAAGAGAGGATGCTCACCGAGATCTCGTCAATGGAAGTAACCTAAGACGTGACAGCTCCACCCCACATCTGTATCCCACGTGGGGTTCCAGGTAGTGGAACTCTCTTAATTGCTTCCTATATGGTCCGTCAGGGACTGGGTTCTATTCTAGCCTCGATTGTCCTTCGGAGGGACGAGAACAAGTGAGTATATTTCTTAAACTGTTTTTTAAATCATAATAGTTACCTAGGACTCCATCTGGACAAACTTCTAACTTGGAATCCTCATACCAGACTGAAACGACAAGAAACAGCTCGACATTTTCGATTACTCCAACACATACTAGACAAACGCTCTAAACTGCCAACTATTTACAAAACATTCATATATATTACTATAATAAAGCCTATTTAGACTTACGGAGTTGAGCTATGCGGCTCCACCAAACCTTCAAATTCCTCTCGTATCCAATCCCTACAATCCAAAATCCTTCGTAAAATCCTTAATGCTCCTTACTTCGTTACAAATAAAATCATCCATAATGACCTTAATGCTCCTTATGTATTTGGCCCAATCCAGATACCTATCCTTCCATAATAAACTTCATAACCATCCCAACCCTCTCGTTTCTAACCTTGCTTCCTCTTTCCTGATAACCCTCCGAGGCCTCTGAAAAGAAGATGGCCACGTGATCTCCTAATGTAGACATATCATTAGAGTGCTATCATTGGGTAGTTTCTCAACATGTGTTTCATGTCATTATATCCATGTGCGAATTTACTAGATGTATTTTTGGTATACAGTTGTAAATATCATATAAATAAATAAATAAATAATAATAAGAAATGGTGCTCTATGTAACTCTAGAAAAACAAACATGTCGGGCATTGGAGATCGCATTTACTATAATCTATTATAGTTTCAAAAATAAGCCAAAGGAGGCAAAAGGAAATGAATGAAGGCGTGAAATTCGTAAAAGAAGATAATTAAAAAACAACACAAAGAGTAAAAAACGTTGTGATTATTACACAATGGTTTATTAGTTCCAAACAATTATATATCAAAAGTAACATTACTTTCCTTGTGAGATAAGGAAAAAATAAATAAAAGGGGATTCCTAATATTGCCCCAAATATTTTTTTATTTCATCATCAGTAAGTTTTTAAGAAATCCAGAAAACGTTGCTTCAGTTGGTGTATCACTTTCAAAAAACTTAAATTTTAAAATTAATTAGTTGTTAAACAAATTTTCATAGAATGAGTTGTGGGTATTTGGTAGCGATTTCTCGCTGTTTATCAGTCTACATTGTTGATTATTTATTTTTTGGTTAACCTAACCTAAATGTTTTCACCAATTAAAATAAAATTGCAAGTGCTGTTCTAGACAATAGAAAAACGTACATTACATAATTCCTTTGTTTTTTCACACTATACAAAGATTTTTGCTATTTGTTACTCAGTTAATTTTCTCTTTATTAGTTTGCTCTTAATATAACTTCACAGGTCAAGATTTGCTATAATAAAAACAACTATCTCATTTGTTTCAATAATTTAGTTACCTGAAACCAGGATATAGTTAGAAAAATAAAAATTAATTCGTCCCCCTCCCTTTTTTTTACCACCGGTTAACCCCGACAGCCGGTTAAGCGGGGTTCTACTTTATGTATATTAGAGGAAATTTCGATTTTCAACTACTGTGCTGAGGGCAGCCAATTTTTTTTAAATTCTATTTTCGAGTTCTACGTATCATGGAACGTAAAACCTCATATTTTGAGGGGGAGAGGAAGGTTAAGTTTTTGAACTTTTTGGACGATTACAATGGTTCATTATTGAAAATAATAAACCAAAAATATCTATATACGACACTTATTGATTCTTAAATATTCCTTCATTGTTTATATATTTCATAGGACTTCTTATCATGAAGTTGTACAAAACGTAAAGTTTTCCCAAACTTAAACATCATGCTTTATAATGCTCACATTAAGTTTCAAACATTACTTTTCATAATGGTGATTACATATTCTCGGTACACGCTACTACAAGCGCACTCTTAAAATATTCCAGCAAGGTCTGAAGTAATAGAATGCAGCGGGAACTCTAATGTGCCCTTAACTAGACTTCAATAAGATTGCCTCTCTTTGAACCATGTCAGGTACAAGCCATATATTTTAAATTAATTACATTTTAATCTATCCATTATGTAACGATCCATCTATTGCATCCCAAACTCTTCAATCACACATCACAAGTCTTGAAAAATGGTGACAAAACTGGAGGATTAAAATAAACTCCAATAAATCCCATCAAATTACCTTCACTCTTCGTCGCAAACCCATGACTTCCTGTCCTTCAACAATAGCCCTCTTATCCCTGTCGAACGAATCCGTTACCTAGGACTCCACCTTGACAAGTGACTCACTTGGAACCCCCATACCAGACTGAAACGACTAGAAACCGCCCGACGTTTCCGACTACTCCAGCACTTACTCGACAAACGCTCTAAACTGCCAACTATTTACAAAACACTCATATATATTACTATAATAACCCCTATTTGGACTTACGGGATCGAGCTATGGGGCTCCACTAAACCATCGAATTCCTCTCGTATCCAATCCCTACAATCCAAAATCCTTCGTAAAATCCTTAATGCTCCCTACTGTGTCACAAATAAAATCATCTATAATGACCTTAATGTACCATATGTTTCCGATTTAGCTCAATCCAGATACCTGTCCTTTCATAATAAACAATCCTGTTCCATCTCTGCCTGTCTTTGGCTATTTCTTTCCATTTATCCGCACGCAGCTCTGTTGTATTTTTTTTTACCCTATCTATCCATTTGCTTTTTGGCCTTCCGCGTGGTCATTTTCCTTATATTGAGGCATTCGTTTTTACGTAGAGGCTTCAAGATGGATTCCTGCGAGCTACATACCCTGCTCATCTTAATCTCCATGCTTTCATATCATGGTATATTGATTGGCCGGTTTCTGTAAGTAGTTCTTTATTGGTATTTCTTCTTCATGTGTTAGTACTCTGATCAGAGATCGCTCATGTCAACGTGCGGAGGAATTTCCTCTCAAATCTTTCAAAAGTATTTTTAGGATACTGGTTCGTGTCAAAGTCTCACAGCCATATATTAGAGCTGGATTTATCATAGCATTTTACACCCTTAGGTTTCTTGAGATTTTTAGGGATTTCAATAAATTTGAGTGGGAGAAGAATGATCTGTTTGCTCTAGTTTATACGCAATATAACTATAGCTAATATATATATATATATATATATATATATATATATATATATATATATATATATATATATATATATAAATACATATATAATATCTAACCAAAAGAAGATACATAACTACTATGAGGATATCAATTCCAACAGAAAACCTTGAAGAAAAAATTACACGATGTCAGACCAGTTATAGCACAACTCACATTAAAAATCGGACATATAAAAGCTAAGTAAATATTTATAAATATAGTTCATATTTATCATATGTTTAATAGATTCATGATTTTCATGGTTGACTGTAGTTCAAGCTTGAACTTGACTTGAAGTCGACTTGTACAACTGACCCTAAATGTCCATTATGTCGGTGGATTATCGTGGAACATACTTAACCACTATACAGTAAATACTCTTAATAAAATAATTAAAAATCATTAACTATATCAAAATAACACAAAGCTACTAATATATATCCTAAATAATTATATTAGGTTCACAAAAAGGAGCATTCATCAAATTAAGAGCTCTAATGTTCTAAAATGTTACTTTATAATTTTTTGCGATAAACCGAATATATATATATACTATAAACTGGACCGATAAATGACTTATTCAACACAGCGAAATTAATAATTAAAAGAAAAAAAGTTATTATTATTTAATTACTCACATTTTTTTTTCAATCATTGCGAAAAAAAATTCTTACCTGAAACAAAAAATAATATAATTAAAATACGGAAGAATAAAGATTTTTTATGTTACATGAAAGAAATACATACACAGAAATAAAAAATAGAATAAGAAGAAAGAAAGAAGTTTCCCTCATATATTTTAAATATCACATATATTTTTACTCTCCTAATTTAGATTCCTGTAACATGTGATAATAAAATACTACCATAACATCGAAATTGAAGAATATTTGACGAAAACTGTTAATTTCTTTTTAATTTAAGCCATCTATATATATATCAGCGTGGATCTATGGCTAAACAAATAGAAATAATGAAATGGTTAAATATGTGTTTTCTTAATTGCTGTTATTTTTTTTTTTTTTTTTAGAAAATAACAATTAAAAATAGTAATCATATTAATGTATACTCAATATATAAATCATAATATATTTTAACTTGTATTAAGTAGTAGTGAAAAGTAGGTATCCTGTATAAGGACATTTATCCCTAATATTATTTACAATGACTGGAACAATATAAATATATGAAATATGTAAATATGTAAAGCACATATATACCAAAACCGATTCATTCTCCTTAAGGTACAGGTGAAATAAAAGTCGGTTTTTTTTTTACTCAAGTATCGCCAATTACTTTTTTGTCATTTATTTAGAACTGTTATAGATTCGTCAAATACACATGATTTAATATATTATCAAGACTCTAATAATAATGTAACCTGAATCATAAATGTATTGTATATTGAGTGTATGAGATTTAAACAAAAAAAACTACTTAAATAAATTTCATTCATCACAAGTCAAGGGCATAAAAAACAAAGGAACAATTTAGAGAAATGTTTCCGAGTGAATTCCATGTAATATTATAAGCAATGTGAAACTTTAAGCCCTCTGAAGATTAATATTTTTAAATATTTAGATTATTTGTAATTCTCAAACGTAATCTATTACTTTCCTACCTATACTAGGTAAATTTCCAATGTAAGATGTAAGGGGTAACTGAGAGAAAAAAGGTAACTAAGTCAAAGTAAGAAAATCTGTTGTCCGCATCACACAAGCTTCACTATTTCCTTTGCTTTACAATACTAGGCTATGGCAAAAAGATTTTGATCAGCAATATTAGAGATTATTGCAATTTTTACACTGATATACCTTAAGCCGGTTTACATTGCTTTAAGTTTATCAAATAAATCGTACTCAGATCTTTTCTTAGATCAATCTTCAGGTAAAAATAAATCTAATTCAATATGTTTTTGGTTTCTTCATGAACATATGTAAAGATATAAAAATAATTCTGAAATAGATAGGAAAGTCGTGTGAATGGACACACCAGATTTTTTTTGTGTTTATATATATTGTTTGATATTAATTATCAATAAAACATTTTGTGACATATGATTGATAAATAATAACTGTTATTGTACTAAAAGTAACTAGTGACACTTAAGTAAAAAAGAATGGTAAAAGTTTTAAAAGCCTAATAAAATGTTGATAGGAGTGTACTGAAGTTTAAAACATTGCCGTGAGAAGAATATAGGCGCTGTTAACTTTTGAACTTTGATATACACCTTCCAAACTTTTCCGAAATTAAGGAATATAGGCTAAGTTGGCAACTTGAGGATATAAACTGGCCCATCAATTCTACCTTGAAGTGGGAGGATTAGAAGATAGCATAAATTATCATAAGCCTCAACGTAAATATTAATAAAACTTATAGCCAAAAAGATTTTAACACCAAATAGATAAATAGGAAATTAATGAATTTAAAAAAAAATTATTTATTGAGTATTACAACAATCTGTCTCTTGGGCATTGGTTTAAGTGAGGCAGGATAACATCCACAATATATGTACAAATAAATAGAAGCAAAATAATAATCAAAAGTATGCACAATAAATGATAAAATAAAATAACCTAAAAATAAGAAAATTAAAACTAAGGAAAAGAAAAACACATGCATACCTATATACAATCAGGCGAGGGAATTCCAGGAGAACCCTGCGCTACTCCCTCAACCGCATCACTGGTACTTAAGCCAGCAGAGATTGGTCGAGGGCACTTTAGCCGCATACACTAATAAATACGAATTAATAAATATATTGCAACTGTAATTTTACTCGACAACGGTAAACCACAATGAGGGTAATATATGTTCATATATGTAAGTATACCATGGGTGATAAATATTCAGGACGCAGTCTTTTAAAAATTGTTTAAATTTTTTATTTGTGCCAACGTTTCAACCCAAACATGTGGGTAATCTTCAGGGCGTGGTTCAAGCACTGAAGGCTTTTAAGTACTGAATTTTTTTTAAAACACTGTGTTCTGAATATTTATCATTCATAGTTTAATTTTTTAAGGTCAGTATTTCAAAGCCATCAGTGCTCGAACCACGCCATGAAGATGACCTACATGTTTGGGTTGAAACGTTGGCACAAATAAAATTCAATATTTTTTTAAAAAGACTGCGTCCTGAATATTTATCACCCACGATATGTAGAACAGTCGACTAGCTACCATCAATATATATAAAGTATATATTATTTATAAAAATTATCCGTTTATTTATTAGATTATATGTCTGTGCATATATAAGTTAATTAATTTAATAAAAAAACACCCCATTTTAAAGAATTTTCGTAGATAAAAAATGTTGTGGTTCTGATAAGCAATTCATGAAGTTTTAGAAGGTTGACAATACTTTTATAAAAAGGGGTCTATAGTGTGGACTATATGAATTATTAATCTATATTCCGACAGAGTTACGAGTTTCGTTTGGGGTGTCCAAAGCACACGATAACGAAATCAGGTTTATATATTCATATACAATAATTAAATTAACAATACAGCAATGTGTTTAATTATGTACGGAAGTACATACCTTTACGATGGATAATGTTATTTCTATAGTCTTCTTGGTTTACTTAATTAAATTTAATTTTTATTATATTTTAATCCCTATTTAGGTAGCTTATACAATATTTTTTCTTATACGTACTATACTGTATAGTGGATTGATGATTGGCTGTTGTGATTAATTGAAGAGGAGAATGGTTGAGGTGACCATTCAAAATAAAAATAGTAAAAATAAATATTTATATTTGTTTTTATTTTTGCCGACGTTTTAACCTGAGGTTCAGACCTTCATCAGGGCTAAGAAAAGACAAGGAAAAAATATTAACCGTAAAAAGGTAATATTATACATTTCGGCCCAAAGCAAAACATCGGCTAAAATAAAAATAAATATCGAAGAAAGATGTCGACTGTTTTACATACCATGGGTTATAAATATTCGTACATCGTATAAATATCGTATATGGGTGATAAATAGTAGTACTTAAATATCTTCAGTGGTCGAACCACGCCTTGATGATAACTCACATGTTTGGGTTGAAACGTCTGCACTAATAAAAACTTTGTAATGACTGCGTCCTGAATATTTATCACCCTCCCCCCCCCAAAAAAAATAATATATATATATATATATATATATATATATATATATATATATATATATATATATATATATATATATATATATATATGCTCTGTATTTTGACTGAACATCCCAACGAACTTCTCTTCAGTTACAGTATATCACATTTTAATTTCTTTATGTAAAGTAACATTCTTTTTTTTTTTCAATAGAATAATATTGAGGCGACTGAGTTTTCAGTTTAAATAGTTGGATCTAAAAATTGTACTAAATAAGCCATTTACTAATAAATCGTAATTATTTTATTTATTTATCTCTTTTATTTCTATTCTATTCTGTCCTTATGTAAATCTAGATCTGCCTATAAACTGCATTGAACAAGGGCATACTTCTAAACTTTTAAACGGAAAAAAAAATAAACGAGACATTTCAACACCGCGGATTAAGGGCACTTTAATAAGGTAATCCAATATTTCTCGATATAAAACCAACCTACATTCAGCTATAAATAAAAACCAAATCGATAGCCAGCGACGGCTACAAAAATATTACTTAACTAAAAAAAAAGAGTTGAAAATTACTATTTTAATTTTTATCGGAGATTCGTTAGAAGATTAATATCAAGGAAGAAGAAATAGGCAAATAAATGTTTATAAAATTCACTTTTCTTTCTGTATTCGTGAAAGTATATGGTTGACAGCAGAAATGGTAGCAATTTCAGAGTTGTAGATATTAAAGAAATACATTTGAACATGAAGAGAAGGTTAGGTATTTAGGGTATACGATAACAACAAAAAACAAAATTGAAGATGGAGTGTTAAGGCAAGGATGAAGACGAACAATGCTTTTTAATTTTTTAATTTTAAATTTTAAAGTTACGAAACTACTTAGCTTGCGGTTACTGTCCAGAAACTTAAAAATCAGAATTTATAAAACCATTATACTTCCTACGGATCTTATATGATCTGACATGTATGCGAAACGTGACCGCTAAATTAAAGGATTACAATAAAGATTCTAAGTAAAATGTACTTTTCCTGCCATTCCAGAGCCCTTGCTTTCAAAAATGGCGGCTGATATAAAAAAATATAAGCGGGAGGCTACGTTATCTGGAACAATTAGCTGGAGAAGACATCCGCGCCATGATCAGGCCACCGTACCTCTTCGATCCACCACTCTTAGGATCCCGATCCCTGACTCCCTGACAAGACCCATTAAGAATGGGTCGATCCTTATTCAGCTCCTAGTTGATGTTGATGATGATCCTCCCTCACTAGGCTATTGATAAGGGAGCTTCATTAGTCCCTACAGGTTTAATAAGTCGTGATAGGTACCTGTTAATCGATAATAAAAGGGGCGAATTAATTGAAACATCTTTGGTATGTAGTATATAGCTCGTATTGTGGAATATTGAAGTAACTGCAAATCATACAATTTTATAGCAGATACAAAATAATTAGAACTAGTCCGAAAAATTCTCAAACCATATTGTTCAATGGTTGAATGAAAAAATAATAACAAAACAAAATAATGCAACGCAACATAAGATGGAGAAATCAGTTCTTATTTTCTCGCCAATTATAAATGACCAAGTACATAAAAATTAATTTAAAACTCTATTAATGTTTGGAACCAACCACTAGCGGATCTAGGATTTAATTTTTTTTTTTAGGGGGCGGGAGACGGCTTCAGCCCTAAAGCATTTTTTTCATATATATATATATATATATATATATATATATATATATATATATATATATATATATATATATATATATATATATAAAACGATACTAACTATCTATATGAAATGGTGTCTAAGTGATCCTTGAAGTCCTATTATATATATCCTATTATATCAAATTTCAATAAGCTGTATCTTTGTTAATAATAGTTAGATTTTGATTTTATTTCGCCTTCTTTTTGTAGGGAATTTATCTTTTAAAAAATTATGAGTGTAATCAATATAAAATGTATATACTTTTTGATTTATTCGCAAATAAAGTTTCTTTTTCTTCTTATTTTTCTCTAAAATTTTGGGGGGAGAGGGAGGAGGGAGGTGACCATTTTTCTACTTCTGACAAATTTGGCTTTATTTTAATGGCCTAAGGGCTGAAACGATGTAGGAAAACGTAGGAAAAAAAAATAAATTGGTGTAAAGGACATATGGAAAGTGTTACCCAATATAAAATTACGATAGGACTTTTTAAAAATTTTATATGGATTTTTTTTTAACAAACCTTCAATGATGTGTAATAATTCGGAAGAAGATTTTAAAATTATAACTTCAGTATTTTTTAAGTTTTATTTCTAAAGAATTTTTTGTTTTTTGTTGATTTATACTAATGAACGTTTATTAAATACACGGCGTAGCGAGAAAGTATAACTTTCGTATTCAGAAAATAATTTTTTTTTTTTTCAATCCCACATTTACTGTAGATCTAAAAAAAAAAAAAAAAAAAAAAAAAAAAAAAAAAAAAAAAAAAAAAAAAAAAAAAAAAAAAAAAAAAAAAACAGAAACCCAATCAATTCCCTTTGGGACGAGACGGAATAAAATCGACAACTAACTATGATCGCTGTGGGCAGAGCTCACCGCTGGCAAACAGAGCTATTGAAAAATGAAAAGTCATTTCTGTTCTCCGGAACCTGCCGATGGTTCTCAACTCCTTCAATGGGGATTCCTCGGTCGGAGGCAAATAGCTTCCTAATTCCCAGTAGTTCAATATTGGTTCTCTTTCCAAATCTTAATAAGGTATTGGGTTGGCAAATAAGTCCTTTCGGTTTTTCTGTTTATTTTTATGTCACTATGATACACTTCTTATCTCATGAATTAATTTCTAAGGTGGATTGTTTATCCTGTTTGTAATATGTCAACAACTATATCTATTTACTCTTGTTGAAACTACCTTAGTATTGTGTTTGCTATTTCACTATAAATACGGAAGAAAATATCATTCATTAGCCGTGTTTATGGGGATGATGCTTTAACCGAATGAACCTGTCAAAATTGGTTTGCCAAATTTCATTCAGGAAATCAATGATGCTAAGCGGTCTGGTTGCCCACATGAAATTGAAACAATCAATGTTCAGGCCATTGTTGATCAAAATCCCACCCAATCAGTGCGAGAGATTGCTATGGGGTCTAAACATGCTGCCCACAAGCGTAGAAAACCATTTGCATAAGCTCGGTTATGTTTTCAGACTTAATGTTTGGGTCCCTCATATACTTCTTTTTTTCGAAAATCACAAAGAATGTTGTTATAACTTCAAGACGACTTTAGCTATCTACAAGAAATTTAGCAGGAATTTAGGGCCACATAAACTACACAAAATGACATCAACAGGACCTTCGTAAAAAATCCACAAATGGAGAAAAAAAAACCTATCAGGAGTTTTTGTTTATTTATTCCTTATCTAAGCATTAAATCAAAAACCCATTCATGCAGCTTTGAAGAGCAATAATTCAGTTTTCCAACGTATATCGTAACATCGAATTTGGAAAACATCCTGAAGAGTGAAGAATGATCGGAAGGGTGTTGTGTTCCACCAAGACAACGCTAGGCCCCACACAGCATTGGTCATTCGCAATAAATTATTGAGCCTTGGAACGTATCTTTTGCCCCAATCTCCTCATTCACCAGACCTAGCTCCAAATTACTACCACTTATTCCGCTCTCTCAAGAACTCCATGAATAGAAAGAAATCCCAAAAGGAAGAGGACATCAAAAACTACTTGGATCAGTTTTTTAACAATAAACTCCAGACATTCTATTAACATTATGCAGTTAGTGGAAAGATGGTAAAAAGTGATACTAAATAATAATCAATAAATTTTTTATTAAAATAAATATTATTTCTATAATACATTAAGTTTTATTTCATCCTGAAAAAACGAAAGGACTTATTTGCCAACCCAATACTTCCTTCGTCGTAAAACCTACTCGTAGGATGCGTCACACCTAGTGTTGTCCAAATGCCATACCATGACGAGTCTTGGTCTCGTAACAGTCTTGTAGTTACATATTAGCTTATTACTATAGAGATATTACTGTATTTTTATAGAAAGGAGAAATCTAACTAAGCCCGAATGAAAAATTAGAAGAGTTAAATGCAAAATTATATTGGTTATACCAATTCTTTACATACAGTTACTAAAATTGGCAAGTATTAGTAATTATTTTGCCTTACTTTTTATTAAAAGAATAGAATTTTTTTATCAGTCTTGGTCTAGGTCTTGCAACAATTGGTCGGTATTGCAAAGCGCAAGACCAAGATTCATGAAATGCGTCTAGATGAGACTATAATTCATTTTTCATCATTATCTAAATTTATTTGAAATTTTGTTGGAACGCACCAAAAAAAATATTAGTGGCTATGATGGTTTATTATTTTCAACAGTAAATAATCGTAATCGATCAAAAAAAAAAAAAAAAAAAAAATTAACCACCTCAAAATATGAGGTTTTACGTTTCATGATACGTAGAAACCTAAATTAGAATTTAAAATTAGAAGAACAATTTAATGATTTAGTGATGACCTTCCCAAAACAACTCTCGGGAGTTTAAATTATGTATTAAAATAATGAGTAATAATTTATATAATTATTGTAAAACGGACGTTACAATATCATATATAGAAATTAATTTATATATTTATGTATATTTAATTTTTTTTACGTACGGATATATTTCAATAACACTATTCTAAAGAAAAAAATTTCAGTCCCTTGAGAAATATTTTTTGAATATAATATTTGAATTTGTATTGAAAAAAAAGTACATTTTTAGAAAATTGAGTGATTTTCCCTTTTCATATACAACAAGAAACTTTGCTAACCATTTCATCAATAAATTAATACAAATGAACATAAATTAAAGTATATATATGTATATGTATATTTCTATTCATATAGGAAACTAGAATTCCATAAAACATTATTTTTTTAGAGAGTGCCTAAAACGTTGGACCCTAGTAACCTTTTGGTGAGCAATAACTCGTGGAAGGATGGAGGACGCAGACGCAATAAATAAGAATAAAGAAGGGGTCTGTAAGAAATAGATAAGGAGTCGAAAAAAGAAAACTGATAGCCCCCACAGAAAATGGAAAAATAGGCGCAACCCCACCTACCTCTTCCCCGGGATAGCGGGAAGATTCGCCCACGTATCGGGCACACCAACGCCATATCTACATGCTCTTACCTCCTCTGTCTTATTATACCAACATCTGTTTTCTTATGCAATAAACATATTTTCATATTTTTTAGTCCTATTTACCTTAAATAAATGAGTCATGGAAATCATATGCAAAAGTTCTAGCTTCGAAAAAACATTTCGATGACTAAGCTATGTAATGTAATGTATATATATGTAACTAAGAAATAGGAGACTTCGTTTTGAAATCATTAATATCATGATCTCAATCAATCTCCGCTGGCTTTAGTACCAGTGATGCGGTTGAGAGAGTAGCGCAGGGTTCTACTAGAGTTCCCTCGTCTGATTGTATATAGGTATCCATGTGTTTTTTTTTTTTTCTTAGTTTTAATTTTCTTATTTTTAGGTTATTTTATTTTATCTTTTATTGTATATACTTTTGATTATTATTTTGCTTCTATTTATTTTAAATTTTTTGTACATATAGCGTGAATAGTGTGAATGTTATCCTACCTCACTATAACCAATGTCCAAGAGACAGATTGTTGTAATACTCAATAATAATAAAAAAAAATTATAAAAAAGAAATATCATGAAACGAAACACCGACTAGTGAGATCTTGCATTTGTATATTAAGCCCATACATGAATGAATGAAAAAATTAAGTTTATTCTAGGACTAAAGTCTGTTTAAAATAATAACAGAGTTAAAAAAAATATATATATATATATATATATATATATATATATATATATATATCAGTCTAGCATGTGAATATGATACAGATGTATACAAAAAAACACTAAGAGAAGATACAGATAAATACAAAAAATACAGAGAGAAAAATAAAAAGGCTCTTATCATTCATATATTGGTGAGAAATTGTATTTATACAGCCTAAAAATTCTTATAAGAAAGCTGAAGTTTGAATGTGTAGTAAGTGGTGGAATAGGAGTTGTTTGAAGGAATATTTATATGCCATAAATAAGTTGTAATAACATCTAGCATCTCAAATTTGAATTACCACTAACAGAGAACAAATTTAAAAATGACGATAGAAAGTGCTATCATATCAAATAGACAATTAAAGCAATTTGACCCCAAAAGAAAAAATTTTTTTTTTAATTGCTCATTTTTTTTTGTTTTAATGAATGATTTGAGACAGATACTTAGTCAATTACAATATATTATATATTTTAAACAACCCATATACTTCACTTACTATATATAAATTACAAGAAAAATTATATAAGCATATATACAGGAAATCTTATCCCAGCTGAGTTTTTACTGGGTTCGTTTCTTAGTTTTGGATTATTTTTTTTTTTTTTAGTAGCACCTCTTCTCTTGTTTCTTATTATTACATAGGTTGTTTAAGGAAGGACATCTCTCATCCAACACCTTTTTAGTCTCCTCCTCATGTTCTGGGGTATGTCAGCTGTCTTCTCTAATTATGCAAGGGGTAAAGGGTCGTTATATGATGTCTAACTGTTGGAAGGTAGAGGTCAGAATGTAGAATTTTGTTAGTCACGTACCAAGGTGCTTTTGTTATGAGTCGCAATAATTTTGATTGGAAGGTTTATATGTTTTTTTTAGGTGGGACTTTTTAGCGATACTGTATATTTGTGATGAGTATGCCCATGTGGGTTGAAGTAAGTATTATTTTTTTAAAACACCAATATATTTTTTCAGTTTCTGTCTGAGTTAATGTTGAAAGTAGTTTGAGTCGTTTGTTAAGTGTAAGCCTCCCCTTTATCGCCTTTAAGGCAATACGGAGGAGAGGGGTTTCCGGGGCCAGTGGGTAAGGTCGGAGGATTAATGCCTAAGTTAAAAAGTCTCCTTGATACGTGGACGCGTTCACGGAATTATTTTATTATATTATCTCCTATTGTTAGGCAATCCGCGTTTCTGTGCACACACCCCGCCCCCCTTGCCAATATAAATTGATGAGCAGGTGTTTTTTTCGAAGGGTAAATGTTATATGTTTGGATTTGTTTGATATTTTTCGATTATACTAACTTCCTAAAAATCCCCATCGGAAAAGAAAACTCGTTAGCGCCTAATTTGGCTAAACGAAAAAAAAAAAAAAAATGCAAGGGCGCTGTATAATCTAAAAAAGGCGTTGTTTGGGTCGATCAAAGCAATGCATGATTTATCCATGCATGACCACTCAATCTTCCTAATATGAAGGTATGAGTCAATAATACTGTTATTGCCTGATTCATTAGCTATTAAAGGCATCCTTTACTTTTTACGATTTTCTCGAAAACGTCTCTAACGATTTTGATTAAATTCATCATATCTGTGTAAAATTAAGCAGTTTTATTTAATTTATTTTAAACGAATTTACAACTGTATTACATTAAAAATACAACACTACACAATTGACCATTTCACATTAATTTCTAATATAAAAGATAGTTAAATATAAAATATGAAAGAATTTGATGATTAGCTAAAGGAGAAATAAGAGATCGTAACGGAGAACAGTTGTAATTGAGGAACCGAAGGAATACGAGCGTGCCCGAGCTCACCCGAAAGGTTAGAACAGGCTTCCGTAGTAACATGAGCTTGATATAATACGGACTCGGGCAGTATTATCATTATATAAGTAGGAAACACAAATCGGTTCAGCCCCTTTTACTCCTCTATTATTCAATCGATTTCTTCCTTCTTTTTTTGTTTAATAGATATTGACAAGCTTTAGTGTTATCAATAAATAGAAATATTAAATAGTATGTCAATAAAAATATAAATGGTAGTTTGTTCAAAACGGCTTATCTCCTAAAGTTCTTCACCGGTTTCTTTTAAATTTTGACACAACGTCGCAATAATATTTAGAAGTTTTTTTTTTGTATACGTTTCATTATCATCGGGCATTTCCTTTCGAAATGGTGGCCGAAAAACATGATTCGCTTTAGACTGTAGCGCCAATACGGCTTCAACGATTTCAATGAAACTAGGCTAAAGTCTTCCCCTTGAAACCTTTATAATTTATGTATGAAGTTATGAAGTTCTGAATATAAATGGATTTAAAGTGAATTTAAATTAGCAATTTAAATTTATTTTTTACTTGCTTAATCATAACATTAATTTATTGTGATAATAACACACATAAATTAAAATGGAAATTAAATATTTTTGAATGAGTCTATTTTGTATTACTTATAAATAATTTTGAATAGCTTAAGCTCGATTTTTAATTGAAATTGAAATTTTGTTTGTATTAATAAATGAGGATTTTTGAATCGTGATTTACACTTCATTTATTTATTTATTTTTTATTTAATTATATCTTTTCCTCAAATTTTTAATGGCTATGGTCGAATTTCGACCACTGGGCGAACACTAATAATAATATACATATGTGATTTTCATAAATGCTATTTTTGGTATTATTTAATATTTAATTTTATAGATTACAGCGATATAAATATTAAAATTTGTATATATATATAAGGGTACTTATACAAATAAACATAGCCACAATGAAATATAAATAAATATAGCAGCTATATTTTTTACTTTTACCTCCCCTTTGAGAGAAAATACTTATTTCTACTAAGAAAAGGATGGTAAATGAAAGTTGTGTGGTGCGTGACCGCGCCAGATTTTTTCCAAATTGTTTTGCTATTCCTTCCCTAAACAAAATTTTCTGCGAATTATTCGCACAACTAGTTATATATATATATATATTACAAAAACTATATATACGACAACAACTATATTATACTCGGCCAATGTTGCAGACACCCAGACACGGACTAATGTGCCTACTCCAACTGCCAGACCACCCGCCCACAGCAGACTCCAGGTATTGTCCTAACTTCCAGAGCCCGTCCTAATCGATTCCGATCCGCTTGTCATCCCGAATGCCGGAGGGTAACAGGGGAACCTCCGCTACGGTACTGTAGGAGATACGGCAATCAATAGTGGAACGGGACAGCGAGAACGGCGGGATATATATGGATGGATAACTTCACATCGAAAGCGCGAATGTCATAGTGTAAAGTAAAACAGTATTCAAGATTTCAAGACCGCATCCTGTGATTGCAAGGACGTTGAGATCTCGTTCCAGGATAACTGAAGGATCCTTCGTCCTTCGGGTGTTTCCACCGGCGATTCATATAAACTGTATACATTTTATTCGGGCATGAAATATTATTATAATTTGTATTTTTATCAGCTTTGGAATGACCTTAATCTTTAATTTCAATTTTTTTTTTTGTTATTTGGGAACTAGAACTTTTTATCTATCAGCTTTGAACTAACGTTTTTAATGAACTTTTATTTTTAAAAATTGTAATTTGATTTCGCCAAAAAGTCGAAATGACTAAGAAATGACTAAAACCGTTTTGCTATTCAAACAAACAACACATCAGATTCAAGTAATTCACATCAGATTTAAGATCACTTTTTAATCTAAATTAAGCTCAAAAGGTTGAAAAATGTCAAACATAAGTTTCCAAAAATATTTCAAATATATATTCAGATTTAACTTCACAGAAAATGTTATAATTTGGAATATTACATTCACTTACTTACATATGCAATATATAGTAAAGGTAAGTATTGCGATCGTGAACATTTTTTAATCTGAGTTTTTAACGAAAAAACATGTTTTGAGCTCTCCAGAGTCCAAATATCGAAGTCCCAAAATGCAAAATGGTCTCTCTGTGTGTGTATGTATGTGATCAGTAAAACTTAAAAACGAAAAGTCGTATGAAAGTGAAATTTCATATTTAAGGTTTGTATATACCTTGGATGTTACTGCAAATTTTAAGGCAAGATCTGATCGTGTCATCTATTTTCTTATTTTTTGTATGTTAGTATCTTTCTTGGTATATGGGTTTGATCTTTATTAAAATTAGCAGACCTATATTAATCATTTCCCAGCAGTTTTCAACCATTTTATAAATTGATACTAACAATATATTTGAAGTTAATGATCCAGCTACTCTATAACTAAATACTTTAGTCGTTCTGCGTTATCAATGGCGGTATAGATATTAATTAATTAAATATAGATAATAAATAGTTTCAAAATCTTTATGACTAACTCTGAGATTACTTAGATCTGAGGTCAGGTCCAAAGGAGAGATGATGCGTTCTGTAGACTTCATTTCATAGTTTTAGCCATTATTTTATCATAAATATTTTACTTTTTTTGTATTTGTAAACGATTTTGTCAATATTTCGGTTCGAACCCGGCCTAGGAAGGTAGAAATATATTTTTTGGTGGACCCTCTCTCTCTCTCAAACTAGAATCTCGATCATTCAACTTTGGTTAGAATAAAATTGGTTGCACCCGAGAACAACCACTCGTATGTCAGAAATGGTGATGTAGGGATTTCGAGGAAAAAAAAAGAGTTCAATAATATTAGTCATTCATAAAAAGTTTGAACCCTGAAAATATCACTAAATATAAGAAACATAAAATAGGACAGATTTTTTCGCTATTTCAGTCAATGGCGAGGCACAATGAAAGAAAATAAACATGGATATTGTAATAGAATTTAAAAATGAATTTACAGAAGTGAAATTAAAAAAAAAAAATGAAATATGAAAATGGAATTTTAATACTGCTAAACAACATCTTTAAGGCTTAAAAAAAAAGATTGCTAAAAATAGTCAGTAATATTAAACACAACTCTTATATTTTTTCAATAATTTTTTTTATTTATTCATTTATTTGTTGCATATTACAACAATCTGTCACTTGGACATTATTTATAGTGGGGTAGGATAACATTCATACTGTATGACATTCATGTAAAAAAAGAAAAAATAAATAAAAGAAAAATAATAATCAAAAGGTATATACAATAAATAAAATAAAATAACTTAAAAATATGAAAATTAAAACAAAGCAAAAAAACCCTGCACTACTCTCTCAACCACATCACTGGTACTAAAGCCAGCGGAGATTGAACGAGAGCACTTAAGCCACATACACTGATGTTTTAAGTGAAGAATCTAGCCATTGCCAGAACATCAATATACACAATCTCCAAAAGGTCGTGGGACCACTGCCGTTTCAACCTTCTTGGAGGATTATCGGGATGGGTTGTGTAGATAATCTAATTATCCTTTCATTATAAAAATACTCTATTTCTTTGTTCACTCTTTAATAATAATAATAATAATAATAATAAGGCTTAGCGAACCCGAAGGTTCGATGCCGACACCACCAATCGCTTGTTAGTTCACTCTTTAACCATCTGTATATATAAGGGAAAACTAAAACGCACACTAATAATAATAAATAACAACGCTCTAGCGAATTAACTTAAGTAAATTGCAATAAATATTTGTGGCTAACACATTGAAAAATAAAATAACTACATACAGTCACCGGTTACTCAGTATTCGGGTCGCTAAAAAAAAACGGAATATGCAATAACCTAGTATGAATAAGCAATGCCTGCCAGGTTCGTTATAGCGGCGAAGTTTTAGAATTGAAATCTCGTATTATTTAATAATTCAACACTTTTTTTGGGAGAGTATGAATGAGTGTAAAGTTTTCCGTTTCAGAAACGTGAAGTCGCACATTCATTATAGATTCTTAGAACTGGAATAGACACCAGAATAGAAAAGATTTGAATATTTTTCAAACACTTGATTACAAAAATCACATGAAAGTTTATACTTATTGAGTTATTCGGAAATATAATTTTACCATCTCTCGTAACTTGTTTTCCAGCTTCTTTTCGGTGAAGTATGTTATAAAGGTAAACTTGTTTGGTTTCGTCCGCCATGTTGAAAAGAAAGTACTTTTCGATGAAGCATGTTATATACATAAATTTAAAGGACTTCGAAAAAGACTTTAGACAAATTTCATGAAAATCGATACATCGGTTTAGGCGCTGCAGTCTATATGACACAAGTTCTTCGGCAGCCGACTTGAAAGTAAAGTACCGATCATGAAATATGTTAAATAAATAAATTCGAAGGTTTTGGTTGAGTTTCATTGAAATTAACACATCTTTGTAGGCGCTACGGTCTATAGCGTAATGACGAGTTTCGGGGACCATCCTCTTTTATATTGATACCATACCTCTGAACAATCCAATAGTTGTACGATGGACGGAAGAATTTTTTAAATTCTATTTATGGATTCTGCGTAAATTGAAACGTAAAATCTCAAATATTGAAGGGAGTTAACTTTTTATTATTCTAGCTCGATTACCTGAAACTTCGTAAATAGCTTCATATCATCGCAACCTACAAATATTATATTTACGAAAATTCTTGGAATTGGGGCGTTTTAAATCTGGAGATCAGCACATTTTATCTATTTAATTAGCCAGATGGCGTATATAACCTCGTTATTTTGATATTTTGGGAGTGTAGGTCACGCCAAACGGCTCAATATTTTTGAAGGCCACTTTTTATTTTGTGATCAAATTATCTTACGATTGTAGTAGAAAGAAGCAAATGAGTATTTACTTGTTTTTAGTACCTAATTAAATAGAAAAATTTGGTCGATCTTCAGATTGAAAACACCCCAATTCCAAGAATTTTCGTAAATAAAATAGTGTAAGTTAGAATGATATAAAACGATTTAAGAAGTTTCCGGCGTATGTTAATAATTAGATAAAAAGTGGTCTGTACCACGGACTAAAAGGTTGATTAATATAAATAATTAACTATAATAAAGACATTTTTTGCAAACAGCTGGATTAGTCAGTTTAACAGTCGGTTACAGTTCAGTCCAGAACGTTATAGTAATATGATTGGTGGAGGAGTGGATGACGCAAGTTATCAGAAACCCTTAATAACGTTGCTCGGAGTACAACCAAATCCAGTATCATCTCCTTTTTTGAATAGCTCTCTGTAAATATTTACTCGTTCTCTCTATGGTTCGTTCTGTTAACGGTCCTAGAAGAGATAAGTGTAGTCGATCCAGATGTTCTTAAATTCATAGTTATCTATTTAACACACGAGTAAAAAGAAATCTAGAATGGAAAATGGTGGGACTGTAAACAATATTTGTAATAAAAAAAATGAAATAAAAATTAAACTCAATCAAACCAATTATTAATTCAATTTAATAAACATTAGGTCAATACTAGGGCCGAATGATCATCCTATAGCAAACCCAGCTTCTATTGAGTACTCTTGAATAAATAATTAATTAAAAGGGGAAATTTGGAGACTCAGTGTTTCTTACAAAGGATTCAACCCAAAGCTCTCCATAAGTTGAAGTATTGCAGATTTTTTAAAATATATATTTATATATATTAAAAAAAAAAAAAACTTATGAAGTGTAATGGGTTCAGTACTACATACTGTTTCATGATCAAGGGTTTTGCAAGGAGGTGATTTGACCGAGATCATGCTCCACCACCAGGTTTTCCGCTCTTAATTAATTATTTAATTTAGGATAACCACTGTATGGAGACTGGATGTGTGCCAGGAGAGTCTCCCGACCCATACTCGCCACACAGCCAATGAAAAGGAATACATGATTTTTCTACCACGAGTCGAACCTGCTTGGATTCGAACCTGGGACATCGAGCATTGGAAACAAAGAGCCCTACCACTGAGCTATCCCTCCCCCTAAACCCATAAAAGAATAAAAATATATAAATTATTGTTCAGAGTTCCACTATAAAAAATTAGATTTTCTTTTGGGATTATACAGACAGAATACAGCTCCATTGCATACATTGTCATGAAGAGACTTCTTGATAAAACGCTCCAAGGTACATTCGCCGCTCATCTTAACTTCCGTGCCTTTATATCATGAGATATTGATTTACCAGTTTCTGTAAACAGCTGTTGATTGATCTTTTTTCTTCACCGTTATCCCAGATCTCTTCAGTTAGCTTAAGAAGGATTTTTCTCTCAAATCTTCCAATACATTTTTTTTTCAAGGGCATTGGTTAATGTCCAGGTCTCTCAGCCATATATTAGAACTGGTTTCATCAAAGCATTGTACAACCTTAATTTGAGATATCTTGAGTTTTTTTTTCGGGATTTCAACACATTTGAAAGAGAAAAGTCTGTTAGCGCATGTCTATTTTCGAAAATTGGTCATTCATTGAAATTATTGTGGAATTGAGGTATTTGAATTTGTCAACTCTCAAGAAAGATATTCCATTTACGTAGATCCTATTACTAGGATGGAATTCTCGGGTTATTATCACATATTTTGTTTATAAAAAGATAAAATAAAATTAATAACCTATTTCTATGCATATTACTACATTTTATTATTTCCTATCTGCTTCGTACTCCATTATTTAATTTTTATACTTAATATTTCATTTCTATACTTATTTTATATTTATTTCGAAACATATTATTTGCATATTGAATAGTTGATAGTTGACCGTTGTATATTTTAGAGGAAGGAGATAGTCGGGGTGGCGGTCATAAAAATATTTCTTAATTTCTATATTGTATGTATATGTATATATTTATAAATTTTAGAATCTGTCCACCATCTCCCAACCTCGATTCCATGCTGAATACACCCGTAAGTCTTTATTTTTATTTTATTTTATATTTATTTATTTTTTTCTTCACACTCTCTTCATGTCAATTATTTCTTATTATTTTTCCGTTTTCTTTCAATCTTTCCTAATGACCTGAAATATTATATTCATAATTACGTATATTATCTATCCTCCTTATTACATTCAATTTTTCTCCATCTACAATCTACAACAATTTTACTATTTATTTAATACGATTCAGTTTACTCTGTTTTTACAGTTTATTGTTAATAATATTTCTATACACTTTCTATTCACACTGTTTATAATTATAATAAGAAAATTCACATTGTTTATAATTTTTATCTAAACATTATGTAACTTTCACAATTTTCTATATCCTTTTGTATCTTGTTCGTTCTAGCCCTGATGAAAATCTGCAAAATAGGGTCGAAACGTCGGCTTAAAATAAAATATTTTTTTTTTACAATTTTAGTCTTTTATGACCGCCCTCCTTTATCTAACATATTGATAACATACTTAACATTTTCATGAAGTAATATAGAAGATGTTTGTCCTTCAGGTACGACGATGCTTAATGTCGACGAACTTCACACTTTACTAGTTGACAATTATACGTGTTTACTTGTCCTTCGCTTTTACAACCGAACTTCCCTCGCCATCTTCTCGGAAGGTGCAGGTTAATGTCCCGTCACGGAGTGACAAGAATGCACCGCTTTACTGCGAGAAGTAAAACTTGAGTGCCGTTTCGAACAGTTTGAATACAGTTTCGTAAGCTTTAAATCATTTTATTATCAAAATGCAGAGTTCGTTTTGTTAAATTAAATATTAAGAAAAAGATATATATTAAATCCAAATATATCTTAATATATAATACAATAGTATTTTGTAATGTAGATCCCTTTTTAGGCTCGATTGATTTTGATGAATGAGGTATCAAAAGAAAGGGCATTTCATGAAGAAGTGACAAATCATAGTCACATTCTCCCGAAATTTCAGAAAAAAAGTTATGAAGGAAAAAAAAAACATTATTTGCATATAACATAAAAAGTATACTTTTTTTTATGTTCGAATCCATTATTATTATTACTGAATTTCTAACAAAAAAAATCCATCGGACCATAATTAACAAATATACAGCTTATTATAATTTGTAAACATGTATGAAGTTTAATTTGGTTTCCTTTAATTTATCATAGTTACCAAGAAAATAAGAATTTCATCTTCCACTTAAGACACGTGAAATTATTTAATTTTCTAATTATTTAATTATTCTTAAACAGAACAGTATTCTATACGAATTATTCTAAGAAAAATACTGCCATCAAAATATTGTAAAAAACAAAAAAAACATTACGTTTACAATCGTCATTTAATTACGAGATCAGGTTCGGATTTCAAATGTTAGAAAAGAAATCTGTTCTTTAACAACTTAGTTGAAACAATAATAAAATGTGAATTCACATTTAATAAATGTCTGATAATAATAATATGAATATAAAATAATCTTAAATTAAATGTACTTCACACTTCACACAAAAATTCTACTATCGCATCCATTGCCCTACAAAACCATCTTCATGATCTTGAAAAGTGGTTTGAAAACTGAAGAATCAAAATAAATAGTAATCCACCCACGTTAGTTTCTCTCTTAGGAAAGCTTCATGTCCACCCATAACGATTGACAATAATCCAGTGCCTTCAAAGAACTATGTACGGTACCTTGGACTCTACTTAAACAAAAGATTTACCTGGAACATACATACTAAATTAAAAAGACAAGAACTTACTAGACGATATAGCCAACTTCCACATCTTCTGGGCTACAGATCTTTACTTAACTTACGAAACATGCGACTAATTTACAACACCTTACTGAGACCAATATGGACATATGGAGCAGAACTTTGGGGTTCAGCAAAACAAACATACATAAACAAAATACAAACACCATAATAGAAAATTTTACGAAAAATTGTTAACTCACCTTGGTACATTTCAAATACTACTATACGACTTAAAACATCCCAACAGTAAAATCCTACATCCACGACAAATACACTACATTTCATTCTTCAACCCAAAATCACTCCAATCCTCTGGTTCTTTCTATCTCCTGCTCCCTGTTACCTGAGCAACGAAGATTAAGAAGAAAATGGCCAAGAGACCTACTACATCAATAAAAATCAAATCAAGCAAATACACCAAGACTGTACAAACACAACAAATTTGTTAGATGCGCAGGTGCAATTTGCATAACATAAAAATAAATAAATAATAAATAAATGTACAAAGAAGAATGCATCGCTAAAATAATATTTTCTTTGTAGTTAACACAAGAGACTTTTGGGAATTGAATGCGATTCAAGATACGTTTTGGAATTGGCCTCACGTTTCGCAACTGATCTTATTAATTTACAATTAAATATCTAACTAACAATAATAATAAAGCTTATAATAGATATAATCAATATGTGAGAGATGCTACTGGCAATGGCTGGATTTATATTTGCAGCAGCCCCAAGCTTGGCCATCATGCGCTGGATATCATAAGACGCTGACGTCGCTATGGCAACCCCCCAAGCCAGGCACTTGATGCCCCATTCCAGCCAGTCCTAGCACTTTTCCCTCTTTCCCTCTCTTTTCCCTCTTTCCCTCTCTTATCCCCGTATTATCCCTCCTGCAGCAGCAGTTACTATAATCCGATTCGGGACTAAAACCTTCCGGTATACCGAAACGTCTACTACAGGAATGCTCTGGAAAATGTTCCTAACGTTACGATGACAGGAATATAGATCGGGAAAATAAGTGCAATTTATTATCATTAATCTTTTTATATGACTTCATTATATCAAGACAATAAGAATAAATAACTGATGAAATGTATGTCCAAGGATTAACACTAGTACGTAAATAAATACTTTTCGTTTGTTAACTTCAGCAATGGATCCAGGATTTAATTTTTGTGGGTAAATAAATAAAAAAAATATATAAATGATGATTAAGTGTTCCTTCGAATTCCTTGCAATCCAAAATCCTTCGTAAAATCCTCAATGCTCCTTACTTTGTCACAAACAAAATCATTCACAATGACCTCAATGTTCTTTATGTTTCCAATTTGGGCCAACCTATTCTTCCATACCAAACCACAGAACCCTCCCAACCCTCTTGTTTCAAACCTTGCTTCCTCCTCGATCCCTAATAACCCTCCGAGGCGTCTGAAAAGAAGATGGCCTCGGGACCTTCGAATATTGAAGTTTAATTTGAGTTCTACCAATGGGTAGTTTCTCTTCATGTTGTACATGTCATATTACGAATGTCACATTTACTTGTTGTATTTTTAATGTAATACAGTTGTAAATTTCATTAAAATAAAAAGTGTTCCTTAAAGAACTGTTAAAAAACCAAACCAAAAACACGTTAATTACAGGAACAATTATACTTTTTAAAATACATTTTCTTAAAACCTGCTTAGGTTAGGAGCTGTATATGCGAAGTAACAAAAATGTATAGAAAAAAAAAATCTTTTTTTTTATTTTGAGAGGCTTCGGCCCGAAATACCATACTATGTTAACACATAATTTCAGTTTCAAACTTTTTTCCCCCACTCCTTCCTCACTTTTTAGGCTATACGATTTTTTTCCCGAGCCAGAGGAGAGAGCAGAGAATTAATGTCAACTTTAAAAGCCCCTGGCAACGAAACGAGAGCTCGTAATTATTTTGAACTTTGGTTTATTAGGTTAATGTGTTCTGAACACGTTTGTCCCGCAGTTTAAAAGTTTTTTAAGTTAAATCGACAAACGTTAGAAGCATTCAATTAATTACAAAAGACTCATATACATCACTATAATAAGACTTATTTGGACTAACGCAATTGAGCTTTGGGGCTCCACTAAACCATCGAATTCCTCTCGTACCCAATCCAAAATCCGTCGTAAAATCTTCAATACTCCCTACTTCGTCACAGATAAAATCATCCATAACGACCTTAACTTATAACGAACTTAATATGCTTCAGATTTAGCCCAATCCAGATACCTATCCTTCCATAACAAACTTCAGAATCATCACGTTTCAAACCTTTCTTCCTCCTCGATCTCTGATAAGCCTCCGAGGCGTCTGAAAAGAAGATGGCCTCGTGATCTACTTATGTAAATATATTAATAGAGTACTATCAATGATTAGTTTCTCAAAAAGCGTTTTTATCTTATTTTATTCCTGTGCACACATTTACTATGTGTATTTTTATTTTAATACAGTTGTAAATATCATGAATAAATTTTTAAAAAAAGCTACATTGATTTAAACACGTGCTACATTGATCGCGATACTTTTCCTAAGTATATATTTCAAACATCAGTGAGTGAAAGTAAACAAATAAAAATGTGTGTTGAGTGGTTGATATGTTTTCCCAATTACATTTCGGATGTTACTTAGTTAATATGGTAAGTGGTAAGGCAAATAGGTAAGCAGTACAGAAACTTATTTATGAATGGGCCCCAGATAGATATAAAAATATAGAATACCAAGCAGATATAACCTAAAACGATACAGTAATTATATATATATATATATATTTGCTGCGAATCGACTAGAGCCCAGACTGCTCGAACACCGTACATGCCATCTCTGAAGACAGGAGCACACAATGGGTGGTATGTGGAACGCATTCCACTCACGTCTGGAGCCTCCAGAACGACTTCCAGTTCGTCGGCTGCGACCCATCAAAATTTCTGGAGGAAGGCAGAGTTCGAAGGAACAATAAAGCAATAAGTATAATTAAGTGGATATTATAATTTAATATCATGTCTAAGTTATTATTTTGTTAAGCTATGAATTAATGAAATTAGGTGCACAATTACCTGTGAGTAAATGGGTCAACTTGATTTGATTTTTAGTATTTTTTTTTCTTTAAATTATTTTTAAAAAGACGAAAAATACTATATATAACAATAATAATTGTTGTTAATTACAGTATTTTTCGATAATATTAGTGAAGAAATAGTTGAAGTTTTGTGCCGATATTTTGGCCTTCATGAAAGCTAAGGGAAAAAAAGTATTAAACCACTATTGTAAAGAGAGTTTAGAGTTAGTGATTTTTATAATAGCGGTTTAATAATTATTTTTTCGTTAATTGGTAAATGGTTGACTGTCGTGGATAATGAAGAGAAGAATAGTTGGGAGGTCAGTCAAAAAATAAGGCAAAAATAAATGATAATATTTATATATATATATTTTTATATTATTATATATTTTTTCGTTAACTTGTATATTCTCAGCCTCGAAGACGTGTAACTAAGGCCGAAACGTACAAAATAAGACAATTGGTGATTCTCAATAACTGCAGTCCTCAACTGGGTTATTTCCAACCATAATTCAAATATAGATAGACAATTTTAACTATAAATCCTAGAGTCTCCAATATAGAGATGAACAGTAAATCCGTCATCGTCTGCCAATTTAATAGGAAATTGCATCATTATTTCTATTGATTCATATGTTGATATATATAACGTTGATTCCATAAAATGTTTTTGTTTTTCATTGCTAATAAAGGTTACAAGAATTTTGTTTTGTTTTTTATTCATTGATATTTACAACTGCATTATAAAAAAAAAAAAAAAAATACAACTAGTATCTAATCTTCTTTTTAGACGCCTCGGAAGGTTATCAGGGATCGAGGGGAAGCAAGGTTTGAAACGAGAGGGTTCGGATGGTTCTGAAGTTTATTATGGAAGGATAGGTATCTGGATTGGGCCAGGTCAGAAACATATGGTACATTAAGGTCATTATGGATGATTTTATTTGTGACAAAGTAAGGAGCGTTGAGGATAGAAAACTTTAACAGTGTTTCTTAGTTCAATTTAACTAACTCCAGGATAAAAGCTGTAACTACGATCAGAAACAGTTCTCAACAAAAAACATTAAAATTGTGACGTTACATGAATAAAGGAATTTTCATGAAAAATAGTACCGGGGATAGGGTATCACCAATCAACGGTAGTAATAGTTTTGAAAAAAAAAACACTATGGAGCGAAAGAAAGAAACTCAATATGAAAAAAAACGAACGAACAATTTGACCTGGTGCCATTGCTTTTTAGAATATCGTTTCATAACTGACAAAGAAATATCTTGAGATCTTGCAATTTTTGTGGCCGCGATTGTATATGTACAGACACACACACACACAAAGGAAAAATTACATTACATTACAGCCTGTATATCGTAACAAGAGAACCAAATATATCAAATACATACAGAAGAAAATAGGAGAATGCTGATAAAAAATATTCCAAGTAACATGTTAATATAAAAATATAAAATATTACATAATAACCTTTCATTACTTAAGCAAGGATAATATGGCTGAATTGAAGAAAGGTTGATTGTTAGTTATTTTTACAGAGATTAATTTCTTTCTGCTATAATCTCCTATAAATGTCTTAAAATTTGTACTAAAATAATTCTTCCATTAATTTCAATAGACTAGAACTAAACAAACTAACATAAAAAAATTATTGTACAAAAAAGAATAAAGTTTAAAAAGGAGCAGAAGCAAAACAATATAAACTCAATGCGAAGATGAAAGAAAGGAAGAGAGAAAAAGGAATAAAGCTCCCTGTAAGGCAAAGCAAGGACCAAAGGCAGCAGATATTGCCTCCTCGAAGCCAACACAAAAAGGAAATACCTGGTGTTGGAGTTTGTATCTCTACGGTCAATAAGGATCGGGGGGGGGGATAGGGTCTATATTGAGGGGGGGGGATGAAGGAGATAGCAGAGATATTTCATAAGGACACATAGGCTGGCAGGATATGATGAGCAGCATAATATAAAGGTAAATAAAAAAATGGTTTTCCGAAATTATTAATTTCTTGCAATAATAATGGAATTTTTTTTTTAGATTTTTTTATAATCACATACATGACAGATAATACCACTTATTACAGTTGGTACAACCTCTAAAAACAATAATTTTATATTCTTAATATATATATTTTTTTATTTAGGTGTCGCATAGTATTTCAGTTTATATTTCATAAGCCAACAGTACACCGATAATGTTTGGACTACCAATGGCTACTTTGGAATGACGACGTTACTTCTCATCGAGCCATTTTAAAGTCTATCATGTCCTAGTTTAATGCATTCGTTATACAAAAACAAGTGATTTCTTTTAACAGCTGGTTGTCATAAACGTCTTATCTATTTTCATATTTTATGTTTCAGCTCCCATGGTCGAAAAGTCGTCGTTTCAAGTTAGGGATTAGAAGTTAAAACATTATCGGTGTACTGTATGAAATATAAACTAAAATAATTTTATAATTCAAATGACAATGGACATAATTAATACTTTGATCACGTTATGGAAATAATTGTCCGTAGTTTTATTTTAAAATGTTAGTCGAATGGTGCCGACAATAGTCAGATAATATATTTTATAGTAATGTTTATTTGGTTATTCTACGTTTCGAGCTAATTTGTAATGAATTCTATATCAGGGTTCTCTTTCTCCTTCCGACATAACAGAACGAAAGTTCTACATTACAAGATATAGTGTGTGATTGTTGATTCTACCCCTTCTCCCAACTCTACGACCGTCTTAAATTTTTTTTTTTTTTTTATGCTTTATTTTTGTTACAAATTTGATTGAATGTAAAATTATAGTTCCATCCAAAATTTCTCCTCTAAAATTACCGCCTCAGACAAATCCCAGAGCATAAATCCGCCTGTATTGCGATCCATATTAAAATTAAACTTACATTTAGATTCGATCAAGAAAAATTTAAGTTGGTTTATTTTTATTTCAAGTTTCGTATATGGATATTTTATATTAATAATAATAACTGATAATCTGACACCTAAAAAACAATAAAAAAAAAATTTTCCTAACCAACTCAGAGAAGAGACAGTAATCATTCGCCGGATCAATAAAGCAACGATCCAAATTTGTATAAATGTTTTATAATATTAAATTGTCAGAAAGAGGTGTCATAGCATAATAGAAGCCAATTTTGATTGGATAAAAATTTTACACTGGTAAAATAACTTTTAAAAGATAATTTTACATATACAATAATAATTTCAGTTAATTTGGCACTACTATAAAGTTGTATGATTTGCTGTAACGCCGTTGTTACATGAGCGACAAATAAAAAGGCATGTATAATATTAGTAATAATAAGACTTATCAGAAAGGTTTGAGAATAACAATAAAATATTTTTTTATTGATTATTTGTTTATTGATAAATATTACAATCTGTCTCAATAAAGGACATTTATAATTAAGTTCTGAGAGCACATTTACACCATATTTGCAAATTCAAAAAAAAAAAAAATAAGCTAATTGCAATAAAATATTCGATGTCACTATATTTTTGATTTCACTCATTCCAAACAAACTAATGAATGACGCCAAAAAATTAACTCATAACCACCGAAACGATCGGTTAAAAATTCTTTTGCGAAGTTGCAATTCCTCCGACACAGCCTGCGGTGGTTTAGTAATGGTGGAGAACTAATTGGACGCATGTGTGCAGAAGCCAAACCACTAAATCCTAAACCATTCCGCACTTTAATAAGGAACCAACTAATTAGCAAACCGCGGGAGAACCCTTCTGGGTTTAACATAATAGTCTAAAACTTAATCTACCGAAGGAGATTGTTAATTAAATTGTTGGATTTGTAAAAAATTATTCTTTAAGACGTGAAAACTTATCTTTTAATTTCTTGTTTTAATGAAATTAAAAGATGAGTTTTCGCGCCTTAAAGAATAATTTTACTATTATATGTCTCCACTGGCTTTAGCACGAGTGACGCGGTTGAGAGAGTAGCGCAGGGATCTCTTGGAGTCCTGCTTTTCCTTCTATAGTTGGGGGAGAAACCTGGCTTGGGGTTCCATGCCTGATTGTACATATTGTATATAGGTATGACTGTGTTTTTATGTTTTTAAATTACTTATCTTTAGGTTATTATATTTTTTATTGTACATAGTTTTTGATTATTATTTAGTTATTATATTACTTTTCTTAATTTTATATTTCCTGTATATATGAGTAGATGTGTTCATATATCACTATAATTATTGTCCACGTGACAGATTATAATATTTCTAAATAAATAAATTAAAAAAAAAAAACTATTGTATGTAAGAGTAAAATTTTAGTATTGCCAACCTTATCTTACTGCTTTTCGAAACTTATTATATATATTGTTAACCATTATTAACACATAAAATTACTGATATTTATTCATCTATAATCATCTACACTATATATAAATTAGATCGAGCCGTCAGATCTCACATATGTAAAGCTTGGGTAAAGTCGGCTAGAATTGACTAGTTAGAGTGTTTTTTTATATGGATCAAAGTACTTCAAAAACTAAAAATTGAATCTGCATATTGTAAGCGAGGAAACGTTTAAACGTTTCATCCTTTTCAAAATTTTAACTTGTCAGACAATGTCAGAGAGGCGAAAAAGGAAAAAAATAATAATAATATTTTATTTATTCTAGGGAGAATCCCTTTGCAATAATTAAGAAACACAGAAATGTGGGCTTTTGAGTCTCAGATATATTTAAATGTATTTACAAAATAAAGTAATAGATAAAATAGAAACAAAAAAATATTCTATCTTAAATCGAGCAAGAAAAAAAAAATGAAAAAAACATGAAATGAAAATAATTGAATTTTTGTAATCGAATAATGAATAATTGAAATTCGAAAATAGTGCCGCAAAACACACGATAATGAGTTCCCGATTTTTAAGTGAAAACTTTTTTAGGAACGTTTTGCACTTTTTTTTATGAAGACTAAATTAGATTGAGCTGTCAGATCTGAGATGTGTTGACTAGTTAGAGTGTTTTTTTTATTTCGATTAAAATACCTCAAAAACTAAAAATTGGACCTGTATATTGTAAGCGAGGAAACGTTTAAACGTTTCATCCTCTTCAAAATTTTATCTTGTCAGACAATGTCAGAGAGGCGAAAAAGGAAAAAAATAATATTAATATTTTATTTATTCTAGCGAGAAGCCTTTTACAATAATTAAGAAGCACAGAAATGTGGGCTTTTGAGTCTCAGATATATGTAAATGTATTTACAAAATGAACAAATAGATATAGTAGAAAAAAAATTATCTTCTCACTTAAATCGATTAAGAAAAAAATAAATAAATGAAAGAAAAATTAAATGAAACCATTAAATTTCAAATTCGAATAATAAATAATTGAAATTCCAAAATAGTGTCGCAAAACACACGATACTGAGTTTCCCGATTTTTAGGTGAAAACTTTTTTAGGAACGTTTTGCACTTTTTTATGGAGAGTAAATTAGATTGAGCTGTCAAATCTGAGATGTGTAACGCTCGGGTAAAGTCGGCTGCAGTCGACTGGTTAGTGTTTTTTTATATGGATTAAAATCTCTCAGAAACGAAAAATCGGATCTGCATACTGTAAGCGAGGGAAATGTTAAGAATTTTATCCTTTTTGTAATGAGATATTATTCAAAATTGTATTTCAACGCGAAACAATATCAGAGAGGCGAAAAGGGAAAAAATATAAATAATATTTTATTTATTCTGGGACGAATATCTTTACAATAATTAACAAAAACAGAAATTTGGACTTTCCAGCCTCAGATATATATGAATGTATTTACAAAATAAACTAATAGATATAATAGAAAAAAAAAGTTATTTTCGAACTTAAATATATTTAAAAAAATAAATGAAATTCGAAAATAGTGTCGAAAACCACATGATAACGAGTTTTATTGAAGATGTGGATTAAAATATCTCAGAAACTAAAAATTGAACCTGCATACTGTAAGCGAGGGAACTTTTCACATTTCATTCTTTTTACAATGAGCTATCATCAAAATTGTAGCTTAATGTGACGCGACGCCGTGTTAGAGAGGCGAAAAAAAAAATAGTGTCAAAAACTATCGTCCCCCCCCCAATTAGAATGGAAAGTCTCCGCCTTAAAAGGAAAGCCTCAGGAGTAATCCATCTGGAAGCCTCTACACGACAATGAATGCCTGAATAATAGTCAAAATACCACGTTAAAGGCCAAAAAGCAGTTGGATAGAACGAATCAACTGAGATGCAACAGAGCTGCGTGCAGATAACTGGAAAGAAATAGCCAAAGATAGGCAGAAATAGAGTAGGCTTGTTAAGGTGACAAGAGATCTGGAGGATGTGTAATGCCAACAGAAAAAAATCTGATGTGTCCATGCACACGACTTTCCTACCTATTTTAGAAAAGTTTTTATATCTTTACGTCTCCACATGTCCATCAAGAAATAAACATTTTGTTTTGTTGCTAATTCAATTACCTTTCAATTTTTTTTTTTTCCAGGTTTGTTATAAATTTTACCATAGAATATATACTTAGCGAGTTAGGCCCCAAAACATTTTTCTTTTCTTTATAACTATTTTCCCCTGAATTTTTTCGGGAATTTAATCCATATACAAAAATTGAAAGGACAATTATTAGAAGATTATAGGAAAGTTTCATCAAAATCGTTAGAACCGTTTTAGTTCGTTACAGTTTATAGAAAAATATGTTTTTCACTTACTGCGCATGGAGCACCCAATTTGTGTCACAGGCATCAGTAGTCATAACCTCATAACAAAAAAAAAAAGAAGCAACAAAATCGGTTCAGTTGTTCCCGAGAAAATCTTGGCACAGACAAACAGACAGAACAATGGCTAAAAATGGTGGCTCTGAAACGTATATATCCGTCAAAATCCGCATATCGGAAATTTTACCCGGTTGCAATACTTTTCTTACCTAGTATAGGTAGGAAAGTAAAAAATGTATGAAACAGAAAAAGTGAGAAACATACGAATATACCGCGATATATTTAAGTTGGCTACAACATGGATAAGAATAAAGAGCATACTATCCTCACAGAGTACCTATGTACAACACCATCACCGGAGGGGAAACTCAAACAATAATTACATAAGATTATAATGGCTTTGGTTAATTAGAGCATTCATTACGGACCCTGGTCCCCCCCCCCTTCCTAACTCAGTGGGGCTAACAACCAGGACCCCACTAATTACTCGTCTTTTTAATACTTTTTCTTTTTTCCCTCTCTCTCTTTCTCTCTTTTAATATAATTTCTCTTTTCAA
The DNA here is from genome assembly GCA_928085145.1 of Nezara viridula. Taxonomy (NCBI): domain Eukaryota; kingdom Metazoa; phylum Arthropoda; class Insecta; order Hemiptera; family Pentatomidae; genus Nezara; species Nezara viridula. Next base: position 2,878,531 of record OV725083.1, on the reverse strand, counting down.
AACACCCGGCCCCCCCTTCTCTCTTAAATTGAAGGCGGCCCCTGGGAGCTGGAGAAATAATTATTCCAGCCAGCAGGAGTCGAAATACATGGAGCAGCAACAATTTAATTAACAATTATTTAGTAAAACAAGGGATGTTTGCACGAATTAAAAAACAAAAACAGAGAGATAGGGCGTTTAAGCGATACGCTTGCAAAATAAATCAACATTTCCTCTTAATTGGATTTAGTTCTTCATCCTTTTTTCCAGGTATGTAACATTTTGTTAATTAGCTATCTCTTACGTTTTCCAATGGAGTTGAGAGAGATTACGTTCTTTTAATTATTAAAGCGGAATTTGATTTGATGCTATAAATAGAAATAAATATAAATTTCGAGTAATGAACAAACATATTCAATGTTCCTGATAAAAAAAGGTTTAAATCTTCATATAAATTTTAACCACCGCCAACTTGATTCTCACAACTTTAGAAGTGATTAAACAAAACAGCCTAATTTCGTTATTAATGGTCTCCTTATAATTCATAACATATTTTAAACGAAAAATATGTTACAATATATAGTTTTCACCATATAGTGGGCACCATGTTTAATAAACGGATTTGTATTTGCACGATGTAAACTTTAGATTATAACTATTCGTTACTATAATATGCAGGAGAAAGGGAGAAATTCAGGTGTCCCTAATCCGCTCCGTTTTTTGATAACATAAGAGTGTTAGAAAAGTAATTTTTCTTTACTTAATATAATAATTTTTAATTATAAAAAAGTACATAAACATAAAAACAAAAATTAATTATAAAAAAATAAATTCATATCATTGTACCTTGGACCATACTTTTACAATGTACCTTAGGCCGGCTCAATGTAAATTAATATAATTTCAAAATATGTCTCTCGTGAGAATAAATCCTTGATTCATTTTTTTTAATGAAGGAGTTTATAAAAGATTATTTACTCACTGCAACCTTAATATATTGTGGGCTTTCAACAGATGATATGAAAAAGGTAGCTTACCAATGTAGATAAGCGATAGTTATTATTGAATAATAATTATAATTCCTATGACAATAAATATTCTCTAAGATATAATTCGTAGCCCAAGGTACAATTATAGTAAATATACCTTGGGTCATTTATTATTTTTTAAAATGATTTTTTTTTTCCTAGTCAAAATCAAATCAAAATCTGGTGATAAAATAATGTAAAAATTAACAAATCAAAGCATGACAAAAAAATTCTATTTTGAACTTTTAAAAATCATTGTTATTTTAAAAGTTATGGAGAAGTGAAAATAAGTCACTCAAGGTACACGTATTTCTCCTACATATCTAGCAAAGCTATAAATTCGTAAAAATAACATTACCAATTTCACTCTACCGTTCAGATTTGAAATTTTGGTAAACTAACGAAACTGAAAGGTATGATATTTCACATTCGTTATATGGTGGTAATATGGTGCCATATTCAGTTAGGTACCACCTAACTTATTTAAGTAAAAAATTAAGTTAAGTGATGTTAGAATTTATATGACGAAATACTACAATATATGAAATATCACAAGTTGCCACAGTTAATAGTAATAGTTAATAGGGCTCTAAAAATCCATTCGTACCGTTTTAACAACCACAGTAAGCCTAGAGATGAATTTATCGATAAAAAACACAGAAGAAGACCTTTTATAAATCAAATATAGTTATTTAAAGTGCAGAATGTTTGATTTCACAGAGAGAAAATTCATTAGAGTACTTATTTATTTAATTACATAAATCCAATCAATATAATTCAAAATCCTTCGTAAAATCCTCAATGCTTCCTACTTTTTCACAAATAAATCATCCATAACGACCTTAATGTTCCTTATGTTTCAGATCTGGCCCAATCCAGATACCTATCCTTCCATAATAAACTTCAGAATCATCACAACCGTCTCGTTTCTAACCTTGCATCCTCTTCTATTCCTGATAACTCTCCGAGGCGTCTGAAAAGAAGATTGCCTCGGGACCTTCTAATATAGAAATATAATTGAAGTGCTACCAATGAGTAGTTTCTCTTCATGTTGTACATGTCAAGTTACTTATTTCATATTTACTAGTTGTATTTATCATTTAATACAGTTTTAAATTTCAATAATAAAAAAAAATTACATAAAATTTTACTTTATGACTTTGTAATAAATCGAAAAAATATCGACATTTAAATATACTCAAATTTTCTTACATCCCCAGCCAGTAAGCCACATTAGGTCGATATTGAAAAAAAAAAAATTATCTACATGCATCAAATTTACCTAAAGTAGTTGGTTCTTCATGTACTAAAAATTTATTTTATTCTTTTTATAAATTAATTTAGTCTTGAAGTGGATCATGTGTGAACATTGATAAAAGTGAGGTTAATTTTTCTTTGAAAATCTTTTTGACAAAATCTTAGAGTAAATTAACAGTGAAAACTTTTCTTTTTGTTGCATTCTGTTGTTGAAACCAATTAGCTCCAAGAAATAGGAACTCCACACCTCGGTGTAGCGGTTTCACCGCAAACGATGTCTGAGACGTCGATATCTGCCAGTTCTACAGAAAATGTGGACGCTTTAAACTCAAACCAAACTACTGAAAATAATTGGGAACTCGTTACAGGAAGAAAACGCTCAATGGACAATAACAGAGACCCAAGAAAAGCTAAAAAGGTAAGTGAAGTTACAACAGTAACCACTAATAGTTTTGAAGTTTTAACTAACATTAGTGACGAGTCTGATGCTACCACTAAGCAACCAGTTTCTGTAAAACCGCCCCCTATCCACTTGAATGATGTACAGAACTACACCGAACTGGTCACATTTCTCCAAAATGTAGGAGGTTTGAACAGCTTTAACCTAAAATCCACATCAAGAGGAGTAACCGTATATCCTGAAAACTCTGACACATATAGACGTATAGTAGCTAACTTAAGACAGGTAGGTGCCGATTTCCATACCTATCAGTTAATAGAAGATAGAAATCCAAGAATCGTATTAAAAAACTTACACCATGCTACTCCAATTGAAACCATAAAATACGAATTAAAATGCCTAGGCTACGATGCCACAAGTATTGTGAACGTTATTTCCAGATACAAAAATCCACTTCCCATGTTCTTTATCGATATCTCTAAAGCCACATTTAATGAAAAAATTTTTGATATCAAATTTTTATACTATACTAGAGTGAAAATCGAAGAGCCAAGAAAGAAAAGAATGATTCCACAGTGCACCCGTTGTCAGCAGTATGGCCACACAAAGGCTTACTGCAATCACTCCCCGAAGTGCGTGAGATGTGGCCAAGGACATGATAGCACCGTCTGCACAAAGACAAGAGAGACCGCAGCAACATGCGCGAATTGTAGCGGATCCCATCCAGCAAATTATAGAGGTTGTGCAACTCTAAAACAACTGAGGGAAGTACGCAATCTCCGTAAAAATATACAAAGTCCCCAAAAAGCACAAACTAGCGCACCCCCAGGTATAGACGAGTTTCCTTCTCTTCCGCAAAGTCAGCATACCGCAAATTCAGGTTCTTCAAAACCCGATTCCCAATATCTAGGACCAAAACTGCGAACTTCTCCTACAGAAGTCCCAGAAAATCACCTTCACCAGCCAAAGCATCCAGAAATGAAAAAGGGCATTACTCAACCGCCACTACCGACTTACAATCACCCGGCTTCAGCTCAGCTCTTCAACTTGGTAAGTGGATTGAATAACCTCATCCAGCCTCTTTTCAGCCTTCTCCAAGAACTGTCTCACGTTGCACAAGCCTTATCCTCCAGTTATGGCTACTAATCGGCTGACAGTGGGCTCCATGTCCGTTCTTCTCTGGAACGCAAATGGTATAAACCAACACAGGACTGAACTTGACATGTACATACATGAAAAACGGACTGACATTGCTCTCATCACTGAAACACACTTGACTCCACATTCTAAATTTTACATTCCAGGCTACAAAATATATAGAACTGACCACCCTGATAAGACGGCACATGGCGGTACGGCAATACTGATTAAGCAATCACTAAAACACAACCCTTTACAATTACCCATTACACCTGACATACAATCCACAGCAATTACTCTGTATACCCAGCACCATACCATTACCTTCGCTGCAGTGTACTGCCCTCCGAGATACGTGCTAACATCTGCAATGTTTTACAATTTTTTCCAACATCTCGGTCGGTGTTTTATTGCAGGTGGTGATTATAATGCCAAACATCAGTCCTGGGGAGCACGACTCTGTACTCCTAGAGGAAGAAATCTAAAGTCTGCCATCGATCAGCTTTCATTAAACACGATCTCACCTGATACACCTACTTACTGGCCAACTTCAAGACAGAAAACACCAGATTTACTTGACTTTTTCATTACTAAAGGACTCAGGACAGTGCCGTATACTGTAACTGCAAGCTCTGATCTTTGTTCTGATCATTCTCTTCTCAGTTTGGTACTATGCGATGAGCCTCGTACTGCATCAAAAAAACCAACACTTACAGATAGGATAATCGATTGGAAAGCTTACAGCGACTACTTAAATTCGACGCTATCAATCCCAATGTCCCTTAAGACCGAAGAGGAACTCGAAAAAGCTGTTGATAAGTTCACAATCAGCTTACAACAGGCTGTATGGTCATCATCTGTACCAAGACCTAGCAGAAATACGTCTCTTCCAATCTATCCGCAGTACATTAGAGACCTGATCAGAGCAAAGAGAAGAGCGCGCAAAGTGTGGCAGACTGGTCGACTTCCATCTGACAAACGGACTTTCAATAGACTTAACAATGAACTTAAACGACAGATTCAGAATTTTAAAAGAACGATCTACGACAATTACCTCAAAAATCTTTCGACTGACGATGGAAGCTTATGGAGACAGACTAAGAAACTTGTAAAGCATTGTGAGGTGTCATCACCACTCCGAAACGTAGATGGTTCCTGGGCTGTGTCAGACCTTGAAAAATCTGAGCTCTTTGCCAACCATCTTTCTTCTGTTTTCATACCACATACTGACTTCTCTAATACTGATCACGAAAGACATGTACAAAACACTTTAGACATTCCTTTACAACTGTCATTACCTCCACTTTGCTTCACTCCCACTCAAGTTGCAGAACAAATCAGACAGTTACCTAAAAAGAAAGCTCCCGGTCATGACCTGATAAATGCTCAAGTGCTCCAGAAAATGCCAAGGAAAGCTCTAGTATACCTAACATCAATTTATAACGCAATACTCAGAACGACTAAATTCCCCTTACAATGGAAATACTCATTCATAAAAATGATTCACAAACCTAACAAAAACACTGACTTTCCTTCATCATACAGACCCATCAGCTTGCTCCCATTATGCTCTAAAATCTTTGAGAAACTTCTCTACAAACGACTTCTTGACATACTGACTACTGAAAACATAATACCTGAACATCAGTTTGGATTTCGTTCACACCACTCAACCATTCATCAGCTACACCGAGTGACAGACTACATTGCGACAGCACTAGAGCACAAATTATATGCAACAGGAGTATTTCTGGATGTTGCTCAAGCGTTCGATAGAGTCTGGCATCAGGGACTTCTTTTCAAACTTAAGACTATACTCCCTCCAACCTACTATCTTATTCTTCAATCTTTTCTTTCTGACAGATTTTTCTCTGTTTGCCAAGGTACAGAACTATCTACCATTAAACCAGCCCTAGCAGGGGTGCCTCAGGGGTCAGTACTCGCTCCTCTGTTGTATATTATTTACACATATGATATTCCAGATCCTCTCTATACTCTGACCGCGACTTACGCAGACGATACAACAATCTTGACAAGACATCAAAATTCAGCATACGCCTCACAGACTTTACAATATCACCTAAACAATTTCTACGACTGGTGCAAACTCTGGAAAATTCGACTCAACCTTGACAAATCACAACATATCACTTTTACCCTTCGACGTGAAACTTGCCCCCCTATTTACCTTGACAATATCCAAATTCCTCAGACAGACAAAGTTCAATATCTTGGACTGACCTTTGACAGAAGAATGACATGGGGCCAACATATCAAAAACAAAACAAAAACTTTAAACCTAAGACTACGCCTATTGTACTCACTCCTTGCAAGAAATTCGAAATTAAAACTTAGACAGAAATTGAATACATATACTTACCTACTCAAGCCTATTTGGACCTACGCTTTACAGATATATGGGACAGCCAAAAAGACTCACATACGTAAATTACAGACTTTTCAATCTAAAACTTTCAGGACTATTACCAAAGCTCCCTGGTACGTCAGTAACATTACTCTACATAAAGACTTACAGATGCCAACAGTTAACGACCACATACGAACATACTACAAACGATTTCATAATAACTTACACGGACATACAAACTCATTGATTCGAGGCATGGCCACAACTAACATGCCCGATAGCACCCGAAGGAGGCTTAAAAGAAGCTGGATGAGGGATCTCCTCCACTAACTAGAAATATTACGCTCAAGACAGGAAGGACGCCGCTGGGTACTCCTCTCCCTCACGCCTATTCCAAGACCAATCTCTTCATCTTGACATCACACTCGCTGATTGTCGGAACTTCTGACAGGTGTGAGTTGAAGAATCAAGTCAAAAAAAAAAAAAAAAAAAATTTAGGTCCTAAGAAGACTCTATTTTGATAATATTATATTCTCTGATGAACGGAATAATTTTAGAATTATTCCTAATACAAGGATCCTCTTTGGAGTAAGATTAGTACCCACTTCTCTGAGATGGATAAATACCTTATTCTCCGAAATAGCCGCAGTTACAGCGAGAATCGATCCTCGACCTCCTCCGAATCCTCCCACAGAGCACTTACACAACCCTCACTACGACTGGCACAGAGGCTGCCACCGCCAGGATCTGGGCTGTGTCTGTCAGAACTTATCTTATTATTGGGGAGCCGCGTCGATACCTTGCTACGTAACTGTCCGATGCAAAACAAAGCATGTCACAGCCTCGTGGCGGTTATCGCATTATGATAATGAGCGAAAATACGATAAATAACCATTCAGTAAACACTCAACTCTAGTTAGAGCTAATAAAAAAAAACTCTGTACCACTACAACTCATGAAGGTTATTGGGTTCAGTACTATTTAGAGAAAGCAGTGTTTCTTCATTATATTTGTTTATTTAGAAATATTACATTCTGTCACATCAAGGACATTTATAATAGTGTTCAGAGCGCACACTCACACTCTATTTACAATAAATAAAAATAAATAATACAGAAACTAATAATAATAAAAATAAATGTATATAAGCAAAAGAACTTGAGAGGAGGATCTGGCCATTGCCAAAACTCCAATATATCGTTATTCACAGAAGGTCTTTGATAGGTAAGGTTCTGGTGAAATTTGGAGAATTTTTCTGGGATAAGATCTAGGACAAATGGGATATTAAGGTCATGGTGTAGGATTTTGTTATTTACATAGAACGGAGCATCAACTATTGTTCGAAGGACTTTAGATTGAAAGGATTGAATTTGATGTTAGAAACATTTGCTATTCCTCACAGTTCAAGTCCGGATGTCCATATAGGTTTCAGTATTGTCTTGTAGATAAGTAATTTGTTTTCAATAAAAAGTTTAGATTTTCTATTTAGTAGTCTGTATAGCTGGCCGTATCGTCGGTTGAGTTCTTGTCTTTTGAGTCTAGTATGTGGGTTCCACGTTAGTCTTCGGTCTAAATGAAAGCCAAGATACCGGACTGTTTCTTAGTCAATGGTTGTAAAAGGAGGTGATTTTACTGAGATCACGCTCAACTATTAATTAGTAATTAAATGTACCCACTTTATAGAGGCTGGGTATACCACAGGAGGGTCATCTGATTCCACTAAGCTACCCCTTTCCAGAGAGCTTATAAATATAGCATAAAATACACGAGAAACCGTGTAGGTAATTATTTAGCAAGAAAATAAGATGAAGCAAGGATCAAAAATGACATCTGCTGAAAGAATTCTATGATTGACTAAAAAAAAAACAGTAGAAATATTTTTTTCGAAAATTTAAAAAAAAAAGTTAGGAAAACAATTATAGTTCAGAAGTTAGCTGGAGGTAGCAATCCAAGTGAAAAACACTTACTACATAGTTAACACTAAATTACATAGATTTTATTGACGTTTCGGCCTAAATTTCTGCACTTCATTACCACTGCGAATGTTGTTCGAAATCGGACTAATTTTAGAAAGACCAAGAAAAAGACTGAATCCCACAAGATTTGAGCAAGCATAGGACCTACCTCGAGACCGAATGTAGATATCACGCCAGGAGGAGCTGCCGCTGGGCACTGCTTCCTCGCATGCCATTATATTTTGTAACGAACATCTAATTCACTAATTTTCATTACCGTTATGACATGTATGAAGAACAAATTAAAGTTTAAAAAAAAGGATGTATTGAATAGGCTATATGATGTATCGGTAATATTATTTTGTATATGGGAATAAACATGTTTTGCTGATATGTCAAATTTACAAGGAAGAATTTACAAGACCTTCTCAGTACAAGTTTAACAATACAGACACCCTAAATCAATACAAATATAAAAAGATAAATATTTTAAATTTAAGTACCATAAAAATAGATAATAAATACTAAAAATACAACAATTGTTTTGAAACAATATGCTAAGGACAATAGAGGGAGGAAAACCATTACGTCAGAGCGGCCATTGCAGCCTACAGCCAATGAGATAGTGGCTATGTGACGTCATTCATAAGGTCATAGGTCACTCTTTCCATACCATGACGTCACATCAATTACCTCTGCAGTTCAGCCAGTAATTTACTAGGATTCTCTCTGACGGTATCAGCGACATTACGCTCGATCGTTAGGAATGTCATTAATTTCCAACTTTAAATTTATAAATTATATTAAAATAACTACAATAACTAATTTACAGAAAATCTCAACTTTCAATTGACAATATATTAGTGAGCTTCAAGACAACCAGGGTTTATTAATTTCAAAAAACCTATTTGGGCCTACGGACTGACATTGTGGGGAACAGCAATAGTTTTTAACATCAAATCTTTCGAACAATAGTTGATGCTTCTCTCTATGTGACCAACAAAAAAACTCCACCATAACCTTAAAATCCTATTTGTCCAAGACCATATCCCAGAATTTTTTTCCTAATTCTATCAAAACCTTACTCATCACATTAACCCCTCAGTACAATCAGTATCTAGTTCCACGCATCCCTAAAATCCTCCTCGAAGGTTGAAGCGACAATGACCCAAAGATCTGTTGTATGTTTATAATTTAGTTTTATTTATAATAATTTGTTGTTTAATTTATTTATATTTATTTTACATAGAGCGTGAATGTGCTCTCTGAACTCTATTATAAATGTCCTATGAGACAGATTGTAATATTTCTCATCAAAAAAGTTCTAAAAAAAAATACAGGTAAATATATTTTAAAAATCTTAGTTAAATGTAATAAGCTCTCTCTACCATCTTGTAGGAAACTAATATCGTAGGTGTGTCAAACAGGATGTAATAACACATCAATACTTAACATTTTGCTAAATATAAATATATTATTTATTGTTAAAAGTAGATACTTTAAAGATGTATTATTGCTGTAATATAAAGCAAAAAGAAGTCTAATAAATGTATGTTAAATGCTTCCATTTTATTTTATTATTACAACTTCGATATCATTTCACAAAACTGAAATATAAAGTAAGCTAGTTTCAGCGTATTTTATTTTTTGTTTCAGTTTCTAAAGCCCATAGCATGACACGGACAAAGCCGGGAAAAAAATTCATTGTTGAATTGGCTGATCTCAGCCCTGAGCTTAGGAACATTGCCATACTCACCTGATCATTCAAATCATAAAACCCCTAGTAAAATACTTCGTTTTTTTTCTCAAGATATTTATTAAATATATACGGATAAATTTAATCATATTCTCGATATAAAATGCCAGTTGTTCTGATAAATAATATTTTATCCAAGTTTATTGGACAGTTTTGTAAGCTAAAGCCAAAGTATATTAAGAGAGGGGATGGATTTATGCTAATCCTTAGGACTGTAAAGGGCGAGCTCCGAATATTCATGTTACTAATCCTCCAGCCTGACGAAGTTCGATCCACGCCTACGCAGTTAATGGCGATGGTGTAATTACAATATTATTTGTAATATAATCCTTTCGTAAAAATACTAAGACTGGTCTAATATATTATAGAACGGATTTACAATAATTAAAAAGCGAAATTAAATACTCATTACTCAAACGATGCCTAAGACAATTAAAACAGATATGACAACTTAATTCAATTTAGAAGGTCACTAATAATATTATTCATAAGATTTAAGGGTGAAGTATTATTTTTTTTATTTTTAATTACTTAGAAATATAATAATCTGTCACGTGGACAATAATTATAATGAGATATGAACAGATTCACACCATATATACAGAGAACATAACATTAACAAAAAAAAAAAATAAATAACTAAATAATAATCAAACAACTATGTACAATAAAAAATATAATAATATAAAGATAAGTAAATTAAAAAAATAAAAACAAAGTCATTCCTTCAATATATACAATCAGGTAAGAAACATCAAGCCAGGCTTGTCCCTCCAATAATAGAGGAAAAAGAGATTTCTGCTCTACTCTCTCAACCGCGTCATTGGTGATAAAGCCAGTGGAGATTGAGCGAGAGCTATTTAGCCACATACGCTCATTTCTTGAGTGGAGAATCTGGCCATTGCCAGAACTCCAAGATATATACTGCAAAAGATCTCTGGGCCACTGCCGCTTCAACCTTTGAGAAGGATTGTAGGGATGAGTGGAACTAGATAGGGATTGTGCAAGCGAATTTGGATTATTTGTAAGTTTTATTATCCATAATTGTAAGTTATAATGTTTATTATCGAGTGTTGTTTGGTTTGGATATGATGAAAGACATAAATTGAGCCGGGTTAAAGTAAAAGCTTAAAATCTACTTAATGCTCATCAATGTGTTATAAGGCCTATAAAATTGCAACACAAAATTTAATTTTAGACATAACCACAACTGACATGACCCAGAACAAGAGGAGGAGACTAAAAAGGCGTTGGATGAGAGATCTCCTTCCTTAAACAAGCTAAGATTAAAGATACTACTGAGTACTTTCCTTCCCCATGCCTGACATGCCATTTATATCTTATATTTCCAGCACTTTTGCTGATTAGTAACAAAAAGTTGACATGCGCAAATAATTTTTTTATAGCAAAAAAAAGAATTTACGACTGAAACAGTTCACTTTTTTTTTATGGTTGAGGATAAGACAGTAAACTAATATACATTCTTGAAGAAAATTTAATATTTAACAACTTTCTTACATATGAAATTCTCGTAAAAGGAAAGATAAAGAGTTAGCGAATCAAATAATGATAAAAATGCGAGGCAAAAACAATTTTCTTTCGAAGATAGTGAATTCCAATGTCAGATATTATAGAATATAACGAAAAAACTAATATAAGAAATGGTTCATTTCTGTTGAAAATTTAGTAAGCTTTAATGTTACATTAACATAATTATCGCTAGAATGCATAGTTTCACTGATATTAGCGTAAAACCGAAAACCAAGTAAGCTTTTTAAATCGTGAACATTGTAAATTTGAAGTGTAGTTCAGCGTTCTATATCTATGGATTCTCTCTCTCTCTCTCTATATATATATATATATATATATATATATATAAGTTTTCTACCTATATAGAGTCTGTATCTATCCTTACCTGGCCGCCATTTTGTATTCAAGCGGGTATATGCTAGCATACTCGTATTTTTCTCACCAGGCCTCTTTTACCACTACTTCCCAGGCTATTAATTTACTCTGGCCAAACTTTTGGGTCTCTTTAAAGTTATTTTAATTCATAAAAGGCTTTAAATGAAAATCAAAATATGGCTTTGTGACTGAATCATAACACACGTAGAAATAATAAGTGCATATCGCTCAACCGGTTGAAAAATGACGTGACTGTAATTCATAAAATTTATAGGAGAAACAAAATTATTACTATTATTATTATAATATAATATAATATCAGAATTATTATTATTATGTACAACTTAAGTAATTGAAACAAGTCAGCGAAGACGTGCTGCTCAGTATTGGTCTTTCCTATGCCTGTAATTATTTCTCGTATTTAAGTAAATTTGATTATTGTCGACACAATTTGACAGGTTCAAATAAATTTTAAGGTAAAAAAAACTATTATGTAAGTAACATAATTTTATAATTGGTTATAAAGCAGACCCTACACGGTAATTCATGAATGAACGTCACAAGAAGTGCCAAGATTGGCCGCTATCGCTTTGATCATGAAGACCCTTACACGTTCAATCATTACTGATCATTACTTATGTGAAGTTTCCACTTTTTTTTCTCTCCAATTTATTACCTACTTGACTATTTAAAGAAAAAATAGTTGAAAATGGTTAATAATAATATAGACTAGGGATATAAACAACTATTTACTTTTATGAAATTATTTACTTAATAACGAGACCTAGGTAAACTAACCTATCTAGTAGTAAGGTTAGTCTCATAGAAAATCGTTTTGACAAAAGTTAGTAAAATATAAGTCTACTACTAACAAAATTTAAGGAAAGGTATTGCGAAAATAATAAATTTATTGAGAGAAATGGGAAAAGAACTGATAAATATACACAACGTTAAAGTTTTTTTTTCCTAAAGTAAATTGTGAAGTTTTCTCTTTTTTTTTTTTTTTTTTACTTTGTTGCTCACTTGACTATTTAAAAGAAATAGTCGAAGATGGCTTAAAATTATAAACACGAGATATGAAAAATTATTTAACTATTTCCATATAATGAAAATCAGGAATTTATAATGGTTGTGAGGCCTAGGTAACCTAACCTATCCAGCAGTATGGTTAGTCTCCCCACTACTTTCTCGTGAATGAACCTTTGATTTCCGGATGTTCGGAAATCCGCAGCGCACCACCATCAGTACTTCATTCACTACCTTACACGATAATTCGGAACGTCATTAGTGCAATTCCGATTGACCGTGTAGGGTCCCCTTAACGGTGTGAATTCTTGGATCTATTTAAATTTTGCATTTGTTATCCTATGAAGTCGATTCGATTTAACACACCATTTTAAAAATTATCAACGATTTTCCATAATTTAACTGTTACGTCGTTGTTCCATTATCACTATGCACTATAATCATAAAGGAGATAAATACCATAACTATAAGTTAATAACACAATAACATAATATAAAAGATAAAACGACAAAGTGAAATAACTAAATTAATCTTGCTGCTAATTTCGTGCATTTTCCTATACATTGGAGGAAAACTGGTTAGAGAGATTAATGCAGTAAACAGAGACCACAACCAGCTTACAACAAGTCGCCTCAAAGGAAGGCTTTTGGGAACATTCAATGAAGTCACGTTGTGAGGAGATCTCAAAGAAGCAAGAAGATTTAGCCCGAAAGTAGCAACAGGTTAATTTGTCAACAATGAACTGCTTCTATATTTAATTTGAATTAATTAAAAAAAAAACTAAGGAGTATGCTTTAGACCACTCGATAGAAGTGAAAACAGCAACAAGGCGAGATTACAATATGAAATATAAATTATAAATATTAGCTCATAATAAAGAGGAAGAAATGCTGAACATTTCCCTCGCTTACAATATGCAAGTCAGATTTTTAGCTTCTGAGATATTTTAACCCATTTAAGATATTTAGAGAAGTTTAGGTATCTAGGGTCTACGATCAGTGATCTTATCAGTGTTGAGGTTATAAACATTTATTAATAATAAATATTAATAACAACAAAAACACTTTAAATTACAAGATAACTGCAAATAGCAGTCCATAGAGGGCGCGTCGCTCACAAGTACCTAAAATTTCTTGATTAGAGTTACAAACTGAAATTTACAGCTTTGATGTGATAAAAAAAAAGCTGACTTTTTTTCCCACATCCAGAGAATAGTGTAAAATAAAATATTATTTTTCATAAGCATCATTTTTTAAGTAATTATCGTTATAGATTTAGACAAAAAAAAGCTTTCGGGCTGAAGCCCCCCCCCAAAAAAAAAAAATTTAATTCCTGGATCCGCTAGTGATAAAACGCAACCTAATAAAACTTAAAATGCTTTTTGGAATAAACCTCACTACAGAATATCTGTTTGTATAACATCAGTCAAGAGATAGTTCACCCTTATTATATCTTGACCGTTAATTAAAGTTCGTCTTAACTTATCCATTGTTTCATTTCATTCTTGTCTTCATTACATACCAATTAAGGTGTATTTATGAGTAGTAATAGCACAGGTCTACTACTTGATATTCATTGATTTTTATGAATGAAACCATGAGCTATTTTCTATAGAATATGAATGAATAGTTTACAACACAACCACTATCAATGATTACCACGAACTAATCTTTTTTAACTGTAAGTTTCATTTATAAATACAGCATTGATAATTTAGTAATTTATAGCAGATGATGCACAGTTTCAATGAAATTAATCAGACTTCCCCAGAAAGGAATTTCATATCTATATTTAGATAGGAATACATTCAGGGAAGGAAATTAATTTTAAAATCTGGGAAAGGATGCATATATATAAATAATGAAAATCATTATCGAGCAATGACGCCAGCTTGCAATAGTGGGCGGATAAAGGAGGCACTGTCTTTAAATGACGTAATGACCCTGACTTTGATTTCATTTTAAAGTTTTTTAATACTATAATATACTATATTTATCTAAAGGACGTCAGTAATTAATTTATTTGTTTTATATATATATGAAAAATATATTGAATACATAATAGTTGACCGTAGCATTATTAAGGAAGGAGATGGTCCGGGGAGGCGGTCATAAAAAGGCTAAATAGTGGCAAAACTATTTTATTAAATGCCAACGTTTCTACGTGAAACTCCTAGCTGAACACACCTCCCTGAAGACCTGCAAGGTCGGGTCGAAACGTCGGCTTTTAATAAAATAGTTTTGCCACTATTTAGTTTATTTATGACCGCCATCAAGGACCATCTCCTTCCATAATGAAGAATATATATTTATAATTTTAGAGAATTACCAACATCTCTAAAACAAATCCATCTTGAATATGAAACGAACCGGAATTTTATAATAATAATAAACAAGCATGAAACAATAAATTACAAGATGTATTCCATAGGCCATACACTTCGTAAATATAAAAACTATGTCTGCAAACATGTATGCAGATTAAAAATTTCAAAAACAGAGTTCAAGAATTTGAAAATAAGAAATTTTGAATAAACATACGAGATTGGCCAAACTAACATAAATGGCTAGATTTGAAGAGAAAAAAAAAATCGTGATGTATGAAAAAATAAAAAAAATAATTGAAAAACCGACATAAAAAAAAAAACTTCCTTCCTAACATTTGAATGATCGAGTTTAGAAGGTTTAAATTGGTTGATCGAAAGTGAATTTAAAACAAACCAGGGAACTTAATCAAAATGGATTTATAATAGTAGTGTTAACGGGATTTTGAAATAAAAGTTTTCCAATAATAGAAAATATAAAAATTTACCATCTTTCCAAAATCAAAGATATATGAAAAGACAGTTCGTCGGCACCATGTTAAAGTAAGGAATGTAAATTTGTCCAATGTATACTTTCGATTATGATGTTACTACATCATGTACATATCTTACAAGGCCAATTTGTAAAAATTAGTTTGTAGTTAATTAGTTTAAAAATTAGTAAAAAAAATGTTGCCAAAAGGTGGGCTTTATGGAGTATGGTAAACGAACGAAATTGAAAAATTTGATTTTTCAAATTAGTTACACATACACTAGCTAGATTCGTCAAAAATGAGTTATGTTGAAGGTAAATATATTATAATTAAAAAAATAAAACAAAAAATTATACCACTAATAACCCATGATGGGTCTTGGGTTCGGTACAATGCGAGGAAGTACTGTTACAAGGCCAACGGTTGTGAAGGGAGGTGACGGGTCAATATATCACGCTCAACCGCCAGGTTTTCCCCCCTTAATTAATTATTTAATTAAGAGTACCCACTTTATAGAGGGCTGGGATTGCCCTAGGAGGGTCTCGCGGCCCCAGGATCGACCCACGGCTGATGAAAAATTACTAGTCATTAGCCGGACTCAAACCTGGGACCTCGAGTTCTGGAAGTCAGTGCTCTCCCATTGTGCTACCCCGCTCCCAAATATACAATAATTACAACTCGTAAATTATAATAATACAAAAGATAAAAAATCATTTAAGAAACAAACACAGTCCATTCAGTGTGTTTGTTTCTTAGTGTTTATTTCAAAGTGAAGGACAAAATCTACTGAATTCACAACGATAACGTAATTACTAAATATTAACTACGGAATAGAAAAAAAAAATCAGTGAAAGCACAGTAACGAAAAGCATTATGAAAAACTAACAAGCAATTTCTCCAGACATGATACCAACTTATCAATAAGCTTGGGAGATCCCTCAACCAACTCCTTTTCGAAAATCAGGATGGGATTACAGAATGTCGCCATGCATAGTATGGATAGGTCTATCCAGATTGATATAAAATGGATATTTGATGTATTATTTCAAAGTAACATCATATGTACAGTTGCAAATAGCCTAGGTCGAGAAATCTTTAGGAAAATCATCCTTGCCACAATTTGAATTTAAAGACCGTTTAATCCAATAAAAAAAAGATGTGCTTGTATAATTAATACGAAATAAGTCACTATATCCGCTAATTAAACATTTTTCGCTCCTTAATTTTTAAATCAACTCTTTTGGATGTCCAGTTAATCTGCGATGCAAATGTAGAAAGCATTTTCTGTTATTATTTAAACCTTTGTAAACAATTTAAATTATAATCATTAAGTTCTCTATACAAAATATATGGAATATTTTGGTAATATAATAGTATCATTTTTTAGATATTTTAAGCACTTATAACATGAAATATATTTTTAGAAGAGAGCTATGATTTAATTGTAAAGTATTTTATAAATATATTTGTAACATTAAACATCACATAAGACGTAAACATACTTCTGTTTCTGGAGTTTCTAAAAATAATTAAAAATTGAAATTGAACGATGAATATATAGTCATTTTTTATTAATGTAGGTATATTTTAAGGGTCAATATATTGTAAAAAATATTATTTTAAACAATATATAGTTTATTTAATATTATCCATTTTAATAATAAACCAAATAACGTAGTTAATAATAAAGCGAACGTATATTTTACTTTAAAATAGGAAAAATCGCAAAGCAACTTAATCCATCAAAGAAAACCCACTCAAGAGCACTCTAGCGTGAACTTGGCGAGTTATAAATAGGGGCTTCGATCCAACCTCAACCGACAGATGGCAGCACGGGACGGGATTAAAACAGCTGTTTCTTTGTCAATAATTAATTCAATAAATAGGTACATTTTCTATTAATTAGATATAATATTGTTATATGCATTTAAAATTATTACTTAAATGAATATTTCTAAAAAGAAATAACAATAAATATATTTTTTATGTGCGTTAATTTTTCTATAGCGAATTATTGTGATAATTTATAAATAAATGATTGTACTAAATTAATAGTTAAGAATTTTGAATTTCTTTAAAGGAACAAAAGGGAAAACAAATTGTAGTCAAATAATATTAACATGATTATGAAACAATTAGTTTAAAGTAAACAGAAAAATAAATTTATCGCCTAAATATTTTTAAAAATGTAATAATAAATGTTTATAAATAATTAAACAATTTATTGTTCTTTGATGGAAGTACAGAAAGGATAAGAGGGAATGGTTCTCAAACCGGCCACCTAGAGAGCAGCACCGGACGGGCTCACATCTTTATCATTTTCAAACAAAATTATTTTAAGACGAGAATCCGAAGTATTTGAATGTTTTATTTGCAAAAGAAATTAAATTAAATAAATTAAAATATTAAAACATTTAAAATTCGATATTACATATAAATTACATAAACGATTGCCTGATTTGTTATATTGAATACTTTTACTTGAAAATAATTGTTTATTTCATTGATTTGTATATACAGATAAACAAAAAGATTTATTGATAACAAAAGACAAATAAATAGGAAAACATTAAAAGAAAGAATTATAGAAATTAAAGAAATTATATTGATATAAAGCGACTGCATAATTAGTTATAATATTTAGGCAATAATCCAACAGATTAGGAACTGCATATACAAGACTGATTTATTATATAATTTGTTTTGCATACTTGTACATTACACAATGTAATCTACCTTAAAGTAAATATTAACAAAACCGTTCATGGAAATTCCAACTTAAAAATTTCGGCGCATTTTTCTAGAACTCCAAACATAATGTGCAATGCATACAAATAGAATAAGAGAAAAAAAAAAAAAAAGAGCCATTAAAATAATGATTCAATCGATTTGCAACATTAATTAATACGTTAATAACAGTTAATCTACATGAACGAATAAAATATGTAAAACTAAAATCAATCAAGAAAATAAGAAAAGTCTACTAGATCGCTAAGCTAAGGCCAAGATGTACGTACACAGGTATTTTATTATGCCTTAAGTCCCTGTTATTGAAATTTTAGTTTATATTCAAAGAAAATTAATATATAGCAACATATACTAGCCCTTCATGATATTTATATTCAGGATTTCATGAGCACTTCCATTTTTATGTAAAGATTTTAATCTTTAAATCAAAATCAAAATTATCTTTAATACAAATGCTAACTATCGAATATGAAAAGTAGCCAGTTTTTCAATCCTGCATTTCAGCAATTTTAATTGTAATTAAATATTTTTAAACAGCGGATACAAAATCTTCAAACATTTATAGAATACAAACAGATATTACTGTGAAAATTAAAAAATCCTCATTGTTTGGACTAAATTGAAAATTATATTACAAATGGTGATTTTCAGATTAGATATTTAGCATTTGTATCAATGATGTTGGATAAATTCATTTCATTCTTTAACATATTTTTAATATATGTTCAATATTTGCAAATATACCCAAAACCCATATATAAAAAAAAATATATACATGAACATACATATATAGCTAATTTTCTTTTCATAGATAGTATTGTACTAACTATATTAATTGTAACTCATTATTTATATATATATATATATATATATATATATATATATATATATATATATATATATATATATACATACATATATATAAACTTCCAAGACGTTTTTTGGAAGGTTCATCCCCCCTTCCTTCTAACCAAAATAAAAAATCTACTCCTATCTTTGCACTAACTTGAACACAGTAAATAGTCTATTTTTTTTTTTTACGCTTTAAAAAATTGAATTGACTATTCTTATTAAAAATCTCTTACTTTCCATTTATCAAAAATATTTTGTTGTTCAGTATCTTATTAAAAAAATTTAAAACTTAATTAATTTAAATGAATGATATTGAAGAAGGGCGCTTGTGATATGAATGGAAATAACAAACGGTTTGAAATCATGAAGCTATAAGAAAGAGAAATTTTTATTTGATTCTTTATATATTCTTTTGTTGCAAGGTTCATTATTTTTTTATAGTGAATAAACTTCGTAATAAAGTTCCAAGTTATAATAAAGATCAAATATAAATTTTCTTATATTGGATTCGAATATAAGTAGATTCGATGTATATGATTAACCCTCATTTTAGAGGAGAAAATTTAATAGTCCATGGTAACGATCCCATTTTATCAGATGTTTTTTAAAACTTCGAGAATAGCTTAATATTTTCGTAATCTATAATTTTTTAATATGCGAAAATTTTCGAAAGGGAGCGATTTCGAGCTAGATATTGGTAAACTTTGTCTTTTTAATTAGGTACTGAATAACTCATGAACATACATTTGCCTGTAGGAAAAAATGTGGCCTACAAAATATTGGGTTGTTTGGCGTGACCTCCATCCCCAACATGTAAAAATAAAGAGGTTATATAGGACAAACGGTACAATATTTTTGAAGGCCACCCTTTTTGTTTTTCCTTTTTTTTTTTTGATCCAACTATCTTACGATTCAGGTGAAAACCAAATCGATATTAAATTAATAAGAAAACACACCATTTCTGAGAATTTTTGTAGATTACGCTAAGATGATTGATTACTCATGAAGTTATAAAAAAAAAAAAAATTCAGGGCAGTACTCAATATTGCCATATGAATATAATATTATATAAAATAATATAATATGTGGGGTGTGAATTTCTTAATTTTAGCCTGAAATAGCTTCGAAACCTCATCCGTAAGCAGTTGAGACGAATCGGAGTTAGGTTTCCGTTGTTTTTACTGACGAAAACCCTACTCTAATTCGTCACGGCCCAAGGGACGTATTGGATTAGTGTTTCTACCGACATACGCTTCTCTGGATCATCTTGAAAGAAATAACAATGATATATATGAAACAGAATGATCAGGAAATTTAGTCAAAGTATTTTTATTGGATTAGCCGACGTTTCGACCAAAACATGTGATCATCCTCAAGGCTATAATTTGGTAGTCGGGGACTTATAAACGATAGTCCTAAGGAAGGACCCACATTTTTGGGTCGAAACGTCAGCTAACCCAATAAAAATACCTTCACTGAATGTCCTGACAATTTTGTTTCATCCATATAATTGTTCAGTCGACTATTTACCCATCTCTAATAATCATCATTAATATTCTACAATTGTTAACAAATCCAGGATGCAATGAGAACAATATAAAATATCTGGTTTCCATACTAACAGGATATTCCTGCAAGTCAGGAAGCAGTCAGCTAATTGTGAGAACTCTCAGATGGGTTTTTTCCACATGGTAGTGAGACATAGTTAGTGGCAATATTATCTTTTTAATTTTCTTCATCAGTAATTAAATAATTTTATAAATATTTAATATAGCTCCAATAATACTGATCCTAAACCAATGATATGTGAAGATATCACAAAATCGGAAAAAAGGTGGCCTACAAAAATATTGGATCGTTTGGCGTTACATCCAACCCCAAAATGTCAAAATAAAGAGGTTAAATAGGCCTAACGGCCCAATATTTTTGTAGGCCACCCTTTTCCTCCATTTTGTGATAAGATTTTATGATTCAAATAAAAAGCAAAAGGGTATTAATGAGTTTTTAGTGTCTAATTAAATGGACAAAGTTTGACGACCTAAAGATTGTGAGAACACCCCAATTCCTAGAATTTTCGCAAATAAAATAATTTGAAGTTACAATGAGATAGAGCTATTTATGAAGTTGCAGATGGATGTTAATAATTTGATAAAAAGGGGTATGTACCATAGATTATAATTACTGATTACAGTTATAAGATATCTTAATGTATTTTTATTTTTGTGAATCTAAAAATAATATACATTTATAATCAATATTTACTTAACTAACACGTAAATATAATATTTGCGTTCATTCATTTAATATCATGATGTCATCCTCTGATGGCCATTGGCCAAGAATAATTTGCGACCATTAACGTACAATATACGCATTATTATTATTATACCATACATAACTTTATGTGCGTTATTGTTTTAAAGAAAGTTAAGTTTCAGAAATGTTTGATAATAGATTTTATAAAAAGAATATTTTTTTTTCTTCCTGGATGAATCGGAAATTTTCATTTCATCCCGATTCATTTAATATAAATCAGATATTCATTAACAGAAACAGAAATTGTAATGACCTTATGGTAAACCAAGGAGATTGTCCTGGTGTTTATCGATAGTAACATAATTATCGAAAGTGACACAGAATACAGAAAAACCTTCGACCAACAATCAGTTTTAAATAAATAATAAAATAACATATTTAACTATACCATTGCATGCCCTTGAATGGATAAACCAGCACTCACCTGAAACAAAAAAAAATTAATTAAGTAAACTTTTCCAGAGTAAAATAAATTTTAAATCGAGACATGTATTTGCGAAAGGATTTGAAAGTTTCATTTATATATTTTTTATTTGGTCATTTCTAGTCGGAAAGAATAATGAGAAGATGGCGAAAATTCCTTCCAAAAATTATAAAATTTTAGCTATTAGACTTCTATTATGTTCACTGTGCGGTCAAAAGGAATTTATACTATTTTTTTTTTTTGTTTGACGTTTTGGAGAATTTTCCTTATCTTCAGAACTTCTTATTAACAATTCCCTATAGCATTCTCCATCTATCAACATTGAAAATCCCTTCATTAATTATAGTCATATCAATTAGACTCTAGTCAGAAAACCAGATGTGACAAACCTGTAACCTTGGAAACGGAAACTTCTTATATATTTTTGTAATTAATAATAAAACTGAAGATGAAATTTAGAATTTTTACAAGAAATTATTAATAAAACGCTGGGGGAAAAATTCCTGGAAACGCAAAAAAATAAAAATAAATAATGTAAATAGATTTTGATTAATTAACTTTAAGTAAATCTAGTGGCTAAAATTTAATAAAACAGATACAAAAAGACCAAAGAAAATTAAACAGATAAAAATAATAGATTATATTCCACTAGGAAAAAGAACCTACTAAAAAAAACTTCAAGAATGACTTATTTTATTAAATTGTATTCATTTATGATATTTACAATAGTATTGAAGAAATACATCTAGTAAATTTACAAATGGATATTATGACGTGAAAGCACATGTTGAGAAACTATCTCTTGGTAGCACTCTAATGATATGTCTATATTAGGCGAGCACGGAGCTATCTTCTTTTCAGACTCCTCGATGGGTTATCAGGAATCGAAGAGCAAGCAACGTTAGAAAGGAGAGGCTTGGATTGGTTCAAATCAGAAAAATAAGGAACATTAAAGTCATTACGTATGATTTTATTTGTAGCAAAGTAAGGAGCATTGAGGATGTCACGAAATATTTTGGATTGATAGAATTGAATACGAGAAGAATTTGATGGCTTAATGAAGCCCCATAGCTCGACTCCGTTAGTCCAGATAGGCTTTATTATAGTCATGTATATGAGTCTTTTGTAATTAATTGAAAGTTTACAGCGTTTGTCTAGTAAGTGCTGAAGTAATCCGAAACGTCGAGTGGTTTCTTGAATCAGTCTGGTATGAGGATTCCAAGTTCGACGTTTGTCCAAGTGGAGTCCTATGTCACTAATGACTTATTAATTTTTTTTATTAATCTTTTTTGAACCATGAACCAATAAATTATCTTAGACTCTATTTTATGAAGTTAGTATAATTTATTGCAATGTTAGAATAATGTATTATTATAATATAAATACACTGAATACATCATAACTGATAAAGCATCATGAATAATGGTTATTTTAAAAAACAAGGTCGTTGCGGTACTTTCACTATTCAAAATCTTACATGCCTTTAACTTTGGTTCAAGGATACAGCTCAGGAATTTTAGAAATGTAATATAGTTTTTAAAATTTATTTATTTTTTCTATCTCCAGAGTATAGATTGTTTTCTCCTTGATGAGTCGTCCACAGATTCCAGACTTTCTTTGGAAAGATTGGTGGGAATTCCCCTGGGACGGAATTTTTAATAAGACCATCAGAGAAAAGGATATTTCGTCTTAGATTATTTCTAAATCGTTCTAAATATCTAAATACATCTTTTTACAATAGTATAGGTGTCCGTTCCTAAATCATCGGTTGAATTACCGATGGACCGCCTGATGAATTCGCTGAATAAGAACTCATTATAACCTCAGCGTTCTTTTATATTTATATTCGAATTATAATTGGTAATTGGTTGACTGTCGTGGATAATGAAGAGAAGAATAGTTGGGGTGGTCAGTCAAAAAGGAAGGCAAAAATAAATGATAATATTTATTTTTACATATGCCGACGTTTCGACCTGAAGTTCAATCTTCATCAGGGCTAAGAAAATAACCAGATAACAAGGTATGAGAAACATAAGTAGTGATGGTAAAATAAAAATAAAAAAAATAAAATAAAATAAATAAATATAAAGTAAAATGAAATTGTTAGAATAATGACTAAGAACTAAGAGATAAATAATAATAACCGTTACAAAGTGTGAAATGATGAAGTAGGCATAATCAAAAAGGGTGACAAAAGTGTTACAATGGGAATCTTAGAATAAAATGTAAAACATAAAAAAGAAATATGAAGTTATATAAGAAATGAAAATAAATCTTTTTTATGTTTTACATTTTATTCTAAGATTCCCATTGTAACACTTATGTCACCCTTTTTGATTATGCCTACTTCATCATTCCACACTTTGTAACGGTTATTATTATTTATCTCTTAGTTATTAGTCATTATTCTAACAATTTCATTTTACTTTATATTTATTTTTTTTTCTTTATTTTTTTTTTTTTACCATCACTACTTATGTTTCTCATACCTTGTTATCTGGTTATTTTCTTAGCCCTGATGAAGGCCTGAACTTCAGGTCGAAACGTCGGCATATGTAAAAATAAATATTATCATTTATTTTTGCCTTCTTTTTGACAGACCACCCCAACTATTCTTCTCTTCACTATATTCTAATTACTTTCTATCAACATTTATTTCTATTTTGAAATTTAACAATTCCATATTGTGACATGGTTTAGGTCCAGGTAGTTCAAATTTTTTCTTAATGATGGCAACAGCAACAATTATATTTTCTTCTTATAAGAGAACATATGTAAATACCAACTAAAAATTATTATATAACAATTAATTTGAAATTCGTTATCAATATTTAACAAAAAATTAAAACAGGCTGCTTACCGCTGGGAGTAACAAAAAAAATATATAAATAAAATCAAACTTTTTTTCCAACTAACATTAATACATTTATAATACTATATATATATTACCTTGTCTTATAAGACAAGGTAAAATACAGAGTACTGCTTCTGGGTTACAGACATTCACTGGCTTATAGTAAGCTTCTGTATCAAAGCTATAATTTCCCTATAGAGAGCAGCACAGACTCCTAGCGAAAAAAAGTCGTTACAATATAACATGATATAACTTTATACATTTTTTTATTCATTTGTTTTGTAAACTTTAGCTGGAATCCATCAGGTTGCTCCTATACTCAGCTTAATTGAGCGTCCATCGGTGCTGAATTCAATCCAATGATGGAATCCATCGAAGAATCAGCGATGAGTTCAGGAATTTTAGCATTAACTATATTTATGTCGTAAAAGGACCTCCGGACTCCTATAAATTTCCTTTATATTTCTGTTCTCAAAGTTCTTCCTCCGTTTCGCCATTAATTGTTGGTCGCACTTTAGTTCTGAATCCTGTATTTTACGAATATTTATCAAAACTTCGATTAACCATTTCATTTAGCTGGTTCTAGCGAAGTGTGAGAGAATCTTCTGGCAGTATCTGGCATGAGCGACAAAGGAATAGACAGCTGCTATCAGCGAAACGTCCTCATGTTCCTGATGTCTTCAATACATCCAGTCAAGATCTCCCATTCACCTCCTACACTGCCTATCTATCTTACAAACCACACAATACAGCTGATACAACAGCGAATGTGCAAAGATTATTATTCAGCCATGAATAATAGGAGCACTTAATATAATATATCATTTAGAAATATCTCAAGAAATTTCTAGTAAGAAAAGAGAAAAAAAACTAAGGTATGAGTTTTAAACGACATGATAGAAATGAAAATATCAACAAGGCGAGATTAATAATATAAAATATAAATTATAAATAATAGCTCATAATAAAGATGATGAAATGCTGAATATTAAGTAAACTTACAGTATCTATATCCGATTTTTACAATTAGTCTGCTGTCGGGAAAATATTAATAATTTTAATCAATAAATTCAATAAAACTTATTTAATTTGGTTTTCGACACATTTTTTTCCTTTTCGCCTTCCTAAAACGGCTTCGAGTTAAGATACAATTTTGAATTATAATCTATTACAGAGAGGATCAAATTCTGAACAATTTCCTCGCTTACAGTATGCAAGGCCCAATTTTTAATTTCTCAGACATTTTAATACATATGTAAAAACATTTCAATTAGTCGACTCTAGCCGACTATATCCGAGCGTTAACACTTTGGAAATCTGACGGATCAATCTAATATACTCACCAAAAAAAGTCGCAAAACGCCTCTAAAGAAGTTTTCACTTCAAAAAAAGTATCTAAGGGAAAAGTAGTAGGAGATGGGCTACATAGATAGATATGAAAAAAAGAGAGTTCTGCTATATAATGCAGAACTGTGCTGCGGAAAAATATATTCATTTGGAAAACATTTAAAAAAATCTCTTCCAATGCAAAGGAGCATACAAAAGTAAAAAAATAAATAAATAAAATAAACGATATTCTTTTTATTCAAAATAAATTCTATTACCTCCAATATATTTATCTTAACTTCAAAATAGATGTTTCATCTCTTGTTCGGAAAATCATTTTGGATTTAAATGAAAAAAAAAAAGACCTACTTGCTTGTTCTTTTTTTTATTTCGGAATATATATATTTTTTTAAATGAATTAAAGGCTTGAAACAAAAATGTTATTTTTGGAGATAAATCCAATGAAGATGGTCACACATCAATTATCATATAACATAAAGTCGAGATTATATATTTCACAAACTATGGGAAACAGAAGCACGTAAAAAGGGTGTTTTTTTTACACTAAGCAAGTAGTCTGTGAATCAAATTATTAATATCAGTCTAAAACTTAGTGGGTGGCTCATCTTATCGTAACCCAAAACTTTTTTATTTGCGAAAATTTTCGATAATTGAGTATTCAATCTGGAGCTCGGCGAACTTTGTCTATTTAATGAGTCAACCCATTGCTTTCAATATGATTCGTAAGATAATTTGATCTAGAAAAAAAGATGACTTACAAAAATATTGAGCCATTTAGCGAGGCCTTCATCCCACAAGATGTCAAAATAACGAGATTATAGAAGCTGAACGGCCCAATATTTTTGTAGGCCACCTTTTAGACTATTTTACCAAATTATTTTACGATTCAAACGAAAAGCAAATGAGTTTTTATTACTTCATTAAATATATTATATAATGGGATATCTATAAATATCAAAGAAGAAACATTGGATACACTTATAATGTATATATATATAGTTATCAATCACAAATAAAAAAACATATTTTTTATTTCAAAAGCCATAACTTCGTCTATTCTTCATCAAATCCAATGATTCACTCATTTTTCAGATATTCTTCTCCTCCACACGTGAAAGATAGTCATGTCCCGAAATTTTCGGAAAAAAAGTTATGAAGGAAAAGAAACTTTATTTGCGAATAACTAAAAAATATACAGTTTTTTCTTGATTGTATTCATCATTATTAGAAAGATTAATTAATTACCTACAAAACAAAAATAGGACAATTATTAACAAAGATACAGTCCATTAGATTTGGTATAATATTCATCCTTTTTAAAGATACTTGCATTTACTATTCTACTATCCTTTGTTTCCTGGTTGATATATACTTTATTATTTCTTAAAAGCATGTTTCGTTCATACATTTTTTTTTTAATAATATAGAAAATAACATGGTCGATGCTTTATTTTGAATATAACCTTCTATTCACTGTTTAAAATATACCCTAGCAATTAATTTTCCCACATAATATGAGGACCATTAATTCTTCCCTCACATAATACGTATCATCTACTTATACCATATTGTTTTGCTATTCCTTTAATAAAAATCAAAATTCTGTAAATTTTTCAACTAGTTTTCTAAAATGATAATATTCTAGAAGAAACAAATTTATTATTTAAAATATATTAAAGCATTAAATTGTTACTTTGTTAATTTTGACGTTGTTTTATGCTAAAACGTATGTACTAATATAGTGAATTTTAGTTAAAATAATTGCTTAATATGATGTACGGAAGAGCAATTGTTTAATTTTTTTTTGCTGGTCCACATCATGATATACTCTTATCGAAGTAAGAAAGTAATGCAGAAAATGTTTAAAATACCTTAATAGGTTTTAAAAAAAAAAAAGTTGGTATGCCTCTGAGACCGTCCAATTTACGTAGCTATAATCGAAAAAAATAAAAAAAGACTATCCTAACTGTTAACTGAACTTGAAGGTATTTGAACTGAGAGGAAATAGTTAGGACGGAACCAGCTCGCTCAGGTTTCAGCCAACAGCATCACAGATTCTTCACGCCAATTTTCCACAGATCCTGCCAAATCGATTCCGACCTCTCGACAGTACTCTAATCTCCTTTCAAGAAAGCTAAATGTTCTTAAACGAATAATGTGTTATGTATTTTTAAAGATTTCGTAACTTAGGACTGTTATATCAGAATAACCTTTTAATTCGTTCATCAGTATTTTCGTAACAGGTGGCATGGCATCTCACAATATTATTGGACTTCAGAATATTATTAGAAAATTCCAAATTATATTTTTCAATCCAAACACCAGTTAATTTCTAATTGTTCAAATATATCTCAATTTATGATAGTGGATTGACTGTCGTAGATATATTGAAAAGAACTTACTGAGTTCAGTCAAAGAAAGAACAGATAAATATAAATTACAGATAAATAAATAAATTATATTTATTTTCTTTGAAGCGAAATTTCATAGTAATATTTCATAGCCTTTATTAGGGCCAGGAAAAGACTTGTCTTGATAACATAAATATAGGAAACGAGTAGACTGTGATGGTAATAGTATGTAGGTAAAAAGTATAGTCTAATAACATGTAGGTAGTGTAAACGTAACAGTAATTAACATAAGATAAAATTTTAAATTGACATATAAAAATTGCATACACGTTATTAGACTTATCTATTATCCTATATATGAGCCTTACAGTTTTCATCATTTTAACTCCATACATCCCAAAAAGTGTGCCTCAACCCTCCGGGATACAATTAGCAATGAACCCAGCTCGTTGCTGACAATGACCAATCAGTTAGAGACAGCTGTAAGTGACCAAATTTAAAAAAACAACTTTTTATTATTAATTTTAGAAGCGCTACCGCTCAATCTCCAATGGATGTAGCACCAATGACGAGGTCGAGAGAGTAGCGCAGGGATCACTTGGGGTCCTGCTTTTTCCTCTATAGATGAAATGACAAGCCTGACTTGGGGTTCTCTGCCTGATTGTATATAGATACGACTATGTTTTTACGTTTTTAATTTATTTATCTTTTAAGTTATTTTGTTTGTTATTGTATATTAGTCCATGATACAGACCCTTTTATCAAATTATTAACATCCACTGAAAATTCGTAAACAGCTTCATCTCATCGTAATCTACAAATATTATATTCAGGAAAATTCTGAATTGGGCGTTTTAATCTGGAGATCGGCAAACTTTGTCTAATTAATTACGTACAAAAACTCGTAAATATCTATTTCCTCTCCACTTGATTGTAAGATAATTTGATCACAAAATCGATAAAAATGTAGCATACTAAAATATCGCATATAACCTCGTTATTTTGATAATTTAGGGGGTGTAGGTCACGCGAAACGGCTCAATATTTTTGAAGGTCACCTTTTTTCTGGACTTTGTGCTCATGTTATCTTACGATCCAAGCGGAAAACAAATGGATATTTACGAGATTTTAGTACCAAATTAAATACTCAAAGTTTGGCGACCTCCATATTGAAAACGCTCCCATTCCGAGCATTTTTGTAAATAAAATATTTGTAGGTTACGATTAAATGAAGCTATTTACGAAATTTCAGGCGAATTTTAATAATAGGTAAAAAGGGGTACGTACAATATAGTTTAATTATGATTCAGTTATTATTTTACTTTAGTTAATTTTATGTTTTCCGTATATATGGTGTGAATGTGTTCATTTCTCACTATAATCAATGACTGTGTTATAGATCATTATATTTCTGAATAAATAAAATGAAAAAAATTAATTTTAGTGATATTTCTAGTGGAAATTCATAGCTTTATTCACAGTTCTATATTTCAAAACTGCAATTACTTACTCTGGAACAAACTTACTTACTTTCTGTACATATATTATACATTTTCCAACTAGAAATATCACTAAATATGTGTAAATGACTTTACTCAAAATGTTGAATTTGGAGTTAGTCATTCTGTAAACTGAAAGGCTCATATTATTACTATTACTGTCAACTAGTTTCTTATATTTCTTATATATTATATTATATTTCTACTGGTTTCTTAGCCACGATGATCTTGTCTTTTCAGACCGAAATGTTGGCACAAATAAGTATAATTTATTTATTTTTACTTTGTTTGTACTTTGACTAAAGACTCCAACCAACTTCTCTTCAATTTACTTAATTCAGCTAGAAAATCACATCACAAAGTTTTAATTTACTATCCCATTTTCAGATAAAAGTTTTACATCCTAATTCAAGAGATCTACATGACATTATTTAAAAAAAAAATTGTGGGTCTCAACAACTTTAATTGTACAAAGTCCTTCTCTTATATCCGACATTTATCTCGGTTAAATCATAGAAAAAAATACTTAGTTTAAATAAAAAAATATGACAAAGACGAGCATTTTAGATGTACATTAATGTACTCTACAATTCCAAAAAGTGGACACTCACCCAGCCGGGACAGAATTAGCAATTAACCCAGCTCGTGGCTGATGATCCATCTGTTAGAGACAGCTGTCAGTGACCAAATGTCCACGCCTCCATTCATGATAGTCATCAACGGATCCGAACTAAAGGCCTGAGGTATTCTCTTTAAAACGAGCATTAACTTGTTGATATTTCTCATGCCTTAATTATATTTAGTTTATAAATTTTAAACAAAGCAAAAAAAAAATTATAAAATATAAATAACATATATAATATTCTGCCGAGACATTACAACAAAAAAAGCAAAAAAAGCAGAATAAAATAAATTTCAAGTATTGCATATTCTGATTAATGATCCTTGAATTTCATAAAAGTTTTTAACAATCGGGCTAAAAAAGATGGCTCTGCATTAGTCAGATAGTTATTACTATTATAAAATTATTTTTATGATGACCAAGGATAAATATTTGTTTAAATAAATCAGCAGGTATAATAAAAAGGATACATGTGATATGAATCGCCGAAGGACGAAGGATCCGCCAGTTATCCAGGAGCGAGATCTTAACGTCCTTGCAATGGCGGCCTTCACTCATGCAGGATAATATCATATATTTTAGACCTTATATAAATGCCGTCATTAAAAACAAAGAAACGAGAATAAAGAATAAGGATACGTCTGTACAGGATAACAGATTTCCCAGGACGCTAAAAAAAAAAAAAAAATGTAATTTTTAAAATAACTAACAACCTCGGTACCAATCCTTACCAGCCCTTAACAATTTTCCTTATCTATTAATAAACTAATTGTAACCGGGCACGTGTTGCTGTGGCTCATTTCGGTTAAATAAAAATGAAAAATAGAAAATAAATTAGATGTTTCTAATATATTTTATGTAACAATACTTGTGGATATGCGATATTCTATTCTTTGTATAAATATTGTATAGAGATTGTCTGGTTTTCCAACTGTAGAATTCGCAACATATAATGGTCTATATAAGAAGCAATCGCTCTCTAAACCTCTCAAGAAAAATTACTAAATTATTAAATCGTCCGATTTTAGTATTTTTTTTTTATTTGCAGGGAATCAAGAAAGCTTTCAAATAACGATGGGTGTAATCAGGAGTGCCCATTCCCCTCCCCCCAGGTCGATGTCGCAAGAACCTACCTTCTCTCACCCCCTCCTCTTAAAATATTTTATTGCTTACCTTTTCTTAAAAACAGAACAAGCTAAGATAGAATTAGAAAAATCGTAGATTTATACATTTTTCCAGATTATTTTATAATCCGGTAAACCACAAAGTAGACAAAGAAAAAATTTGCAACACATATTCGAATATTTTCCGCCTCCTAAAACAATAGCCTATAATCATTTAAAATTTTGCTTTTCATCTTTCCCCATTTCCCCGTCAACTTACATTGGTAATTACTCCTAAGGTTATTATATATGTATGTATATGTGTATATATATATATATATAATGTCCATTCTCAATATAAATATATACTACAAACAGGCAGAGATAGGTTTATAATCATACCAAAAACTGTGTAATCCTTAATACAATACAAACTTCTAGTATGATTAACATTGTTATTCTTAAAATATTGTATAATATATTGTCCTTCTTATCATTTCAATCCATTAAAATTGTCTTTATTATAAAAATTATTTGTCTAACCATTGTATACTTTTAATCAAACTAAGTTATATTTATATTGATTGGCACCTCTTGCTTATGTCCATATCATTACTAGCCAATAGTCTTTCTGTAACCATAAGAAACAACACAAATATTCTACACATCTAAAATATTTAGTCAGCAAATTATTTACATTCTACAAAACAGAAAAGTTACCCTCCCCCCTCCCCCCTCACACTCAGACTATGTTTACCTACCATTTGCTATCTGAAAAAGGACAACAGAGAAATCCTCCCACTTACCTTTTCACTTAACTACCAAATGTGTCAGTACTTGAACACCCTCAGTGCTCAAACCAGGGTTAGTAAAAGAAAATATTACAAATTTGTATAAATGGATTATATAAATCATTTTTTTCATTTTTAGTTTGTATAACTTTTACATATTTAATTTTTCATATGTGTAATGCAATATTAGTTAAGATTCATGTACCATTAATCACTATAGTTTATTATTTATCATCATCGGTCGTATAATATACCTCTGATTTTAAACATTTTTCAGCCTTATATCCACAGGTTTGGGTTGAAACGTTGGCAAAAATAAAACATTTTTTTGAAATAAGACTCCTGAATATTTATCATCGATGATATAGTAGTTTTCACTTACGAGGTATTTCTAGCCATCGAAATGATACCCGTTGTACTCGAAGGCTGGAAGGAAGAAGTGAGGAGGAAACGATCTCCCATTAAGGCTACCATTGACCGTGAAATCGTTGCTCTCTTGTCGTCCTCAGCAGCAGGATATCTTCAACAGGACATCTTGTAGTGGAGGCTATCCTTCTCTAGTCGAAGGATAGTGAGTGTTTAAAAATGGTTTGAAAGTTTAAAGACTTTTGAATTAAATGGACTAAGGATTATAATTACAGGTTGATATTAATTTTATTTCGAAGCAGTGATAATATCAAATATTATGTTTAACGTTATCAAAATGAATGATTAATGAATGCATATGGTGATAAGCTTCAGCCTTAGCTCGCATTAAATGCTCTATTCCCTATGATCAGATTATCAATCAAGAAAATCTGTTAACGAGACAATCACTACACTGAATTAACATTTGATAATAAATAATAATAATAATATTATAATACAATTTCTTATATGAGCCGTTTATTTTGAAAGTGGCCTACCTTCATTTATCTTAGAATCGAGATATTTAATGGTTTGCGTTTCAATGAATTTAAAAATATACGTATAGTATACTAATGAGTCATATTGCTTAAATGTATCTAAAGGTATTAAATTTATGGTTCTTATTAAAATAGTAACAATTATTAAGTGAATAATGTGCGTTTTCTTATCAAGAATGGAGTTAGGCCACTTTAAAAATTAACATCAAGATTCATTATGAAATTTGAAGGTACCCAAGTCCATTCAACCTAATTTAAGATGCTTCAAATTGAAAAACACAATACTCAATTAACTTTACATATCTTTAAAACACTTCGGAAACACAATTTATGCGATTAAAAACAGTTTTTAATTACAGAACATACAAAATTACAAACATTTTACTAACAAACAATTTACTATTCATCTACATGTGAAAGGGATTTGAAGTAGTCAAGATGTCCCGGTGGTATATATCGAAATAGGTCAATCATGTCCTTAAATTTTGTTGTAATTTTTCTGATATTTTTATAGAGTGGTGTCAATACAATTTTGTTTGTACACCCCAACGTGGTAATAAATTCAGGACTTCAAAATTTTCATTCTCATTCTTGTTGTCTTATAGAAAATTTTATATGGTTCATTTCTGATAAAACGCATCCAAATTATTTGTAACCAGTTTACTGAATCTCCATAAGAATTCTAATTGTATTGTATTATAAATACTAATTATTATCAATAGAAAATATCCTGATGTTAGTGTAAAATAAATGGAGTTAGGTCACTTTCAAACTACACGGTTCAGTTATTGAACTAATTTTGAAAACTCATGTGTAAAAAATTGATCGTATTTGCTCGGAATATAAGCAGGCTGAAATGTTTTACTAATATATAGTATGAAGGTGTACACGTAAACATGGTAACCGGCAAACAATTGAAAAACGGAGTTAGGCCATTTTTAAAATAAACGGCTCATATAAGCCGTTAACTATTTTCATATACGTTGTACATTTAAGTCATATCCATAATATTTCTTTACATTTCGGACAGATCACTCTGAAGTGACAAATTAATAAAATAAATATCACGAAATTAATTTTTGAAAAATAGCCTGCAATAACAGAAAATGATAGAGATTCGAGGACTCGACAATAGAAGCAGACCACAATACCGAATTGAAAGAACTTGTCAGTTAGAGGAAACAGCAAAATCCCCCGAGATCTGTCATTGGAAGGGAAAATCAATGGACTGCCGACAGATTGCTCTGGCTGCTACACTGTCAACAAACACCGAGCTTTGTCCGTTCGCTACAAACAGTAATTAGTCTGCCCTCCTGTAGTTAGTGGAGCCGTTCAGTATCAGGTGAGGGGATCAACAATTATTGAAAGCGTTCTAATCAACGTGATGATAACAGAAATAATTCAAAACAATAATAATCATAACTATTTCATGAGAGATATAATACTACGAAATCTTTAGAAAGATTGAGTGTTCTTCTCATTGTCCCAAATCGCTAAAAAAACAAAATATATAATACATTCAATAGCATTGTAAACATATTTTCAAATATACCCGTACGTAAAAAAGGAAAAACAATTTGATAATCAACAAACATATATATAAACTTATTTTTATATGTAGTATTATATTGATCGTTTATAACAATAATTATGTTGATTTTTTTTTTTAGATTACTTGTTTAATCATAAATATTACAATCTGTTTCAATTAAGGACACTTATAATATAGTATGGGAAGCATGGTAGCAGTGAGTGAGCACTGACTTCCAGAGCTCTATGTTCGAGTCCGGTTAATGACTAGAAAATCTTCAGTAGCCGTAGTTCTACCCTCGGATCGGGAGACCCTCCTGTGGCACACCCAGCCTCAATAAAGTGGGTATCCTTAATTTAAAAAAAAAATTAAGGGAAAAAGCAGGCGGTTGAGCGTGATATTGACCCGTCACCTCCCTGCACAATACCGTCACCTTGTAACAGTACTTTCTCATATAGTACTGCACCCAAGCACTAGCGGATCCAGGATTTAATTTTGGGGGGGGGCTTCAGCCCGAAAACTTTTTTTTCATATAAATAACGATAACTACTTTGGAAAAACAGAAAGAAACTAACTACTTATATGAAACGGTGTTTAAGTGATTCCAAAAGTCCTTTTAAATGTAATTACACGAACAATAATACTTTAAGAGGTATTTTTAAAAAAAAATTCGCATAAAACATGGTTATCTTTTACCATTTTGAGGGAGGGGCTTCAGCCCGAAAGACCCTCCCCCCCGGTAGATCAGCCCATGCACCCCAAACCAAGACACGCTTCATGAGTAGTAGTGGTACAGGTGTTTTTTTTTTTTCTTTATAATATAGTTCAGAGAGCACATTCACACAATATTTACAGAATAAAAAAAAAGAAAAAGGAAAAGGAATTATAAAATAATATACAGCGAAATGAGAACAAAATAAAACATCATAATGAGGAAAGACAATAATAATAAAATAAAATATTTTAAAATGTTCATGGTATAGCATCCCTCCATTTAGATAGCGATTTCTTAAAGCGATTCAACGAACTCCCAACTGATATTTTTTTCAGAAAAATTGGCCCCTGAATTAGCTTTAATTACATCGCTGCTTTCGACTTCCGCTTGCCACGATCGCTCAGGAGAGATAAGCAAACTCCCAACGAGTTCTAGATATCTTATCAGACGGTTCGGTTAACTCCGTCTACTTTCGGATACATCCGTCAATTCTTGAAATTCGAAGTGTATAGTGGATAGTGTAGCAACATTTCAAAATTAGTAACACTGTGGTTAAACAAATAAAGCCGACTTCTAGTCGAAAGATGGGCTAAATAATCAAGAATAGTCTCTATTTTAAAAAATAACTATAATGTGTAGATTTTAAACTGCAATTTAAATAAAACTTATTCTAGGCACAATTATATTTGCCACGATGCACAATGGTAGGAAACTTTTTTAAAAATCATAATACTATTACCCCGCTTTTTTTCATCCGATTTCATTCTTTCTTCGCTTTATACTAGACATTACTAAATAATTATTCATGTTACGGATATAAAATATATTAGAGGGTCTCGACTCCCATAGGGTCGAAACGTCGGCTAACCTACATCTTGACTGTAAATATTGAATATTTTATTTCATCCTAAAATATATTAGACAGACGAGGTGACAATTTATTTTAGCTCCCTGAAAATCTAGCCATGCATAGTTTAGACTTATAGCTTTAAATGGGTATTGGTAATTTTAATCCAGCGAAGTGGTTATGAGAGTAGCGCAGAAGGGAATTCTGCTTTTCCCTCTATAGCTGCAGGGATAAGCCTGGTTTGGGGTGACTCTGTTTTTATGTTTTTAATTTACTTATCTTTAAATAATTTTATTTTTTATAGTATATAATTTTTGACTAATATTTAGTTTTTATGAAAGAGTTTTTATTGAAGAAAAAACTCTATGGCATTGAGCATTAGGTATCTATGTTTACATTCATACAATTTATATAAAATTTAAAAAATAAATTACGAAAAAAATACAATAAGAAGAAGAGATTTATGTAAAAATATATGCAATAAAATAAAAGAAGAAAACTTGAAAAAAAAAAAAAATACATTCTAAGAATAGTAATGAAAGGAAAAAAAAAATAGTTGACACACATTCATTCCTATGTACAATATTTACATTCAGCTATGGAACTCTGAACCATGCCTTGCCGCTCTCACGTGAAAGGCAAGGCAGGGCTCAAGGAGATCCCAGGGCTTTTCTCCTAGCCACATCAGTGTTTAAAAGCCAGTGGAGAGTAACTAAGAGCGCTAAACCCACATGGCTCAGGACTACAGTTGAGAATCTGGCCGCTGCCAGAACTCCATTACAATATTTATAAAAGATTTTGGGGCCATTGCCGTTTCAACCTTCGTGGGGAGCTATGGATAGTTGGAGCTGGAAAGGGATTGTTAAGGATTGGATGATGGATAAGTTTTTGATGAAAATTTGAGAACTTGAATGAATTACGTCGAGGACAAAGGGATATTGAGATCTGTGTAAGGTTTTATTTGTGACGTAGTACGGAGCATTGACTATTGTTCGAAGGACTTTGGATTGAAAGGATTGGATACGTTTGATGTTCGAAGATTTAGTTGTTCCTCACAGCTCAAGTCCAAACGTCCAATTATTTATTAGTTATTATTTTGCTTTTGTTTATTATATGTTTTCTGTATACATAGTGTGAATGTGTTAGTATCTCTCTAAAATTATTGTCAGTGTGACGGATTGTTAT
The DNA here is from genome assembly GCA_928085145.1 of Nezara viridula. Taxonomy (NCBI): domain Eukaryota; kingdom Metazoa; phylum Arthropoda; class Insecta; order Hemiptera; family Pentatomidae; genus Nezara; species Nezara viridula. The sequence goes on along the minus strand of OV725083.1, from coordinate 2,840,831 downwards.
ATTTCAACAGTTAAAAAAAAAAATTATTTATTCAAACTTGTTTATTGAAAATATTACAATCTGTCTCAAAGACATTTATAATAGTGTTCTGAGATCACATTCACACTCTATGTTCAATAAATAAGGATAAAATAATATAATAATAATAAGGCTTAGCGAACCCGAAGGTTCGATGCCGACACCACCAATCGCTTGTTACACACCTCCCTCCACCGTTCGCCGTCCAAACCCAGTCCCTTCAGATCGGCTTTAATGCAATCTTCCCACCTTCGCTTCGGTCTACACCTCGGACGCTTACCATTCGGCACAGCAAATATTAACTTTTTAGGAATTCTCTCGTTACTAAGCCCAACAACTTTACAAGCCCATTTGATTCGCCGCGATGAAATTACCTCAATTATATTACCCGGATACAGCTCACGCAATTCGGCGTTGTGTAACCGTCTGAACTCTCCGGTTAACTCATCCTTCTTCGGTCCGAATATTCTACGCAATACTTTATTTTCAAAAACCTTAAGACGCTGCTCATCCCTTAATGTAAGCGGCCAAGTTTCGCATTTTTTAAGGATAAAGTAACCTAAAAATAAATAAATAAAAAGAATACATACATACCTATATACAATAACTTTAAAAATCCCGCAAAGAACGTAAAAAATTGTATTATGTCCATTGTTTTCGCTTTTTGGGACTGATGTGCCATGGTGGAACAGATTGATTTGCTATGCCTCTTGGGAGATCGTGAATCATCGCAGGATTTATTAAATATACCAATACTAAGATAATAATAAAGCATGAAGGTCAGAGGAGAAGAGGGAGAATGCTATCCCGAGACTGGAATATTAAATCAACAGGAGACAGGGGGATCCGAAGGGATGAGATGCAAATCCTACACAAAAGACAGTCCGATAAAATGGACGCCTACACGCTCAGCAGTCTATACCTAGCTTTAGGGTTGTACAGATTTCGGTTCCACTACCTCAGCACTATTATTTAATAGATATAATTATATCCAAAGGTTATATCAATCCCTAGTTGTATTTATATATTTATCGCGCCCCCCTCAATATATTTTAACTTTTTTAATTAACATTATACAAAGTGTATCAGTTCTAGAAACTATTTCTAACAATTGCCCTATCGCAATTAACTATCGCATCAATTGCCCTACAAAACCATCTTCAAGATCTTGAAAAGTAGTTTGAAAACTGGAAAATCAAAATAAATAGTAATAAATTCACCCACGTTAGTTTCTCTCTTAGAGCCTCATGTCCACCCATAACGATTGCTAATAATCTAGTGCCTTCAAAGAACTATGTACGGTACCTTGGACTCTACTTAGACAAACGACTTGCTTGGAACATACATACGAAATTAAAAAGATAAGAAGTTTCACATCTTCTGGAGTACAGATTTTCACTTAACTTACGAAACAAGCGACTGATCTACAACACCTTACTGAGACCAATATGGACATATGGAGCAAAACTTTGGGGTTCGACAAAACAAACACACATATAAACAAAATACAAACAGCACAATAAAAAATTTTACGAAATATTTTTAACGCACCTTGGTACATTTCAAATACTACTATACATAACGACTTAAACACCCCAACAGTAAAATCCTACATCCACGACAAATACACTACATTTCATTCTTCAACCCAAAATTACTCCAATCCTCTGGTTCTTTCTATATCCTATTCCCTGTTACCTGAACAACGAATTAAGAAGAAAATGGCCAAGAGACCGACTATATCAATAAAAATCAAATCAAGCAAATACACCAAGACTGTACAAACACAACAAATTTGTTAGATGTGCAGGTGCAATTTGCATAACATATAAATAAATAAATAATAAATAAATGTACAAAGAAGAATGCATCGCTAAAATAATATTTTCTTTGTAGTTAACACAAGAGACTTTTGGGAAGCGAATGCGATTCAAGTTAAGCTTTGAAATTGGCCTCACGTTTCACAACTGATCTTATTAACTTACAATTAAATTTCTAACTAACAACAATAATAAAGCTAACCCGAAGGTTTGATGCCGGTACCTTCAATCGATGTTTACATTCATCCATCTATCGCCGTCCAAACCCAGTCCCTTCAGACCTTCCAACCTTCACTTCGGTCTACCCCTCGGACTTTTCATTCTTCAACCCAAAATAAACCACTCTAAACCTCTGGTTCTTTCTATCTCCTGCTCCCTGTTACCTGAACAACGCAGATTAAGAAGAAAATGGCCAAGAGACATTCTATATCAATAAAAACCAAATCAATCAAATATACCAAGACAGTACAAACACAATAAATTTGCTAGAGGTGTAAATTTGTTACAGGTACAAATTGCATAAAATATAAATAATAAAATTTCTAACAAAAATTACAATTATATAAATTATGGTCCTATTTCAAATGGAAAAGGAGTCCAATTTTGTATTTTTTTTTTTTTAATAGAAAATAATTATTTTTTTTAATATAAATATTTTTGTAAGCAGGTCACGGTTTCTCTCTCATAACACAAAAATCATTTCATTCAGATAATTACGAATTGTTTCACAATAAACTAGACATAATTCCTTCATATACAAGTGGCATTTGTCTTTTTTAAAACCATTTAAAGGTGACTTTTCAGCGGCTAAACTACGCTAAGTTATTATTTATTATTCATTAAATCATATATTATCAAATTAAATGTTTTGTTGGAAAATTTGTCTGGAATCACCTCCTAGAGTTTGGTCATTAAGAAGTGAGATACTCTGTATGTTGTCCCCTTATTGCGAGAAAGTGAACTAAGCACTAAAGGATCTAGGATTTAATTTTGAAGGGGCTTTAGTCCGAAATTTTTTTTTTTTTTTTTTGTATGTATATATTAGGATAATTGAAGAGAAGGATGGTTGGGATGATCAGTCAAAATAAAATAGTAAAAATAAATAATTGTATTTACTGTTACATTCCCCGACGTTTTGGTCGGAAGTTCAGGCCTTCATCAGAGCTGTTATCCCAAGAAGCGTAGACAGAGCGTATGTAGATTCATAATTGTGGGTTGATGGTTGACTGTATTGAATAATTGAGATGAAGGATGGTTGGAATGATCAGTCAAAATAAATATTTTTTTTTACATTCACCGACGTTTCAGCCCGAAGTTCAGGCCTTTATCAGGGCTGTTATACCAACAAGCGTAGACACACCATTAGGACAATTACATACTATTAGGATAATTACTTTGGAAGAAAGAAAGAAATTAACTACCTATATAAATTGGTGTTAAAGTGATTCTTTAAGTAATTTAAGTAATTAAACGAACAATAAAACTTTTAGAGATCATTTTTTTTCATAAAACATAGTTATATTTTACTATTTTTAGAGAGAAGGCTAACCCCGTAAGATCCCCTCCCCTTTCCGTAGATTCCCCTGTGGAACTAAGTACATTTTTGAAACAGCTAAACTAGGTTTTTGTGATTTTCAACCTAATTTTTATATATATTTTTGCCTATTGGCATTGTAATGCCAAACTTGTAAATCAGTATTCTGCCTCAAACATCCTCCTTCATCTCTGCTTATCTTGGGCTATTTCTTTAAGAAGTTATCTGCATGTTGTTCTGTTGCATCTTCGTTGATTCTATCCACCCATATACTTTTTGGTCATTCAAGTGGTCTTCATTGTTTTGTAGAAGCTTCCTGATGGTATTTATAATAGTATTCATTAAGAAGTGAATTACATTATGAAGATAAATTTTATTTATTTAAATTTTTTATCTTGAAATTTTAATCTGTATCTGTCGACGATTATTAACAATCAGCAGATGTTCTGATTAAAGTAACGAAACTGACATGTCAGATATGGGGAACGATAGCACACAGCAGTACCTCTTGTCTGGCTTGAATCAATTAATATTAACTTATATATTTTAATTTATCTTACATATGAGATGTACTATTGCATTTCTACATTCCTGTGATCTTAAACTTTTCTCATAATGTCTGACTTGGTTTAAAACAAACGACTTACTTGGTTAAGCTGAACTGACATTTGAGAAACTAAAGGCTATATTTTCGAATCTAACAGTAATATATTAGTAGTTTTGACCTATTTACTTTTTAGACCATGTTATAAGACATAAGAGACATTAAATGTCTAGAGGAACAGTCCAACAAGGAAGAGAAGAACATGGACCAAGCAGACGACCTTGCAAGTTGTAGAGTCTACAGGAAAACATAAGCATACAATCTATAAGTCCTTCGAATTAAATGGTAGTTATCCAAAACGTAGGCAAATCAAACAGATAACCTTTGTTCTATAACTATTTAATGCTATTTCCCTTCAGAAGAACTAATAATTAGTTTAAAAGCGATTGTAAATAAGAATTTCTTATTTTCAATGTAAACCTTGCCTGTAATATTGGAAATATAGATAAATATCGATTTTCATGTAAAAATATCTACTTAAGTTACATATTAAACAGGGTTTTTTTTTAACCTGCACCTTGGTCTAAGGCTGTGCAAGAAGGTGATTTGACCGAGATCACGCTCAACCGCCAGATTTTCTCTTAATTAATTAATTTAATTAAAGCCCCCGCTTTAATAAAATAAGCAAGTAATTTTTTATCATTTTATTCAAATAAAAATAAATCCATTTGTTCATACTATTATTAAAAAATAAAGTAATTTTTTGAGAGCTTAATTTTTATAACTTTCTCCCTCTTTTTTTTTTTTTAATTGGCTTAAAGTTTCGAAAACAGCTTTATTCAAGCTTCAATATTTGTTAATAAAATATTTTTTAAAAAAGTGATTGTCGGCAATACGTCCTACGTCGTATAAATAATTTCTTTATCTGTTTATTAAAAATAGTCGTTTGGCTGCTAAAATTGAAATAGAAAAAATAGTTTTTCGCGTTTCCTGAATAATTGACAGTGATGATAGGTTCAATTTGGAAATAAACTCAGATATGTAATACAAAAATATTCTAACAATAAGCCATTGTCCTTGTAATTTCAATTTTCAATCTTTTGAGCAAACAAGATTATTTTCAGAAACTCTACCGAAACCATTTAATTTAATTTTCAGAGAGGGCTTTATATAAGCCCCTGTTGAGTTTCAGTATTAAATTTAATATTTGACGGGGGCCCGGAAAATTATCCCTGGAGCCCTTGATTGGCTAAAACAGCGAATTCAGCCTCCCCTTCTTTGGCCTGGAAAACTTCCAAAAGATTCAAAAGTAAGTAATTTTTTATTCTACAAAAATCTAAAACAAATTCTGCACATTTTTAAAATAAGACGTAGCAAACTATAGATAAATTAATCAAAATTTCAAATGCATGTACATCACAAACATTCAGGATATTTTTTTTAGTTTTTAATGACATAACTTAACGTATAAAACAAAAAAATATATACTACTTTTATGATACTCCGCAAACCTTGTATGCACTAAGCAATCTTTAAGTACGTTTAGATATTTCACATAAGATACGATAAAACAGATATATAAATTTTGTTCCCTATGGAAAGGTGTTTGTTTCTTGTTTTTGAGGTTTTCCATCTGCTATTGGTAACAAGAGAAATAAAAAAAAAACTAAGGTGTATGCTATAGACCTCATGCCAGAAGCGAAAACATCAATAAGGCGAGATTAATAATATGAAATATAAATTATAAATAATAGCTCATTATAAAGAGGATGAAATGCTGAACATTTCCCTCGCTTACAGTATGCAGGTCCGATTTTTAGTTTCCGAGATACTTTAATTCATATCTTCCACAAAACTCGTTAAAATTTGCTTTTCGACAATATTTATTCTCTTCGTCTCTCTAATACGGTTTCGCGTTCAGATACAATTTTTAATAATACGCCATAGCAAAAAGGATGAAATGTTGAACAATTTTCACGCTTGTAGAAGTAGGCAGGTCCGATTTTTAGTTTCCGAGATACTTTAATTCATATCTTCCACAAAACTCGTTAAAATTTGCTTTTCGACAATATTTATTCTCTTCGTCTCTCTAATACGGTTTCGCGTTCAGATACAATTTCTAATAATACGCCATAGCAAAAAGGATGAAATGTTGAACAATTTTCACGCTTGTAGAAGTAGGCAGGTCCGATTTTTAGTTTCCGAGATACTTTAATTCATATCTTCCACAAAACTCGTTAAAATTTGCTTTTCGACAATATTTATTCTCTTCGTCTCTCTAATACGGTTTCGCGTTCAGATACAATTTTTAATAATACGCCATAGCAAAAAGGATGAAATGTTGAACAATTTTCACGCTTGTAGAAGTAGGCAGGTCCGATTTTTAGTTTCCGAGATACTTTAATTCATATCTTCCACAAAACTCGTTAAAATTTGCTTTTCGACAATATTTATTCTCTTCGTCTCTCTAATACGGTTTTGCGTTCAAATACAATTTTTAATAATACGCCATAGCAAAAAGGATGAAATGCTGAACAATTTTCACGCTTGTAGAAGTAGGCAGGTCCGATTTTTAGTTTATGCGATATTTTAATCCATAAGTAAAATATTTCAATTTGTCGATTCTAGCAGAGTTTACCTGAGCGTTAACACATCGGAATTCTAACGGATCATTCGATTTGATCTAAAAAAAAAAAAAAAGTGCTTATTTATAATTATTAGTTAAGTTAGATAATTGTGTTTTCCATAGTTTGTGAAATGTCTAAACGCACCTTTAGACTTATCAGTTAAGCCTAAATCTCTTTATTTAACCAAAACACTACACCACAGTTTTCAACACATACTTCATCCCTGGGAAATCAAGAAGAAATCGTTACCAAAGTCATCAAGTTCCTGGATAGTGAAAAACTTAAAAAACACATTTGACAAGCTTATAATTAATAATCCTTTGCAGATTTTTTTTTATTTATTAATTTTTTTATCTATTTATTTTTATTCTATTTTCACTTATTATTATTATTATTTGTTTTTATTTATTTATTTTTTTCATTTGATTTCATTTTATTTTAAATTCATTTGTTTATTAATCTCAAATCATTTATTGATTCTACTGCTGTTTTTTAAAGTTTATTTATTTATACATTTTTTATACATTACCTATAAATGCCTATTATTATCATTATTTATTTATTTTATTCTATCAATCCATTTCTTTATTTATTTAATTTTATTTATTTATTTTTTTATTATTTTTTTTTGTACCAACCATCCGAAGTGATGTTATTTAGTTGATCGGGCGCTTATGACCTGGATGTTTTGCGACTAGACATCGAAACAAACAAACAAACAATAAAAAATATCGATAAAAACTTAACAAATTTGTAAAATATAGCAGATAATGTGTGAAATATTCGGAGTTTTATGAAATCACTAATAGTGAGTCATGACGTACCCATGGAAAATCTTTAGTTGGTCTCCCCTACTCACCCACGGTGACGTACGTTGACAGCTCAGGAGTGCGTCATAGCATAGAAAGTTCTTCGTAAGTTTCACCTCGCATCATAATAATTGTTTCTAGATATAATTAATACGCAAGCACGCATGCACATAAACAAAGGAACTGAAAATTAAACGTCAAGCAGTCTGGAACTAAATCACGCACCGAAAACTACAATTAACGTATTCGAATTAGAAAGTGTATATATATATATATGTGTATGTGTGTGTGTGTGTGTGTATTACAATGTTAGGAAGTACTGTTAGAAGGCCAACGGTTGTGTAGGGAGGTGACTGGGCCGATATCACGCTCAACCGCCAGGTTTCCACCCTTAATTAATTATTTAATAAAGGGTGCCCACTTTATAGAGACTGGCTTTGCCTCAAGAGGGTCAATCCACGACTGATGAAATATTACTAGTCATCAGCCGGACTCGAACCTGAGACCTAGAGCTCTGGAAGTGAGTGCTTCCCCACTGAGCAACCCCGCTCTCTCATGTATACATTTGTATGTTTTAAAATAAAACATGTTATATATCAGCGAAGAAATGAAGAAAAATAATAAGAAAATATGTTGATGCAATGGATTATAACATGGAGAAATTAATTTAAAACTTCAGTCATAAAAATAAAAGAAGTTTACAGAACTCTGTATCTTTTTTAATAATGGTCCGATTTAAAAAATATTTGTTCGCCTCTTTTTTAATTTTATACGAGATCAACAAGTAACGTTTCAAGTAATCATGAGTGCGATCAAATATAAAATTTGTACCTTCTGTGTACTATCAAATATGACAGTTAGTGGGAAAAACTGATATTGAATAATAGTCAATATATTGTAGATTAAAATAAATTTAAAGTCTATAATATATTTAGTTTTAATTCAGCCTAAAAATCCGAAAGGACTTCTTTGCCAATCCAATATTTTACAATGACTATTACTAAAGATTAAACTCGCTACAGTAACTTTTATAAGAGAGCAATAAAGCAAGGACACTCCCAGAGAGGAGATAAATCTTGGGGTTAACGACTGGTGGGTGTAGCAGTTGACCACTTTACGAGCCGGTTCAACGAGAAGTGTACTATACTGCACTGGGAAGTGGACAGCATTATAAATCAATTTAAAGTTTTCCTTGTTCTTTAAGGATGAATAAATATTATTTTAGAGTTGTTAAAGAGTGTGAAGTGCAATCATCTGGCGAGTGGAAAAACTTAAATTCATACTACCGAGAAAAAATTGCTTGAAAAACTATAACAGGTGTAAAGAGTTATTAGCAGTGCAAAGAAGGATTTAGGCTTTTTTTTCAATTTTTTTTTTTATATAATTTGTTTTAGTCCTATCAGTAAAGAAGTTATAGAGTGCGTGAGCAGCATCCAGCCGATACCCTTAGAAACTTGCTTGTTCAAGGTGCTTAGGGCATGAACAAATCAAAAGTCCTGACGTCTAGGTGGTGAGACGGGGACAGAGGAAGAGAGTTACGGTCACAATTTTTGGATTTTCGCTTATATCTCGAAACGGGGAGGAAATTTTTCTTATAGTAAATTACAGTTTATAAAACCATCCAAAACTTTTGTTCTATCTTTATATAGGTTTTATTCGAATTCTAAGCCGCTTTCGAGCACGCTCGGAAAAATATGACATTTTCGAGAAAAAAAAAATCATTTTTTTCATCAAATATTCCTTCATAAATTAGAATATATATACATGTGCAAATTAATCTCAAACCAGTCAACAGTTACAGCCATTTTAATTTTTACTTTACTTAATAATTGGATTTAAAGTGCGGCTACATATATTATTAGACACGCGAACAAAAGTTGTTGGCCAATAATATGATTAATTTGTATATGTATATATATAGGGAATTTAAGTCTCTATAACTTATTTTAAATGAATTTCTCTAATGAATATCTTAGACGATATGAAGGAATGTTTGATGAAAAATGTGAGGTAAAATGATTTTTTTTCGAAAATGTGTACTTTTTCCGAGAGTGCAACACTTTTAGAGATAATTTTTTTCATAACACATGGTTATGTTTTAATATTTTTTTGGGGAGGGGTGGGGGGTAGAGAGAGGTTCAGCCTAAAAGTCCCCCTCCTTCCTATATTCGCCTGTGTACTCGTATGCACAAGCACACAGATCGTTTTGTGAGATTTGGTTATTTGGATTCGGTTGATCTAGAAATATATTTTCTCGTTGAAAAATAGGAATCTATTGTTTTCACGTTGTCAATACTTTTCTTAACTAAATACTTCATACAGAAATAAAATGGAAAAAATAAATAATAATATTTATTTTAACATTTGCCGACGTTTCGACCTGAAGGTCAGACCTTCACAGGGCTATTCGAAGAGATTGCTTGAATAGAGTCTACTTACTCTATTCAAGCAATTTCTTCTAACAGCCATGAAGAAGGCCTGAACTTCAGGCCGAAACGTTGGTAAATGTTAAAATAAATATTATTATTTATTGTTTCATTTTATTTCTGACTTATCACTCCAACCATCCTTTTCTTCATTGTTCATGAAAGTCAACACGTAACTTACAATTATAAATACTTCATGAATGGATAAGTGAAAGTAAATGTATTATATACCTCTGATCGGACTTATTTGAGCATACGGCCAGGCTGTAGGGTGCTGTAAATAATTTTACCAAGAAACAAATTATTTTATTATTATTTAACAAAAAACATCAATTAGACTGTTAGAAATAAAATATAATCACTTAAAACCAATCATACCTAATTGTTTTCTTTTATTAATAATTTTTATCTATCAAATCAACTAAAATATAGCATTTTATATAATAAAACAAAGAAACATTGCAATTATTACAACGAAATACATAGTCATATTTCATTAAATATCAATGTTTTCATCGATTCAGTTATTTTCGGAACAAAAGACGTCAGCTGTCCTCAATATGATTAAAACAAACACAGTCTTTGAAGTATAAACATATGCTTCATTCTAAACTAGAATATAACATATGTTGTTTATTCATAAATGTATCCTTTCTCAAAAAATCATTAGATATATTTTTAATTAAATGGTTGTATTTTTGTTAACTTTAGTTAATTTTCTATTCTGAACATCACTATTGTTTATCGCCGTATATATATTATTTGATCAATGATTTGAACCAAAAATATAGATCGGCAAAGGTATCCAGAAGGGATATAAGTTGCGAAATCAAAATATTTTGATGGAGCCGCAGTTTTTACGTAAATTTGAATTTTGGATACATTTTGAGGATGTTGCAATTTTGTGAAGGGAAGCTAATTTTTGTGCGGTTTCTAGGCGAAGTTACAAACCAGAGCACGTAGAGAAGCAAAGAAATCTAGTGTTTCCACTCACATTTCCTACCTATTTCAGAAAAATTTTTATATCTTTAAATATGTCCATTAAGAAACAAAAAAAAATTTGAATTAGATTTATTTTCTTAAAAATTGATCAAAGAAAAGATTTGAGTACGATTTCTTTGATAAACTACAGCAATGTAAACCTGCTTGTTAAAGATCAGTGTAAAAAATTCAGTACCATCTAATGTTGCTAATCAAAAACTTTTTACCATAGCCCAATTTTCTCAGACAATAATATCTGTTAAAAATAGAAGAAACAGACAGACAGACCAATGACTGAAAATGTGTTTCTCGGACTCAAAACTGCACATCGGAAATTTGACCCTGTTGCAATACTTTCCTAGGTAGGAAATTTATAAATTAAAAAGATGTTTAGAAAATAGAATACGCTGTACCATCGCTAATACTGGTTCGATTTCGATGATTTTTTTGTTTTGTTTTATAGGTAATTTAATTACCTTTCAAAAGTTTGTATATAAAATTTACCATAGAATATATACTTAGCGAGTTTAGCCCCAAACAATTTTCTTTTCTTTATAACTTTTCTTTCTGGATTTTCTCGGGTATTCATTCGCCCATCTGAATAACAAATTGGCTAAAAGGAACCGATTTTCATTGAGTTTTATAATAATATTATTTTTTTGAAAGAACGTTCAAATAGAGTTGGGGGAAGGACTACGTATACCACCCTAATTGATAGATAAATACATCGACAATTACTATCGATATCCGCCTAGCCGTTGTAGTAACTATCGTTCAATGCCAACGAGGTTCGTCCTCTCCTGAAGGCAAATAGATTCAACAGAACCAAAGCTTTCTCCGCATTGTCATTCGTCGACATCGCCCAGGGCTGGCTCCAATGGAAAACAGGCTATCGCTTCCCAGAATCTGGGTTTCTGATACGGAATTGATTACTATCGCTGCTATCTGCTGCAATGGCGGATTCTTTCGTGTCCCATCTGCTTTATTCGCTTTATACGAACAACTTTATTGATTTTATTTAGATGTACCCTTAACAAAGAAATATTAAAGGATATATTTCAATTAAATGCCTTTATTTCAGCACTTAAATTGATTTTCTATTCTACACATCATCATTGTTAATTGATATATATTTCATCAATGCTTTGAGCTAGTGTTGCCCAAATGCAAGACCTAGACGAGTCTTGGTCTAGGTCTTGGTCTTGCGCAAAAGTCTCGCAACGGTCTTGCAGTTACCTATTAGCCTAGTATTACAGATTATTACTGTTTTTTTTTTTTTAGGTAGAGGAAATCTAACTAAGCCCGAATGAAAAATTAGAAGTGTTAAATGCAAAAGTATATTAGTTATACCAATTCTTTACATATTGTAACTAAAATTGTCAAGCATTAGTAACTATTTTGCCTTAATTTTTATTAAAAAAAAATTGTTTTTACCGGTCTTGGTCTAGCAACAGTGAGGCGGTCTTGCAAAGTACAAGACCAAGACCGATTTTGGGCAACACTACTTAAAACCGAGAAGAGAATTGGCAGTCTGTTGTTCAAAATGGGATAGCATGACACAAATTGCGAATCAAACTGTTTGTTGGAGGCACAATTTTTAGAAAGTACTTGAATTTTTAGAAAGAACTTTTCAAATCATGAAACCAGCGAAAAAACATGGAACAGATAGCAAGTTTATTTATTTGTTCTTTGAGGCGAAAAATCCTAGAGTCATCAACGCCTGTATATTCTTTAAAGCTCAGAAACTCCTAACAAGAAAAAATAAAAAAAGTAAAAAAATATATATACATTTCTATATTTTGTAATAATCTGAGAGTATAAACGAAGTTTATAACCGCTTTTGTATTAAATCCGTCATTATTCAATATCACTAAAATATCCTGTCTAAGAGATAATATATTTAGGCCTGTAGTCTAATACTATTAGACTAATAGGGGCATTCCCGAAAAATATGGCTGACACTGAGGGGCTATTGCAGTGTTGACATGTTGGAGGTGGTTGTTTGTTGATAAGGTATAAATAAGTAAAATTGTTAAGACCTATTCTCAATCTAGTTAAGGCAAGTTCTCTGTGATAAAACGGTTTGATGGACAACAGCAAGTGTAATTTTATATTGTAAATTTGAAATAAAAACTATATACGGTACAAGCCATACCTTAAATTTGCACTTTTTTTTAATATTAAAATTTACAACTGTATTAAACGATAAATACAACAAGTAGATATAAAACAAGTAACATGACATATACTACATGAAGAGAAACTATACATTGGTAGCACTCCAATTATATTTCTATATTAGAAGGTCCCGAGTCCATCTTCTTTTCAGACGCCTCGGAGGGTTATCGGGAATAGAAGAGAAAGCAAGATTGAAAACAAGAGGGTTCGGATGGTATCTGGATTGAGCTAAATTAGAAATAGATGGTACATTGATGTCGTTATGGATGATTTTATTAATGACAAAGTAGAGAGCATTGAGGATTTTACGAAGGATTTTGGATTGTAAGGATTTGATACGAAAGGAATGTTTCTAGTAGATTCAATCTAGTATGAGGGTTCCAGTGAATTTTCACTTAAAGAGAGAATTTCTTCGAAACTATAAAGCTATTAAGTATTTTTTAAAACGTTTCTAGGCTTGAATATACGCTATAAAAGTACACAATAATGTGCAAGACTAAACTGATAGAAACCAAGATGAAAAAACAACTTTTTTTTTATACATCATTTCTTTATCCATATCCGTCAGAAATACCGACAATCAGTGAGTCTGCTGTCGAGAATAATAATAAGTGGCATTACTTCTTATCTTTATTTTATAATACTTTTTTAAGCGAGAAGATCCCTCACCCAACTTTTTTTAAGCTTCCTAAGTGTGTAATCGGATATTTTAAATATAGCCGTGCCTAATATGAGAGCGTTGTAAGTTATCAGGAAATTTTTTTGGTGCGTTCGTAGGTGGACATTAATTATTGACATGTAGAGATTTTTTTTTTTTTAATTTATTTATTTCGAAATATAATAAATTGTCACGTGGACAATAATTATAGTGATATATGAACACATTCACAGAAAATATAAAATTAACAAGAGTAAAATAAGAATCAAAAACTATGTATAATAAAAAAATATAATAACCTAAAGATAAGTAAATTTAAAAAAAAAACATAATTTTTTTCTATGTACAATATATACAGTTAGGCAGGGAACCCCAATCCAGGCTTTTCTCCCAACTATAGAAGGAAAAACAGGACTCCAAGAGATCCCTGCGCTACTCTCTCAACCGCGTCGCTGGTGCTAAAGCCAGCGGAGAGAGGTTTTTATGTAAACTAACGTTTGTGAAGTACCACGAAGTTAAGTTATTGTTCTGAAAGTATATGACTGAAATAGTTGAATTCGTTTATCGTTTGTTTTCTATATTTGAATGCATTTGTAGTCAAGTATTTATATGAATTGTCCCAGCTCTTGACGTTAAGATAATCCATTACTTAAGAGCTTTTAAGTAATGTTTTTCCCAAATAGAAATTTCGTAATTATTTTAACACGGGGCATGTATCAGTGAATTGTATTGTATATTCTATTAATTTTAAATTGTACATAGAGCAGAACAGTTGATCGATCTTCAGATCTCTCAATGGATTTTTTTTTTTGAATTTATTTATTGAGCATTAATACAATCTGTCACTTAGACATTAGTTATAGTGAGGTAGGATAACATTCACACTATATGTACAAAAAATATAAAATAAATAGAAGCAAAATATCAATAAATAATAATCAAAAAGTACATACAATAAATTAAATTAAATCACCTAAAAATAAGAAAATTAAAACTAAGCAAAAAACACATACATACCTATATACACAACTAAATGGATTAATTTACTAATTTTGTGTACAGGGTGTACAAAGGTACCAGTACTGACTCCTGAGAAACCACAGCTAAAGGTGGTAATGAAAGAAAGTTCTGATCCTTGAAAGAAAGAGAGAAAATCTATCAGAAAGAATTGACTGAAGTAAAATCTATAAAAGTAAAACTTAGAAATACTACCTCTTCATGGTAGTTTAAGAAATAAGAAAACTCAGGACAGCACAAAATAATGAAGTACGACTTAAAAACAGGTAAAGAAGTACCCGCCATATTGTCGTGGAAAAGGAACGAATAGAAAAAGTAATTGGAACTAATGAGGCTTGATGGAGACACGCCGTGAGTGTTAGCTTTCGTAAGATCGGGTGAAACCGACATCAGGTAAAGGTGTGAAGAAAACTGATAAAGTGAAAAGATAAAAAGGAAAAGTCTAACAAAGGAAGACTAAACAAATAGAGCTTCAATCGACTACCGCCAACAAAAATAACCATTACAAACCATTACATGTATTAATTACATGTACAAATAAATATATTTCTCATATATGTTTGAACAGGTACAGAATTTTAGGTATCTATGGTCTACGATAACTAAATAAGACGGAATTGAAGAGCAGATTAAGATTAGGCTGAAGGTGGGAAATGCTTGTTATTTTTCTATGCCTTTTGTCCCAGAACTTAAAAAACTAGAATATATAAAACCATTATATTACTTACAGTTATTTATGCATGCGAAACGTGGCCGCTTACATTAAGGGATGAGCAAAGTCTTAAGGTTTTTGAAAATAAAGTATTGCGTAGAATACTTGGAGTGAAGAAGGATAAGTTAACCGAAGGGTTTAGTAGCTTACAAAAAGCCGAACTGCATGAACTTGAGGTGATTACATCGCGGCGAATCAAATGGGCTTGTAAAGTTGTTGGGCTTAGTAACGAGAGAATTCCTAAAAGGTTAATATATGCTGTACCGAATGGTAAGAGTCCGAGGGGTAGACCGAAGCGAAGGTGGGAAGAGTGCGTTAAAGCCGATCTGAAGGGACTAGGTTTGGACGGCGAACGGTGGAGGGAGGTGTGTAATGAGCGGTTGGTGGTGTCGGCATCGAACCTTTGGGTTTGCTAAGCCATTTATTCTTATATTTCTCTAAGGTATGGTTATGATGGTTGACTATGATTATAATTTAAGAAGAAGTTGGTTGGGGAGTGGAGAGGAGGGGTGTGGTCAATATATAATACTACATACTATAATAGTATTTTATTATATTTACCGACATTTCGATATAAAATGTAGGTCTCCAACACGTTGCATTTGGTACTGCTAGAAGCTATTGGGGAACTGGTAGTCTGCTAAAGACTGAAAACTAGTACAAAACATGAATAAAATTTTTGTTTCTTTGTCGATTATAATTAGCGTGAAAATAAGAATTTATTTCTTCGTCATATGCTACGTTACATTATATTCTCATTTTATAAATTTGGCATTCGATCACAGACCATTATACTGTACAAATTATTTGCACGGGCCAAATAGCTAAATAATATGTTATGGTTTTTGTGACAAGTTATGAACTTTTTCCAATGGATTTTTTGTCTGTATGTAAAATTCTGCGGACTATCAGTTCAAATAAGATTTAACTAGTGTATATTCATACACATGCGAAAGTTTTGGTAGAAATATTTTGATGCTAAATACAACGATACATTTGTTCCAACGGTGTTTTTTTTTGTAAATGAAACAAAGTTTTTTCGACGGGACCTAAGATTTAGCATACATTGATTCAAATGCGCTTTAGGGAGAATAAGTCTATTTTTATACATATGAAAATGTAGTTACATTCTACACGATATTTAATATAGCTGACCTATCTATTTATCTAGTTAGCTTATCTATTTATCTAGCTGGCTTATCTATTTATGTATTTAGTTTATCTATTTATCTAGCTTGCCTAGCTATCCAGTTAGCTAGGGCTAGGGCGTACCGTGACAGGCCCGGAAGCAGGGAACCTATTGATCCAGATGGCAGTGGCAGGAGGATGACGAGGGGAGTTCTGTCGAATTGGATCTCACTCTATTATACCAAATGTATTATCATCTATCATATATTATCCTAATATTATATTATTTATTATATCAATTACTAATAATTGTATGTACGCTGTGAGAGAGTTCCTTGACTCAACGATGAGATCTTCTATGCTCTAAGGTCTGTCGAAATGAGCTCAGAACTGAGTTAACGCTGAGGAACCTACCCATTGATAATTCATAATCTTCAATGATAAAGTTTTAAAACAACTTGGTTTGACATTATAAATAATTTATTAATAACACAAAAACATTACAGTCCACGGTACTGATCCTCTTCTTATGAAATTATTAAAATTCAATAATTTTATGACAAAATAGAGAAAAAATGTCTCGTATAAACAATTGGAAAGTCAGACGAGACTTCCACCTCCAAAGGGTAAACATAACGATGTTATGTATATCAAACGGCCCAATATTTTTGTAGGCCACCTTGTCCCTCCCCTCCCCTACCTCCGACTGTATGAAGAAATTATCTTACTATTCAAGTGGAAAGTAAATGAAGTTTTAGGTGGCTGTTAATAATTTTATAAAAAGGTACCTGTACTACGGACTATTAATTAACGCTTATGGCTATTGCTTTATTTTATTTTACTTAATTAGCAAACAACTTAATAAGAAAACATATATTAAACCTTATTGGTTATTATTAGTGTTGCCCAAAATTGCAAGACCAAGACCAAGAATGAGAAAAAAAATCGATTTTTTTAAATAAAAATTAAGGCAAAATTGTTACTAATACTTGACAATTTTAGTTACTATATCTATCTAAAAAATTACGGTAATATCTTTATAGTAATAAGCTAATAGGTAACTGTAATACTGTTCCGCAAGACCAAGACCAAGACCAAGAGAAAGACGGAGTGCGCAAGGCCAAGACTAGACTAGTTGGTCAAAACTAATTATTGTGTTTAGTTTTTTGCTATCGTATTTTAATTTTTATGTTTTACCGTCGACTTTTCAAGAGAAATTAAAGGAATTTAAGGTTAGAGCTAGTTTTGCTGTTATTTATTTCTTATGGTTAGCGTTGTTGAATTCAGTTGTTCCCTCTACGATATAAATGAATTTTCTTTATCCACCATTCTAATTTACGATTTTTACAAATCTAACGGATCAATCTAATTCACTCTCAACAAAAAAGCGCAAAACGCGCCTAAAGAAATTTCACTCAAAAAATAGAATCGAAAACCAAATGATAACAAGTTTTATTGAAGACATGAATTAAAATATCTCAGAAACTAGAAACTGGACCTGCATACTGTAAGCGAGGGGAATGTTCAACATTTCATCCTCTTTGTAATGAGCTATTATTCGAAATTGTATACTAACGTGACGCGGTATTAGACAGGCAAAAAGAGAAAAATATAGTGTCAAAGGCCGAGTAATAACGAATTCCATACTAAATATTGTCATATTAAATGTGACGAATCATACTGATGAGATTATAGGATCATCGCATATTTTAGTTGTTATAAACCTATTGTTTAATTTTCAGAGTATGACACTGACTTAATGTGATCAGTCGAAGCAAAGCTTACTAAAGTATTTCTAACAAAGCGCTCTCGCTCAAACACCACTGGCTTTAGCGGCTGAGAGAATAGCGCAGGGATCTCTTGTAGTTCTTCTTTTCCTTCTATAGTTGGTGGGAGAAGCCTGGTTTGGGGTTCCCTGTCTAATTGTATATAGGTATGACGGTGTTTTTATGTTTTTAATTTACTTATCTTTAGGTTATTTATTATTATTGGACATAGATTTTTTATTATTCTTTTACTTTTGTTAATTTTATATTTTCTGTATATATGGTGTAAATGTGTTCATATATCACTATAATTATTGCCCACGTGAAAGATTGTTATATTTCTTAATAAACAAATAAATAAATAAAAAGTTAAAACACAATTATAATTGTATGTATTATAAATGTTATTACTTTTGGAATCTAGAACAAAAAAATATTAATTTCGTATTATTTAGTCTGCCTTGATGTTTTCACTTCTATCGTTTGGTCTTAAGCACACACCATAGATCTAATCTATATTTTCTTTTTATATTATTTTGTTTAGGAATGTTTATGTTTCTGGTGTTCCTTCCCTAACTTCGGTTATGTGCAAGTAAAAGCAAAAGAAAAATCTACAGTTTATATTAATTGTTAATTAATTAAATGGTTTATTACGGATATAACAAGAGGATTAATGATGTAAGGCTATTAATTATCAGATACAGACTATTGTAGCCCCAGGCCACTATAGTGCTGTACATCCATTAACAGCAAGTAATTGCCTAGAGACCACGTGGGCGGTGTCTGTGTACAGCAAGGCAAGGGTGGACAGGCAGCGGGGGAACGCAGGAGGTATAATGGTGGTTGGCTTGGATGTCTGCGGCTTGTGAGGGTGTTTAACTTAGAAAATTAGAATTTAATTGTATAGAAATTAATTTAGCTTTACTAAGAATTTAAATTCAGAAAGATATATATATAATCGAACCGCTGCTTTCCATAAATCTTTTATTATTCGATCCTCATCCCTGGAACTCCATCTCTCTCTCTTGACATCCGTCACTCCAATACACTCCCTACTTTTAAATCCTGCCTATTCAGTCACTTTCTTTCCATCCAGTCCCTCTAAAATTGTAAATAGAAACTTCTGTAAATATGTATGTATATATTATTAGTTTATTTCCAATAATTTTTATTGCATTGTTCTTTAATTTATTTATTTTTTCTTAATCGATTTAATCTAGACTTTTATTTTACTCTCTCTATTATATCCATTATTTAACTTTGTAAATATATGTATATATATCTGAGGCTCAAAAGCCCACATGTCTGTCCTTGTTAATTATTCTAAAGGGATTCGTCCCAGAATAAATAAAAGATTATTATTATTATAATTAATATGCAATTAAAATTCAAAATACTAAAACTTTCACTTTTTATCCTCATTTAACTTCAGTAAATTATATTGATGACAATAACTCATTGAAGGTGATGAGATGTGTAATTAAAATCAGGGGTGATGTTTTGAACTTAAATTACAAATACTTCAGGCAAATTAATTCTTTTAATAATTTAGAATATCCTATGATTGAGGCTTTATTTTGAATGTTACATTTCCAATCAGCGTTTAAAAATAGGCTCTTACAAAGCAATTTGTACAAATACTCTGGTTTATTAAATGGAATATTGTAATCGACCTAAGAAAAACAATTAATTCCTCCCTCACATAATACATAGGATCTACTTATTTCCATATTTAGAAATAAGAAGGCAAAAAATAAATAATAATATTTATTTTAACATTTGCCGACGTTTCGACCTGAAATTAAGACCTTCATCAAGGCTAAGAAAAGAACCAGATATCAAGGTATGAGAAACATAAATAATGTAGGTTAAAAAAAAATTAAAGTAAAATGAAGTGGGTGGAATAATGACAATAGTAAGAACTAAGAGATAAATAACAATGACCGTTACAAAGTGTGGAATGATGAAGTAAACATAATCAAAAAAGGTGACATAGGTATTAAAATGGTAATCTAGAATAAAATGTAAAACGAATATGAAGTTATATGAGAAATGAAAATAAATAGTAAAATTAAGATATTGCAAATGGGATAGTTAGATAGAAAATCGAGATATTGTAAAGTCTATCAAAATGTACTTTCTGACTGATCACCCCAAACATCATTCTCTTCATTATTCACGACAGTCAACCATCAACCAACAATTATTTCCATATTTTTTTGCTATTCCATGAGTAAACAAAATTGTCTGCGAATTATTCACACGGACCCACTGATACATTTATATTATTCTAAATTTTGAAGAGTTGTGAATTTAATAAATGAAGTTCTTGATTCTGATGAATGAGATGACGTGGACTTTTGGACACGACATTGCCACAGCCGGCTCTACTTTCTAACAGGCCTCATTGGCGACTGTATAATGCCGCATTATGAAATCTGTTCTAGATTCCATCTGATTCCAAAGGCTCTATCTCTGGTCCATATGCATCTTTGATAAGTATTTTAATAATTAACTGATAATATCATTGCTAAGTAATATTTTAATTTAATTCCAAATATTATAATTCTTATTATCCATCAGTATCTACCAGAATAGACGCAAGCTTTCGTAACAGATTGGGGATGATGGAGTAGAAAAAACTCCTGAGTGATTATAATTATATACACTTATATATTATACATTTATGAGTATAAAAATTATGTGTGATAATTAGAAGCTTTGTTCTACATTTCAAAGGTATTCAAATCTCGAAAAATCTCAAATTAAGGGTGCAATGCTATGATAAAGCCATTTGTAATACATGACCCCTAAAAACTGTTGAAATATTTGAGAGGAAAATCCTGGGCACGGTAACCAGAACAATCTGGGATCAGAGTAGTAACACTTGGAGAAGACCAATAAAGAACTGCTTATGGAAATTGGTCAATCAATACCCCATGAAGGTACGGAGGTTAAGATGGACGGGGAATGTACCTTGTAGCAATCCTATACGTAATAATAAGTGCCTCAATTTGGGGGCGGGGTGGCCGAATAGGCTAAAGCGTGTGTAACAGCACCGCTAGTTGCCTGGCAACCGGATAACAGATTTGAGAAAGAAAAAAAAAAAAAAAAAAAAGATGGATAGATAGAATAAAAAAAGATACAATAGAGCTTAATTTTTTACTTAAAATAATATTTTTAAGTTACCTTCCTGGTGACGAAAGATAATCGTCATAGGAAGATAACATGAAATATTTAGGTTAATTGGCGTTCATGTTGAATTAGAATGAGGTTGTCTTCTCAAGTGAAGTCTACTAAAACTTAGTTTCTGAAACTCTAACATAAGAAGAGTAGATAAGGATTTCATGTACTAATATTATATAAAGTAAACATTGTTATTTATGCATTGTTAAGGTGGTACGTACACGATTATACTCTTTTGAGTTTTACGCAGCATGTTTTTTAGTTTTTTATTTCAAGAAATTTAGATCAACATAGGCATAGAAAATTTTAAAAGTTTTTCATAGAAAAAAGGCATAGAAAATTCAAGAGTCAAAATAGATGTTGGAGCCTTCTCATACTAAATCCAACAACAGTATTTTGTATAAATGTCGACATAATTTCATCTATCTAGTGACGAGGAAATCAACATATAACAAGTAAAAATTTTACTAACATTAAGTCTGATTCCGGGTTCATCCAGCCACTAATTTAGCTATTCTTGTCTCCTTTGACCCGAATGTTCCTCCTCCGGCTAAACTTAAAATAGAGGGAGAACGTGGGACTAGATTTTCAGATTATTCTCGAATGGAAAGTTTGTAAGCCTTTGCTGAGGAATTAGTACCTCCTCAGTGAGCCTCCTCAAGAGCTAAATTTATCTTAACCTAAATTTTGTTCGACTAATATTTAATTATTATATCATATTTAAGAAACTTAAGTCTTTGCTATAGAATCTATCAATAGTAAAACTAAAGTGCTTAAGTGTATTAATAACGAGGTATACAACCCTTTCTTAAATAATTTCCTCAGATATAATTTAAAACCTAAGCTTTATAAGACGATAAGTTTATAATTTAGTTTTGCTGATAACTAGGTAAACAAAAAATCCAATAACGCAGCAAACTATTACAAAACGTTTAATATTTTCTAGTAGTTATACACGAAATATGTGAGTAAGTTGCACTTTGTAAGACCAAGACCAAGACCAAGGCCAGCTAACTGTTGCAAGAGCAAGACCAGGACTGGTAAAAAAAAAATCATTTTTTAATAAAAATTAAGGCAAAATAGTTACTAATATTTAACAATTTTAGTTACTACATGTAAAGAACTGGTGTAACCACTATACTTTTGCATTTAACTCCTCTAATTTTTCATTCGGGCTTAGTTAGGTTTCTCCTATCTAAACAATTATAGTAATATCTTCATAGTAATAAGCTAATAGGTAACTGCAAGACTGTAGGGAGACTTTTGCGCAAGACCAAGACTCATCTCGGTCTCGCATTTGGGCAACGCTAATAGCAACACAGGTGTTACTGCCACCATGATGAAACGAAAGGGAGGAAGGTAAAAATTGTTTCTCATATTCCTGGCTATTCATAACACCTGGACTCAGCGAAACCTTAAGAACCTCTGCACTAAGAAGTATAATATGAGGTATATTTAAAACACACAAGATAAATGAACCGGTAATAAACACTTTGAGAGAAATCTTCAACAATAATGTGAACCATAGATTTAATTGTGATGGTGGATCTTTGCAAATGGGTTTAATGTTCAGCAAATTTAGTCTTTTAAAGATTTTTTTTTTTTTTTTTTTGGAGATTTTGACAGCGTGTATTACAGCAGGAATAAGGTTTCATAAAAAAGTTTTTTTAAAACTAAAAATCCAAAAAAAATAGGGTAAGCGCATCAGTGATTAGTGTTAAATCGGTCTTAGTCTTGCAAAGTGCAAGAGCAAGAACAAGGCCACCTAACTGTTGCAAGACCAAGACCAACACTGGTAAAAAAAATCGATTTTTTGAATAGAAATTGATGCAAAATAGTTACTAATACTTTTAGTAATTTTAGTCACAATATGGAAAGAATTGGTGTAACCAATATACTTCTGCATGTAAGTCTTTTAATATTTCATTTAGACTTAATCAGGTTTCTCAGATTTAAAAAAAATACAGTAATATCTCTCTAGTAATAAGCTAATAGGTAACTGCAAGACAGTTACAAGAGTCTTGCGCAAGACCAAGACTGTGACCAAGACCAAGCATTTGGGCAACACTACCAGTGATGAGCATAGCTAAGGAAATCTTAGTCTTTTTTTTTTGCTGATGTCGCCGTAATTATTATAGTTATAAACTTCTACGTTTGACGTTTAGAATCACTGGGGTTTCCTTTCTCCATTCGACACTAATAAAGTTTTTGAAAAAAAAAAATCTTTTTTCTATTGAAATCTGTATATATTTCCATGTAACAATATTAATACAGGACTAGGTATAATGACAGGGTATATAAGGATTATTATTTCTTAACGAGTTGAAAACTGTCTCGTATTGGTAGAATTTGGGGAACGAATAGAACCAAAAAGTTCGAATCCGAATCAAACTCTAAAACCTATATCCAAAAGAAAAGTAATAAAGAAACCTCTCTGAAACAAAGACCCAGCGTCTTGCTTTATTAAAAATTAACTATCAATCGAATATTGTGGCTTGATATCACTTGAGGTTCAGGTATCACTAGTGTTGATTAAATGTGAGACCGAGACGAGTCTTGGTCTTGCAAACTCAGTATTGGCCTAGGTCTTGGTCTTGCGCAAAAGTCTTGCAGTTACCTATTAGCTTATTGCTATAGAGATATTACTGTAATTTTTTAAATAGGAGAAACCTAACTAAGCCCGAATGAAAAATTAGAAGAATTAAATGCAAAAGTATAATTGGTTATACCAATTCTTTACATATAGTAACTAAAATTGTCAAGTATTAGTAACTATTTCGCCAAAATTTTTATTCAAAAAATCGATTTTGTTTCACCAGTCTTGATCTTGGTCTTGCAAAGTTCAAGACCAAGAACAATTTTGGGCAACACTAGGTATTACCCTTATAAGTGTTTTAACTGCGAATCTACTCATATTTCCACTCTCTTTTGGCCATATTAACCTTATTGTCTGTTAATGAGTTGAAAAATGTCTATTACCGCAACGATTACCTTAAATACATTATTTTTTTAGGAATTAACTACGTATCTTAAGGATACGGAATTGAAACAACAGGATTGTATCACGAAATATAATTGAAGACCCTTATAGCTAGCTCAAGAGGACCCCATCTCATTTTCCAGTGAACAATTTCAGCAGGTGGCCCCCCACCGAAAGAATCCCCGATATATTGAGTATCGATCCAACCCAGGGTATATTGCTCCGGTTCGCTCTAGCCTTTTGTCTAAGCAAAATGTCAGGGTTCAATCCCAACAACTTTTCTCTTCTCATCTCCAAAACTTATCCAATTCCGAACAGATCTATTTTACTGGTGATAAGCATTCTGGTATAAATAAATAATTTGTAATTTCAACTTTATAAAATAATAATAAAAAGAAAGAAAAACCTTACAAGCATGGGACCTTATACACAACTGTGACTCAATTCCTATTATAAATAAGGTCGGTTTTTTTCTTTTTTAATTTAGGTGAACTAGAAGTACAAATTACAAAACAAAGTATAGTAAACCGTTAACATAAAATAAAACGGCTTAAAATTCCTATTTAAATAAATTATAAAAAAATAATATTTTTTGTATCTTAATATCTTAATATAATTAATTCTTGTTAGTTTCTTTTATATTTTTTCTGTTATTAATTAATAATTTACATTTATATTAAAATTTTGTAAACTTAAATTTAAAATATATTTAAGACAAATGAACATACCTGCATAACAGATCAAAGTTTAAGATGGAAATTGACTCACCTGAAAGAAAAAAAAAAAACATTAATAAAGTAATGGAAGAAGTAAGTTTATAGTTTGTATTAGATGTACAATAAATTTTCAAAAACCAAAAACGAATTAAGTCATTTGATTTTATTCATGACATTTTATAAAACATTAAAATTAAAAATATATATTATAAATATAGATAGAGATGGGTAAGAAGCAGTCAACTGAACACTTATAAAGATGAAAATTTTATTTCAGGTCAGGAATTTCAGTCATTCTAAAAAATTTCAGGCTAAAATTTAAAAAATATAAGATAATATCAGTAAAAACATAAATATAGAAGTATAATTTTATTATTGTACTAATGTTATTTTATATTTTGTAATTTTTAGCCCTGGGAATGACCCAGATATTTGGGTCGAAACGTCGGCTAATTTCGTAAAATTCATATCACTACCTTATTTTGAATTGCTGAGAAAAATTTGTCTTCGATTTTCAGATAGTTTAAATCCATCATTCATTAGGAATATATATAAACTTCGTTTATTAGGAATAAAAGAAAGTCTGCGTCATGGGACCACTTACATGTATTACAATATTAGTAAGAGATTAAATCTAATGCTGATAAAAAGAAAGGCACAGAGGGATTTCTTAATGAATTTTTGTTTTATGTGAAGTTCATTCAATACTATCAAACTCAATCACGAAATAAATGGTGTAGCGTTGTGCAACTAGGATTTTTGCCAGGGTGGAGATCTTGCATAAATTTCTAAAAGTCGATGGTTCGATAGCAATACTTTAGATAATATATATTTCGAAATACAAAAGCTAAGATCAATAAGTCAGTTAAGGGTTTCGAATCCCGAATTAATTAAGCTCTATATAAAAAACAAAAGTTTTTGCTTCAAAGCCCAGGAAACCTGCACTTTCTGTAACCAATTCATTACTAACAGCCTGTTCCATATCCTTCTGTACTGTGAAAATCTAACAGACAACAGACACAAACATTTACGAGCATTTCTCTCTGCGCCAAGTGATGCAAACAAGATACAAGACATACTTCGAATCGATAGCATAGAGAAACTTAATACAATTTACTGGTTCATAATTTCAGCGTGCAATTCACTGGATTCCTTAAGCTCTGATGTTCCACACACCAACCAAGTGCTATGACTAAGGATAATCGTTGGTAAGTTCAATTAATTATGTGTTTCTTTTTCATTTTTGGTTTTATTGATAATGTATATAGAAATTAATTGGAATGTAATGAAGTATTATTTTTTAGTTATTGTTTTTATAATAAGTCAATGTACAGTTATGATAAACTAGACTCATGTAGGTGAAATGAAGTTATTCCTATATGTATCATTTGTACAAGATTGTAAAATAATCTTTATCAATAAATTCAATTCTATTCTATTCTATTTCGAAATACATATTATAAAATTATTCTTGAGATTTAGTTGAGACGGACTCATAGAGTGTTTTAACTGCCATTGATAACCCATATCCTAGAAACTCTATAATTAGGGAAATACTCAACATTTGGTGGGAGTTAAAAATATAGGAATAATAGTTAGCTTGGTATGAGTACCAGCTCATTGCGGAATTTTAGTTAATGAAAAAGCTGACAATGCGGCCCATTTAGCAAGAAGTGGAGGAGAAGAAGAGGAAGTGACTGGAGCGAAATATATCACTTTAGAAGACTGGGTACACGAAATAAAGAAAAAACAACTGGCAGAGTGGGAAAAAGAGTGGAGGATCAAAGAGTGTAAGCTGAAAGAAGTGAAACCCAATTGCGATAAATGGCTCACTAGCAACAGAAAGTCCAGGCGTGAAGAAATTACACTGTGCCGCCTAAGGATTGGCCACTGCCAGTTCACTCATAGCTATCTTTTAAGAGGTCTAGAAGCTCCTACTTGCGAAAAATACAATAATACACTTATTCAAATTCGAAAGCCACAGAAAAAAAAATAGATCTAGGAAAAACACTAAACGATATTCTACAAGATAATGAAGAGCGAGTCTCTATCGTGTTTAAATTTTTAAAGATTACAAATCACTATAATAGAATATAAATTATAGAAAACGCCAATGACCCTTTAGGTTAGAGGCGAGAAAAAGAAAAAAAATTCTTACCTAACCTAACCTAAAATTAATTTTCACGATCGCAATACTTTGCCTTACCATATATATTACATATGTAGGTAAGTGAAAGTAAAAACATGACTTATTTAAAAAATACATAAAACTTAAATTTCCTACTACTTTTCTGTCAGAAATCGAACCAATGTTTATAAAAACTTTTTTGTAGCTGATGAGACCACTGCGATAAATATTTCTTTCTACTTACGGGTCACCGTGTATGTCTTATAAAATACAATTTTAATTTGCATATTTTTATTTGATTTCCCAAAAAAATGGACACCTCTCTATAGCGGACAAAATTTGATTTTTCTTTGGCGTCCGCTTTTAAGGTTTGATGTATATGTGCCACACATAATTATCTGTTAAAAGGTCTAGAAACTCCTACTTGCGAAAAATGTAATAATATACCTCAAACTGTGAAACACCTTCTGGTAGAATGTCCGGAATTCGAAAGCCACAGAGAAAAAAAAATAGATCTAAGAAAAACACTAAACGATATTCTACAAGATAATGAAGAGCGAGTCTCTATCGTGTTTAAATTTTTAAAGATTACAAATCACTATAATAGAATATAAATTATAAAAAACGCCAATGACCCTTTATGGTAGAGGCGAGAAAAAAAAAATTATTCAAAAAGAGAAATATTTTTTAGCTAATCTAAAAATAAAATTTAGGTCGAAATTCAGCGTTCGATTGCCTTTCCCGAGTCCCGGCCATGTTGTATATGATCAAGGGAATTTAACCTCAAAGATCTTTCCGTTGTCCTCAGTGTGAACTAAACATTTCATAATACCGTTGTATAATTCCAATCCTAGAAGCTAGCTTGACCCTAGTTATAATTATTTATGTGCGGGTTGAGGTCCGGTTCAAATACATATAAACCTTCGGATTCATTCAGCCTTTTATTTATTAATCCAACTAACCATATATATATATATGCAATTATGTACATCAGCCACATTGCAAAGATCTCAATTAGTCAGATCGTTGAAACTATTGATACAATATCGTGTTTATTTGTTGTAACGTTTGTTTTATTGTTATATTGTTTTTGATGATTATTATTATTGTTGAATTTAAATTTCTTGTTTATTGGATTCTTGATGTATTAATGTTTGTTTTTTGAAAACTCTGTTTAAACAAATGAGACAGCGAAAAAGAAAATTGCTAGAATGGATGTATAAAACCATAATAATACTGTAGATATATTATTGCTGATTTATTTTAGTTATAAATGTGATGAATATTTACTATTAATTACACACAGACCCACTAGCGGATCCAAGATTTAATTTTGGGGGGGCTTCAGCCCGAAAGCTTTTTTTACATAAAATAATTACTTTAGAAAAAAAGAAAGAAACTAACAACCTGTATGAAAACAGTGTTTCAGTGATTCCTAAAGCCCTTTTAATATTGATCACACGAACAATAAGACTTTAAGCGATACTTTTTTTATATTTTTTTCGATAAAACGTGGTTATATTTTACAATTTTTGGGGGGGGGGGCTTCAGCCCGAAAGCCCTCCCCCCCCCCGTAGATCCGCCCGTGCACAGACCTCGACAGACAGAATTTTCCATTGTCTATGTGTTGTTGCTTGTATATATATTTTTTACTTTGTGTCATTTTTTAAAAAGTTTAATAAACACGTTTTCATTCATATATATATATATATATATATATATATATATATATACAGGGACCACAGATCGCAAATACCAGCCGCCGCTGATGTTTCTTTGAGACGATCCAACCGCAGAAGTTCACGGCTGACCAGAAGATGATCCGCGAACAAAGGATGATGTCCCGCCGAGGTCACGCTCAATGGTGTTCGTGTTCCTGCTCCATTCAATGCCAGCAACAATAATATTAAACATGGTAAGTGCTAGTTAGGGTTTTCGTTTAAATATTAAGGTTTTAAATACATACAGTGGCTCACATAAAAATTATATTAATTGTAAAAATTGTTAATTGCGCAGTAAAAAATACACCTGGATATTGATAGAAATTATTTTGAAAATAAAAAATTTCTACATATATTATAACAGTAAGGCACGAAATCGACTTTGTACCAAGTATAAGCTCCTGCCATACTCAAATACCATGAATGGGAGAAGGGGGGTACCGTTGGATTCAGAATTTCACGGGGGGTTAACGAATCGTACTCTCCGCTTTTGTTTTTCTTTATAAAATAAATAAAGTTGATACAAAAATATTTCTAGGCTTCAATACTGGAACGGTAGTAAGTCTGTAGATTAAGCCCAAAGCGTACTATTTTCGAGATAAGGCAAGCCATAGGGTTCGCATCCAGACAGCCTTACGTTAATTGTAGTACTGTCATTGGATACATGTCTCATTTCGTCGACTTGAGGTCTCTATGATCGAGAGAGGAAGAGTTTATATTATTTATCGATGGTGTTTTTGATCGGTAAGACACATCATCGTTAATTTTTCACCAAATCTCAAGATTGAGCCACCAATTTCGAAGGCTTCCTTCTCCTTGAGGCGGACAAAATTACACACTTTTCCCTTATATTATTAATTACGCTTTGGTTATGCCGATGGTAATATAAAATATAACAAAATTCTCTACAAAAAGGAAAAGAAAATATCATCGAAATCGGACAATTATTAGCAAAGATACAGCTTATTGAAATTTGTAAACATGTTGGTTCCAAACATTAATGAAGTTTTTAATTATTTTTTTAATTTTTGTTTAACATTTTCGATTAATGTCGATTGTATTCATCGATAAAGTAACAATTGATTTCATTATCTTATGATACGTTGCATTATTTTATGTTCTTATCAATTTGACATTTGATCACTTAATAAAATTATCCATTTTTTTTTAAATTATCACAGTTGAATATTTTAAATTGATTGAATTTTTATATATTTAAAATGAGATTGTAAATAAATCTATTGAAGAATTTCTAGTTTTATTTATTTACTGTAACCATTGAAGTATTTTTCCTATTTTTCTACTTGGTGTATCAATTTCTTTGTGGAAATAACACAAAAATATTAATTCGATATAATATAAGAACATTCGATATAAATAAGAATATATATACATATGTAAAATATATGTAAAAAAAATATATATATATATATATATATATACATGAGTCTGTCATTTTCCAAAAGGGAAGAAAAAGTAAGTTTTCGTTTAATAGGTTCAACTGTTTCTGATGATTTTATTTAAGAATGTTCAAGTTGAATTACGAAATACAATCATTAGCATTACCTATGTTACAGACATTAATTTATCAAGTTTTTAAAAATAACACATGTTCGTCTTTGAACTGAGGCCACTCATATGATTTTATACAATATACGTAATTAAGTAACAATGTATACAGTTTTAATCGGTAATATAATTGTAATACCATCCTAATTAAAATTATAAAACAGAGAAAGTATTATCGTGGGAAATACCGAATAAACCTATTTACAACGATCTGTCCTAGTGAGATTAATGCGAGAAAATACTTTCTCACGAACCGTTGATTATATAAAAACATATTCATAATAGTTTCATTGTAATATTTTTTTAATTTATTTTATTTCCATGACTTATTAACCGTTTGCTTTTTCTTACTTCTAGATCTATGTTTCCAAATTCTTTTTCATCTTTATCAACTCTTTCAAAAAACCACAATTAGGATAAACGCACCAAAGGTGAACATAGCTAAGGACATTTTTTTCTTTTTTCGCTTTTGCAGCCGTAATTATTAAAGTTATGAACTGCTTCGTTGGACATTTAGAATATCTTTTTCTACTTAGCATTTTAAAACTGAAAAAAATATTCAGTTATGCAGCTATAATCTCCATTTTGAAAAACACGATTTTGCACTAGTGGTGGAACCCCGAACTTCAGGAACCCCTGATGGACAGGGGGGCGGTACCAGTAAAATTCAAAAACTTTATTTAATTATAAAGATAACATAAATGTTCAACTTAATCTTAGCTAAACTGTTATTAGGAAGGTATTAAACACACTGATCTCAAGAGCTCAATGGAAACAACAATAAAAGGCATTTTAAAATTTTCTTTTGGGAACTTTTTTCATGTAGTTGTCTATAGAGGGCATTGTTCTTCAATATAGAAAAAAACTCGAACCTTTAAATCAGTGAGAAAGTTTATTATTTAAATTTAAAGTCCAATCTCTCCATAACTGGAGCGTTCATCCTACATAAACATTCATATCAACTTTATAAATATTTCTCCATTTTCATTTTTTGTTTATATTGAATTATTTTTTTAATAAAATAAACAAATTTAAATACTTTATTTGGCTCTGACCATTATCAAATGTTAACTGACAAATTAATTATAAACATAGTAATAATTCTATTTTGAAAGTCCGTAACAGTAATTAAAAATTAGCTCGAATTTATTTAATTTAACTTATCTCCTGATCTCTATAGAGTGATAGTTATTATAAAAAAAAAATAGTTGTATGTATTTCTGAGAATGAAATTTTAAAATATGTATTTTATTAACTCTGAGATTTTTAATTTATATCGATAGTATCAAAAATTATCTCAAACTATAATATAATATATAATTAATATTAAAAATACATATATTTTATTCATGTTAATTTACATAACACGAAAAGTAATTGAATAATTTTATTTGTCTGAAATGAGTTATTTTAATAAATATTTATGGCGAAAAAGGAACGATAGAAAATATAATTTAAACGAAATACGTAATATAATACGCCAAGGGGAATAAACGCTGAGGAAAATTTAGGTTATAAATACTAAGCTTTATTCAGAGGCAGAAATGGGCCTTGAAAGACCCCGAGAGAAATAATTTTATCAAAATAAAACTGAAACTGAGAAGCCATTATAATGTTTTATATTTTTCGTATACAAAAGTATATATTTATTTTATATATTCTTATACTTTTTCTATTGACTATAAATAATATATATTTTAAACCTGAATACTAATTATTGTTACTTTTGTAATACCCTACATATGGCTCCGATTTAAAAATGTCATTCATAAATGTTATTAAAATATTTTATTTTGTAACAATTATTTTATTTTTAATTTTAAATTCTATGTAATTAACATCACGAAATAATTGTCTTTATTGACTATATATAAAGATTCAAATACATTAAAAAGTTTGATAAGGAAAAAAATCTTAACCCTTTACATAATAGTTCATTGGTTTAATGGATTTTTAAAATTTTTGAACAACCTCAAAAATTAAAAAAAAATATATATATATAAATTTAATTTTTATAGATAGATAAATTTTAATAATTGATTTTCATAGAATATTTTCTCCAAATTCAATTTTAACAAATGTGACATTGCTAACATGACATGTACAACATGAAGAGAAACTACCCATTGGTAGAACTCAAACTAAAGAATTAAAGAATCTATATTAGAAGCTTCCGAGCCCATCTTCTTTTCAGAAGCCTCGGAGGGTTATCAGGGATAGAAGAGGAAGCAAGATTGGAAACAAGAAGGTTCGGATGGTTCTGAAGTCTATTATGGAAGGATAGATATCTGGATTGAGCTAAATCGGAATCTTATTGTACATTAAGGTCGTTATGGATGATTTTATTTGTAACAAAGTAAGGTGCATTGAGGATTAGAGCAAAAACTGAATTACTGTTATGCTAACAAATAAGTTTTAGATTTCTGCTTTAAATTGTAGAAACAAAGAAAAACCTTTTGGAAAAAAAATTGAAGGCAAGGCGAAATATCAAAATCAATATAAATATATATCCATAATTGGTAATTGGTTGACTGTCGTGGATAATGAAGAGAAGAATAGTTGGGGTGCTCAGTCAAAAAAGGAAGGCAAAAAATAAATTATAATATTTATTTTTTACATATGCCGACGTTTCGACCTGAAGTTCAGGCCTTCATCAGGGCTAAGAAAATAACCAGATAACAAGGTATGAGAAACATAAGTAATGATGGTATAAAAGATAATGAAAGATGAGAAAATAAAATTAAAAAAAAAATTATTAGAAAAATAAAATAGATAGATATAAAGTAAAATGAAATTGTTAGAATAATGACTAAGAACAAAGAGATAAACAATAAAAACTGTTACATAGTGTGGAATGATGAAGTAGGCATAATCAAAAAGGGGTGACAAAAGTGTTACATTGGGAATCTTAGAATAAAATGTAAAACCATAAAAAAGAAATATAAAGTTATATAAGAAATTAAAATAAAAGGCCTGAACTTCAGGTCGAAACGTCGGCATATTTAAAAAATAAATATTATAATTTATTTTTTGCCTTCCTTTTTTGACTGAGCACCCCAACTATTCTTCTCTTCATAAATATATATCGATTATCCAACGCTTGACGGAGAAATTCGTCGAGGAAATTGTGATATAATCTTCAGATAAAAATGGAAGGGTGCAGATGAATGGATCATACAATGCTAGTTTATGTTGCTACATAGAGTTATCATTGAATAAAAACTAAAATTTCAATAATAGGAACTTAGGACGAGATAAAATATTTGTGTGCCTTTGCTTAGTTTCTAGGCCTTAGCTTAGCAGTCTAGACTACTTTTCCTATTTTCTTATTTAATTTTAGTTAAAATATTTTATTGAATATTTAATAGTTGACCGTTGAATTATAAATGAAGGAGATAGTCCGGGGTGACTGTCATAAATAGGCTAAATAGTGGTAAAACTATTCTATCAACAGAACTGTGATTGAGTTCCATTGAATTTTAAGTAAAACTCCTAGCTGAACACACTTCCCTGAAGAAGACCTGCAAAGTCGGATCGAAACGTTGGCTTTTAACACAATATTTTTGCCACTATTTAGCCTATTTATGACGGCCACCCCGGACCATCTCCTTCCTTTAAAATATTTTATTCATTCGTGTAGAATAATTGTTATTTATTTTATTTTTGTTCATCATTTGCAGGGGGTGCGTGAACCGATATATTCGCCCCCTCACTATTTTTATTGGAGTAGTCTCAGAAATTAGT
Organism: Nezara viridula; assembly: GCA_928085145.1. NCBI lineage: Eukaryota > Metazoa > Arthropoda > Insecta > Hemiptera > Pentatomidae > Nezara > Nezara viridula. The sequence goes on along the minus strand of OV725083.1, from coordinate 2,806,569 downwards.
TGGGAGGTCTGTACTTAAAAATCAAATAAACTTTATCTTTGTTAAAAACATATTATAAATAAATACAAAAAGATATATATATTGCATATATATATATATATATATAGATATATACTAAGACAGAGAGGAGAATAGAGAAGATAAAGGAGAGGGGATGGTATAGCTAGGAGCCAGCTAACGGGCCAGGAATGCGAACCGGTCCCGCGATCTTTTCACTATCTGCTCGTCCTCCATCCCCTCCACTTCTTCTTCTTCCAGATCGTCCTTCGAAGGAATTCTGTCCGCCATGTCGGTCGTCCATTTTGTCAGCGAACGTACTCGCACCCAGGTAGTTTGCTTAAACATATATGGCTTTAGAATTAGAGGAATATTATAAAAATTAAATGCTCGACATAGCAAATGCCAAGGATAGAGAATAGAGAGCTTGTAAAAAATTATCTTAAAATATTTCTTTAAGTTTTTCTATATCTAAGCAGGCTAATTTTCGATTCATAAAGAATGCTGCTTGGTGCAATATTGGTCGAATATTTAAACCGAATGTTGGAGGAAAGTGTAAGTCAAATATGAAAATTAAAGAGATATAATTCTTATTTTGCATTAAATTAATTGCCTTTGTCAACCATGAAAGTGTTTGATATCTATCAAAGAGGACTTTATGAATGGAATTAGATAATAGGTTTTACTGGACACGCAGTCCGGAGCCGTGACCATTGATGAAGAGCGTTATGCAACGAGAGGCCCGCTCATAGCTCATTAACATCGCTCAGGGACTGCTCTCTGCCATTAGTGAGGGCCCTAATGGGCAGTGAGCTATCGAGCGGTGAGTGGATTCATTGTCGGCTCATCATAGCTTCAACAAGGGTGGAGGGCATGGTGAGTGCGTTTTGGAGGGAGGAAGGGATGTTCGTGGTGGTCGAGCGTGTTAAAGTATTGAAGGCTTTAAAATTATCAGAGCCAGAGGCACTGGTTCGAAACCGGCGCGGGCATGTCGAAATCGATTCAACAGCGGCAAGAATGGATCTCAACAGTCCCACTATGGTTAGAATAGGTTTGGTTGTACCTCCGCAAATTGTACTTATATTGCTCTAAATCCTCCTCCCTTCCCCAATTTATACCAGAAATGACAAGACAGGAGGTAAAAAAAAATATATTTTCTCTCACTTGAGAAATTTTTCTTGATTTTTATAATTTCATGTGTGCTGAGTTCGAATCTGAAGTAAAAAAAAAAACTATAAGACCCCATTTTTGAGAAAATAAAGGTTGCTTTTGAAAAAGAATGAAATAGCATGTATTTGTCTTACTTCTTTTTTTTTGTTGATATTGTGAATAATATATAAAATTTTTTACATAATAGTGAACATTAAATTGTCCTGTTATTTAGGGGTATAGGTTCCTCCAGAAATAACGTTGGCAAAACCACTAAATAGCAGGACAATTTAATTATTCACTAAACAAATTAATGCGACATTAATAATGGATATCTAATGGAGGACTTGAAAATGACTCTTAGTATGGTCGAAACGTCGTAATTAATAGCTTATAAATAAAATGTTGATGAAGATTGGCCTAATTTATGTTGAAAATAAAACCTCAAAACCACAATTTTAGGAAAAATGAACAGAAGAAATATAGAACATATTTAATTCTGAACATAATATAACTTTATGCTTAGTCAATGTGTACATTTTTTCCTTTTATCATCAGCTGTCTCTCGTTGAAGTGTCCACCAGTAATCAGCACAAGAATCTTCTCATTGCATTTACCACCAACTATATCTCTTCTCCATTTGGACTATATATTGATGAAACCGTTTTTCGTATTCATATGAAACTGCTCCTAAGTTGAAAGGGAAGAAATCCAAATGAGAGTCCAAAACACGATTTTTTAATGACACATTGTATGTAACCCATGATATATGATAAAAACATTTCTTTAACAATACCAATGTAATTTGTAGCTCTTTTATTGCCCAAAAATTGTTGACACATGTTTTCAAACGCAAACCAAACTCTTTTATAACTTTTTTTTAATTCCAGGTCCTTAAATAGAAAGCGAATATCTTGCCAAAAACATTCTAGAAGCCTAACACTTGATTTTTTTCTTTTCGTTGAAGTTTTAAATGCCCGAAAATTCGAAAAAAATCCTCATTTTTTGACCCACAACACAAATTTGACATGAAATGGTGCTTGGTAGAGATTTACTGCCTTTGGATTCGTGATCAGCTTTACACAAGCTTAGACATAAATAAACTATTTCGTTTTGATGCAGAACAGTGTAATCAGAATGTATCTGATTTATGTAATCAAAATGTATTTGATTTATTTACAACTTGATATACATCACCTTTCAGGGATTCATGATTGATTTATGAAACACCAATGTTTGAAATTCATGCTGCGTAAGATACAGCTCAAAACAGTTCTCTCCATAATCTAAAAACATGTTAGCTGTTTAATTATTTACTGCAATTTTTATTTCGAATTTTAGACCTGATCTGTACCGGCCTCAAAGTAGGGAAAATGGGACAGTCGTTGCCGGCAGTTTGAAGAAAGTTGAACAAAAAACAATGCGTATAAGATAAATTAATTTTACTCTATTAATATGATAACATGTAACCAACCAAAGCCTACATCATGACCTTAATATCCCATTTGTCCTAGACCTTATCCCCCAAACATTCTCCAAATTCCACCAAAACCTTACATATCATCCAAATCCCCTTGCACAATCCCACTCTAGCACTAATCATCCTTACAATCCTCCTCGAAGGTTGAAGCGGCAGTGGCCCAGAGACTTGTTGTAAGAATATATTGGAGTTATGGCAATGGCCAGATTCTCCACTCAAGCCATGTATGTCTGGTTTATTTATTTTGTTAGATTGGTTTATTTTTATTTAGTTTAATATCTTTTAGTTTATATACAATTTACTTATTATTATATTGCCGTTTATTATTTTTATTTATTGTATGGTATGAATGAGCTACTCTATATCACTATTACTATTGTCCTTGAATGTGACAGATTGTAATATATCTTAATAAAGAAGTTTAAAAAAATATATGATAACATAATTAAGGATGTATTGAATGAAATACAATTCAAATATAAAGTATCATAAAATGTCCTGTGAAGAGCATCCTCAACCGCTTCATGATAGATTTTTAATGTGCAATTATTTAAAATAAATAATTTAATTTATCCTTAGTCCCTAGATACCACTTTATCACTACTTATACTTTATCATCAATGAGTAATAAAAATTATAATTTTTTTTTTTAATTTTTCGATTTTATCACACAAATTGAACGCTTATAAATTGCAATTTCATTGGCCAAAGCGACCCATTGGCTTTTGTCTGTTCTTCTCCTAAATTATATTTTCATGTTTACGTGAAGGGATGAGCACTCATAACGTAAATATTTAAGATCGACAATGGGCCTAATATTGATAGATATTTGATGATAATTTATATATCTTGAAATAGAAAACATGAAGTCTTTTGATGTTGAATAAATAAACTAAAAACAAAAAAAAAACTTTACAAATCGATCTTCCACATTGCTGTTTAGAACAACCCATCAGCATGGCGGTCAATGGCATAAATCCCAACTGACCCCTAGAGTAAATACTTCTATTTCCGGTAGGACCGAACGAGGAAATGAAAGATGGCGGCAATTACGTCACTGACAGACCGGACACCCAGCTGCTGTTCCTAGAAGCCATTTAGTTGTCATTTGCCCCATCATCTCCAAGATTGCCAATCTGCCATCCAGCTCCACAGTTAAATCGGCTAATGGCAACCTCGTTCTCTGCTCCAGGAACCCATTTATTAGGGTTAACATTGTATCAATATGTAATAGGTTACGGAAGCCTGTTATATTAAAAACACGTTAATTTTTTTTTTTTTTAGGAACAGTAACGAAACCAAACTGTTCTCATAAAACGATAAAGATAAAGAATCAAAAGTTAATTCGATATTCCTATATATGAGGATATTGCTAAAAAAGAGACACAAAGTAATCAGGATAGAAAAACAAGATCACATAAAAGAAATGAAAGAAAAAAAAAAACATTTTCAAACAGAAAAATAGGAAATTTAATAAACAAAGTAAAGGAAGGTTATATTAAACAGCTGATTAGAAAGGATGAAGGAAAAAAAAATTACACGCACTTAGAAACATATAAATGCTCTTAATGCCACTGAATGCATCTATTGTTGTTTTTTTTAATTATTTTTTATTCTTGTATAATTAAATCTGTACCTATAGCTAGAATTAGACAATGATGAGTCTACAAATTATTCATTACTTAAATACTTTTTTTAATTATTTGATTTAGTTTATCAAAACTCATTTTAGAGAAGAACTCAATGTATTTTTCTTAGATCAATTTTCAGAAAATAAATCTAATTCATTAGTTTTAATTGTTTTGTATATAGATTTTTTTTTGTATATAGCTTGTTTAACTAATATTTTCTTGTCCAAAATGGAAATAACAATAATAAAAAAATTAAAATAAAGTCAGAATCTGTGTCATTTCTTATAATTTTCTATTTATATTACCGATGGATTTTCAGAGACGGTTTTAATAAAATACGAGGTAGAGATGTTGCGATAATATCGATAACAACAAATATCAATATTTTATTTTCAATATGACCAAATATCTTATTGAAACAAAGGATTCAATATTATCGTAATATCGAAAGGATAGTGCAACTATCGGGTTTGGATATTTTTGTTGAAGTAACAAATGTGCAACTGATAATATGTAAGATACGCGTTTAATAAAATATAATAAATTACTTTTTATATTTTTATTATACATTTTTTTACTGACTTTTTTAACCATTGAAATATAAATTCTTAAATCTCTCCAAATGTGAATTATAAAAAGAAACTCACAATACTTTCAACGTAAACAGCTCAAGTCGTAAGAGTTATTTCAAAAATTCACTACATACATTTTTAATCGAACAACACTTGTGAGAATGTTTTTGTGAATTTTTCCTAATTTATCGATATAAAACATAGTGAGTGTACTAAAATGACATAAACTCTTTTATATATCAAACATAGTTAGTTACTACAAGCGCACATTTTTTACTTTCTTGCCTATACTACGTAAGGAGTCCGAAAAACACATATTTACCCATTGGCCTGTCTGTCTATGCCAAGATAAAAAATATCGTTTATCCTGTTTTTCCGAAAGGTAATGAAATTCCCTACAAAACTATATGAAAATCGTTCATTTCGGACGACTATTAACGAAGTTTTCCAATGTAAGATTATGGGTACATATCCTGGTGTCAGAAAGGGATGAATGAGAGAATAAAGATGATAATAAGAAAATCTTTTGCCCTTATCACACAAGCTTCACTATTTCCTCTACTTTTAACAGAAATTATTGTTTGAGCTTTGACAAGCTAGCTAAGCTTTGACAAAAAATTTTTGATCAGCAATATTAGAGAGTATTGAAATTTTTACACTGATCTGCCTTAAGCCGGTTTACATTGATTTAGTTTATCAAATACTCGTACTGTAATATGTAGTAAGTGTAAGTATTGCGATCGTGAACATTTTTTTTGTTTCTTCATGAACATATGTAAAGATTTAAAAACTTTTCTGAAATAGCTAAGAAAGTCGTGTGAGTGGACACACCAGATATTTTTTTATTTCGCCAGGGAAATCTTTGTGATTTAAGGTTATGAAAAGATACTTAGTGACGTAATAAACCGACGATATATTTGTTAATTATCTCAAAAAATTCATCTTAATTTATATTATATCATTCAATATTGATTATATCGATATTATACTAATATCGGTACCAAGACTGATATCAATTTTTTTTTTAAATTTCCTGATATCGCAACAACCCTAATACGAGGTAATTAGTGTGAAGACATTGAATTGTTGGTAGTTTTAATCTCAGGAGTAAATAAAGAATTTCTACTAACATACAAGTAAAAAATATTGACTTTTATTCAGGATACTAAATAAAATCCAGGGAAATAAAAACTAAAAGAAAACCACAGAAATGTTTGAAAAAAAAATGATCACTTATTAGAAAGCAAAACTGTGGATAGGTCACAGGGTACACACAGCTTCCCTCCTCCCCCCCACAGACACCTTTCGAGGCAGACATTCCGTCGGAACAGCCGGCGGTGGAAGTCTGAAAGAAAGTTCGCGGCGAGCAGTTTCTAATCCAGCTGAAGTCGAACTGGTGTGGTCGGATCTCAAACCGCAATTGCTTATTCCCACAGCAAGCGTGAGTATTCTCAGCGGGATGTTGGCTGCCTTCAATAGCAACTCCTAGCATAGATGCATGTATATCGTGTAATATTAAATCTACGAAGCTGAGATATTACGATAATAGCCATTTTCGCATGTTACATAAAAATTTCTTAACGGATACATTTTTTTTTTCTCGCCTTTTAGGCTAATCGGAGTTTCCCCGGACCAGGGGGTGAGGACGGGGAATCAATGCCAGAGTTAAAAGTTTCCCTCCCTCCCTGGACACATTAACCGATGCATATAAACCATTTTCATTAAAAGTCGAGCTAGTCTGGAGTTTTTTTCCTGAAGGGACAATTTTGGTTTATTATTTTTAATAATGAACTATCGCAATCGACCAAAAATTTAACCCTCCTCCAAATTTGAGGTTTTACGTTTCACGTTACGTAGATTACTTTGCGACTAATGCACCAATTTTTTTTTTTTTTTTTAATTTGGAATCAATGGTAGAGGTCACCCGAATATGATATTCATACCTAGACATTTTTATCAGCCCTTTCCTTCCAAGATGGCAGCAGAAAAACCTGTGTTGGTATAGACTGTAGCGCCTGAACGAATGTACCAATTTCAATGAAACTTGGCTAAAGTCTTCTCCTCAAAGCTCTTTAAATATGTGTATAGAACATACTTCGAGGAACGTCTATGTTTTCTATGACCATTTAAAAGTTTTCCAAATTTCTTAAAATATAAAAAAAAAATCGTTGAAATTGGAAAATTTTGTGCAAAGATGTGTTTTATATATTGCTAAGCTTATTTCATATGTTTTGATTTTCAATGTGACTTCAACTGAAGCAATATTTTTTTAAAAAAATTTCTTAGAAAATTACTGATGATGAAGTAAAAAATAATTTAGAGAAATATTAGAAATCACCTTTTATTTATTCTTTTCTTATGTTACAAGGAAAGTTCTTTTTTTTTTTTTAATTATTTCTTAATATTTACAACTGTATTATATAAATACATCTAGTAAATTAAAACATATGGATATAATAACGAGAAAACACTTGCTGAGTAACAACCAAATGGTAGCACTCTAATGATATGTCTACATTAGATCACGGGGCCATCTTCTTTTCAATAATTTTTATAATCATGTATTTAAAAGGTATTTGAAATTCCTTAATATAAAAAAAAAAAAATTCATCGATATCGCGGTTTTTAAATATTCAACTGTAGCAATGTTGTCTATTTTTTTAAACCAAATTATCAATGATAAAATAGAAAATTATATAGACCAATGTTATTAATCCCTTTTTATTTATTTTCTTAATGTCACATAGAAAGTAATGTTAATTTAAGAGTTTTTTTTTCTCCACACAGACTTTCCCATTGTGTAGGTATGTCGTGCACCCCACTAGATTACTTTAATTCTTAAACCTTTTATTTCGAACCATGTTTTGATGTTGAACATATTTCTACCTTATACTCCTGGCAAATCGTAGTTCGGCCCTTAGTGCTTGCCTTTATTGCTTTGGACGCCCTTTCTTTAAAGAGCTATTGATCCGTTAAGGAATAGAATTAGGACTAGACGTATTATCCGGTTGGACTCCCGTTCGCTTTGTCCTAAAATAGATCCTCCGCTGGTCCCTTTATTCCTGAAGGACATCCTGGTGGAGTCCTTGTTATATTTGTGTCCTTCAGGAAGCCTAGGTGCCACCCGGTGTAAGCCCTGTCTCATGTCCTCTCATAATAACCAAGACCCAATACTCTCCTTTAGTCAATAGTTTAACAGATACATCAAGTTTTCTCCTTATTTCACGTTAGTTAATTATAAAAATCTTTCATAGTATATATCATTTTTTTAGTTCTGAAAATGACGAACTGTTAATTATTTCAAATAAACAAGACTAAAGATTGTTTAGATGGAGCTAATTTAAAAGTAGCTATGAAAATAATATGTCTAATATCTGATGCGGACTTGGAAACATTATTGTAACCATGTAAAAAACAAAAAAATAAATTGGACATTTTAAGATTTTTCTTTTCTTTTGAAACAACTCTAGTGTAGTATATTAAAATTAAAATATAACATTTCAATTTTCAATCAGTTTTCTAATAAGCAAAAAAAGTAGTAATTAATATGTATATTGGAGTTACAATAGCCAGATTCTCCACTGGTTTTAAATACCAGTAAAGTGCTTGAGGTAGAAGCGCAGGGATCTCCTAAGCGTAGCCTTTCCCTCTACAATTGGGGAAACAAGATTGTTTCGGAGTTCCCCAGACTGATCGTAAATAGAATATATATGCCTATGTCTAAGATGTTTATTTTACTTTAAGTAGATTTTATTTTTATTTTTTGAGTCTACCAACTGCTTCCTGTAGCAGTGCCGATACCACGCCCTGATGAAGACCTACAAAGTAGGTCGAAACGTCGTCCAACGATTAAAATATTATTTTAACGATTTAGTATTTATTTGATCGCAAACCCCGACCAACTCCTTCTCATTTTTATTTTTACTTATTTATACATTTTTTCCTCTCTTCTTATAATAGTTTACCTTGTTCTTTTTTCTACGTAATATTTTGTTGTTATGTTTCATAGGAATCGGGGTAGCTCAGTGGGTGAGCACTGACTTCCAGAGATCAATGTCTCAGGTTCGAGTCCAGCTGATGACTAGTAATTTTTCATCAGCAGTAAAATGACCCTGGGGTCAGAAGATCCAAGTAATGACTAGTAACCCAGCCTCTATAAAGTGGGTACTTATTAATTAATTACTTATTAAGTAATTAATTAAGGAGGAAAACCTGGCAGTTGAGGTTGATATTGGCGCAATCATCTGCGTATGGTTGTGTAGACAACCGTCGACCAAGAAACAAAAATTTTCCCTAAATAGTACTGAACCCAAGACCCTTCATGAGTTGTAGTGGTACAGGTTTTTTAGGTTATTCATGTTTCTATAAACATGATGAACTCTATTAGAAGTGTCCTTAACTGCGATAGATTGTAATATTTCTCAATAAACAAGTTAAATATATTCCTGCTTCAGATTGTTCGGTACATCGAGACGATCTCATGTGTCCCACCTTTACGAAGAGTTAAATTGGCTCTTCCCTTCTTTCCGCAGACAATATTTCCTTGGATCTTTCCTATTCCAAACGATCAACACCAGACACCCTTCCTACATCTACAGTCTCCTACAGTTCAAACCCGTGGTCCACTCCCAGAAAACAAGATCCCGTGTTTCCGACCTTTATATCCCTTCCCATAGAACTAAGACGTTTGAATATTCCTTTATTGCCTTCTGGAATTCCTTGCCATCTGATATCCGCCATGCCTCTTCCTTGTCCTCATATCATCTTCACCAATTCCTTCTCACATCCCAAAATGACGTTATACAATGAAATAAATATTGCAAAACAGAATTTGACTGAGGTGAATGGTTGTTAAAATTGATTGAGTTTTTATTTTAAAAATCAACCCATGTTTATATTATTGTGTTTTTTCATTTAAATAATGTTGTTTTATTTTCAAAATGGTGTTACTTTCACTTGTTTTAATATAATTTTAGTGAAGATACTGTACATATTCTTTAATATTGACTAATGTAATTTTTGGCCAGATGTATTTTTTTTTTTTTTTTTTGTTCATATCTGTTATTCATAAGGGACCTCGTCCCAGAATAAAGTTTACTTTCTATCTATCTATCTATCTATATATATATTTTGAAAACATATTAGAGACATAATCTACTCTTGAAGAAATCCAAAGCTATTACTAAATCTTCCGAAATCTTTTCCCTCGGTATTAAATCAAGATTTGTATCCTAGCTCCGGGAATAAAAGTTCGAACCTCTAATTTTCTGGCTGGGCCTGTTGGCATGGATGTTGGGGAAGTCCCGGTGATCCATCTTGCCACTCTGACGCAATTCGGATACATCTTCCGTTCAGCTTTGGATTCACTTATGTATCATAGCGCTTCTTCTAGTTTAAATTATTCATCATGAAAGAAGTATTTCGACAGCCATACTGCAAAAAAACTGCTTAATTTTTATTCTATGAGCATTATATTTTAGGCTCAATTTGTTTTCGCAAGTCTAGGAAAAAAATATGTAATGCTCTATGTAGTTGTTGAATTTGTGATCGCATTTCTGTCAAATAATATTTTAGAGCCATTACTTCTAAATTATAGCTTTTAAGTTAATTTGAATAACAGGTATTTGTTAAGTAAAAGTAATCAAATCTATTTTAATAACACCCATAACTTTGTTAATAATGATCAAATCATGACAGCAACAAAGTCAGTCTCCAAAATATATAGAAACGATACTTCAAATAAAAAAATATCAAAAATATTTCACTGGAGAGAGTATTTTATCACACGGGTTATTAACTTTTTGTTTCTCACTGCAATGGCGGTTTGAACAGAGCGCATGCGCCCCATTTCGGAGAAGTCTATGAAAGTTTCGTTTTAACCTACTTAACTTGATATGGACATGGATTGATTCATGAATGATTGGTAAGTTCTAGGTAGCCTGCTGATGTGTAGATCCCTTCGTTTCTAAGCTTCTAGCCATTTCGAAGATTCATTGTTTGAAAAGATGATACCAGAATTCTTTTTTCATCTCATGTTAAATTTTCCAATTAATTAAATCAATTCTCTCACTATCTGGAATTGGTTTATTGTAGTTTTCTTTCCTGTCAAGTTCATTTAGCATTCGCTAGTAGGTTTCGATTTTATTAAAGGCCGCTCAATATTATTTTCCCACTATTTCTTGGCAGAGAGAGAAATTGAAAAAATCTCTGGAAAATTCAACTCAACCAATACAAATCATAACACATAACTTTTATTCTAAACGCGAAATTTTCCCTCATATTTTGCTCGATCAATGTCACGCCTATCAATGTTTTACTTAGGTATTATATTTTTGGACAGAAAATTTATGTTTTCAGTTTTCTGACAGGTATGAGTAGAAAAATAAAATTTAAAAATGTTTTTATTATTTGTTTTCAACTTAAAATTTAGCCATACATTTTTGGGTTCAAGAAAAATTCTATTTAAATGAAATTTTACTCCTAAAAGTGATAAATATATATAAATTGTACTACAAAAAAACAAAATATGTATATATATTTTTATTTTTTTTTAACGCCGCTTGACTTATTTTACTGTTCTAGGCGACAGTTATGATCGTTTGGTTCTCTAATATATATATATTCAGGGAGCACGTGGTTTCTAATACCCGAACGGGATCACAAATCATCCCCTCTTCACCAGGATGGTTGGCAACCCTTTGTAGACATCTCCATTCTCTTCTTTTTTTTTTTTACGGGATAGGATTATTATTGCAGTGCCCAACCCTAGATCCGGAGGACCAAGGAGTTGTTAGACACAGGGATCGCTCAACTCCCTATGAATCTCAGGCTCAGAACGTTACCGCCCCCAAGCAGAAATCGAACCCGCGCCGTAGTGGTCTGAGCAATGGAGTAGAGGCTGCACATATTTATCTTGATTTATTAATTATTAGTTAATAGACAAAAGCTCTAAACTCCCGATTGACTACAAAAGAATCATATACATGGCTATAATTTTGCCTATTTTGACATATGGAGTTGAGCTTTGGGACTCGAATATCGTGTAAACAAGAGCACCATCACTATCACACTGCCTTGACAATACTACCATGGCGGAAATCATCAGCATGCCAACGAAACTTCGGTGTTAATAATCGAAAACAGGTTTTCCTCTCGGCCATAGTGAAATTGAGCGGCTGAGATATGGAAGGAGTGTCGGAATGCGCTGAGAGTTATACCGCCTTTTATTTTTTCACTCCGGCTTTAGCTTTATTTTTCTTTTATGGTAATTTATTCAGTTTGTTATGCCGACTGCTTCGAAAACTAAACAACCTCCTGTAGATGGCGTTCCGTTTCTTATTGGGGAATGTTCTCGGATTGCGAACCAAGTAGCTGCCCAAAACGTCTGAATGTTTTATTGAAATAGTTCATTTCAGAGTTACTATTTTAGGAATTGATGAATTCAAATAAGAAATGGACTAATATAACATGTTCAAAATATTTATGTGCTTTTGTTTAATTTAATGGCAATAAACTAATTCGTTGGTTAGGTAATTATTGATGGAGGATTTCAAAATGAAAGCTACCATTATTCACCTAACTTTTGATGTATGGTTATTGTGTTGTTCTAATAAACAGTTAGCATGGATCTTGAGTGAACGAACCTTATTTTTGTCCTTCTATATTGTTATTAGATATTGTAAATTAATTCCTAATCCCCACTCAGTAATAACTTGTGCTTCACTTGTCGATTTTAATTTTTTAAGAACTGATTTTCTTTTATTCCAAATTATGGGAAAATGGAGGGCTGTCCCACCCCCGACAGTAAAAATTGTTGAGGGGACGAAAATATCGTTTAGCCCTCTTCTTCCCCCCCCCCCCAATCGTTTGAGGAATAAAAAAAATTAAAATCAATAATAAATGAGCTACATGAATGAATAAAATGTGTAAGCTAAAATCGATTAAGAAAAGTCGACTATCTAGAGCATAATAGTAGGTATCTAACTATTTTATTGAAACCTAAAAATTACTTTTATTCAAATTATGATTTATATTCAAAGATGATAATAAATATCAACATGTCCTAGGCTTTTTTCATTCAATTAACCCTAAATTTTTACGTTTCCGCGACAAACTAGGTTTTTAGAAAAATGTCGTATTTTTGTTACAGGTTGTACATCAAAGATATTTTTATTTTTAACTTTTTTACATTATTCATTTTTATTTGAATAAGTTCTAGAACTGTATTAACGTTACTCCTCTCTCTCTCTCTCTGTTCAATCTAAACTAATACGTTATATATTCAATTTTTTAAATTTACACTTAATAAAAACTCCTGAAATTTTTTTTTTTTTGTCCCTCCCCCTATCAAAATCGAAAGTCTATGGTGTCTATGGTGGACACCCCTAAATTTATAAGGAAAGGGGAGAACAACACTTTGAAACACTGATTCCTTCCGAATATATCCATTCATAAATATACAAAAGATGAAAACCATAAAATAACCTTCCCTGCAAATTTATGTAATTAGCACTACCTTTAAGAGGCTCCAGATCGCGTTGAAATCGAGTGTGTTAGCGTCAATATTTTTTAATACACTAATCTTAAATAAGTTATAAGGGATTCTCGCGGGTTTACTCAACAAATAAATTTAGTTCAAATTAAAATAAACATCTATAATGATGAGAAATACTCGTAAAGGATAAATAAATCTTTGAGTGAAAAAAAAAATAATTATATACCAGAAAAGAAATACTAATCCTTTATTATATTATACATTGTCTGTACATCTTGATAGACTTTACAATATCTCAATTTTCTATCTAACTACTCCATTCTCAATGTTTTTAATTTTACTATTTATTTTATTTTCATTTCTTATATAACTTTATATTTCTTTTTTATGTTTTACATTTTATTCTAAGATTCCCATTGTAACACTTTTGTCACCCCTTTTTGATTATGCCTACTTCATCATTCCACACTATGAAACAGTTTTTATTATTTATCTCTTAGTTCTTAGTCATTATTCTAACAATTTCATTTTACTTTATGTTTATCTATTTTATTTTTCTAATAATTTTTTTTATTTTATTTTTTTTATTTTTTAATATCTTTTTTACCATCATTACTTATGTTTCTCATACCTTGTTATCTGGTTATTTTCTTAGCCCTGATGAAGGCCTGAACTTCAGGTCGAAACGTCGGCATATGTAAAAAATAAATATTATAATTTATTTTTGCCTTCCTTTTTGACTGAACACCCCAACTATTCTTCTCTTCATTATCCACGACAGTCAACCAATTACCAATTATGTACTAATCCTTTACTAAAGGTAAAACTAAATAGTAAAATAAAATAAACTTCCCAGGGGAAAAATACATGTGATTTGCTACTCAAACAAAATATTTGATAATGAGAGCACCAACAATTGTTTAATCAGTAAGTAATTACTAAAATTCACCAATTAGCGACTAGCACTGTAACTTATAACTTGCACCATGCGGTCGTTAAGCTCTCTAAAGGATCGGTTGAATCGGCCCGCGAAGATGGATTGCCCAAGACGTAGGTAGGGGTAGGGCTGGAGTGAGATGTACTGGAGAAGTGGAAACGAAGTTTATCGACTTTAACACACTTAAGAGGTTAACAATACTTAGCATTCATGATATTAATACACCTATTACCAGCCAGTAGAAACATGTTATCTGTTAGTGCAGGTATGTCCGGACTTATCTTGTTTTTGACACCAATGTTAATTAATGCATACTTCCTTCGAGGCGAAAACAAGGCTTGGACTCGCTAATTTATTCAATGCCTAATAACGGTGGGCTCATCTGTTTTCTTATTTAATTTCATTTGGCTTGAATCTGAAAATATTTGAGTCTGGACTTTTCTGTTCCTTGCATCAAGATTTATTATGTTATTTTTTTTTTTAATGTGGTACTAAATGCGAATTATTACAGACAAATTACTAATGACTATTAAGCAACCAGTCACGTTGGCGACCACCCCGTGGCCACACCCCGGCGGACCAACCGACCAATCATGTCCTTCCTTACGTAACCCACGGAGTGGAACCCTTCCTCATGCGGGCAGCATGCGTTTTACTTTCAGCGGAAGTCATTAATGATGTTAATGCTCTGGCAATTATATAATGATGACCTATGCAGATGGCGGCCAGTCAACTGCTACTGCTCAAATACTCTCATGGTGTCAATATTTATTTTGGAGGGGAGCGGTGGTCCAACGAACCAAGGTTGGAGTTAAGTCCCGTTCGCGAAATTTAATAACAAAAAGAAAAAGAAAAAAAAATATGAATATATTTTTCTTTATTTATTCATTAAATTTGCAATTGTATAAATTAAATATATATGCAGTAAATGTGTACAGAGAAATACAATATCATGAAAAGAATTGTAGAGAATCTACCAAATGGTAGATTCTACATTCTAATAAAGTATCTACATTCTAAGTATCGGGTAACGAAGAGTAAGCAAGGTTAGAAACGAGAGGATTAGGATGGTTGACAGCTGTTACACGTTCTGATGGAATTTGGAAAAAATTTCCAAAGTAGAGATAGGTAAACCTTTCCAACCATTCCTATTGATTAAATAATAACCTATATTTTAAGATCGATGATTTGATGTTTGATAATAAATTAACAGGTAATGAATTATAATTATGAACTAGAATAAAAACAATAATAACAAACAAGGATAAAAGTGAAAATGATCATATTATAATAATAAAAAAAAATTGTTCCGTAAAACATGAATGAAAATTGTCGATCCTTGACCTCCTAATGCATCTTAATCTTAACTAATTTTGGGAAAATGCCATATTACAGACTGTATACTTGAGTGTTCTTTTAGTTATTCTTAACTTTTCTCCAGCCTTGAACCAAACCATGCCATTCATTTTTGAGACATTTTAAAACAACATACTAAATTAAGAGAACAATGCTTTCATGTACAATCACATTACAGTTAGGTTATATACCCTAACTGTAACAATTCACAAGTAGCTGTCAACAAGTGTGATACTGAACCTAGCAAATGATAGTATTAAATGTCATCTTAACTACTAGTTCTAACAGTCATCAAACAAAACGTGATAGTGCGAAAGTACTATCAAGATTGTATATGGCAAAGTTTACACGATGGAAGCCACTGTCATGACAGAGAGACCGGCTAAAGTCAACTCCTGCCTCGTCTCAAACTGCCACAGCCTGATGTCCTCTTCGACCAGTCACTTCCTGCTTCACAGTTCGCTGGTCAGGAGACAAGAACACTGCGCGTGCTAGCGCACTCAAAGCCTAGTCTAAAACTCCTTCACTTCTACAGAACAACTCTATCTATCGAGCTTACATCTTCTGTAAATCAATCTATTTTAATATATAAAACGATAGTTTTTCGCAGAGTAGATCCCTTTTTCGGTATTTTGAAGAATGAAGTATCAAAGGGAAGGGAAATTCATTGAGAAGATATGAAATATTATATTTATATTAATAAAGCAAATAAAGTTAGTCGATTGTTCTACGACTCATAGGTGATAAATATTCAGGACGTAGGCTTTTTTAAATAAAAATTATTAATATTTTTTTAAAATACATTTATATATATATATATATATATATATATATATTATATATATATATATATATATATATATATGAATTATATATTATATATGTTTTTATGAAAATATTAGAAGCAATCAGTAGATTCCCTTATTTTAAATGTAAATTTTATTAAGGTAACTGACTACATATCGACAGCACTAGAGCGAAAACTATATGCAACCGGAGTATTTCTGGATGTCGCCCAACCTTTCGACAAAGTATGGCATCAGGGGCTTCTCTTCAAACTCAAGACCATACTTCCACCAACCTACTACTTAATTCTTCACTCCTTTCTCTCAGACAGATTTTTCTCCGTTCGGCATGGTTCAGGTCTGTCCTCAATTCGACCTATCTTAGCTGGCGTACCTCAGGGGTCAATCTTAGCCCCACTACTGTACATAACATACACACATGACATTCCTCAAAGTATCCACACACTTACAGCAACCTACGCAGACGACACTGCTATCATTACTAGACACGATAATCCTACACAGGCATCACTTAACCTACAACATCACTTACAAAAAATTAACGATTGGTGTAAACTATGGAAAACTCAAATAAATTATCAAAAGTCACAACACATTACATTTACTCTAAGACTAGAAAAATGCCCTGCTGTATACTTAAACAACATACCGATTCCACAAACAGATAGAGTACAATACCTAGGCCTGACGTTTGACAGAAGAATGACATGGGGTCCACATGTAAAGAAAAAACGTGCATCATTAAATCACAGATTAAAACTATTGCATTCATTACTAAGACGACATTCTAAATTAAAAACAAGACATAAATTAAGTATTTATACATACCTTTCAGTCTAAGATACTACGACTAATTACCCAAGCACCCTGGTACGTGAATAATAACACTTTACATACTGACTTACACATGCCAACGATCAATGAACACATACGAACTTACTACAAACGATTCCATAATAAATTACATGGACACTCCAACCAGCTAATTAATGAAATGGCCACGACTATTATGCCAGAGAACTCCAGAAGACGACTGAAAAGGGTCTGGATGAGGGACCTACTTACGTAATTGTATGTAAGTAAAAAGCCATGGAAAGGATGCCGCTGGGTATTGCTTTTCCTCATGCCTATCAAGCCATTTTATTTATTTATTTTTTTTTTTATTATTTATTTTTTTTTTTTTCTCATGACTCTGCCAGCACATCTGCTGATTGTCAATAGTTATAATTGACAGGTGCGGATAAATATATGTAAGTGCAAAAAAAAAAAAAAATTATTAAGAAACATTAGAAACATTTGTCATTGATAAATACATATAGATTATAGCGCCCCTCCTCAGCCTCTACTGGTTCTTAATACCAGTAATGCGAGTGGGGAGAAAGGCTTGGCTCGGAATTCTGAATGAATGGATTCTGTAAATATATGCTGGTGTTTTAGTTGTTATTTTGATTAGTTTAGTTCTTTTATTTATATACATTTACTTTTATTATTATTAGTTTCTGTATTATTTATTGTAAATAGAGTGTGAGTGTGCTCTCTGAACACTATTATAAATGTCCTTGATTGTGAGAGAATGTAATATTTCTGAATAAATAAAAATAAAATGAAATAAATACATATCAATTCCTACGACGATAACTGGGAGAAAAGAGCAATTTCATAACCACGTTACGAGAAAAATATATTAAAGATCATTACTATAAGTTTTTCATGTTTAAAATGAAATGTGTTTTTAGGCAAATATGATTATTACAATAAATCTCATCACACAGAAAACAAGAAATAAAAGCTTTAATTGTAGTAATTTTTGTAGAAAACATGGGTACTTTAAGGTGACTGGATAGGAAATCACAACATTTCTTTACACAAATTAGGATGAATATCAAAAGTTTTCTTAATAAACCTAAACTTAATTAATATGGATTTACAGCTTATTAAATGAGGAAGTTTTTGCAGAATTGGGGTAAATGTAGTACAGCTAAAGAGTTATAAAAAAAAAACACACAAATAATTTATGACTTTTTAAAACAAAACATAGCTATCTTGGGTGATAAATAGTCAGCAGGCAATCATTGTGAATATTTTTTATTGTGCCAACGTTTCAACCCAAGCATGTCGATCATCATCAGGGCTTTAGTGTTTGAAATATCAGGAGAGTGAGCAGAATGAACTGTAGAAGATGGCGAATAAGCAGAGTGCGAGCATGTAGAGCTTGAGATGGAGCAGAATGACATGTTTATCTTGATGTGAGCTGTGAGATGTTGTCAGCGTACGAATTCAAACCGTGGTACCAATAAACAATAATCATAATGATTGCGTACTGACTATTTATTACCTACGATATGTGGAACAATCTACTAACATCCTTCAATAATTCATAAAATTGGATCATTCATCAACATCAAGGGTACACGTCGCCGCTGAAATCGATTAGAGATACGAGTTCTAAGTACACTGAAAACACCATCTCAAAACACATATCAAGAGAAACATGTCGTGCTTATCTGACTGACAAATTCGGTAAAAATGAGCGTTGGTTGATCGCGGTTTAATACCTTACTTCGTACCCAAATTACAAGGTTTATGTACTCGTTCGAGGCACAATTTAATTTTCTTCAATTTATTAATGAATAAATTCTTTTCTTTATTGCATCGTTTAGGAGTTATTGGCGAAAAAACAAAAAAATGTCGAAAAAAACTGACTTTTATTGCTGTAAAAAGTTTTCCCTTTGTGGTCCGCGTAAGCAATTTTGTTTTTTATATGTCCAAATCTATATATAGAAGTTTCAAAAATTTGCTCACATTTTTCGCAATGGATTTTCCGTTTCGATACTCAAATTACTGGCCTAATATTCTTTAAATCAGCCGCTATTTTTTAAAGCAGCGGCTCTAGAACGGGGGACAAGGTTCGTTTTACTTAGAATAACATATACTTTCGAAATTTACATTCAAACCTTCGACTGTGATCAGGTCGATTTTTGGGCCTGGCTCCAGGGCTATCTTCTTATTTACCATTTTCTTCTACGTCATTCTAAGCCACAGACACTTCAAACACTAAAACAGATTCCATGACGATGACCTACATGCTTGGGCTGAAACGTCGGCACCAATAAAAAATATTGAAAATGACTGCATCCTGACTATTTATTACCCATGATATGTGAAACAATCAACAAACTCCCTTCAATAATTCATAAAACTTAGCTATGTCTGTTCGCCCAACAGTCCTCTTTAAATAGTTTTAACAATGTTCAACTCTAATTTCGATTAAAGTAAATTTTGTCTAATTTACTAGATTTAGTTACTTAAATCAAATATTTTTAAATTAAATCGCTTCCTATGCAACAAAAAACGTAACTTTCTTAAAAAAAAAACACAATTTAAATTTCCTGCTTCCTGCTGGAAATTGGGTAATTGTTTAAATGAACTTATGTATATGTATATATATATATATATATATATATATATATATATATATATATATATATATATATTATTTATCTTTTTAATTGACCAATCCTATTAGTTATGGTTCCTCTAAGAGGCTGGGTGACCCGTGGACGAAGGGGGAACCCTGTGACATCACCTGCCAACCAAGGTGAACCAGGTACCATCAGATCGCCCCACCTTCGGCATACCTGCCTAGCAGCCACGTCACGGCTGGGCTAAACCAGGGGTTTAAAGCAGATTTATCCTCCTCCGTTATAGAATAATATTCAATTCTAGACTTATATACCTCATCACTATTATATATATATATATATATATATATATATATATATATATATATATATATATATATATATATATCATATCTTCTCTATTCATATCTACTAAAAAATGAACCAATTATATTTCAGAGATGGGTAATTAGTCGATACAAGAACTGAGAAATGATTTCCGCAAACCCTCAGTTCTTGCCTCGACTACCAAACAATAGATAACTGTTAAGAATCTATTTATTAAACTCTATTTCTATATATATTTACCATTTTGGTTTATTATTATTTAAATGTGTTGTTTATTCCACACTTCTTATTTATTTAATTGTTTTTGTAATTTAAACTACTTACTCGTTTTTTTTAATTTTAATTTTTGATATGACCTAGGACTCCACCTGGACAAACATCTAACTTGGAATTCTCATACCAGACTGAAACGACAAGAAAGAGCTCGACATTTCCGACTACTGCAGCACTTACTAGACAAACGCTCTAAGCTTCCAATTAATTACAAAAGACTGATTTACATGACTACAATAAGCCTTATTTGTACTTAAGCGGTTGAGCTATGGGGCACCACTAAACCATCGAATTCCTCTCGTATCCAATCCTTACAATCCAAAATCCTTCGTAAAATTCTCAATGCTCCCTACTTTGTTACAAATAAAACCATCCATAATGACCTTAATGTTCCTTATGTATCAGATTTGGCCCAATCCAGATATCTGTCTTTCCATAATAAACTTCATATCCATCCCAACCCTCTTGTCTCTAACCTTGCTTCCTATTCAATTCCTGATAACCCTAAGAGGCATCTGAAAAGAAGATGGCCACGTGATCTCCTAATATAGACATATTATTAGAGTGGTACCAATGGGCAGTTTCTTAACCTGTGTTTCATGTCATTATATCCATGTTATATATCATATAAATAAATTAATAAATAAATTTCTCATAAGCAATACTTACATTTTTTATTCATTCATATCAAAAATCATTTTCTTAACATATTTCAATGTTTTAACTATTTGTATACTAGTGTATTACTATTGTCTTGTTACTGTTATGCTGTACTTTTAATACTATTACACTTTAATACTTTATTATTTTACTGATGTTATTTTATATTTTGTAATTTTTAGCCCAGAGGATGACCCACATGCTTGGATAGAAACGTCGGCAAACCGAATAAAAATTCTTGACTGTTAATCTTGGCAATTTGGCTTCGTTCAAATTAATATATATATGAAGACAAAGGAACAATATGTAATACAAAAAAGTTTATAATAAAAAAAACAACCCCTTGTTAATTTATTTCACACAACCAGTAGAAAAAAAACAAAGAAATTTTCCGGTTACTTATGAATTAAATTATTTCATTTTTCCATAGGATATCAAATTAGTAATGAAACTTGGAAAAAAAAAATTGTCCACTCTATATTTCTATACTGTATATATATGCCAGTAGAATTTTAAAATGCGGACGCTCTTGAAATTAAACTTTGGAAAGCAGGAGATCGATTTATTTGACCTCAAAAAGAAGCATGTTTTGCTCGGTCTAAGATCGAAGCCATCTTACGTTACAGTATCAATGGCGCATTGGCAAGAACCTTCAGATATGGGTCTAATATTTGTTGGCCTAATATCACCAAAAAAAAGCATGATCGAAATAGGTGACCCCACGTCTCATTAATTGTGATTGTAATGGTAGAAGGATTTTTTTTTTTCAATTTGCTTTCCATTTAATTTTTTTTTATCCTTGATAAACCATGTTAAATTTTTAAGTCCTGATAATTTCAGACTAAAATTTTTAAGTTTAACACTCGAGAAAAACCAAAATAGCCGATTTAACTTAAAAATAATATAATGAAGAGAAGAATAGTTGAGGTGGTCAGTCAAAAAGGAAGGCAAAAATAAATGATAATATTTATTTTTACATATGCCTTTATTATACATATTTATTTTTACATATTCTTTCTTATTTCAGCTTTCTCAATTTCTTCCCTCCTTCCTTTCATTCCTTTTCTCTGTTTTTAACTCTTTATTATATTATACATTGTCTGTACATCTTGAAAGACTTAACAATATCTCAATTTTCTATCTAACTACTCCATTCTCATTTTCATTTCTTATATAACTTCATATTTCTTTTTTATGTTTTACATTCTATTCTAAGATTACCATTGTAATACTTATGTCACCCTTTTTGATTATGCCTACTTCATCATTCCACACTTTGTAACGGTTATTATTATTTATCTCTTAGTTCTTAGTCATTATTCTAACAATTTCATTTTACTTTATATTTATTTATTTTATTTTTTTATTATTTTTTTATTTTATTTTTTTTTACCATCACTACCTATGTTTCTCATACCTTGTTATCTGGTTATTTTCTTAGCCCTGATGAAGGCCTGAACTTCAGGTCGAAACGTCGGCATATGTAAAAATAAATATTATCATTTATTTTTGCCTTCCTTTTTGACTGACCATCCCAACTATTCTTCTCTTCATTATCCACGACAGTCAACCAATTACCAATTATAAAAATAATATAATATAAATAATATTGTTAATTTTAATACATTTTAGATTTAAGGATGAGAGAAATGAGGTCACTGGGAGTTGGGGACATAACAGAGGAAGGAAATGCTTAATTGAGGGAGCGCCGATTAAAATGGCTGTCCATTAGAAATCGGTCATTTCCTCTTAAAAGTCGCTCACTGCTATGCCGTTTATATCCGCATTATAATAAGTATAAACCGTTTATATACAATAAACAGGTAATTTACTTCATCATTTGAAGCATGATATTGAATAAATTATAGAATATTCCAAAACTACAAAAAAAAAACTCGGAATTAACTAAGATCAATAGGTAACTTGGAGTAAAAATGTTTCAAAAATCACCCGAAAATCTATCTTAATATTTACACATTACCAAAGATTTCGTTATTCGTTTTCTCAAAAGAATACCGCATCGTCTAGTATCCTCCTTATAAAATGATTTTTTGATATAAATGAATGAAAAGTATTGTATATCAAAAGTAAAAATAAAAAAAAAAACAAGTAATTAGTGTAAATAACAAAAACAATTAAATAAATAAGAATTGAGGAATAAACAACATATTTAAATAAAAATGAACAAATATGGTAAAAATATATAGAAATAGAGTTTAATAAATAGATTCTTAACAGTTATCTATTGTTTGGGAGTCGAGACAAGAGGGTTTGCGGATATCAGTTCTCAGTTCTTGTATCGATTAATTACCCATGTCTACAATATAAATTAATTGCTTAATTTTTTAGTATATATGAATAGCATACTGCAGTTTGACTATGGATGTCCAGCTAGTAGATATAGGATGGCAGACCATATAAGTGAGGAGGAATGAAAAAGTATTCTAGAGTAACCAAGGAATCTTTCCGCACGATTTATATTATAGCTAGAAAACGATAATTTTAGAGATTTAAAATGGTTTTTACTTATGTATATATATATATTTTTTTTTCTTTACTCTTTTGTTCTTTTTTCTTATTCTTTTGTTATTACTTTATTTATTTATATTTTTGTATATACAGTATGAATGCAATCTCTGAACTCTATTATAAGTGTCCTTAAACTGTGACAAATTGTAATATTTCTGAATAAAGTGTTTTAATAAAAATGGTTTACTTCTAGTTAAAATTGCTAAATCACAAGTTGTAACGTCTCTATCCGTCGACTAACCAATGTCGGAGTTTTAAACTAAGCCTTCAACTCCCTGGGAAGCATTCACCACCACGTGCATGGCTAGGCTGAGTTTTAATTTATGTATTTATTTATTTAATGAAAAATTGAAACAAATAGAGATAAAGTGAAGTGAGAGAAAGGGAAATTAAATGTTAAAAAAAGAAGCATGTACAATGAAAGGCAGGGAAAAAAAATGTATATATACATATATATACAATCTCCTACAATTCAAATCATTTATCCACACCCTCTCCACAAGATCTCGTCCTTCTGACCTTTACACTCCTTTCCACAGATCTGTATCATTTAAACATTCCTTCGTTGTCCGTTCCACCGCATTCTGGAATTCCATCCCACTAAAAATCCGCCATGCATCATCCTTATCCACCTTTAAAACCCTCTTATTCCAATTCCTCTTCACAATCCAATCAGACGCTGGTTAAATACATACTATGTTATAAGGATTTAATTTTCTTTAGACATTATTTTTTTCTCTAATTTTTTATTGTTTTATTCTGTGTTGAACGTGAATTTTCATCACCACTCACTAAGCATTGTGAGTAGATAAAATTTGTTTTCCTTAAGTTCTAATTTGTTATTCATGGAATGTATTTCAGTGAAATGTATTTTATTTCTAATCATCTTCAACATACTTCTCGCTATGTGTATATATATACTTTATTTTATTTTCTCTTCTCCTAATCTTTACGCATAATCACTCATATATCTTAGGGAACATATGTATATCATTATTTGTTTTTTTTATATATTTTTTTGTTTTATTTTTTACAATTTCTTTCCCTACATATTAACAGTTATTATTATTTTTTTAAATTTTTATATTCCATCACTACAATGCTTTACCTATAAAATAGATTTTACTTTCCTTTATAATGTCATTCAGTGATTATTATGCAATTATTTTAGCTCCAATATTGTAGTACTGAACCCCTATTACCCAACTGTCCTCGTTAATTTATCCTAAGAGCTTAATTAATACTTAATGTATTACATTTTGTCATTATTCATTGTAATAAGTCTTTTGACCAGATTTGTAGTTAATATATATGAACAATAATGTTATTCTAAAGGGACCTAGTCCCAGAATAAAGATGGTTTTTCTATTTCTATTTCTATATATATTTTATTAATATAAACCAACCACTTCTGTAAAGTTATATAAAAGTTCATTTATTGTCCTAAGGATTAACGAGTATGCTTTGTATATAACAACTCAATATAATTGGGCAGCAATTTTTTATATTTTATATAAAAATAGAGTGTTTCTCTCTCTTAAACTTTCAATGACTTTTACAAAAGTTATCTACATCTATAGTAAATAACTGTCAATTTAATGAAAGAATAAACGTAGTACGAAAACAATCATATTATAAAAAAAACATCAACAACACGAATATATTCAGCAATTTCCGCAAGCTTCTTTTAATTTGTGCCGAAAAATCGACAGCAAACCGGATCATTCACAAACGCAGAGAAGCTTCGCGAAGCAAACCCTCCATTTACATGTCCGTTTTCCTATTAAAACCCGATTTAAGCAGTATCGGAACAAAAATGTCCAAAGTGCATGTTAATGTTCAAAATGCTAGGCAGTATATGCACAAACCGCTGCCATCATGAAATAGATTAACGGAAGTGCTAACGACGCAGAGTGCAAGCAATTAGCGAACACGAAGCAGCGCCGCCAACCGCAACAAGTTGTCCCTAAGAGCTCAGACCTGCTCCACTTCCGTTCGGATCTCGTGTACTTCTACTTCCGCGGCCGTCCAATTACCTCCATGTCCACTTATTAACATGTCTAGGGAAAATTAACAGTTGCCTATCTTCCTCTGTTTACCATAGGATTAATGTCCAGCTATGTTGAAGGTAATGTAATTAAAAATTAGAATTAGCAATCACGTACCGATTAGCGGATAGAGGGGAGGAGAACGGTAAGCGGGTATTCTTCCCTCCTCCCCCCTCCCTCGGTAAGGAGACAAAAAAAAATATTTTGTTAAAAGTAACTAAAGAACCCAAATACGAGACCGAGACGATTCTTGGTCTTGCAAACTCAGTCTTGCAGTTACTTATTAGCTTATTACTATAGAGATATTACTGTAATTTTTTAGATAAGAGAAACCTAACTAAGCCCGAATAAAAAATTAGAGGAGTTAAATGCAAAAATATATTTGTTATACCAATTATTAACATACAGTAACTAAGATTGTCAAGTATGAGTAACTATTTTGCCTTAATTTATATTAAAACAAGTCCTGGTCTTGGTCTTGCAACAGTTAAGCGGCCTTGGTATTGGTCTTGCAAAGTAGAAGATCAAGACCGATTTTGTGCAACAATAACCGTCACTATTGTTATTATGATTTTAATTGAAAAGTGAATTGTTATAAGTTAATAATTTTTATTTATGCTTTGTTCTCAAAAACAACAATTAATTAAAAAATAAATTGAATATTAACATTAAAAAATTGTGCGCCGATATACTCCCAAGTGTCTCACCACTACACTGAGTTAAAGTGGCTCTTACCCTCCATTCGAAGACAATATTTCCTAGGTACGTTCCTCTATCATATCATCAACAACCATTGTCCTTCCTACGCCTACAACCTTCTCCAATTCAAGTCCTTAGTCCACTCCTTTTCCACAAGATCTCGATCTTTCGACCTTTACATTCCTTCTCACAGATCTGCCTCGTTCCAAAACTCGTTTATTAATAAACTCGCTCTGTTAATTTCTGGAATTCCCTTCTTACCACAATTCGACATTCTCCTTCCCTATCTACATTTATAACCCTCCTATTCCAATTTCTATCCCCAAAACAATCAGATATCCCCCGTTAACCTTTTATTTAAATTTACATATTATTCAAAATGATTCACATAATGATATATTTATATATAATTCATCACTTGAATACTTACTATCAGATTCATCTTATTTTTCTGCAGAAACACAGAGTTTATTGCTAAGAAGAATGTAATGTATTTTTTATTTATTTTGTTCTAAAACTGTATATTTATGTTTTACCACTGGACATAGTTTTAAGTATCTTGGCATGGTTTCAAGTGTTTTGTATATAGATTTTTTTTTATTTTGTACATAGTATGTTTAATTAATATTTTGTTTACTTTTTTCTCTTTATTTTAACCTTTTATGTATGTTTTTACTTAGGCGAGATATAATACTTTAATTTTGTACTTTTTTGTTATTCTAAAGAGACTTCGTCCCAGAATAAAATTATTTTCTATTCTATTCTAAAAAAATTCTTCATTTATTGGCGAAATAGCTGAATATTGTAACTGAAAGTATTTGACAAAATACTATACGAAATAAAAAACCTAAAATGTACATTATATATATAAACATCTTTTGGTATGAAATTCACCTGTTTCGCAAGTGCGCCCTCTCCCCGCCCCCTAAAAAATTCCTGAATCCGCCATTGCAAAGACCTAAGACTCTAACTAACTAATCTATCAAAATAGCTGCATTTTGTCAGCCATTATTGTCCTAGATGGCTTACAAAAATATTTGGCCGTTTGACGCGACCTTCTTCCCCAACATATGAAAATAACGAGGTCATATAAGTCCAACGGCCCAATATTTTAATAGGCCACATTTTTCTAGATTTTGTGGTGAAAAGATCTTACGATTCAAGCGGAAAGCAAATGAGTATTAATGACTTTTTTGCTTCATTGTTAAATTTATTAATTTAACTAGGAAATGCCCCATTTCTAAAAATTTGTTGTTAGTTCAGATGAAGTTATTCACGAAGTTGAAAATTTAGGAGTAAAATTGATATTTCCACCAATATCATTTATATATACTCCAAGCTCGACGATCCCAGACGTTATGAACTTCAGAAAACACGAACACATTAGCAAATCAATCAGAAAAAAAACTCAGAATCGTGTGATTTTCAAAGAACTAAACCATCACGAAGGTTGGAGAGTGGTGTATATACAAACCAAGGTTCTGGGGTTTTCCCATTATACGGATCTATCATCATGTATTTTTGTTTAATAACGTGAAAATAATGGTTGATTACATCTGAAATCATCTGTTCTTCCTTCGTCAAAACTATTATATAAAAGGACAGCCATATTTCCGTTTGTAACAGCTAACTTACTAAACATATAATAAAGGAAAGTATTGCAATCGTGAAAATTTTCTAATCTTAGATTTCAACGAAAATACACGTTTTGAGGTGTTCAGAAGTGGCACTTTACATCATGGTCTAAACAAATTTTTAAAATTTTCTCGAAAACGGCTTCAACGATTTTGATTAAATTCATTATACCAGAGTAAAATTAATCATTTTTAAATAAAATGTATTTTTTATTCTGATTGATGTTCTCTGACAGGGCTTATATGGCTAATTTGCAATATCATCTTCCTCTAAAGTTCCTTTAATTTTTTTTTATTTGAAACATTTGACCATTTCATATTAATTTCTAATATGATAACTGACTAAAGGAGAAATAATAGATCGTAACGGAGAATAGTTGTAATTGGGGAGCCAAAGGAATACGAACGCATCCGAGCTCGCCCGAAAGATTAGAACACGCTTCCATACTTAACATGAGCGTAATATAATAATATATTCTATAAATATACAAATGCGGTTTTCATAAATGCTATTGTTGGTATTATTTAATATATAATTGTGTAGATTACAGCGATATAAATATTAAAATTCCTATATATTAGGGTATTCATACCAATAAAAATACCCATAATGTAATATAAATAAATATAGCTTCTATAATTTTTACTTTCTCTTCCCCTTTGTCTGAAAAAACCTAAGTCTGCTAAGAAGAGGGTGGTGGTAAGTAAAAGTAGTGTGATGCACCGCACCAGATATTTTTTTTCAAGAACACTTCACCAATTCGTTTACCAAATACATAATATATAACTACCAGTACCTGTACCAAAGAACAGAGCTGGCTAAAGGTTAGGCGGCGTGCCTGCAGCCTTCGTTGGCCGCTCCGGTCAGATTAATACTTTGAGTCTTTTTAGAACCGGTTTCACTTCTCAGTTGTGAGTTCTCTTCCAGCCTTCTTCATCTGCCACCGCCTGCTGGGTATCTTTTAACCTCCTGTCTTTGAGGTAGGGAGGTGTAAGCAGAAGAAGGAGGTATAAGAGAGGAGATATAAGGAAGTACATGGTAAGTTTTGAAAAAATTGAAGAAAAAAAAAATCTATTTCTAAATGATGAAAAATCCACTAAATGTAACCTCCCAATAACCTAATTTTGTCATGTATTTTATCATATCGTCACACCATGAACATTCTATCTACATTAATGTCGGTTTTCGTTTATAAGACAATCCTGAAACCAATATGGACCTACAAACTGGAATATTGGAGGACAGTGATTTTTTTCATCATTAACCACAGCCAATCCTTTAAGTCGAAATTTCAGCCAATGCTCCATTCCATGTAATCAACAAAACCCTATACCATGGTCTTAACAACCGATTTATCATAGACCTTATCCCAGAAAAAATTATCAAAATTTCACCAGAACCTTATTTTAACCAATATTAAGGAAGCAGTTGAAAAAAAAACAAATAAACTCTTCTCTCTTTTGTTTCCTGTGCCAGATTATTAATTGATATTTTAGCATGTGCATGTACTCTTACATCTTATATCTCTTGTATCTTGACTATCTTTTCTTGATGTTTAGATGTGGCATGCCATAATATTGAATATAGAATAAGTATCTTTTTTTGTTATTTTTATTACCTTAAATATCTTCCTATTTATCTTTAATTGTATGTAATAATTATGTATAAATTCTCTCTTTTTTTCTTTTCTTTTATTTCTTTTTCTTGTAAATTGAATTAATTCTGTAAATATTTCTTTCTGTAAATAGATCTCTTAACCTTTTTTGCTGCTTTATAAAAATATCCAATCTAACCCTTTCTCACCTGAGCTAGCATGGTAGAGTAAATATTTAATGATGGCCAAATAATGAGTAAGTACCTTATATTTTCTAGATTCATCTCTTTAGAGATGTAAGCCAGGCGCCCAACAAATAAAAATTCCTATGGAAAATTATATTTACTAAAAATTATTTTATTATGATTTTACTTTATCCTTTTTTTGGTCATAGTATCATCCAAATCCACTTGTACAATCCCTATCAAGCATTATCATCCCTATAATTCTCCAAGAAGGTTGAAACGGCAGAGGCCCCGCGACCTTTTGTAGTCTTTATATATTGGAGTTCTGGCAATGGTGAGATTCTTCACTCAACACATTTGGCTATTTGGCTAGTATTTGGCTAAAGCGCACTCGATCAATCTCCGCTGGCTTTAGTACGTATACTGTAATATACGATATACTGTAAGTGAGGATAATGTTCAGCATTTCATCCTCTTTGTAATGGGCTATTATTCAAAATTGTATCTTAACGCGACGCCGTGTTAGAGAGGTAAAAAGGAAAAGATATTGTCGAAAACCAAATAATAACGAGTTTTATGGAAAAAATGGGTTAAAATATCTCAGAAACTAAAAATCGAGAAAAATGTTCAGCACTTCATCCTTTTTATAATCAGCTATTAATTATATTTTATATTTCATATTATTAATTTCACCTTGTTCATGTTGTCAATTCTATCGTACGGTCTAAAGCACACAATTTAATTTTTTATTTTAATGAAGTTCAAAGCGCTCCTAATAGGCAAAAAAATATTTTCAGTTATTTAATGACATTATTTTCTTTGATTTATCTGTTCGAAGAAGAATACAGGAATTATATAGGTATAATTCATTTAATCATATTTATTTCTTGTTGAATTGAAAAACAATTTTATCTTTGAACAAGAATAATATTAAGGTGGTTTTGGCAAAGATACTTTGTGCTAGAGCTTTAGAAACTAATATGAGACTTGAGCCCTGAAGGGAACAAAGCAAATTGGATAAGAGAAGCCCCCCCTCCCCTGATATAAGGCAAACAGCATCAGATACAGAACAAAGGCGCCCCCCTCAGGGAATTTGCTAGTCCCTTTCTTGCTTGGCAAAACCGGGAACCAGCTCCTCCCTAATAGGATTTAATATTCAATTAGCTGTGTTCCTTTGATAAGAGATACAGTGGCGTTGTTGAATCAGCAAACGTGTGGATAAAAGGTTCTGCAAACAATAATTAACAACAAACTTACTCGTGTATTCTCTTTGTCAAACGGGACAGGTTCTTGCCAATTCCTTATTTATTAATCTCTCGGAAGATGTACATTAACACGTTTTCGTATTAGAATTTAGGAACGAACAATAAACGTTTTTATTTATGATAAGATATATTGGTTGAATTATCTTCAATGGAAAATCGAAAGAAAAAAAAATTATATATAATAGGACATTTTATTTTAAGAAAAAAAGAACTAAGACAGTAGAGTCAATCCATTTAAAATGACCAGATTTGAATTAATTTTGTTGCTCAACATTTTTGATTTGTATATTCTTTTTTATCAGTTATTCCATATTTATTTAAGAATTCAAAGCCGTAGTAAAAAAAAATTTAAGGCTCACAGTTTATTCTCGGTGACCATTTTCAAGTTTCTTTTCGACTGAAAACATGTTTTGTGAAAATGTCTGTAACTCTGCTTATTTTGTAGATAGGCTAAATAAAAACTGAAATAATTTAGAGTGTTTCTTCTACATTTCTATTGATCAATACATCATGTAAAAAGAAAGGAAAGTTGTCTAAAAAAAATCACGAAAATAAAAAAAGTTACAAAGTAATTTCTTCATATGTAGTCGTACCACTGTCGTAGTGCAATACTGTACCTCTTGCTGATAAACTTTCAATTTGAACTCTGGAATAAATATGGGATAATTGGTAAAAAAAATCAAAAATGGATTGATCTAAAACGTTAATTTATTATAAAACCTGTTGATAGAATAATAACATTTTGGAGTCAAGTTTTCAAAAACCAAAGCAAAAAATATCGACAGTGCACTAAAACATATGTCAAGTTTAGCTGTGTAGTAACGTATGTGTAGTTTAACACTCATTATCTCTGGACCAAATCGTACGATTACTTCTTTTTTTTAAAAAAGGATTTTCAATAGTTTTAAAATAAGAATGCACATAATAAAAGTGGGTAAATTTTAAGTTACTCGCAAATAAAATTCTACATTCATCATTGGGGAAGTACGTTACATACATAAATTTCAAGAGCTTCGAGGAGACTTTGGACAAGTTTCACTAAAATCTCTATAGCCTTTCGGGCTACGGGTATTTAGGATCACCCCGGAGTGACCTTTGAATTTGAAACCAAATCTCATAAAAGCTCAAATTCTGGAAAAGGTTATTTTCTTGATCGATTACTAAGGTCCATTATCATTGAAAATAATAATAAAAAAAAAAAGAACCAAACCAAATAAAGTTTATTTTTTATCAATCTTTTAATATTAATAAGGCTTAGCGAACCCGAAGGTTCAATGTTGATACCACCAATCGATGTCTACATTCCTCCATGCCTCAGGCGTCATTTAAATCCAATTCCTGCCAAATCAGCCTTCACGCAATCTTCCCACCTTCGCTTCGGTTTATCCCTAGGAGATTTACCAGTCGACTGCAATGTAATATGTTGATATAAAGTAAAATTTGAGGATAGTATAAAATATAGAGGAGAGTAGAGTAACTCAGTGGTAGAGCATTGAGATCAAAAACTCAACGTTCCGGGTTCGAGGCAGGTAGTTATTTATCCTGTTTTATTAGCCGTGGATCGATCCTGAGGGGGAGAGACCCTCTAGAATCACCCCCAGCTTATAAAACTGATCTTTTTCTTTTATTTTTATAACATGTAGAAAAAAAAACAACAGATTTATGACGAAAAGTAAAATATAGCTGCTAGAAAGCTTTAACATTTTCCAAGACCATATAATGTAAATGTAAATTTGCTGACATGACGCTCGGACTATCTATTAAAGTTGATATTCAGGATTTAATGTAACGCTTACAACCGCAGAAACACAAACGAAGCTGAGGAGTTGAGTTGAGCAAGAACGCGGTTCAGCCGGCGGGTAGAAGAAACCAGTTTTTGCGAAACTGTTACACAAGCAACGATTGCCAACAATGGTATCTTAGTAAAAATACTTTGAAAATAGTTATATTTAACGTTCCTGAAAAGTAACAGTTAAACAAAAAAAGAAACAAATGTTCCTCAAAACTACTTCACAGGTGTCACACTAAGAGACCAGTGTTGTATCAGTTCAAGTTCTTTCAGAACCGGTTCTGCCCAGCCTGGTAAGGGGTAACAGTTCCACTCTTCATACGATTTTCAATATGTCTACTAATAGATTTTTTTAGACAACTATAATCTCGCATAGATCCCATTCTAGTGTGGAAGAAAAAAATAAAGAAAGAAACGAACATGAGAGAAAAAAATCTTCTTAATAAGTCTGTAATAGTTCGCTCATATATACAGTAAAATTTACTATCCGTACATATATTATTACAGTAAGGCTCGAAATCGGTTTTGTACCAAATATAAGCTCCTGTCATGCTCAAATACCATGGATGTGGTAGCGTTGGATTCAGAATTTCACGGGGGCTAGCGAATCGTATTCTCCAGTTTGTTTTCTTTCTAAAATAAATAAGTCGATACAACATTTTCTAGCGTCACTGACATTTAAAATTAAAATGAAGGGAGAATTTGTATCCTGTATTTGTCTGTACGTAATGGAAACTCGTAATAGATAATGTATTGGCATTGCTATTTCCAAAATGAATCCTAAATCATTGTTAACAATCATTGTTTATTTTTTGTAGTAATATTTCCGAAAATCATTGATTATTCCAGTAGTAAATAAATAATATTGAAATTTGAATAGAGTTCCTTTTGGAAAAAAAAACCTGCTTGTTTTGCCGAAAAAACATGGTGTATGATTCGAAAAGAAAAAATCATAAAAATTGTACGATCAAAAGTTTTCAGCATTCTAACCATAGCGATGTGGGATCAGAGTACTGGGAAAATTTGTTCAATCAATATCGCATGATATAAAAGCACGGAGGTTAAGATGGGCGAGGCATGTAGCAATCCATCTCTAAGCCTCTACGTAACAATAAATGCCTTAATAGAAGGCAAAAGACCACGTGGAAGAACAAAATGCAGATGGATAGATAGAATCAACAAAGATGAAATAGATCTGAGTACAGCTAAATGAAAATAAATAGCCCAAGACTGGGAGTTGTACCATGTTAAAGTAAGTAATTCATATCCATTACCCAAACAGGTCAGCAAATTCCCCCAATACCTGCTCTTATCCTGATTTTCCAATTCTAAGTAAAACTCCTAGCTGAACATACCTGTAAGTCTCTATTTTTATATATTTATTTATTTTTTGGTTTTCTTTTCGTTCTCCACATGTTTATGTCTGCTATTTCATATTACATCCTTTTTCATTTTCTTTCAGTCTCTCCTTTAGATCTGTAGAAGTATATTCACATTTGTATATATTATATATTACACTACAACAATTGTTACCATATATTTACATCAGTTTAGGATCTTATTACTAGCTTACTCTGTTTACATTTTAATGTATTTACTGTTATAATTTTAATAAGCTTATTCATATTGTTTACTATTTTTTGTCTTAATATTATGTAACTTTCACAATTCTCTATATCTTTTTGTATCTTGTCCATTCTAGCCCTGAAGAAGACATGCAAAATCGGTTCGAAACGTTGGCTTTGCCACTATTTAGCCTATTTATGAGCGCCACCCCGGACCATCTCCTTCCTTTGGACATGGAGCATGGAGCAGACGATATTTTCAAATAAAAATACATAAATTTTTTTCTTAATAAAATGAACAAAAACGTGTTAAAACTGCTTTCTAAAACTTGTTATTCAACATCCTTTTATTATTACATGATTTTTCGGCAGGTATATGCTATGTTGGCCAGTTTGATTAATAAATGTATTGAGGTAGTGATAGATAGAGAGTGGAAGAGATAATATAATACTGGCAAAAAATAAAACCTGATCCAAGCCGGAACAATTCCGTCACAGTGAAACAAAGGGAATTCCCAACTCGATATAATGCAATATTGAAAGAGCCGCTATCTGCTGGAAAACACTCCGGAAAAGCTATGTGCCTTTATCTCCAAAGCTCCGGATGATCCGGAATTGCTATTCTGTAAGGCCCCTCACACGTAACAGATAACACACTCCATTCCGGAGGCAGACACCTAGCCCCGTCCGGATGAATACAGAGCACCGTATTATACGGTGAGGGAGGTAGGCGATATCAGTTGGAGTAGCGATGTAGGCCGAAGGGTACGTAATTTTCGGAGGTTCTAAAAAAAAAAATTCGAATCTATAACATCAAATAAAAAAAATTTGAGGAGCATTCCTCAAGTCACTATCTTCACTTATATACAATTTTTAGATGGTGAATATTATTTTTCCAAAAAAATAATCACACAAATACATTATTATCTATACTAAAGGTTTTCATACAGCGACACGCGAGCATCTCAAATACAGCAGCCTAATGGTTGTTTAATTAAAGTTTTTTTTATGGAATTATTCATGATAACAAGAACTGTATTAAAATACATAAAGTAAATATGCACACAGGAATATTATGACACGAAAACGCTTGTGGGGAACCCAATGGTAGCACTCAATAATATATCTACAAAAGAAGATCACGAGGCCATCTTCTTTTAACTGATCCAAGGAGGTAGTTAAATTTAATTTTTTTTTTTTAAATATACAAATACAAAGTTACTAGAACTTTTATTGCATGAGTTGTTTCTCTAAAAAAAAAAACTCATTTCACAAATTAAGTGTAATTTATAGAACGAGTGTTTTTTTTAAATTGTTTTATTTGTGTTATTATTTATTTTTCGTCTACCTACATAAATTTCGATTGGTTATATAACAATCTTGGTTATAAAAACAATATAAATAATTTGTTCGCTTTCTCTAATGAATTACTTCATATTGGTATAGGACAATAAATAGAAAAAAAAATCTATTTGTGACTTATATCGTTAGTAATTATTCCATTAGGTATAATTTACCATATTTCCCCCCCCCCATACCTTTACAGATCTTTGTATGCCTGAATGATCCTTCTGCCTATGTTGAGCTATTTGTAGTGTGCTACATGACACTTCGCAGGATCTCTGTTGATTCTATCTATCCAACTGGTTTTTGGCCTTTCACATATTTTCCTTTTGAGGCATTCATTGTCGTGTAGAGGTTTTTTTTTTTTTTTTTTTTAATCTGTTTATTGAATAATAATACAATCAGCCACTGCTGGAGGGCTATAAGCATTAGGGCTAAAAGTTTTCATTCATACAATATATACAAATAATAAAGAAATAAATATAAATATAAGAAGTAAATAAATAATACTGGTGAAGAAGTTAAATAAAAAAATAAAATAAACAAATAAAATAAAATAAAACCTTCTAAACACAATCATACTTATATACAATATATACATTCGCCCAATAATCTCCGAGCCAGGCTTTTCCCAAACACGTGGAAGGCAAAGCAAGACTCCGGAAGATCCCAGCGCCACTTTTCCAGCCGCATCACTAGTATTAGAAGCCAATGGAGACTGAAAGAGGGCACTAGAGCCACAGACGGTGTAGAGGTTAGCAGATGAATTTCTCCGAGCTACATGCCCCGCCCATCTTAACCTCCTTGCCTTCAGATCATCAGATATTGATTGATCAGACTATGTCTTTCATCTTTAGTAATCTGATCCCACATCGCTATGGTTATAGTGCTGAAAAGTGTCCTTTGAAAACTTCTATTTAGCTTGATGGTCAGAATCTAATTCTTGCAGTCGTATATCAAACTGGTTTGTACAGAATTAATTTGTTATTTGTTACCTTTGAAAGAGAGAAGAAATAAAATAAAGAAAATTTTCATTCTATTCTGGTCTAATTTATTGAGTTAAACGAATTCTCGAGATCTTATTGTTATGGTGAAATTTCCATGTTATTTCTATATATTATTTCTAAAAGGTGTTTTTTTGTCGGTACGCCATAAATTCTTCATCAAATTCAATGACTGACCACTCATTTTGAAGATATTCTTCTCCTTCACATGCGAAAAATAGACATATCCAACCGAAATTTCTGGAAAAAAAAGTTATGGAGGAAAAGAAACTTTATTTGCGAATAAATCAAAAAGTATGAATTTTTTTCTTGTACCCATTGTAATTAGAAAGATTACTAAATTACAAAAAAATCGGACAATTATTAACAAAGATACAGTCCATTGGTTTTGGTATAGTTAATAAAGTCTTCCATTTTAAAGATATTGTTTAAGGAGTAGAATTGTCTATTACACTTTTTTTTCTGGCTGATATATTAACTTTATTATTTCTTAAAGGCATTTGTTTCTTCTTTCATATTTTTTTTTTTTTAATAATTTAGAAAATCCCATGGTTGGGGCATTATTTTGTCTTTATTAATTTCATTATCTTTCCAGTTAGTTTAAAAAAAGGTCCAAGCAAAGCAATTTGTACAAATATTTTTGTCTATTGTGTTAAATGGAATATTGTAATCGACCATAGGAAAAATATTAATTCCTTCCTCACATAATACATAGGATCTACTTATTTCCATATTTTTTTGCTATTTCTTCACAAAATTTTTTTGAGTCTTATTAGCACGGACCAATTAGTTGCCATATATTTTGATTTATCTTCATTTACTTGTATGCTGATTTGCTCAATTTTTCTCATCTGAGTGTTAGCGAATCAGTTTTCAAGTAGAGCTATTATCATCTACGAGGATTTTATGATTCATAAAACTGTTATACATAAAAAAAAATATCAATTAACCTTTTATGTAACATAGTAAAAGATTATACATTAATTAGTAGTATAATAATAAGTTGCATTAATGAACGTGGAAAGAATTTTTCAACCTAATTATCCTCATTATGAGATTATCCGTTATTACGTCTTGATTATAACAGAAATAACTTTCCCAGATCCGTATACCGTACAAAATACTTATATGTTATGTAATGAAATTCGTGCAGCTAATTAAGTTTTACCTTAACAACCCACCTGCCGTTGTCGGGATTCCCGAAAGTACCCTCTCCCCCCCCCCTGTCCGACGAAATTCCCTTCCATTTTCCAGGGCAGACTTGGAGGGGGCGTTGCCTAGGTTACACCCTTGTTTTGAGGGGCTGCACCAACAAATAAAGGGGAACCCGTTCCAAACTCGGGGTAACAAGCCGTTATAAAACTTTGTGACTACACAAATCATATCTCTAATTTGCTGATAATAATCCGAAAATTGGAGAGGTATAGATCAAAAGTCGGTGCAAGGAGATTTATCTTCCCAACGAAAGTTAAAAATGGAACTTGATAAATATTACATCAAACGAATAAGATAAAAATATTTTCATCAGTACCTTTCATATGGAAACAATAAGCACGGCCCCTAGCTAGAATATTAAAAAAACTAAGGAAAAACACTCGAGGTATGCATTAAAAAAAATTATGTTCATTAAGTTTGACGACGTTTGAAAAATCAACAATATATCATATCTACTTATGAAAGATTCCTAAATGTTCTACAAAAAAAAAAAATAAAATAAAATAAATAAATAAATTTAACGTGTATTTCTAGAGACTATAAACGTGAATAAAACAAAATATATGGTTAGCTGCAAAAATGGCGATACTACTGGTGATATCGATATAGATGGTAATATGTTTGAACAGGTAGAGAAATTTAGGTATCTAGGTTCTACGATAACTAGAAAAAACGAAATTGAAGAAGAGATTAAGGTTAGACTGAAGGCGGGAAATTCTTGTTATTTTTCTGTGACAAAACTACTTAATTCGCGCCTCTTGTCCCGGAACTTAAAAATTACAAACTATAAAACAATTATCTTGCCTACAGTTCTTTATGGGTGCGAAACTTGGCCGCTTACATTAAGGGATGGGCAGCGTCTTAAGGTTTTTGAAAATAAAGTATTGCGTAGAATATTCGGACCGAAGAAGGATGAGTTAACCGGAGAGTTCAGACGGTTACACAACGCTGAATTGCATCCGGATAATATAATAGAAGTAATTTCATCGCGGCGAATCAAATGGGCTAGTAAAGTTGTTGGGCTTAGTAACGAGAGAATTCCTAAAAGGTTAATATTTGCTGTGCCGAATGGTAAGCGTCCGAGGGGTAGACCGAAGCGAAGGTGGGAAGATTGCATTAAAGCCGATCTGAAGGGAATGGGTTTGGACGGCGAACGGTGGAGGGAGGTGTGTGATAAGCGATTGGTGGTGTCGGCATCGAACCTTCGGGTTCGCTAAGCCTTTTAGTTTTAGTTTATATCCCAAATCCAGGGTTAAAAAGAGAAAAATCCACCAAAACTTCGTAACAATTTTAGGGAAAATTCTGATATAATAATTTTAGTTTTTATTTATATTCTTCAGGAAATAAAGAGTTTAAAAAACTGTGAGACAATTAAATCATCGTTATAATTAATAATAATAATATTACAGAAGATTTATAGTTTTTATTCATTAAAATAAAAAACGGAAGCAGTGAATTGGTTAGAGATGGTCAAAAAATCATCGAATCGAACCATTTCTGGCACAAATACAAATAATTATAATTTTTACACATGTTTATTTTAAATAACATTAATGCTCCCTACTTTGTTGCAAATAAAATCATCCACAATGACCTTAATATTCTTTATGTTTCAGATTTGGCCAAATTCAGATATCTATTATAATAAACTTGATAACCATCCCAACCCTCTTGTTTCTAACCTTGTTTCCTCTTTGATTCCTGATAACCCTCCGAGGCGTCTGAAAAGAAGATGGCCCCGTGATCTCCTAATGTAGACATATCATTAGAGTGCTACCATTGGGTAGTTTTTCAACATGTGTTTCATGTCATTATACCCATGTACACATTCACTAGATGTATTTGTTTTTTATACAGTTGTAAATATCATAATAAATAATAATAACAAAAATAATATTTTAAATCAATTATAGTAATCGATAGAGGAAACGATAAAATAAAAGAAGATAAAGAAACTCAAGCAATGTCATTACTTGACATTTTATAACCTTTAATCACTAAGAACATAGATGACCTTTCTCGTTGTAAAATCAGAAAATTGTGTCCAGGAAATTTATATATAAAAGATTTTGTATTATTTTAGTGTAGTTACTGATAAATAAGGTCAGAATTAACAAAAACGTTGTTAAAAGTGCATTTCCATGACAAATATACTGTTGTTTTTTTCATATATTTACTTTACGTATGTACTTCATAAATATAATGTCAAACTGTTTTTAAAACATAAAACTTTAATATCACCATCGGTTATAAAGGAATCAATTACGTGAAAGCGATTTTTTTCCCCAACCTATCAACCCTCCTCGCGACATTATACCAACAGCAGCTGAGACCACAAGATTATAACAAATGGTACACCAGGAGAGAGTGATGGATGTTGGTTATAGGGGCCTACCCTTCCACAGTATAACACCATAATGGACGTATGTTATCATCATGTCGAGTGTTTGGTAATCTATCATAAGTCATCGAAATCGACATGGTGGTTTGTCCACTCTCATCATCAAAATTAATCATTAATGGAAATGGTCCGGATAATTTTTCATATTACAAAACTCATCGAAAATTTGGTCTATATGTGTGTGTGTGTGTGTGTGTGTGTATGTATATATATATATATATATATATATATATATATATATATATATTATATATATATATATATATATATATATATATATTTATCGTGACAAAAGACAGAGGAACTAAGGACGTAAATCATTTCTAGAGTTTCCTTTTTCCCACACCTTCATAATCTTCCCCGCATCACTTTTTTTCGTTTCTCTGTCCACCTCCTTCCTTCCTTATTTCCTCCACCTCCTCTACTATCCTTTTAAACTTCTCTTTTCCTTATCCTTTGATGTTCTTAAGTTTTATTACATTGTCAAAGATGCGCTGGTTAAATCTATTCTTTCTCATTGTCTTCATGTGACCATACAACTTACAAATTTTTTTGGCTAATACTCTTCTCCCATTTTCGTTGGCCCATGGATACACCTCAATATCTTTCTATTTTCAGCTGCCTCTCTGTACTGGTAAAATTAATTGATTCCACTCCATACGATAACACCGGTTTTACTACCGTCTCATAATTATTTACGCCTTTTTCGATGAATATAATATTTATAATTTTTGTTTGCAATCTTTGGCCTAAGGACCAGATAAATTTAATTTCTTTTTGGTTTATTTCTTCATTGCCTTTTCTCTTTTCCGATAGATCTTTCATCATTCTAGAGTGAAGTATCTTTTTTCCTTCATGGTTTCCACTCCTTCATGGTGTGAACAGAACCTTTCTTGTTCTTGTAATGAAATTTTAATCGAAAAGAAAATTAAAATTAATTTTAGCCTTCGGCCTTCCCCTCTGGCACTTGCCAATCGGCAAAGTACATATTAACCGTTTAGGTTAATTATTAGGGTCATTGCTTACTAAACACAACCATTTTATTCTCCGTGATGAAATCATCTCGATTATATTCATCATGTATATTTCACACCCAATTCGTTGTAGTGTAACCATCTAAATCCTCCGATTGACTCATTCTTCTTCGGTCAAAATCAAAAACCTCTAATTTGTTAATTTGTTGTCTAAAAAAATCTAATCAGTTAGTATAATGTCCCAGAATTTTCAGGTTGAATATTTTTTCAAAAATTAGTCTGTTGTCTCTGGTGTGATTCATAATTACCGTATCTACGAGGAATTTCAGTCTTCTTTTCCGCCTTGCGGTTTCCAGGTTTTCCATTTTCCCATACATTTCCAGATATGACGTTAAATAATATCCTTCTTCCGTAACGTTTGATCCGTGATTTTAATATTCTCTTTTCATTCAATATTCAATACCATACATGAATAATGGTTTGAATCAGCCATGCCTGATTTTAGTGTTGATGGGCAGGATTTTGGTGTTTCCTAATGCCAATATTTAAAATATTTGGCTATATTAAAATATTGGCCAATATTTAAATATTTCTGATAAATATTTAAAATTGTTTCATGATCATGATTTTCCAATATTTTGTTTTAATTATTATTTTTGATACATTATTTATTTGATCAATCATTAGGATTAATAACATCAAATTAACAATATACACCTAGAAAGAAGATGAAATCCTAATGCTGCTCAACTGAGTGTTAACTGACACAGCATAGTGATCCATTTAATTAACAATATCTAGAATAAGAATACAGAAGCGATAGATTTACGGATTTTCATTGTAAATACTAAGTGATTTGTACATAAAAATAACATTTGTTATTGTTTTCTTTCTCTCATCCTCATTCTTCTCAATTATGTCCCCAGGATCTGTAAAACTATGGCCAGAATTAATTAAGATTCCCAGCGAGTGCAAAATAATAGATTCCACCAAACTCGGTGTCTAATTCCTTTCAACATCTAACTTTTCCAAAAAACTAGCAGTTGAAAGAGAAATTGCACCTTTACTTTCGAACTTAAGTTCCCAAAACCGAAAATTCTGTTTCAACGAATTTCTCCTATACAAACAGAGTGCATATTATATATATATATATATATATATATATATATATATATATATATATATATATATATATATATATATATATACTCATTCTCTAGTTGTATTTTGAGATCTTAATCCAAATCGTTTGTTTCAAATCTAATTGCTATGATAAGATCAACTATCAAAGCCTCCTGAACGACATAAACCATATTCTTTACAAAAAAAAAAAAAAAAAAAAAAATCCGATATATATATATTTTTTTTTTCCTTTTTTTCTTTTTTTTTTTGTTATTTATTTATTTAAAAATATAATAATCTGTCACCTGGACAATAATTATAGTGAGATATCAACACATTCACACCATATATACAAAATACATAAAATTAACAAAAGTAAAATAATAACTAAATTAACAGTGACGCGGCTGAGAGAGAAGCACTGGGATCTCCTAGAGTCCTGCCTTGGCTTCCACGTCGGGGAATAAGGCCTGACTCAGAGTCCCCTGGGTGAATGTAAATATTGTACATAGGTGTGAATGGGATTTATTTACTTTAATTTCATATAGCTTTTATCTATTATTTCATTTTTTTTTTTTTTTTTTTTTTTTTTGTACACAGGCATACCAATTTACTTATTTTATTTTTTTTATATTTCTTTTTCTTTATTATTGTTATTAATTGTATGTACATATTGTGTGAATGAATCATGTAGCCTTAATATTAATGTCCTTCAATGTGGCAGAATGTATTAATATTCAATAAAGAAAGTTAAAAAAAAACTAAATAATATACAATAAAAAATGAAATAACCTAAAGACAAGAAAATTAAAAACTCAGTCATATGTTCACTCAGGCAGCAAACCGCAAGCCAGGCTTGTCCCTCCAACTATAAAGAGAAAAGCATGAATACAAGAGATCTCTACGCTACTCTCTCAACCACGTCACTGGTGCTTATCAAATATTATATAAACAATAATTCGAAATCAAGAAATTTATTTTTTTCTCAAGGCCTTCTAAATTTATTTAATTTTATTAGATCATGTGACTCAAAGATTAAATTTAATTTAAAATTACTC
Source organism: Nezara viridula (assembly GCA_928085145.1). Taxonomy (NCBI): domain Eukaryota; kingdom Metazoa; phylum Arthropoda; class Insecta; order Hemiptera; family Pentatomidae; genus Nezara; species Nezara viridula. The sequence goes on along the minus strand of OV725083.1, from coordinate 2,763,038 downwards.
TCTCAGATAAAGAGAACTAAACTTAAATAGAATCCTTACCAATGTAGAAGAGGAATCAATGTCAGTAATAAGAGAACGGTTCTTGTGGGGATTCTACAAACTGGTTACGGGTGACAAACTTTTAATAAAGTGGGGAAGCAAGAACACGAAGTTGCTTATCTTCAAGCAAGGAAGGGATCATATACAATGCATCAAAAAGATTATTTAAGAATTAGATTGAAGCAGGAAAACAGAAAAAAAAGTCCAAACTTTTATCACTAAAGTAATATTAAAATAATCTCAAAAAAGTATGTACTATAAAAAAAAAATCTACTAGGTAACTATAAAAAAATAATGAAAAACATGGCTTAATATATTCTCGTACACCCAACACACGTATCATTTATCAGTCTGTCATTACTGAGCCAGTGTGGTTAAGAGAACTTTAGCACAGTGTACCACAAGGATCAATACTGGTACCTGTACTATACATTATACACGAGTACACACATGACATATTTACAGACTCCGATACAATGAACGCTACCTACCCTGACGATACAATTACAACAGCATGTCACGAAACTAAACTAGCTTCATTGACTTTACAAAAACACTTACAACATTTGCGAAAATGGTACTCACTTCTATTTCTTTATTTTTCGATCGAATTGAAAAAAAAAGCTCCTAACATTTTTAATTTATTTACCAACATACCACAGTCCACGTAACAAATAGCAAATCTCAGACATGCAACTTATATCAAAACAGACATTCTTTCTATAGCAAAACTTTCATTGTTTGAGCTACCCATCTCTTTGTGGAATTTCTTATCAATTTCAACTCGAAATTTTTCCTCTAATGCGTCCTCTAAACATTATTTATACATAAACAAAATAGTCAATTAATCGAAAAAGTCAATGACAATTACATTTTTGATGGAGTTAAACTTTTAAGAACAAGCACTAGCGGATCCAGGTTTTGGTTTTTTTTTTTTTTGGAGGGGGAGCCCGAAAGATTATTTTTTTAAATATACAACGATATTTACTTAAGAAGAAAAAGAAATAAACTAACTACTTATATTAACTGTAATTACACGAACAATAATACTTTTAAAGATAATTATTACTTTTTTTTATTTATTTATTTATTTTTTTTTTTTTTTATGACATGGTTATATTTTACCATTTAGGGGGGATTCGGCCTGAAAGCCCTTGTCCTCCGTAGATCGGCCAGTGAGATTGTTCTGTACTTGTGTATGTTTTTGTGAATTTTAATGTTTTTTGTTAATAAACAGTAAATAAATCGAAATGAGAAACATTTTTATTTATCAAATGTAGTAACGTTAGTAACTTAGACCACGGGCGGATCTACGGGGGGAGGGGGCTTTCGGGCTGAAGCCCCGCCCAAAATGGAAAAATGTCACCATGTTTTATGGGAATTTTTTTTTTTTTTAAATACCTCTTAAAGTATTATTGTTCGTGTAATTACATTTAAAATCACTTAAACACCATTTCATATAGGTAGTTAGTTTCTTTCTGTTTTTCCAAAGTAATTATCCTTATTTTTATGAAAAAAAAGGTTTCGGGCTGAAGTCCCCCCCCAAAATTAAATTCTGGATCCGCTAGTGACTTAGACAGAAATTGAACACTTACAATTACTTACTAAAACCTATTTGGACTTACGCATCACAGATATTTGGAACTGCTAAAAAGACTCACTTAAACAAACTTCAAACCTTTCAAGCAAAAACATTCAGGACAATCACAAAAGCACCTTGGTACGTTAACAACATAACCTTACATACTGACCTCCATATGCCGACTGTTAACGAACACAGACGAACTCATTACAAACGATTCCATGACAACTTACAAGGACATCCTAATACAGTTATAAATGACATGGCCACTACGAATATGCCAGGTAACGTCTGTAGGAGACTGAAGAGGAGCTGGATGAGGGACCTCCTCGCCTAATGTAGATATCACGCCGAGTGAGGTGCCGCTGGGCACTGATCCTCGTAATGCCTTTCATGACATTATATTTATTAATCGACCTCACATTCACTGGTTGTCATTACCATTATGACAGGTGTGTATAAAAAATAAACCAAAAAAAAAAAAGTAATGTTAAATTCACAATGTTGTTGATTTGTCGGAGACATTAAGAAAAAAAATTTCAAACAACAAAGAGATAGAATAAATTATTATTATTATTTGTAATTATCCATATTTTATCTGACAAGTGATAAAGTATCTCCTAATTATGTTTCATGTAAAATTGAAAATGGTAATTTCTTTTTATTTAAGAAAAAAAATCTGACAGTTTAAGATTTATTTTTACTTTTAAGAATGAACTGACAAGAAACTTCTCCTAGATTCAGATTACTACAAAACTTATTTGATGAACTCTCTAAACTTCCTAAAAAAACAATAAAAAAAAACTCCTGCATACTACCATTACCACAGCTATTTGTGATATAAGTATAGAATTGAGCTTTGTTGATTCGCAAAAATCGAATTCTTTCCGAATAAAATGCTTATCCGAAATTCTCCGTAGAATCTTTAATGCTCTTATTACACCATAAATAACATGATTCATAAAGAACTTGGAGTATTGACTCAACTTAACTCAACATTTGTAACGTATGAAAAGAAGTTGCCCAAGGGAACGCCTAAATTAATCTTATCAATGAAGTGATAAGTATAGGTTATGTATTATACTAAGATATAAACTTCACTTAAATGAATTTATAAAATTTTAATTTTTGTAAATTTTAATAAATGAATATTTTTTAATTTTATTTTTATCTGGTACTTACAAAGTAGAAACGTAGGCACCAATAAATATCAGTGATACTTATTGGTGTGTTTTAATTTATTTAACTAAACCCGCAATTAATTTCTCAATTACATCAACTGCCAACATCATCCTCTACAGTATTTTTTTTTTTTTAATTTAAAATCTGAAGACTTCTGAGCTTGAAATAACATGTACTAAGTTAACTATGATACGTTAAATTATCCAAAATAAAACGATTAGCGAAGTGTTGAACTAAGAGCGAGCAGATGTGCCAATAGGAACAGACAGACAGACAATGAACGAGCAGGCTTTGTCCCAGTTGCAGAAAACAGTAACATTCGCCACAGACCACATCTGCCTGCGCGGTACCGGTACCATTGTGTTTGAGTTAGGGGGTTATATCGAGGGGTTGAAGCTGTGATACGATAGGATACGCGTAAAATTGGGCTGATTTAGGACCTAAAGTGAACTCGAAAGTTTGCTATTTCGCCAAAATCAGGTGGTTGAAGAATCTATCATAGGAAAATGCTTCAAGTAGCATTATGAAAAAGTATTTTATTCTTATTTTTTAATTTATTAAATATAACATCCCGTGGTACAGATTCCCTTTTTTATCAAATTATTAACATAAAACCAAAAACTTCGTGAATATTTTTATCTTATCGTAACTTACAACATTTTTTATTAATGAATACTCTCGGAATTTGAGGCCTTATCAATCTGGAGGTCTTCAAAGTATTTAATTGGGTATTAAAAACTCATGAATACCCATTTGCTTTCCATTTGAATCATAATTTAATCACAAAATCAAGAAAAAGGTGGCCTACAAAAATATTGGGCCGTTTGGCATAACCTACATATCAAAATAACGGAGGTTACATAGGCCAAACGGTCCAATATTTTTGTAGGCCAAATATTTGTTTTCGATTTGGTGATGAAACTATCTTATGATTCAAATAGAAAGCAAATGGATATTTATGAGTTTTCAGTACTTCATTAAGTTGACTTAGTTAAGGAGAAAACGCACCATTTCGGAAAATACAATTCGCTAACCCCCCGTAGAATTTTGAATACAACGGTAACCCATTCATGGTATTTGAGCATTACAGGAGCTTAAACTTGGTAGAAAACCGATTTCGAGCCTTACTGTAATAATATATGTGGGGATGTAAAAATAAGGACTTTATAGGTCGTACAAATTAAAATATGGCATATCATTAGGTATATCGTAAAAATATATAAACGATGTCATTAAATATTTATTGAAAAACAGAAACACACTCAAGTGCTGGAGTGTGACAACATTAAAATACATATAATTTTGAGTATTAGATATAATAATTACGAAATAAATATCAGATTTAAATAAAAGAGTAACGGTAGAGATCAATAATCGAAAATATATCAAAAGTATATTATATATAAGACCGATTAATATATAATAAAGTAGAGTAACTCTTTAATTAAAAAAAAACATCTCATTTTCTGATAACATCTCTTCCATCAACATGAGAAAGATTTTGAAATCAAATCTCTAGAGTCATATTACAAGTAGATTATATATTATTGAAAATCTCAATCAGACTGAATTGTCAAATCTATAAATTAATGATAAAACTTTGTGATAATTATTTTAATTATTAGAAGCAAAATTTAAATTTATATACCACTTAATTAACAATAACAGATAAGGAGGTTATGTTATGACGAGGCATTAAAACAATTGCCTGACATCATGAATAATAGAATAATAAGTAATAAATATTATATTATAAAGAGAAAATGGATTCATTCCATCAATGGAAAAGTCAATAACCCCTTCAGCTGAATTGACCTCAACGAAATTATTTTGATTATTACTTTAAATACTTAATGAATCAGAATGATCATTCATTGTATATTTTACCGCAATTTGAACTTGCGTTTTAAAATTATGTTTAACATAACGAAAGCAAAAACAAAAAAATAATTTTCTGTAACTATCAGTCAATTTTTTTTTACAGTTTAATTCTCTTTAAATAAGCCATGTTTGTGATATTTTTTTTAAATTAATGTAATTCAATAATTGTTCAGATGGTTAGAACATTTTAGAGACTTAAGAATATGTTAAGGATCTCTTCAAATAATACGATATCATAAACTTATATATATTTATTTATAATGCGATATTTATTTATCTATATATCGAACGGAATCCATTCAATGGATTAGTATTATGCGTGATATTGATAAATAAAGTATTTCTCTCTCTTAAAGGTTATTATTACTTCAAAATGGGTTGAAAATAGTTAATAATTAGTTCATGAATAGTATAATAAACGATAAATGTTACTTACATTTGCATATACAACTACAAATTATTATAAAGATGATTATATATTTGAATATATAATATATTATTAATATAAATTCGAATTATTAGTATTATGAAAAAAAAACACATTAAATTTAATAATTAACTTATGAAACAGGATGAAAAATATATTAAGTAGGTAATTCTTTCTACAAATCAAATATCATTTTAGAAATATTAATCATGGATTTTAACTATGATAGTTATCAAAAGTTACAAATTTTTATAGCATAAAATATTCTTCAACAAAGAAATAATTATGATGAATCTACTTTTACCGTATTCATTCTACCGAATAACAGAGCTATTAAATAGCTTTAACATCTATTAAATAACTATCTACGTTTTTTCTCTTACGCAAATAGCTAAAGTATAAATCAAATTTCTTAAATTGCTAAGTTCTTATTAAACTATAAAACAACACATATAAGTAACATCTAATTCTTAAACTATATATATACATATTGTATGTAATATATATACATGTTGTATGTAATAATATAGTATATGTATTTTTATTAATTACGTATGTATTATTAATGAGTACTTAATTCAATAGTATATTCTATAATATTTATATATATATATTATTCTTATCTGTTAGATCTTAAGGTATTTTTCTCTTTTCTACTTATCAACTAAACATTTTAAAATCAGCTGTATTTTATTTTTGTAACTGTTAAGTTATTCTAGGAATATGTTAAATGACATAAAATAAGTTCTATGTTATTTTTCGTTGTTTTTGTTCTAATCAACTATATATTTTTTTTTTATCTGATGTTTATTATTTTGACATATTTTGATATTCTAGGCTCCTATCGATAAATTTAGCCGTTAGTAATTCCATATCTTTCGTGTAAAATAATTAATCTATCTAATGAACATATATACCTCTTATATGAACATATACATATATGAACATATTTTTCCTCTTATCTATCTAATAAGTTAAAAACAAGTTATGAAGATTAAAATATGTTCTTATAGTGATTGTGTTGAAGATCATACATTGTTAATGATATAGTACGATAGCTATGCGTTTATAATATGATTTATATAGCGTTTATTACTGCTGAATTATAACCATGTAATGAGAATAATAAATAGGATGAGTAAGAACAGCCTTGCTAATGCTCAGGTAATGCACCGTGTGCTAAGAACAAGCACGTACTCCAACCTCAGTCGAAAGATCCTGGATTGAAGTAGCTATGGCAACCCAGTGTTGGTCCAACAATGCCCCTGGGAAATAGGCTATGAGCCTTCGGAGCTCTTTCAATCCATCATTCTAACCTCTAGGGTTGAGGTCATTCCGGTATCGAATATTAACTAACAGGTTGTAACTAGATCGTTACTTGTAACAGTTACAATAATGCAACCATGAGTGTATAATAAATACCTGACAGTACATAGAATAAAGAATAATTAACTGTTACCTTTCATCTTTGGCGTGTTGAGGAGTAAGGCTTTGATTATCCAGTTTTGACGACGTTGTTAAAATTCCTTTGAGAAGAACTATATCACTTAGCACTCACACATCACCCACAGCACACACACAGACGACACACACACTGTAAGAGTGTAATACAGTGCCAGAGAATGACAGACACCTCCACTAGGGACAGAGCACGGGGGTCGAGTGAGCACGACGGCGCTTCGGGTCCGCGTTCGGCTCGATTCGGCAATGCTCGGGTCCCCCTCCAGCACTTGTTGGTACCTCTATCCGACGTCCCGAAAACATTCGCTCACGATCCTCTTCGAGTTCTTGAAGCTATGGAGAGCCGTCCTATGGCCTTCAGGATAGACCGGGGAAGGTGTTCTCACGATCTGAGAGGCCTTGAGAGTGTTCGAGCGGTGTATTTACGTCTCATTTCGCCATTAGAAATATACATGTTACGTAAAAATACGTAGAAGAGATGCTTAATGAAAAATAATTAGAGACCAATAATCGGAAGAAAAAGTACATTGAAACAGTTTTATGAATATACATGACCACAGGCGAATCTACGAGGGGGGGAGGAGGAGGGTTAGAATTTAAGTCTCCCCCCCAAATGGTAAAATATATAACCATGTTTTATTGAAAAATATATTAAAAAATTTAAAGGGTGTCGAGAAAATGACTTTAGCGAAGTTTCATTGAAATCAGTACATTTGTTTAGGCGCTACAGTCTATAGCAACGCAGGTTTTTCTGCATTTTTTTTTTTCTCCTTTATTAATTTATCGAATTCTTTCAAAAGTTATATGTAGCATTTTTTCGCAACTTTTAATAATGCGAAATGATTAACTTTTTAAAATAAACCATATTAAAGGTACTTTAAAGGAAGACATATATGAACAATGGGATTTAAGTAAAGTGACATCAACGGGGAAAAGACCTAAATGATATTAAAGACCACTTAATTACACAATGATTCACCGAGTTTAATCAAAATCGTTAGAGCCGTTTTTGAGAAAATTGTAAAAATGTGTTTCAGCGTTGATATAAAGTGGCACTTCCGAAAAAGTTACTGTCACATCCGGCTCATATACAAACCTTAAATACTTAATATCAGTTTCGTACTACTTTTCGTTTTTGAGCTAGACTGTTAACACATACACACAGACCATTTTGCGACACTTGGTTAGTTGGACTCAGGGGAATTCAAAACATGTATTTCTGTTGAAAACTGAGATTCGAAAATTTTCACGATTGCAATACTTACCCTTACTTCTTCTTCTCTTCTTCCCTTACTATATATAACATATATACGTAAGTGAAAGTAAAAATTATCTTTTAAAGTATTATTATCCCTGTAATTACATTTAAAAGAACTTAAGGAATCACTTAAACTCCATTTCATATAGATAGTCAGTTTCGTTCTTTTTTATCAAAGTAATCTTCATTTTTATGAAAAAAAAGTTTTCGGGCTGAAGCCCCCCCAAAATTAAATCCTGGATCCGCTAGTGTACTTGACTCAAAAGGTTGACGCGTTTGAAGTGAAAATTTAAAGAGCGCAAATTATGGAGATTTTTTTTTTTATTTGATTGTTAGACCTTAATTCAGCCATTTACAAAAATCAATATCATTCGATTATAATTTTTTTTTTCGTAATACAGTACTGATCTAAAATGTTGATATTTACTGTAGCAAACGCACAGTGGGCTGTGGAAAATTACATAAAAGATTTAATTATACAGTTAGGCAAATAAGAATTAGTCGAAACAAAAAGGAACAATAATAGACACTGACAATCAAGAGCCAATATTATATTTATATTGTGTGAACAACGAGAGGAGGTTACAGACGAGGGTTCTTCGATATCAATTAAAATGTTATTAGTGATACTAGGTCGAAAATACTACACCCATGTCCGCCGAGCGGTTCTTGCCAAAGCCAGGTACCGAGAAAAATAAAGTATTTTATAAAATTCTATTATTTTTTATATTATTGTTCTCACTCTGCTCTAGCTGGATTTCTAAGTTATTATAAGAGCCTTTCATTTGACTTCATTGACTAACTTCAATTTCAATACTTTTTATTATTAATTTCAGTGATGTTTCTAGTGGCAAAATTTATATTATTCACAGTTCTATATTTCAACACTGCAATCACCTACTCTAGAATAAAATTAATCACTGTCTGCACAGATATAAAGCTACAAGTATTACTAAAATGACTTTACTCAAAAATATTGAAATTGTGGAGTTAATCATTCTGTCAACTGAAAGGCTGGTATATCATTCGATTTGTTCTGTTTTTTGTGTAAACTAAGTTTTTTTTAGAATCCACTTTTATACGAGTTTGTTTTGAGAAATCAAAAAGTATATTTTTTTTAATTTTATGGGAGGCTTTTTTTCATGTCTTTAACTAAACATACTCAAAACCCCTCAGGATTTTCTCCTAAGTATTTATTGCTCTTCAAAACTTTTAGATTTTACGCCTATATAAGGAATACGTTCCTGTTTCCTATCTTCAAATCTTAATTTATATGCGAGCGTCTGTGCCGTTCAGTATATATTATAGGGTCCTAAATTTAAGCTAATTTTCATGTCAATAAGTATAGCTATGTCGAAGCTATCATTAGTTTTATGATTTTGAAAAACATACTTGTAAATCATGTAAAAAAATACTACATGAAAAGATTTGCAAAGGAACTTAGATTAAGATTAGAATTAAGTGGGTTTGAAAAGGCCTAAAGGTTATTAAGGAAGTATATGTATCTGAATCGGGCCAAACCGGAAACATTTTGAGGATTTTACAAAAGAATTTGGATTGCAGGGATTGGATAAGAGAAAAATTTGATGGTTTACTGGAGCCGCAAAGCTCATTTCCGTAAGCCCAAATAGGATTTATTATAGTCTTGTATATGAGTCTTTTTTGCGATTGATTTAAAGCTCAAAGCGTTTTTCTAGTAAGTGATGAAGTAGTTGAGTGATGAACGGTTTCGGTTTATATATGAGAATTACCAGTTAGATGTTGTATGTGAAGAATAAAGAATAAACTAGTAAATATGAAATAAGTAACATGACATGTACAATATGAAGAGAAACTACCCATAGGTAACAATCCAATTATATTTCTATATTAGAAGGAACCAAGGCCATCTTCTTTTCAGATGCCTCGGAGGGTTATCAGGAATAGAAGAGGAAGCAAGGTTGGAAATAAGAGGGTTCGGATGGTTCAGAAGTTTATTATGAAAGGACAGGTATCTGGATTGAACTAAATCGATATGGTACATTATAACATATGGTACATTATGGATGATTTTATTTATGACAAAGTAAGGATTTTATATTTTTTTTATTTTTTATTTTATATATGAGTCTTTTTTGTAATTGATTGAAAGCTTAGAGTTTTTCTAGTAAGTGTTGAAGTAAGTAGTCGGAAACGTAGACCGGTTTCTTTTGGTTTCGGTCTGGTATGAGAATTACAAGTTAGATGTTTTATGTGAAGAATAAAGAATAAATGAAGTTTTAGAAAAAGAAGTAAACCTGTACCACTACAACCCACGAAGGTTCTTGGGCTCAGTACTATTTATTGACAGCACTGTTTCTTGGTATACAGTTGCGCAAGGAAGTGATTTGACCGAGATCACGCTCAACCGCCAGGTTTTTCCTTTTAATTAATTATTTTAATTTAGGGTACCCACTTTGTAGAGGCTGGGTGGTTAGGGAATAAGAATAAATAAATTGATTCCTATGTCTCAAGTTCTGTCTTGATTTTGCTCATGTTTTTAGTTAATATGCAGATATACAAAGAATATGTAATGCGCCGTATATTATGATTATTCTTTATTAAATTCAGAAAAAATATAGCGGAAAAAAATAGAATATTAGCGGGTTAGAAAACAAAACCATTTGGAAAGGAAGTATCCAATTTCAAAAGAAATACGTTAAAAGGGAGGGGCAATTTAAAAAAAAATAAATAAATAATTTACTTCAAGTAGAGGATATACCCTTTTTCGTAATGAGTTTCTTTCAAAATGTTGAAATTCTAACAATTTACTTGTCTGGCTGTCGACCAGGTTTTCAGAATTTTTTTGCATTGATTGATATGTATATATATATTTATATATATATATATATATATATATATATATATATATATATATATATATATATATATATATATATTTATATATATATATATATATTTTTTTTTTTTTCCCTTCAAAATAATGTATGAGGAACGTAGGTCTTCCATATACGCCTTCACACTAAAAATGTATAAAGGAAGGCCCTTTTTGTGATTTCTGTTTTCATGGTGCTTAATGTTTATACATCACTTTTTGATTTAATAAAATATCGACAGATGTAAAATTCAGATGTAATTCCGTATTCGAAGGTTAAGAACACTACGTAAATTTTTTTATTTGTTCAGAGGAACCAATTTTCCTACCCATGGCGCCCAACGGCCAATCAAACAGAATAAATAATTTGTCTGCCATGAGTCGGGATTCGAACCTGGGACCTTTCGTAACGTCAGTATTCTATCACTGAGCTACCACACTCCCTAAAAGTAATAATAAAAAAAAGACGTAACTTAGCTTAAATGTGAGAAACAGATATTTCAAAACCGAAGTTCGATTTTCTCCTGCCCATAATTATCGACGGAACAGAAATCATGTAATACCTTGCATGCATATCTTCTCGCTCGCGTAAGAACCTGTGAAGAATTCGCAGCTGTCATAGAGTGGACAGAGCCGCATAGAGGATAAAGCAAACAGGATATTACCTGAAGAGGTTAGGGGAATCATTACGTTCCAACCTCCTTGTTACGCAACATGTTAGCTGGCAGTATTCCGAACTGACCGCTGCTTCCTCGATCGCTAAGTCAATAGTCATGTATATGCATGCCGAGTTAATGCAGGACTAACATCATTATGATAATATATACTAAGCTTTATGATGCTATAATATTTCAGAATATTTGAATGGATCATTAATGAGTGAGGATGAAGCGAAATAAAGAAAAAAAATCGATAAATCAGACTTCGATGTCTTATAAGAGAAGGGGTGTAAACATTTCTACGACATCTCGATAACAAACATCGATATTAAGAGCTGGATATATATAATGTTGATATGTATTAACTGGTAAACTCCAGCGAAACTTCTCATATTAGCTATCCTTCCGAATACATTAGACGTAAAAGCGACATATTAATTGAGATAGTGTATATAACACACATGATATCCCACATGATAATATCCATACATCACTGGCGTATGTGCGCGGGAAGGAAGGCTTTCGGACTAAAGCCCTCCCAAAATAGTAAAATGTCTTATGAAAAAAATAATAAAAATTATCTCTAAAAGTATTATTATTCGCGTAATTACAATTAATAGAACTTCAAGAACCACTTAAACATTATTTCATAATGCTAGTTAGTTTCTTTCTTTTTCTTCCAAAGTTATTATCATTATATATACATAATAAATTTTCATTACATTATAATTCGTCGAAAACAATCATATTTTAATAACTAATACATAAACATGTGGATAAGTATCCTATGACGACCATAATACTTAAAGAGGCTTTCGGAAAGAATTATGATTTATCCCGAAAACATTTTTGGATTTAAAAACACATATATAGTATAAAACATTTTCACGTAAAAATCTTTTTTTTTAAACAAATACATACATAATACATATATATCTCGTTTCAATCTTTCTACTTTTAAAACCATCTCAGTTTTAAATCCATAGCCGGGCTCCAATATGTGCCTCGGAGATACCAATACAGTACCTTACTCACTGATATGACCTACCGCCATTTCCTAAGAACCATCTAACTAATATTGAAAATTTCAATTAGTTAATTAATCAACAAAAATCGGATCAAACAACGTTGAATTATTAAATTAATGTAATTTTAACAGAATTTATTCAAAGCCTGGATTGCTTCAGATAATTATAATATTTTTTTTTTCTTTATCTATATTCCAAATAAAATATCTAACATCCAAATAAATGACAATAAATTAAATTTGAGCAAAACAAGAAGACGACCGCTGAACTCAATCTGTGGAATTAATCCCTAGGATATGGATCAAGGTAAACAAAAAATTAATAAATACAAATATTTCAAAGCTAAACTAAAAGTTTAAGAAAAGAAAAGAAGAAAGCTAAATTATGTTCGTAAGGTCCTGAGTTTGGCTGCTCCGCGAATGAAAAAAATTAAATAAATTAAAAAAAAAATCAAATTGTATACTAGGGTTCGATGAAAACTTCATATCCGAAATCGACATACAAAGAAAATTTTGAAAATTGCCAAAAAAATTACACATAGCAGCGTGTATATTTTAAAATTTATATAAAAACTTTTTTAGGAAATATATTTTTATGAATTTATTTAATTTTTGTGACAATGTTTAAAAAAATATTAATACCACGAGAAACAAATAGTACCAGTAAACTAAATTAAGTATGTCTATGAGTTGGATAGAAACTCCAGGAGTGGATTTGACATCCAGAGAGAATGCCTGAAGAGATACCAGAGGAAATTACCTGGGAAGACCCAGCTTCAACTGGTTCAGCGAATGTTCCCTCAACGAGCTAATGTTTAGAGAAAGCTGGGGGAGGGAGGAGATGAAATAGTAATATCTCACTGAATAGTAAAAGATTTGATAAAATAATAAATAAAAGTGTAACACTACACTCTATGAAGATCTTTTGGTATAGTAATAACGTTTCTATAACAAGCCCTAAACCCAAAACTAAAGGTTCTACAAGGAGGTGGTGTGGTCAGCATCTCCACTCAACCACCTGGTTTATTCTGTAGTACAATGAAGAGCCATATAGTGTTGCCCAAATGCGAGACCAACACGAGTCTTGGTTTTGAGCAAGAGTCTCGAAATTAAATATTAGCTTATTACTATAAAGATATCAAAATAATTTTTCAGATAAGATAAACCTAACTAAGCCCGAATGAAAAATTAGAAGAGTTAAGTGCAAAAGTATATTGGCTGTACTAATATACATATAGTAACTAAAATTGTCACGAATTAGTAACTATTTTGCATTAATTTTTCTTCACCAGTCTTGGTCTTGGTCTTGCAACAAATAGGTGGTCGTTGTCTTGATCAACAACAGTCTTAGAAGATAGCTAATCTAGACAACTTGGGGTCCGAGATGGACATATGTTTGAGGCCTCCTAAAGAATGAAAAAAAAGTAGAACTCCCTTAACCCTAGAGAGGTCCAAGGAATAGTAGTGCATAAAGATCCTAAATATAAAAAAATGAATTAAATAAAAAAAACAATAATGTTCTTATCTCATAAAAATGGCTCCTGTTGGGTAATTGGGATCCAGCGTAAATATATTTTTGAGAACTCTAAAAATCAAAAATGAAAAACGAAAATATTCTTTAAGACAAATAACGCTCTCAACAGATTAAATAAAATGTTATTATTACAATAAAGTTATCACTCAATAAAAAAAAAAAAAATGGGTGGGTCCAAGTGGCGCCCGGGTCCGCTATTCTAGCTGCGCCACTGGTACTACATGGGTCTTACTTTCCCATACATATATGCAATTTGCCACATATAAATCTGAAAAGAGTAATTGCAATAAATCATATATGGTCTCATTTAAGAACTTGAAAGGTTTTATGACCAATACGTTACCGAGGTAATAAATATATACCATGCCATTGGCAGGTTGGTGACCCTTAAAGGCTTGTTTTCGTGAGGTCCGAACCCAAAATGGGCCCCCCTCCCACCACATAGAGGAGTCCTCAGGCCCTTCATTCCTGGGTCCGGTAAAAATGGTATAGTATTAAAAATTAATTTTCAGAGATAGTAAAAAATTGAAGAACTCGAAAAATAGTATCAAGTATATCACATACAATATCTACTATCATATTATAAACAAAGGCGGATCAAGAGAGGGAGTGGGGAGAGAGAAGGGCTTTCGGGCTGAAGCCCCCCCTCCCCAAAATGGTAAAATGTAACCCTGTTTTATGAAATAAAAATACTAAATATTATCTCTTAAAGTATTGTTGTTCGTGTAATTAATAGGACTTCAAGTATCACTTGAACATTCTTTCATATAGGTAGTTAGTTTCTTTTTTTCAATGTAATTATCTTTATACAAAAAAAACCTATAGGGCTCTAGCCCACACCCTAAAATTAAATCCTGGATCCGCTAATGATTATGAATCAACTAATGTCATTTGACTGAGAAAATGAAAACTATTTCCTCTACATTAGATTAACTTATTTCTATATTATATTGTCAATTTTTCAATTAATAATATTTAATTAAGTGCAGTGGCCAACTAATAATAAATATACATAACATAGAGCCCGGTCTAGTACCAGAGCAATTCGGTTATGGTGTTTAGAGGTCCATGACCCAAAGCTATTGGTAAATAAAAAATAAAATAAAAAAAGAATAAATGTTCGCAATACACAAGTAACATTGTAGCTTGTATTAGTTAACGGTTTGTGTAAGCTTCCATTGATTTGTGCCCAAAAACCGAAACTAGACCGCTTTGGTTCGATAAACATGTAAATAAACCTGATAATCCACAATCCTCGTTATACTGTAACTAAAGTAACAGCGATAAACCGAATCGAAAACAAACAAACTTAGTGACTTATTGCAATATATTTCATAGGTATTATATAATATACTTGATAGATAATTTTATTAGTATTAGTGCACAACAATATTTATAATAAATATGATAACATAAAATCAATCATTAATATTTTTTCATTCGCGATATTTTTTAAAAATATTTAAAAGAATGATACAAAGAATTACACAAATCCAAATATTATCTTTTTTCTAACATGGATTATGTAAAATGTGTAAATATTTTGGTAGTTTTCTCTTCTTTAATTATTTCCACTCGTGTTCATCATATTTTAAAATGACTGGATATTGTATTAAATGGTACTCTTTATAAATTGAATCAAATATTTTTTAATAAGCACTAATATTAATTTATTTCATAATAATGAATTAATTAATTTCATAATTAATTATAATACGTTATTCGAATAGTTGATAGAAAGATACTCCACAACGAACAGTGTTTCCACCATATTTTTATGAATTTCTCTTATAGTCAGTCAAATTATCTACTTTTTCTCTTAAAACGAAAATAAAGATGCCTCTCGCCCAGATATACAGGATGTAACGTAAGTAGACGGAAATATTAATATGAGTAATAGAAAATCTCAAGAGCTGCAAAAAAGTTCATATAATCAATTGGCCAATTTTTAGCAGAAAAGAAGGAAATCCAAGTTTTGTGTTTTTTTAAGTAATATGTTTTTGTTAAATAGGAAGCGATAAATAAAGAAATATATAATTCAAGTAATTAACAATTGTTTGAGCAGGAACATTAATACGAATCAATCCCTATGACAGAGATCTAGTAGAACAACAGTTGTAAAATGGCGCCATATTTTACATGAAACATATTTGAAAAAAACACATAAAAAGTGTAATTTATCAATTATATATATTATAATTCATCCAGATATAGGTTCCATAATTGAAACAGATGGTGTATGTGATGTGAAAATAAAAATAAAAATTTCAGATGGCTAAAAGACCATATCAATGCTCAAATCGGTATTATGGAACCGGAACATTATCCCCAACAAAAAAAAAAAAAAAAAATCTATAATAGTATTGTACTGAGCATTATGAGATATGGGTCAGAAACTTGGACCATAAAAATCAACCTCAGGAAAAAACCTCTAAACACCGAAATGGACTAATGGAGAAGAGCGGCGGGGATATCCAGAAAGGATGAAGTGAGAAATAAGATCATCAGAGAAAAGTTGGAGGCTAAAAAGAACCATTCTGGAAAATTTTGAGAAAAATGTCTGAAGTTATATGGACATTTGAAAAGGATACCTGAAGTAAAACTACCCAAAGAAGTCCACTTATGGAAAACTAGGGAAAGAAGAAGGCGAGGAAGACCAGGGATAACAAAGTGGAGGAATCCATGATGGGTCATGGTGTACGGTAAGAATGGATCCTTAGATAGGACATAATGGAAAGAAGCCATCCAAGGTTTAGGTTAAGGAAACCCACTATTAGTGGAAACTCCTAATAAAAGCTTTCCAATAGTTATTTAGTGTAATTTTTGCTGGAAAACGGGTACTTTTAGGTGACAGGATAAAAATAACCTAATTTTTTTGCACAACTTGAGACAAATCCCAAGTTTTTGCCTAGTAAATCCCAATTTAATAAATCTGAACTTAAAGCTTATTAAATCAGAAAGTTTTTGTAAAAGGAGGGGTATAAGATGGATGGTTATAAAAAAAAATCGTGAATTATGATTTAAAAAAAAAAAAAAGAGTTTATTTTGTTTAGCTGCTTTAAATTCTTCTTTAAGTTTTCCTTAAATGATTTAAACATTGACAGACACTGTTTTCTTTTAACGTAAATTTTGTCTAGTTTTTATTGGAGCAATTGTTCATTACCTAAATAAATTATTTTTTATTTATAGCTTCTTATTCAACAGAAACCATGATTTACTTTAAAAAACACAAAACATTGATTTTCTACTTGTCTATTGAAAATTGGCCCATTGTTTATATGAACTTTTTTTGTAGCTCTTGAGATTTTCTGTCACTCCTATAAATATTACCGCCTACTTACGGAACACTCTGTATACAAAATAATAGGTAATATTATATGTAACTACTAACTTTGTGTCTGTTTTCTTATATTATTAAAAAAATAGATTAAACTATACAGACATTTATTGATAAAAATTGTTTCCCTTATTTTCCATTTCCAACCTAGGAATTTTCCTAAAATAAGAACTTTTTACCAAAGTGAAAACACTGACAACGAAAACAAAAACTATTTAGTGAGTACATTGCACTTACTGATCATTAGAAGTACAGAAGAACTATTAAAGAATGTTTCATAGCAAGCAATAACATACCTGGAACAAACAAAATATAATAATTAATATAAAGAAAATAAATAAATATTTAATTAAAGAGAACAAAAATTAGTTTAAAAAATATATTATAGTAAGAACGCAATAAGTCCTTTTGATTTCTCAGGGTAAATAAAACTCAAAGTACTATTTATTTTAATCTACAATATAGTAACCATAATTTAATATGACATTTTCCCATCTTTCCACTAACTGCATAATACCATGTTCATAGAATGTCAGAAGTATTTAACCGTAAGTAGTTAATTAATTAATGTAACCTAAAATCACATAGATGTCAATCAGAGTCTAACACGACAAAAAAAAAACCTAAGGTGTTTGCTTTAGACCACATAATAGATGTGGAAACATCAACACGGTGAGATTAATAATATCAAATATAAATTATAAATTACAAAGAGGATGAAATGCTGAATATTTCACTTGCTTACAGTATGCAGGTCCGATTTTTTGTTTCTGAGATATTTTAATCTATATTTTCAGTAAAATTGGTTATTATTTGATTTGATATTAATCGACACTATATTTCCTTTTTTGCCTCTCTAACACATCGGAACGTTAAGATACAATTTTAAATCATAGCTCATTAAAAAGAAAACGAAATGCTGAACATCCCCTCGCTTACAGTATACAGGTCCGATTTTTATCTTTTTTTTGCTTAGTCATTTTAATTCATATGCAAAAACACTTCATTTAATCGACTCTAGCTGACTTTACCCGAGCGTTACACATCTAATTGAAGACTCAACCTAAATCACTCTCCAAAAAAAAAAAGTAGAATTCGTGATGAAAAAATGCATGAGTGTTAAAATATATATCTATTATTTAACATGTAAAGGAGCACTCTGTATAACTTTTGGGAGAATAATTGCAAGCTAATGTTTACAAATTTCAACAGCTTTAATTGTAGGAGAATAGTTCGTGTACAAAATTAATTGATTTGCATATAGGGCTACTAATATAGAAGAAAATAATAAAATGTTGCATAATATAAGATTGCATCGGTTTCCAGACAATGCTTTAATAACGAGGCCGCTTTCATTAACTAGCAATTGTATCTTAAATCGCTGATGATTGCCACCATTCAGCAACTATGTCCTTCTTCGAATGAAAAATCAACTTCATACAGTTTTAACATAATATATTACAAATACAGACATATATATATGGTGAAAAGAATACCTATTATGTATTTATTATGATCATAACTGAAGAGAAGATTATTTGGTGTCAAAAACTTTTTTTTTTAGTGAAAACTACTTTAGCTCCGTTTCGAACTATTTCTGTAGAGTGAATTAGATTGATGCGTCCGATTTCGTTTGGTATTAACGCTCGGGTAAAGTCGGCTAGAGTCGACTAATTAAAATATTTTTACATATGGATTAAAATATTTCAGAAAATATAAATCGGGTATACATACTGTAAGCGAACAAATTGTTCAGCATTTCATCCTCTGTAATAGGCTATAATTCAAAATTGTATCTTAACGCGACCTGCTGATGTTTTCACTAACATCGTATCGACTGAAGCCTACGATATCGACATCCCATCCCTAGAGTCAATGGGTCACCGATTTTGTTGATTCAACCAATTTTGTTTAGGTGATAAAGATTATTAAAATTGTTCCTCGAAATAGTAAATATTAGATTAAATAATAAATACCCATGAAAATTGATTAGTATTTTTTAAAAAACAAATTTAACTTCACTTGGACTACTATACTGCTAGCGTCTTTTGTTTTTTTGTAATTTATGAAACGCTATAACTCATTTATACCACAGTTAATGTTTTGTTTCTTATTCTGCTAAAACTCGCAAAAAGTAGAATGATAGATAGTAATTTAAAAATCCGGGTAAAAATCAATTACCCTTCTCAGATCCGTTGGGACGAATGTCGGGATATACGTCCTATATTTTTCGATGTAGTATCATAAGAAAAAAAATGTTGAAATCGGTGACCCAATGACTGTAAATTCCCCTACTAAGTACAATTTTGATTAAGCTGAATTTATGTACATTTATTAACATATCAAAATTATTTATCAGTGCAAAAATACAGTAAGTATAACAAAATGACACAATCCGATTTATAAATAAAAAATAGTTACTCCAAGTGCTAAATATCTGATTAAAAAATAATCAAAGTAGTAAGTGATATGGTTTTATGAAATGTTACTTGATGATCTATTGCAATAACCAACAAAATATAAAATTTTAACCTAAAATAATATTTATAATAAAAATATAAAAAGGTGAAAAGTAAATACATTACTATTTGAATCAAGAAGTGTGGAGAATACTGCTGGAGAGAGATAAAAATTGAGTTAGTCTTCCAAATGGAGTTCATTTGGAGTATCTAAATTGAATATTCAACATAAGATTCGAAAATAACACTTGGAAAATTCCAAAAGTTTAAATTAAAAACCGAACGTAAAAATCAAATAAACTGAAACTAATCATATCTTTATTCATAATGATCCGGTATCCATTGTTATTAGAACTATGCTCTTTCATAGAGAAAAGAAAATCCTCTACTATATTATCATATTAACGATTTTCCATCCGGATAAACGGTATAATATATATATATATATATATATATATATATATATATTGTTTGTTTAATGCATATGTTGTTTGTTTTTTATTATTTTTTTATTCTTATATAATTAAATCTGTATCTATAGTTAGAATTAGACAGTGATGTGTCTACATATTATTCATTATTTAAATACTCTGACATTTTATATTGTCAGATTTGTCTTTCCTTTGTAGCAGAAACACACCTCATTTTAAAGAAGAACTCAATGTAGTTTTTATTATTTTATTTTTCAAAAGTGTATAATTATAATTTTTCCTACTGTACATAGTATTAGGTGTTTTATCATAGTTTTAAGTGTCCTGTATATAGATTTTTTTTTTTGTATATAGCTTAGCAACTAATAATTTCTTTACTTTCTCTTTATTTATTATTGTTTTATTTTGGCCAGATATAGTCTTTTAATTATGTTCTATTTTGTGATTCTAAAGGGACTTTGTCCCAGAATAAAGTTATTTTCTATTTATATATATATATATATATATATACATACATTAAAATAGTAAATATATATAAAAGTTTTTTTCCGGATTTCTTAAAATTAGACAATTTTAGTTTCGTAGCGACTTAACGACTAGTTTTCTAGATGGATTCCATCGATCGATTGCATCAGCGCCAATGCAAAGCGATTTATGCTTGATTTATGAACGAACCGATGGATTTCAGCGGACGATTAACAGACCTGGAAGATTACGGAACAAGTGAAAAATTAAAAAAATATCACAGAAAGATATTTAAAATATCCCAACGATGCTTAAAAACAAACCGGATTTTTATATCTGTTACTCTATTAAGCTGAAACAAACCTGAGCGATAAGGAAAGAACACTTTCACCGAAAGCTTTGGGAGGGGCCGGCTTTGAGGTGTTAGTTCCGGCTGGTCAGTTTGGGGGCGCTGCCTCTCCCCGCATCATCCTCTAGAATGAACACATTTTTTTATACCTCGCTGGCCAAGCCGGTTTCAAACAGCTTTTTCGAGCTATATTTCGTTTAACAGTTCATCCCCCAATGTTTATATTAGATTTTTTTTCTTCGCATTTAAGAGGCAGCTGTTCTATATATCATCACTGTTAGTACAAAAGGTAATATGTAACAATTTTACGTATTTATTCTCTTTGTGCTAAAGGTCTAAATTTTTTAGTCTGCAACTGATATAAGTAGTCTGCTAAATAGGAAAATAGCAGAGAGAAATAAAATATGAAATTATACTAATAAATCATAAAAAAGCTCAATTGTTACATACGATCTTTTGCAATAACAGTACCGATATAATATATACATACTTAAGAAGAAGGGAGGTGTGAGGTGTGATCAATAGATTCCTGAGGAGCGGAGTAGCTCAGTGAGAAGGCACTGATTTGCTAAGCCCAGTGTCCCGGCTGACTTGAAGCCGGCTGAAGTCAAGTAATTTTAAATCAGCCGTGGATCGATCTTGGGGTTAGGAGACCCTCCTGAGGCACATCCAACCTCAATAAAGTTGGTACTGCTAATTGAATAACATTAATGGAGAAAACCTGGTAGCTGAGCGTGATCCTGGTCCGATATGTATATATATATACATATACACGCGTTTACATCAAGGCTATATGTCTTAATTTCATAATAGCAAAATTTTACTAAAAAATAATAAGAAATAATGAAAGTATAGTTCAATTATAATTAAAAAAGACTACCAACGCAATTTAAATAAATGGAAATAATATAAATAGCACAACAATACACATGAGAAAAATATATGTTTAACATATAAGAATGAAACGGCTGACGATTTCATCATGAACTCCTGGTAATTGGTGACAAAGTTAGGAATTGGGTAGACCCCCCCCCTCACTAAATTACTTCACCCAACGCTAGAGTTGCCAAGCACGTCTCACCTGGTCTTGTTAAGTTATATAGTAGATATAGTTCGATCCCTTATTAATGATTAGGTCATTTCATGAAAATGGGGCAGAGGTGCCCAGAACGGTGGGGGGGGGGGGGGCAAGTTGCTCCATCGAATTTTTGAGGGGGCACATTTCGACGGAGTTATGAATTTTGCCTAAGAGACAAGGAGAAAAACATGGAATATACCGCAGCAACAGTAATTGTATATGATCAACGATATTTCTATTTCTATCTTAGCTTGCTTTATTTTTAAGAAGGGGTAAGCAATAAAATATTTTGGGAGGAAGAGGGGGGAGTAGGTTCTTGCGTCAAAGATCTCGGGGGAGATGGGCACCCCTGAAACGGAATATTTAATTATATTATCGAATAATGTAGAATTTTAAATCCAGATAAAATTATATTTTATTGGTTCTTTAACAAAAGAATGATGAAAACAAATATCATATTGTATTGATACCTATACAAATATATCTAAACTAGTTGGCCTGTGTGAAAAATTCGCAGAAAATTTAGTTTAGTAAAGAAATAGCAAAACAATATGAAAATAAGTAGTTCCTATATATTATGTAAGAAAGGAATTCATATTTTTACCTTGGTCGATTGCAATATTCTATTAAACATAATAGACAAAATTATTTGTACGAATTGCTTTACTAGGACCTTTTTTAAACGCTGATTGGAAAGATAATAAAAGTAATAAAGACAAAATAATGTCCCGATCATAGGATATTCTAAATTATTAAAAAAAAAAAAAAAAAATGTAAGTACAACCAAATGTCTTTAAGAAATAATAAAGTTAATATATCAGCCGGGAAAAAAATGTAGTAGACTATTTTACTCCTAAATGCAATATGTTAAAAGAGGAAGACATTATTAAGTATACCAAAACTAATGGGCTGTATCATTGTTAATAATTGTCCGATTTTTGTTTTGTTTTGTAGGTAATTCAGTATTCTTTCTAATTATCATAGGTAAAATCTAAAATGCATACTTTTTGAGTTATTCGCAAATAAAGTTTCTTTTCCTTCATAACTTTTTTTCCAGAAATTTCGGGGAGATAGGACTGTTTTTCGCATGTGAAGGAGAAGAATATCTTCAAAATTAGTGGTCAATCATTGGATTTGATGAAGGATTGACGAAGTTATGGCGTACCGACAAAAAAACACCTTTTAGAAATAATATATATGATAATATTTCAATATATCGAAAAAATATGTTTCAGGCAACGTATTTTTAATTTTTGAAAAGAATAGGGAAATTATAAATTAACAATAATTCAACCCTTGATGTATTTAATCTTTGAAAGATGGGTTAATATTAGACCACAGGAGGATTTATGAGGGGGGGGGGAACTTTCGGGCTGAGCCCCCCAAAATAGTAAAATGTAACCATGTTTTATGGTAAAAAATATGTCCTGAAGTATTATTGCTCGTTTAATTACATTTAATAGGACTTCAAGAATAACTACCTCGCCTATTAGGCTATACGGGATTTTTCCGGGCCGGGGGTGAGGGCGGGGAATTTAAAATCCCCACCGGCACCGGGACGAGAACTCGTACTTTTCAATCTTCTCAAATCTATAATCCGGTTGCCAGGCAACTCGCGGTGCTGTGCACACGCTTTAACCTATTCGGCCACCCCGCCCCCACTTCAAGAATAACTTAAACACCATTTCATATCTTTCTGTTTTTCCAATGTAATCATCGTTATACATATGAAAAAAAAAGCTTCCGGGCTGAAGCCCCCCCCCCCAAAAAAAAATTAAATCCTGGATCCGCTAGTGTATCGCACAGAGGACTTACTACATTACCCTTTCTATCGAGTTTTAATAGATTTAATAGCAACAATTAACTATTTAAATATTTCTTATTAAAAAAAAAAAGTATATATCTGAACCACGGTGGTAAACACCATGCCCATTTTTGTATTTGTTCAGGAAACCAATTTTCCATAACGTTGAGCTATTAAATATTTTTTTAAACCAAATATATTAAAAATTTATTTCTTCGTTACTAAATTGCTTATTGGAAAAATGCGAGACCGAGACGAGTCTTGCTCTTGCAAACTCAGTATTGGTCATGGTCTTGGTCTTGCGCAAGAGTCTCGCAACACCATCTACAGTTACGTATTACCTTATTACTACAGTGATATTAATGTAATTTTTTAAATAGGAGAAACCTAACTAAGCCGAAACGGAAAATTAGAGAAGTTAAATGCAAAAGTATATTATGAGAAGGAGTTAGTCGAGGGTGCGGTCAAATAAAAAAAAATAAAAATATATAAATTATTTTAATTTTTTGCCGACGTTTCGACCCACTTTGCAGGTCGTCTTCAGGGCTACAAAAGATACAAACATGTTGAAAAAATAAAAATAAAATAAAAAATAAACATAAGTATATATAAAATACGATATATAGTATATATAAAAATATACTTATGTTTATTTTTTATTTTATTTTTATTTTTTCAACATGTTTGTTTCTTTTGTAGCCCTGAAGACGACCTGCAAAGTGGGTCGAAACGTCGGCAAAAATTAAAATAATTTATATATTTTAATTTTTTTTATTTTTATTTGACCGCACCCTCGACTAACTCCTTCTCATATTATATTAACGGTCAACCATCTCTACATCATTGCAAAAGTATATTAGATATACCAATTATTAACATATAGTAACTAAGATTATCGACTATTACTAACTATTTTACTTTAATTTTTATTTTTAAAAATCTATTTTTTTTTTTACCAATTCTGGTCTTGGTCTTGTGACAGTTAGGCAACCTTGGTATTGGTCTTGCAAAGTCCAAGACAAAGACCGATTTTGGGTAACACTACCTCCTGGGGCCAGAAATTTATTAATATTAGCCAATAAAAAAACAACAAATAATTTCTAGAAACTAGAAATATAAATAACCAATCACAACAACCATTATCACTAATCTTAAGTAACTCGTACATTTCATTTAAACTTCATTACTTAGAACAACAATAATAATTTGCAGTTTCGCTTTAAACAATCCAATAAGAAGAAGAGCAATCCAATAATTGTGTTTGGGAGCTAAGAGATAGGACAAAAGGGTGCATTAGGGAGGAAGCAGCGAGGGAAGTAACAATGGAACAGCTGGTTCGTTATCGCCACCATTCTTGTTCCGAGCACACTTCAGTTCGGGCCACCGTAATTCAAATCTTGTTCCAGTCTTCAGGTGAATTCGGGGGAGGCTTTTAAGTTCTGTATCTTACAGCGGGTTATAACAATAAAAAATAATATGGTGCGCGCAACACACAACTTTCACTTACCGCTCTACTTTGAATAGAAATTATTTTCTGGCAATGCTGGGCTATTATAAAATTTTTTGAAGTGCATTTTAAACTGAGCTAAAGCTTAAAGCTTACAGATAACAAGACCATTATAATTACAAAATGTTTATTTAATATATCGACGACAGCCAATAAAAATCTAGTCACTCTACCTGCTTTTAAAAAACCCAGAATAACTCCAATTTCAACATTTTTGAGTAATGTCAATTTAGTGATATTTTTAGTTGAAAAAGTTATCTATGCAGACAGTGAGTAAGTTGATGCCGGAGGTGGTGATTGTAGTGTTGAAATATAGAACTGAGAATAAAGGTATAAATTTAGGTACTTATTTCTTATGAAAGATGTTCTGAGGTATGATACATTATTAAATATCTGTAGATTTTTTTTTTTTTAGTTTCAACAATTAAAAAAGTATATTTTAAATTTATACAAATTTTCGCATCTTCAGGGGAAAAACTAGATACCATATCTTTCCTCCTAATTGTCCAATTTTAACGTATTTTTTTGTGTTTTTAGGAAATTCCATAACTTTAAAATAAAAGCGTATACTTTTTGAGTTATTCGGAATTTAATTTTAACATCCCTCGTAACTTTTTTTCCAGCTTCTTTTCGTTGAAGTATGTTATATAGATAAATTTAAAGGGTATCGAGAAAATGACTTTAGCGAAGTTTCATTGAAATCGGTAGATTCTTTTAGGCGTTACAGTCTATAGCAACGCAGGTTTTTCTGCAGTTTAATTTTTTTTTTCTCCTTTATTAACTTATCAAATTCTTTCAAAAGTTATATGTAGCATTTTTTCGTAATTCTGAATAATGCGAAATGGTTAACTTTTTAAAATAATCCATATTAAAGGTACTTAAAGAAATACAATTTGATAAAATAATACGAGTTCGCATCCCGATGATGAATAGGGTAACTTTTAACTCTGGTTTTAATCCTCCGCCCTCACACTAACCTGGATAACCCCACATAGCCTAAAAGGCGATTATTTCTATTGAATAAATAATTAATTACTAATTAAACCATGCAGATAATTCGCCAGTATAATGGTCAGTGAACAAATGACAATATACTCTGGAAATAAGTAAAAGCAATGTATTAATGAATATCAGTTTATGAATCAAAACGTGAGTACAAAATAGAAAAAACTGTATCTTTGCTGATAAAATAATAACCCCTACTCCAGTTAATTCGAAATTTTTAAGAATTGTGGATATCGGTTTTATAACTATATTGCATGTGCTAATATATTTTTCTAGATAAATATAGATTTAAACAATGGACCAGCTAATGAAACGGAAAGAGCTCTTTTCGATATTCCTAACAATATCTGTTTCGATTTCATTGACAATGCACAGATGATCGATAAGCATTTTGATTTCCTAAAAGGGACAACAATTTATTCCAAAATTTAGAATTTTACTGGTTAACGCCTTTATAAATAAAAAAAAAAATGACGAACCATACTAAAGATTTTATTTCCTTATATAATTTATTTTTTCAGTACACCATATCTTCGTTAATTTGTCATCAAATTCCATGATTGAGCCGTCCGTGTTCAGAAGACATTAGGTGCGAAAAATAAGCACATCTTCCAGAAATGACAGGAAAACATTTATGAAGAAAAATAAACTTTATATGCACTGCCGTGGCCAGGTTAAGAATAGGACACACGAACCTAACTCATGTACATCTCATCACTAAGCAACCACCACTAAATTGTCAGCATTGCAATAGCCCTCTCACAGTCAACCATATTTTCCAAGAATGCACTTATTATATCAGCGGTATTAGGCAACAACGAATCAAACATAAAAACATTGATACAATTTCTTAAAATACATAGACTGTTAAATAAAATATAAACATAAATATAATTTTTATTTTATTGTCCTTTCTGTTTTTAATATTTGTTTTAATATATTTCATCTTTTATATGTTTTTAAATATCTTTTTTATTTATTACTATATCTATTGTTAATTATTAATTCTCCTCTAAAGAGTTTACAAATATAATCGATTCACATGCGTTGATGACCTCAGGGTTTTACGCCTTAAAGCCTAAATAAACAAACAAACTTTATATGCATATACCTAAAAAAAAAACAGACAATATCTGGTACCTATGAAAATTTAAAATGTTTCTAAATAAATTACAAACCGAGAAAATAAAATTGAAATCGGACTCTCTTTGTTTTAAAATCTTTTGAATAATGATGGCTCAATCATGGGATTTGAAGAAAAATTAACGAAGACATGGTGTACTGAAAAAACAAATTACACAAGGGAATAAAGTTTATCGTTTGATCCGTTGTTTAAATATACTTATCTAGAAAAATATATTAGCCCATATAATATAGTTGTAATGCTAACGATATGGACAATAACTAAACATTTTCGGATTAACAGAAGTAGAGGTTATGAACTTCAAATGGATTATTGTGGATGCGCACTGTTGTAATTTGATCTTTGAAGTCTACAATTTAACATGTAAAAATATTTTTTAGTATCCTACACCTATAAAAAACCTATACCTATTTTCGGTATTGAGGAAGCCAAAATCGCAGTACTCGAAATATAATATTATGTTGCATTGGCGGTATGTGGAATACCAACTGAGCTAAGACTGAGAACCAGCTGTAGGATGAAGTAGCCACTCTCTCTGGCTCTGGTTCGTTGACCTTCAATCAGCTGGACCTCGATCATTCCGTCATTCCAAATTAGTACAATCAATCATTACTTCATTATTTTTTCAGTTTATTTATTAACTGTAGGGAGTGATTAAGTTTTGTGATTTGCTAAAAAAATAAAGAGTTTTGCAATTTATTTTATCCTTGTTTCAGATATCTCATTCGTATTGAAATTCTGTGTTTTGCAATCTCTTCTACGTTCCTAAAGTCATCGGTAGAAACTAACGCGTTTCTAGGTTCATTAATTCAAGTCCTTTCAGTCCTATGTCCTTCGAACAATATTCGATGCTCCGTTCTATGTAACCAACAAAATGTCCTTGTCACGAAAAAAATATTTGGTCTATAAATGACATTTCAGCTGTGAAACGAGCTCTCTAAGAGAACTGATACAGTAAATGTTCCAATACAGTTCTGTTTGGGAGATTTACTAAATTTCATAATTTTAAATTTCTTTAAACTTTAAAATATACTCGATAAAACTTTCGCGGTCGCAGTTTTGAAGACTCTTACTCTAGTACAATTTATATCCTGATTTGCCCTTCTCTTTGAAGATTAAACGGCAGTTCCCTGAGAACTTTCGTTAATAAGTTTAAATTAGAATTCCAGCGGTAGATATTATTTTAATAAATGTATCATTGTATATATTGTACATATATATAAAAATAATCTTCCCCTACTCCAATAATATTAACTAGTCACTAAATAGCAATGAAACTGACAATATGTGGCTGAAAATACACATAATAAGGTAATTTAGCATTATATAAATCTTTATAAACATATTATAAATAAGAAAAAAGTTATAATAATAACGTAATAGAATAGTTAAAAATAGATGTGACGATCTTGATACTGGTTATATTGAGAAGACACGTTTATTTCACATAAGAAGTGTATTGAACAAGTACATGATAGGTAATTATATAAAAAAAATTAATATTTTGAAATATCTGAGTTTTTTAGAATGTATTAATGATTATACGAATAATTATGCATGGAAAACTTAATAAGAAATGATTAGAAATGTGTAAATTGAAAAAAAGGCGAATAGAAATGTCAATGAAGGAGGATCATCTTCGGGTGACCACTAATCTTTAATCAAAATTTGAAAAAAATCGGTCACGTAGTTTCGGAGAAAATGCACGGACGTAAAACCTAAAATTTTGAGAGGGGGTTATGTTTTTGAATTTTTTGTTCGATCACAGTGGTTGATTATTGATAATAATAAACCAAAAATATTTGAAAATCGCGATATCTCTAGTGCTTTATAATAGTGCTTTGATTTCGATGAAACTCTCTTCATTTTTTAGGAAATTTAAATATTTTTGAAACACCTTATAACAATATCTACAAAAAAGTGTATACTTTTTGAGTTATTAGGGATTTAATTTTACCATTCCTCATAACTTTTTTTCCAGTTTCTTAAAAAAAAAATTGAAAACGGAGGACGGACAAAAAACATTTTATTCGTTTTTGAATTTTAAGTATCCTGAAACGTAAAATCTCAAATTTTGAAAGAGGATTATGTATTTGAATTTTTAGTTCGATCACAATGGTTGATTATTGAAAATAATAAACCAAAATTGCTTTTAGACTTGAAAATGGCTCGAACAGCCGAAACGACGTAGTAAGATGTAGTGAAAACATTGGTGTAAGTTGGCTTACAATTAATAAATTGGAAAATTAATAAATGTGTGTCAACGTTTCGAGCCTATGTGCAGGTCTTCTGTCTGGAGATACTTATTGTTATACAGAATAGAATACAGAAGGCGTTCACATGTTTCACTCTGGTACACCGAGTTGAAGTGGCTTTAATCTACTTCCCGAAGACAATTCCTCCTTGGTGTTTTCCTTTTCCAAGTCCTCAGAACCAAAAACTCTCCCTACATCCTAGAACTCCTTACTCTACGCTCTTCTATCCACACTCTCAATACCAGGTCTCAACCTACAGATTTATATATCCCCTCCCATAAAACTACTTTATTCAACAAATCCTTCGTCATTCGTGCTACCTCCTTTTGGCACTCTCTTCCTACCTCCATACGTCAATCGTCGTCTACAAATTCCTTCAACCAACTCCTGTTCCATCACTTACTTCACATTCAAACTTCCGCTAATATGTAAAATTACTTGCATCTGTACACTATTTAATTTCAATCTATTGCGCAATTGAAACAACAATTAACAGTAAATTAGTTTGTATTTTTTATTAATCTAAGCCAGGCTAAGACCCATAAATTTGTAATTCTGTTATTATTCTTAGGGGACAGTATTCCCAGAATAAAATTATTTTTTCATTTCAGAATAAATAAAAGTTCTAAATTTTAGTTTTGGCTTCCTTGATCGCATATTTCGGCTAATTTCTTCTTAGACATTAAAAGAACAATGAACGATTGATAATTAAGAACAATTTCTACTTATCAAACTGTACCTCTATAATTGGAAATGGTAAAAATGGTTTCATCTACTCATGAAATATACTTGAGTTTGGAGTATTCAGTAAGTACCCTATCCCTTTCAAAGGACTGACGACAATGGAGGCTTCACTGTGGGCGCATTAAGGACCAATAAGGCCACTTGGTCCTTCTTTCAGGGCATCCTTAAGGATCATTTAAATAATTTAGACTCTTCTGTAGGGCCTCTTGTCGCAAGGTGGATGGTAGATGATCAGTATGTATTTTTCTCTGTATTAATTTTTAAGGAATTCTTTCTCTATCCTGATTCCCTTGGATACTTCTAACAGATTTTTAGCTAGAATACATTATACTATTCATTTATTTTTTTTCAAAACGTTAGCTAATTGTTACCTGTTGCCATTTTTCCTATTTTCTTCATGTATGGACAAGTTTCTCACAACAGCGAAGCAAAGTAATTTACGCTGAGTTAAGAAACGACCTGCTGGATTCAAATCCACAGTAGATCCAAAAAGGTGACAGGATTTTATAACATGGTAGAATATTAATGATGGATTAAATCTAAAACTAGATTTAGTTCATACCAGACTGAAACGACAAGAAACCGCTCGACGTTTCCGATTACTTCAGCACATACTAGACAAACGCTCTAAACTTCCCATTAATTACAAAAGACTCACATACATGACTATAATAAGGCCTATTTGGACTTACGGAGTTGAGTTATGGGGTTCCACTAAACAATCGAATTCCTCTCGTACCTCAATGCTCCCTACTTTGTTACAAATAAAACCATCCATAATGACCTTAATGATGCTTTTGTTACAGATCTGGCTCAATCCAGATACCTATCCTTCCATAATAAACTTCAGAATCATCCCAACCCTCTCGTTTCTAAACTTGCTTCCTCTTCAATACCTGATAACCCTCCGAGGCGTCTGAAAAGAAGATGGCCCCGTGATCTCCTAATGTAGACATATTATTAGAGTGCTACCATTGGGTAGTTACTCAGCAAGTGTTTTCACGTCATTATATCCATATGTTCAAATTTACTAAATATATTTCTTTAATACAGTTGTAAATATCATTAAGAAAAAATAAAAAAAATGATTTAGTTATTCTCTCATGCCCGAAATTTCATTTATTAAATGACTTTTGAGGTAATCGTACCATGAAAGTTAAGAACTTGGAACAATTATTCCCTCATCGTAAGACCAAGTGCCTCATATCACCACGCTCCATAAACGTTCGTTGCAGAAAGGCTGATCTTTAAGTGACCTAGAGATCCCACTTGATCTATCGACATGACGGGTTAGAGACCAGCTGGGATTGGAAAAGAAAGTGGCTGAGCGATTTAGAAAGAAGTGGCGCGACTCGCTTTCATCCCCCAACACGACCCTTGACCTCCGAAGCAACAGGTATCGGTAATTTATCCTGCCCTCACCTCCAGTCACTTTCTCCAGTCCCTCCAGTCGGCGAGGAACAGTAAATGGCGACCAGGCGGAATTATTGTGGAAGCGCAAACAGTCGCTAACGAGGATTCGATCGAAAGCTTTCAGACCCGGGATGCAATGACAGTACTTAGACCAAATCGTCAGTCACATTTCCCTTCCATCGGATCCATTAGGGGCCATTCCCATTTAATAGGATGCTCTCTTCGTCCCAGGCTTCAATATTTCGAACATCAATGGTTCCCATGACCCTTTTAATATAGCGTGAGGTGCGCTATCTATGGTCTGTTTTATGTAACCTATACTATCTATATTAAGAAAAACGTAAATATTCGTTTGTTCAAAACCGCTAATCTAAGAAAGTTCTTCACCGATTACTTTGAAATATTGGCGTAATGTTTCTACAGCATTCAGGAGTGTTTTATATGCATTTAAACACCCTCCGGTCTTTCGTTTCGGAAAAGCGGCCTAAAAACCTGCGCCTAAACGGTTGTAGCGATTTTGATTAAACTCGGACTTTAGAACTTTACTGGTTAACGCCTTTATAAATAAAAAAAAAATGATGAACCATAATAAAGATTTTATTTCCTTATATAATTTATTTTTTCAGTACACCATATCTTCGTTAATTTGTCATCAAATTCCATGATTGAGCCGTCCGTGTTCAGAAGACATTAGGTGCGAAAAATAAGCACATCTTCCAGAAATGACAGGAAAACGTTTATGAAGAAAATTAAACTTTATATGCACCGCCGTGGCCAGGTTAAGAATAGGACACACGGACCTAACTCATGTACATCTCATCACTAAGCAACCACCACCAAATTGTCAGCATTGCAATAGCCTTCTCAAAGTCAACCATATTTTCCAAGAATGCAATTATTATACTTCAAGCCTCAATCAATTGTCTCTAAAGTCTTCTCCTTGAAGCCCTTTTAATTTATGTATATAACATCCTTCTCCGAAAATAGTATGGAAAAAAAAGTAACGATGGGTTCAAAACTATATTTGCGAATAAATCAAAAAGTGCACAATGTTTGTTTGATTATACTCATCTTCCTTGATTCCCTGCAAATCATAAAAAAAAATCACTAAAATCGGACGAATGGTGTAAATATAGAATGCTTTCAACATTTAGTAATTTTTCGTGGGAGATTTAGAGACCGATTGCTTCTTCTATAGATTATTATATGTTGCGAATTCTAGAGTTGGAAAACCAGACAATCTCTATATCTATAGGAACAACAAAGAATATCGCATATTCACAAGTATTGTTACATAAAACATATTACAAACATCTGATTTATTTTCTACTTCTTTTTTTATTAACCAGAATGAGCCACAGCAACGCGTCTAGGTACAACTAGTACCTACATATTACGGTGGTACAGATACCTTTTTCCGGCTTTCAAAAACGATGTGTTTTCATGAATGAGATTTCAAGCAAAAGGAAATTTCATAGAGAATTGACAAATGCCAATTTGGAAATCGTACTACAAAAACAATAAAAGTAATTGAAAAAACGCTGCAAATTATTACACAATGGTTTATTATCTCCAAACAATTATATATCAAAAGTAACATTACTTTCCTAGTAACATAAGAAAATATTAAGGTTTTTTTTTAAAAAGTGTATACTTTATGTATATTTTTATATGAATTTAAGTTTATCGGAAATAATTCGACATAGAACGTTAGACAATTCAATTAAATGTAATAAGAAATTCATTTTATAATTGCGTAATATTAACTAATAATGTTATTATAATTTTCCAGTTTTGAAAATGACCCTTAGTATGGTCGAAACGTTAAATTGATGTGTAATAATAAAATGTTGGTGAAAAATGGCCTAATTTATTGTAACAAATAAAAAAACTTCAAGACACCAAAATTAGGAAAAATGAACAGAAGAAATAAATAAAAGGCGATCCCTAAAATTCTCCTAAACAATATTTTATATCATTATTAGTATTTTTTAAGAATAATCAAATACATAGCTTCAGTTAATGTAACACTTTCAGCATATTAAAAACCAAAACAAACAAAAAAACCTTTGTAGTAGAACATATGAAATTTATTTTTAAAACATATCTTTGCACCAAAGGGTCTGATTTCAACGATTTTCTTTATATTTTAAAAAATGTCTTAAACTTTTAAATCAGTATAACAACACCAACAAAAAAGTGTATACTTTTTGAGTTATTCGTAAATCTAATATTACGACCCCTCATAACTTTCTCCACCTTCTTTTCGTTAAATTATGCTATATAGATAAACGTTAAGGGTTTCGAAAGAGAAACTCATCCATGTTTCATTGAAATCTCGGTACATCTGACACAGGTCTTTCAACCGCCATCTTGAAAGTGAAGTACTTTTCGATGAAGTATGTTCTATACACTAGCGGATCCAGGATTTAATTTTGGGGGGTCTTCAGCCTGAAAGATTTTTTTTTTCATATGTATATAACGATAATTAATTTGAAAAAAAAAGAAAGAAATTAACTATTTGTATGAAAAGATGTTTAAGTGGTTTTTGAAGTTCTATTAAATGTAATTACACGAACAAGAATACTTTAAGAGATAGTTATCATATTTTTTTTTCGTAAAACTGAGTTATATTTTACCATTTTGAGGGGGAGAGGGGCCTTCAGCCAGAAAGTACTCCCTCCGTAGATCCGCCTGTGGTTCTATACATATATTTAAAGGGCGTTGAGGAGAAGACTTTAGCCAGGTTTCAATGAAGTCAGTACATTCGTTTATGCATTACAGTCTATAGCAACACAGGTTTTTCAGTCGCCATTTTGAAAGGAAAGGGCGGATAGTAATGCCAAGGTACGAGGATCATCCACGGGGGACCTCTGACTTTGTTTCCAAATTTGAAAAAAATCGGTTAAGTAGTCTCGGAGAAAATGTGCGGACTGTCCACGAACAAAATTCTTTTTATTCAATTTTCGAGTTCTCCATATTCTGAAACGTAAATTCTTCGGTTGACTCAACCATTTCTTAATAAAAGCGGCCACGTTATGGCATTCGTAAATAAGCGTCGGGAGAGTAATATTTTTGTAATTTTATGATTTTCAAGTTTCGAGACGTGAGGCGCGATCTAATTAGTTTTACAACAGAAAAATAATAAGCACTTTCAACCTTAATTTCCTCTTCAATTCCTTTTTTTTTTAAGTCATCGTAGACTCTACAACGTATTTAAACTTCTCAACGTGTTCAATTCTATTTCCCTCTATATCTATGTACAAATCTTAAATCTTTCTACGAAATAACAACTTCTATAAGACAAAACCCGTTTCTCAAGTTAACGATGTATCATGCTTCATCCGCATTTATTACTAACTCCAGTTCTTTGGGGATTTTCAACAATATTGTATTTAGTTTTTTAATCTCCACTTTTCAAGAGCCAAAGTAATCGGTATAATCCACCTTATACATGCTTTTCCACCCATATTCAAACCTTTTTCTCGCTCTCTCTCTCTCTCTCTCTCTCTCTCTCTATATATATATATATATATATATATATATATATATATATATATATATATATATATATATCATAGTCTGGCCTGAGACGCCCTGGTGTGTACATCGGTGTAATTCGTTCATATAATCTCTCAGTTTACTTCAATTTAATTTTCAGTGCATTTAAGTTCAGTTTTTTTTTCTCTTCTCTTTTTTAAAAAACCACTATAATCAATCACGCTATTAAGTGTCGGATCTTCACACCAATCGGAGTAAAGAAAGCGCAGCGAGATTGATAGAGTTCTGGGAGCAACGAGCTGGCAGGCGTCTACTAATCCTAACAGCATTAGACCAGCATTAGACGTTGTTTACTACCGTCAACAGTCTTGGTATTTTTTTTTATATTTTAATTGCGAAGTAATTATCATTAATAAATTTAAAAAATGGTGCAGTGTAATATTTGCAACAACTCTATCGCACGCGAAGATAAGAACAATATACACTGCGTTAAATGTAAAATAATTTTTCATGGTAGGTGCGTCAACCTTACTGATAAAGACTCCGAAGCATTAAAAATAATTAAAAAAACATGGGTTTGCTCTAACTGCGAACAGGTGAAAAAACAAAATAACGAGCCGTCCCCCTCAGAAATACTTGCGGCAGTAAACCGTTTAGACGCTACCGTGAACGAAGATATAAAAAACATGAAAACAGCACTAGATAAATACGGAGAGCTCAGTTTTGAACTAAACGAAAGACTGACGAAGATTGAAAAACATCTGGAAGGTCAAGCTAAAAAATTTGAGGAGATACTATTAGAAAATAAAGCACTCAAATCCCGAGTGGGCGAATTAGAGGTTCGCTTGAATAACGCAGAGCAAGGACTATTGAGTAGATCACTGGAGATCCGCGGTATACCGGAGCGACCGGGCGAAACGCCCGCTGCTTTGGTGACCAGTATAGGAGCAAGCTTGGGGATCAGGCTTAGTGTGGAGGACCTGGACAACGTACATCGCCGCAGAAGCCGAAAAGATGACTCGCGACCACCGCCTGTTATCGCACGTTTTGTCAGGCAATCAATTAGAGATGACTTAATTACGAAAAGGAAAGTGAAGAGGGATTTCTCCACGCGGGATATCGGTTGGCAGGAAAATGACTGCCACCGAATTTATCTGGGTGAAGAGATGACTCGCACAAACAGACACCTCTATTGGTTAGCCCGGCAGAAGAGAGCGGCGGGAAAAATCAAATATACGTGGTTTGCTTCCGGAAAGGTGCGGTGTCGAAAAGAGGACGGACATAGAGTCATCCTGATAGAACAGGCCTCGGATCTAGATGTATTTGACTGACTACCTAGAAGCCGTCAACCCCTTAGCCTCATTAAAATAGTCTTACTTCTTCTCTTAGTGCTATCTCGACACCGTCACTCACCAATCTATTTATTTTTAAGTACATTCTCTTTATTTATTTTTAATGTTAATATTACTTTTTCTTCATTTAGTTTCATGTACGATAATCGCTTTTCTGTACTTTCTACTCGTTTTGTCTTCTCGCTACCAAACACTGACTGTTTCTCTCCAAATCCACTGTATGTCTAGTTCCCTAATCACATGTCAAGTTAACTCTCAATCACTTTCTGCCCATTATGACGAATTCCTGCAATACTTTACCCAAAACTTTTATCATATCATAGCAATATCCGAAACCTGGCTTAAACCTTATATTCCATCATCTTCAGTATCCTTGCCGAATTACATCCTGCTCCGTCATGACCGGGTAAACCGGACTGGCGGTGGAGTAGCCATGTTTGTCCACAATAGCCTAAAGACCCGAATCCTCGATTGCTCCCCATCTTCCGATCATCCTCATGTAGAATATCTCTTAGTAGAAATTCTCAGTAATATTTCTCCTATCCTTTACGCCGTGGTATATCGCCCTCCTCTCGTGCCATTTGACCCGTCCTTCGAATCAACTCTATTCAACTTCGTTCCCCTCTATCCCAGAATAATTATCTCCGGTGACCTCAATACCAATTTCCTCTCAAAATCCAATGACAAATCCTATTTAGAAAATCTGTTTTTCTCACTTCACCTATTCATCGTTCCTTTTTCCTCCACCCACCACACCAGCAGATCTGACACTTGGCTAGACTTCTACATCATCGACTCAGCACAAAACCTCCTCTCCGCCTCTCAAGTGCCAGTATCCTTTCTTTCATCTCATGATCTGATACAAATAACGTATAATATCCGCACTCCTCCAATCCATCCTCGAACTATCACTTTCCGCCAACTGGATACCCTTACTCGAGAAAAAATATTACCTGATCTAGTAACATTGGATTTAAATGGAATATATCATTGCTCCTCTGTCGACACCATGGTTGATATTCTCACCACCAATCTTCTCAATATACTCAATACCCACGCTCCTCTCAAAACCTCCACTTTCCGTCATCGTCCTGCTCCTTGGATGTGTCAGGAAATTAAGGATCTGCAGAAGAGACGCGACGCTGCACGCAGACGCTTCAGACGGACTAGGCTTGCAGATGATTATCAAATATTCAGAATGCTTCGCAACACGACACAGACAAGGATCCGACAAGCGAAAGCGAACTACTTTCACGAAGCCCTTTCCTCAGCTCCTGATATCAAATCAAAATGGCTTCTACTTCGTAAGCTTTCCCTCTGTGAACCTTCTAGATCCCCTTCCTCAGTTTTCCCAATATCACCTGATGACCTAAACTCCCACTTTATATCGGTTTCCACCTCTTCGTTACCATCCCCTTCCGGCTTTTCTCCAGAGGTACCTTTTAACGACAATAATTTTTATTTTTCCGACATTTCTCCCACAGACCTTATTACCGTTATAATGAAATCCCGTTCCAATTCCGTAGGCCCAGATGGCATTCCTATCAAACTAATAAAATTATGTCTCCCTGAAATCCTCCCAGCACTCCTTTTCATCTACAATTTCTCCCTGCAGAATTCAATATTCCCGACCTCTTGGAAAAAAGCCATTGTCCTTCCTTTAAACAAAAAGCCTAATCCATCCTCTCCCGAAGATTTCCGCCCAATATCAATCCTTTCCAATCTTTCTAAACCCCTAGAAAAGTTAGTGCAATCCCAAGTTTCCAACTTCCTTGAACAATCCAACCAACTCGATCCTCTCCAATCTGGCTTCCGTCCTGGCTACTCTACACAATCTGCTCTGATTAAAATTACTAGTGATATCCAGACTGCAATAGATGACAAAAAACTAACCATTCTTATACTTCTTGATTTCTCTAAAGCTTTCGATTCCATTATCCATTCCATCCTTTTCAACAAACTAAAATCATTATCCTTCTCCAAGAGATCCATCTCTTGGTTCCAGTCTTTCCTCTCACAACGAACCCAAGCAGTTTCCATACCTAATCAACCTCTATCTGCCTACCTTCCTTTATCCTCAGGAGTTGCACAGGGTTCAAGCATGTCTCCTCTTCTTTTCAGTTCTTATATTAATGACCTAAATGATACAATTATCCATTGTTCCCACCACCTTTATGCCGACGATTCTC
The DNA here is from genome assembly GCA_928085145.1 of Nezara viridula. NCBI lineage: Eukaryota > Metazoa > Arthropoda > Insecta > Hemiptera > Pentatomidae > Nezara > Nezara viridula. The sequence goes on along the minus strand of OV725083.1, from coordinate 2,724,101 downwards.
AAATCTATTTATCCTTTTCTCCCGCTGAGTTATTGGTGGCATTTGCCAAAATTCAAGAAGATTTAGATCGAATTAATGCCTGGGCCAACTTAAATGGATTAAGGCTAAATGCTGCCAAAACTCAGGCCATTCTCATTGGTTCCAAGCCCCTTCTTAGATCCCACACCAACTTTCCCTCACTCTATCTAAACAACCACCCCATCACCTTCTATCCCTTTGTTAAAAATTTAGGCTTTCTCATAGATCAAACCCTTTCCTGGAATCACCATATCTCTCATATATCCCGCCGTGCAATTTCTACCCTCAAACTATTCCATCACTTCCGCCATCTTCTACCCCAAAATACCCGTAGACTCCTAGTTTCCTCTCTCATCTTTCCCCACTTTGACTACAGCTGTGTGGTGTACGATGGCCTCTCGGTGGAACTGCGTGATAGACTCAAAAGACTTATGAATTGCTTCGTAAGATTTGTAATCGGAACCCCGAGACGCTCCCGTGTCTCCCACCACTACACTGAGTTAGGGTGGCTCTTCCCCTCCTTAAGAAGACAATATTTCCTTGGCACTTTCCTTTATCAAATCATTACCGATCATCGTCCTTCTTATGCCTACAACCTTCTCCAATTTAAGTCCTCAATCCATTCACTCACTACAAGATCCCGACCCTCTGACCTATACATCCCTTCTCATAGATCTGCCTCATTCCAAAATTCCTTTATAGCCCGCTCTGTCAACTTTTGGAATTCCCTCCCGATCAAAATTCGACATGCCCCTTCCCTGTACACATTCAAAAACCTCCTATTCCAATTCCTGTTCCAAAAACAGTCAGATACCAGCTAACGATTAATATTATATATGTATTGTGTAGCAATCATATAATCATAACACTTGGTAAGAGATAGTACATGCATTTCCTACTATCGACGTAGGAATTTCAATACATACATTTTTTTGTATTTTTTTTTTTATTCAATTATAAGTAACTGTTTATTTTCATATATATATTCAAGTAAAGTTTTTTTTTTTTATGAAATGAACTCATTGTATCTCTTTTTCGTTCTTCATTTCTCAAAGTGTATGTTTATGTTGTTCAACCCTTAAATATAATTTTGTTCATAGTTCAAATGATTCGTTCATAGTTTTAATTGTTTTATTCATAATTTTAAATGCTCTGTACATAGTTGTATCTGTATTGTATATAGCTTGTGCACCTAAGGTTTTCTTTACTTTTTATTTTATTTTATCAATTTCATTTATTGTTTCAACGTTCAGGCCAGTAATATTCTATTATTTTGTACATTATTGTTATTCTGAAGGGACTTAGTCCCAGAATAAAGTTTTTTTTTCTATCTATCTATATATATATATATATATATATATATATATATATATATATATATATATATATATATATATACACAGATATACATATACACTGGTTGGGATATAGACATACAGACACTAACTACAAATGACAGAATATAAGTAAGGCCACCTACAGCGATGATGTGGGGTCAAGGAGAGGCGTGCCTAGAACTGAGGCAATTACCACAGGCCCTGCGTCAGGCAGAGCTACGAAGGCATTCGAGTACATTCTTCGGAATATATTATTTATATATTCAACATTTATTATCAGTAATCCAACAATAATATACTAATCAAATTAATAAAATATGCAAACACGATTGAAATTTAAAACAGCTTTAAACAGGAAAAAAAAATCTTTGAATTATACACGATAGTCCGTGGTACAGAGCCCTTTTTATAAAAATTATTAACATTCGCCTGAAAATTCGTAAATAGCTTCATCTCTTCGTAACCTACAACTTTAAAAAAAAAAAAAAGCTTGTATCACTAACGACAATGTGAGAATCCTCTTTTACAAGGCCAGCGGTTGTACATGGAGGTGATTGGGCCGGTATCACGCTCAACCACCAGGTTTTTCTCCCCTTAATAAATTATTTAATTAAGAGTGTGCTCTTTATAGAGGTTGGGTTTACCCCAGGAGGGTCTCTTGACCCCAGCGATTGACGGACCCCAGATGAAAACATTCAAATCAACAGCCGGATTCTCACTTAGGAACATGAGCTCTGGAAGTCAGTGCTTACCCACTGAGCTACTCCGCTACCCGAACCTACAACTATTTTTTTATTTACGAAAATTCTCAAAATTTGAGCGTTTGCAATCTGAAGAATGGCAAATTTTTTCTGTTTGATTAAGTACTAAAAAATCTTAAATACCCTTTGCTTTCCACCTGAATCGTAAGATATGATCACAAAGTCCAAAAAAAAAGGTGGCCTACAAAAAAATAGGTCCGTTTAGCGTGATCTCCACCCCGAAAAAGTTAAAATAAAGAGTTTATGTAGGCCAAACGCCCCAATATTTTTGTAGGTCACCCTTTTTCTTGATTTTATGATGAAATTACAATACAATCTATATGGAAATGAAATGGTTATTGACGAGTTTTAAGTCCCTAATTAAATAGACAAAGTTTGCAGACCTCCAGATTGAAAACTCGTAAATACCCATTTACTTTCCACTTGAACCGTAAGACAATATGAACACCAACTCGAGAAAAAAAATGTGGCCTTCAAAAATATTGACGTACCCTCCCCCAAAATAACGAGGTTGTATAGGCGAAACGACCCAATATTTTTGTATATACCACATTTTTTAATAGAAAAATAACTTTATTCTGGGACACAGTCCCTTGAGAATAACAAAATAGAACAAAATTAATATATTACATCTGGCCAAAATAAAATCAATCGAAAAAAAGAAATAATGTAAAAAAAAATATAAGGTAAAAATTCTATATATAAAACAAACTAAACTATATACAAAACCATTAATACTATGACAAGACACTTAAAGCTGTTTGCTCTTATAGACCAGTATACACTTTAACGAAAAAAATAAAGAATTAAAAAATAAAAATGTATCAAATTCTCTATTAAAATCAGCTCGAATGGTTAGCAACTATCTGACTGTTTTTGGGAAAGGAATTGGAATAGGAGGGTTTTGAATGTGGATATGGATGGGGAATGTCGAATTTTGATAGGGAGGGAATTCCAGAAATTGACAGAGCGAACAAAAAAGGAATTTTGGAATGAGGCAGATCTGTGAGAAGGCATGTAAAGGTTAGAAGGTCGAGATCTTGTGGACAGGGAATGGACTGAGGATTTGAACTGGAGAAGGTTGTAGGCGTAAGAAGGACGATGGTTGTTGATGATTTGGTAGAGGAACGTACCTAGGAAATATTGTCTTCCGAAGGAGGGGAAAAGCCACTTTAACTCAGCATTGTGGTGAGAAACATGGGAGTATCTTGGGGCCCCGATCACAAATCTTACGCAGCTGTTCATTGGTCTTTTCAGTCTATCACGGAGCTCCACAGAGAGGCCATCATACACCACACAGCTATAGTCAAATTGGGGATTTTTTTTCGATTTTCTGATCGAATTTTTAATACCTAATTAAATTGATAAGTTTGACGATCTCCCGATTGAAAACACCCCAATTCCAAGAATTTTCGTAAATATAATAGTTGTAGGTTACGACATGAAGCTTTTTACAAACTTACCGACGGATGTAAATAATTTGATAAAAAGGGGTCTGTACCAAAGATTAGGATCAATTGTCAACTTTTCAAACTTGACATTGAAATTGAAAAAATACGTAACAGGAATAAGAATTATGATTAAGGTTAATTAAAATGGTTAAACCTATGTCGGCAAGAATGGTCAAATAGTATAGGATCTAAAGCCAAAATTCTCTACCCTCTCCTCTTTAAATACTAGGCCCAGAATCGGCATTCCTACCTACTCCTATAAGACGATTAACTTAGTTTCTGTTCTGATTTGAAAAACGATAAATGAGAATAGGCGATTTGATTCGATTCTAATTCGTAGAAGAGTAGAGAGGATATTTTGCTACAGATTGCTAAGAAGATATTGGAGAGACGGAAATCCTGAGGATTGCTAGATAATCAATAGATTAGACATGAAATAAATAACACAATAAAAGAAAAACTGGTATAAATGTATAAATACATAGTTATCAGGTCTTGCTTTTTCAGAACCAAAATGGTAAATCAAATCAAGCCGGTGAAATAAAAATTGGAAACATGATATTCTACAGTCCAGTTCAAGATTGCTTCCGTTCGTCTTTACTACCATGCTACTATTACTACCATCATCAATTTAAATTTAATTTTATTACTTTTTAACCCTCTTTTTAACAGCTTAACATCAGAAAATATTTTAAAATGTCGGCAACAATCAAAACAGGGTTTATATTTAATACAAAATACGTGGTAAACTATTCAAAGCGGTGTTTTTACAACAGGATAACGAGCGCCATCATACCGCCAAAAACACAACAATGTGTCTTCAAAATCTCGACTTTAAGCTGCAGGAACACGCCCAATGTAGTTCAGACTTTGTTCCAAGCGATTTTCATCTTTTTCTGACGAAGGAGCCATTAAACCGTTGCAAAGTTTTCTGAACACCAGGTCAATTCTCGTTAGAAGATGGGGTAAGTGTATGGAAGTAAGAGAGGATTATATCGAAAAGTAATACTAGAGTCATTAATGTATGTACAGTCAATATATTTATTTCTTCAATTTTCCTTTACTTTTTGACTTATCCCGTTCATTCCGTGTTTTTGAAGAGTACATTTCTTTATACGCGATTTGCACTTCATTGTGGAGAGTGAATTAGATTGGGCCGTCAGATATATGATGTGTAACGCTCGCTGGCAAAGCCAGCTGGAATCGACTAATTGATTTTTTTTTACATATGGATTAAAATAACTGAGAAACTAAAAATGGGAGCTGCTGCATACTGTAACTGAGGGAATTGTTCAGTATTTCATCCTCTTTATTTTATTTTTTTTCCTACCCCCCAGGAATTTCTTGATTACAAAATACAATATATATATATATATATAAATGTATATATACATAAATTTTCAATTTCCTTTTATTGCCTAAGGGCATTTTAAGGTAAGAGGACTATGCACGCTGTATGCGTTCTTTGCATCCTCTTTATAATAAGCTATTATTATAAATTGTATTCTAACCCAACGCAGTGTTTGAGAGGAGAATAGGACAAAAAAATAGAGTCGAAAACCAAATAATAATGAGTTTTATTGAAAAAGATATGGATTAAAATATCTTAGAAACTAAAAATCGGACCTACAGCATATTGGAAGCTAGGGAAATGTTCAGCATTATTAATGAGCTATTATTTGTAATTTATATTTAATATTATTTATCTCGCCTTGTTGGTGTTTTCACTTCTATCGTGTGGTCAATATAAAACATCAATAAGATATATTTAAGAACGTTCTGACTTTGGAACTGTTTCTATAAGGGTCACTGATCGACAAATTGGCTTCACATGTACTCTCATTTAGATCCCACTTGGACTTATCCAAATAGAAATTCACTACCCGTTACAAAAAACAAAACAAAAAATAACCATAATAAAATCTTTAGTATTACTTAGCCATATCCTTACAATCGGATATCAGGACATGGAATATAGATAACTACATAAATAGTCCAAGATGTGAGCAGACATAATTTATTTTTACAATTCCTACATCAACTAAATTAATTGATTATGATTCTTTTTTGTTTTTGTATATAAAAATAGTATTTGCGCCTGTCAACTTATTAATAATGACAATCATCAAATGTGATGGCGATACAGGAAATAATAACATGGGGAAGGAAAGTACTCAGCAGTACCTCTTCCCTAACTTGTTTCAATTACTTAGGTTGTCTAAGGAAGGAGATCTCTCATCCAACGCCTTTTTAGTCTCCTCCTCATGTTCTGAGGTATGTCAGCTGTGGCCATGTCTCTTATTATGTCCGTTTAACTTTGTGTAAAATCGTTGATAAAGGGTCGTTATATGTTTTGTTAGTTAGAGTTTTGTTAGTCACGTACCAAGGAGCTTTTGTTATGAATAACAACAATTTTGATTGGAACGTTTGAAATTTTTTTAGGTTGGTTTTTTTAGCGATATGAAATATTAAAATAAATAAGTATATAATATAGCAAATCGTTTGAACTTTACACTCAGTGGTGGAAAAAATGTGCAGCTACATAAATACTGTTATATTTTTTAGCGAAACAAAAAAATAAATGAATGTATGAACAAAAAATGGGGTTAAGTAAATATGACTTAAAAAAAAAAGGTATTTGAAAAGATTTGATTTCACGAAGAAATGCCACCTCGAGGGATAAAAACTGCAAATATTCATCACACATTGGCCAAAATGGAGTACAGGTATCGCAAAATACGCAATGGCGTCCCTAGACAATTTCAGCAAAAATACAAAACAATTTTTTTTTTTTAATCAAATTAAAAATAACAATAATATCATGGGCTCTTTAAATGAATGGATCACCCTTATTAATACGCCAAACATTTTGATGTTTTCTGTTTTGAATTCTTTTTTTTTTTGGAATTGCTGTAAGTAAATTCCTTTATTAATTTATTTCATTGACATCAATAAAATTCATAGCTTGTAAAGTCCTTGATAATATATTAAGAAACATTAATAATACGCTAACCAAGCAACTTGGTACAGATAAATAAATACACAACCTTCGAGTATTTGGAAAAGAGATAAAAAAAAGTATTAATGAAAGAATGTAATATGAATGAATAAAATAAAAATACATCAGCATATTTAATCACGTTTTTAAGAGCATGTCAACGTGCGCAGGCGTAGCACAAAGGAAAGGAACCTGTTTGAACGAATGTTGTTTTGTACAATAGTATATTTATCGTTAAGGTGAAGGGACGTAATTTGTTAGGAATTCTCGAGAAAAAAACACCACTTCACCACTTAAAATTGTACTTTCATTATGTTGCAACTTTCAGGAGTGTTAGCTGATGAGATGGTTTTAATGGAAGTTGTCTCGTATAAGCCATGTTAAATGTTAAATTTAATAGGATATAAATAGAAAATTTCAAGCCTTCAAAGTCTTCAATATACAGCTGAACATTTAAACTGCTAACGTTTCGGCAATTCAGACATCATCAGAACAGAAAAACCGAGATCACATATATGCAGAAACAAAAAAAAAAGAAAAAATCTGACAAAGCCATCCAAATACATACTGATGGAAACAGAGGGTTGTACAAACACAAGAAGAAGGTTATAGAAAAAAGCTGATTAGAAGGGGCAAAAAAACAATAAAATCATGCATACCTAAAATACAATAATACAAAAACGTGTTCTTTAAATTAAACAAAAAAATTAAATAAATGTATATTAATACGGTAAGGAAATTCTGTATATAAATCATAAATAATAAAATTAAAATAAACAAAACGTTTATTAGAGACGGTTCCTATCTGAAGATAACCTAACAGCCGAAAACTAACGAAAGTTCTAACAGGTGTTTTTTACTTTTTCTTATATTTTTTTGTGTTTTAACTAAGGAATAACTTAAACTAACAACATAGAGCAGGTTTCTGAGCTCATTAACGTTAATCAAAAATACATCAGGCCGTTTCTAAATTCATCAATTGATAAATAAATGGCATTCAGTGCTTTCCATTATTCTTCGATTGAATCACTCATTCAATCTGTCCATCGGTTTTGGATTCAATCGATCGATCGATTCCTTTGATGGAATCAGCGTTGAGTTATGGAACTAGCCTAGTGAATAAAACAATTAACATGTTTATTTGATAGGTCATTAAACGTGAATACAATCGAATAGTGTTGCCCAAAATTGGTCTTGGTCTTGCACTTTGCAAGACCAAGACCAAGACCGCCTAACTGTTGCAAGACCAAGACCAGGACTAGTAAAAAAAATCGATTTTTAAAAATAAAAATTAAGGCAAAATAGTTACTATTATTTGACATTTTTAGTTACTATATGTTAATAATTGGTATAGCCAATATACTTTTGCATTTAACTCCTCTAATTTTGGCTTAGTTAGGTTTCTCCTATTTAAAAACTTACAGTGTTATCTCTATAGTAATAAGCTAATAAGTAACTGCAAGACTGTTGCGAGACTCTTGCGCAAGACAAAGACCATGACCAAGACCGACTTTGCAATACCAAGAATCGGTCTCGGTCTCAAACATTTGGGCAACATTACATTCGAGTAATAAAGTAGGTTAGGAAGCTATAAAAGTAATTATCTAATTTATTTTTTAACTAAAATATTATTTAAAAAAATATTGTAATATAGCAAATATTCGATGAAGCTGTTCCTAAACGCTCCTCTAAACAGGTTCGGTCTTCCCTTACTCTCTCTATGGCGGGGAAAGCGAGCGGCTATCAATGATGAATAAAGAGAATACTCTTCATCATGTCTAAACTCAACTTTATCAACAGCTACAATAAGCTATTGTTGTACACATGTCTAGATTCTACTGTTTGGCATTTAATATAAAATAATTGAAGAACTGGAACTAGGACATTGCCAGGAGGGGAAAGATTAATTTTGCCATCTCCACCCTCCCAACCTTAAAATAAAAATTAAGTTTTCGTTTACCAGTGACGCGGCTGGGAGAGAAGCACTGGGATCTTCTGGTGTCCTGCTTTGGCTTCCACAATTACGGGACAAAGTTTGATTCGGAGTCCCCTGGGCTAATGTAAATATTGTACATAGGTGTGAATGTGTTTTATTTATTTTGTTATTATTCGGCTAACCTGTTATTATACTTATCTTGTATATTACTTTATCTTTTTATTTATACATATATATATATATATATTTTTTTTTTTTTCCTTTCTTATGTACATATTGTGTGAATGAATACTATAGCTCTAGTAGCAATGCCCTTCAGTGTGGCAGGCTGTATTAATACTCAAGAAAATAAAAAATAAAATTTCATTTAATCACATTTTTACAACAAACATATTTATATCTCTACATATGTCCATAAAGAAACAAAAAAAAATTGAATTAGACTTATCCTCCTGAAAATGATCAAAGAAAAGATTTGAGTACGATTCATTTGATAAACTAAAGCAATGTGAACCGGCTTAAGGTAGATCAGTGTAAAAATGTAATTATGTTAATGTTTTATTATTAGAGACACCACAATACGATTTAAATTCAACAAAATGGCAGCAATTCCAGTAATATATACAGGCGAAAAAGGCCATTTCCATTTAGTCTTTCGTCAGTCAACTTCATTATCTTCAGACATTCAAAATGTTGCGACGGAAGAGTTATCTTTCGGCGTTTACTGAAACTTCCAACTTTTCCATCAATGAATGAATTGATCAACCTAACCCTGACGGATATTGCTAATATGTTCAAAATAAATAGATATAATAAAATTATAAAAAATATCTGGTGTGTCCACTCACACGACTCTCGTACCTATTTCAGTAAAGTTTTTATATCTTTACATATGTTCATGAAGAAACAAAAAAGAATTGAACTAGATACATTTTCCTGAAAATTGATCTAACATAAAATTTGAGTACGATTCATTTGATAAACTAAAGCAATGTAAACCGGCTTAAGATAGATCAGTGTAAACATTTCAAAACCCTCTAATATTGCTGATCAAAAACTTTTCACCGTAGCCTAATTTTGTCAAACAATAATTTCTGCTAAAAGTAGCGGAAATAGTGAAGCTTGTGTGATGCGGGCAACAGATTTTCTTACTTTCACTTAATTATCTTTGTGTTTGTTTATATCTTTTTTCCTGAATTTTCTCGGGAATTTAGTTCATGTACGAAAATTGAAAGGACACTTATTAGAACATTATAGGAAAGTTTAATCAAAATCGTTAGAGGCGTTTTCACGCTACAGTCTATTGAAAAACATGTTTTTCATTTATTACGCAGCAGCTATTTAGCATGGAGCATCCAATGTGTCACAGGCATCAGTAGTCAAAACCCTAAAAAATAAAAAAAGAAGCAACGAAATCGGTCCACTGGTTCCCGAGAAAATCTTGGCACAGACAGACAAACCAATTGCTATAAATGTTTTTTTCGGACTCAGGGGTTTCTGAAACGTATAGATCCGTCGAAAATATTTGAAATATAATCCGATCGGAATACTTTCCTGAACTAGTATAGGTAGGAAAGTAAAAAAGTTAAGTAAAACGAGGTGTGATAAAATTAGATTTGCGAATAACTCAAAGAGTATACACTTTGGCAATTTAAAAGCTTACGAAATTTCCTTAAAAATCATTAAAATCGGACAATTTGGAGAATAGATATGGTCTCTAGATATTTTTTATGTTCTACTACAAAGGTTTTTTGGTTTTTGATTTTTGAAAGTGTTACTGAATTAATGCTATGATTAATGATGAAAAAAAATGTTAAGGCCAATAATAGGAATTACCTTTTCTTTCTTTTTCTTTGTTACTAGGAATGTAATGCTACTTTAGATGTATAATTGTTTGGAAATAATAAACCATTGTGAAATAATTTGCAGCGTTTTTATAATAGAAACTGATCTGGGACCGACGATTTGAAAAAAAAAAACCCGCTAAAAGAATCAACTTCTAACACAATTTGAAATTTAGTGGAAGAAGCCTACTTTTGATACGAGGCCACTAATATTTTAAACCCGAGGTAACGCGAAGATAGTTACAGTTAGTTGTGTGTATTAAGATTACCCTACCCCCTCCCGTTTCCCACCACAAGGCCCCCGCAGGTACCTGTACCTGTACAAAAGGGTTCGCCTTTCAAGCCACCAGAGCGTGAACAAAGGCCACGCCCCAGAGCGGATCAGGTCGGGATCACTGGATATCCTTCCTCTCTCTAGAAGAACCCTCTTTAGTCTTTGCTACACCTGTTCCTGTCTGCAGTGACGGGCGACTTCCCTTCCCTTCTGGAGGGGGGGGGGAGGGTGCGTCTGGTTGTAACGGGTCAGCTGTTCTTCTTCATTGAGCGCGAAAAGAGAATCGGCAGCTCTACTAATAATAAGATAACTTGAGCGCAAAGTAGAGAAAAAAGGTGACCTTCAAAAATATCGAGCCGTTTGGCGTGACCTATACCCCCAAATCGTCAAAATAACGAAGTTATATAGGCCACCACTCCTTAGCCTGGTTATTAATACCAGTAATGGGGCTCAGTGCAAGGCGCTGGGATCTCCTAGAGTCCTGCTTTTCTTTTCACGAGTGGGAAAAAGGCCTGGCTCGGAGTTCTTCTGAGTGAATGGATTCTGTAAATATTGTATAGTATGCATCTGTTTTAGTTGTTATTTTGATTAGTTTAGTTCTTTTGTTCATATAGATTTACTTTTATTTGATTTTCTGATCAAATTATCTTACGATCCAAGTGAAAAGTTAATGAGTATTTACTTGTTTTTAGTACGTAATTAAAAAGAAAAAGTGTAGCCCCCTCCAAATTGAAAACGCCTACAGTCCTAGAATTTTCGTAAATAAAATATTTGTAGGTTACTACGATGGGATGAAGCTATTTACCAAGTTTCAGCCGGATAATAATAATGTGATAAAAAGATGTCTATACCACGGACTATTAAAGATAGTTAGGTCGATATCTAATTAATGAGGTTATAAATATAGAAAATCAATGATTTTATTGGTACTACTTTGTTGGGTGGCTCAAAATCTCATGATCAGACTATAGGATCAATGGATCAGTAGCTGGCATGCTTAAGGGAATTTTTTTAAATTTTTACATCTAAAATCTTAAATATTGATGTTATATTTTTCATGGATCCATCTTATAGAAATATTTCTAGCCTTAACAAGAAGTATTTGAAATCCATAAAACATTCACCTAAATTTAAAAAATAATTTAAAATTAAGATAATAGTTTTGTTGTACCAGCAGCTGACACTTAATAAAACTTAAAAAAAAAAATCAATAAAAAGAAGTAAAAAAATTTCAAATCATAAAATGTTCCTGATGAGCTGACAGGGATGAGAACATGGATGTAATTAATCTAAATTTTATAGTCTTCATTCATAAGTTGAACACTGATGTTATCTTATCTCTATAGTTAAATAAAAAATCATAATTTTTCTGAGATTCGGGTAGTCCATCACTAGTGCTAACAGGGTTTTTTTTTTTTAAATGGAGATTATATCGCATAACTAAATATTTTTTTGATTATAAAGTGTTATGTACTTCATAATATAACGTCGTATCGCAAAGTAAATAAATACAAATACAGGAATGGTTTGGGCGAACGCACAAGTTATGGACAGATTGGACTTTAAATGTAAATAATTGGCTTCCTTGTTGATTTAAAGGTTCCAGTTTTTTAACAAGTGAAGAAAAATGCCCTCTATTGGCAACTGTATGAACAAAGTTTCCAAAAGAAATTGTTAAAATGCCTATAGTGTTCTTGAGATGAGTGTGTTTCATACCTTCCTACTAACAGTTTTGCTAAGATTAAGTTGAGCATTTATGTTGTCTCATCATTATAGTTAAATAATGATTTTAGAAATTTTCTGAGTTATGTCTAGTACTGGGCCCCCTTTTAATTACTCGAATTGAATTTCGAGGTGTCCATTACTAATGCAAAAAGGTGTTGTTGTTTTTTAAATGGATATTTTTTAATTTTAAAGGGTTAAATGAGAAAAAGGAGACCCTTGAGTAGTGTTGCCCTTTTTTGTAATTTTTAAAATGCCTATAGTGTTCTTGAGATCAGTGTGTTTCATACCTTCCTACTAACAGTTTTTCTAAGATTGAGCTAAATAAAAATTCTATAATTTTTCTGGGGTATGTCCTATTACTGGTACCATTACCCCTGTCCATTATTAGAAAATATAAAGTTCGGGGTGCCCATCACTAGTGCAAAAAGGTGTTTTTTTTTTAAATGGAGATTATATCTGCATAAGTGAATATTTTTTCAATTTTAAAGTATCGAATAGAAAAAGGAGACTCTAAAGATTCTAAACGTCGAAGGGAGAAGTTTATAACTATTATAATTACGGCGGTATAAGAAAAGAAAGAAAAAAATTTCCTTAGATACATCTTTCACTGGTAAGCTTACCCTGGCCTAAGTCCTAATTTCTGCTTTCAGAATTTTTATTAACAAGATGTTAAAAGAAAGATACTTTCGAGGTGATGTTACGGATCTTAATTTCGAATCCTCAATTTTTATCTCAAAGTCAATAAAAATGACTTTACTTTGCTTTAATATATTTTGCTTTCAATGACGTCGCAGCCCGACGTCGACCTTGCCCTTTTGTATGAACCTTCGCCAGGTGGTTCAATGAAATAATTATTACAAGATGGCGTATAAATCTCGTAGTAAATGTTATATTTGAAAATATTTAGTTAATGAAATCATAGGATAAAATAAACAAAAAAAAAAACTAAGGTGTGTGCTTTAGACCATACGATAGATGTGAAAACAACAAGGTGAGACTAATAATATGAAATATAAATTATAAATAATATCTCATTATAAAGAGGATGAAATGCTGAACATTTTCCTCACTTACAGTATGCAGGTTCGACTTTCAGTGTGCGAGATATTTTAATCCATATCTTCAATAAAATTCGTTATCATTTGGTTTTCGACACTATTTTTTCCCTTTTCGCTTAACACGTTTTCGCGTAGATACAATTTTGAATAATAACACACTATTACTTCCTCCCCAAAATTGTAAAATATAACCATGTTTTATAAAAAAAATATTAAAAAATTATCTCTTTAAGTATTATTGTTCGCGTAATTACATTTAAAAAGACTTTAGGAATCACTTAAACAACATTTCATATAGTTAGTTAGTTAATTTATTTATTTATTTTATAGTTTTCCAAAGTAATTATCGTTATTTTTGTGGAAAAAAAAAACATTCGGGCTGAAGCCCCCCCAAAATAATATCCTGGATCTGCTAGTGGCACACTACAAAGAGGATGAAATACTGAACATTTCCTTTGCTTACACTATGCAGGTCCGATTTTTAGTTTTTGAGATATTTTAATCCATATATAAAAACACTTCAACTAGTCGACTCAAGCCGACTTTTCTTGACGTTACACATCGGAGATCTGACGGCTCAATCTAATTCACTCACTATAAAAATGTGCTAAACGTGCTTAAAGAAGTTTTCACTTAAAAAAAAATGTATAACTTTCAACTTATGGTTGCATATGTTCGCCCTCATACAAACTGAGCCAATTCATTTATTTAACGAATAAATAATAAAGTAATCTAAAAAATAACTAATAGAGTTGGAAGAAGTGGAGAATTTAATGAATGCTGTGTGCATTGATGTAGTTCAAATGATCTCCATCCCTTGGTGGTGGGAAACATACCACCATCTTGGAAAATAGTTCAAGAAATCTTTTTTTTTTTTTAATTATTATTGAAAGCATCTACATTCCAGAACCTTTAAACCGAAAATATGTTAAAAAGAAAATTCAAATGATATATAACTTAAAGTTGAAAAATGGTTATTGAAAATAAAATATTTTAACAGAAAAAATATTTCTTATTTATTTTAACATATATTTGTAGTAGCTTTGATGGAAGAACCCCATCAAAATACAATCTTAATCTAATTATGTATTTTCTAGTTAAATATCAATTATGCCCAAAACCAGAAAAATTTTTTGGTTATTAACTAGGGTAAGCGCCATCCAGTATAACCATCAGTGATGGTTTTAACTAGTGTTGCTCAAAATAGGCAAGACCACTACTACACTTGCAAGACCAAGACCAAGACTGCCTAAATGTTGCAAGACCAAGAACAGGACTCGTAAAAAAATAGATTTTTTAAATAAAAATTAAGGCAAAATAGTTAATGATACTTGACAATCTTGGTTACTATATGTTAATGATTGGTATAACCAATATACTTTTGCATTTAACTCCTCTAATTTTTCATTCGGGCTTAGTTAGGTTTCTCCTATCTAAGAAATTACAGTAATATCTTCATAGTTATAAGGTAATAATTAACTGCAAGACTGTTTCGAGACTCTTGCGCAAGACTAAGACCATGAACAAGACTGTGTTTGCAAGACCAAGACTCGTCTCGGTCTCGTATTTGGGCAACACTAAATATAACTAAGGAAATGTTGGTCTTTTTTGGCTTATGTTATTATTATAATTATAAACTTCTTCGTTTGATATTTAGAATCTCAAAGGTCTCCTATTTGTATTTAACACTTTAAAATTGAAAAAATATTCAGTTATGTAGGTTTAATCTCCATTTAAAAAAAAAAAACACAAGTTAGTCATGGAAATTTTAATGTACTTTTAACACTTTCTTTTAACACCTCGTTAGTAAAATTATGAGAGCAGAAAATAGATCATACAGCGTTAGCACACCAGTGTGATAGACATAAATAAGAATCTTCTTTTTTTTTGGCTTATACCGCCGTAATTATTATAGTTATAAATTTTCCGTTCGACGTTTAGAATTTCTAGGGTCTCCTTTTTCTATTCAACACTTTAAAATAAAAAAAAATATTCTGTTATACAGGTATAATCTACATTTAAAAAAAAACACTTTTTTAGAAAAGTGATGGACGTCCCGAAATTTAATTGTTCTGGTAATGGACAGAGGGTCGGTACCAGTAATAGGACAAACCCCAGAAAATTTTTAACATTTTTATTTAATTAAAAATATAGATAACGATATAAATAAGATAACATAAATGTTCAACTTAATCTTAACAAAATTGTTAGTAGGAAGGTATGATATACACTGATCTCAAGAGCACTATAGAAACAACTATGATAGGCATTTTAAAAATTTCTTTTGGAAACTTTGTTCATACAGTTGTCAATAGAGGGCATTGTTCTTCAATCTAGAAAAAACTGAAACCTTTAAATTAACAAGAAAGCTAATTATTTACATTTAAATTCCAATCTATCCATAACTGGTGCGTTCGCCCAAATCATTCGTGTAATTGTATTTATTTATTTTGCGATACAACGTTATATTATGAAGTACATAGCTTTTTTTTCAAACTTCAAAGCTTATAAATAACAATATTACATCAAAACGGCTAAGTAGAGTATTTTCTGTATGAATTAAAGACTAGACTTTCAAAGATGCTAGTGATACAGGTGAGAGAGATGCTAGAAGGAACGTGTTGTGGGACGTTCCACATTTAGAAACTTGGAGAGAAAGCATCACCTAATTTAGGTATTTATTACCAACATAAACCTCATTTTGGAAATCTAGGACTATAAAAAAAAATTTATGTTCTGGTTTCATTAAAACTACTTTTGAAAAAGCTATTCGGGCCATAACAAGTACGGTATAGAGAGACTGGTATAACGAAGGCTCATCAGTGTAGAGAAGGAAAAAATATAGGTTCTAAGTTGAGCACTAGCGGATCCAGGATTTAATTTTGGGGAGGGCTTCAGCCCGAAAGATTTTTTTTTCATATACACATAACGATAATTAATTTGAAAAAAATAAAGAAATTAATTACCTATATGAAATGGTGTTTAAGTGGTTCTTGAAGTCCTATTAATTATAATTACACAAATAAGAATACTTTAAGAGATAGTTTTTAATATTTTTTTCTGTAAAACATGGTTACATTTTACCATTTTGGGGGGCTTCATCCCGAAAGCCCCCCCCTCCGTAGATCCGCCTGTGAAGTTGAGCATAATATGAGTGGAGCTAGTGTGGGTTCTGTATAATCCCTTTTATCAATAACCACCAGTCTTGCACAAGAAGATGGCTAAAACCAATGCAAAGATAATGAATCAAGGATGTAACGTGGAGCAACAAGAGACAAATATTGATAAAATATTTAAAATAAGACTACTCCATAATATATGAAATATAATATTAGTTTTTAATAATATTTGGCGCGGAATAGCTGAGCGAGTAAAAGTCACTACAATTCAATAGAACGAGCCCTAGGTTCGAGTCCGGTTGTGACAGAATAAATAGTAATTCTGTTACATCGTCCCTGATGGAAGACACAGCAGGAAACACCCACCATATATAACTGGTACTCTTTTTTTTTATTTATTTATAATTTTATTGAAATTTACAACTGTATTACATTAAAAATACAACAGGTAAATGTGACATTGGTAACATGAAATGTAAAATATGAAGAGAAACTACCCATTGGTAGAACTCAAATTAAAGTTCTATATTAGAAGATCCCGAGGCCATCTTCTTTTCAGACGCCTCGGAGAGCTGGTACTCTTAATTAAATAATAAAGTAAGATGAGAGAACTATCGACTAGTTAAGCGTGATCTTGGCCAAATCATTTCCTAATCGTAGATTACAAGTTCGGATACCGATGCCGAGGAGACTTTTAACTCTGGTATTAATCCCCCATCCTCTACTCTGGCGTAGGAAATAAAATTGTATATTAGGCGAGAAATAAAAAAAATTATTGAATCTACGACCCATGGGTTGTGTAGGTTAGTGTAACCACAATTGTTTCATTACTCACGTATAAGAATTTATGGGACTCCGTAAAACAAGCATTCGTACGGACTGAGCTCCACTCAAAAAGTTTTGGAATTCCATCTACAGTGTGATCATGTGAACTTGTTCTCAGCCGTGTTCTCTGTAAGTATTGGATAAACTAACTATTAGAAGAGACGATTGTTCTCGTCAACTAATAACTTTATTTTTGAATGTTGTTAATTCTAGGATGGTTTGGCTTGTTTATTATTTTAGTAATTTGTAATCTGTACAATATTAATTAAAGTATTTAGCATTTCATTTCTTAATCTAACATAAAGTAAAACATAGCATCCTAAATTATTAAAATATTTTAATTTAGTATGCTTGTTTGCATAGGCGGATTTATGGGGGGGGGGAGGGAAGGGGGCTTTCAGGCTGAAGCCCCCCCCCAAAATGGTAAAACGTAACCATATTTTACAGAAAAAAAATATTAAAAACTATCTCTTAAAGTATTCTTGTTCGTGTAATTATATTTAATAGGACTTCAAGAACCACTTAATATAGGTAATTAATTTCTTTATTTTTTTTCAAATTAATTATCGTTATATGTATATGAAAAAAAAAAATCTTTCGGGCTGAAGCCCTCCCAAAATTAAATCCTGGATCCTCTAGTGGTTCTCACTATTATCGACTGAAACTAAAAACGAGAGCGAATTAGTTCTCATAATAACGTTTTTCATGATTTCTTTCATAGGGTTCACTCGAATTGCAAATGTTTGATCATTGAGGCTTTCTGATCTATATATTTAAAAATGAATGTATGTCTGTCTATCCGTCTGTTTGTCCTTTATGCATTACTAAACCATTCATCCGAACGCCATGAAATGTTGGGAAGTTGTTGCGTACACTCCCGCGAAGGTTTCTGCCATAGTACTCCTGTCTCACGATAATTTTATATGTGTAAAAAAAAATAAAAATGTAAATGTTTTTTTTATACAAATCCGCTATTCTACGAAAGTTCTTCTCCGATTGCTTTGAAATTTTGAAATCGACACAACATTTCAATCGAATTCAGGAGTGTTTTTGAACATTTTATTACCATCCAGTCTTTTGTTTCAAAATGGCGGCCGAAAAACATGACGCTATAAACTGTAGCGTCAAAACGGCTTTAACAATTTTAAAGAAACTTGGTTCCACTTGAAACCCTTTTAATTTATGTGTATAACATACTTTCCCGAAAACAAGCTGAAGAAATATTTGAACATTGAGGCTTTCATATTCTTACATATTTATGGACATTTTCAACATATTATTTTAATAATTAATACGTTAAACAATTTCCTTCTAGACTAGAACAATATGAGATTCGATAAGACGCCAGAGCGTTAGGTTAGGGAAGTAAAAGGTCTAAGATAGTTGGAGGGGGGGGGGGGGCCTGAGAATGGGAACGAGGAAAGCGGCAGACTTTCTTCCTTCACAAATATCGATTAGCATAGCACAGTAATCGATAGATCGAAACTACTTCATTAGTCCACCGTTCCAAATAGATCATTATAACAACGAGGTTAATTAGCAACAAGCAGTTTAGTATTGTCTCATTGCACGGCTGCGATTCATGATTGAAAATCTGAAATAATATTTTAAAGATCTTTCTGGTTGGCATTATCTATCTTTAATTCTTATCCCTAATACAGTTGAAGTGTTAGCAATATTAGAAGAACTCTTCTATTCATGTAAATGTATTATTATCAAGAAATAATACAGTTTGAACCAATGCCTGTTCCAACCAAAACCAATGTTGAAAATATGTACTTATTCAATATGCATTATGTTGTAGAATCAGTTAAAATAATCAGTGCTTGTTTGTTCCACTGGAAAATATCCCTTATGTTTAATAGTTAAGCAATAAGACATAGCTATATAGGCGCAACCCGAAGGTTCAATGCCGACACCACCAATCGCTTATTACACACCTCCCTCCATCGTTCGCCATCTTCTCACCTTTGCTTCTGTCTACCCCTCGCACTAGCGGATCCAGGATTTAATTTTGGGGGGGCTTCAGCCCGAAAAAATAACGATAATTACTTTGGAAAAACAGAAAGAAACTAACTACCTATATGAAATGGTGTTTAAGTTATTCCTTAAGTACTTTTAAATGTAATTACACGAACAATAATACTTTAAGAGGCACTATTTAAATTTTTTTCCCATAAAACGGTTATATTTTTCCATTTAGGGGGGGCTTCAGCCCGAAAGCCCTCCCTCCCCCGTAGATCCGCCCGTGACCCCTCGGACGTTTCCATTCGGTACAGCAAATATTAACCTTTTAGGAATTCTTTCGTTGCTAAGTCCAACAATTTTACAACCCCATTTGATTCGCCAATCTAATCACCTCATTTATATTAATCGGATACATTTCATGCAATTCAGCGTTGCGTCTGAACTCTCCGGTTAATTCATCCTTCTTCGATACGAATATTCTACGCACTTTATCTATATTTCTGGAATTCTCTACCTTTCAAAATTCGGCATTTCCCCTCAATATCCACATTCAAATTCCTCCTATTCCAATTCCTATCCCAAAAACAGTCAGATACTTGCTAAACTTTCGATATTATACATTTCTAGTCATCGTCAAACGATAGTGCTATTCTATACTGTGAACTTCACTAGGGATATTACAATATCTTCCTGCTCTTAATGCCACTGACAGCATCTATTTTTTTTTTATTATTATTTTTTATTGGTATATAATTAAATCTGTACCTCTAGCATTTGCCAATGATGAGTCTACATATTAATCATTATTTAAAGACACTGATATTTTATTTTGTCAGCTTTGTTTTTTCTTTGTTAGCAGAAACACATCTCATTTTAAAGAAGAACTCAATGTATTTTTTATTATTTTATTTTTTAAAAGAGTATAATTATAATTTTTCCTATTGTACATAGTCTTAAGTGTTTTATCATAGTTTTAAGTGTTTTGTATATAGATTTTTTATTTTATTTGTATATAGCTTGTTTAACTAATATTTTCTTTACTTTCTCTTTTTTTATTATTGTTTTATTTTGGCCAGATGTAGTATTTTAATTATGTTCTATTTTGTTATTCTAAAGGGACTTTGTCCCAGAATAAAGTTATTTTCTATTTCTATTCTATTTCTATATTCTAAAATTCTACGCATTTTTTTTTCAATTTCTACTTTATTTTTTCAAAAACTTTAAGACGTCGCTCATCCCTTGATGTATGCGGCCACGTTTCGCATCCTTAAAGAACCGTAGGAAGAATAACGATTTTGTGAATTCTAATTTTTAAGTTCCATGTCATAATGGGTTTGAAATAATTCAATACCAGCCTAAGATGGTAACTTTTTATATAGGCATACACTATATATTGCAGATAGGCATAGACGAAGAAAAGTAAATTTTATTCCTTAAATTGAACATTATAATTATAATGTACAATTTAGTGATTTTATCTGGCGTACAAGTTAATTATATTCTTTTTGTTAATTTAATTACATTCCTATTGAGTCTTGAAATTAAAATAAATAAAGGCCCGAGTTAACATTTGAATTATAGCTAGATTTATAAGAGTGTGTTTACATATAAACAAAGAGTAATATATAAGTATCTGTAAAATAACAATAAAATAAGGTAACAGCTCTAAAAATATTACTCTTACACATATTCGATAGATTGATTGCTCAGGAAATGGAAACATAAATGGTGTTTAAATGAGGTTAAGGGTGAGAATTTGCGTATGGAAGTAGGTAGGGAATTCCAAAATAAGATAGTACGTATGAGAAATAATTTTTTAAAGGAAACAGTTATATTAGAGGGTATAAACAGATTTGTGGGCAGGGATCTCGTGTTGAACGAATGGATAGAGGAGCAAGGAATAAACAGATCAAGAATTTTATTTTTATGTAAAGGTTCAGAAAAGAAAACATGTAGGAAAAACCCTATAGGAAGCATCACGGGCGGATCTACGGGGGGGAAGCTTTGGGGCTGAAGTCCCCCTCCCAAAATGGTAAAATATAATATAATATTATGCCTGCACACTCATTCAGCTGCTAGTTATTTCAAGAGAAATAAAAATGGGTTTGAGTAAGCGCTTGTGTCACTTTTATATATTTGTTTACTATTTTTGCTACTTGGGATATAATGAATTTCATGTATGTGGTATTATTTAAATGACTTTCTTCATCTCCACTCCTTTCACGGTTTTTACTCCTCTCATTTTACTTTGGTTTCTTTAGTTGCTTTTTATTAATATATTTTTTTTTTATTAATACATTCTGCCACATTGGAGGGCATTAATATTAGGGCTACATTAAGCATTCACGCAATATGTGCATACAAATGAAAACTAAAATAGAGATAATAAAGAAAAAGAATTGTAGAAAATAAATTAAGAAAATTAAAATACATGTGTAAAAAAAAAAAAATGAAATAATAAATAGAAACTAAATTAAATTAAAATAGAGATAGGATTAATATTAGGTTAGAGAAAATGCAGTTTCCAACAGGGATGGATCTATGTGGGGAGCTTTGATGGATCTATGTGGGGAGCCCCTCCCAAAATGGTAAAATATAATCATGTTTTTTGGGAAAAAATATTAAAAAGTGATCTATTAAAGTATTATTGTTCGTGTAATTACATTTAAAAGGACTTTAGAAATCACTTAAATACCATTTCATATAGGTAGTTAGTTTCTTTCTTTTTTCTAAAGTAATTATCGTTATTTTTATGAGAAAAAAAGCTTTCGGGTTGAAGCCTCCCTCCCCAAAATTAAATCCTAGATCTCCTAGTGGTAGGTAGAGAATTCCAAAATAAGGCAGTACGTATGAGAAAGGATTTTTTAAACGAAACAGCTCTATGAGAGAGTATAAACAGATTTGTGGGCAGAGATCTCGTGTTGAACAAATCGACAGAGGAGCAAGAAGTAAACAGATCAAGAAGGTAAGAACGTTTTTTTGATGTAAAGGTTCGAAAAAGGAAAACACCTAGTAAATATCCTACCCTATAGGATATACGGTGGGGGGAGAGGGCCTTGGGGCTGAAGCCCCCCCCAAAATGATAAAATATAATCATGTTTTTTGGGAAAAAATATTAAAAAATTATCTCTTAAAGTATTATTGTTCGTGTAATTACATTTAAAAGGACTTTAGAAATCACTTAAACACCATTTCATATAGGCAGTTAGTTTCTTTCTTTTTTTACAAAGTAATTATCGTTATTTTTATGAGAAAAAAAGCTACCGAGCTGAATACCCCAAAATTAAATTAAATCCAGCCCCCTTCCCATTGCTAGTGGGAAACACATACGGTATATTCCGAACAATATCCTCTCCTCAGATTCTCTCCTCCTCCCCATCCTATAGTTTGTCCCTACACCAAATATTTTTCATAGGCGCTTATGTATTGTGCAAATTATTTGTGTGTAATTTTCTTTTTAACCATTTCCCAACCCGCTACTACAATTCGATCTACGGTCAGCTGATCTACACTTTTCTGATTTAACTCGCTCTTATGAATCCGCTCAACTATATAAATCATAATATTTAAATTATGCACTGAAAATTCCACAAGACTAAAACAGGAGAAAAACGATAGTAAGTATTATCGATAAGTGGACGTTACATAAAAACCAGTTGTTACGGCTTTGGAGTCGGGTTACTAAACCGTTTATATAAAAAATACGAAATACCATTCCTGACAAAGCTGGTCGTTCGGGATTGAGCGTTCGCAAACAACTTTCATTTAGTTCTATAAGAAGTCGTGACAACCAATCATACGAATCCAGTTATAATCAATCATTGTTAAACGAATCCCTTTAAAAAGTATAAGCTTTCTTTCAATTATTTAAAGAACCAAAATACATTCATAAATAGTATAAAAGTTAATATAATATAAAAGTTAAGGATGTATTGAATAAGATTTGAAATTGTTTCTCATCACTTTCATTTTGGAAGATTTTCTTCGAAGTTTTAGTCAAACAATAATTTTATAATTATTATATTATTATTTTTTTTGCGGTCAGAAATCCAAAGGGAATTTTTGATAAGCGATTTCATAAACACCAAGAATAACAACAAAAACAATAAGCAGGATGCTTGGTAATTTCTGTATTTCCATAGAAACAAACAAGATGGACATTGGGAATCACATTTCCCCTAACCTAATGTATTATTACTATCTTTATTTTAATTTAATTTAGTTTCTATCAACTATTTATTTATTTTATATATATATATATATATATATATATATATATATATATATATATATATATATATATATATGTATTTTAATTTTCTTATTTTATTTTCTACAATTCTTTTTCTTTGTTATCTCTATTTTAGTTATCATTTGTATGTACATATTGCATAAATGTTTAATGTAGTCCTATAGGTTTAATGCCATCCAATATAGCAGAATGTATTAATTTTCAACTAATAAAAAATATATATATGTATTAATAAAAATCAACTAAAGTAACCAAAGTAAAATGAGAGGAGTAAAAATCATGAAAGGAGTGGAGATGAAGAAAACCATTTAAATCATATCAAAAATCATGAAATTCATCATTTTCTAAGTAGCACAAATAATAAAGTAAAGAAATATCTAAAAGCAACTTGCTCAAATATATTTTGATTTCTCTTGAAAAACTAATAACTGAATGAGTGTGCAGGAATAAGAAAAAAAAAAACAAAAAAAAATCAACAACAATTTGAGACATCAGCAATAGGGAGGATTTTAGGTGTAATTTTTTTTTTTTTTTAGGGGGGAGGAGGGAGGGGGTATAGTTTTTTTTAATAACAGTAATTACTCTGAAAGAAAAAAAAAAAACCTACTACTATGAAATGATGTTCCATTCTTTAAGGAATTCTTGAAGGGCAAAATAAAAAAAGTGCAATTAAAGGAACAATAATACCTTCAGAGATAAATTTCTAATATTTTTTCTTTACACCTACTTACATTTAATAGCTGAATAGGCATTATAATTCAAAAAGAGGATATACTAATTTATTCAGTATTCTTTATCTATCCTATAGATCACTAACATAGACAAATATGGACAATGATTTCTATTTCGGGGAGGGGAGGTGGAAGCTTCACCACCCTAGATCCGCCAGTGGACATTTGTTTTTCCTATAGTTAGTAAAATGTCTAAACTTGCCTTTAAATGTCACCAATGAAATACTCAATATTTCTGCAAAACGGTTCTACATTTTTTTTTTTTGGTATTGAGAATTTAAACAAAATCTTATTTTGCAATGGCACAACACATTAATTGCATATAAAACCTGTAACTCTATAACCCATAAATGGTCTTGGGTTCAGTACTATTTAGGGAAAGTACTGTTTCTTGGTCAACGGTTGTGCCAGGAGGTGATTTGACCGCGATCATGCTGAACCACTAGTTTTTCCCACTTAGTCAATTATTTAATTAAGGGTACCCACTTTATAGAGGCTGAGTATGCCCCAAATGGGTCTACTGATCTCAGGGTCGACCAACAGCCAATGAAACTGAATAAATAATATTTCTGCCTTAAGCCGGATTAGAAACTGGAACCTTGCTCAGTGCCCTGCGCTAATCTGCTTCTTTGTTTATTGTATATAATAAACAATTATCCAGAAAATGTTTGAACAATCTCTAAAACTGCCAAAGGTCATCAGCTGTTTTCTTGAAATTTCAGGCCCAATTTAAAAAATAGTATTCTGCAGAAATATTATAGTTGGTAATTGTAATGTGAAGTTAAAAGGAGTATTATATTTAAGAGAGAAAGACTTTCAGACTCAAGTCCTATAAAATAGAAAAATATTGTTTTAATAATAATAATTCATATTATATTTTGTTTGTCTACCTATTTTGAAGTATATTTGAATATATTCAGATATTTAGTTAAAGGTAGTAAAAATAAAATGTGATTTAGGTTGTGAATTTAGAATTTGTATTTATTATTGTTAAAGATTAATTTTATTAAATTGTAGTATTATTTTCTTAAAAAGGGACCTAATGACGGAAGATGAACTTGTAATTAATAATACTAATTACACTAAATAATGTATAATAACTAAATAATATTTATTACAATTATTAATTATTTAAAATTAAGAAATAATTGAAATTGAATAGGTCTCATTCGGGAAAATTATCCACAACACCAACAAATCAGCTGATGATGACCTTACTGCTGAAATTTATTATTAAACAATAAACAATGAATTATTTATTAATATTAGCCTCCTTCACTATGTATATATATACTATATATGTATTTAGTTGTTTGAAATGTGAATAATCTGAGCCAAATACTTAACCAATTACAATATGTTTAATTTTTAAATTATAATTAATCTAATTCAACTACTAAATGTAAGTAAGCAAGTGTTAAGAAAGAAATTAAAAAAAATATTCCTAAAAATATAATGGGACATAAATATAAAATAGAAGCAGTACATCTTTCTAGTTTTAAATCAATAATAAGACAAGTAAAATAAATTAATATATCAAAATTATACAAGTTTTGGACTTGGATATGATCTATAGGAATCCTGAATTGAAAATTAACCATTATTGTCAAGGATAAAAGAATGTACAGCCTACAAAGTACACCTCGCTAACATAACCAAAAAACCATGGTATTAGGCAATGACAGACAAAATCTATTTTAATCTTATTTCCTTCTTATAACTAAATAAATCCATTATAATATAATAATAATTCCATAAATAAATAAATAAATAATAATAAATCCAAACTATAAAGCCATAAATCTCTAACACACAAGTGAACAATTAAAATGCCAACATTTGGCCAGTTGAGACTTCATCAGGTAGGAAAAAACAAGATTTCATATATACAGAAAGAAAGAAAAAGGAAAAAAAAGTATTTCCTACTGACATCTTATCAAACTATCCGAAAACTTAACAAAAATAAATATGTTTATTTATATAAATATTACACAGAAATGAATAAATGGATATTGCAAAAAACATAAGAAGCTCAAGAAAATCAATGCTTTATACAAACCGAAATAGCACACCCAAATCAGAAATATTAAGTGGAGGAAAATATCAAGTTAGCAGTTGGGCTCAAAACGTACTTAAATGTCTCTATTTTAAAAACCAGTGTAAACATAGTAAGTAAGGCACTCTGCTGCCATGCGTAACATCCAAGATTAGAACCAGATAATTACATATTTTGTTATATCAGCCATGGATTAACCTTAGGGTCAGGATATGCTCAAGGGGCACACCTACCCTCTATAAAATGGGTAATCCTAATTAAATAATTAAGCAAGCAAGAAAACCTGATGGTTCAGCTTGATCTTGGTCAAATCACATACCTCCACAAGTGTTCAGCATAATCCTTAAAAAGTAATGAACTCAATAATCTCCATGGGTTGTAATGGTACATGATTTTATTTTATTCTATTTTAACAGGTGCGGTGAAATTTCTTATGAATTTTTTTTTTTAAAGTTATAGAATTTTTTGTAATAAACTTTTAGATATATTACATAAGCTTAAATTTTATTTATTTAAGTTCTTAAAAACGATTTATGTTAAATTAGAAACCAACAAAATAAATGGAGATGAGCTGTTGCAGTAGAGTTCAGAGCAAAATTCTAATTCACAGAATTATTAATACCATTATAAGGACCACCTTAACATAAGTTAAAAAAGTTATTTAATAACATAACTAAGATGCCATTGTATAACAGAAAAGAACATGTGGAAAGAGTGTTAATGTAGAGTAAAAATCAGAAGGAAGGAGATATAGAAATACCTGAGAGCAGGAAATCAAGACCTCATGAACAGCAATAATATAAACAGAAGCACAAGTAGATCTATGGGGAAGTGTTTTTGAGCTGAACCTCCCCCCCCTTCCTAAAATGGTAAAATATAACCATGTTTTATGAAAAAAATTATGTCTAAAAGTATTATTGTTCGTCTAATTACATTTAATAGGACTTAAAGAATCACTTAAACACCATTTCATATGGTAGTTAGTTTCTTTGTTTCTTCCAACGTATACTAAAATATATATACAAAACAAATTTTCAGGCTGAAGCCTCCCTCCCAAATTAAATCCTGGATCCGTTAGTGAACAGAAGAAACAGTTGAGTGAGGAAAGGACCGATTGGATGAGTTTTCAGAAGTAGATTCCTCACCAGTGTGAAGATTGAAATGTAGAATATATTCTTAGCTTCTCAAGAGGAAATATGAGCATTGAGCAGTTCAAGAGACATTATATCTTTAATCAAAGCCGACTTATTATTTATTTCTCAATTAATAATTTTTGTTTATTTTAAAGAACTTAAATAAATAAAAATTAAACTTTAAGAATGAACTAAGAACTTACTTGTACAAACATTCTTTGGATTTTTATTTTAATAACTGTTTTAAGAAAAAGTTTCATAAAATTTTCAAGACCTGATTTATACACATAAATATTGTAACATATATTATTATAACAATATCTCAGCTTTAGGAATAATATTAAAAAGGATATTAAATACTTTGAGATAACAATTGTGAGTAAATGGACTTATATTGTACAAGTCCAGATGGTCTTTGTAACATTTCACAGCTGAAAAGACAACAATTAAAAAAAGCAACTGGAACTAGAAGAACTAGCCTGGTCATCAAAAGAACGGTCAATAATTATTGGTTCAGACTCACTGAGTGCTAATAAACTCCTTTTAGAGTTTTTGTTTTTGTTTCAAATATCGTCATTTATGAAATTAAGAAACTGTAAAACCAATAGAAGATGAGGAAGTGGATAAAACAGGAGCAGAATTCCAATCATTAGAAGAAATAACAGCCCCTTATATCTGTTTCAAGTTAATCCTAATATATCTCACAATTGGTTCCAATCAATAAAAAATCTGGTGCACGCAACACACAACATTCACTTACCGTTCTACTTTGAATAGAAATTATTTTTGGCAATGATGGGCTATTATAAAATTTTTGAAGTGCATTTTTAATGGAGCTACAGCTTAAAGCTTACAGCTAACAAATCATTAACTATAACCAAAACCCTATTAGTTATATCAACAATAGACAGTAAAAACCTCGTTACTCCATTTGTTTTTCATGTAAATTATTATGGATTGTATGCCTTTTAGTTATTAAACTGTTATTTTCCATTGTAAAGTTTACTAAAATAAAATTACGAGATTCACACTAATTGTAAGTGGATAATATTAGAATTTCACAAAGGAAAAATTCATCTAATTATTAACTAATTTTATTTTCTATGACATGTTTTTGAAATAATCTGATGTTGATACCTAATTTTTTAAATATGATATCAGATCTAGAATTATTAAACTTCAGTAAACCTATTTAAGATTATAAACATTTGCTTTATTCATTCATGAAATATTTCAATTCTTCTTTCACACAAGTACAATGAAATAGTTTTTTAAACAATGTCATTACCTTTATTAGAGGATTTTAAATACTTTTTCAAACAAAAGAATTTTAAAAGTTTACATTTAGTTACTAAATTTCATTGAAAACATGTGATTCCCGTTAAATAATATTAGTTTATACAAATTATTATTTATAATTTTTTGTCACTCTACATTACTTTCTACGATTTTCTATATTAGATATTGTTTTTTCTATAAAAATAAACCAAATTCAAGGTACTTCAGAGGAAGACACTTTGAACGTTGGGCATTTAAGTCCTGTTAAGTGACATCAATAGGGATAAGACCTAAATAATATTAAAGATTGCTTAAGGATACACCGCGTTTACCAAAATTGTTTAAGCCATTTTCGAGAAAATTATAAAAATGTGTTTTTAGCCAGTTTTGACAAAAATGTTTCTGTAACATCTCAGGTATATAAAAACTTTAAATATGCATCACTTCTTATCTATCTTATCTAACGTCATGTCATCATGTTACATAACCTCCCTCTTCTTATCCCGCCAAACTTTTGAGTTATTGCATTGTTTGGTTTTCAGTTATTCTCTTATTACGTTCAGTTATTAAATTGTTTACTTTTGGCCCGTTTGTGTTTATTTTTAGTTTTTGGCCTGTTTGTGTTTATTTTTAGTTTTTGGCCCGTTTGTGTTTATTTTACATTTTTTTTAGTATGTGACCCCTTGGTGTTTATTTTTCATTTTTTTTTCTCGTTTATTTTCGTCATATTATGGATCATCTTAGAATATGGGATTTACCGTCTTCAGAAGAACAGGCAATTCAGTATTTTCAAAATGTTGGGGTACTTGCCGACGTGAAATTGTGTGAACGAGGTCATCGAATGAAGTTAACCAAGAAGGCCAAATGGAGATGCTTTCGTAAGACTTGTGACACAAAACTTTAATAACTTTTACAAGTGAATCACCGGTATAATTTTGTCGATCCATCAACTGGGGTTCATACTCAACACATAGAAAGATTGTGGGGCTCAGCTAAGTGGAGAAATAAAGTACATAGAGGAACTGCCAGACAACACTCGATTCAAATTTGTGCGAATTTTTGTGGCGGCGGGTTCACAGAGAAGAGGACCCGTTCCTCGCTATTTTAAGTAGCATAAAACAATTTTGCCTTCCAAAATAAATAAGACAAAAGGAAGTGAATAATTAACTTAAAATAATTTGTATATACGTTGTTTATAGTGTTTATATTTTTTCTTTTCTATGTAAATATGTTCTTTTAAATTTGTTATGATGCCGATGTTATGATTATAATTTGTTATGATGTTTGATGTTTTATATGTACATATCTTCTTAAAGTGTTTTTTTATTATTCAATTAATATATTTGCCGTCAAATAAAAGTATTTTTGTTGTTATTACATTTGTTTTTGTATCTGTTTACACTTTCAATAATACGAATTTAATACAATAATACGAAGATGTGAAGTAGGAGAAGGCTTATCACTGCGTTATGGGAGCTATCAGTGTTCAGGTTATAAACATTGCCAGATAGCAGTCAGTAGCGGCCCCTTAGACAATATGCAATTCCACTCTTTTCCGACTTTTTGTTTTTGAGTTAGACTGATAACAAACACATAGGCCATTTTGCTGGACTTGGTTATTTTGACTCAGGGGACCTCAAACCGTGTATTTCTGTTGAAAACTCAGATTCGAATATTTTCATGATCGCAATACATTAACTTACTGTATATTAAATATTTAGGTAAGGGAAAGTAAAAAAGACACAGGCACAATAAGCCTAGACCATGTTGGAAAATAACAATCTCAGGCTCATTAAAGAAATCGCCAGTTGCTGGATTTCATCCTCCAAACAGTGTAGAAAGATTATTAGTAGATTATTACAGACCTGTGAAAAGGGCATTGCCATTTAACCAATAATAATCTGATGGCAAAAAGAGAGACATATCTCTAAGTTAGCTCTCATAAGTCACTCTCAAAGTTTGATCTTTGAAGAGTGATAATAGAAAGATTATAGGAAGATATCAGCTCAGTAAAGCCTCGAGCAAAAATAAGTAATATATATAATAGTATCATTAAATTCTTTTGTGTTGTATGTGTACAATATTTAATATTATACTAACTCTATTACTAGTCTATTTTTTTCCAACATAATTATAGTTTTTAATTAATTTCACTTTATTTTTCATATTGAAAGATAAATAAATTAATTTCTTTAATTATAAGGGCTATGATAACTGGCAACACTAGAGAATCCAGGATTTAATTTTTTTGGGGGGGGGGAGAGAACTTCAGCCCAAAAGCATTCTTTTTATAAATATAACGCTAATTACTTTGGAACAAAAAAAAACTAACTACAACTTTATGAAATTGTGTTTAAGTGATTCTTAAATTCCTATTAAATGTAATTACACAAACAATAATACTACATGGTTACACAATAATAATACATGGTTGTATTTCACCATTTTGAGAGGGGCTTCAGCCAGAAAGCGCTCCCCCCTCCTCCCTATCCTCCTGAAACTGGTAATGATTGATACAGACCTCAACACTGTTCAATACAGAAATTATTCTAAATCCATGATGATTTAGTAGAATTTATTAATATTATAAAACTTTCATGTTAAAATGGAATAATGCAAATGAGAGAAAATTAAACAATTATTTAAATATTTCTGTTATAAAAGACTAACCAATCAATCCAAATCTTCCAGTTTAAAAAAAGAATTTCATTTATGTTAAAAATACTTTATTAATAAAGTAAAACAATAAAAAGATTAATATGATAACAAAATTTATCAAAAAAATGAGTAATACAATGAAACTTGCTTTTTACGACTTATCTTCAGTATGATTTAACATTTTAAAAGAAAGATAAGCAGTTTAATATTCAGGTATAATAAAAGAAGTATACAATAATAATAATAATATGAACAAAGAAGAAATGAAAAACAATAAGAGGTAGTCTTTGCGAAAAACAATAGAAAGAAAATCAAGAGGTTTGAAATTTCCCTCTAGGAAAAACCAAGAGATATCAGATCATATTTAGAATTATGGATTTAAAAGCACAAAACACATTGTATAAGTTATATTCTATATAACTGAGATATATTTGTTATGTAAGAATTTAAATTAGACTGTGCAAAATTATATTAATACTACATGGCATTTAGGGGAGCGGGGTAGCTCAGTGGTAGGGCACTAGGCTTCCAATGCTGAAAGTCCCAGGTTCGAATCCCGGCAAAAAAATTATTAATTCCGTCTCATTGACTGTGGGGCAACCCTGGGGTTGGGAGATTCTCCTGGGCCACACCCAACCTCTGCAAAGTGGGTATCCTTAATTAAATAATTAGTTAAGGGGGAAAACCTGACAGTTGAGCGTGATCCTGGCCCGATCTCCTCCTTGCACAACCGTTGGCCTTGAAACGGTACTTTCCCCAAATAGTAATGAACCCAAAGACCCTTCATGAGTTGTAGCGGTACAGGTAAAAATACTACACGGCATTTATTTTTAAAATAAAATAGAACAATATAAATAGTATTCTGTGTAGTTACCACAGAAGAGGCCAAAAGTTATGATGAACTATTGTATTCTAAAATTCTAAGAATCTGTAAAAAGTTGTTAGATCGAAAAGTATTGATACAGTAATTTGAATTAAGAATTTATCTTTATCGAAACAAAAGAACTTATAGAGAACTTAAGGATATTTTTATAATTCATTCCGGAAATTATAAATAAGAGATATCCTTATGATTACATGAACAATCACCTCTTAACTGATGAATAACAGAAACATACTAAAGAAATAAGAATTGCAGATGACAGTTTAACGAAATATTCTTAATTTTAATGTTTATCTTTAAATAAAAATAAGCCATCAATAATTTTTTTCACTAAGTTTGAATTATATAATTATTAAAAAAGAAAAAAATATTGTTACTAACATTTCATTCTTCAAGTGTATTACATTTAACTGTTTTAAATTTAAAAAACAAGCAATAAAAAAAAGATAATTTATATTTGTTATATTAATTAGATAAAATTTAATTTTAGTTTAAACTTTTTTAAATAGAATACTCAAATATTAACAATATTCAATTTTTAAATAATCTATCAGTGAATATCTTTAAGGATTAAGAATTACTGAAAATAATAGTTACTACAATGTATATTATGTAAACATAAATAATTATATATATTGTGTTATGCATTAAGAATGAAATATTACTACGATTGCTGTTATCGGAAATTATTCAGATGAGGACCCTAAGAGTTACGTGTGGTTCACAATCACTTTGGTCACACTTATTCATGAAGCACCGAAAACAGTCTTTCGTATGAGCTCGAATGCATACGGCACTCCATGACCACTATGACTGAAGTGATTGTGAACCATGTAACCCATGCGGTCCTCAACTAACTCAAAGATAATTGTGAGCTTACCTTGAAGTCGGGAGGAACATGGATCCGTCGATGAAGACTGAACCGGAGAGTAGAATGTACCAGCATGTTGAGAGTTCCCCAGTACTGTAAAGGTTAAAAGATAATTATTGTAAAACATAATTTCAGTTGATATTCATTATACCAGATATAATTAAAAAATAAGCCTTGATTATTCACATCAATATTTAAAAGATGAAAATAAATTATAATTACTTTTATTAAATTTAAACCACAAATTAATTACAATACGAGTTCTCTATTCTAAACAGCCTACCATTATGCAATATGTAATAACTAAATATCAGAAAAACTTTGAGGTGTAAATGAAATTTAAAATTAAAAAAAAAAATGGAGCCAACCTAACTAACTGAAAAGCATGAACCATTTGATTGAATGAGATTTTCAAAACATAAATAAAATCTCACCATATTTCAATTAATCTAAATAAAAAAGATAAAACAATCAAAGAAATCATGAAAGTTTGTCTTTTATTAGAAACAGTATAGTTGAAAGCTGAAAAAAATCAGTTAATGTCTATAAAATTGACTTTTCATTTAGGTAAATCAACATTTCAGAAATATATAATCAATTATCTATAAGAAAATATAATATGCCTAATGATATTTATACTATATTGTTTTTAAGATTCTTTTGTTTTATTAAATACCTTTAAAAAACACAATTTTAGTTGGATTTAAAATATCACATCAAGAACTATTGAAATACTGAAGTACAAGTAGTACCAACTAGCAACACATTTGGAAGAACTTTGGTTTGTGAAATAAAATTAATTGTTTCGCTCTATTTTTATATTGTAATTAATAAAAAAACTTATATATTTCAATCAATTGAATAGACAAAAATATAATCCCAAAGATATATTACAGAATGTTAAAAATATATAATTTTATTTCACTGAGTTCATACCCTATGGTGGCGCTATCTGTTGTGGATGATCTGAACTATACAATCAAAATGGCTTCCAAAACATTAAATTGAATCTTTATATTAATTAAATATACATAACTATAACATTACAAATAGATTGAAATCTTAAAGAGTGTTTTGAGTTTTTTTTAAACTCGAAATATTAATTTAATTATGGTTTAAAAGGTCAACTGATATTTATTTCTTCGTTTTAATTATAAGTTATTTAGAGAACAATTTGATAAATTAAACCAGAAAAACTCAAACAATCATCAAAATATGCAAAACTTGAAAAAATATTCCACATATTAGTAAAGTGAACATTTAAAACGAAAAATAAACTTAATAAGGCACAAGAAAAGTTATATTCTATTATTTTAGTCATCTTATTTCAAGTATCAAATAATCTGAAATAATATATTACATGCCAATGAAAGAAAACATTTCCTAAATAATATTTTGAAAGTTAGCTAAATCTTCCTTTACTGAACAGTTGCATTTAAAAACAGAACTTCTGATGAATCATACAAACAAACAAGCATACTAAACTTAAAATATTTTAATAATTTAAGATGCTATATGTTTGATTCAAGCTTGGTATTAACAAATGCAATGCTAAATACTTTAATTAATATTGTACAGTTTACAAATCACTAAAATATTAAACAAGCCAAACCATTCTAGAATTAACAACATTAAAAAATAATGTTATTAGTTAAATGTATTCCTGTATTATATTCCCAAAATAGAAATAACACTAGATTGATGAAGATATTTCAATAAATTGTTAACAATTTAATAAGCTATTTTTAAAAGCTACAGTAACTCTTATAATAACATAGATTTAGAAGAAAGTGGTAAAAATTTTAACTTAAGGCAGATGAGGAAGTATCAATAGAAATCTTGCGAGAAATAGAAAAATATTCCAACTTCATTTAAAAAAGTATTTATGCATACAGATTTCCTTTTCATGGACCATTTCTTAAAGAAATGATATTTTTTAGATATTATGGAATAGAGAGACTATGTTGTATACAATTGCAGGTCCTATTACTTTTAATTTAAATCAAAGAACACACAAGAGTATGCTTTTATCTATCTTTATTGTCCTTAATATATTGGTAATGTATATATTTAAAACATTATTATTACGTCTCTAATCTACTAACCATTCTATCATGAAAAATACACGTGCCTTCACTATATTAGTTCTATTTTCATTTAAAAATCATAGTTTTTCTATTAGAACTTCATCCAGAGTAGTTTTCAACAATTAGTATTCTAGTTTATAAAAACAGTAATCAGCTGCTACAGTACTTATACATTATCGGAATGTTTCTGAATTGTAAACTATTTACTTATTCTTTTACAACATATTTACACAATGGTGAGATTTAAACCTATGTTTTATGGTTAAAATAAATCAGGAAATACCTGACCAAAGCTTATTTATTATCATTCATTCATCACCTTCATTCATACCAATCAGTTAATAAGGAATATGAAAAACAAGTAAATATAGGTTATTATGTGTTGAAGTATGAGATGTGATGAATTTGTCATTTATATAAAATTTGACAATTATGTTCATGTAAGTAGGTAGAGTGTTGTGAATTGTGACAGTTCAAAGAATTTCGGATTGCGTAGTTTTTGTTATGTATATGGAAATATTTTACTAAATCCTCAGGTTCTGTTTTGTCGAGACAGGTTTCAATATATTGTTATGGGTACATCATTTGTTATGTAAAATTATAGTTCAGAAAATAAGCAAGTTAATAGTAACAACTTGCCTTCTTAATTAGTTATCTATGATGAAGTTGTATTTTTTGTACAGCTATAATTCAAGATATGATAGGTAAGTTTCTTGAAGAAAATATATTACAATAAATAATCACTAATAAACAAGAATCATAAATTTTATAGTAATTATGAGCAAGTGTATTCATTATAATTATGTTTGAGAATATAAAAATCATTGTCAAATAACAGACAATTTCCTATTTCCTAATTTTGTTTTAAATGTGATTACATAAATTATTATGGCTATAAATCGAATATTAAAAATGATTTTAGTAGTAGGTTAGGTAAAAAAATAAACAGACAAGGATATTATGACCCTATAGTCTATCCACAGCTGTTAAAACAGAAAAATGTATTTTCTAATATAGCTTGACTAAAGCTTGAGAATATTTTTAGTTAAACTACTACACAATATTAATGTATATTCATGTTTAGTAAGAAGCCATATTAATGCTATCTGAGGTCTTTGGCATTTCAAATATACTTCATCTTTCATCATATATTTTATTAGTTATAATGGTTGGCTGACGTTTAGGGATAATAATACTCTTCTTCAGAACGTTCTTTAATTGTCATTTTATATTACAAAAGATGAATCAGCATATTTTTAAAAATAAAATTTTCCGTTGCTACATTTCTAAAAAATTAATTTAACTTAAGAGGAATTCAAACCTTATTTTCATTTTTATAGCTTCTTTACAAAATTTTATAAAATGGCAGATTCATGTTAAAATGGTTATTTACTCTATGGCTAAAAATTTGAAACACTTTCAAGTTTCAGTATTTTCTCCAACCAATCTCTCACCATATAATTACATCGATTTGTTAGTACTTTTTAAAAATTAATACAATTAACACTTATTAGTTCATTTATAGTTTCATTCATAGTTTATCTCTGACCTACATAAATATAAATATGAAAATTGTTTATGAAACTAGTATATGATATAAACAAGTAGATATTAATAATAATAAAAGGCTTAGCGAATGAACCAAAGGTTCGATTCCGACATCATCAATTGCTCTCTACATACGTAGCTCCACCAGTCACCCTTCAAACTCAGTCCTTCCAGATCGACCTTAACGCAATCTTCCCACCTTTGCTTCGGTCCACACCTCGGACGCTTACCAGTAGGCACAGCAAATATTAACCTTTTAAGAATTCTTTCGTTACTAAGTCCAACAATTTTACAAGCCCATTTGATTCGCCGCGATGTAATCACCTCAATTATATTAACCGGATACAGTACATTACTGCCATACATAGATAACTGCAGTGAAATTAACTTGTTATTTTCCTCAATTAACATAATGAAATTGATACAATCTACAGCAGAAAATAAACTTTTAGGAAAAAAAAAGGTGAAGTAAATATATAATACAAAACAAGTAATGTAATTTTTATTGCAAATTTTTGTAGGTAGAGTTAATACAGTTTTCATATTATATTTTTTTACCATTCCTTATTATCTTGACATTTCGGGCTTTTGTTGCCCCTTTTCAAAAGCTGGTTACTTATTGTTTAATAATTTTCTTTCCAAATTATTGTGAATGCTGCACATTCTATTATTATTATTATTTTCAGTTCAGTTATAGATTAGTTATAGGATGAATAAAAAAATAAAGAATAAAAATATATTCAATGTATTTGAATGACATCCAAAGGTGGTGTATTGGTATAAGACTATTTTAAAAATAATCGTTTAATAAATAATTGAAAAAAAAAATGTGTACAATGATCACAATAATATGGAAATAAAATTATTAAACATTTGTTCGCAGCTTTTGAAAATGGTCAATAAAAGAAATGCTCAAAATAATAAAGAATAGTAAACAAATGCAATATGACCTTATTAATTCTTCCTAAACAAATTTATAATAAAAACTACCATTGAACCTTTAAGCAGAATAAAACGCACAAACAAGATAAAAAAAAACCATCCAAGAATAGAAGCTAAGAGCAATATAAAATCTATTTACACCTAATAATCAAGAAGTAAACACTTCCTGATTAAATTAATAAAATATACTTTTACATTATAAAAGAATTAACAGGAAGAGAATTTTACTTAAAGCAGAAATCAAATTGAAAGTTAAAAACTTTTTAAATAAATAAAACAGTATCAACATTTGGAGTTAGTGGAGATGGTAGGTTCTATTGGCAGCCGCTAGATGGCAGAAGAATACAGGACGGATGCTTTCCCGCCAGTTCCCTTGGCAACGTTTACACTGTAAATAGTCCTTCCTTGCTAATACAAATATGAACAATATTTAATAACAAAATTTATAATATTTGATTATATTTTTAAATTTATACAAAATCACATAAAAGAAAATAAACCGTAATAGTAACTATACAATTTATGAAGAAAACAAATTAAAAAAATTAAAATATGCGTTATTATACAGGGTATCGAAAATAAATCGGATCAAATGCTTCTCACAGTCTGATTTAACAGAAAAAAACAGGTGATTTAAGAAAAAAAAGCCGGAGGAATAGAATTTAGCTATTTTTCTAAAGTTTCAACAACTACTATTGATTTTAACTTAAAACTTAACATATAGGAATAACATGCAACGAAATATTGATGTTACCGCTACTTTTTTTACTCTTATTTATGTTCATTAAAAAGTTGTAAAAGATCCAGAAAAACACATTTCGATATTTTCAAAATTGAAGAATTTACGCCATTTTATGGTATTGTAATTTTAAAATCATTATTATTTCATTGTCATTCTATTAAAAATATTGTCAATTCTGTATGTGCTGTATTCATTTAGTGAAAATAGAAAAAAATGAGTTTTTGAAATGATCTTTCAACAACAATGAACGAGAAATCGATTCTATGAATGAAAAATGTTATAACAATTGTCTATATTTCCGTTATTATATTTTCCTGAATTACATAGTTTTATTTTTTCCTTGCGCAGTTTTCCTCGATAATGATTAGTGAGGTTCACCTTGACCTCCGACTTAGCAATAAGAACGTGTGAAGGAAGCTAGAACGCAATTCAGCCCAAAAATCGGACATTAATATTAAAGATTTTATTTAAATATTTTCTGTAATTTAGTTAACAATATATATATATATATATATATATATATATAATATATATATATATATATATATATATATATATATATATAAAAATTATAAAAGTTAAGTTGTGTTCAATGGACAAATAGACTCAGAGCTAGTTCAAGGATTTAAAATTAGTAACCATTTTAAATTCTAGATTAACCTTATCTGTGAACACATAGCTTTGGTCAGTCAGTTGAAAGTCGTGGCTTTATATGCGAAAATCTAAATAAAAATGGCGGAATTTGATGTTTTATTTAACGGAAGAACTGACAATTGAAATTTTTATATAATGTAGAGGATATTTCTCGAAAAGAAAATTCATCTAGACTGAAGATGTATTCGGCTGTATTTTGAAAACTGAGGGCGTTAAAGTCGTGAAATTGGTACGGTCAATTTGAAAAGTCATCAAATTGGTTACAGTTGGATACGAAACAGATTTAAATAGTCTACTTCTCTAAGGTTTTTTATATGCTTTTGGGATGCTGAATCTGAATTTGAATTTTCTAAACAAAATTCTACATTGTGTTTCGATTTCATTTCATGTGAATCCAATACAAGACAAACAGTCAAATTGTCCGAAGTCCTAAGTTGTGTTCAGATGAGATTTATCTAGAATTTAAAATTGTTACTAACTGTAAGTTCTTCAATTAAATGAATTGATCGGTAGCTCCTAGTTTAAAACATGGTGTCCTATTTATTAATGCATGCCAATGTTGTCAAATTATTTTAACATCCGCCTGAAACTTCGTAAATAGTTTCATCTCATCGTAACCTACAAATATTTTATTTATGATAATTCTCGGAATTGGGGTGTTTTCAATCTGGAGATCGGCAAACTTTGTCTATTTAAATAGTTAATAAAAACTCATAAATACCCATTTACTTTACACTGCAATCACAACATAATATCATTAAAAAAAACGCAAAAAAAAGGTAGCGTACAAAAATATTGGAGCGTTTGGCATGACCTCTACCTCTCAAAATGTCAAAATAACGAGGTCATAATATCTTACGATTCAAGTGGAAAGTAAATGGGTACTTACGAGTTTTTAGTACCTAATTAAATAGGCAATGTTTACCGATCTCCAGATTGAAAACGGCCCAATTCCGAGAATTTTCGCAAATAAAGTATTTGTAGGTTACGATGAGATAATGTTATTTACGAAGTTTCAGACGGATGTTAAAGATTTGATAAAAAGGGGGTCTGTACCACGGATTAATGAGGTTTTAGTCACCAAAGAACACGGGCGGATCTACGGGGAGGGGGGAGGGGAGCTTTCGGGCTGAAGCACCCCTCAAAATGTAATATAACCATGTTTTATCGAAAAAAATATTTAAAAAGTATCTCTCAAAGTATTATTGTTCGTGTAATTACATTTAAAAGGGCTTTAGGAATCACTTAAACACCATTTCATACAGGTAGTTAGTTTCTTTCTTTTTTTCCAAAGTAATTATCGTTATTTTTATGAAAAAAAAAAAACTTTCGGACTGAAGCCCCCCCAAAATCAAATCCTGGATCCGCTAGTGCCAAAGAATACAATATACTTTCTACATTATAACAGAATTGAGAATTAATTCATAAGAGAGAAATATACATTACTAAATGGTGGTTCTAAAAGGTTCCGATGAACTCTGAAGACAAGACAAGGAAGCAAAGAAGAATGTTAAGTGAAGAATTTAAACCGGCCCATTAGCCCTCTATCTTCGGCTCGGTAATGGAGATGTCTTGGGGCCAATCTTCGACGAGCTAGTTTCCGATAGAAAGGGCTTAAGACTTTGGAAAAGTTGTCTCTAAAATATATCAGCGTCGGAAACTCGGAGACGGAGGGAGAGGAGAGGAGTAGGGAGGTATATATTTATTTTTGATTTTTATATTATTTTATTTTAAATCAGACAATAAAATGATATGATGCTAGGGTGTAAATCTGGATTACAGACAGTCGCAGTAATAGAAATTATAACCTATTTGTTTTTATTGTTATGCTGATAACGTTAATTCCATTGAATGTTTTTCTTTTCTTTACTTATTAAGGTTATAAGAAAACTTTAACAATGTTTCTAAGTTCAGTTTTAACTAATGCTAGAATCACTAGCGGATCCAGGATTTAATTTTGGAGGGGGGGGGGAATCAGCCCGAAAGTTGTTTTTTTCATAAAAATAACGATATTTACTTTGGAAAAAAAAAGAAAGAAACTAACTACCTGTATGAAATGGTGTTTAAGTGATTCCTAAATTCTTTTTAAATGTAATTACACGAACAATAATACTTTAAGAGATACTTTTAAAATATTTTTTTCGATAAAACATGGTTATATTTTACCATTTTGGGGGGAGGGGGACTTCAGCCCGAAGGCCCCCCCTTCCCGTAGATCCGCCCGTGGCTAGAATAAAAGCTGTATCAAAAACTATCCTCGTCAAAAAACATTGAAATTGTGAAGTTACATGAAGTAAAGGAATTTTCATGGAAAACAGTAACGATGGTAAGGAACCACCAATCAACGGTAGTCACTGTTTTGAAAAAAAAAAAAATAAAAATAAACGAGCAGTGGAGCGAAAGAAAGAAACCTGAAGTGAAAAAAAAAAAAAAACAAACGGTCAATTTGACTGCTTAATGGTACGATAGTTTTTAAAATATCGTTTCATAACTGGCAAAGAAATATCCGGAGATCTTGCAGACAGCAATCGGGTAAATAAAATAAAATTTTACACGGGTGATGAAATTTCTATTATCGCGACTGTATATATCGTTACGCTGAGTGTAAGAAATCATAAGTAACAATTTTACATGTTTATTAACTTTGCGCTAAAGGTGGTATTTTGTAGTCTGCAAATGCTATAAGTAGTCTGGTAAATAGGAAAATAACCTATGAAATAATCGTTTTTTTTTATGCCCTTCTGTAAAAATACTGAATTTTCACATAGGACCTTTTGCACTAACAGTAGATATGTTTCCAATTTGACCCAACGCCTCCAGAACAAACTTTAGAATTAACAGAACTCGAACCTCGTTTCTATCTTTGCTTCCTCTTTAATCCTTAATAACCCTCTGATGATTTTGAAAAGAAGATGGTTTCGATCTTTTACACTAACAGTAGCGATATGGCAGGCTTAACACACCTGATGAGTAAATAATGAATAAATATCTTACGGGGGGAAGTAGGTCACAGTCTGTTGATCACCGATTCGAACTATATATTAGTGATTTTGCACCGAAATATATTACACGCTTATGCCGGTATTCGTTTCAATGGGCATTAGGAAACAGTATTTTATTTAATTTAAAAAAGAACAAAAAAGCTTTGCCTTTGATTAGCTGAATATATAGATAATTATTATATATCAATTTTTTTTTTTTTTTTTTTTGTGCAGAGTACGAAAATATACTGTCTATAGTATTACATGAGTTATAATGTATCGAAAAACAAATTCGATTCGATTTTAGTGACTTTTAAAACTCTTAAATACAAATTTTTATATAAATAAAAATTTTTACAATTTTAGGACTTTTCTTGGAGATTTGCTTTTTTTCCCCCGGACATTAACCGTAGCATTCATAACTCCTCTAGATTTCCTCTAAATTCAACTAAGTACAACCCTAGAAAAGCTGAATTATTGCTATTCCAATGCTATCAATAATTTTTAGATTCTATTCCTTTACAAGCTTGAAATAAAAAAAAAATACTTGAACGTTTTTATTTTATATGTTTAATTCTAATTTGTTTACAAAGGTCAATTTAGCACCATTTAATATAACCTGTAGTAAGCTAAATCCATAATAATTTTCAAGTGAATCGGTAGAGTCCTCTTGCACTTATCGCAATTTTTTGGGTTGTTCAAAAAATTTTGAAGGGTCGAAACAATTTTTGGAATACTGGCTTTCTACAAGTTATAATATCTAAAGTTTAAAAAAAAAAGAGTCTTCTTAGCTATACCCTATTCTTTTGACACGCGGACCAATGTGGGTTTTAACAAACAAGTATTTATTTATATTGATGTAGAGATGGTTGACCGTGATATAATATGAGAAGGATATTATCTTTTTGTTTCTTTATCAGACAACTTCTTCTTATTTTATGTTTACTTATATTCATTTATTTTATTTTCACGATGTTTTGTATCTTTTGTAGCCCTGATGAAGACCTGCAAAGTGGGTCGAAACGTCGGCAAAAATTAAATAATACTATTTGTATAATTTAGTATTTATTTGACTGCACCCCCCAATCAACTCCTTCTCACATGAGTATTTATTATTTGCCTCAGTTTTAAAGTGAATTCTTTGTATAGAAGAGAATATAAAAAGCATTGGTCGATTGCTTAAAGATAGTCGTTCTTCTTTAATGTGTGGCCTAGGTATAGTGTTGCCCAAAATCGGTCTTGGTCTTGCACTTTGCAAGACCAAGACCAAGGCCGCCCAACTGTTGCAAGACCAAGACCAGAGCTGGTAAAAAAAAATCGTTTTTTAAAATAAAAATTAAGGGAAAATAGTTACTAATACTTGACAATCTTGGTTACAATATGTTAATGATTGGTATAACCAATATACTTTTGCATTTAACTCCTCTAATTTTTCATTCGAGCTTAGTTAGATTTCTCCTGTCTAAAAAAATACAGTAATATCTCTATAGTAATAAGCTAATAAGTAACTGCGAGACTCTTGCGTTAGACCAAGACTGAGTTTGTAAGACCAAGATTCGTCTAGGTCTCGCATTTGGGTAACACTACCTAGGTCACTTTGCTTGTAACTATTAAAAGAAGAACTCGGAGTATTCCAAGGCAAACCATATCTTTTTAGTTCTTTCTTTTTGTTGTATAAGCAACCTGATCTATATAAGGTAACAATAAACAAATAAACGAATGCCTATATATCGAGGTAGGTAATGAGGGCTTGAACAATACTCGATCTGGAAACGAAGCGTGGGCAGAGAAAGCCTTGGCCTGTATCGAACGTACACCAGGATGGTAATTCAACTTGAACAAGCAGCACTCCAGCATTATAATGAATAAAATAATGCAATTCATGATACGATTTGGTAATAAAAATGGAGATTTAAGTATAGTTTCCATGGTGACAGTTGCAGCCATGGCAACAGTTAGTGTTACCCAAAATAGGGCTTGGTTTTGCACTTTTCAAGACCAAGAATAAAAAAAAAAATAAAAATAAAACGTTTTTGTGAATACAAATTAAAGTAAAATCCTAGACTAATACTAGACAATTTTAGTTACTATATGCACTAGCGGATCCAGGATTTAATTTTTTTTGGGGGGGGGGGCTTCAGCCCGAAAGATTTTTTTTCATATAAGTATAAAAATGATTAATTTAAAAAAAAAAAATTAACTACCTATACGAAGAGATGTTTAAGTGGTTCCTGAAGTCCTATTAAATGTAATTAAACGAACAAGAATACTTTAAGAGATAGTTTTTAGTATTTTTTTCTGTAAAACATAGTTATATTTTACCATTTTGGGGAGGGGCTTCAACCTGAAAATCCCCTCTCCCCGTAGATCCGCCTGTTACTATATGTAAAGAATTGGTAGAACCAATATACTTTTAACTCTTCCAATTTGGAATTTAGTTAGGTTTCACTATCCTATATATTATTTCTAAAAGGTGTTTTTTTTGTCGGTACGCCATAACTTGGTCAAATCCAATGATTAACAACTCATTTTGAAGATATTCTTCTCCTTAACATGAGAAAAATAGTCCTATCCTCCCGAAATTTCTGGAAAAAAAGTTATGAAGGAAAAGAAACTTTATTCGCGAATAACTCAAGAAGTACGCATATCATTGGATTGTGCCAATGATAATTAGA
Organism: Nezara viridula; assembly: GCA_928085145.1. NCBI lineage: Eukaryota > Metazoa > Arthropoda > Insecta > Hemiptera > Pentatomidae > Nezara > Nezara viridula. The sequence continues at coordinate 2,679,296 of OV725083.1, read as the reverse complement.
AAGATAACTAAATTACCTACAAAACAAAAACAAAATCGTAAAAATCGGACAATTATTAACAAAGATACAGTCCATTAGTTTTGGTATACTTAATAAATGTCTTCCTCTTTAAAGATATTGCATTTAGGAGTAGAATAGTCTACTACACTTTTTTCCTGGCTGATATATTAACTTTATTACTTCTTAAAGGTATTTGTTTGTTCTTACATTTAGAAAATCCCATGATTGGGGTATTATTTGATTTTATTATCTTTCCAGTCACCGTTTAAAAATAGGTCCTAGCAAAGCAATTTGTACAAATATTTTGGTCCATTATGTTAAATGGAATATTGTAATCGACTGGAATAACGTAGATATTTGAGCCCTAAAAGCCTTTAAAAAAAAACACAATTTTTTTTAAAAATTACACATTTTTTTTTCTCGGCTCTCAATGCTCATAGTAATGAACTTCTATCCTTTTTTGATTTAATAAAAAAAAAAAAAAAGTTGAAATCGGTGACACATTGACTATGAACTCTCCTAGTAAGAACATATTAATTTATATATACTGACTATTGTCACAGTAGATTGTAGATCACTATAACAGCATGTTGTACACAGGTCCAGAAAATGATGGTTTACATTTTAATATGTAGGTAAATAGATAATATAATAAATTAATATAATGCAACTCTACTCACTAATAGAAAACATGTTATATAATATAATAAATTAATATATTCAAACAGTACTCACTAATACAGGACATCATTCGCTAAGTGCCTCTCGTAGCGAACACTCTTGCACAAGGAACGGAGGACAGAATCTCGATAGTGTGACAGAGCCTCCAAACCATGGAGTCCATAATATATGATCTGCAAGTCCTGGAACAGAGGAGTATCATATTTAGTTATATTTATTTATACAAAGTAAATATAGTAAATAATATAATACATAGTTATAGTTCATTATAAAACATGAAAACCTGTACCACTAACAACCCATGAAGGATTTAGTACAATGTGAGGAAGTACTATTACAAGGCCAACCCCTTAATTAATTATTTAATTAAGAGTGCCCACTTTATAGAGGTTAGGTTTGCCCCAAGAGGGTCTCTCGGGCCCAGAGTCGACCCACGTTTGATGAAAAACTATTAGACATCCGCCGGACTCAACCCCGAGACATTTAGCACTGAAAGTCAGTGCTTACCCACTGAGCTACCCCGCTCCCTTATAGTTCATTATACAAAGTACATATTGTAAGGTAATATAGTCTTTAATAGAAATATAGACGAGATCTGATTAGCTCTTTTCACTGGAGAGAGACCAGGGATTACGTGAGAGAAATCGACAGCTCTTTTCAGCTCGATTATTCGTGATACCTCTTTGTTGAGTTGACCAATTATTTTTAACACAAAGTAAGTACGTTGATTTTTTTTAAAAATAATTTTGTTCTACATTCTATATTCATACTATTATTTTCAATGACTATAGAAAACGAAAGTACCCTACCTCCATAATTGATGATTATCAGATCCAAAACCATTTTCGAAAAAGGACATTTTTATATTGTGATTAGAAGATAACCGTATGAATTCAAAATACGCAGATGTAGACACACTGATTCTTGATAAAATGTTATAGTTTTTAAGAAAGTTCAAAAGGAATATAATTGGTCAGATCATCTTCGTTGAATTGAAACGGCTCGGTTATTTCCGTCTACTTTCGGACAAACTCTTCTGGTAATTCTATTTATAGTACGATCATGTGATCTTGATCCACCCGTCATATAGCAGACAATTTTGAAAAATAGCACACAAGTATTATATACTTCAATCTTTACTTAACTTTTATAACCAGATGTATTGTTTTACGGAATCAAATAAACTTGTATTATTTATTTCTCATTTGTGAAGAAGATGATGTGTTAATTTAGTTTGCCTTAGAAATTTATGGTAAATTTAGATAACATACCTCTTAATAACCGAAAAAAAACGTACCTAAAAATAGCCAAATTCTTATCATGAATAACTCAACAGAATAAACACCTATATTGGTGTAGATCATAGCGGAGGGAGGGGAGAGGGTTTTCGGGCTGAAGCCCTCCCCACCCCCAAAAATGGTAAAATATAACCATATTTTATGGAAAAAAATATTTAAAACATATCTCTTAACGTATTATTGTTCGTGTAATCACATTTAAAAAGACTTAAGGAATCACTTAAACACCATTTCATATAGATAGTTAGTTTCTTTATTTTTTTCCAAAGTAACTATCGTCATTTTTATTTTTAAAAAAAGCGTTCAGGCTGAAGCCCCACCTCCCCAAAATTAAATCCTGGATCCGCTAGTGGTGTAGATGTAAGTCATTATCTTCAGAGCCAATTGTCAGGTATCGAGATACTTATAATTTCGAAAGCTATATTGTGTGCTTAACGATTTCCCAAATAACGATAGTTCAACACAAATCGATACCTATTTTTATGATTGCAACCTCCTGAAACATGAATACAGATTTAATGACATTTTATAATATTTTTATAATTTATAAACTTTTAAGGTACGTTTAGACAAATCCCAAACTATAGGAAACACAAATGTATAAATCGATTGTTTCTAAAGGCTTGTGTTATTGTTTCTTGTTTAGGAACCATCCATCTGCTCTCGGTTTTTCGAGAGAGTTCGATTAATCGATTTTTTAGGAGAGGTTTCATTTAATTGTTGTTGATACGATTTAAATTAATTTTCTTCATCCTATATCTCCTTAACGAATTTTAGACTTTCTTTCATTTTCTTTTTAAAATTATTATAAATTTCTTCTATTTCTTTCTTCTAGAAATGTCTAAGCATTCTGTTTCTTGTTGTGTTTTTAAAATTTTTGAAATATCTAAACCCAGCTTTACAAACAAGTTTTAGACCCTTAATTTCAGAATAACTACATAAATATATATGCATGGACAGATTAAAATAATCTTGTGAAGAATATAAAGAGGTTTTCTAAAGAAAAGAATAAATACAAATTGACCGCGTAGATAGACGCCGACCACCCACGAAGCGGATAATACCACTGAGGTGAATCGACCGACAATCGAGTTCCATTCATCGATAGTAAATCATACACAAATCGATTCCACACTAGCAGCACCCCAGCCATGGAGCCATAAACACCGCCATTGTGGTTCCTTTGACGTGGGTTTGGGTTTCTCCTCATTGGTGCCTATGCTAACCCAATTCCGTGCCTATTTCCGCATTATCTATTGTGCACGCTGCCGTCCTGGTGTAATCTGGAACATGTGGAGATTCGGCGCCCTCGTTCACACCTAGGTCCAGTGCACGTGGAGATATCATAATAAATATATTAGCAAAAATAGTATTCGAAAATAATATAAATTATATTTTATTAATAATAATAATAAAAGGCTTAGCGAACCCGAAGTTTCGATGCCGACACCACCAATCGCTTATTACACACCTCCCTATACCGGTAACAATACTTTATTTTCAAAAACCTTAAGACGTTGCTCAGCTCTTAATATAAGCGGCCAAGTTTCGCATCCATAAAGAACTGTAGGCAAGATAATGGTTTTATAGATTCTAATTTTTAAGTTGCGGGACAAGAGGCGAGCTAAGTAGTTTTTTCACAGAAAAATAACAAGCATTTCTCGCCTTCAGTCTAACCATAATCTCTTCTTCAATTTGGTTTTTTTCTAGTTAATATTAATGTTAAATATTTTATTAAATAATTTAAAATACAACTAAATAAAAATCGTTGCAAATTATTTCACAATGATTTATTATTTCCAAACAATCATACATCTAAAGTAACATTATCTTCCTAGTTACAAAGAATAATAAATAAAAAGTGATTCCAACTATTGGACTAATAAAAGGCGGATAGTAATGTCGATGAAGGAGGATCATCCTCGGGTGACCTCAGATTTTATATCTAAATTTGAAAAAAAAATATGTACAGAAGTTTCAGAGAAAATGCGCAGATGGCGGACGGACAAACAAATTTTTATTCATTTTTTAAATTCTACGAATGCTGAAACATAAAACCTCAAATTTTGAGAGAGGATTAAATTTTTGAATTTTTTTGGTCGATTACAAAGGTTCATTATTGAAAATAATAAACCAAAAAATAAAAAAACCTTTACCATTAAACCCATTACGGGTCTCTTGGTTTCAGTAATTGTAAGGAAGTCAGGTATTTCCCCTTAATTAATTTTTAACTTGAGGGTACTGATTTTATAGAGGCTGGGTTTGCCCCAGGATGGTCTACTGATGATTGGTCTCCTCGGTCGATAAAACAGTATAAATAACAGTCTCCCATCAGCCGGATTCGAACCCAGAACCTTAAATATTGGCAATCAGTGTCATGCCCACTGATATACCCTACTTTCGATATAATGTACTACTTTTAATATAATTCTATATGTATAAAAACATGTATTCTCAGGAGGATTTCACGACCCTAATAATTTATAAGTGAATAAATAATTTATCTGATAGCCGGATTCGAACCTGGGACTTTGAGCCTTGTAAGACAGAGCCATACCACTAAGCTATCCCAGTTTCCTTAGCAGAAATTAATTTAAAATAAATAAATAAATGTTAATGAAGGAGATATTGTTGACCGTAGATTGAGTAGAAAGAGAAATTGGTTTTTTATCTGTACAGGGAAAACAGAATTCACAACAGATAGTAGATTTAAATTATGACACACGATTATGAATAGTAGATTTAAATTACGAAATCCTACAGAATAAATATATATATTTTTTTTTCTTTTTGCACAAGAATTACTGCATTAGTTATCCTCCCCATTACTAAATCTCCGAAAAGCGTATTTTTTTTGCTTAATACATATTTAGTAAAGAAGTAAATTATTCGTTAAATATTCAATAGAAAATGAAAAATTTCAATCATATCTTTATTTTCAAGGAAAGGAAAATTAACAATTCAAGTTAACAAGGAAAATTAACTATTTGGGCAAGTTACTAAACTCATCGATGGAATTCAGCACTTTCACTTATGATGACAGCGGTTTCATCGGGTTTTGTTATCGACTGATCCACAGGCTGTAACCTCAGTCTTGTTATATCTCAATTTACTTTACATGTTTATATTCAGTTCGTTTTCTACATAGGTAAACATCGATGAGCTCAACGCTGAGTATAGGAAATTTCCCCATTTATATCTATTCTAAAATTCATTAGGTTGGGATTTCTAGGTAAATATAATAGGTATTTCTTTATATATATATTTTTTAAATTTGTTATATGTTTCATGATCTTCTAGCAGTGTTAACCTTCTGCTGGAAATCATCAGACTGTTCCTAAATCCAGCATAAATATCTCTCCATCGTTGCTGCATTTAATTGATTGATGAAACCTACCGATGAAATTAACCCTGAGTTCAGAAACTTTTTTTTTTGTTATTAAGTAATGTTAATTCTTAAAATCCTAACTTTTGTAGACATTTTGTATTTTAATGTTCCTTCTCAGTCCCTACTTTGTCACATTAATTTTTTATATTTTCATGTTTAGCAATGTTTAAACTGTACAAATACTAATGTATACTATATATTATTTTTAATAAAAGACTAAAGATCTTTTTTTTTGTCTTAAAATTAATTTTTACCGTATTTTGTTTTGCTTTTTAAAAATTATCATTTATTTACATTTATTTATACACTACATCATGTCATAACGATAAATTACTTGTTTGTTGTTGCATTAACCTTACAAATGACATACTACTGGTTTGAATGCTATTAACAGAATTGAAATCCATTTTTTCAGTAGAAAAATCTAATGAAAACCTACATAAGAAATAAATGAAAACTAGATTACAATCATTAAAAGTACAAGAAAAACAAAATATAATTTATGTACAAAACAAAATTATACATATAAATATACACATCCAATAAATTAATATAATTTATTAATTGGAGTGAGAGAGTTTATTGCTACTTGTTAATTAATAGATATGAATCTATTAAAAATTCATGAATTACTAGATTTATTTAGACGTTTAGTAGTATGTGTTTAGTCCGTCTGTGTGTTTACCGTTTCAAAGATGTATTGTCATAATTTCTTATAGTTCGGATAATAGGGTTTTGAAACGTTGATATTAGCTAAAAGTAATAAAACTAGCTCAAAAAATCTATTTTAGGGTCTATTCCTTCCTTGAAGAATTCAGATCTTTAGATTCGTGTCATAACCTTTGTAGATGTTTAAAGTAATGAATTAGGTTAGTTATGAGTCACAAAACAAAACTACTTTAGTTCTTTTGTTGAGCTAACGTTCTCAGAAGGAGAACAGATCTTCATCTTTGAGGAACCTAGTCACCTGTTATGAGTTCCGTTACCTTTTTCGGATTCACTTGGAATAATGATGAAGGTAAAGAATATGGAACAATACTAACCCTGTTGGTGAAAGATTTCACCTAAACTCGAAAAACTTATAAAATGAATCATATTTCCATAGTCAGCAACTCTTTGTTCCACATTAATCAATTTTTAATCAAACATAATTTTATAAATTTAAAGTAATTTTATAGAAGGCACTGGAAAATGAACTATCAAAACTGTTCGAGCCTGGAGCAGATAGGAGTACACAGACGATGTTCTCTTTACACAACTATCAAAATTTTCAAGAAAAATGAAAAGTTTCAAAACAAAGGGCAAGGGGAAACTATGGATTAAAAAGCAATAAGTGTAATTGTATATGATCTACTATTCTATTATCGCTTGGTTTGTTTTTAAAGGAGTTCAATAAAATATCTTGGGAGGTTTGTGCAACATTGTTCTGGGATGGAGGGCTGGGTTAATGGTCTTCTAAGTAAAATAACTGTGAGCAGATAATTTATCTTTATAGATCCCAAACCATAGATCAACTTTGGGGGCACAATCAGCTTTTATACCAACACTGGGTATCCTATATTAGATATGAGGGAAACGTGGCAGTTAAACTTAAAAGCCCACCGCAATAACTTCTAGAATAATCAAACGTTTTTTGTTTTTTTTAAATACTTCTCTAGCAGGAACTCTACAAGATCCGTAATAGCAATGATACATATTTCTTTGTATATATATCACATTCTTAACATATAAATCAAAATAAATGTTTTTTTAATTCATTTATTAACTCAACAAAAACTTGTTTACATACTAACTAATAAAAGCATATGTTCTTTTTAAAACAATATGATTTATACAACTAAATTGCAACAGAAAATATGAAATAATTTACACTCCCTTAAAATACCCAAAATATCAAATTTAGAATATGCTACAATATATATTTTTCTTTAAATGTGATTATGTGTTAGTAGAATATTACTTCATCAATACTCCTTCAAATTCAACGATTGGGTCGTTTAATTCTCAGATCTATTTTCCACCAATCAATAACTATATAGAATTTCTTATATTTTGTAATATATTTAATGTGGACATCTACTCAGATGACTTTAAGTTAAGTACGCTTTGACTTGAAAACTGAGGGGCAGAAACAAATCTACTGAGGGGCAGTAGATTTCTGGAGCAGTACATAACACACACCCCTAACCTGGTCCTGAAAAGAAAGGTTTAACTTGGATCAAGTTGTGATAGGTTTATTTTTATTTCTTGTAAGGGATGTGGCTAAGATGTAAAATCTAAATTTTTGAACTCGGTAGTCACGGGACGATAATTTTTGAATATACAAAAAAACCTCTAAATTTTATTTTATTTTTTCAGTTTTTCCTCATTCAGACGGTGAAGGGGTGCGTTAAAGACAAAAAACATTCAATACATTTTTATGTTTTTAAATTTACTACACTTTGAAATAAAAATATGCTCTGTAAATCTATAAGGTTTCGAACTACAGTTTTTCAAATTTTGACACATTTTCCAAACCTACATTCAAAAGTGATCTGGAAAGCCACTATGGCCGAAAATTTGGATTTTGCACCTGTCACGTCCTATATAAGAAAAAGAAAATAAACCTTCTACCAACTTACCATCACGTGATACAACTTATAAGGTTATTAAAAACGAAGGAAATGGTTTGGGGTGGCGGTCATAAATAGGCTAAACAGTGGCAAAACTATTTCATTATAAGCCAACGTTTCGACCCGACTTTGCAGGTCTTCTTCAGGGCTAGAACGGGCAAGATACAATGAGATAAAGAATTGTGGAAGTTACATAATATCATGATAAAAAATCATAAACAATGTGAATAAGCTTTTACTTCTATGTACATTTTACTTCTTCCATTTTTGTTTTTATTCACATTTTACCCTTATCTATAATCTCTTAATTCTATTTTATATGTATATATTTATAATTTAATATTTCATAAATATAGTATTTTTTCCATTGTATCCATTCATATCTTCAAATTTTAGATTCTGTAATTTTCTAGGTTTTTCCCCATTACCTAAACAAGTCAGTAAATTCCTCAATACCTGTTCTTACTCCCCTGATTTTTTTCTTTCTCATCATTCCTTCATGTCTATTATTTCATATTATATTCTTTTTCCTTTTCTTTCAATCTGTCCTGTAGATTTGTAGAAGTATATTCACATTTGCATATATTATATATTACACTACAAGACTTGTTACCATCTATTTACTTCAGTTTAGGATCTTGTTACTTAGCTAAATCTGTTTGTATATTAATGTACTTACTGTTTATAATTTTAATAAGCTTATTCACATTGTTTATAATTTTTTGTCTAAATATTATGTAACTTCCACAATGCTCTATCTTTTTGTATCTTGTCAGTTCTAGCCATGAAGAAGACCTGCAAAGTCGGGTCGAAACGTTGGCTTTTAATAAAATAGTTTTACCACTATTTAACCTATTTATGACCGCCACCCCGGACCATCTCCTTCCTTTAAAAATAAAAAAACCTTTCACCATCTTACCATCACGGGATACAACTTATGAGGTTATTGTACTTAACAATCATTTTCTTGTTAGAAATGTTCGGAAATTGAATGCGCGTCTCTCTCAAAGGGTTCGCTACTGGAGAAATGAAAAGAAAACCAAATCGCGTTTACTTTCATTATCGTACTGCCTTATTACCCGGTCGTTTGAGATGTTTCCTCCGCGACTCCACAACGACTTCCATTGTCGGCGGAGGTTTCTCCTGTTCCGCCTACACACGGCGGTAACGGAGCGGACTCAAGAGGCAGAACTGACGCGCGGCAACAAATGCGAAGGACATGCTCTGTTTCAACTAACTGTAGGATATAATGACATTGTTCTCTTCTCAAGTGTCGTTTATTATATAAAATGTTATTTTATGAATATTTTAAAACCATATATCTAATCTATAATAATTCCATTATGGTACAATCCGCCGCACTGTGGGCTTTCTAAAGCAATCTGGCGGGACAAAAGTCAAAATATAGATACTGAATATTTTTGTGGATGATGACAAGTTCTATTAATAAGTTAAAGCAGCTAGACGAAACAAAAATGAAGATAAGTAAACATTGAGAATTGAGAGTAAGTATTTATTAATAAGGTATAAAATTTTGATTGCTAGAATGGACAACTAATAAATTTCATACCACTGAGTTTTTTCAAAAATATGGGTTCGGCATATGGATAGAAGAAGCCTTTTTAAAATGTTTGAACTGTGGTGGAACAAGCCTGGTATGAAGTTCAGTATTTATAGGTATGCCTGTGTTTAAGATAGTATTACTTATCTTATATATTTATGTTTATTTAACTATTATTTGTAAATTAATTTTTTTTCAATACTATTATTTAGTTTTTTATATATATTTTAGGCATAAGGTCCCCAAATGTACACAGATTTTACATCCTGTATTCTTTATTCGACGTTTCGGCTTCAGGAGCCATTCTCAAGATCCTGCAAAACTAATTTTAATTCAGTTTTTACGATTTAAAATACATCCTTATCAGACACATATTATTTAACAACCATCAGTAATATAAATAGTCCAAAATTTATTTTATAAACAATGTTTTTATTAAATTTATATCATCCACCTACCATGCACCGCACCATAAAATTTCTAAAATCTATCATTGCAATATGATTCGTCCTTTAGTCATTCTTTTATTTCAAAGAATGTCGTTTTTTCACTTCAAAAAAGTTGTAATACATAAATAATAAATTAAAATAGATTTAATTTATTATTTTTGAGCAGGATCTTGAAAAGGGCTCTGTGTACATTTGGTGACCTTTGGCCTAAAAACTTATGAGAAAAGGGCACCAAACTTGAAGGATGTGCCTATAAAATTATTATTTAGTTATTATTTTTATTTTCTGTAAATATAGTGTGAATGTAATTTTTCTCGTTATAACTATTGTCCTTACATCTACCTATCCTACCTTATATATTTTAATTGTTTGTATTGCTGTTTAATAGCTTGTATTATTAAATCTACAAAATGTTAAGATACTCAATGAAACAGTTTAAAAGTAAATTTTAACTAAAAAAAATTATTGAAATATTTGAGAAAACTTCTCCGCACGATAACCGAACCGATCTGGGATCAGAGTACTAATACAAGGAGAAGTAAGACCAATTAAGAATTGGTTATAGAAACTGATCAATCAGTATCTCATGATATGAAGTCACGGAGGTTAAGATGTGTTAGGCATGTAGTTCGAAGCAATCCATTTGGAAGTAGTGTTGCCCAAATGCGAGACCGAGAAGAGTTTTGGTCTTGCAAACTCTGTCTTGGTCCTGCGAAAGATTCTCGCAACAGTCTTGCAATTACTTATTACCTTATTATTATAGAGATATTACTATATTTTTTTAGATAGGAGAAATCTAACTAAGCCCGAATGAAAAATTAGAAGAGTTAAATGCAAATATACATTGGTTATACCAATTATTAAAATATAGTAACTAAGATTGTAAAGTATTAGTAACTAGTTTGCCTTAATTTTTATTTTAAAAAAACGATTTTTTTTACCATTCCTGGTCTTGGTCTTGCAACAGTTAGGCGGCCTTGGTCTTGGTCTTGCATAGTGTAAGACCAAGATAGATTTTGAGTAACACTATTTCGAAGCCTGTATGACAATGAATGCCTCAATAGTAGGCAATAGACCAAAAAGCAGATGCATAGATCGAATCACCAAATATGTAATAGAGCTGCATGGATATAACTGGGAAGAAATAGCCTAAGATAGGCATAGATAGAGAAGGATGATTAAAGAGGCAAAATATGAAAAAAATACAATAGATTAAATAACCTCACTGTTTAACGCCGCATGTAGATCTTATATATCTGTTATAATCCAAATTTTATTATGTTTTAAAAAAGTAAAAATTTGTGGATAATACTGGAGTGATGTACCAAATATATCTTCTTTATACTGTCAATGTGTGATGTGCTGTCTGATCTACATTTATGAAATCTTATCTTCTTTTTTTTCCGGATCATAAATGAATTGGTAAAACGTTTATTATTTAGTTTTTTAATGGATATCTCCAAAACCAATGACTTCGTTTTGGAAACTCCCATGTAGTAAAAACATATATTAATGGTTAATGATTAAATTTTATTAATCAGTTGACATAAAAATGTACACATCCATTCATAAGTTCCGTATGAAAAAACAGGACACGCGTCATTAGTGTGAGAGCCACTCAGAGCCGCGTGATGGCTTTGACAGGCAGCGCCTAGAGCGATAGGGATTCCGTGACGCGTCTTGTCAGTTATGAATGAAATAGATCATTTGTCCCCTTTCGTAAATATCATTTATCTCCCTTTTCATTGTCTATCCCTTCAAACACAGAAGATAGAAATGTGTAAAACAGAGAAGAGGAGAATAAAAGACAAAAATAACAAAATGTAACAATAATTTTCTTTTCTCTAATTTACTCCCAAAAGAGAAGAAAAAAGTATGTAAAAAAGGTTATGCATATAAAAAATCTGATGCATATAGAAAAACACAATTTTCATTTACCACTCTACCTTCACCATTTCGCTTACCACTTTGAATAGAAATTATTTTCTGGGCAATTATAAAATTTTTGAAGTGCATTTTTAACAGACCGACAGCTCAAAGCTAACAAATCATAATTAAGTATTAGTTCGTAATCAATCCTAATTTTAAGTATTAATTTTATTTTGGATCGGAATAACCAACAGATGATTGGGAGAAAAACAAAGGACAGATTAGAGAGAAATGTGGCGGACAGATGAGCGGAACCTTACGAGTGTAGAGGCACGCTAAGGATTTTTCTGTGTGAAATAATTTAGTTTTACGGTGTACGCCATATTTTTCTTATCCTCCCCAAGAACCTATGATTATCAGCGACGAGTGCAGTAATGGCTCTGAAAGATTATTCGACATAAATTCGATCAAAAAAGTTACATAGAATCTGTGTCTTAGGCCCGCAAAAAAAGAAAATTGAACCGAAAATATAATGTTCATAGAATAAAAATTAAGCAGTTTGTCTTTGGGGGGACAGCAAAATTCTCTAACATCAAACGCATCCAATCCTTTCAATCCTAAGTCCTCCGAACAATAGTCGATGCTCCGTTCTATGTAACCAACAAAACCCTACATCATGACCTTAATATCCCATTTGTCCTTGACCTTATCCCTGAAAAAATATCAAAATTCCATCAGAACCTTTTCAATCATCCAAACCCCCAATCCCTATCTAGTCCCACTCATCCCTACAACCCTCCTCGAAGGTTGAAGCGGCAGTGGCCCAGAGATCTTTTATAGTATTTATTTTGGAGTTCTGGTAATGGCCAGATTCTCCACTCAAGACATGAGTGTGTGTGGCTAAAGCGCTCTCGCTCAAACTCCACCGGCTTTAGCACCGGTGAGGCGGTTGAGAGAGTAGTGCAGGGATTTTGGTTCCCCGCCTGGTTGTATATATTGTATATGTTTTTAATTTACTTATACTTAGGTTATTTTATTTTTTATTGTATATAGGTTTTATTTATTATTATTTTACTTTTGTTAATTTTTTTTTTTTTGTATATACGGAGTAAATGTTTTTGTTTTTACAGGCTTTTGCAGTATGGCTGTCGGTAAACTCAATTAATATGCTTAAAATTTATGATTGATATATATATATATATATATATATACATATGACAACCCTCCACCAACAAACGCCCTTGCTCCTAGCAAACCTTCGAAGGAGAGCAGGCTGTTTATGTCCAACGGAGACCGTGAAGTTCACCTCTTTTCGTCTAATGTTTAATTCAACAGCGATTTTCCACTGCCAAACAGAGCGCGCCACCTTATCCTATTCGAGTTCACTTATCTCTCGAGACCTTGCGACTCTTTTCCTGTCTTGTTAAGGTCCAATCAGGATACGAGAAGACGTTGTTATAGCAACTTAGTGGGGAGCCATCTCATCTTTGGGCCATCAAATTTGACTTCATTAATGTTACAAATTTATTCTGACAAGTAATTAGTCTTTTCCAGCCCACGTGCCTGTCATCTTTTAACAACTACGTTATGAAGGTTAATTATCAACGCCAAAATAGGCATCCAATAATTTAATTTCCAAGTAAAATATCTGCCATATTGAAGGGCAAGAAGTAACAAGGTTAAATGTGTTCATTCATACCATATATACATATAATATTGAAATAAAAATAAATGAGTAAACTAAGAAAAAGTAAATATAAAAATAGAATAAATATAATAAATAAAAAATAAATCAAGAAGTAAAAATAAAATAAATTATCTTAACACATTCATTCCTATCTACAATATTTAGATTCGCCCAGGGAACTCCGAGCCAAGCTTTTTTCTCCAAAAGTGAAAGGCAAAGCATGACTCCAGGAGATCCCAACGCCTCTCTTCCAGCCGAGTAACTGGTAACAATAATTAAATATAAATACAAATAAAACCCAGTCAGTAATAAGTCGTCTAAAATACGTCTAATATAGATCTTGATCAAGACATATGATGCTTAAAATATATCGATATTATTGACAATGGATGGAAACCCCTAGAATTGAGTTGAATAGCACGCGTGGGATATTTCTTACTCATAGTAAACTCAATTTGTCCAAATATGTTAGTAGTGAGAAATTTATGTGGGATACAACTAGAAAATAACTAGGAACTAGAGAATTAATTTTATTAAGTTTCAACTAAAGAGGATAGAGGAATTAATATTTTCATTAATTAATTTAAAGTAATTCTCATACCAGACTGAAACGACAAGAAACCGACTACTTCAGCACTTACTAGACAAACGCTATAACCTTTCAATTAATTACAAAAGACTCATATACATTACCATAATAAGACATTTTTGGACTTACGGAGTTGAGCTATGGGGGCTCCACTAAACCGTCGAATTCCTCTCATATCCAATCTCTACAAACCAAAATCCTCAAATAGTGATAGCAGTGATTTCAAAAGAGGCAGTAATTCGTTAATAATGACGGTTAGTTAGGAACAGAACACGTTTCCACTTCTAATATCTTTACCTACAGGATGATTATTGTCGGTGGTTAAAGAGAGATTATACCCCGTGATCATGATGTCATTATTCTGCCATCCCACCTCCAGATTGAAAACGCCCCAATTCCAAGAGTTTTCGTATATAAAATAGTTGTAGGTTACGATGAGGTGAAACTTTGAAACAATAAAAAGAGGTATGTACCACGGACTATAAGAACTAATAGGATTTGTTTCGATTTATAAGTAAAACTTTATTAGCTGGTGAGCCGTCTAAAACAACGAATACCGGTAATGTGATGTAATGGAGTAATAATTTGTAAACAACAATAAGCGAAAGTAATAATAAAACAATAAACACGACGGACTATATATACCTCTCCGTACAACAGTGCCACGCCTAAGTTCTGACATTTGCTATAATACAGTCTCGTAACCTTGCCAAGGACACTAGAGATAACTTACTATGTTAAGAGTAATCGTAACCCTGAGCCTTGTGGTACAAATATCATAACTAAAGGTTACTGTTATTATTATTGTAGATCAGACTTATTCAACTATTTTTCAGGCTTCATCATGGCACAAAAAATAATTGTCACTAACAATCACTCCAAAAAGAAAATTGGAGTGCATCAACTGCAGTTTTCGGAGTGAAGGCTATTCAATGACCAATCTTGACGATCGATCACTTTATAGGTGGGCTAAAATCTCATGATCACCCTATAAATGAACTTTCAAGAATGGACGAATATTATTAACATTATGATCACGAGGTATAACCTTTTTAGTCACTCACAATAATCATCCTGTAGGTAAAGATATTAGAAGTGGAAACGTGTTCTGTCCCCAACTAACCGTCATTATTACCGAATTACAGCCTCTTTTCAAATCACTACACATTTCGTAAGCTCCTCTGGAATATACAACGCCCATTCCCAAATCTTTAATTAATATTCACAGCTTCTCTTATCTAACTACTAAAGCTCATACCCATCAATTTATTTGAAACGATTAGCACTCAACACAATCACGAAACGTTACTCTAATTATCTACAAGTTTATACAGATAAAAACAAGTAACCGAACATCTATAGCTGTGTATGATACCCAAACAAACCAGAAATTTTCATTATCAATCAGTTGATTTCAGTATTTTCAGCGCCGAACTATATGCCATAATATACAGCGAAAACACATACATCAACCAAAAAATAGTTATACAATCATATCACTAATATACAACGCCAGCAACAATTACTTGGTGCCGGGACATTTAGGAATATCAAAAAATGAAATGGCAGACAAAACGGCAAATCAAAACCAACTACATCGAATAAATGCTAAGGTTCCTCTACTTGATTTGATAAGAGTAGTGAGGGAGAAAATAATGAAAGACTTTGCAGCATTTCTACGACTGACAATGTGCCTCGAAGGGTAAGGACCATCATGCAGTTCGACAGAAGATAGCATTGGTTCTATGGTTACCTATCTAGAAATATTAAATAAATATCCAGTGCATTTTTTTCATTATCTTACAATGAAAATTAAAATTAAGTTCTATGGGTTTTTCAAGTCTTACAGCAAAAAAAAAAAAAAAAAAAAACTCTTTATTTACATATTGATTCACGACACCCGCCAACACTCAATAGTTTGTACTTCAGTTGAAATCGGGACGTTAATTAGCTTCAATAGCTAACTACACAACCTCAGTCGGTTCTCGGTCACCTTCGTCTATTATGGACCATTCTCGGAATTTCATTTACAGTGTGAACATGGATCTTGTCATCCCCTCCCCCCATTAAAGTGAAACAACATTTGTAAAGCAGTGACCCATATTTAGAACTCATAAATTCTATGATTCCAGACAAGAAACATGTTATAAATAATATTTCAAAAGTCAGAAGAATAACATTGACAATTAAAAAAAAAATTGAAAAATTCAATATTTTATATTAACAGTCGAGCACTGTTCAATCTACGATTAACGATAGTTTTCTAGTACAGGACTGTCATGATATTCCGAACACATAGATTGCATAACCTATTGGGTTTAGCAAAGGTTAAATTTAAACTAATGGAAATTTGACAGGTAACGAAAATATATGTATTATAATTGGTAATTGGTTGACTTTCGTGGATAATGAAGAGAAGGATAGTTGAGGTGGTCAGTCAAAAAGGAAGGCAAAAATAAATGATAATATTTATTTTTTACATATGCCGACGTTTCGACCTGAAGTTCAGGCCTTCATCAGGGCTAAGAAAATAACCAGATAACAAGGTATGAGAAACATAAGTAGTGATGGTAAAAAAAAAAATAACAAAAAATAAAAAAATTAAAATTCTCAATTTTCTATCTAACTACTCCATTTTCAATGTTTTAATTTTACTATTTATTTTCATTTCTTATATAACTTCATATTTCTTTTTTATGTTTTATATTTTATTCTAAGATTCCCATTGTAACACTTATGTCACCTTTTTTGATTATGCCTTCTTCATCATTCTACACTTTGTAACGGTTATTATTATTTATCTCTTAGTTCTTAGTCATTATTATAACAATTTCATTTTACTTTAAATTTATTTATTTTTATTTTTCTAATTTTTTTATTTTTTGTTATTTTTTTTACCATCACTACTTATGTTTCTCATACCTTGTTATCTGGTTATTTTCTTAGCTAACTACTCCATGAAGGCTGAACTGATGAAGGTCTGAACTTCAGGTCGAAAAGTCGGCATATGTAAAAAATAAATATTATCATTTATTTTTGCCTTCCTTTTTGACTGACCACCCCAACTATCCTTCTCTTCATTATATGTATTACGTTTAATACAGTTAAATATAAACTGTATTATATATATACACATATCAATGGTCAACTCGGTATCATGTAACCGGAACATTATCTCCAGAACAAATAAAAAACATCTACAATGGTATAGTAATGAACATTATGACATATGGGTCAGAAACTTGGACCATAAAAAGCAACCTCAGGAAGGAACTTCTAGCCACCGATATGGGCTACTGGAGACGAGCGACGAGAATATCCAGAATAGATAAAGTGAGAAATATGACCATAAGAGAAAATATGGAGGCTAAAAGAACCATTCTCGAAGAGATTGAGACAAAACGCCTGAAGTGGTATGGCCATTTGAAAAGAATGCCTGAAGGAAGACTAACCAAAGAAGTCCACTTATGAAAAACTAGGGAAAGAAGAAGACGAGGAAGACCTGGGATAACGAAGTGGAGAAATCCATGATGGGTCATGGTCTACGGGAAGAATAGATCTTAGATAGGACATTATGGAAAGAAGCCATCCAACGTTTATGTTAAGGAAACACATTATTACTGGAAACTCCTACTAAAAAAAAAAATTATATATACACAAAAACAAAAAAATATTCCTGAAAATATTTAATAATTTAATGTAAGCCTCTAGTTTTGTTGGCTTAGGTAATCGACTTTGTACCATTCGTCCACTTCAAGAAAGTATTTAATGCCTTTTTGGAGTTTCCAGGACTTATCTATAATCGAAAATAAAATTGGGTTTAAACAAAATTTCCAGTGAATAAAACTAAATACAGATAACGTATTCTATACAGTGTTGACCAAATGCGAGACCGAGAAGTCTTAGTCTTGCAAACTCAGTATTGGTTATGGTCTTGGTCTTGAGCTACAGTCTCACAGTTACTTATTAGCTTATTACTAGGAAGATATTACTGTAATTTTTTAGATAGGAGAAACCTAACTAAGCCCGAATAAAAAATTAGAAAAGTTAAATGCAAAAGTATATTGGGCAAAAGTATATTATACCAAGTATTTACATATAGTAACTCAGATTTTCAAGTATTAGTAACTATTTTGCCTTAATTTTTATTCAAAAAATCGATTTTTTTTTACTAGTCCTGGTCTTGGTCTTGCAACAGCTAGGCGGCCTTGTTCTTAGTCTTGCAAAGTGCAAGACCAAGACAGATTTTTGGCAACAACAATACCTGCATTTGAAATTGTCAAACTAACTTTTACCGACAATAAAATCTTCTTAAAAAAATTACTAAAGAAAAACTTTAGTATATATCTTTGGAAATCGAATATCTTCGTAATATCTGCTGCAAAAACCACTTATGAAGAGATTCCTCAACTTCTGGATGTCCGCCTAGTTTTAATGTTTCCATTTTAGAGACACCATAACACGATTTAAACTCTACAGGAAAAAACGGCAGTTTTCGATAATCGAGAACGTGCTGTACAATTCTTCAGACATCTGAAATGTTGCGACGGGAGCGTTATCTATTGGCGTTCACAGAAACTTCCAACCTTTGAATTAATGAATGAATCAATCAACCCGGCCCTGACGGATATTGCTAATATGTTCAAAATAAACAGCAATAATAAAATTATTTTTTAAAAAATCGTATTTTTATCACTTAGCAATTATGTGTAACCTCAACAACGGGGAATTATAGGTCTTTATTACGCAGAAGCGTCAGGGCAGAACTTTGACTTGCCGGATGTTAATGTTCGCGTCGAAAACATGAAAACCTGATTGATTTCGATTCCTGAGAACCTGAAAACTGATTAATCCTTCAGAATTACATAAAACAGATTTTTTTACTAGATGATTAATAATGATTAATTGCCTATGATTAATCGGATCGAAGCTGGAAGTTAAGCTGGCTCGATTGCCTTCCTCGCCTACACTCGTTAGGGAATATCGTCGAGCTTCGCTAACTAATTTATCGAGCAGAGACAAGGATCAACGAACTTGATGGCGAAGTTGAGCAAAGTCAGCTTCTACTTTTAGTTAGGGCCTATTAGCAAGATTCCTCTCAGTCAACTTGATCAGTCCTTTTTGTAATTTAAATTAGGAATAGCTTGAAATTTCAAAGATCGGATGTGAGCTGAAAATACAATGCGAAGGAAATAATGACTACTAAGTCAGGTTTGCACATTTCAAATACACCAGAATACAAAACATATCTACAAAAAACAAAAAACAAGTGGCGTTGATATGGTTAAAGAACACATAAGGATCCCAGAAAATGAAAAAGTCGATATTAGTAACACTTGGCATATACAATAGCAACAGTCTTTAACAGGGCAGTATTAAAAATCAATATTTACCGACATTTCACGCAGACCAAGGTTTTCAAATACAAATCTGAATAAAAAGGAAATTAAAATATCCCGTCAATTTAGATCAAATAATAGCTATTTACACCGTATTGTAGTGTTGCCCAAAATAGGTCTTGGTCTTGCACTTTGGTCTTAAGACAAATTAGTTACTAATGCTTGACAATTTTAGATACTATATGTAAAGAATTGATATAACCAATATACTTTTGCATTTAACTCTTCTAATTTTTCATTCGGGCTTAGTTAGGTTTCTCCTATCTAAAAAATACAGTAACATCTCTATAGTACTAAGCTAATAGGTAACTGTAAGATCGTTGCGAGATTCTTGCGCAAGACCAAGACTCGTCGAATTCAGCTCGATGCAGGAGTGCCCAGAAGTACTTTTGAATTCTCTAGAAAACCGAGAAAATATGTATCAATCATCACAAGAAAGACAAAAAAACTACTGAAATTCACACATTTTACAAATTCATCTTTCCCAGAGTTTGCGAAATATGAAAACGCACCTCTATTGCAGACCCTACACGGTAATTCATGAATGAACGTCCCAAGAAGTTCCAAGATTGCCCGCTATCGCTTTGATCATGAAGACCCTTACACGTTCAATCATTACTGATCATTACTTATCGTTGCTGATTTAGGTTAGATCGTTGCTGACCAATTTAGCGCAGTTGTAAACAAAGAAACAGCATAGATATGCTTATTTGGACATTGTCATTTATAATATTGGGCATCAAGAGAAAAACGGAGACATAATAATTTCTTCCTAGTGCCTGAAAATCGTTTAGACCAAAGTTAGTCCAAAATATAAGTCAACTACATACAAAAATCTATGAAAAGTATTGCGAAAATAATCAATTTGTTAAGAAAAATAGAAAAATTAATGGCAAATGAACACAACAGTTAAAGATTTTTTTTTCTATAAGTAAATTGTGAAGTTTCCACTTTTTTCTCTCTCCAAATTATTGCCTACTTGACTATTTAAAGAAAAAATAGTTGAAAATGGTTAATAATAATATAGGCTATGGATATAAACAACTATTTACTTTTATGAAATTATTTACATAAACGAGACCTAGGTAAACTAACCTATCTAGTAGTAAGGTTAGTCTCATAGAAAATCGTTTTGACAAAAGTTAGTAAAATATAAGTCTACTACTTACAAAAATTAAGGAAAGGTATTGCGAAAATAATAAATTTGGGGAGGAAAATGAGAAAAGAACTGATAAATATACACAACGTTAAATTTTTTTTTTCCTTTCAAGTAAATTGTGAAGTTTCTTCATTTTTTTTTTAAATTTGTTGCCCATTGACTATTTAAAAGAAATAGTTGAAGATGGTTTAAATTTATAAACAAGGGACATGAAAAATTATTTAACTATTTACATATAATGAAAATCATAAATTTATAATGGTTATGATGCCTAGATAACCTAACATATCCAGCAGTATGGTTAGTCTCCCCACTACTTTTACCTCAGTCCCCCCTCCACTTGTCGTGAATGAACCTTTGATTTCCGGATGTTCGGAAATCCGCAGCGCACCACCATCAGTACTTCATTCACTACCTTACACGGCAATTCGGAACGTCACTAGTGCAATTCCGATTGGCCGTGTAGGGTCCCCTTATGCATTAGCTATAAAAAATGCTAGGCTATATCGTGTGGTAAACACACGTTATATTTGGATTGAAGATGTCTGTTTCAAATGATGAGAATGCGACCAAGTGCTTCTGATTAGCTTTCATGATTTTTTTAATCAAACTAAAAGGCTTCCTAAATATAATAAAATCGGAACAGAAGTTCCTAAAATTAGCTCGTCTATTTATTACGGATTACTGAACGAAGCCTTTAATAATTTTTATATTTTCTATCACCAATATGAAAGCCAAGCGATGAAGAAGTAATGTCATGTGACGGCGAAAGGAAATCAACTTAGTCGGTCCAGAGGGTGGAAGGAGAGGAAGAAGATGGCGAAGCTTATACACAGCAGGGGGACAGAAAATATGAGGAGGGGGCCCTTTTCTGTCCAAGGATGTGTTGAGGATACGAATGTTTAAATACATTTAAAACAAAACGAAAGATGCTGACTTCTAGATAGGGAAAATACGAAGAGTTAACGTTTAATTTGTAAATCCACAACTGGAATACATTATTTAGTGGATGGTGTGATACAATATTCAGTTTAAAAGAAAAAAAAAAAAACTAAGGTGTGTGCTTTAGACCACACGATAGAAGTGAAAACATGAGCAATACGAGATTTATAATATTGTTTTAATTTTCTTATTTTTAGGTTATTTTATTTTATTATTTATTGTATATACTTTTGAGTTTTATTTAATTTTTTTTACATATAGTGTGAATGTTATCCTACCTCACTATAACCAATGTCCAAGAGACAGATTGTTGTAACACTCAATAAATAAAAAAAAAATAATAATATTAAATATAAATTATAAATAATAGCTCATTACAAAGATGATGGAATGCTGAACATTTCTCTCACTTAAAGTATGCAAGTTCGATTTTTGGTTTTAGAGATATTTTAATCCATATCTTCAATAAAACTCGTTATCCTTTGTTTTTCGACGCTATTTTTTTCTTTTTCACCTCTCTAACAAAACATCGCGGTAAGATATAATTTTAAATAATAGCTCTTTACAAAGAGGATGAAATGCTGAACATTTCTCTCACTTAAAGAATGAAAGTTAGATTTTTAGTTTCTGAGACATTTTAATCCATATGTAAAAACAATTCTCCAGCCTACTTTATCCGAGCGTTATATATCGGAGATCTGACAGCTCAATCTAATTCATTTTCCAAAAAAAAAAGTGTAAAATACGCCTAAAGAAATTTTCACTTAATTAAAAACGAAAGACAAGTGGTGTTCATATAAGCTAAAGTACATATATGGATTCCAGAAAATGAAAAAGTCGATAGTTTAGCAAAAGAGGCTATTTACACAGAGGAGACTGTGAACATTTCAGTCCCACATTGTGATTTCCATTTAACCATAAAAAATATTGTATGTTAGAAACACTTGGCAAATACAATACCAAAACTCTTTAACAGGGCAGTATTAAAAATAAATATTTACTGCTATTTCACGCAGACCATGGTTTTCAACAACAAATCCGAATAAAGAGCAAATTAATGCTGTAGATTAAGATCTAATCATGGATTATGCAAAAGTTATTTACATCGTATAAGAGTTAGGAATGTGGCCCAATGTGAAAACTGTATAAATCGTGAAACACAAGTCGGCAATTAGTCGACTTCAGCCGACTTTATCCGAGCGTTACACATCGGAGATCTGACGTCTCAATCTAATTCACTCTCCACAAAAAAAGTATAAAACGCTCTAAATGACGTTATCACTTAAAGAAAGCTTTCTGGTTGAAGCCCATCCTAAAATTAAATCCTGGATCTACTACTGACTTAATAATGTGAGACTTAACCTGGGGTTTACAAGTTAGTATATATTTAGAAAAAAAAAAAAAAACTTTCGCAGAAATGGTGTTTCATAAAATTTGTAATCAATAACTAATGTCGTAAAATACAACTTGTTAAAGGTCATTAATTTGATAAGGGTGATGATTGATGATAGAGGAGGGTGACTTGATGGTGAGGATGGTCATTAAGTCGGCTAATGGTGCTTCCTCAATGACAAAAAATAATAATCAACAATTTTAAGTTCTGGTACTTAATAAAACTTTCGTTATCATATCAACAAAACAAACATTTAAAAAAATAATGGGTTACTGCGTCATGCACGAAACGAAAAATTATTACTAAATTTTCAAAATAAGACCCTAAGAAATTCAGTAGACGGCCCTTGATTTGTATAAAATAGTCAACATCACGGGCGGATCTACGGGAGGGGGGGACTTTCAGACTGAAGTCCAAAAATAGTAAAATATAACCATGTTTTGAAAAAAATTATCTCTAAAAGTATTATTGTCTAATTAAATTTAATAGGACTTACAGAATCATTTCAACACCATTTCATGTAGGTACTTAGTTTCTTTCTTTCTTCTGAGTTAACTATCGTCATGTATACATACAAAAAAAATCATTCGGGGTGAAGCCCCCCAAAATTAAATCCTGGATCCATTAGTGCTCAACATCAAGTAAAATGAATAGAGAATTTATTTTTAAAAAAGGATTACAAAATTCCATGCCTAGTTTCCAGCAATTGAAGTACTTCCAAAATATTAACTCCAATATCATTTCTATGCAAGCATGGCATGCTTTGTGAATTTTAAAAATTGTAAACAACACATAAAGCATTAATAATTCAAATTAGAAGCCTTAAAATGTAACATAGTTACAGAAAAATATGACGGAATATAAAAAAAATCATATATATTTTTTTATTAATATTTCCTTTTTTATGCTATTAATATTTTAATTCTTATTAATTTTATTAATGAAGAGAAGAATAGTTGGGGTGGTCAGTCAAAAAAGAAGGCAAAAATAAATGATAATATTTATTTTTACATATGCCGACGTTTCGACCTGAAGTTCAGGCCTTCATCAGGGCTGTCTCCTTAAGTGTTGCAGGGAGAATGACATTCTCCCTGAAACACTTAAGGAGACATTCTTTAAGACATTCTCCCTGCAACACTTAAGGAGACAGCCCTGATGAAGGCCTGAACTTCAGGTCGAAACGTCGGCATATTTAAAAATAAATATTATCATTTATTTTTGCCTTCCTTTTTGACTGACCACCCCAACTATTCTTCTCTTCATTATCCACTACAGTCAACCAATTACCAATTATAATTTTATTAATATTTTATTTCTGGAATCAATACATATTCATATTATATTTCTTATTATTATTTTTTCTGGAAATGAATAATATATAAGCCAGTTTACAAAAGATAATTTTGTGTATTTACAATTCAATGAATATATAGTTAGAGGGTGCGGGGAAGTTTACAAGTACTACGAGTGCCCAAGATCACTACGGTCACACTTGTACAAGGAGAGCAGAAAATAGCCGAAGTTGTGTGAAGAGTCCGGAGGCTAAGAAAATATTTTACTTCTTAATTATTGCTTAAAACGAAACAATAGAATTTAACCTAATGTAAATATTTCCATATCCAAAAAATGTAACCGAATCTTAATACAAACATTTGTATTATTATAAATTAGTATTATCGGATGTACTCGGCTATTTTCGGCACTCCACGTACAAGTAAGAACAAGGTGTTTGGCCAGGTGCCATCCAACGGATAGTACAGACCCCTTTTTATCAAATTACTAACATCCGCCCAAAACTTTGTAAATAATAAATAATTCCCCACATCGTAACCTACAAATACTTTATTTAGGAAAATTCCCGGAAATAAAGCGTTTTAAATTTGGAGATCGGCAAACTTTGTCTATTTAATTAGGTACTAAAAACTCATGAATACCCATTTGCTTTCCTCCTGCATCGTTAAATAATTTGAAACCAAAATCGAAAAAAAAGGCGGCCTACAAAAATATTCGGCCGATTGGCCTATACAATCTTCCCATTTTGAGGATGTAGGTCACGCCACCTTTTTTCTCGGTTTTTGCTTAAATTATCTTACGATTCAAGTCAAAATTAGATGGGTTTAATAACGAGTTAAATAATAATAACTAGTAGGCCCGTGCGAGAAATTCGCACAGCATATTGATATCAAATGCCAAATTAATAAGAAAATAAAATAATGCAACGTATCAAAAGATAAAGAAATCAATTGTTACTTTACCGGTAAATATAATCGACAAAGGAAACAAAAATTAATTTAATTCTTCATTAATGTTTGGAACCAACGTGTTTACAAATTTCAATAAGCTTATCTTTGCTAAAAATTGTCCGATTCTGATGATTTTTTTTCCTTGACAATTTAGTAATATTTTATAAAATAACAAATATCCAAGGGAAAAGTGTGTAGTTTTTTAGTTATTCGCAAATAAAGTTTCTTTTCTTTTATAACTTGTTTGCCTGAATTTTCGGGGTGATTGGACTATTCTGCCCGCCTGAAGGAGAAGGAAGCCTTCGAAATTGGTGGCTCAATCTTGAGATTTGGTAAGGAATTAACGATGATATGGCTTGCCTATCAAAAACACCATCGATGAATAATATAAGCTCCTCCTCTCTCGATCATAGAGACCTCAAGTCGACGAAATGAGACATGTATTCAATGGCAGTACTACAATTAATGTAAGGTTGTGTGGATGCGAACCCTATGCCTTGCGTTATCTCGAAAATAGTACGTTTTTGGGACTTAAAAACGCAGGTTCCAATAGTTCCAAAGGAACTATCCGCGTCTTGCTGTACGCATCAAAATGTTCTAGATCCGATTTGTCCAGTATCGATTTACAGACCTACCACCATTCCAGTATCGAAGCCTAGCAAAATGTTTGTATGAACTTTATTTATTTTAGAAAGAAAAAAAAAAGGAGAGAATACGATTCACTAACCCCCTGTGAAATTCTAAATCCAACGGTACCCCATTCATGGTATTTGAGCATGACAGGAGCTTATATTTAGTACAAAACCGATTTCGAGCTTTACTGTAATAATATATGTGGGGATTAAAGAGATAAAGTTTGCTGACTTCATGATTGAAACGACCCAATGCTGAGAAATTTCAGGTGGATGTTAATAATTTGATAAAAAGGGGCCTGTACCACGGACACTAATCTAACCTAAATAATTTCAAACCAAAAAAAATTTAACCTAAACTTAATACAGACATTTGTATTATCACAAAGTAGTATTATCGTATACACTCGGTCATTTCCGGCACTGCACGTACAAGTGTGATTAAGGTGATTGGTCACGCGCCATCCAGATAGAGGACTTAAGAAATAGTTATACGGCTGTAATAAATGTAGCTTTAACATCACGAGAAGCGCAAGATCTCACAATCACATTGTAGATTTAATTCCGAAAATGGCAGAGTATGTCGGAACCTAAACTGAAAAGAGCCCGTTGTGAGTTTCCTTATATTTTTAGAGCAAGCGGAAGTTCATTAATCTAAATTTAAACTAATTAAGGCCCAAATTTTAACTGAAAATTTATAGTTGAGAGTTTGAGGATATCCTAAATCGCGAAATAATGGGATGTAATACCTTTCAACTGATCAATACTCCGCCATTCTCGGAAATCCAATAGTGTGATTATGTGATCTTGAGGACACTCATTAAAATGGAGCTATTCTTGTGAAATAGAAACAACTATTCCTCATTTAAATCTCTCATTTTTAACCACCTACTTCTTTCCCAACCAGATTGATAAAAAAAAGTAGATAAGAGAACTACCCCTTAAATGTTCCCCCAGAAATGATTTTCTTTACTTATGTTATTTTATTTTCCCACGTTTGTATTATACATATCAGCATGTTTTTAGCATAATTATTTTATATTTTGTTTTATTATTTTCCAATATTTTAAACTTAATAAGAATTGTAAATAATTAATTTTATGTATGGCCACACAGGCATTTATTTTGTATCTATAATTTGTCCTAAAGGGACATCAGTCCCAGGATAATACAAAAAATATTTTCATTTCATTTCATTTTTTAAAAAAACTATTTCAATTTAGAATGATAAAGATTTCATTTATTATTATTTAAGAATGATGATGGAATTTTTCGATCAATTTAAAAAAAAAAATTTCAATTGAGGATTTGCAACACTCACTCGCATTGCTTTCGGGCTTTAATGTTGGAATAGTGTACTTGTTAAGAAATTACGGTTCGAAATTATTTCTAGAACAATTCATCGACAAAAGGCCCAATTAAGTTAGCACAAAACAAGAGGTCTGCCTTGCAAAAGGTCGGGTAATTCAAATTTTTATATTGTTAAGTATGTAGCGAATATAAAAAAATCCAATAATTATAATAATAATAAGACTTAGCTAACCCGAAGGTTCGATGCCGACACCACCAATCGATGTCCACATTCTTCAATCTACCGGGCTCCGTCTAAACCCAACACCCCCAAATCATTCTTAACGCAATCTACCTACCTACGCTTTGGTCTACCCCTCGGACGGTTGCCAGTCGGTACAGAGCATATTAACATTTTAGGAATTCTTTCGTTACTGAGCCCAGCGATTTTACATGCCCGTTTTATTCGCCTCAACTTAATCACCTCAATTATATTAACCGGATACCGTTCACGCAATCTAGAGTTGTGTAACCGCCTAAATTCTCCGGTTGACTCGTCCTTAAAAAAAAATTTTTTTTTTTTTTTTTTTTTTAAATCCATTAACTACAATAAATCATTGTATTAATATTTTTTCGTTAATACAATCAAAACAATGTACTAAAAATGGTATTATATTTTATATTATACCATTTATGATTACTGAAAGATATGGAAGAGGACTCCAGGTGCCTGCCTATGCCAATGTCTCTTTTCCGCCAATTATGTTTATTTTCTAAGTAACTGCTTCAAATATTTTACAAAGTAATCAATTTTAGAAAGAACAGTTTATTTTCCAGATGCTTTATTTAGGCGCGTTTTTCGTATTCCTGGCCGTTTATTTACAAACGATGCTTAATTTTCAACTTTAGTTTGAACGACTTGAAAAAATTTAATGTAATCATATTTTTTATTACAAAAGTCAATTATTTTAAACATTTTTCATGTTTAATTTTTGTTCAACAATCTAGCTTTAATAAAAGACCAACTATGATGCAATTAAGACTATGCTGAATCTCAGTGACCGAAAAACTCAAGTCAAAGAGGTCAACCTGTTATGTTTAGAAGCCATTTTGGGCAGTGTGGCTAATTTTTTTTGTGAGAACATTGGCTTTTTTTTTATTAAATAGTTCCAAGAAACACAACTATATGAAATTTATTAGGATGTGAGGGGAGGGGGAAGGGACAGTACATTGTAGTGCTGTAACATATTTTTTTTTTTTTTTTAACACCGTGTAACATATTTTTTTTAAAACACCACC
Source organism: Nezara viridula (assembly GCA_928085145.1). Taxonomy (NCBI): domain Eukaryota; kingdom Metazoa; phylum Arthropoda; class Insecta; order Hemiptera; family Pentatomidae; genus Nezara; species Nezara viridula. Next base: position 2,650,805 of record OV725083.1, on the reverse strand, counting down.
CGTTTACCGTCTACTACCGTTCAAAAATCAATGGCTCAAAAATCAAGAAAAACCTCTAAATTCTCTAGATGAGGTTCAAAATGAAGTTCCACAATCCTTCCTTTCAAAAAGAAAAGAGCACTATTGAGGAGAAATTGAAAAGGGTAAATTTTGAAAGTTCAATAGTTCGCTTTGAAAGTTCCGTAGTGCGTTTTAGAAAAAAAATTTACTTACAAAAACGTTAGATAATTTTATGTTTTTAAGATTGAATATAACCATATTTTATCTATATCGCTCAAAAAAAGAGATATTTAGTGTAAATGGTTTTTAGAGCACTAAAGCGAACCCACAAGGCTTTCAAGAGCGGAGACTTGGATTTACATATTAAATACCTAACAATATAAAACATAAATTTAAATTACATGACCTTTTGCAAGGTGGCATGTCTAATTTGACTGGGCTATTAGACCTCTTAAGGATAATTTCATTGGCGAGTGGCCAAAATTTACCATAATCATTACAGAAAATTTGAGGAAAACATTATGAATTTGCATGTTTCTTTTTTCTACTCTTCTTTATATATCTGAGAATATGTACTTTATGTGTACTTGCAATACAAACATTTCAGTACCATTTGTGTACTTTTTGGGTTATACGCAAATATAATTCTGAATCCATCGTTAACTACATTTCAGTCTCTTTCCGAGGAAGTATATCAAATAAATAAGTTAAAAAGGCTTTAAGGAGAAGACTTAAGTCAAGTTTCGTTAAAATCGTTACAGAAGTTTTGGCGCTAGAGTATAAAAATCTTCCTAAATTAGTTGCAGTCGTAAGAAAATTTAAAAGCAATCGGTGAAGAGCTTTCAGAAATTAGTGGAATGGAGCAAACTAACATTTAAAGTTTTATTTAAATGCACTGTTTGAAAAATATTTTATTGATAACAATAAAGCTCGTCAATAGCTAAAAAATATATCTATTGACAAACAAACATAGGAGAAAAGGATACCGAACTATTTTTACGTATTTATATAATGATACCAAGAAATATGATTGAGATGGCAAAATTTATGATTATGAACAAACTATGATTAAAAAAGAAAATAAGCAAATAAAGGCTATGATATTGTAAGTATTTCTACTTGGAAATATATAAATAATTAATCAAACCGAATAAAAACTCAAAATATAGGAAAACCAAATTATTGGATGATCCCTATTCAGTGAAAGCAGATTAGTATGAACTAGAGCACTTGTACATAGCAACTATCGACGTATTCCGAGGTAGAGGTCACTATATAGAGGTCTCATCGTTATAAGTGTCTGTTTAAGCAAATGGATTTTTCTTATTTAAATACAAATATATTGAAAACAAATATTTTAAATAAATAAAAAAGGTCTAAAAGCGAAAAAAAAATAAACAAAACATATTGTTAGAATCCAACAAATAGTAGTTACTTTAGTAACCAGTCAACGTTCCACTTAACCGATAAAAAAAAATAATATAAGATAATATAAATGTAAGAACAGACCTGATATAGCACATCTCATTTCAACAGTTTAAACATATTAAATAGTAACTACAACAAATTGATTCGTTTATTTGCAAATTGAACCTTGATCATAATTAACATTTTTTCAGGAAACGTGAAAAACAATCCCCATCCCCACATATATTATTACAGTAATACTCGCAATCGGTTTTGTACCACATATAAGCTCCTGTCATGCTCAAATACCCTCAATGGGGTACCGTTGGATTTAGAATTTCACAAGGGGTTAGTGAATCGTATTCTCAACTTTTTTTTTTCTTTCTAAAATAAACAAAGTCATTACAAACATTTTGCTAGGCTTCGATACTGGAACGGTGGTAGGTCTGTAAATCGATACGGGACAAATTGGACCTTGAAGATTTTGATGCGTAAAGCAAGACCCCAAAGACGTACTATTTTCGAGATAACGCAAGGCATAGGGTTCGCATCCACACTATCTTACATTAATTGTAGTACTATCATTGAATACATGTCTCATTTCGTCAACTTGAGGTCTCTATGATCGAGAGAGGAGGAGTTCATATTATTTATCGATGGTGTTTTTGATCGTCAAGTCACTCGTTAATTCTTCATATTAGGTATTACTGTATTTTTATGTTTTTAATTTACTTATATTTAGGTTATTTTATTTCTTTTTTGTATATACGGTGTGAATGTGTTCATTTATCAATATAATTATTGTCCCTGTGACAGAATATTATATGTCTAAAAAATAAATAATAAAAAAAAATTCTTCATCTAATCCCAGAATTGAGCCCCCAATTTCGAAGGCTTCCTTCTCCTTCAGTTATGAACGAAAAGAAAGTTTATTTGCGAATAACTAAAAAATTACACACTTTTCCCTTCGTTATGCCCATGATTATATAAAAGATTATTAAATTCCCTACAAAAGAAAAAAAAATCATCAAAATCGGACAATTTTTAGCAAAGATATAGCTTATTGGAATTTGTAAAAATTTTGGTTCCAAACATTAGTGAATTTTTAAATTAATTTTTGTTTCCTTTGTCGATTATATTTATCGATAAAGTAACAATTGATTTCTTTATCTTATGATACTAATTTGGCATTTGATCACTAAACAATATGCCGTGCGAATTTTTCGAACGGGCATAATAGTACTTTATATTCCAATTGTGATTTTAAAACCAATATTTTTGAAATAATAAATTAAGATTTGTTCGTACCACATTATTCCGAAAATTACTGATTATTTCAACAGTAGTTACAAAAGGTTAATACTTTTGGAACCAATAAATCTTAAAGAGCCGTTGTAGAATAAAATAAAATTAAGTTTTATAATAAGATTATTTTCTTCTTCTTAAAATTGTAATATGAAGTACAAACGTTTAGGTATATTATTATTAATGAATCATTGTAATCGAACAAGGAGAAGAAAATGAATTCTTCACTCTAATATCATACTGCATTTACCTCTTGGTTATGTGTTCAATGAATATACTAGGTGCATTATTCCCTAGGACCAACTAGTATATTACCATATATTATTATATTAATGTAATATTTATTATATTATAATTAATATTACGGTTGTATTATTCGTAACAATGATGTGAGCAGTAAGGCACCTGGAACAAGAACACGTTGATGCTAACAACAAAAGCAAAAGCTACACAACGCGATCGTTGGCGAAGGTCTTGCCGCGAGGACGCCCGCTTTGTGCTCGCCACAATACCTTTCGTTGATCGGCAAAGGCCTTCCAGGAGTCCATGTAATCCACGTGGTGTATGTAATCCACTTCATCGCGGCATCCAATGGGGAAGGTTCATATGGAATACGTTAAGGCTTATCGATGAGGAAGTTCCTGGGAAAGGATAGTCTTCTACATTTTAGGAAGTACCGAGGAGGTATCGCACATTTGGGTTCGACAAACCAATTTATTTCAAGCAATATAGAAGTAAAAAATCTGATGCGCGCAACACACAACTTTCACATACTGCTCTACTTTGAATAGAAATTATTTTTTGGCAATGCTGGGCTATTATAAAAAAATTTTTAAGTGCATTTTAAACGAAGCTAAAGCTTAAAGCTTACAGATAACAAGTCATTAAGACCATTATAATTACAAAATGTCTATTTAATATATCGACGGTAGGCAATAAAAATCTAGTCACTTCATCTGCTTTTATAAACCTAACAAATTTCTTTGCTTTTATAAACCACAGAATAACTAACTCCAATTTCATCATTTTTGAGTAATGCCAATTTAGTGATATTTTTAGTTGAAAAAGTTATCTATGCAGACAGTGAGTAAGTTGATTCAGGAGGTGGTGATTGCAGTGTTGAAATATAGAACTGAGAATAAAGGTATAAATTTAGGTACTTATTTCTTATGAACGATGTTCTGATGTAAGATACTTTATTAAATATCTGTAGAAAAAAACGTTTTTATAGTCTCAACAATTAAAAAAGTATATTTTAAATTTTACAAATTTCCGCCTCTTTAGGGGAAAATACTAGAGACCATATCTTTCCGATAATTGTCCGATTATAACGAATTTTTTTTTTTTTTTTTTAGGAAAATCCATAAGCTTTTAAAAAACCATCAACACAAAAATGTATACTTTTTGAGTTATTTGGAATTTAATTTTACCATCCTTCGTAACTTTTTTTCCAGCTCCTTTATGCTATATAAATAAATTGAAAGGGCATCGAGAAAATGACTTTAGCTTCATTTAAATCGGAACATCCGTTGAGGCGCTACAGTAACGCAGGTTTTTCTTCATTTTTGTTTTTTTCTCCTTTATTAACTTATCAAATTCTTTCAAAAGTTATATCTAGCATTTTTTCGTAACTCTGAATAATGCGAAATGATTATCTTTTTAAAATAAACCATATTAAAAGACATATATGAACATTAGGCATTTAAGCCCTGTTAAGTGACATCAACGGGGATAAGACCTCGGTGACATTAAAGACCACTTCATTATACAGTAATACATCGAATTCAATCAAAATCGTTAGAGCCGTTTTTGAGAAAATTGTAAAAATGTGTTTCAGCGTTCATATAAAGTGGCACTTCCGGTCAGCCGGTGTTAACGAAAAAGTTACTGTCACATCCGGCTCATATACAAACCTTAAATACTTAATATCAGTTTCGTACTACTTTTCGTTTATGAGGTAGACTGTTAACACATACACACAGACAACACACACTTGGTTATTTGGACTCAGGAGACTTCAAAATATGTATTTCCGTTGAAAACTGAGCTTCGAAAATTTTCACGATCGCAATACTTACCATTACTATATATTACATATATACGTAAGTGAAAGTAAAAACTAAGATATGTGCTTTAGACAACACGATGGAAGTGAAAACATTAACAAGGCGAGATAATTATTATTTTTTATTCAGATCTGTCATAATGGTAATGACCACAAGTGAATATGATGATAGTTGAAAAAGAACATAATGACATGTAAGATATGATAGACCTAGAGCCCTAGGGGGGGGCTGAAGCAACCTCCCCCCACAAATGGTAACATACAACCATGTTTTATGGAAAAAATATTTAAAAAATTTTCTTAAAGTATTATTGTTCGTGTAATTACATTTAAAAGGAATTTAGGAATCACTTAAACACCATTTCATATAGGTAGTTAGTTTCTTTATTGTTTTCGAAAGTAATTATCGTTATTTTTATGAAAAAAAAAGCTTTCGTGCTGAAGCTTCGCCCCTCCTCCAGAATTAAAAGCTGAATCCGCTAGTGCAATAACGTACTAAAAATATTTCAATACGTTATTCACAAGCTAAATATAGGCTCAGTCGAAACGAACAACCCACCATAAAACTATTTTTAAATTAGAATTCCAAATGCGTTTTATAGTTTTGAGCAACCTTAACGAGCTTTCAAAAGTGTGTTGGTCGTAAATTTTACATACAAGAATATTGATAGAACTTCGTTTACAAGATAGAGGGAGTGTAAAACATCTGTACAAAATTCCTAACGAAAAACCCCATTAAATGTACAACTGTGGTTGTGGGCACTGATTGTTTTTTGGGGAGGAGGGATTCGAACTGAAGCTTCCCCCAAAATGGGAAAGTAATTTTAATTTCATAGGTCCTTATTTTCTTTCTTGTGTGTGATGTAAGCCAAATACTTGAAAAAATATAATATATTTTCTGAGAGAAGGAGTTAATGGGGGGGTGCGGTCAAATAAATACTAAATTAAAATGTAGTAATTATTTAATTTTTGCTGAAGTTTCGATCCACTTTGCAGGTCGTCTTCAGGGCGTGGGATGTAGCATTGCGGGAGGCAGTTGAAACACTGAAATGGTGTGTTTAAACTGCCTCCCGCAATGCTACATCCTACGCCCTGAAGACGACCTGCAAAGTGGGTCGAAACTTCAGCAAAAATTAAATAATTACTATATTTTAATTTAGTATTTATTTGACCGCACCCCCCAATTAACTCCTTCTCATATTATATCAACGGTCAACCATCTCTACATCATAATATATTTTCTTTATAAATTATAATTTATATTCGTACATCTACTTAATTAAGCACGTGTAAAGAAATTTATTTATTTTCAAGAAAGCTTAATAAGGCTTTTTTTTTTCCTTAATCTTTTCGATGACTATTTGACCAATGAGTGAGGAGGAAATAAACATCGATGATAGATCGAGTGCATGAAGTTATAAAACAATTGTATCTTGAAGTACTATCTGTGTAAAGGTGCCTAATCATTAAGGTCACTTTAATAAAAAAATATAACTCATGTTTTTCCTCGAAACGACAGAAATATGGCCCATATACGAAGTAAACAAAGCAAGCGACAGGAGAAAGTCAACCACGTCCAGAAGAAAGGACATGCTCGTTAAAAAAGGATTTGTCAGGAAAGGGGAAATGTCCTCGGCCAAATAAATGTCTTTTCTTCCCCGTCATTCTTCACCAATCCTGCTAAAACCTGCCTCGAGTTAATGTGTTGCACTTTTTGTAGTCAGTTAATATTTTTCGAATTGATATATAAAAGCGTTAGAAAGTCACTACATTTCGAATTTTCGACAAAAAGATGGCTTTACGAAGGAGGGAGCTGTCTACTAACTTAGTACCGTTTTCTAACAATACTAACCCCGTAGTTAAGAGACAAGAGGATTTGGAACGTTAATTTATTTAAGAGACGAGAGAGGGATGTGAGTTCTGGGATGTCCAGAAGGGATCTTTATGACGCAAGTTGTGTTATCAAAATTTTTGAGGGGGGGAGGCACACTTTGACGTGTTTTTTAAATTTTTTAGAGGCACATTTCCACGGGGTTTTGAATTTTCGAAATGAAAAGTTTCAAACGTTTCGGCCTACGTTGCATTCCTTCATCAGGACTTCTAGTAATATTGGAGTAACAGATATAACTGATTTTGTAGCTTTTGTTTTATTGTACGACGAACCATCGACAACCTATAAATATAATACCCACATATTATGTGTGTAACATTTGGCTTTGAAATCGTCCTCATAGATAAGGGTTCTCTGAACTAAAATCCGCAAGCATCTTCAGTCAGGCCCGCAAAATTTTCTTGGATTATCTCTACACTAAAATTTTAAAAACTATTTAAAATAAAATAAATGTAGCAAATTACTCTCACATTAGATTACTGCAAAATTTATTGCGTGTTTTTTTTTCTCCCAGGAAGCTCATTTCAAAACTGTGTAACATTTATAGAACAAGATTTTATTTTTATCACAACTCATGGTCCGCTAGACTTGAGTAGAGATCTTCAATGTGATCATAACATTTTAAAACCTAACTTGTTATAGTCGATCGGTTTATTAATTGTCTTGGAAGATGGTACATTCTAAAATCATAAAATCCTTGTCTTTATGTTCAGAAGCGAAAATTTATACTTTTTAGCCAGTAGTGTTGCCCAAAATCAGTCTTGGTCTTGCAAAGTACAAGACCAAGACTAAGACCGCCTCACTGTTGCAAGACTAAAAAAAAACTATTTTTTGAATAAAAATTAAGGCAAAATAGTCACTAATGCCTGACAACTTTAGATACTATATGTAAAGAATTGGTATAACCAATATACTTTTGCATTTAACTTTTCTAATTTTTCATTCGGGCTTAGTTAGGTTTCCCCTATCTAAAAAAAATACAATAATATCTCTATAGTACTAAGCTAAATAATAAGCCAGATATCAATCTAGATCTCTGTCTACTGTAGATTCATTTAATGAGAATCAAAACCAAAACCTTTGGTAGTGAAGTTCCATATAATGATAATATGATAAAAAATATATCGAATGAGAAAAAAAAATGTCGTGTTTTCGGTAATTTTTCAGTAGGAGAATATTGTTTTATTTTTTTAGTTCAAATAAGATATTATTTTTGCAATAAGATACTCCTTATTCTCCTTCATCATTGTTATATGCATATATTTTCATTAACTTTCCCATGCAATGGTTTTATGATTTTTCACTAAAAAATCAACATATATATATATATATATATATATATATATATATATATATATATATATATATATATATATATATATAGAGAGAGAGAGAGAGAGAGAGAGAGATGTTCTTTCTCGTGTTTGGTTTTTATATAGTTAATAATTCGTTAACGAATTTAATTTATCAAAATGGTGAAAGAAGTGAAGAAAAGAAGCGGAAGATGGGATTGGAAGAAATAAAATTGAACAGCAGAAGATATTATACTAACATCAACGTAATTTTATATATATATATAATATCTATGACACTAGATAATCGTGTTCCATGTGTGCTATCTAAAACTGAAATGGAATGCACTCGAACCTCTCATCCTTCTCCCAATAGTGGCCTTCCAGACATTGCCAAAGTCTTTCAAATAAAAGAAGAGGAAAAAAAAAGGATAAAAAAAGCCATAATGATCGGATGAAGGATAATAGCCCCCTTAAATTTATTTGTGACGCGGATTGTGACGTTGAATTCAAACAGAAGACTGTCTTTGCTTTGCTCGTCCTTCAACTCCCTCCAATGTGAAAGACCTCAGCGCTTTCCATCAGCCACAATCATAATCAGTGAGTGCTTTCAAATTTATAGATTATTGTTAGCTTGTTATATTTTTCAAAAATAATATTTGTCTGAAGTGAGATATATTTTTTAAAAATTACAAATTGATTTTCGATATAAGTCAGGAATGTAGATTAAAGATTGCCATGCATAGCCGATAATATCAATATTTTTCTTCAGATATTCGATATATCCACATTTAGTTCGATATTATCAACCATCGATAAAGTCCTTACAATATTTTAATTTAAAAATAAAAATTAACTATACTTTTCGGAAAGAACTAGGAATCGTATACGAATGTGATCGATAAACAAAAAATTAAAATTGTACTCATCTTGCTTTTTCTCATATAGAGTTTAATGCGTAATAGACTTGAATAATTATAAGCTCACAACCAAAAGACTTGGGAAATAAAATTCATTCATTTTGAACATACAACTTTGTCGAACTTGTTGTTGAACTTTGTCGTGAGTGATTTTTGAGCGTAAACTCAATTTGCCCAAATTTGTTAGAACCTTTTTAAACCAAGACCACGAATTGTCACAGAAATCTAATAAATAAATTATCATTTTCCTGAATTCGATCTATTGATGAATAGAAGGTATAATTGGTTGAATGAAAACTCATGGAAAAAAGCTGAAGATGAAGAAAATTGACATGAACTAGGAAATTTTACTAAGGAAGGTTAGAAGAATTGATATTTCCATATTATTTTATGCGCATATGTTCTATATTGATAATCATATTTCAAAACTATTGTTCTTTCAAAAATGTTTATAGTATCAATTAAAATATCAATTATCGATAGTTCAAGTTGAATATTTTGATGCTGTCGATTTTGGTAGAGCCGATATTCTATTCATATTGCACGCCTAAATGTGTTTCAAATCGTTAAATTTAATCAGTAGATTCTTTCTCAATGCGTTTGAAGTTTTCTGTTATCGGGGATAGCAGTTATCACCAGAAATTTTGATTACTCATTAAAAAAAATACTAAAGAATTAATCCAATCTTTCCTCAGAAAATGCAAGTAGATATGCAAAACAAAAATCCATTAGGTTGTATATGGTTAATTCTATAGTCTTTTTTTTTTAAATAATTTGTTTTCCAAGTATAGATAATTTATATTCAGATTAGATGATCACGAACTTACTCATTGTATGATATGAAACTAACAAAAAATTTATAATACTAAAAACACAATAAATATTTGTTTCAATTTTTGGAACTCAAATTGTCTCAAAACATTCACGGAATCTACCTGATTAAGTTGGATCATCGAATTTAAAAATCGGTGCAGCAGTATCATAAATTCTTTGTAGCACACCTTTTAGCAAATCGACTAAACATCAAATTGTTCAAAACACTGAAAGTTTCTCTATTAACGGCTTGGCCATAATTGATCCAACCGTTCGCTCAAAAACTCTTACATACTTGTTGGATTAAACGAATTTCAAACGAATTTTAGTGGAGAATCGGATTATGATAAAATTTGAATAATTCTCTAAAATTTAATCTGCTCATAATCGTAAAATTAACAATAGCGCCAAGAATAAACCGGGCCACGGAAATAATTTTTAATATAGAAAATATCTTTTAATTTATTAAAATTATAAGAGGTACAGATTTTTTTTTTCTGTTAGCATTAAACAGACTCTACACGGTAATTCATGAATGAACGACCCAAGAAGTTCCAAGATTGTTCGCGATCGCTTTGATCATGAAGACCCTTACACGTTCAATCATTACTGATCATTACTTATCGTTGCTAATACCAATTTAGCTCAGTTGTAAACAAAGAAACAGCATAGATATGCTTATTTGGACATTGTCATTTATAATATTGGGCATCAAGAGAAAAACGGAGATATAATAATTACTTCCTAGTGCCTGAAAATCGTTTAGACCAAAGTTAGAAAAATATAAGTCAACTACATAAAAAAATCTAGGAAAAGTATTGCGAAAATAATCAATTTGTTAAGAAAAATGGAAAAATTAATGGCAAATAAACACAACAGTTAAAGATTTTTTTTCTATAAGTAAATTGTGAAGTTTCCACTTTTTTTTCTCTTCAATTTATTGCCTACTTGACTATTTAAAGAAAAAATAGTTGAAAATGGTTAATAATAATATAGACTAGGGATATAAACAACTATTTACTTTATGAAATTATTATAACGAGACCTAGGTAAACTAACCTATCTAGTAGTAAGGTTAGTCTCATAGAAAATCGTTTTGACAAAAGTTAGTAAAATATAAGTCTACTACTTACAAAAATTAAGGAAAGGTATTGCGAAAATAATAAATTTGTTGAGGAAAATGGGAAAAGAACTGATAAATATACACAACGTTAAAGTTTTTTTTTTCCTAAAGTAAATTGTGAAGTTTCCTCATTTTTTTTTTTAATTTGTTGCCCACTTGACTATTTAAAAGAAATAGTTGAAGATGGTTTAAAATTATAAACAAGGGATATGAAAAATTATTTAACTATTTACATATAATGAAAATCAGAAATTTATAATGGTTGTGAGGCCTAGGTAACCTAACCTATCCAGCAGTATGGTTAGTCTCCCCACTACTTTTACCTCAGTCCCCCCTCCACTTCTCGTGAATGAACCTTTGATTTCCGGATGTTCGGAAATCCGCAGCGCACCACCATCAGTACTTCATTCACTACCTTACACGACAATTCGGAACGTCATTAGTGCAATTCCGATTGACCGTGTAGGGTCCCCTTTACAGACCATGTAAATCTTTTGCCGCCTTAACAAGCCTGCTTCATCTCTTCATGTCTTGGGATATTAATTTCCAGTTATCTGCACGTAGCACTGTCGCACCTTTGTTGATTCTATCTATCCATTGGCCTTTCTCGGAGTCTTTTGCCTTTTATTGAGGCATTCAATGTTACGTAGCGGCTTCCAGATGGATTGCTACGAGCTACATATCCCGCCCATCTTAACCTCCGTGCCTTCATATCACAGATTTAATTAGGAATGAAAATTTAATACCACATTAAAATGGAAATTTTATTTAATAATTACTGCTTAACCTGAGCTGTTGTTTGAGGTATTGTTAGTTAATTCAGTCCAAACTGTTTGGGATGATTCATTTCCTGTAAATACCACAGGATGATATGGCATTGCAGATCGGATAGAAGAGCAGTTGCATCTCTAAACAACCCATCAGGAAATGTTCTTGAGGTTGAAGGAGGCCACACTAGTTGGCTCCAGACCAAACATCTGATAGACAGGATAAACAAAACAAATCGCCTCGACACAGCGAGAGGGTAAGCAACATTCTCGAGGTAGGTAGCTGTGAAGTTTTTAGCTTAACAAAGAAAAACATTTATAAGTTTATAAAATAGGAGCGATTAGTTTTATAATTGAAAATAAATCACCCTTTATGGAAAAACATTATAACAATTTTCATAGTTGGTTACAATAGTCCGTGGTACAGAGCCCTTTTTATAAAATTATAAACATCCGCCTGAAACTTCGTAAATAGCTTGATCTCATCGAAACCTACAACTATTTTATTTACGAAAACTCTTGGAATTGGGGCGTTTTCAATCTGGAGGGGGCTAAACTTTTTCTATTTAATTAGGTACTAAAAACTCGTAAATACCCATTTGCATTTTACTAGAATCGTAAGATATTTTGAGCTTGACAAAAAAGGTGGCCTTTAAAAATATAGAGCCATTTGGCGTGACCTACACCCTCAAAATGGGGTTGTATAGGCTGATCGGCCCAATATTTTTGTAGGCTACTTTCTTTCGGTTTTTTAATCAAATTATCTTACGATCCAATTAGAAAGCAAGTGGTTATTTACGAGTTTTTAGTAATTAATTAAATAGACATAGTCGATGCTCCTTCCTATGTAACCAAAAAAAACCTACACCATGACCTTAATATCGCATTTGTCCTCGACCTTATCCCAACAAAATTCTTCAAATTTCCCCAGAACCTTACCCATCATCCAAATCCCTATCTAGCACCACCCATCCCTATAATCCTCCAAGAAGCTTAAAACGGGAATGGCCCCGCGACCTTTTATAATTTGTAAATATTGGAGTTCTGGCAATGGCCAGATTCTCCAATCACGACATGAGTGTATATGGCTAAAGCACTCTCGCTCAATCTGTAATGGGTTTATCCCCAGTGACGCGGCTGAGAGAGAAGTGTAGGGATCTCCTGGAATCATGCTTTTCCCTCCGCAGCTGGAGGGACAAGTCTGGCTCGGAGTTCTCTCCCGAGATTGTAAATAGTGCGTATAGGTATGAATGTGTTCTTTTTATTTATTTATGTTTAGGTTATTTTATTCTTATTTATTGTATATATATTATTTTTCTGTATAATTTATTTTATTTATTGTAGATAGTGTGAATGTGATCTCTGAACACTATGATAAATGTCCTTTGAGACAGATCGTAGAATAATTTTCAGAAAAAAAAATTAAATAGATAAAGTTTGCTTCCCTCCAGATTTAAAACGCTCCAATTCCAAGAGTTTTCGTAAATAAAATAGTTATAGGTTACGATGAGATGAAACTATTTACGAAGTTTCAGGCGGATGTTAATAATTCGATAAAAAGGTGTCTGTACCACGGATTACAACGGTGTGTTAGATATCTGAGCCATCTTCAAGTTAACCTCAATTTTCCCAGTCTCTGTTTAATGAAGCCGTTTCATGTCAGTTAGATGGTCGTTTTAATTTTAATGCTTTGGAACAGAGATAAGGGCAATCGACACTGTTGGAAAACTAAACCACATTTATCTTAGTTAATTAAAATTATTGAGCCTTTAGGTTATTTTACTTTTTTATTGTACATAGTTTTTTTTATTATTATTTAGTTATTATTTTACGTTTGTTAATTTTATATTTTCTGTATATATGGTGTGAATGTGTTCTGTTGACCTCTGATTTACATAAAATATTTGTAAGAACAAATTAAAAACAAAATGTTGAATTTTTGGTTGAAATTCATTCCCATTCAACATGAAGACGGGGAGGAAGCGAATTGTAAATAAAATAGTGTCACAGACAAAATGAATAAAAATAAAACTGACAATATTTTAAGTGTTGTTAATTTTACATCAAGCTATCATACCAGACTGAACGACAAGAAACCGCTCGACGTTTCCGATTACTTCAGCACTTACTAGACAAACGCTCTAAACTTCCAATTAATTACAAAAGACTCATATACATGACTATAATAACACCTATTTGGACTTACGGATTTACGTATCCAATCCTTCGTAAAATCCTCAATGTTCCCTACTTTTTTACAAACGAAACCATAATGACCTTAATGTTTCTGATCTGGTCCAATCCAAATACCTATCCTTTCATAATAATAAACTTCAAAATTATCCCAACCCTCTCGTTTCTAACCTTGATTCCTCTTCAATTCCTGATAACCCTCCGAGGCTACTGAAAAGAAGATGGCCCCGTCATCTCCTGATGTAGACATATCATTAGTGTGCTACCATTGGGTAGTTTCTCAACAAGTGTTTTCACGTCATTATATCCATATCTTCAAATTTACTAAATGTATTTCTTTAATACAGTTGTAAATATAATTTTAAAAAATCAAGCTAAGCTGAGTAACTTTATAAAATTAAATTCAATCTTAAAAGGAGGTTAGAAGCACAAATAAACTGAAAAGAACCATACCAAAACCGGAGCGTTTTATAGGAGGATAAAACGTATTGGCCGGAGAACATATCAATTTAATATAACCAACCGACTGGTTTTTTATCTGGTTCCCACGCGAGGTCTTGTAGAATAAACCGAAGTTCTTTATACACTGATATTGCTTCCATCGGTTTATGGTGAGAGTGAGTTACTATGGGCGGAAAATATCGTTCTCACATATAATAATATTAACAAGTCTACCTAATATATCTTTAAAGACACCTCACCTCTTCATTCGTCCTCGTGTATTCATTCCTTAATAACAATATGTAGATTTTATATACGAGTTACTGTTAATATGGAAATATAAAGTTTAAATAAGTAAAAACTAGTTGTGTTGGGTGATAATTCGAACAATATATGGGTCAGTGAACAGATGGCAATATGAACAGTTCTGCGATAAATACTGTTACAAAAGTTGAACTTTTTTTATATCCTTCTGTATTATTTAGATAATCCTTACCTCTATCAGGTTATTTTCTTTACATGTAAGGATAATAATTCCGATTAGTTTGTATTTTTCATTCACTCAGTTAACATGGAGCGGGGTGATAAAGAAAACCGAATATCTGTGATAGCCTTACACAAAGTACGAAAAAGTAACTCAGAGATTTTTAACATTTTGAAACCTTAGAATATCAGCCGTATGTTCGTTTACCTCACTATAAATATATATAATGAGACCCTATTTGTATGTGATAGGTCTCGACCTGTGAGAACAGCAAAATCAGTGAGAGCATTGGCAGCTCGAATCAGAAGACATCCCATTCGAAAAAAACAAGTCTCGGGAAATGGGAATCTCTGTCAGATCAATGTCTAACATAATAAAACGTGACCTTAGGATGGCTGCATTTCAAAGAATGACAGGAGTTTAGATTAATTAGAGACGATAAAAAAATTAGAGAGGATAGATGCAAAGAGAAACATTTTACGATTGAAGAAAAATTCAATCACCAAAATGATCGTCGGTAAGCACATGCTCTAAAGAAGCCCAGGAAGTCATTAAAAGATGCAATGAAGTCATAACCCTTTCTCAGTGAAGGTTTGCTATGATCGTACCACATAGCCGCTAAAAACTATAATGACGATATTTTGGAACCTGTTGTAAAGTCTCTAAATGATACTTTGTTTGCTGGAAGTTACTGCGTTTTCCAGCAGTATTTCGCTCCAGCTCACAAGGCCAGGTCCACTCAGTAGTGGCTGCTAAAGAACATTCCAGAGTTCCTCTCTGCCTCGGATTGGCCCTCAGGAAGCCCTGATCTCAACCCACTAGATTATCGGCTTTGGTCCGAACTGGAGAGGATGGCATGCCACAGATCACACCCTTACTTGGAAAGCCTCAAACAATCTCTGGTTTGAGCAGTTGAGCGCTTTCCTCAAGAAGTGCTGCTATTGATAACTAGCCACGTAGATACCAAGGCAAAAGGGAGACATTTTGAGTAATTTCTTTTTTGTTTTATTCTGTATATATATGCATTTTATTTTCTCATAAAGTTGTTGAAAACATTTATTTTTCTGTATAAATTTCTTTGTAACAATATTTATGACAGCACTAGGTAATGTCGAATTAGGCAAATGCAGTAAATTATAAGAGGGAGGAGTTAATTTTCATTTAAAATATTAAACCGAAATATGTGTATGGTTCAAATTACAATTGGCTCCATCATTGTTGAAAATGGTCGGATTTCTGTAACATGTTTTTATTTTGTAGGCAATTCAGAGGCCTATCTGATCGTTGCAGAATTTAATCAATCATAAATGGTATACTTTTTGAGTTATGAGTAAGTAAAGTTTCCTTTTCTTCATAACTTATTTTCCTACTTTTCTGAGGAATTTATTTGTTTTTCGTACCTAAAGGAAAAGATAATTATACCTCAATCATTGGATTATATGAAAAAATAAAGAACACATACCGAACAGACAAAAAAGAGAAAGAGAGAGAGAATTGTATGACTACAACCTATGAAGGGTCTTGGGTTCAGTACTATTTAGCAAAAGTACTGTTTCAAGATCAACAATTGTGCAGGGAGGGGATAGGACCAGGATCACTCTCAACCGCCAGGTTTCCCCCCATAATCAATTATTTAATTGAGGGTACCCATTTTGTAGAGGCTGGGTGTGCACCAGAAGGGTCCCCCTACCCCAGAGTCGCCCCACCGCACTAAATAATATAATATAAATTTTAAATAACATGAGTGTCCATAAAAAACTTAACCTAGCCTTTTAAATAATATATATATATATATATATATATATATATTATATATATATATATATATATATATATATATATATATATATATATATATGCATGCACTAGCGATCCAGGATTTAATTTTGGGGGGCTTCAGCCCGACAGCTGGTTTTTTCATAGAAATAACGATAATTACTTTGGAAAAAAGAAAGAAACTAACTGTATGAAATGGTGTTTAAGTGATTCCAAAAGCCCCTTTAAATGTTATTACACAAACAATAATACTTTAAGAGATACCTTTTTAATGGCTATATTTTACCATTTTGGGTGGGGGGCTTCAGCCCGAAAGCCCCCTCCCTCCGTAGATCCGCCCGTGTATGCATGTATGTATTGCAATAATTTCAAAACAATAAAATGTTTTATTATTTTAATGTATCCTTCGTAGTGTATTTCATTGACACTCTTCCCACACCAGCGTTTATGTTGCCTCATATCAATCAGAATGTATAAATACTTACATCATCTTTATATCTTTTCCCTCAAAGGTATTTCAAAAGGTATTATTAAGTCGGTACGCCATATCTTCGAAAATTCTTTATCATTTAAACCATCGTTTTAAAGATTACAGATTTTCTTCTCGCAGAAAATCCAGAAAAATTTAAAAAGAAAAAGCGCATAAATCAAAAAGTAAACAATTTATGATCGATTGTAGAAAGGCGATTTCAAAATTCCCTACCAAAAAAAACAACCTTTTTTTATTTTATTTAATGCATGTAATTAATAATAGTATTCAATAAAAATACATGTAGTTAATACGATACGACATGAATAGGCCTATAGGGAAGCTACCCATTGTTATAAAAAAAGCTCTCTAATATCTCTTAATCTAACATAACTTCTACGTTAGGATATCACGAGATCACCTTCTTTTCATTCTACTAGGAGAGTTATCAGGGATCGAAGAGGAAGCAAGGTTAGAACGAGAGAGTTTGGATGTTTCTGAAGTATACAAAAAATAAATAAAGAAATAAAAACAAAATATTCAAATTGGACCATTATTATTCCAGATTCAGTCTACCTAATACACTCTCAAGGTTGACTGAAATGTACTTTCTCAACCCCTCAGATATCAATTTCTAAATTAGCCTTTGATATTAGTATAATTTTATTTGTATTCAATAAAATAAACAAGTTATGACGAATATAATAACAGGATACCTATCATATTTGAAGACGATCTTTGCAGACAAAGCTGCATTGCGATCTGATATTACTCCTTTGTTAGGTCACGACTTACTCCTACAACCTGCTATTTCTGGCCGGTTTATGATCCCCCCCCCCTCCACTACTAGCACTAAGAGCCCCTTCAATATCCCGGGATGGTTTTGGATGGAGTAACCGATATTCCATCGGCCATCGGCGATAATAACCGAATATTATTTACACAACTCAGGTATCATGTACACATCTTAAGTTTCATTACTCTTACAGCACCCCAAAAAAATAACACATAATTTTAATATACAATTTTTAATATAAATATAAAGTATATAAATATAAAACATTGACGCCACCACTGCAGTGAGGGGGGAGAGGTTAAGATACTTTCTGGCAACCCCCAATATTCTATAAGGAGACCTTATAGTATATTCTATAGAAGACCTGCCCCACTAATATTTCACATTTCTAAAATTAAAATAATAAATAATGAAAAAAGGCTTAGCGAACCCGAAGGTTCGATGCCGACACCACCAATCGCTTATTACACACCTCCCTCCACCGTTTGCCGTCCAAACTCAGTCCCTTCAGATCAGCTTTAATGCAATCTTCCCACCTTCGCTTCGGTCTACCCCTCGGACGCTTACCATTCGGCACAGCAAACATTAACCTTTTAGGAATTCTCTCGTTACTAAGTCCAACAACTTTACAAGCCCATTTGATTCGCCGCGATGAAATTATCTCAATTATATTACTCGGATACAGTTTACGCAATTCGGCGTTGTGTAACCGTCTGAACTCTCCGGTTAACTCATCCTTCTTCGGCCCGAATATTCTACGCAATATTTTATTTTCAAAAACCTGAAGACGCTGCTCATCCCTTAATGTAAGCGGCCAAGTTTCGCATCCATAAAGAACTGTAGGCAAGATAATTGTTTTATAGATTCTAATTTTTAAGTTCCGGGACAAGAGGCGTTCTAAAATTAAAAAAAATTATATATTCGAGCAGTATATTGGCCAGTGCTGAAATGATAATATAGTTTGGAAATAAATAAATGTATTATAAATATTATAAGAGAGAGAGGAATTAACTATCCTTGATCGATTACCAAGATCAGATCCAAATTTATATTTGTTAAGTATTTATAGATTAAAATACTTTGTTTAAAATATCACAACAGAAAGCATCCAGGTTAGTTACAGAGGCTGGAAATTATCCTCAACTGACAAACTTATCATCAACAAATTACTTATAAATTCTTTATGGACTTATGAGATAGAGCTGCGAAGCACTAGGATAACTTCAAACATCCTAAAAATGTAGAATACGCAAAGATTTTAACATCCAAACGAAGGTTTTAAATACTGTCACACAATGCTATAAAAACTTCTGCTAAAACCACTGACTTACAAATCATTATTCCAAAAACTTATTTCCACCAAGAACCCGTACACCCTACCTCGTTGACCTTCAAGGCGGTCGTCAACAGATTTACAAACTTCATCCCCTCGTATGTGTAATGTTTGTAGATGGCACATTTCAATCTTGCCAAACTTATATATTTATTCGAATAAATAAAATAAAATATTAATCTCGAAATATTTAAATTGTTTAAAGAAAAAAGTATTTTGTATGTGAAAATTTAATTCTTATTTTTTATTGAGTATTATAACAATCTGTCTGTTGGACATTGGTCATAGTGAGGTAGGATGACATTCACACTATAATACTTATTAAATTAAAAAATTAAGTGAAGTATTTTAAAAGTAAGTAGTAATTGAAATATTAAGATATTAAAATTGTATTTTAGAATAACAAAAAACTTTTAAATAATGTATTTTAAAATATTTGTTGCCTAGACCTCGTTCCAAAAATTAAGCCAAACCATTTGTACCAAGTGCATGCAATAGACTATATCTTTGCTAAGAATGGTGCCATTTGGATGATTTTTTTCGTTTAGTAGGGTATCTGCAAAAGTGAATAATTGAAAAAAAAATTGGTTGGGGTGTTCAGTCAAAAAAATGTGAAAACAAATAAATTATATTTATTCTTATTTTTGTCGGCCCAAAGTTCAGGCCTTCATCAGGGCTGGTAAGACGAAAGATTCCTGCGAGACCATTCTGTTAATGGTATACTTTTTGAGTAATGAGCAAAGAAAATTTCTTTTTCATTACAAAGAGAAAATAATTTTCGAAAAGATGGTTCAATCATTGAATATGATGAAAAATAAAGGAATACATGGTGTACCGATAAAAAACCCTTATAGAAATAATATATTATATTATAATACAAGTCATAAACTGATTACTAAACTTTGATATATATTTATTTTTGAATAGCGTTACACCTCTGCCCTTATTATTCTATGCATTAAAGTCTGTTATCATCTTACACAAACTGATTTTTTTTTATTTCAACATTCATTGATTCCTTTTTTTCATTGATCTAGATTATTCAGATAAACCATTTAGCAAATTTTGATTATTTCCACTAAGGGATCTGAAAACGTTTATTTCTGTTGTAAACTCGGTTTAGAAATGTTTCACTATCGCAATACTTTCCCATTATTAAATATTTCAAATATATAGGTAAGCGAAAGTAAAAATTACTAAGCCACAGTTTCACAGGCCTAATGATTGCTTACACAAACAAAAGAAGCGTTTTCGCACTTTCGCATCGCTACCCCAAATTACCTGTCGTTCTGAATACACTTCGATTTCCACGTCTTCACGTTTCTAATTTATAGGTGATCTTTTCTTATCCTTTAACCAAGGGAAAGAGAAACTTCTTTCATGAAGAGAACCTGATTTAATTGAAGTTTTAAGCCGCGAAGGAATCAACGTTACAATGTGTTATATGATCGAGATCTCTTAAAATATTTTGTTTTGATTTCAATTTAAATATATGTGACACATTTATAGTTAAATATTTATTTCTTATTCACATTCTCATAGGTTAAAATTTATAAAACCCAAGTTTTTCTTCAATGTTTCGGAGATGTTGTTCTGTTTCCCTACTCAGCATTTAAAATTATATAAATAATAATTTATCATTTATTCCAAATATTTCTATTTTATATATTTAACTAGTCATTCTTATTTTTTCTTTTTCTATTTTTTGATTTTTCTTTTAACGTAACTGAATCATGGGACATATTAGAAATTAAATTTTATTCCTACAAAATTGTTGTTTTTTTTTTTTAAATTAAATTACATTTTAAAACTATGAATGACTCGTACAATATAGTATCTATAAGAAAACGAAAAATTCTAGAGGTCAAGAGTAAAATTAAATTTTAATTAAAGTAAAAGAAGATTTTTATTTTGTATTTGTTTATATTGAGTTACCAATGAATTGTATTTCGTACATAAACAGTTAAATTTATATAGAAAAATAAATTGATAAATACATAGAAAAAGTAATGAACATGAATAAATCTAAGCTCTTGAAATCTTAAATGGAACTCAAATCGTTAAAAATCAAGATATACACATTTTTTAAATTATACAACTAAATATATACTTTTACTACGTAAAACTATAATTATGATTTCATCTTCTTTAATAGTTTAATATTTTTTTGTTAAACCAGGCAAATTAATAATGTCAACCATTTTAAATGTATCAACATTACTATTAATTATAAATTTTAAAATTACCGTTTTAAATGACTCGATTTCTTTTTCAAAGAATCTTCAAATTTTATATATATATATATATATATATATATATATATATATATATATATATATAAATATACGCACGCTCCCCTCCCTTTAACTACACATACAACTCACCCCTGCCACCTACAAGGTTTAGGGTTTATCCATCGATTGTTCCCTGATTGCTTTTCCGATATTTGGTTCTTCACCTTCCACAGCTCATTTGCATTTCAGCGCCGAAATATATTTATTATATTAAACTAAGAAAGTCACGCGATTCCATGCTATGTGGCTATATAAATCTTTAAATCGATCTAAAAATACCATTTAGAATGGTCTGTTGAAATAGTTGATGAATTAAGGAACAGCCTCAACAGTTAGCCTAGTTGTTGCACGATTACAAATAATTTATAAATTATAAAAATTGTATTAATCGATTTCAACATTAGTAAAACATTTTAAATCCGCGTTTACATTCTATTACTATTCCACAAACTATAAAAAACAAGAACGTGTAAATGAGGTATTTTTCTAGGCTAGTATTTGATACCGATCCATCTGTTGTCGGTTTTTAAAGAAAAATAAACAGAAGTTTAGGTAAGCGGTAGTTTCATTTTTACACATTTGTTAGATGTTTGTGTTCCATGAGAAATGTTGAATTTAATGGATCCTGGCACGGTTTAAATGAATTTTCTTCATCCATCGTTTATTTTTTGCCTTCTTTCATTTTCTTCCAGATTCCTAATATCTGCTGCAATAGAGTGTGAATGTGTTCTCTGAACACTATTATAAATGTCCTTAATTGTGACAGATTGTAATATTTCTAAATAAATAAGTTTAAAAAAAAATATCCACTATGTATGTTTCTCTAGAAATATAGAAATATGTAAAATTCCTATTTCTTTTTTTTTTTTTAGTCTGTTTGTGTTTTTTGTATTTTGGAAATGTGTTCATACGGCATAAAATGTTATAAATAAAACAAAGATAAACTTCAGAAAAATTTTAATTTGTTTAAAGCTAATTTACTTTTATCATAGAGAGTTCGAACAGAAGAGGGAAGAATCGGCTGCTTGCTCCGGATGACAAATTTTAAACGAAACATACTATCTGAAATTCTGTTTTAAGAAATATATGAGAGAAGGGAAGGAAAAATATAATTTTGATCCTTCCCCCCCCACCATCCCCAGAAAAATCCTAGCCCCTACATTGCATTATGTCGCTTTTCTCAATATAAATCTGCTCGAAGAAAAAAATTTTAATTTTCAATACTAAATTCGGTAATTTGGAACAATGACTAATGTCCAAAATGTTGAAATTCTGAAGAGCTCCACACGTAAGGTATACATTTATAATAAAATAGCCCACTTATTCCTGTCGAACAAATCCGATACTTAGGACTCCACCTGGAAAAACGACTCACTTGGAACCCCCTTACCAGACTGAAACGACTAGAAACAGCCCGACGTTTTCGACTACTGTAGCACTTACTAGACAAACGCTCTAAACTTCCAACTATTTACAAAAGACTCATATATATTACTATAATAAGGCCTATTTGGACTTATCGGGCTCAAATTCCTTTCCTGAAAGGAAGGAAAAATATAATTTTGATCCTTCCCCCCCCACCATCCCCAGAAAAATCCTAGCCCCTACATTGCATTATGTCGCTTTTCTCAATATAAATCTGCTCGAAGAAAAAAATTTTAATTTTCAATACTAAATTCGGTAATTTGGAACAATGACTAATGTCCAAAATGTTGAAATTCTGAAGAGCTCCACACGTAAGGTATACATTTATAATAAAATAGCCCACTTATTCCTGTCGAACAAATCCGATACTTAGGACTCCACCTGGAAAAACGACTCACTTGGAACCCCCTTACCAGACTGAAACGACTAGAAACAGCCCGACGTTTTCGACTACTGTAGCACTTACTAGACAAACGCTCTAAACTTCCAACTATTTACAAAAGACTCATATATATTACTATAATAAGGCCTATTTGGACTTATCGGGCTCAAATTCCTTTCCTATCCAATCCTTACAATCCAAAACCCTTCGTAAAATCCTCAATGTTCTCCCTACTTTGCTACAAATAAAACCATCCATAATGACCTTAACGTTCCATATGATTCCGATTTAGCTCAATACAGATACCTATCCTTCCATAATAAACTTCTGAACCATCCCAACCCTCTTGTTTCAAACCTTGCTTCCTCTTCAATTTCTGATAACCCTCCGAGGCGTCTGAAAAGAAGATGGCCTCGGGACCTTCAAATATAGAAATATAATTGGAGTGCTACCAATGGGTAGTTTCACTTTATGTTGTACATTTCATATTACTTGTTTCAAATTTACTTCTTGTATTTATCATTTATACACCTGTAAATTTTCTATAATAATAACAAAAAAAAATTTATAATAAAAGAGCCTAATATCCTACCGTTACTGTATAGTTTCAATAACTAATAAGAGAATATTATAGGCCATTTTAGCAATTGACTTATATCCTAATTTTATTCTTGAAATTTAAATTCCAAAATTATAGGCATTAATCTTTTCTGTCTCAAAGTAAAAGAGTTATATTTAGTATCATTATTTATAGTTATATTTAAAAATAAAAAATATCTCAAGAACGAAATGGTCCGGCAGTCGGGCTAAAAAACTGACAAAACGCAAAATAGGTAAGCACTCCAGTGATCGACATAGCAAAGGAATTTTTTGGTTTATGCCGTCGTAATTACGATAGTTATAAGCTTCTCCTTTCGTTATTTAAAATAATTGTTTTGTTTTTTTCTATTTAACACTTTAAAATTGAAATAATATTAATTTATACAGATATAACCACCAGTTTAAAAAAAAAAACACCTTTTTGCACAAGTAATGAACATTCCGAAATTCAATTTTTCTTGTAATGTATAGCTCAGAAAAATTATAAAATGTTTATTTAAATATAAAGATAACGATAAAGATAGGATAAATGTTCAACTTAATTTTAGTAAAAGTGTTGGTAGGAAGATATAAAACACACTGATCTCAAGAGCACTATAGAAACAACAATAATAGGCATTTTAAAATTTTATTTTGAGAACTTTGTTCGTACAGTTGTCAAAAGAGTGCATTGTTCTTCAATCTAGAAAAAAACTGGAATATTTAAATCAGTAAGGAAGCCAGTTATTTACATTTAAAGTTCAACCTGTCCATAACTGGTGCGTTCACCCTAAATTCTGGTTATTTATTTCAAGGTTTCGACCCACATCGTAGTAGATCTTCGTAATGGATAAATATCAAAATACAAAAAGATGAAACTATTTTAGGCTAAAAATAGTGAAAATGTTTTCCTAAAAATTTAAGATTTACTTTAAAAATACACCACCCATTTACTAAGTACCCATAGTGTATAAGATCTGTATACTTTATGATTAGATAATTATATTGATATAATAATGGAGGACAGACCACCCCTAACTTAAGAGCGGACGCAGTGGCTGGAAGTCACAAGTGGAGGTCAGCATTAAAAATAAACAGGTTGGCCATGTGGCACCAGTCAGCTGGCACAGCACGCGACGCCTCTGCCACCTCGATAACGTCTCATTATTGTCATTGTTAAAATACATTCTTCAGAAGATATCCTTATTTATGATTAGAATATCCTTCTTGCAGGTGAAAATAAAAAAAGAGGATTATTGAATATTTAATAGTTATAAAGGAAGATGGTCCGGCTTGGCGGTCATAAATAGGCTAAATAGTGGCAAAACTATTTTATTAAAAGCCGACGTTTCGACCCGACTTTGCAGGTCTTCTTCAGGGCTAGAACGGACAAGATAAAAAAAGATAGAGAATTGTGTAAGTTACACAATGTTTAGACAAAAAATTATAAACAATGTGGATAAGCTTATTAGCTGAATAGTAAATAAGCTTGTCATTGTATATAATTTTTGTCTAAATATTATATAACTTCCGCAATTCTCTATCTTTTTGTATCTTGTCCGTTCTAGCCCTGAAGAAGACCTGAAAAGTCGGGTCGAAACGTTGGCTTTTATCGTATTAAGATTGTCCAGATCATGCGATTCCCCAATTTCGATATCGAAGAATAAAGAGAGAGTAAGAAAGTATATCATTATTATTTTCACTTACCTATATATGTAATATATATACATATATAGGTAAGTATTACGATCGTGAAAATGTTTCAATCTGAGTCCTAATAACCAAGTCCCGAAAGATGGTCTGTGTGTGGATATGTTAGCAGTCTAGCTCAAAAACAAATAGTCTTACGAAATGGATATTACTTATTTAACATGAGACAGTAACATTTTCCTTAAAATTGTCTAATATCAAGCCACTAGCGGATCCAGGATTTAATTCTTGGGGGGGCTTCAGTCCGAAAGCTTTTTCATAAAAACAACGATAATTACTTTGAAAAAAAGAAAGAATCTAACTACCTGTATGAAATGGTTTTTAAGCGATTCCTAAAGCCCTTTTAATATTAATCACACGAACAATAATACTTTAAGAGATACTTTTTAAATATTTTTTTCGATAAAACATGGTTATATTTTACCATTTTGGGGAGAGAGGGGGGGGGCTTCAGCCCGAAAGCCTCCCCCCGTAGATCCGCCCATGGAGTAAGCCACTTTATATCAACTCTGAAACACATTTTTACAAATTTATCAAAAACGGCTCAACCGATTTTCATTAAACTCGGTTTATCAGAGTATAATTAAGTGGTCTTCAATATCATTAAGCTCTTATCCCCGATGATGTCACTTTACAGGGCTTAAATGCACAATGTTCATATACGCCTTTCTCTAAAGTACCTTTAATATGGTTTATTTTAAATAATTAATCATCTCACATTATTTAGACTTACATAAAAATGCTAAATATAACATTTGAAAGAATTTGATAATTGAACAAAAGAGTAAACAAATAAAAATGCTTCGCGCACCAGAATTTTTATTATCGCTTAAAATTATTAACTAATCAAACATAAAAATGAACATCAAATTAAATTTATAATCTAATCTATTATATATTCTTATTATAATATAGTGCAAATTTAACGCCCTAAAACCTCTGCACTACCCTGACTACATACAAAATTAAATACATGACCACCGCCTACGTAATCGAGGAGGACTTTAAAGGAGTCTTTAAGTTTAAGAATTTCTGTTAGAGGATTCATGTTGTACGTAAGTCTTTGGTGAAAGTTATTGTAGTTTTCTTTTGCAGTGTCTAAAATTGTTGGGACGTTTAAGTCTTTATGTAATACATATTTTGCGACATGAAACGGTCAACTATCCTTCGCAACACTTTCGACTGAAAAGACTGATTTTTTTTAATATTAGTAATTTTAGCAGAGCCCCGTAGTTCTATACGATGAGTTGGTTTAAGTAAAACTTTATTGAGAGTTAGTTTGTTAGTTAAAGATAATTTTTAACTTCTATCAACTAACCTGGATGAAAGACCGTAATCGTCTGTTTAATTCTATTTGTTGTTGCCTAATGTGAGTTCTCCAAGTTAGTTTTTCGTTTAGATAAAAACCAAAATATCTTATTACATCTGATGCTGGGGGTTCAATGTTATTAAAATATATTCGGGAGAAATTATCTAACCTAACGTAAATATAAAAGGTTCCTAAACTCAGTGCTAATAACATCTATGGAATCCATCAATGTATTGAATCCAACATCGATGAACGATTTATGCTGGGTTATAGCGGAATGTTAACACTCTAAGAAGGTAACGTACCCCATTAAAAATAAAAAATACTTACCTAACTTCTGATTTGTTTGGTTTTAAATACATAAATGCATACAGATAGAAAACTAAATAAAATATATAAAATAATCGGGAAATGACATGGCTGAGGTTTTATGTAGGTTATATAGACTTCGAAAGGTGTGTCACTGAGCTATCGGTGATTCAATCGATGAATAAAAGAACGTGCTGGATTTCATTTAATAATACATCGATGCTCATTAATGAGCTCACCGCAGAGTTAAGGAACTTGACCGTATTTCGATATTAATAATAAAATGTGACCTAATCTAACGTGAATTCTTCAATATCTAAGAATTGAATAAAACCGAAGTGAAATAAAATATAACCTTATCTACTTACCTACTCTACCTTATTAAATGAATTATTAGGGTGGCCAAGTAATTTGGAGAAATATTACTTCGTCTATATGAAAATTGTAATAAATGGAAATTCTAACAATTCTATGAGGTAATTAATTTCATTGAAGCATCTACAACGAATGGTGTTGTCCAAAATCGGTCTTGGTCTTGGCAAGATCAAGACCAAGGTCGCCTAACTATTGCAAGACCAAGATCAGGAATGGTAAAAATTAGATGAATTTAATATTGTGAATATATTGTGAATAATATGAATACATTTCGTAGAATAAAAATGCTACGAATTATTACACAATGGTTTATTATTTTCAAACAATTATACATCTAAAATAACATTATCTTCCTAAATAACAAAAAAAAAAGAAGAATAAAAGTTTATTCCAATTAGTGGCTTAAACATTTTTTTCATTATTAGTAATTTTCTAAAAATAATAGCATTACCTCTGCAACACTTTAAAAATCAAAACAAAGAATATAACTCTTGCAGTATAAAATATAAAAATATCTCGAACCCATATCTTTGTTAAAAATTATCCAATTTCAACGATTTTTTTAGGATAATTTGTAAATCTAATGTTACCAAACCTCGTAACTTTTTTCCCACTTTCTTTTTATTGAACTATGTCATATAGATACATTTAAAAGAGGTTGAGAAGAAGATTTTAGCCAAGTTTCATTGAAATCGGTATATTCGTTTAGGCGCTACTGCCTATAGCAACACAAGTTTTTCGGCTCCATCTTGAAAGGAAAGGGCGGATAGTAATGTCGATCTAGGTGGATCATAATCGGATGACCCCTGACTTTAAATCCAAATTTGAAAAAAATTGGTCCAATAGTCTCCGAGAAAATTTAATAAAATTTAAGACACAATAGTTATTAATACTTGATAATCTTAGTTACTATATGTAAATAATTGGTATAACCAATATACTTTTGCATTTAACTCCTCTAATTTTTCATTCGGGCTTAGTTAGGTTTCTCCTATCTAAAAAATTTCAGTAATATCTCTATATTAATAAGCTAATAAGTAATTACACGACTGTTACGAGACTCTTGCACAAGACCAAGACTCATCTCGGTCTTACATTCGGGTAACACTAAAAACGAAGGATTTCTCTCAAAAGGTGAATGAATGTTTCTATTTTACCAAACGAAAGATGATTCATTCGAATTCACGAGTGTTGATACAAGGATGTATATTTTAAAGAGTGGTATTTTGTTTTTCTCAACAGTTATTTTGGAAGCGCATTATTCTCTCTTTTATTTTCCTGTGGATCGGTTACTGAGCTAACATAAACATTGGCGTTGAATAATTTGACACGGCTATTTCCTGCACTCCGTTTATCAGTGAGATTAAAATGGTCTTGGAACACGCGTTAACAAGGCGAAGTCCCTGTGAAATAGTATCGATAATAAAACAACACATCTAGATTGAATAAATTGTATAAAACGTCCAACAGATCATCCCGTTATTCATAAACTATTTCTTTTGAAATATTATTACTATATATTTCAAATCGAAGACATCTGTTTAAAGAATAGCCAACAACTAAATGATCAGTAGCTTAGATTGGGAGTCGAACGATTATTGTAACGGAACCTGCAAATTAAAATTATACAAATTTGATGGCTAGCTATAATAGCCACTGGAAAGACCACTTCTAGGTCCTGATGACTTCCGCTACAGGAATAACCCTGGCCTCCAGGAAGTTCCTGGCTTCTGATCATGGGCGTCGTTCTGTACCAACTATTGGATGGGGGACAGGGACCATAACATATAATTAAACTTCTCTTAGCTCACAATTTTCCATAGCGAACAATTTCTTATAAACAAAATTTTAAATAAATTTATTTAAAATTTAATATTTAATACTTAAAGTGTAATTTAATATTTAAAGTGTTCTATTACGTGATTTCAGTTAGTTTTTATGTTGGTTTTGTTGTAATTTTCGTTCTTGTTTTTTTCGTTATTGGACATGATTTTATTATGATATAAGTAGTATTAATTATTGTAAATAGGAACAGAAAAGTGAAGGTTAACCTCACGGTTTCCTCCATCACTGTAACTTTTCTAAATAAACGTTTAGAGACCGGCTTACAGTGCAGGATTTGGTGCATTCTAAGGTAAGAAAATCCTTGAACATTAAGTGTAATTTTGTTAACCAAAAGAAGCTTTAATAGTCAATAACGACCTCAGGTTAAGTTTTATAAACACTTATTTTTATTACTTGCCCATCATTATAACTTATTTAGTTGCAAATTTTGGACAAATAACATTGCTGTGACATGTCTAAAAGCGCCGAAACAGCTATGGAGGAAGAAGTGGAAGAAGAACAGATCTTAAAGCATCCAAGGTCTACCGCTAAACGGCAAAGAAAAGGATCCCCTGATTCCCGTAAGGAGTCTGGAAGGGCTAGAATAGAAGATATTCTCCTACACGATGGACGTCGAATTCAAGAGAACATTAGAGTTTATATGAATACTACAGACAGAATAATATTTAAATAAATAACTTAATAAATTAATAATATGGGAGGTCTTCTGGATACCAGATGTTCTCTATAACGGACGCGGACGAACTTGCTGTGATTTGAAAGAAAGAAAGAATTTTTTTTTTTTTGTTTTTTAACTTTTATTATCGTAAACCAATGACTTCCTGTCCTTCAGTACCCTTTAACAACACCTCACTTATTCCTGTTGAACAAATCCGTTACCTAGGACTCCATCTGGACAAACGTCTAACTTGGAATCCTCATACCAGACTGAAACGACAAGAAACGCCGCTTTCCGACTACTTCAACACTTACTAGACAAACGCTCTAACCTTCCAATCAATTATAAAAGACTCATTTACATGACTATAATAAGGCCTATTTGGACTTACGGAGTTGAGCTATGGGGCTCCACCAAACCTTCAAATTCCTCTCGCATCCAATCCTTACAATCCAAAATCCTTCGTAAAATCCTCAATGCTCCTTACTTTGTTACAAATAAAATTATCCATAATGACCTTAATGTTCCTTATGTATCAGATTTGGCCCAATCCAGATATCTGTCCTTCCATAATAAACTTCATAACCATCCCAACCCTCTTGTCTCTAACCTTGCTTCCCATTCGATTCCTGATAACCCTCCCAGGCGTCTGAAAAGAAGATGGCCATGTGATCTTCTAATATAGACATATTATTAGAGTGCTACCAATGGGTAGTTTCTCAACATGTGTTCCATGTCTTTATACCAATGTGCAAATTTACTAGATGTATTTTTTTGTATACAGTTGTAAATATCATTTAAAATAAATTAAAAAAAAACTTTTATTATGATATTTACAACTGTATTAGTATGAATACATCAAGTAAATGTGTACAGAGGAATAAAATAACATGAAACACGCTTGTTGAGAAACTACCCATTGGTAGCACTCTAATAGAAAGAAAAATAAATTTTATTCTGAGACATTTAATCCTCTTAGAATAATTATAATGAACAAAATATGAAAATTTTCTGGCAATATATAAAATTTTAGCTAACACAACATGATAATCTAACCTTATAATTCAAATAAATTACGTACGAGTAAACATTCTGATTAACAATATTGATGATATGTAAGTAACATTAAAAAAACAGTCGAATGAGACTGACAGCTGTTTAATACTAAATTTTATCCGAACATGTATTCGAAAGATTGACTGCTAAGGAGGTGGAATAATAAATGTTATTTAAATGAGGTTACGGAAGAGGATTTGCGTATTGAGATAGGTAGATAATTCCAAAAAAAACGTAGCACAAATTATAAAGGATTTCTTAAAGGAAACGGTTCTATAAGAGGGAACGAACAGGTTTATGGATAGGGATATCCAGTTAAACGAATAAACAGAGGAACAAGGAGTAAATAAATCAAGAAGGTAAGAGAGTTTTTTGGTTGTAAAGGTTCGAAAAAGGAATACACCAAGGAAATATTGGCGCCGAAAATCTGGATAGAGCCGCATCAAACTCAGTACAACATGTTTTAATTAACAATTTTCTAATTAACAATTAATTTTTTAATTAACAATTACAACAGGGAGGAGGAAAGCAGTGTACCTTATATTCCGAGAACACCAATTCAATTCATAATAGGATAGTTCAGATTAGAGATAGCCATCGATAGTCGATATTTAACCATGGATAGTATTTACTTCAATATAATCGACTATCGATATTTTAATATTATAATTTGAAAATTAAAATTAAAACTACCATTAACGGAAAGCGCTTGAAATTATATAAGAATCTGATCGTTAAAAAAGAATTATAATCATCTTGTTTTATATAAAATGCAGTGCGCAGTAAAGCAAAATAATTCGATAATATCGTCTATCTCCCTTCTTGTCAAAAATTTAGGATTTTTCATTGATCAAACCCTCTCCTGGAATCACCATATTTCTCACATCTCCCGAAGGACAATTTGTACCCTCAAACTATTCCATCGCTTCCGACATCGACTCCTGGTTTCCTCTCTCATCTTCCCCAACTTTGACTACAGCTGTGTGGTGTATGATGTCTCCGTGACAGACTGAAAAGACTAATGAGTAACTGCGTAAGATTTGTAATTAGTGCCCCAAGATACTGCCATGTCTCTCACCACTACAGTGAGTTAGAGTGGTTCTTCCCCTCCATTCGAAGATTATATTTCCTAGGCTCGTCCCTTTTTAAAATCGTCAACAACCATCGTCCTTCTTACACCTACAACCTTCTCCAATTAAAGTCCTCAGTCCTTTTCACAAGATCTCGACTTTCCGACCTTTACAATCCTTCTTACAGATCTGCCTCGTTCAAAAACTCTTTTATTTCTGGCTTTGTTAATTTCTGGAATTCCCTTCCTATCGAAATTCGGCATTCACCCTCCCCTATCTACATTTAAAACCATCCTATTTCAATTCTTGTGCCAAAAATAGTCAGATACCCGCTAACATTTTATGTAAAATTACATATTATTCATAATAATTTACATATAATTCATCACTTAAATACTCACACAATTCTTACTATCAAATTCGACTTTCTTTCTTTTTTTTTTTTTTTTACTAAAATACAGAGTTTATTTTTAAGAAGAATGTAATGTTTTTTTATTTATTTATTTTTTTCTAAAAGTATGTATTTATGTTTTACCACTATATATAGTTTTAAGTGTATTGGCATTGTTTCAAGTGTTTTGTATATAGGTTTTTTTTTTATTTTGTATATAGTTAGTTAAATTAATATTTTCTTTATTTATTTCTCTTTATTTTTTATGTTTGTTTTTATTTGGGAAAGATATAATATTTTAATTTTGTACTTTTTTGTTATTTTAAAGGGACCTTGTCACAGAATAAAATTCGTTTCTATTCTTTTCTCCTCGCGCGGGCTCATTACCGCGTATGGGGAGCTTCCCACGGGTGGCGGAAATGGGATGGTCCGAAGGGGATGGTCGGTGGAAATTCCTTGGAAGTTCCTCCCGGCTAAGTCCGATGGACTCGCTGACCAACAATGAGAGGGGCCCTCCAGACTTGCTGGAGGGAGGGGACCTCCAGACTTGCTGGAGGTAGGGGCCCACCAGACTTGCTGGAGGGTGTGACGTAGGATTGAACGCCCTACTCACATATCTTTAGTTCACCAAACACCACAAAAAGTCATGGATCTCCCTAAGGTAAAACGCTCATTATCCGGAGGTAAACTAGTCCCCCGTTCGGGTCTCCGGGTGGGGACTGCTTTAGGGGATTCATGCCGCAAGTTGAAATATAGGGATTTAAATATTGGTACGTGGAACGTAAGGAGTTTAAACACAGCAGGGGGCTAAAATCGGTCGCGAATGAGGTAAATGGGTACAATTTGGATGTCGTAGCTCTGCAAGAGGTTCGCTGGCCAGGGGAGGGCTCGATGAGGGAAGGAAAGTACACTATTTGGTACGGAGGAAGCGGGAATCATTGTTTAGGTACCGGGTTTCTAATTAGGAGTAGATTACTATCCGCTTTGAGGGACGTACAATTCTTTAGTGATAGAATTTCGGTAGCTACATTTCAGGGACGTTGGTTTAAAATTGCATTAATAAACATACATTGTCCGACCGAAGACAGTGACGATGAAGTCAAAAGTGAATTTTACGATAAACTCGAATGGGTTTATGATAAACTACCGCGAAACTACATGAAAATAATTGTAGGTGACGCGAACGCAAAGGTAGGAAGGGAAGAAGTTTATATTCAGACAATTGGTAAAGAAAGTTTGCACGAATATAGTAATGATAATGGGATACGTCTGATAAACTTTGCCATCTCGAAAAACCTGGTAATTAAAAGTACGACGTTTAAACGTAAGGATATTCATAAATATACTTGGACATCGCCGGATTCGCAAACACGAAATCAAATCGATCATGTCTTGATACAACACAGCTGGCAAAGCAGTATAATCAATGTACGGTCTTATCGCGGAGCAGAATGTGGGTCGGATCATGAATTAGTAATCGCGAAACTTCGACAAAAACTTAATATAAAAAAGAGAAAAGAAAACCGTTTCGAATTTGATAATTTTAATTTGGAAAAATTAAAAAATCTATCAATTAGAATCCAATTCGAGCTAGATGTTAAGAATAGGTTTGAAGCTTTAGAGCTTCCTGACGAGGACCACGAGGATATTGACAAGTTATGGATAGAGATCAGAGATAATATTAAAGCTGTCGGTAACTCGTGTCTAGGAAAAAAGGAAAATAAGAATAACAAACCGTGGTTTGATGAAGATTGCTTAAACATGTGTGAAAAAAGAAAAGCCGCTAAACTAAAAGCTCTAAATAATCCTAGTGAAGACAATCTGGAATACTTCCGAATCTCAAAGAACGAAACGACAAAATTGCTCAAAAATAAAAAAAGGGAGTATCTTAAAAATAAAATAATTGAAATAGAAACTAATAGAATCGAAAATAACGTAAGAGACATGTACAAAGGTATAAACAGATCACGTAAATATGTAGGGCCCGTGACGTCTGGAATTAGGGATGATAATAACAATATTCTGACCGATCCGGTTGACATATTGAATAAGTTTAAGGACCACTTTGACAATATTTTAAATACGGGAAATTATGATCTGTGTCCTCCTTCTGAGTACCAGAGTGCTGAACCGTTAATAGAAGGACCAAGTAAAGAGGAAGTTGAAGTAGCTATCGGAAAATTAAAATCATATAAAGCAGCGGGAATCGATAATATTCCTACTGAACTAATTAAGGCAAGCGGGGAAGCTGGAGTTTCTAAAATACATCGGTTGGTTAAAAAGATCTGGGTGAACGAGAAATTACCTGAAGAATGGAAAGAATCTATTCTTATTCCGATTCACAAAAAGGGTCCGAGGACGGATTGTAATAACTATCGAGGAATTTCACTCCTTCCGGTATGTTATAAAATATTCACTTTAATCTTAACCAGTCGAATCACGGAATACGCCGAGGAAATCATCGGAGACTACCAATGCGGATTTAGACGGAATCGTTTCGACAATTGATCAAATATTTTCTTTACGGCAAATATTAGAGAAAAAATTGGAGTATAACGGTATTGTTCACCAGCTGTATATAGATTTTAAAAAGGCTTACGATTCTATTGACCGCCAGAAACTGTATAATATTCTAACCGAGCAGGGGATTCCAAAAAAACTAGTAAATCTAGTCAGGATGTGCTTGACGGAGACACTCAATAAAGTTAGAATCGGTAATAATCTGTCCGAAAAATTTGAGGTTCGTTCGGGTTTAAAACAGGGTGATTCCCTTTCGCCTGTCCTGTTCAATTTGGCATTAGAACATGCCATTAGAGAGGTCATGCGAACCGAGAAAGGGTTGGATCTGGGCGGGACAACATCCGTGCTGGGCTATGCTGATGATCTGGTACTGTTAAGCGAAGACGTTGAAACTATAAAACTAAATACGACAACGTTAATGAAAGCCGGGAAAGAACTAGGACTCGAAATAAACGTGGATAAAACAAAATATATGGTTAGCTACAAAAATGGCGATACTACTGGTGACATCGATATAGATGGTAATATGTTTGAACAGGTAGATAAATTTAGGTATCTAGGTTCAACGATAACTAGAAAAAACGAAATTGAAGAAGAGATTAAGGTTAGACTGAAGGCGGGAAATGCTTGTTATTTTTCTGTGACAAAACTACTTAGTTCGCGCCTCTTGTCCCGGAATTTAAAAATTAGAATCTATAAAACAATTATCTTGCCTACAGTTCTTTATGGATGCGAAACTTGGCCGCTTACATTAAGGGATAAGCAGCGTCTTAAGGTTTTTGAAAATAAAGTATTGCGTAGAATATTCGGACCGAAGAAGGATGAGTTAACCGGGGAGTTCAGACGGTTACACAACGCCGAATTGCGTGAGCTGTATTCGGGTAATATAATTGATGTAATTTCATCGCGGCGAATCAAATGGGCTTGTAAAGTTGTTGGGCTTAGTAACGAGAGAATTCCTAAAAGGTTAATATTTGCTGTGCCGAATGGTAAGCGTCCGAGGGGTAGACCGAAGCGAAGGTGGGAAGATTGCATTAAAGCCGATCTGAAGGGACTGGGTTTGGACGGCGAACGGTGGAGGGAGGTGTGTAACAAGCGATTGGTGGTGTCGGCATCGAACCTTCGGGTTCGCTAAGCCTTATTATTTATTATTTATTTATTCTTTTCTATCGATGGTCATTCCTAAGTAGAGTCGAATAGCGCACGTGGGGCCATTCTCTTTCAGTAAATTCAATTTGCCTAAATTTGTTAGCTAGAACCTTCACAAACCAAGGCCTTATCAAAGAAAATCTATGCAGGATGCAAATAAATTAGCATTTCCCTGAATCCGATCTACAGGTGAATGGAAGTTATAATTGGTTGAATGGAAAAACTGATGATAAAAAAGATGGAGAGAAAATAGAAAATAAAATTTTACCATGGAGAGTAGAATTATTGTTTTAATTAATTAGTTATTAATTTTAATTAATTAATTAATTCAAATAGGAAAATAACATTTTTTTGGCGCGCCAACGTGCCATAATATTAATATTTATAATGATAATGGTTATTATTATTTATCTCTTAGTTCTTACTATTGTCATTATTCTAACAATTTCATTTTACTTTATATTTATTTTTATTTTGTTATAATTTTTTATTTTTTTTTTTATTTAATTTTTTTTACCATCATTACTTATGTTTCTCATACCTTGTTATCTGGTTATTTTCTTAGCCCTGATGAAGGCCTGAACTTCAGGTCGAAACGTCGCCATATGTAAAAATAAATATTATCATTTATTTTTGCCTTCTTTTTTGACTGACCACCCCAACTATTCTTCTCTTCAATATTTATAATGATATTCATATTTCAAAAATGTTTATAATATCGATGACAATATGGATATTGGACCTTCGATATCCGATCCTTAGTACAGACACCATTTTATCAAATTATTGGCTCCATTTTATCTATAACTTTTTCATCTACGAAAGTTCTAATAAAAGTGGTGTTTTATCATTACATTAAATAATTTAAAGAGGTACTAAAAACATGAACAGCCATTTGCTTTCCACTTCAATCGTAAGATAATTCGATCACAAAATGGAGATAGAAGTAAAACAAAACATATCGGACCAACTTTTTTCTTAATTTTTTAAATTTAAATTATCATACGATTGAAGTGAAAAGAAAATGGGTGTTCAAGAGTTTCTAATAGCTCATTAAATAAACAAAATTTACTGATCTCCAGATCGAAAACAACCAACTTCTGAGAATTTTCGTAGGATAAAAACCCTCCGAATTATTACACAATGGTTTATTATTTTCAAACAATTATACATCTAAAATAACATTATCTTCCTAAATAACAAAGAAAAAGAAATAAAAGTTTATCCCAATTAGTGGCTTAAACATTTTTTTCATTATTAGTAATTTTCTAAAAATAATAGCATTACCTCTGCAACACTTTAAAAATCAAAACAAAGAATATAACTCTTGCAGTATAAAATATAAAAATATCTCGAACCCATATCTTTGTTAAAAATTATCCAATTTCAACGATTTTTTTAGGATAATTTGTAAATCTAATGTTACCAAACCTCGTAACTTTTTTCCCACTTTCTTTTTATTGAACTATGTCATATAGATACATTTAAAAGAGGTTGAGAAGAAGATTTTAGCCAAGTTTCATTGAAATCGGTATATTCGTTTAGGCGCTACTGCCTATAGCAACACAAGTTTTTCGGCTCCATCTTGAAAGGAAAGGGCGGATAGTAATGTCGATCTAGGTGGATCATAATCGGATGACCCTTGACGTTAAATCCAAATTTGAAAAAAATTGGTCCAATAGTCTCCGAGAAAATTCGCGAACGAACAAAAAATATTTAATTTAATTTTCGAAACCTACGTATTATGAAACGTAAAACACCAAATTTTGAGAGGACAGGGGTAAGTTTTTGAATTTTTTTGACGATTGAAATGGTCCATTATTGAAAATAATAAACCAATAATGGATTAGATTAAGGTGAAACCATTCAAGAAGTGTTAAACAGATTTTAATAATTTGATAAAAAGAGGTCTTTCTAAAACTAGGGTTTTAACCATGCGACTAAGCACTTTTTCTGAAAACGCGAATTTCAGTGGAACAATGCTTGCAGCCAATGTATGGATATCATCAACAGTTGCCAAAGACCTAATCTAAAAGTCAGACATCTTGATTCAATCAAACGAGGAAAAAGTGGACCAGATGTTCTCTAGATTTCCCAAATCGAAAAGGAAACCTATTGACATTGGTTAAGATAAGCGAGGCGATGTGTTATCAATGGTTTAAGGTATCACGTCTTGGACTGCACGTAAGTCGACTTTCACGAGGCTCGAGACTTCCAACTGGGCTGTGTCAAATCGAGAAAGAGAGCAAAGTCTTACAGTGACGGCAGAATACGCTTTGTGGGCAAGAAAGCCCGTGAAAAGTCACTAGTAAAAAAAAAAAAAAAAAAAGTTTACATGAGCAAATCCAGATTCCAAAAAAAAAAAAATTCTATAGTCTCTCATACTAGTAACTAACCAGTCGACTTTTCGAATTCAGACTTCATTAAGACTAAAAATATGGTAACTATATAATTTCAGGCCCTACAGGCAAAGGGGTCTAAAATATTGTTTTATGGTGTGTTGTGTTTTTTTTTGTTTTTTTATTTGTACATTTTTATATTTTTGCAGCTCATTTAACAACCTACAATGATGAACACTAAAACTAGTAGTTACCAAACAACTCAGGAACGAAAATGGAAACAATACTGTTTACATTTATGAACAGCAAAAATTATAAAACAATTCACACACGTTATGATATATACTTTTTAGGACTAAAAGTACAAAATTATAAAATTAGTTGCACAGCCTTACTTTACAGGAATATTTTCTAAAAATATTAAATATATAATAATTTTTAAATATACAATAATATAATAATTACACACCAAAAGGACTAGAAAAATATCTTTTCAGATAAACTTAGTATAGGATTTAAAGTTCTATTTTGTTTCATTTTTTAAAGGACATACTTGAATAAATAATTTTTTTTTATAAATTCGTTAGGAATGGAATGGACACACCAGATTTTATTTTTTATTTTTGGTTTCATAAATTAATTGACATAAAATGTAGCTAAAAGACATTATTAATAATTCTGGAGACATTGCATAACCTTGAAATGATGACACAGAGTGGCTTGAATTGAAACTTTGCCATCAAATTTTCACATTTTCCTCAGCTCTGAAGAAAGTTTTTCCAATCAATTATGTAGCAGGAAAACCACGAGAGAAGTCATTTACAAAGTCATTATACATTTATGAATCTTCGTTTTACCTAAATTTCTTTTAAGGAACTCAGGATAAAAAACAAATATTAAAACGGTTAAATTATTATTTCAATAATGAGCAACAAGATAATTAGACGAAAATTATTATCAAGTAATTAAACTGATTTGTAACAACTTGTTTATCATATAGCTTAGTCAGTCTAATTAAATATACAATAGAGCGTTTGTAATTATATGTGATTAATGTAAATTATAAAAACTAAAAACAAAAGAATATGATTTAAAAAAACGATAGAAAAGAGTGCACTCGCATATATTTCGAATTAAACATCCAGCTAGATCGTAGAGAAAATTGAATATATATATATATATATATATATATATATATATATATATATATATATATATATATATATTATGAAGTATACAACCTCCATTATGGTGTTTTATACGGACTTCCACCTCCTTCCTCTGAAAATCTTCGATGAAATGCAAAAGTTTATTATTTTCAGAAAAAAATATGGCTAGTAATTAAATCAAGGGCAATTTATTGAATGGAAGAAATAACATATTGTGTGTTACTTTCAGCTGTTAAATTAGATTAAAATGCGAACAAAAAAATCTAGTTCCCATAAAATTGTAAGGCTCTTTTCTAATTTAAGCACACAGTGAATTTTTGAAATATTTCTGCATATGGATTAAAATATTTCAGAAACTAGAAATCGGACCAGCATACTGCAAATATTCAGAATTTTATTTCCTTTGTGATCAGCTATTACTCAAAATTGTATTCCATCGCGATGCCGTGTTAGAGAGGCGACAAGGGAAAAATATTGCCGAAAAATAACCGATTTTTTGAAGGTATGGATTAAAATACCATAGAAACTGGAAATCGGACCTCCATACTGTGAGCGAGGTAATGTTTAGCATTTCATCATCTTTATAATGAGCTATCATTCAAAATTATATTTTATCGCAACGGCGTGTTAGAAAGACAAAAAAGAAAAAATATAGCATAACTAGTGTGCTTAAAGTAGAAAAGAGCCAATTGTAATTAGTTATTACAGTAAATATGTACATAAATTATTAGATTCTTAAATATTTTTATTTTATGTATTTCCATTTTTTTTTATTATTATTATTAACTGATTAACGTCAAAAAGTAATTTGTATTTTCTTCCCTCCGAGGCGTCTGAAAAGAAGATGGCTTCGAGATCTCCTTTTGTAGATACATTTTTAGAGTGCTATCAGTGGGTAGTTTCTCAACAAGTTGTTTCATGCTAATATATTCTTTTGTTCACATTTACCGAATGTATTTTTACTTGTAATACAGTTGCAGTAATACATATCATCAATAAAAATATATATATATATATATATATATATTTTTTTACTATGACTGTTTATTTATTTTATGAATATTTTTTATGTATCTCAGAGACTCCATGGCACACATTTATGTCTTTCTGTATCATTCTAAAGGGGCTTGTCCCAGAATATAAAGTATATTGTTATTATTATTACCTTTATAACTAAATATTGCTTTGTGCTATATATATATAGCACAAAGCATATATATATATAGTAAAACGCAACGGTTCTCGTATCAAGTTAAGATGTACTTGTTGGTGGACTGTGTGAAGGTTCGAAACTGCTTGAGTTGGCAAAGTGTTGCGTGCCTCTCAGATAGCATGCCTAGCGAATGCTTTCATTGCGTAGGGAATGGATCTCTATTCTAACCGTCTTAGATTCTATACCCTAATATAACCCGTAGAAAAAACTAAAAACTAAACCCGTCTTCTATAACCCGTAGAAAAAACTAAAATGTGTGATTTGGACCGCACGATAGAAGTTAAACATCAACAAGAAGAGATTAATGATATGAAATATAAATTATAAATAATAGCTCAATATAAAGAGGATGGAATTCTGAACATTTCTATATCTTACAGTATGTAAGTCCGATTTTCAGTTTCTGAGATACTTTGATTTATATCTTCAATAAAACTCGTTTTCAATTGGTTTTGATAGAATAGTCGTCGCGTTTAGGTAAAATTTTGAATAACAGCTCTCTACAAAAAAGATGAAATATTCATCATTTCCCTTGTTGACAATAAACATGTCCAATTTTTAGTTTTGGAGATATATTAATCCATACCCAAAAACACTTCAATTGATCCACTTCAGCCGATTTTACCCGAGCGTTAACTCATCGGAAATCTGACGGCTCAATTTAATTCACTCCCCACAAAAATGTGCAAAACGCGCCGAAAGAAGTTTTAACTTCAATAAAATATCCAAACAAACACGATTAGAGGGGTTTCAAATAAAATAAATCGATATTTTTAATGAGCTGAAAGAGAAGTGCCCCCTCTAGGTCGATAACGTATCAACCTTTCTCCCTCCCTCTAACCAAAGATGTGTTATTGTTCACCTTTTCTTAAAAACAGTGCAAGAGATAGTAGAATTTGAAATAAAATGTAGATCAAATCTTGACCTTGGGAATTTTTCATTCCGAAAATTCATAACCATGTCGACTTTAAAAATTTTTTTGGCTCTTTTCGCGCCACGAAACTCTCTTCTGAGCATCCCTGAGAAGAAATTTGATATGTAGACAAAACGATACCACATAAGTTTGAGTTTGAAAAATATTGTGAGATGGTTGAAATTTGTATTTATTGATTTGATGTTACCTCCTTTATGAAAGGCACCTCCTTTTAGGAGTCTCAATTTTTTTCTCCTCGCCGTCACCATATTTATAAATTTAAAATACGGAAACAAATAACAAAATGATTGAAAAGAAATTCAAGCGGTCATTTTTTTTTCGATTCAAATACTTTAATGGATAAGCAGTTACGAAAGCTTTTTTTTTTATTAAATTGAAAACTTGTTTAGGCGCGTTTTGTACTTTTTTGTGGAGAATGGGTTAGATTGAGCCATCAGATTTCGGATGTGAAATGCTCGGTTATCGTTGACCGGGGTCAACTAATTGAAGTATTTTTGTATATGAATTAAAATATCTCAGAAACCTGTTTTGTTTTTTTAATTTTATTTATAAAATCTAAAAAAAAAAAAAAAAAAAAAAAAAAAAAAAAAAGCTGCAAATTATTTCACAATGGTTTATTATTTCCAAACAACTATACATCTAAAGTAACATTACCTTCCTAGTTACAAAGAAAAATAAATAAAATGTGATTCCAATTATTGGACTAAACTTCTTTTTTTAATCATTAGTAATATGCTAAAAAAAAAAGCATTACTTCAGTAACACATTCAACATTTAAAAACCAAATAAATATATCCAAATTTGAAAAAAATCGGTCCAGTAGTTTCGGAGACAATGCGCGGACGGCGGACGGACAAAACATTTTTATTCGTTTTTCGAATTCTATGCATCCTGAAACGTGAAACCTCAAATTTTGAGAGGGGGTTAAGTTATTGAACTTTTTGGTCGATCCCAATGGCTGATTATTGAAAATAATAAGCCAAAATGATTAATTCTTTTATATCTTCCTCAAAACTTTGGCTTTAGTTCGAATTTAAGAGAACTTATCCATATAATTCATAGAGTATTTTTATTTATACTCGAACGTTTCGGAGATACTTTGGCCCATTCTTCAACATCAAATATGTTCCTGTGTTAGGTCAGTTCAATTAGAAATAAAAATGCTATAAATTATGATCGTTCGTTATCTTAAATTTAATCTGCAGGCAAGGTTGGGAAGAAGAAATAAAATTTAAGAAAGAAAAGTCCTAAACATGAACTGATAAATTATTTTATATTTATTCTTTTAATAACCTAAAAAAAAAATAATAATAAACGGTTATTGGGCAAGGGTCTGCTATCGTTAACAGTTAAACGAAAGCATGTTTAGCAAATGGAGATTCGATGTAACATCCATTTAACGATGAAATTGAACTGCATTCAGTTTAACATTCAATATTGAATACCGTGGAGGCCCGTTCTACTCACAGTTCGGAGTACAATAAACTATGAATACTAATGATATTTACTAATAACACAATTAGACAACATGGTTAACAATAAGCTAGACATGTTACAATATCTAGATACAATAACATCTTATACAATGGACTCTGGGATCGAACAAAAGCTTTGAGTTAGGCAATATAGAATTTCTCAGATGCATGAAACGATGTTTTTAACTCATAATCTGTCAGTAGCTAGATTTTTACTTTCACTTGTAAAGAACATACGCAAAATATAGGAAGAGAAAGTATTGCGATCGT
Organism: Nezara viridula; assembly: GCA_928085145.1. NCBI lineage: Eukaryota > Metazoa > Arthropoda > Insecta > Hemiptera > Pentatomidae > Nezara > Nezara viridula. The sequence goes on along the minus strand of OV725083.1, from coordinate 2,607,258 downwards.
GAAAATTAGTTTTTAAAGGAAATACACGTTTTGAAGTACCCTGAGTCAAATTCATAATGTACAAGTTGATCAAATTATTTATAATTTTTTTTTCTCAAACAGAACTTAGCTAAGTTTATCCGCCCAAAAGTCGTCTGTAAATGGTTTTAACAATGACGTACTCTACTTTTATTTGAAGTAAATTTTGTCAAGTTTTTTGAGAGAACCATTTGTTAATTACTTAAATTTAATGTTTATTTAGTTTTTTAGATAGTTTGGGCAACACTAACTGAAAGAACTAGATGCGTTTGATAGAAATTTTTTTTATCTCCCTAAGTTCCAGTCTGCAGGTCCAAAGAGGTTTAATGATTGTCTCGTAGATCAGTAATTTCTTGTCAATTTAAAATTAAGATTTTCTAATCAGTAGTCTACAGAATAGACCTATACATAGTTGGTCATATCGTCCATTAAGTTCTCATCTTTTAAGTCGAATATGTTACTTAATTAAAAAAAAAATACGAAAATTGTATAAAAAATATATTTAATGATGTAGAGATGGTTGACCGTGATATAATATAAGAAGAATTTGATCGATGGAAAGAGGGGATGCGGTCAAATAAATACTAAATTTTAAAAATAGTATTTTTAATTATTAGGCCGACGTTTCGACCCACCTTGCAGGTCTAAAGCTACTTTCTATCCTAGGGTAAAGCTACTTTACGATTTCAGTTTAAATTATTATGAAACCTGCTAAGTTTTTTTCTCTAAGGTTTTAAGTGAGAAAAAAATTGAAACATATTTTTTCTTAAGTGATCTTTTAGGTTTGTTGTATTTAAGGCTATTAATCCTTAAAAAAAAATTGTTTTCTGTGCAGGGATAATTATGGTTTTGTAACATTTGCTTACAAGATAGATGCTTATGATGCCGTGGATCGTGGAAATCATCCCCCTCATCATCCTATGATATTTGTTTTGGAGATCGGCGAGCATTTTGTAAGCAACGATACTCGGATCTAGGTAGGTACAATTCATTAATTCGATAAAGTCAACTATATTTAATTTTATAATTATCACTTGATTAAGTAACCAAATTGTTTACTCAAATCATTTGAAATAAGCCTTTTTACTTTCACTTACATATATACATAATGGAAAGTATTGCAATAGTGAAAATGAGTTTTCAACGGAAATAAATGTTTTGAGGTCCCCTGGATCCAAATAACCAAGTCCCGCAAAATGGTCTGTGTCTACAGTAGAGCTCAAAAACGAAAAGTAGTACACAACTGAAAGGGCGTGTATAAGGTTTGAATTATCCTGTGATGTTGAGCAACTTTTTTGCCAAAAATGGCTTACCGAAAGTGCCATTTTATATCAATTTTCTCTAAAACAGCTCTAACGATTTTCATCAGAGCTACAAAAGTTTCAAAATATAAAAGGTACATAGTGAAAAATAAAAAGAATGAATTACAAGCAAATATTAAATAAGAAACAGTTGTGTAATAAAGAAATAATATTTATTTGACCACAACCCCCGATCAACTCCTTCTCAAAAAATATTTTTCTTAAAAAAATCGCCTAGCTTTTTCTCTAAAACTGCAGCAGATAATATAAAGATTTGTGGAGATGTTTAATAATAAAAAAAAATCCTATACTATTGAACTTTTTCAATGGTGTTCTTGAACTTTAGTTAAAATTGTTAAATCAGAAAAGAGACAAATACAAATTATTAACGAACGTATTTAAAAGGCAGTTGAGCAAACACAATTAGCCGTAAAATCTCAGTTTTAACAACCAATTAAAATATTAGTGCAGTTTTATTATTGTTTTAAACAAAGTTAAAGAAATTAATGCTTGCTTCATTAAAATAACAGTTAAAATTTTTATTTTTGGTTATTTATTGTTCAGTTCAGGAAATAAAAAAATGAGGATCATACCATCTTTATTTTTAAAACGGTTACGCAGGCCATGAGATTGGTAAATCTTGCCGAAAATGATAGTTCGTAACACAACTATTATGTCGATTCCACAACGACCAACTACATCTCCGTTATTACGAAATGAGGCCTTCAAGTCTAAAATATCGAAAGCAAAAATTATAGCAGTTTTGTAAAGTTTTCGGATTACATTATTATGAAAGAGAAAGAGGCATCTTCCAAATCTCAGCAAAATACCTAGAAAGTATTGGTTACATGAAATTTTCTGACATTGTGCATATTGAACATTCATCATTATTTTAACAAGGTTCAAATTAATTGTACACTTGCAAAAATGCTAAACTTTCATAAGATTAGTGCATCTAAAGTTAGTATGATTTCCTCCTAATTTGCCCAACATAAATAATTCAGCTTACGGTAAAATCAATACTTTCTTTGATAGCTTCAAGGCTAAATGATAAAGTGGAAGAAATTGTAATTGTGTTTAATGTAGAGGGCGGGAGTATGAACAGGTGATCGTGTTTTCGTTTGAATCGAGACAAATAAATTACAAATAAACAATTACAATTATGTAGTATATAGTTTAAAAGGTGGTGTTGTTAATTGTGGGTTACATTGTCTGAGCCACTAACAGATCCCGGATTTAATTTTTTGGTGAGGGGCTTCAGCCTGAAAGAATTTTTTTTTATGTTATATTACGATAATTACTTCGGGAGAAGGAAAGAAACAAAGTACCTCTATGAAATGTTGTTTAACTGATTCTTTAAGTACTATTAAATGTAATTAGACCAACAGTAATACTTTAAGAGATAATTTTTTTCATAAAACATAGTTATATTTTACCTTCAGCTGTTAAATGCACATTAATTACTTTAACATGGTGCCGATTATAAAGATATTATATTTAACATCAAATATATTATGTTTAATATATCCCGACGTAAAAGATATTATCTTTACAATATAGTTATAGTTTGTAGAAGACTAACACAAATAGCAATATATTATTTTTTATACCTGAACATTTGATAACATTATCCCATAACCTCATTAACGGATCCAGGATTTAATTTTTGGTTGGCTATATCCCAAAAGTTTTATGTATATATATATATATATATATATATATATATATATATATATATATATATAATATATATATATATATATATATATATATATATATATATATTTACAACTTTTCTTTAATTTAACGTTTCGATCCCCGTATTTTTCTTTTTATAAGTTAACCTTATGAATTTTTAAACATCCCAACTTTTTGAATGAATTTTTAAACTTTCCAACTTTTTGAATGAATTTTTAAACTTTCCAACTTTTTTAAAGACTAGCAGTTTCAGTAAGGTTTTCTAAAATGGCATCTTCCACATCTACATGAAATTATCTTTCATTTGATACCTCATTCATGAAAATAAACCGCTCCTGAGAGTCGAGGGATATATATATATATAGTATCATATTCATATGTAGTGTATAATCCAGTCAATGTATGATTATAGAGGGAAATAGAAGGACCACAATATTTGACTCTATGGAACATAGTATATATACATATACATATATGAACACGCTAATGCTGGGCTTATAAAAATTTAGATTAGTGCAATAAGGAAAAAAAAGAAATTGTTTTTTTTTTTAAATCTCGGCATTTACACATTAAATTATAATTGCTCTAACTTTTAAAAGGTTGAAGATAAGATAGTAAAATAATATATATTCTTGACAAAAATTTAACGGTTAACAACATTCGTCCACATGAATATTACGTACAATGAATAGAAAAATATTTGGCTAGTAAAACACAGATAAAAGCCTGAGGCAATTTTTTTTTTTAAATCAGTGATTATGGATTACATATATCTCGGAAACTATGCAAGATACCGTAAAAATGAATATTAACAATATTATTGAAGCGACGAAACGAAAAAATTGGCATTCTGGGTGCCATCCCACATTCGGATAAATAAATTATGTCCCTTCCATTTCCCACTATATTCAATTTTTGAGCACTCATTGACCGGAATATAATAGATTTTTAGACCAGACGCGAGTCTTTCGTAGAAAAAATACACATTATTTATTCTAAAGGAATGTAGTTCTAGGATAAAGTTATTTTTCTATCCTTTTCTATAATATGATCCCATCTCTCTACTTAACAATAAGTTGACTATGTACTATTTACATATTACCATGGTGAACGACCCGAGATCGTTCGAATGGGGTTCCATGGTAGTTGTGAAGAATCGATTAGTTAGAGTAAAGATAGCGTGAGTCTTGTCACACTAAAAGGTCGATCCTAACCCCTCTCCCCTTTCTTTAAGGCGCCAATTTCCTTGAGTTATTTCCTTCAGAATTAGCTCTAAATTATTATTGATTGGAAATCACGAGAAAAATGGATTATGGAATAAGGAAAAAATAGGACACCAAATTGACTTAACTATGTTAATAAACGTCAAGAGTTTCTGCGAAATTCAGTTCCAGAGATTTCTTTTTTTCTGTTGGAAGGAAGAGGAAAAACTATCTTGAGTGACCACATAATCTTGTCTATCGGAGTGATTGCAATAAATCGATTATCTAATTCATTTCTCGAACTATTTAAAATCGATTGTCTTAGGCATAGACGAGTTAATTAATTAGTTACATTAACGCATCTACAACGATCGATTCCTCAAGACGAGTCATTTCCTCTTGACTAATGAATCGTTATTTATTCATGAGTAATGATATAAGAAGCCTTGTTTTAAGCAGTCCTATTTTTTTTTCTCAAAGGATATATATATATATATACATATTATATTGTGCTGAGAATCAACTGAATATTGATATGATGTTTATTGATTGAAGATGACTACGAATTAAAATTGTCCGAATTTCTGTTTTTTTTATTATAAACATCAGAAAATTATTTATATCCTTGTCTAAGTCAATAAATTAAATTTTTGAGAGAGACCACACATTGCAAAAAATAGTCAACAAATAGGCGAGGTTTTGACTTTTCAACATTTTAGCCAGTCAAGATAGAAACTCAGTGGTAATTGTTGGTTAATGTAACACCACGATTTCGTTGATTGCAAAAAATTATATACACCAACACTTAAAATCCTCAAATCATCTTTAAATACTACTTTTGAAGTAATTCATATATGTATATGGCCTTTAGGTATGTCATTAATAAGAGCAGATGAGCTCAGTGATTTAGGCATTGGGCTGCTAAACTCAAGGTCTCGGATAAGAATTCGGCTGATGTCAAGTAATTTTTTATCAGTCGTAGATCGATCCTGGGGTCGGAAGATCTTCTAGGGACATAAAGCGGGTAGTTTTAATTAAACAATTAATTAAGAGAGAAAATCTGAATCCTGACCTGATCACCTCCCTGCACAACCTTGGCCCTTGAAACAGTACTTGAAACTAACAAAGTACCGTACCCACATACCCTTCATGGGTAGTAGTGGTATAGGTCCTGTCATTAATTGTGGACCAAGATTTCACGAAAGAACAAGATGGTAAAATGCATAGAACTAATTACAAAGACATTACTCAATAGTTCGTGAAGCCAGGATATCTTTGGCCTCAGGCTGTAATTTGTTATGGTTCTGATAAGACCGATGGCGAAAATTTGGGATTGAGGAGGCCCTGGGGGAACATTAGGAAGGCACCAGAATATTAGCGATTTTCACTATAATGAGTTGTTCCGGTAAATACGAAAATTAACAAATTAAAAAAAAATAAAATTCCATATTTTTTTCCTTATTTTAAAAACAATTTTCCATTTGTGTATCTTTTTTAATTGTTTCCTATATAACCTATTAATTTAGAAGCAGTGCAGTAAGAACTGTCACAGTAAAATATGGCCAAACTAAAAAAATTAAAACCCAGAGGATTTTCAATAAACATATATAATAAAGAGAAGGATGGGTGGAGTGATCAATCAGAAATAAGAAGGCAAAAATAAATAATAACTTTTATTTTAACATTTGCCGACGTTTCGACTAGAAGTTCAGGGCTTCATCAGGGCTCTTCCAATAACTAGCTCGAATAGAGCTATTGATATGGAATAGAGATATTGACTTTATTCCAGCTAGCTATTGGAAGAGCCCTGATGAAGGCCTGAACTTCAGGTCGAAACGTCGGCAAATGTTAAAATAAATATTATTATTTATTTTTGCCTTCTTATTTCTGACTGATCTCCCCACCCATCCTTCTCTTCATTATTCACGATAGTCAACCATCAACCCACAATTATAACAAAGATAATCTTCTATTAGGTAGCATAGTATCTCAGTGAGTAAGGCACTCCTGTCTATGCTCTTAGTCCGTTATTGTACCAAGTTAGTATAGTTCTACCAAGTTTTAGGCAGAAAATTACTTTTTGTAGTTTAAAAAAAAAATGTAATTTCGATCAATATAAAAAACTATACAATATGAGTGACCTTTGTATGCAATATCAAAGACGGACATCTGTTATTTTCAGTGCAGAAAAAGTTTTTAATGAATTTATTAAAAAATATTCAAGTTAAACAAGGAAAAAAAATCATTAGAATTGTTTTAAATTGAACCTATATTACAAAAATTGATTTTTCTTCAACTTTTTTAAAACGTTAAGTTTCCATATTTGATATGATGTCACTCATATGGAAACAATTTATTATCAAAAGTGAAAGAATGAAAAAGAATAGAAATGTTACCAGATATTTTAGACGAAGATGTAATCTCAAAGCAGACAGAACAATAATTGCTGATCGATAAGGCACTGTACTTTCCACGACCAGAGGTTTCGCGATCTGGTAAATAATCGATAGAAAGATTTGAAAAATCGATAACTTTCTTCTATTTCCCAACCGGCGATGAACTTTCGGGGCAGAGTACACAGCATGTTTTTCGAGAGGCCATTAATATTTATAAAGCTGTTCTTCATCACGCTCACATTGAAAGGAATTGTTTTTCAATAGTTCGAACACAATTAGTTAGCGAATTCATGCGAGGCGTAGGATTATTATATAAAGAGAACTAAGTTAGATAATTTATAAATACAATATGTACCCTAATTTTTAAAATTTCACAGAAATAAAATGCACTAAAAAAAAGAAAGAAAAAAGTTCGATATCTGACCATTGGCAAGATACACCCAATTGTAATCGAATAAAATAAAGAAAATTATTTCTTCTATTTCATAAAATACATTACATTAACTTATTTCTGTATAATTTTATGAATGGAGGGATCCACGTCGGAAATCATAAAATCCTAGGATACGCAGATGGTTTAATTTCCTTGGAAGTAATCAAGAGAACATTGAGAAATTCGCTAAGACTGATAAGAGATAAATTCCAACCCAATAACAGGATCTGTGTAGAAAGAAAATCATTCCCAAAAATAGAAAAATTCAAATACCTCGGCTCTACAATAACTGCAATGAATGACCAACTGTCAGAAATAGACCAGCATATATCTAGGGCAAACTGAGCTTTCTTCTCCCTTTCAAAAGTATTGAAATCCCCAAAAAATCTTAAATTAAAGGTGAACAATGCTATGATAAAGCCACTTCTAATGTATGGCTGTGAGACCTAGACACTAACCAGCACCTTAGAAAGAAGTGTAGAAAGATTTGAGAGGAAAATCCTCCGTACGATAACCGGAACGATCTGGGATCATAGTACTAACACATGGAAAAGAATGATCAATAAACTGCTTATAGAAACTGGTCTATCAATATCCCATGATATGAAGGCACGGGGGTTAAGATGGGCGGGGCATCTAGCTCGTAGCAATAATAATGAATGCCTCAATAGAAGGCAAAAGACCACGTGGAAAGCCAAAAAGCAAATAGAATAGATAAATAACTGTAAAAAAATATACCAAGACAGGAAAAGAGATGGAGCAGGCTTGTTAAGGCTGCAAAAGATCTGCATGGTCTATAATGCCAACAGAAAAAAAAATTGCCAATTGTTCATTGACCAATATACTATCCGAATTATTTACACGAACTAACTAGTTTTTCATTATTTGTTCAGTGGATACAAGAAAATTTTATATCGAAAAAAAAATGTTTGTTTTACCGCATTTATAAATAAATATGTTTTAAAATAAATAAAATATTCTACAATAAAGTATTTTAGTACAGATTTAGAGTTAAAAATTCCGGGAATTTAACATTTCCACTCTGATGTAACAAAACAAGAGAATGGGAATTTTCGCTGATGGAAACCTCAATGATATTCAAAATATTTGAACTTGATTAAATATTTTAGAGATGATAAACAATTGTCTGTTCGATGGATTTTTTTTTATTACTATACAAACTTGTATAATGAAAAATATTGAATGATTTATAACTGTTTATTGTATGTAATATTAAATGATTTCGAACGTTAATTAATTTCTTCGCTACTTATTTCTCATTCGAAGTCTTAAAGAGCATCTACTGAGCAAAATAAACAAATAAAATAAATAAAGTGCGTAGATCAAAACTCCGTCTGAAATATTTGTTAGTTTTTTAGGAAAATATTTAATCAATGATATGTCTTTTGGTTTTTGAGCTTGTTTTTCAGAAACAAACTGACCATTTTTGGCGAGACAGGGTTTTTTGTAACAAGGGATTTTGAAACACGTCATTCCTTTGAAAAATCGGATTCGAAAACGCTCAGGAACGCAATACTATATATTTCATATACCGGAAAGTTTTTATATTAATAATATCAAATTATACACACTTATAAATAAATAAAATAAATAATAAATAAACTAACTTGGAGGTTCCGCCGCTCAGGAGGTTTACAGAGTGCCCTGATGAAATGGGGGTCGATATAATCTGTCATGGCATCTCGCCCCAAGTGGACAAATGTTCATGTCCACGTCATGCCTGTAACGAAAAAAGATATATATAATTAATAATAATAATAAATAAAACAAAAACATATCATATAACAAAACATAGGGAATTGTAGAATTTAAACATAAAAGGAGTGGTATTATAAGAAATCCACCTTTTTTTGCAGAAATTTTATTCAAGATATCATTTATAACGCGAAAAGCACTTAGAAAAATAATTTAATGAAGGAATTAGTCCACTACATATCACGTGTGATAAATATCCAGGACGCAGTCATCATAAAGTCTTTATTAGTGCCGACTTTTCAACCCAAACATGTGGGTCATTATCAGGGGTTCGAAATTCATATTAAATCTTATAATAATAATAAAGGCTTACCGAACCCGAAGGTTCGATGCCGACACCACCAATCGCTTGTTACATACCTCCCTCCATCGTTCGCCGTCCAAACCCAGTCCCTTCAGATCGGCTTTAATGCAATCTTCCCACCTTCGCTTCGGTCTACCCCTCGGACGCTTACCATTCGGCACAGCAAATATTAACCTTTTAGGAATTCTCTCGTTACTAAGCCCAACAACTTTACAAGCCCATTTGATTCGCCGCGATGAAATTACCTCAATTATATTACCCGGATACAGCTCACGCAATTCGGCGTTGTGTAACCGTCTGAACTCTCCGGTTAACTCATCCTTCTTCGGTCCGAATATTCTACGCAATACTTTATTTTCAAAAACCTTAAGACGCTGCTCATCCCTTAATGTAAGCGGCCAAGTTTCGCATCCATAAAGAACTGTAGGCAAGATAATTGTTTTATAGATTCTAATTTTTAAGTTTCGGGACAAGAGGCGCGAACTAAGTAGTTTTGTCACAGAAAAATAACAAGCATTTCCCGCCTTCAGTCTAACCTTAATCTCTTCTTCAATTTCGTTTTTTCTAGTTATCGTAGAACCTAGATACCTAAATTTATCTACCTGTTCAAACATATTACCATCTATATCGATATCACCAGTAGTATCGCCATTTTTGCAGCTAACCATATATTTTGTTTTATCCGTGTTTATTTCGATTCCTAGTTCTTTACCGGCTTCCATTAACGTTGTCGTATATAAATTAAATGTTATTTAAAGTGATTTCCTTGAGCATTAAGAAAGGTTCGACATCTTTCTTCAACAGCAGCAGTGGCAGAACGGTAATGGAAATGTGTCATGGTTTCACAAGATTCAATTATCCTTCTTCGTAAGGAATTAAGGACTTGCGTAGATTTTTTGTTCGACCATATGTGTGGTTCATCACACGAATAAAATATTTAAAAAAAAAAAATTAGTTGCAGGAAATTCAAGAAAGAAAGAGTATAAAGAATTATGATTGGAAGAAAATTATTTCTGAAAGACGTGAATACAAGTAATTTCGAGAAGATATAAATGTATTTTTCACAAATAAATAGAGCAGAATTCAGTCAAGTGGAAATTTTAAGAAATCTTTTATACAAACTTAATATATATATATATATATATATATATATATATATATATATATATATATATATATATATATATATATATTAAACTAGTGAAGTGGTTGAGGAAGAAGCGCAGGGATCTCTTGAAGCCTCGCTTTCCCTCCAAATGTGGGGGGACAAGTCTGGTTTGGAGTTCCCATGGCCGACTATAAATAGTTTAAATAGGTATGCCTGCGTCTAAGATGTTTATTTTAATTACTTTTTTTTTTAAAGATAATTTTAATGTTATTTTATTTATTTATTTTTATTCTATCATTACTATTATTTATATTTTCTTCCTTCACTATGATATTTTATTTTGTTCTTATTTAGCTTTATATTATTTTGAAATTAACTTATTTATTTGTTTATTTTTTTGAATTTGTAAATATGGTGTGAATGTGCTCTCAGAACTCTATTATAAATGTCCTTTATTGAGACAGATTGTAATATTTATCAATAAACAAATAATACAGAATTTTTGTCTTTTTTTTTATTATACTTACTAATATTTTTCTCACTACATTGTTTATACTGTGCATTGTTATTTATTTATTGCCTTGTTGTATTATCTTTAGTGTGAATATTTAATTATTCTATTTCTATACGTTCACATATTTATTTAAAAATTTTATATTGTCCACAAAGCATTTGGTGACAAATCTTTATGATTACTTGTAACAATAAATAAATATAATTGAAGTTACACGGTCAATGTAATGATACAATTCGATATTCATGCAATAATATTGATCTTTTAAGACCCCCTTTATAGTATTATTAATACAAAGCTTCCTTCCAAGATACGAATGGTTATCCCTAGGAGTCGGGTAGAGCTGGACGCTAACGGTTAGGTAATATATCGGCTAACGGGATCACCTTGGAACTCCAGAACTCCAGGTTACTCCGGACCAAATATTTGCCACGATCAAGGGGAGTTCACAGTCACTGGGTCACTGATTTCCACGGGCGGATCTGCGGGGGAAGAGGAGCTTTTGGGCTACATACTCCCCTCCCCCCAAAAATGGTAAAATATAACCATGTTTTATGGAAAAATATATTAAAAAATTATCTCTTAAAGTATTATTGTTCGTGTAATTTCATTTAAAAGGACTTAAGGAATCACTTAAACACCATTTCATATAGATAGTTTCTTTCTTTTTTCCAAAGTAATTATCGCCATTTTTATGGGAAAAAAAACTTTCGGGCTGAAGCCCCCCCAAAATTAAATCCTGGATCCGCTAGTGCCGATTTCAACCAGATTTCGTTTAGTGTTACTACATCGAAAAAATTAGACAAATATCCGGAGTTCGTTGCAATAGGCTCTAGGAGCCAAGAAAAAAAAATGTATATAATTTTAAACAAAATTAAAATTACTTAATTTTGTCTTTGCTTTGCCAGGATTTTTATGTTATTATTCAGAGTGTTTCAATTTTTAATTTCCATTATGATGGTGATTCTAGACATTTCCAACAAAAAAGTTCTTTTTTCTAAAAGTGGTCACGTTTATATTGAATAAGAAGGAATCGCTCAAAAACTGTTCAAGGTAATTAAATTCTAAATTCTAAGATAATAAAATATTTTATTTGAGAAAACAATGATTTAAATGTTGTTTTTTTTAAATTTCTTAGTGATATTTACAACTGTATAAAAGAAATACATTTAGTAAATTTGAACATATAGATATAATGACGTGAAAACACTTGTTGAGAAACTAAGCAATGGTAGCACTCTAATGATATGTCTACATTTTAATTATTTTTTTAATTTTTCGATTGCTATAAATATTTTTATTTATTTATTATTGTTATTATTGAATCAGTGTTTTATCGAATTAATGTACAAAGTCCTGAGCTCATCCGTTATATGAAAAAGGTGATTAATTTAATTTAATTTAAAACAATACGGATAAAATTGCTTGGTGCAACTATATAAATAAATGCTTTGGATAAAACCAAAGCGAAGAATATGCATATAAAAGAACAACAGTAGAGTCTTACTACTATGTATATAATAAAAAAAAAAAAATTTATGAAATGGCATTCCTGAGCTTAACCGCAGACCTCAAGAGACCGCATCTAATACAACCAAGTTCAAAAAGAACTGAGAAATGTACTCATATATTACATTTTATTACATAGGTGTGGTAGAGCTTCTCACACAGAGAAATAATAATATATAATGTTCACATCACACAACTTTCACTTAGTACCCTACTTAGGACAGAGATAGGTATTTTCACATAAAGGGTAGTGAGAGTAAAAATTACAGGCGGTATAATTTATAAACTAAAAAGAATTAATTACCATATATTTTCCTCCGCTATTAAATGTCTGTTTTTTTCATTATCTATTTCCTGTTATGATTTTATATTTTAATTATTATTTAATTATGCAAATGATATTTTTTGTAAGACAACAGAGCAAGTGATAACGAAATATTTATCTATATTTCAGTGTGAATTTTTAATATTTAATTCATATTTCAAATATATATTATTTTTCTGTATAATTTATTTTATTTATTGTACATAGAGTGTGAATGTGATCTGTGAACACTATTATAAATATCCTAGAGACAGATTGTAATATTTTTCAATAAATAAGTTTAAAAAAAAAATCATATTTTATACATATACATTTTAGATGTTTAAGTATATACAAATTTAAATGTTTCCATTATCTATATAATTAAATACAAATCAACTAGCTGACCAGCACGAAATAGTACATAGACCAGCAAACAACTGACAAAATTATAAGCAAATAAAATAATGCAACGTACCACAAGATATTATTTCGACAGCCACACTCCAAAAGCCTGTGAGAACAAAAACTTTTTTTTGTAGGCCTAAGACAAAAGTAATGCTCTATGTAACTTTTTTATTCGTATTTCTGCCAAATAATCTTTTAGATCCATTACTTGTAACTTATTACTTTTTCGTTACTTTGAAAAACAGATATTAGTTAGGTAAAAGCAATCAAATATATTGTAGTAACTTGATTAATAATGATCAGATCATGAAATAAACAAAGTCAGTTTCCAAAATGTAGAGAAACGATACTTCAAATGAAAATTTGTAAAAAAAATTGACTAAATAGTGAATATTTGATCAAATTTGTTTTGGAGTAGTCCATGAAAGTTTCGTTTTTAACGTACTCAACTTGATATGGACATGGTTTGATTCCAGGAGTGCTTGTTAAATTCTAGGTGACCTGCTGATGTGTAGATCACTTCGTTTCTGAGCTTCTTGCGATTTCAAAGATTCCTTGGTTTGAAAAGATGACCAAGGAATCTTTTTTTTTATTTAGATATGTCTCGTGGACAATAATTATAGCTATAAATGAATACATTCACACCATATATACAGAAAATATAAAATTAACAAAATTAAAATAATAACTAAATAATAATAAAAAAACTATGTACAATATAAATATAAAATAACCTAAAGATAAGTAAATTAAAAACATAAAAACACAGCCATACCTATATACAATATATATATATATAGATATACAATGCCCTGCACCCAAACCCAGGCTTCTCCATCCAACTATAGAAGGAAAAGCAGAACTCTAAGAGATCCATGCGCTACTCTCTCACTATAATTTTGTTCCAGGCAAGCTCATTTTAAAATGTCCAGGAGGTGTTGATTGTTTTGAAGAACGTTCAATATTAAGCAGTGCCATGACTTTTTGCCCAGAAATATATAAATTTAAAAAATAATACAAAGCATACGAGAACAAATTATTTTAGCCTATTAATAAAGCTAATTAATACTGTATTCTATGCGCAAGACCCTCTATACATACTGTATTTACATGACCATCTTTCATTCAATATTTCATTAAATTTTTTTCGCTAACGACACAATCTCTATAACCTTAACTGCAACTAAGAGTTTTTTACATCACAATTTGCTTCTCTACAATATTCTACTTCCGGTAACTACAATTCCTTCTTGGTGTTTTTCTTTTTCAAGTACTCAGAAAGAAAATACCTTCCCTACATCTTAGAACTCCTTACTTTACTCTCATCTTTCCACTCTCACGAAACCAGATCTCAACCTATAGATTTATATATCTCCTTCCATAAAACCACTTCCTTCAGTAAATCCTTCGTCATTCGTGCTACCTCCTTATGGAATTCCTTACCTATCTCCATACGTCAAACCACGTCCATAAACTTCGAACAACTCCTATTCCACCACCTACTACAAATTCAAACTCCCGCAAGATTGTAAAAATTTGTGGATTATATAATTACGTTGTTCACCAGCAGTTATTTGATAGAAGTTATTTTATTTTTATTTATTTATTTATATCTCAGTATTTATTGTATATATCTGTGTTTATCGTTAGTATGTTTGGTTGATATTTATATTTTCCTTTGTATATTTTTTTTTTATATATTTTTATATTCCTTAGTATCTTTGTGTGTGTATATATACATATATATGTATGTGTTAACAACCTCCTAGATATTTTTTGTATATATTTGTATGATACATGCCAGACTAATGTACATGTTTTTTAAACTCTACTATTATTCTAAGAGGACTTCAGTCCCAGAATAAAATCATTTTTAATTTTATTTCATTTCAATTTGCTGGATTTTAAATTACAGCTTTTTACAAAACACCATAGAGAAGACATTTCTTCTTTAAACATCGTAGATATCATTTTTTGTTATCAGAATATGCACCAGGACAAGATTGACTGGAAAAGCTCAAAAACTCATTTTCCATATAAATTGTCCTTCCAGACTTTTGCAGTGTGGCTGTCGACATAATCAATATATAGCCAAGTGGAAGTAAAAATTATATCTATGTCATGTTGTAGGCAATTGTATTATTATATAAAATAACAGTGAATAAATGGCCAACAACGAGACTTGACAAACGAGTGAATTACATAAGCTTTACATAAAGCAGCAGAATTGTGCCGAAGCATGTGATTGAGAAGATGGGAAAACGATTCAGGCGTTTTCGATCTATGTATTTACCTGGAATACAGACGAACACGTTGACAAACAGGTGATCTAGATCTAGTTAGGATAGCGGCATTCCATCATTCCTGTTTTGTTTTATTGCTAGAAATGTATAATTAATATTACTAGTCACATGGATACGACATGTTTATTTTTTTAAGTTGCATATGCATTATTTAAAATACAAGTATCAAAGAGCATAAACACAAACAGATAAATTAATTTTTTATCTCAGTCTACTCATTAATGATATTTACACGACCTGTGCTAAAAGCTTAATGTGTTGTGCTAAATAATTAGCACGAATCGAGATCATCGAGATTCAATAAAGAGTGAACCACCACTCTGTGCTAATCTCCTAAACTGTAACTATAGTAAGTTGAAACCTCATTCGATATAACATGGGTTCATTTGTTGATTACAAAGTTTAATGTTTTGGTTTATTATTTTCAATGATGAACCATTGTGATCGACCAAAAAATTCAAAAACTAAACCCCCTCTCAAAATTTGAGGTATCACGTTTTAGGATACGTAGAATTCGAAAAACGAATAAAAATTTTTTGTCCGTCCGCACATTTTCTCCGAAACTACTTGACCAATTTTTTTTTTCAAATTTTGATATAAAATCAGAGGTTATCCGAGGATGATCCTCCTCCATCGACATTACTATCCGCCTTTTATTTTCAAACCTGCGTTGCTATTGACTGTAGCGCCTAAACGAATGTACCTATTTCAATGAAACTTCGCTAAAGTCATTTTATCGACGCCCTTTAAATTTATCTGTATAATATACTTCAACGAAAAGAAGCTGGAAAAAAAGTTACGAGGGATGGAAAAATTAAATTCCGAATAACTCAAAAAGTTTACACTTTTTTGTTGAGATTGTGATAAGATGTTTTAAAGGTATTTAAATTTTCTAAAAAATGAAGGAAGTTTCATCGAAATCAAAGCACTATTAGTAGAGATATCGCATTTTTAAATATTTTTGGTATTTTATTTTCAATAATGAACCATTGTGATCGACCGAAAAATTCATAAACTTAACCCTCTCTCAAAATTTGAGGTTTCACGATTCAGGATACCTATGATTCGGCACAGTAAAACACCTAAACGTATACTTCCTACAACAGTATTTCGAGGCAGTTTTGATTTGATATCTCCATGATATAATAGCACTTTCAACCTAGATGATTACCTACAACTATAGAACAAGCACCACAGAACTACAATGGAAGAGAACACTCATCAAGACACCTCAGAGCTCTGAGAGTACAATATAAAGGAGACCAGATTAATAATCCTTTGTCCTCATGGTAATGACCGCTGGTTGTGTAAGCAACTTTCACCACAACACACTACATTACCCGCGTCTCTTCGGTTTCGGCTATCATTGTAAACTACATCCTAAATAACGCAATGTCATAATAGGGGTATTCATGCTACCAGTGCTAAGTAATGTAAACCTCTTAAATGTGTAAAGTCGAAAAAAATATTTTAACGCAGATTACTTATTAGCTTAATTATTTTAACTAAAGCGCTCAAACTCCACTGGCTTTAACATCAGTGACGCGGTTGAGAGAGTAGCGCAGGGATCTCTTAGAGTCCTGCTTTTCCTTCTATAGTTGGAGAGAGAGGCTTTGGGTATGACTTTGTTTTTATGTTTTTAATTTACTTATCTTTAGTTTATTTTATTTTTTATTGTACATAGTTTTTTTTTTATCAATATTTAGTTATTATTTTACTTTTGTTAATTTTATATTTTCTGTATATATGGTGTGAATGTGTTCATTTATCACTATGATTATTGTCCACGAGATAGAATATTATATATCTAAATAGATAAATTAAAAAAAAAAAAATCCAGCTTAGGGTCCTGTAAAGTGTTGCTAACTTGAGAAAGTTATTGTAAGGTTAAGGTTTTTGTACAAAAGATCCACTTAAATGAAATATGCAAGTGTGGAATGGACAACTTTTTTTTTTTTTGTTTATTTGTTTATTTATTT
Organism: Nezara viridula; assembly: GCA_928085145.1. Classification (NCBI taxonomy): domain Eukaryota; kingdom Metazoa; phylum Arthropoda; class Insecta; order Hemiptera; family Pentatomidae; genus Nezara; species Nezara viridula. The sequence goes on along the minus strand of OV725083.1, from coordinate 2,590,005 downwards.
AGAAATATTACATTCTGTCACATCAAGGACATTTATAATAGTGATCAGAGAAAGCACACTCACACTCTATTTACAATAAAAAAAAAAAAAATAAATAAATAATACAGAAACTTAATAATAATAAATACAATAAAATAAAATAAAAATAAATACAATAAAATAAAATAAATGTATATAAACAAAAGAACTAACCTAATCATACACACTCGGGCTTGAGTGGAGGATCTGGCCATTGCCAAAACTCCAATAGATGCTTATTTACAAAAGGTCTCTGGGCCACTGCCGCTTCAACCTTCGAGGAGGATTGTAAGGATGGGTGGTGCTGGATAGAGATTGTGCAAGGGGATTTGGATGATAGGTAAGGTTTTGGTGAAATTTGGAGAATTTTTCTGGAATAAGGTCTAGGACAAATGGGATATTAAGGTCATGGTGTAGGATTTTGTTATTTACATAGAACGGAGCATCAACTATTGTTCGAAGGACTTTAGATTGAAAGGATTGAATACGTTTGATGTTAGAAGCTTTTGCTGTCCCCCACAGTTCAAGTCCGTATGTCCATATAGGTTTCAGTATTGTCTTGTAGATAAGTAATTTGTTTTCAATAGAAAGTTTGGATTTTCTGTTTAGTAGTCTGTATAGCTGGCCGTATCGTCGGTTGAGTTCTTGTCTTTTGAGTCTAGTATGTGGGTTCCACGTTAGTCTTCGGTCTAAATGAAAGCCAAGATACCGGACTGTGTCTGAGTAAGGAAGCTGGATGGAATTAAAGTGTACTGGTGGACAGGAACTGCGTCGGAGTGTAAAGGTAATATGTTGGCATTTAGATTCATTAACTTTAATGCGCCAGTTATTACACCAGTGCTCAATCAAGGTGAGGTGGTTTTGGAGATTTAAGGATGCTATGTTGGGATCAGAGTTGGATGATAAGATTGCGGTGTCGTCAGCGAATGTTGCAAGAAAAGTATCGGGATGAACAGGGATGTCAGCAGTAAAGAGGATGTAAAGCACGGGACCCAAGACGCTGCCTTGGGGAACACCGGCTTTAACGGAGTAGATATTGGAAAATTCTGTTCCACAGCGAACTCGGAAGGAGCGGTCAGAGAGGTAGGATCGGAGGACTAGGTACAAGGACTGAGGTAAATGGATTTTAAGCTTGAAGAGCAGTCCGGAGTGCCATACCCGGTCAAATGCCTGTGCAATGTCCAGAAATGCACCCGAACAGTATTCCTTGTTTTCTAGGGCTGAGGAAATATGATCAACAACTCGGAGTCCTTGTTGAACAGTGGAATGTTGGGAGCGAAAACCAAACTGATGGGAAGGAATATTTTGGGATTCTATAATGGGTAGGATTCGTTTCAAAAGGATCTTTTCAAAAATTTTTGAAAGGATTGGGAGTAGGCTAATTGGTCTATAGGATGTTGAGATATTGGGAGGTTTGCCTGGTTTTTGGAAAAGGATAATAGTGGAGTGTTTCCATAGCAGAGGAAAGTGGGTGGTGCGTAGGATACAGTTGTAGATATATGTAAGGAATATGACTGCTTTGGATGGAAGTTGTCGAAGGATTTGAGGGGTAAGGAGATCATGTCCAGGAGCTTTACGGGGGATTAATTTTTTTAATTGAAATTTCACTTCGGAAGGATGAATAGCTTTTGGGGGCAAGGAAAGTGGGATTGGTGATGTAAGGAATTCTTCTACTGTTACGGTGTGGGCAGGATGGGATTCCGGATGTGAAATAAATGTATTGGATAGGTGAATGGCGAACTCCTCAGCCTTATCTTCGTCAGATGCTGCCCAGGAGCCATCATCTCGTCGGAGGGGATGGGAAATGCGGTGAGGATTTAAGATTTTGGTAGTGGTTTTCCAAAGGGAATTGTCGCGAGAAGAAAGGGAGGATAGGTAGGAGTTGAAGGAATGTGATCTGAAGGTGGCTAATTCCAGTTTTAATTTTTTGCAGTAATAATTATAGGAGCAGCGGTCGGTAGGATGTCGGGTACGTTGCCACAATAATCTGGCACGGCGTTTGGTTTGGATTAGGTCAAGGAGGTGTTGGGGTAGAATGGTCTTTTTAGGAATTCTGGAGGAGTCTTTTGGGAAGGAAGCAGTCCAGGCGGCTTGTTGGATTGTGGTAGTAAAGGAATTTACGGCACTATCAAGGTCATCGGGAGTTTTGAGGGATATGTTAAGATCAATTTTATCGGAGATGATTTGGCGGAAAAGGTCCCAGTTAACTGGGCCCCTAATAAATGACGGTGGAGAAGGTTTGGGAACGGGTTCAAGTGAAACATTAAGGATTAGAGGACTATGGTCAGAGGAAAGTTCATTTAGACGTGTAATGGAACAATTGAGGGGACTTAAGCCGCTGTGGATAAAGAAATCAAGAAGATCAGGATTACGGTTGGGATCTGTAGGCCAGTAGGTAGGAGAGTTGGGGGAAAGGAGGTGAAAATGTTGGGAATTGAGTGCAGACAGCAGGGTTCGGCCACGAGTATTCGTGGTTCTGGAACCCCATTGTTGATGTTTGGCATTTAGGTCTGCACCCAAGATGAAGTGATGTCCTAAGGAGTCGAGGAGAGAACGGAATTGGGCATTGGATATGGATCGGTTAGGAGGGCAATACGCTGATGCAAGGGTAACCGGAAAGGAAAAGGTTTTTATCACGATAGCGGTGGACTGTAGGAAATCATGTGTAGGTAACGGGAGTAGGTGATGGGAGAGGGATTGGTGTACAATGACAGCAGTACCGGCATGTGCTTTTCCGTCAGGGTGGTCAGTACGATATGTCAGGTATTGTGGTATTTTGAAGTGCTGTTTAGTGGTTAGTCGAGTTTCAGTAATTAGTGCCACGTCAATATTTTTGTCAAGTAATAATGTAGTTAGTTCGTTTGTGTGATTTCTAACACCATTCGCATTCCAAAGGAGAATGGATAAAGGTTTATTGGAAGTCATTTAAGGATTTTTCGCGGGAGGGATAAAATGTGATACAAGATTGGTGAGAAGAGATATCAAAGGAGTAACAAGGGATCTGAATTCGGAGAGGAAAGATGTAAGTAAACTGGTGAGATCTGTGGTATTTGAGGGAGGAGGAATGCGGGGAATTTGGTGTTGATAAAACTGTTGATTAGGTGAAGTTTGATTAGGATGTTGAGGGTGGGGTTGAGAATTTTGAGGTATGTGTTGTTGTTGCGGCAGGGTCTCACAATAAGTAACATCATTCTTACCTCCTAATAAGTGTGCAAAAGACACCGTTGGGTCAATTTTTTTTGAAGGTCCTCTTCTTGATGCGTTAGGTTCTCTTCTTGATGCCTCTGCTTCTTCTTGGGTCCGGGATTTTTGATATCTTGATTTAATATTCTTGTAGATCTGACAGCCTTTGTAGTTCGCTGGATGTCCTTCAAGGCACAATGCACAAACTGCAGGATCCCGTTTCGGTTTTGTGCACTCCCCGGATTTGTGCTGCTCTCCACATTTCACACAGCGCGGCAGATGATGGCAGTAAGTCCTGGTATGGCCATATGCCTGGCAATTGTGACACTGTACGATTTCCCTCTTAGGATATGGCTTCTCTACTATAACACTTGTGTAGTATATTCTTCTTATTTCGTATATTTTTTCGATCCCTTGATTTGGCTCCAAATCTACGAAAAATAAGGGTAGAGGAACTTTTACTCCTGGCTGTTCTTTACTCTCCTTCTGTACATTTGTAATCTGGCGCACTATGAAACCTGAAGTTTTCAATTCTTCTTCTATTGCTTCGGTTGGTGTTGAGGGGTGTAGATTTCTTATGACTACCCTCAAAGCTCGATCTTGCCGTAATTGGTACGTATGAAAATCCGCGTTGGTTTCCGTTAGATACTTCACAATTTTTCTGTAGGTTTCAGCTGTATCTGGTGATATCTTCGTGTCCTTTGTTCTGCTTAGACATGAATAGCTTCCAGAGCCTGTTATTTTGTTCAGTTGTGAGCATAGTAACTGAAAATTGCTTATGTTTTTAACGAATATGGGTGGAGGTCGGGGATCTCTTGGTATTGAAGCGGATTCCATCACTTCTTTATCATTCTGAAGCACCTGATAGGGGTTAGGGGTGAAAAACGGAGATTGTTCGGTTATCTCTTGTGAAGATGTACCTGGTTGATGCTGAAGTTCTTCAATTGTTGGTTTTGATGATGTTCCTGGCTGGGTTTCATTTTCTCTGGAGCTAATAGGCGTTACTGCAGGTGTTTGACGACATTGACGAGGCTTTTGTTTGACAGGCGAAGAACAAGGTGTTGAGCCTAACGGCCGAATTCTCTTGATAGAAGCTCTACTAGACATGGCCTGATGGAATGGACAACTAGGATGGTATCAATGTATTCATCAAGTTCTTTGAATTCTGAATCTTCATTCATGTTTTCTAATTAAACATTTTAACCAAATAATTCAGCAACAAAGTCTTTTCACCTCGCTTTGGCATTTTAAAAATAAATCAAAACGTTAGTAAATTAATTAACAACTCAAAAACTTCGTTTACAGTACAGGAATAACCTAAACTAAAACTGATAACACTTTAGCATGGGCAGGTTATTTCTATTCAATCAAAATTTGTGCTGACTGCTTAGCATGATAGCACATTAAGCATTTACAACCAGTGCATGAACACTCCTCAGGTCCTCGATAAAAAACACTTTTATATTACAAAATAACAATTTATATGATTATATTTTAAAGTTTATTTTATGGAAAACTTCTTTAGGCGTGTTTTGCACTTTTTTGTTGAGAGTGAATTAGATTAAGCCGTCAGATTTCCAATGTGTAAAGCTCGGGTAAAGTTGGCTGGAGTGGACTAATTAAAGTGTGTTTTTGCATATGGATTAAAATATCTGAAAAATTAAAGCTTTGACCTGCATATAGTAAGTGAGATAAGTGTTCTTCATTTCATCATCTTTGTAATGAGCTATTATTCAAAATTATTTCTTACGCTACACGCCGTGTTAGAGAGACAAAAAGGAAAAAATAGTGTCCAAAAACAAATGATAACTAGTTTTCTTTAAGATATGGATTAATAAAGTATCTCAGAAACTAAAAATCTGACCTGCATACTGTGAAGAAAATGTTCAGTAATTCATCCTCTTTTTAATGAGTTATTATATAAAATTTATATTTCATATCATTACTCTTGACTTTTTGATGTTTTCACTTCCATCCTGTCTAAAGCACAAACTTCAATTATTTTTTTGAACCATAATTTTCAAACCCATTATGATTATGTTACATACAGCTTAAGGATAACTACCATACTAACTTCAGCTCCATAGTCTCTGCCATAATTATGATACTGAGATCAATAATAAAGTATGCGAATAGTAAGTTTCTTCCATCCACACATGTATTATTACAGTAAGGCTCGAAATCGGTTTTGTACCAAATATAAGCTCCTGTCATGCTCAAATACCATGAATGGGGTACCGTTGGATTCAGAATTTCACAGAGGGTTAGTGAATCGTATTATCTACCTTTTTTTTTCTTTCTAAAATAAATAAAGTCGATACAAACATTTTGCTAGGCTTCGATACTCGAACGGTGGTAGGTCTGTAAATCGATACGGGACAAATTGGACCTTAAAGATTTTGATGCCTACAGCAAGACCCGGATCCTGCATTTTTAAGCCCCAAAACGTACTATTTTCGAGATAACGCAAGGCATGGGGTTCGCATCCACACAACCTTACATTAATTGTAGTACTGTCATTGAATACATGTCTCATTTCGTCGACTTGAGGTCTCTATGATCGAGAGAGGAGGAGTTTATATTATTTATCGATGGTGTTTTTGATTGGCAAGCCATATCATCGTTAATTCTTCACCAAATCTCAAGATTGTGCCACCAATTTCGAAGGCTCCCTTCTCCTTTAGGCGGGCAAAATAGTCCAATTACTCCGAAAATTCAGGCAAACGAGTTATGAAAGAAAACAAACTTTATTTGCGAATAACTAAAAAACTACACACTTTTCTCTTGGTTATGCCCATGATTATATAAAAGATTACTAAATTCCCCAGAAAATGAAAAAAAAAATCATCGAAAGCGATTAGAAATTTTTCCAATTTTTTTTTCATTTTATTATTTTTTTTTTCGATTAATATTCATTAGGAAAGTTCTATTATAGCCCATTTTATTTGAAAATAACTATATATGGCATATAGCTATTGTATCATTACGACGTTGAAACAATTTGTACTGACCGAAGGAGGAAAGTGGGTTCAAATATTTTTTTTAAAGAATAAACAGAGTTGAGATTTGGCACCTCTATAAAGCCTGCTCTATAAAGATTGCTAAATTAACTACAAAATAAATAAAAAAATCATTGAAATCGGACAATTTTTAACAAAGATACAGTTTATTGAAATTTGTAAACATGTTGGTTACAAACAAAATTGAAAATTAAAATTAATTTTTTTTTCCTTTGTCGATTATATTTATTGATAAAGTAATAATTGATTTCTTAATATTTGGATACGTTGCATTATTTTATTTTATTATTAATTTGGCATTTGATAACAATATGCTGTGCGAATTTTTCGCACGGGCCTCCTAGTATATATAAATAATTTTTCATACTTTTCCAAACAAAAATATAAGAAAATGCGCCGTTTGTGACGCAGTTCAGAGGCGTACACTATTTTTTAAGTTTTTTTTTTTTTTTAGTTTTCGCTCTCAATAATCAATAAATTATTGAGCAAGTAGTGATGTATTGCTAGTCGTTATCGCTGAGCTGTTAAGAACACGAATGAAGCGTGGGCAGTGGCAGCGAAGACGCGAACTGCCCATGTCATCCAACAGCAGAAGGAGGAGATAAAAAGAGAGCAACAAAAGAAGCTGACGGCGAGCAGTACGCGGTGGGTGGACGTCGCCTTTAGGGGAAACTGCCCGCGCCTACGGCCATCCCGCGGGATTATAGATCTTCGGCAGTTCCTGGTCATTGCCTGGTCCAAATTATACTCAGGAGCAAATGGCCACTGCCTAAAATGGTTAATGACTGGAGGGATCTCCAAGTCCCGAGTCACGAAAATACAGCAAAAAAGGAAAGAACATCTTTAAGAGGAGAATGAATCATAATATATTTAAAAAATCTGGTGTGCGCAACACACAACTTTCACTTACAACTCTATTTTGAATATAAATTATTTTTCAAACTTAAAAAAAATTAAAAGTTTACATTTATCAGGAAAATTTCATTTAATTTCATTGGAAACATCTGATTTACGTTAAATGACGTTACTTTTCTGAAATTGTTATTTATATTTATTTATTTGATATTATTTTTTGTAAAAATCTCCGCTTTCCAACGATACCCTATACCTTCTGACTGTTATTTCCGGAGATTCATTTTCGATCTGGATAAGCCTTTTTATTTTTTTTCTCCTTTATTCAATTACCAAATTCTTTCAAAAGTTATATTTAGCATTTTTTCGTAACTTTTAATAATGTGAGATGATTAGTTATTTAAAATAAACCATATTAAAGGTACTTTAGAGGAAGCCGTATATGAACATTGGGCATTTAAGCCCTGTAAAGTGACATCAATGGGGATAAGATCTAAATGATATTAAAGACCACTTCATTATAAAAGGATACAACGAGTTTAATCAAATTCGTCAGAGACGCTTTTGAGAAAATTATATAAATGTGTTTCAGCGTTGATATAAAGTGGCACTTCCGGTTAGCCAATTTTAAGAAATAAGTTGCTGTCACATCTAAGCAATATACCTCTCCTAAATACGTAATATCAGTTTCGAAATAATTTTCGTTTTTGAGCTAGACTGCAAACATACAGACACACAGACCATTTTTCGGGACTCGGTTATTTGGACTCAGGGTACCTCAAAATGTGTATTTCCGTTGAAAAGTCAGACTAGAAAATTTTCACGATCGCAATACTTACCTTTACTATATATTTCATATATAAGTAAGTGAAAGTAAAAACGAATACCACTACAACCTATAAAAAGTCTTAGGTTCAGTACTTTGGAAAGATATAATGCTTCTTGGTCAATGGTTGTGCAAAGAGCAGATCTGACCGAGATCACGCTCAACCGCCAGGTCTTCCCCTTCATTAATTGATTAATTAAAAGCCCCCTTTATAGAGGCTGGGTGTGCCCCAGGAGGTCCTCCCATGACCAATATATATTTGTTTATTTGGAAATATTACATTCTGTCACATCAAGGACATTCATAATAGTGTTCAGAGAGCACACTCACACTCTATTTACAATAACTAAAAATAAATAATACAGAAAGTAATAATAATAAAAATAAAACCCATGACCAATGAAACAGAATATATAATTACCTTCCATCAGTCGGGTTCGAATCTGGGACCTTGAACTCTGGAAGTCAGTGCCCTACCCACTCAGCTATCCAGCTCTCCCAAACTTATAAATATATACTGGTACAAAGAGTTTTTGATTTTTGAACGAGTTTTGGGATGAATCAGACAATCAATACTGTTATACTGAACAGGCAGAGTATTCATTATCTTTGTAATAAAATTAATTAAAAATATAATAACGAAGGGTTAGAAGAGCAGAATATAACCCTTGTTACGCCGAGCTGGAACTTAATTTACTTAATCATTATATAACAAAAGATGCAAGCCCAGGTTTTGTTAAGATTATTTTTGCTAACAAAAGGGGAACTTTTTGATTTAAACTGTTAACATTGTAGACAAGATACAATTTTATATCTGCGCTCAATGTAAAATTAATACCCTTAAATATACCAACAATTTTCTTGTTGTTAAGTCCGATATTAAAATATATAACGAATTTGATTTTTTTGAACTCCTGAAAACGGCATTTGTTAACGATTTTGACTCATTATATCGATTTAAAATCAAATAATCTTCATACCAGACTGAAAAGACAAGAAACCGCTCGACGTTTCCGATTACTTCAGCATTTACTAGACAAACGCACTAAAATCCCTATTAATTACAAAAGACATGACTATAATAAGACCTATTTGGACTTACGGAGTTGAGCTATTAAGATTTATATTAATTTTGTTTCCTTTTTCGATTATATTTATCGATAAAGCAACAATTGATTCCTTTATCTTTTGATAGGTTGCATTATTTTATTTACTTATTAATTAGGCATTTGATAACAACATGCTGTGCGAATTTTTCGCACCGGCCTACTAGTTATTCATAATTTGTAAAAAACAATTCCCAATTCTCTCTCTCGAGACAATACAGACCACCGTAACAGGTGAGACGGAGGAGGATACAGTTAGATATTACGCAAGAGGCCGCGTGTATCAGCTGTCAAACCGGTCGTCAAGCGGCATTCCGCGTCGGCGAATTTTATCTCCAAGAAGTCTTCCGAAGGTCTTGAGGAATCCTCAACATTACGGCGCATGCTCGACTTATTATAACAGAATTATTTTAATTCATATTTGCATAAAATTTATCCATTCATATCGAGGAGAACTTATTCAAGAATGTCTTAATATTTTTCAGTCCTACAGGCATAACTTATAGCTGAAATAACTTTTTCAGAAAAAAAAATATTGAGTTCACAACGAATTGGCTAGCAAAAATTAAAGCTTTGACCTGCATATAGTAAGTGAGGTAAGTATTTTTCATTTCATCCTCTTTGTAATGAGCTATTATTCAAAATTATGTCTTAACGCTACGCCGTGTGAGACTAAAGAATTTTTCAGAGCCGCTCCTGTCTCCAGTTGGTATGCCAAGTTGAAGTGGCCCTATCCAGTTTTTCGAGGACAATATTCCTTAAGTTTATTCCTTTACAACTAAAAAAACTCCTAACTCTAAATTTGTTTACTCCTTGTTCCACTGTTCAACACGAAACCCAAGCTCAAAAAAACCTGTTTATTCCTTCTCATAGAACTGTTTCCTTTAAAAAATCCTTTGTCATAATTAATAAATATATTTTTTAACTCCCTAGCTATTTCCATACGCAAATGCTTCATTGACCTCACTTAAACATCATTTATTTTTCCATCTCCTCAGCAATCAATTATCCTAATATATTTAAGAATAAAATTTTCATATTTAAGAGCTGTCAGTCTCATTTTACTGTTTTATTGTAGATACCTATATAAATATATAATCTAAATTGCATATTATTAGAAATATGTGAACACACTCAAATACGTTTACATATGTCATGTCTATTCGTCCTTTTCCTTTATTTTATAAGTTAAATAACTATTCAACTTAATTAATTTCTTATTGCCTTCTAATGCCAAACAAATATCACTTACCTGCTCATTATAATTATTCTTGGAGACCAGAAATTCGCCGGCCTTCATGACAGATCTTTTTAAATAAATATTTTGCGAAAAAATTTTTGAGTGGTATCTAATTACATGTTTGAATAATTAACTTCCGCGCTAACAAGGTTTAATTCATTTCTGTAAACAACAACCTACACTTAATCATCAGGCAGCATATAATTAAATATAAATAATTATATGTTCCATTTCATTCAGAAATATTGGATTGGCATATTGGCCCTTCCTTTTTTCAGGGTGAAAACTAACTCCATAGTGCCACGTCCACAGGACATTTGGGGTTTGCTGTCAAAAACTGATCTAAGTGTGAATTTTTTTTTAAGTGTGATTTTTATATCGTTTTGAAAATGCTTTTGATTCATGAAGTTCAAATAAGTGGTAGTCACTTGGAACTAGGACTGGTGAATAGATACGCGAGTAACCAATTTCTGGGACATAGATAGCTTTGTCTTGGTGAAAAACAACGCCCTTCCGATTTATAAGTTCTGGGCGTGTTTTTATTTTTCTTTTTATTTATTTATCCAATTCCTTTAATTGTGAGGACCATATTCTTCTTAGGATGGAATCGGGGTTTTGATGATGTTCTAAACGAGTTATTTTATTTTCGAATTTACCAATTTCCAGTTGTCAACTGCTAGCGAGTCGAGAACCCAACCAAGCCTGGAAACGAAGTGGAGCTAGTACAAATGGTTTTATACGCTTGTGTGCGAGATGTCTAGAGACAGAACAATCTCTCGCACTTATTGCGTAATATTTTGGTTTTGATTTGGCAATGGCCTTAAAATTGTGAAATCAAAATTTCTTAACGTAGAGAGTCATTGATGTCTAAATTTTCTGAACAAAATTTCAAAAACCAATTTCAACATGTGCGTTCCGTTAAGGCGTCATCCCCATAAAAACTGTATTCCTCATTTCTTTATAAATAATTAAAAACGCCTGCCAAGTAAGGTCAGTACATCTTCCTCACCATTTTCATTGGTAACATATTTACCTATATTCTCAAGGTCTACTATGACCAATATTGTTTTTCTTTTGCTTTTTCGTTGGCTTTGAGCCAAATCAAACGAGCTGTTTCAGGAATATCGGCATATCTTAGAAAATACATTTGCGTGTACGTAACCGGAAGTACTGTATAGAATTTAACAAAATCGATACAGCATCATTATTTTACCAACACCTACCTTTCTTTCATCGTAGAGCCAAATGAAACGAGCTATTTCTGGAATATCGACATATCTAATAAAATGCATTTGGGCGTAAGCAAATTTATATGGGACCATCTAGGCGCTGATCTGCTCAACCCCTAAACATTTCGTGAAAATCGGATAAATGCTAGCAGGTAATATTTCCGTCATATCGATTTGCCTACAGACAGACCGACAGAAAGACAGACACCGAACCCAATTTGATCCTTGATGTCTGAAACGTAAAACGTGAGTGGAAATTTCCGATTCTGAGCACAATTTTTCTTTTTAATCTTCCGCAAGAAGCTTCCCTACCTTCGGTAGTGAAAAAGCAAAAACAAAAGGAATAATAAAATGAACATGCAGCTAACTATCGGCTGTCGGAACATTTTTTTGTTTTAATAAATGAAAACATTTGATGAGGATATGTAATTAATTATTCTCTGAGGTGACTTTCAAAATGTAAATCCAATACCCTGAGGTATAGCATGAATGAGATATGTTCCGGCTCTGAGATTAATCAGAAACGATTCTTGTAATTCTCTAATGTAAAATAAAAACCTTACTTTATCATTATTAAAAACAGTTAATAAAATAATAACAAAACAGACACAATTCTCTAAATGAAACTAAAGAAATATCGATATAGAAAGGGCAGGAATATTGCTGAGAACAAACAGATAAGTATGGATCGGAGCACTTGAACATTGCAACTATCGACGTAGTCTTGAGAAGGTCATGTTGAATGGAGTATCGTCCTCGTAAGTGTCTAAGAAAATGTTTTTCTTTTCATTTATTGTATCATCAAGTACATCTTTTAAATTAAATGAAAAAAAATAAATAAAATAAAAAAACAACAAAGGTGTGTGTGTGTTTTAAACCAGGCGATAGAAGTGAAAACATCAAGGCGAGATTTACTTTAACTTTATAACAATTTTTATTGAGAAAAAAAAATACATTTTGTAAAATAAAATAAAAGAACAACAAGATCATAAGAAAATAAAATAAAACTTTAGAGTAACAGAATAAATCAAACATGATACAACATTAAATAAAAACTAAAATAAAAAATAAATAAAAACATTCAACCTTATTTACAATATTTACAGTCAGCCGAGTGATCTCCGAGTCGGGCCTTTTCTCCACGTGTGGAGGAGAAAGCAAGACTCCAAAGAGATCCCAGCGCTTCTCTCTCAGCCGCATCACTGGGATGGGAATCCAGTGGAGACTAAGAGAGGGCACTAAAGCAACATACGCTCATGACTTGAGTGGAGATTAATAATATGAAATATATATATTTATTAGTTACACATATTCCTTCCTGGCTCACAATGAATTTGCCATCAACCTCGGTATTCAGCAAATATGATATAAAGGAGAAGAAATGATAGCATAAAGAAAAAAGAATAGTAATAACAAAACAGAAAGACAAAAAAAAAAAAAAACAGTAGTAAACAACACCTAATAACGAGTAGCTCAATACAACAAGTCTCTTGGCCAGCGCCTCAGCAGTCTTCTGGGCGGATTATATGGATTTGTGGCAGTAGATAGAGCTTGAGTAAGTGGATTGGAATTTAGAGTCAGTCTGTCATGAAAATTATTAAAGCGGTCAGTGGCAGTTGCCGTGATGGAAGGAATGTTAAGGTCAGTGTGTAACGTGAGGTTTGAAACATAAAAGGGTGCGTCTACAATTTTCCGAAGGACTTTTGACTGAAATGACTATGAAATATAAATTATAAATAGTCCGTCGTACAGACTTCTTTTTATTGAATTATTAACATCCGTCTGAAACTTCGTAAATAGTTTTATCTCATCTTAAAATACAACTACTTTATTTACGAAAACTCTTGGAATTGGGGCGTTTTCAATCTGGAGGGGGCAAACTTTGTCTATTTAATTAATTATTTAAAACTCGTAAATACACATTAGCTTTCTACTTGGATCGTAAGGTAAATTGATCACATACTTGATAAAAAAGGTGGCGTTTGGCGTGATCTACACGCCCAAATTTTCGGAAAAGGAGGTTATATAGGTCAAATGACCCAATATTTTTGTAGGCTACCTTCTTTTACCGATTTTGTAATCAATTTATCTCACGATCCAAATAGAAAGCAAATAGGTGTTTACGAGTTTTTAGTACCTTATTAAATAGACAAAGTTTACCCTCCTCCAGATTGAAACGCCCCAATTCTGAGAGTTTTCGTAAATAAAATAGTTGTAGGTTACGATGAGATAAAAGTAAGAAATTTAGTACATGTACAAAAGTTGAAAGGACAACTATTAGAACATTATAGGAGAGGAACATTAAACCCGTTTTTGAGCTAGTCTATAGAAAAATATATTTTTCACTTATTGCGCGGGGAGCACCCAATTTGTGTCACAGGCATCAGTAGTCAAATCCCTACATAAATAAAAAAAATAGGTCCACTAGTTCCCGAGAAAATCTTGTATATGTAGGAAAGTAAAAAATCAATAATAATTTAAATTAGCAAACTGAACTTAATTTAATTTTACATTCGTTAAGCACCTGGCTATGTTACAGTTATTGTCTTTAATAAATTTGTCTTTTTCAATTGATATTTTATAAATAAATATTTCTATATCTTTGACCTTTATCTTTATTTCGAAGTGACGATATTAAAATTTGGCTAACGAAAATCGGTAGAATAAAATGTCTACATGGAAAATTGCCTTTGATTCCCTTTGATTCTGAGATTTTCAAAATATATAAATAAATCGAATTTAAATTTTTAATAAAATGCTGAAATGTATAAAACAATAATGATGTCCCATCATACTTCAATAATTTACAAAATACGCCTCAGCTACGGTATAACATTGAAAACACACTATGCAATTAAAATAACAAAAACCTGAAATTATGATGCATATTATGATGCCATTTCATTACCATTTATTCAGCTGCATTTCATCAATCTAATTAATTTACCGATGTAATTAAAAGCTGGCAAGTTTATGTTACTCACTCATAATTGCCAGAGGGTAAATAAGTTCACTATTTCCACACTATTCGTATTATTGGTTGATATAGAAATTAAAGATTTTTTTTTTACTTTCACATTAATTAATAAAGGTATGGAAACTTTATTTTATTTTGATGTAGAAAGAGAAAAAAAAATTGGGTATAATTTTTTTTTCAATTTTTTACGTATTAGACATTAAGAAACAATTATGGTTCCATGTCTATTTAATGTTATTGACATAATTCCTTCCACTATTAATACGATTTAGTTTGGAAGAATATGAAGGTTCCTAGATGATCCCTTTGTCAGTATTATCAAATTAGCTTCAGACGCACCAATCGTAGATAAGAAGTCGTCCTCACGCGGCTGAGGATCGGACATACCAGACTGACATACCTCCACCTCATAACAATAGAACTTATCAGCAGGTGTCAATAAAGTTACTACATATTAAATATTAATATAAAACAATATATATATTAACATGATATAGAAGAAAGTGAGTTTATCATCATGAGTTTTAAAGAATTTGGAATATCCCTGAATATATCGGCACCCCTGGGAAACCAGGAAGAAAAAGTGAATAAAGTTATGAACTTCCTAGATATTGAAATTCTTATGAAACATAAATGACAAGTCTATAACTAATGATCTTTTGCAGATTTTTTTTTATTATTACAATTTTTTTTAAAATTTTAAATGTTCAATTATTTCAATTCATTTATTGATTTTATTGCTATTTATTTTTCTTTTAAGTTTATTTATTTAGCTTATTATCTTTAAGTGTTTATTTATTGTTATCTTTATCTATTTATTTAATTCTATTAATTTTTTTAATCCTTATTTTATTTTTATTTTTTGTACAAACCATCTATACAATATAAAAGTAGTGTTAGTTAGTTGATCGGGCGCTGATGACTTGGATGTTTTGCGTCTACACTCAAACAAATAAATAAAACAATAAGTGAACTGAAATAAAGATTAATTTCAACCTAAGCCGTGAGTTACCAACTGGTTTATACTTTGGGATAGTTATCTATATAGTAATTTAATTATCCGTATCCATTCCTTAAGGCTTTCATGAATTTTATTTGCATTTTGAATTAAATAGTCAATTAATTAAAAAAATCAGCGCACAATATTCATCCCGTTTCCAAATCTAACAGATTGAATATATTTGAAAACAAAAGATTTGGTAATACAATAACAAAATATATGAAGAAAACTAATTTTTAAAAAATCCACCATTAAGAAAATAATAATAGGAAAACGCAAATTAAGTTTTATCGCCGAAATATTTACATAATAATCAGTTTCTCAGACAACAATCGTTCTTTTGCATGTTTCCGCTCCGGAAGTAGGTTCGGCCACGGAGGAAGGAAATTGAGCATTAGCTGCCCTGTGACGAATGAATCCTGATTTGCATGGCAGTGGCAGGAGGGCGTTGCCTCTGTAAGGCTAATGTATTCGTTACACGGCCTGTCAATAAGGCATTATATGTATCATATTATAGCTATTGTACTAGTAACAATGACAATGAACAATACGAGTCAGGTATTTGAATTACGCAAATAACGAGTATACACCAGTACTCACACATTAAATAGCTATTCTACCAACTGATATGATCGATTTATAAGCAGATTCGGTAAAATAAAAGGCTTAGCGAAGTGTCAATGCCGACACTACCAATAGCTTATTACACACTTCCCTCCACCGTTCAAGGAATTCAACACTATATAGTATACATATATACCAAAGTAATTCCACGAATATAGATAAAAAGATAAGAAGATGCTAAAAATATTTAAAATTGAATAAATAATTTAAAAAATACAACATAAATTACTTTATAAATGATAGTGGATGATCTCCAGGGAGTCCAAATATATAATAATTCTGGATCCAAAGAGGTATTTCATTCGAGATTGGATATTTTCGTTTCGTTCGGAACGATTCATTCAGTTACACTTACTGTATCTTCTTGGCAATACCTTCTTCTTATCTTTGATCACTTTATGCTTTAATCATACTTAATATATATGTAAGTTATAATATCAAGGAGAGGTTACAGACGTAGTATCTCCGATTTTGATGTAAATTTTTTCGTTGATTCTACATCGAAGTTTAAAATTTCTTTAATTATCACAATGCACTCTTGCTCAATCTCCACTGGGTTTAGCCCCAGAGACGCGGTTGAGAGAGAAAGATTTCATTCTTATTTATTGTATACATATTATTTTTCTGTATAATTTATTTTATTTACTGAAAAATGATAGATAGTAATATTTTTCAATAAATAAGCTAAAAAGAAAAAAGATCACAATATTTTTAGTGATTAAAAAAAATAAATAGGGTGTGTTAGTTTACTTCCTTAACACAGAAAAGGAGATCTCTCATCCAACTCCTCTTTAGTCGTCTCCTGATAGGCATGTCGTTGATAAGACAGTGTAAATTAAGATGAAATCCGGAGTAGTGAGTACGAATGTGCTGGTAGATAGTTGTCTTAAGTCGGTATGTAAAGTTTTGTTGTTTACGTACCAAGGAGCTCCTGTTATTTGTGTTAAAATTTTGTATTTAAATAAAACCTATTTGAAATATAATGTTAATTTTACTTGTTACCAAATAACAATACCCTTGTACTTTTCCTTTAACCTCGCAGACAGGCAGTTGATTGCGGTCACCTGGAGCACACATGGCGGACAGGTGTGGACAATGCACAGGTGTCTCAGGTAGCAACTGCCTTCTTGGAGAGTATCTTGTCTTCCGGTTCTTGCCTTTCAGGGTCTACGGACTACGTCATCTACTGGGGATTAGGGCTTATACGGTACGGTTGCCATTAATTGAATCAGTTACTTCCGTAACGAAAGATAAGACATTTTTAAAATATTTTGACTGCATTGAGTCTAAAATCCATTCCTTATGGCAACACATTAAACAAATGTCACATCGCTTTTTACTTTCACTTACGTATATATAAAATATATAGTAATGGTAAGTATTGCGATCGTGAAAATTTTCGAATCTCAGTTTTCAACGGAAATACATGTTTTGAGGTCCGCTGAGTTCAAATAACCAAGTGTCGTAAAAAAAAAAAAAAAAAAAAAATATTTTATTAAGTTTATGGAATTTCCTAAAAAAATCAAAAAAAAATCGCTAAAATCGGACAATTAGGAGGAAAGATATGGTCTCTAGTTTTTTTCCCTGAAGAGGCGAAAATTTGGATAAATTTAAAATATATTTTTCTAATTGTTGAGACTAAAAAAAACTTTTTTTCTATAGATATTTAATAGTGTGTCTTTCCTAAGAACATCTTTCATAAGAAATAAGTACCTAAATTTATACCTTTATTCTCAGTTCTATATTTCAACACTGCAGTCACCACCTCTGGAATCAACTTACTCATATTCTGCATAGATAACTTTTTCAACTAAAAATATCACTAAAATGACTTCACTCAAAAATGTTGAAATTGGACTTAAGTCATTCTGTGGTTTATAAAAGCAAAGAAAGTCGTGTGGTTTATAAAAGCAGATGGAGTGATTAGATTTTAATTGCCTGTCGCCGATATATTAAATAGACATTTTGTAATTATAAAGGTCTTAATGACTTGCTATCTGTAAGCTTTCAACTTTAGCTCGGTTTAAAATACACCTCAAAAAATTTTATAATAGCCCAGCATTGCCAAAAAATAATTTCTATTCGAAGTAGATCGGTATGTGAAAGTTGTGTATTGCGCGCACCAAATTTTTTTTTATTGAATTGAAAACTACTTTAAACTACTTTACTGTATTGCACATTTCTGTGGAAAGTTAATTACATTGAGCCGTCAGATTTGCGATGGGTAACGCTCGGGCAAACGTTATTTATAATCAATAACGTATAACATCGTCATTCTTTAATAATTAAGGTTGCCAAATCTAGAAGTAACACCATTTGAGTTGACACTAACTGATATAAGATGGTTCGTAAGCCACAGTGGGGTCCTCATTTCCATAACTACCTGGCTCGAGAGGTTTAGGCTAAGTGATTAGCGTTATTTAACAACAATAAGCTTTGGTTTATATTTATTAATATTAATAAAAAAAAATATTAAAACCCATCGAGTAGGTCAGAATATATTTATCACCATTTCTATTGGATACAGAAAGAAAAACAAATGTCGACTAATGACAAATGACGGAATCGATTATTTGAAACATTTTGGCATATGGATTAAATTATTTCAGATATGCATTTAAATATCTCTCAGAGATTAAAAATCGTATCTGCATACTGTAAGCGAGGGAAATGTTCAGCATTTCATCCTATTTGCAATGAGCTATTTTTCAAAATTGTATATTGAACTGACGCCGTAATAGGGAGAAAAAACGGTAGACCTGTAGTGTCAAGAATCAAATTATAACGAATGCCATTATTTTTCTTCTTATAATTCTCCTTTATTTTAACTTTATTTAAACAAATACAATATTGTCGAGAGTTATGAGTTTTCAGCAAAACATTGTCTCAAATCGGACTTATTTTCTGAAACATTTAAATTTAAACAAAGATATATTATAATGTATAATAACTGTTTATATCAGTATAGATACGCAGTTCATTATGATACGGAGAGATAGCGGCGAAATCTGCTATGATGTTACTCAGCTGTAACAAAGCAGTTACGTGATTTGGAACTTTGGAACTTTAATTAGTTATCATAAGCGTTTGTTTCCATTCCCTTATCTGATATCACGTAGGAGGTAAAATTAGCAATTACTAACGCTGATAATTAACAACTTTAATTATTTATTTTATGTTTGAAATTTGAGCCATTATTTACTGATATTTTTAATTATCTGTTTGCTACATAAATTTATGAATTATTTATTAATGTTCTTTTGTATAAATCCCATCAAATCACCTTTACTCTTCGTCGTAAACCTATGTCCTCTTGTCCTACAGTATCCTTTAACAATAATCCACTTATCCCTGTTGAACAAATCCGATACCTTGGACTCCACTTAGACAAACGCCCAACTTAGAATCCTCATACCAGACTGAAACGACAAGAAACCTCTCAACGTTTTCGATTACTTCAGCACTTACTAGAAAAACGCTCTAAGCTTCCAATTAATTACAAAAGACTCATATACATGACTACAATAAGACCTATTCGGACTTACGGAGTTGAGCTATAGGGGTCCACTAAACCATCGAATTCCTATCGTATCCGTTCCTTACAATCCAAAATCCTTCGTAAAATCCTCAATGCTCCCTACTTTGTTACAAATAAAACCACTCATAATGAACTTAATGTATCAGATCTGGCCCAAACCAGATACCTATCCTTCCATAATAAACTTCAGAACCATCCAAACTCTCTCGTTTCTAACCTTACTTCGTCTTCAATTCCTGATAACCCTCCGAGGCGTCTGAAAACAAGATGGCGTCGAGATCTCCTTTTGTAAATACATTTTCAGATTGCTACCAATGAGTAGTTTCTCAAAAAGTGGTTTCATGTTATTATATTCTTGTGTTCACATTTACTGAATGTATTTCTATTTGTAATACAGTTGTAAGTATCATAAATAAAATAAAATAAAAAAATACTGTTTCTCAAACTAATTGTAATAAATAAAATTTTTAACTAGAAAATTATAGAAGGTAATTAAAAAAAAGGGAGGGAATGGGGTAGTTCAGTGGTAGGGCACTGAGCTTCCAATGCTCTAGGACCCAGGTTCGAATCCCGGCTCATGGCCGAAAAACTATTTGTTCTATTACATAGGCCGTTGGCCATGGGGTCAGAGACCCTCCAGGTACACACTCAGCCTCTATAAAGTGGGTATTTTAAGTAAATAATTAATTAAAGGGAAAATCTACAGCACACTTAGGATTTAGTTTTGGAGAGGGCTTCAGCCCGAAAGATTTTTTTAAGAATATATAATGATAATCACTTAAGAAGATAAAGAGAGGAACTAACAACCTGTATGAAATAGAGTTTAAGTGATTCTTTAAGTTCAATGTAATTACACGAACAATAATACTTTTAGTGGTAATTATTAATTTTTTTTTGTCACAACACATGTTATATTTTACCATTTGGGGGGGACGAGGGAGGGCTTCAGCCCGATAGCTCCCCCTCCGTACATAGAATAGAATAGAATAGAAAAATAATTTTATTCTGGGACGAAGTCCCTTCAGAATAACAAAAAAGTACAGAAATTAAAATTTTACATCTGTCCAGATAAAAACAAACATAACAAATTAAGATAAAGATAGGTCATTAAAAAAAAGAAAAGAAAACAATATTGGTTATACATACTAAAATAAAAAAATCTATATAAAAAACTCTTGAAACCATACTAAGATACTTAAAACTATGTACAATGTTAAAATATAAATAAAACCTTTTGGAAAAAATAAAAAAAAACAGAAAAAATAAATGTATATTCTTCTTAACAGTAAAATCTGTTTCTGTTGAAAAAAAAGAGAGAAAAAAAAAGAAAGTCGAATCTATAATAAGTATTTAGGTTATGAGCTATATGTGAATATGGTCTTATAGATAATATGTAATTTTACATAAAAGGTTAGCTGGTGCCTGACTGGTTTTGGGACAGGAATTGGAATAGGAGGGTTTTGAATGTAGATAAGGATGAAGAATGTCGAATTTTGATAGGAAGGGAATTCCAGAAACTAACAGAACGTGCAATAAAGGAGTTTTGGAACGAGACAGATCTGTGAGAAGGAATGTAAAGGTCGGAAGGTCGAGATATTGTGGAGAGGGAGTGGACTGAGTATTTGAATTGGAGGAGGTTGTAGGCGTAGGAAGGAGGATGATTGTTGATGATATGACAGAGGAATGTACTTAGGAAATATTGTCTTCGAATGGAGGGAAGGGAGAAAAAACCTTTAATGAAATGTAACAGTCGTTGGATGGAGTCTCTTAAATGCTAGGAAACGACATAAAGAGACAGTCAAAGAAGAAAAATATTATTCTGCCTTGTTTTAGTTAGTGCCTCTAACAACACACAAGAGGCAGAATAACATCTCTGCATCATTTTAACCATCAGTAATTAATCTAGAGAAGGCAATTAGCCACTATGTGAATCCACTTCTAATTAATGCATAATTATTTTATAATGTTACGGTTCGGATCGTCTCCATTCCACCTGCCTAACATCTTGGGAAGAATTTCTACGTGGGAATTCAGCGAGCTGACTGAGTTCAGAATTCCTCTTATAGTAGGAGTACATTTAGTATGGTGATTTAGTTACATACGATAATACACAAAGTATATTGCAAGGGTTGACACTTTTTTTTAAAAGTTTCATTTAAACAGTTTCTGGGAAATTGTTTGCAAAAATGTTATAAAACTTCTAAGGAACTTTTTTGTAATTAAGTTGTAAGGTAAAATCATCAAAAAAGAAATGTTTTTAATTTTTTTTTTCCATTAAAAGCACTGGTATATTGTATAATTATAAAATGAAAAAATCTGATGTGTCCACTCACACGACTTTCCTACCTATTTCAGAAAAGTTTTTATATCTTTACATATGTTCATGAAGAAACAAAAAAAAAAAAAAAAAAAAAATTGATTTATATTTATTTTCCTGAAAATTGATCAAAGAAAAGATTTGAGTACGATTTATTTGATAAACTCAAGCAATCTAAACCGGCTTAAGGTAGATCAGTGTAAAAATTTCAATACTCTCTAATATTGATGATCAAAAACTTTTTGTCATAACTTAATTTAGTTAAACAATAATTTCTCTTAAAAGTAGAGAATATAGTGAAGCTTGTGTGATTTTCATGAGTGACAACAGCTTTTTTTTAGTTTCATATTTTTTTCTCTCATTCGCCCCTTTCTGACACCAGAATAAGAACCCGTAATTTTACATTGGAAATTGAATAACTGTAACTTCGTTAATATTTGTCCAAAATGAACGATTTTTGTATAGTTTTGATGGGAATTTCATTACTTTTTAAGAAAAGGTGTTTTTCGGACTTCGGAATAAACAAACAAAAACAAAATAGGTTCACTAGTTCCCGAGAAAATCTTGGCACAGGCAGACAGACCAATTGCTAAAAATGTATTTTTCGGACTTAAGGAGCTCTGAAACGTATAGATCCGTCGAAAACCGCATATCGGAAATTTGACCCGATCGCAATACTTTCCTTACCTAGTATAGGTAGCAAAGTGAAACATATATAATGTTCATAATATAAGATGTACAGAATACGTAGAACTATTCAGAGTACAGACGACCAGCAGAGAATCAAAGATTTAGTTTTTTAGGGTGCTTGTTTTTTTTTTCTTCTTTTCTTGAGAAACTATATAAAATGATGTTTAAGAGTTCCTAATAAAACTGGTAAAATAAATAAAAATATGTTTCACCGTTGATATAAAGTGGCACTTCCGGTTAGCCGATTTTAAGGAAAACGTTGCTAGGGCACCTAAGGCATATGCCTATCTTAAATATATAATATCAGTTTCGTACGACTTTTCATTTTCAAGTTACAGTTTTCACAGACACACAGACCATGTTTTAGGACTGGATTATTTGGACTCAAGGTACCTCAAAACGTGTACTTCCGTTGAAAACTCAGACTAGAAAATTTTCACGATCTCACTATATAATTACCCTTACTATATAATACATATATAGGTATGTGAAAGTAAAAAGCTAAAGGAACAATAATGTTTTTAGGGATAATTGTTTAATATATTTTTCTTGAAAAGTTCTTCTTACATTTTGTAAAAACAGAATACTGCGAATGTTTAAGTATTAACCTTAGATCACTGTATAGTAACAAATGTGGACATATAAAAAAAATAATTTCTAATTTGCCCTCTCCCATTTCCGTTGATCCGTCAGCACCATCTACTGAGTATTTCATTCAATTACAGGCTCTGCCTGAGTACCCAGAAATCTAATCACTACTTCAGTTGGTGATTGACAATCAACTAAAATAGTCACTGAATCTCAAATAGTGATCGCATCTGACAGTCTGAGGACCCGGCCTAAAAAAAATGATATTAACTTAAAAATTTGGAAGATTTTTTTTTAAATATTCATAACATCCAATGACGGAGATCTGGGCGAAAAAACAGAATTTTATAACAACTTTACGTAAAAACTATTTAAAAAATCATTATTTTAATTTTGGATGATACATCCCATATCACGGAAAAACTATAAATAATAGCTTTGTAACAGTTAATTGTAATCATTTTTGCAGAAAAGACCGGTGCTTTAAGATAACTGGATAGGAAATCCCATCATAAATTAAATCTCAAAACTTTTCCTAATAAACCTTATCTTAATTTTTATGGACTTTAAGTTTATTAAACGATGTAGTTTAACTTGTAACTGTAGTACAGTTGAAGGATGAAAAAAAATCACTAGTAATTTATGATTTTGTTATGAACCAAACTTATTTCTTATTACGAAAGTTGAGTTCGTCCGCTCTATAGTAATCTTCAAACGGTTTTAATAATGACAATCTTTACTTTCATTTAAACTAAATTTAGTCTAATTAACTATAGATTATTGTTAGATTTTTTAAGAACTTATTTGTAAAGAAATATTATCTGTCACAGTTAAAGACATTTATAATAGTGTTCAGAGAATACATTCACACTCAATTTTCAATAAATAAAAATGATTAATACAGAAAAATAATAATACTAAAACTAACAGTAGTTGCTACAACTCAGATCATGCTACTTGAAAAATAAAAATAAAAACTTTTGGTGCACAATAGACGTGGAATTTAGATGCTCAACAACTTTTATTCTATGAATTTTTTTTCTCTTAGAGAATTCATTTCCAATCTGCAGGAGCATTTATAGTAATTTCTCTGAGTTTATGATACATTTGGTAGAAATCAGCGTGATTATCGACCATACCACTTAACCAAATTACTAAGTTTAGGCACTCTTTCGAAACAAAATTTAACATTCTTTAATTTCTTAACGAATACTTTTTGCTTCGGTGTACAGTTTAGGAGTTAAAGGTGAAGAAACAAAAAAAAATTCCCTTGGTGGACAGGTTGGAATTTTTTTTTCCTGTTTAAACCCACATATAGTCCGTGGTGTCCACTTTTTATCGAATTATTAACATCCACCTGAAACTTCGTAAATAGTTTTATCTAATAGTAACATACATCTATTTTATTTACGAAAACTCTTGGAGTTGGGGCGTTTTCAATCTAGAGGAGGGCAAACTTTCTCTATTTAATTAGGTACTAAAAACTCGTAAATACTCATTTGTTTTCTTCCTGGATCGTAAGATTATTTGATAACAAAATAGAGAAAAAAGGTGGCCTTCAAAAATATTGAGAAGTTTGGCGTGACCTACATCCCCAAATTTTCAAAATATTGAGATTATGTACGATAACACCACACTATTTTTGTGACTAATTTTTTTGCGAGTTTTTAGTATCTAATTAAACAGACAAAGTTTGCTCCCCTCCAGATTGAAAACGCACCAATTCCATGAGTTTTCGTAAATAAAATAGTTGTAGGTTACGATGAGATGAAACTATTTACGAAATTTCGGGCGGATGTTAATAATTCGATAAAAAGCGGACACCACGGACTAATGTACAAGTTAAAAAATAAAATTATTTAAACATTTTTGGGAATGAATTTCCCGTTTCGATCCTCAAATTACTGCAGATATATTCATTAAATCAGCCACCATTTTTTTCAAATAACATTATTCGACTGGAAAACTCTCATTTTTTAATATAAATTTTTTAAATATTATAAAAAATGCTTTCGAAATTTTCTTCAGAGAATGTCAATTTTTTCGCACGGCCTCTCGGACTTGAGTAAAATACCAAGTACTACTAGGATTCGAGAAAAAATATTTTATTCGAGAGCTAGTCCGGGGATGATTCGAGAACTTTCAGAACTTTTGTTCTAGATCAAATTGAACGATTTAATTTTCATTTTTAAAAAGCTGTAAACCTATGACTTCCTGCCCTACAGTATCCTTTAATAACACCCCACTTATGCCTGTTGAACAAATACGATATCTTGGACTCCAACTGGACAAACGTCTCACTTGGAATCCTCATACAAGACTGAAACGACAAGAAACTGCTCGACGTTTCCGCTTTCTCAAACACTTACGAGACAAACGCTCTAAACTTCCAATTAATTACAAAAGACTCAAATACTTGACTATAATAAGGCCTATTTGGACTTACGTAGTCGAGCTATGGGACTCCACTAAACCATCAAATTCCTATTGTATCCAATCCTTATAATCCAAAAAAATCCTTCGTAAAATTAACAATGCTTCTTACTTTGTCACAAATAAAATAATCCATAATGACCTTAATGTTTCAGATCTGGTTCAATCCAGATACCTATCCTTCCATAATAAACTTCATAACCATCCGAATCCTCTTGTTTTTAACCTTGCTTCCTCATCAATTCCTGATAATCCTCTGAAAAGAAGATGGCCTCGGGATCTTCTAATATAGAACTTTAATTTGAGTTCTACCAATGGGTAGTTTCTCTTCATGTTGTACATGTTATGTTACCAATGTCACATTTACTTATTGTATTTTGTATGTAATACAGTTGTAAATTTCATTAAAATTAAAAAATATAAATGTTATAAATATTATAAAAAGTGCTTTCGAAATTGTCCTTAGAGAATCTCAATTTTTTTGCACGACCTCTCGGACTTTGAGTTAAATACTAGATACTACTAGGATCCGAGGAAAAATATTTTATTCCTGAGGTAGTCCGGGGATATAACTTTCATAATTTTGTTTTTCTAGATCAAATTGACCGATTTAATTTTAATTTTACAAAAAAGTTATGATTATAACCAGCCGAGTAGACATGGCACGGCCGACTAGATCACTAAATCGCTCCGCGCGACCACCGCGACAACTCTGATTGATTGATCGTGATCTGTGACAATCATTGAAAGGCTCAGTATTGTGCAGGCTGTATTGTCGCTGTCCAGCTCTCCTGCTAAATCACAACCGCCATCTGTCGATGCTGCCAATATTTTTCAGGTAGTCTTTGTTGCGAGTTCTGGTGTCATGTCTCCTATATTCAAATTTTCCTACAAATATTTCTCAAAATATATAATTCTAAAACAGACAATGGACAACTACTCTATAACTCTAATATTCTTCGAGAAGTAACTTTAAGCAAGTGATCTAATATTGCGAAACAAGATTTTGGTTTTATTCGAAGAAAACGTTTATTCATACACCGTTACAATATCTATCATCAGTAATCAATTCGCTCCAATAGAAGTACTCTAAAGTGAGTACCAATTTTGTAAAGTCAGTAAATGATGTTGTAAATTCAGCGAGGCTAATCTAGGATCGTGTTTTATTTTTTTAAATTGTTGTATCGTCAGCGTATGTAGCAGTAAATGTTTCAGAGGTGGTAGGCATGTCATGAGTATAGACAATAGAAGGTACTCACGTCGACACTGGTCGAATTGAGAAAATTTATAAGTCCTGTCGGACAGACAAAAATCTGTCTAAAAGGAATGAGATAATATGTATTAGGCAGTATAGTTTTGAGTTTAAAGAGAAGTCCCTGGTGCCAGACTTTATCGAATGCCTGGGTAACATCCAGAAACACACCGGAAATATAAATTATAAATAATAGCTCAATACAAATAGTCCGTGGTGCAGACCCCTTTTTATCGAATTATTAAAATCCGCTTGAAACTTCGTAAATAGTTTCATCTCATCGTAACCTACAACTATTTTATTTACGAACTCTTAGAATTGGAGAGTTTTCAATCTGGAAAGGGGCAAACTTTGTCTATTTAATTAAGCACTAAAAACTCGTAAATACACATTGTCTTCCTACATGGATCGTAAGATAATTTGACCAACAAATCGAGAAAAAAAAGTGGTCTACAAAAATATTTGGCAGATCGGCATATTACAACTTCGTTATTTTCCTATTTTGAGGGTGTAGGTCACACCAAACGGCTCTATATTTTCGAAGGCCATCTTTTTTCTCGATTTTGTGATCAATTTATCTTACGATCCAAATTGAAAGCAAACGTGTTTACGAGCTTTTAGTAACTAATTAAATAGAAAAAGTTCGCTCCCCTCCAGAGTGAAAACGCCCCAATTCCAAGAGTTTTCGTAAATAAAATAGTTGTAGGTTTCGATGAGATGGAACTATGTACAAAGTTTCAGGCGGATGTTAATAATTCGATAAAAAGGCGTCTTTACCATGGACTATATAGTCTGCCAGCTCAAAGTAGAGACGTTTGAAAATGGCGCCATTGAAACGAGAACCAAAATACCTAAAAAGTGCATTATTTGAAGATAAGTTTATTTGACAAAATATGTAAATGCTCACGCCGTTCTTTTAATCAAGTAAAAAATTCTTTAGAAGCGTTTTGTATTTTTTTGTGGAGAGTGAATTAGATTGAACCGTCAGATTTCTAATGCGTAACGCTCGAATCGACTAGAGGATTAAATGGATTAAAATATCTCAGGAACTAAAAATTGGGGCTGCATACCGTAAGTAAGGGAAATGTTTAGCATTTAATCCTCTCCGTAAGGAGTTATTAGTCAAAATTGTATCTTGAAGAGACGCAACGACAGAGGGACAAGAAGAGAAAAATATAGTGTTAGAAACGAAATCATAATGAATTTCATATTGAATATTGTCATATTAAATATGACGAATCATATTAAAATAATAGTAATATACGATCATCACATATTTCAATTATCATAAACCTATTGTTTTATTTTTAGAGTATGATGCTGACTTAGTATCAGTCGGAGCAAAGTTTACTAGAGTAATTTAAACACATTTATAATTTAATATATTTTAAATGTTATTAATTTTTAATATAGAACAAAATTAGTACATAATCATAATTATATATATATATATATATATATATATATATATATATATATTGTAAATATTATTATTTTTTGAACACAGAACAGGTATATATATATATACATATATCATACTATCAATTCTGAATTATTGATATTTTCACTCGTATCGTGTGGTCTTAAGCACACATCATATTTTTTTTATTTTATAAAAAAATATATATATATCAACTGATCTTCTAGTGGTTCTTTAAGACGTGTTAAAATAAAAAAATAAAAAAAGGAATTACAGGAATTACAGGAATAATAATACTTTTAGGAAGAGCTTGAAACGAAAAAAAAACTTTTAATGTTTAATGAATACTGGATGGTTGACTGTTGTATATTATTGAAGAAGGAGATATTATAGTAATATAGTAACTGTTTAAGTTATCAGAAAAGATTAAAGTTATTTTAGATAAGTGTAAGATCAGGTGTTCATCTTGATGCGTAAGTATTTTACAAGAAATTTAAAAGGAAAAACAGAGATATGAATGATATTTTTTAAAAAATTTCTCGATCGCAATTCTTACCCTTACTATATATTACATATATACGTAAGTGGAAGTAATAATAAACCAAAAATATTTAAAAATCATCATATCTCTACTAACAGTGCTTTGAGTTCTATGAAACTTTTTTCATTATTTTAGGAAATTTAAATACCTTTGAATCATCTTATCTCAATATCCACAAAAAGTCTATACTTTTTGAGTTATTCGGAATTTAATTTTACCATCCCTCGTAACTTTATTTCTAGCTTCTTTTCGTTTAAGTATGTTATATAGATAAATTTAAAGGGTGTCGAGAAAATGACTAGCGAAGTTTCATTGAAATCGGTACATTCGTTTAGGCGCTACAGTCTATAGCAAGCCAGGTTTTTCTGTATTTTTTTTTTCTCCTTTATTAACTTATCAAATTCTTTCAAAAGTTATATTTAGCATTTTTTTTTCGTAACTCTGAATAATTTGAAATGATTAAGTTTTTAAATTA
Source organism: Nezara viridula (assembly GCA_928085145.1). Classification (NCBI taxonomy): domain Eukaryota; kingdom Metazoa; phylum Arthropoda; class Insecta; order Hemiptera; family Pentatomidae; genus Nezara; species Nezara viridula. The sequence continues at coordinate 2,560,676 of OV725083.1, read as the reverse complement.
AAGCATATTAAAGGTACTTTAGAGGAAGACGTATATGAACATTGGGCATTTAAGCCCTGTAAAGTGACATCAAAGGGGATAAGACCTAATTGATATTAAAAAACACTTAATTATACAATGATACAATGAGTTTAATCAAAATCAAGATATAAAGTGGCACTTCTGGTTAGCCGATTTTAAGGAAAACGTTGCAGCGACATCTAAGGCATATACCTATCTTAAATACGTAATGTCAGTTTCGTAGGACTTACACTCGATCTAGAGTGTTCACAGACACACAGACCATTTTTCAGGACTTGGTTATTTGGACTCAGCGTACCTCAAAACGTGTATTCTCGTTGAAAACTCAGATTCAAAAATGTTCTCGATCTCAATACTTACCCTTACTATATATTACATATATACGTAGGTGTAATTAAAAATAAAAATAATTATCTGTAGAAATAAAAATAAGGGTTGTAGTTTTGATAACAGAAACCTACATTGCTTTAAAAATATAAACTAAAAAATAAATAAACAAGGAGATATCTTTAAAATGGACTAAAAGATACGCATTATAATTAAACTTCCTCGAATGTTTAATAAACAGGAAATAGATTGCAAAAAAAATACATCTTGAAGACACTTCTATATTCTATGGGGCTACAGAGGAATGCTAACCACACTCAGTCCCAAAAACATTAGTCAGCAGTAATATGATTTGCTGATTGTTTGAAGATCGTCTTGTCTACAAGAATATTTTTTGCAAAGTCGTTTCGCAGTAATTTTGAATCGCATTTTATCATGAATCAAATGCAATAACTCAATCTATAGCAACTAAAATAGCGACAAGATTTTTGAAACACCGAATTTCTTAGTGCAGTTTATTAGTTCAATCTTACCTAAAGAAGTTTAAAATGCGAATTATCATCTTCTAAATAAGTAAGAATGGAATAAATATATATTCAATAATACAAAATAGCACAAATTGGATAAGTGAATCAAATCGTTTGTTAGTATTTAATTAGAAGAACGAAATACAAACGTTAGAGTCTTCAATGAAAAATAACTTTTTTGTTTTATTGTAGAGAATTAATGACTCATATTAATTAATATAATGATCAGCTGTTTAAATAAAATCTTGCCCAGCTGTTATGTTACTCTCATTCATATGATAAGATATTTTGGAGAAATGCACTGTATTTAGTTTATGTCTCTTCTTTGGAATATTAACGTAAGATCTGTTGTACAGGATCTGCATAGTTGATCAAGATTAGCTCTATTCCGATGATCTTTAAATTTGTAAATGTTCAATTAAATTTAGAAAATCGAGAACTTGTGAAATTACTCGAGAAATTACTACTACTAATAATAATAAAAATAAAAGGCTTAGCGAACAATAAGGTTCGATGCCGACACCACCAATCGCTTATTACACACCTCCCTCCACCGTTCGCCGTCCAAACCCAGTCCCTTCAGATCTGCTTTAACGCAATCTTCCCACCTTCGCTTCGGTCTGCCCCTCGGACGCTTACCATTCGGCACAGCAAATATTAACTTTTCAGGAATTCTCTCGTTACTAAGTACAACTATTTTGCAAGCCATTTGATTCTACGCGATGTAATCACCTCAACTATATTAACTGGATACAATTCACGCAACTCGGAGTTGTGCAACCTTCTGAACTGTCCGGTTAACTCATCCTTCTACAGTCCGAATATTCTAAGCAATACTTTATTTTCAAAAAATATAGAACGTTGCTCATCTCCTAATGTAAGCTGCCACGTTTCGCACCTATAAAGAACTGTAGGTAAGATAATGGTTTTATACATTCTAGTCTTAAAATTCTGAGACGAGATGCTCGACCTAAGTAGTTTTGACAAAGAAAAATAACAAACATTTCCCACTTTCAGCATAATCTTAATTTCTTCTTCAATTTCGTTTTTTTCTAGTTATCGTAGAACCTAGATACCTAAATTTATCTACCTGTTCAAACATGTTACCTTCTATATCGATATCACCAGCAATATCGCAATTTTTACAGCTTATTTTGTCTTATCCGTGTTTATTTCGAGTCCTAGTTTTTTACCTGCTTTCATTAACGTTGATGTATTTAGTTTTATAGTTTCTGTGTCTTCGCTTAACAGTACTAATTACTAACAAATTAAAAACTATTACTCGATGTATAAATAATTATGTTATGAACTATTTGCAGTAATTATGTCTATTATTTTACCGAGAACATTATTCTAGACTCCCTTAGCAACATCCAGCACGCATATATAATGATTCAGAGTTAGTTAAGGATATTTCTCATCATTTTTTTATTCACTTAATTTTAATATTTAATCTAGTCATATAATTTTGTCGGTCATAAAATAATGTTAATATACGTGTGCGTTCCAATTTTGTAATTTTTTTTTTTTAGTTTTAGAGTTTGTATTATATGGGTCTCACCGCAATATATATATATGCGCAATGAAGTGCTACGTCCAAAAAATATAAATATGTATACATTGGCTTATATAATACACACAAACACATACACATATATATATGTATATATATATTCTCTTATATAATGATTCATAGCTGTGTAATAACGAAAGTATTTCTGCATAGTATCGCACTTTAAACGTAAAGTTACAACTTCAAGTTACAAGCTCTAGCTTTTGAATGGTTGAAGATAAGATATTAACATAACACATATTTTAAAAGAAATTTAATGTTAAACAACTTTCTTCATTATAACTTTTTGTAAAATGAAAAGATAAGGAGCTATTGAGTCAAATAGTGGTAAACATTAAAACAATTTTTTTTTTAAGTTAGTGAATTACGAGGACGGATATCACGGAAACTATAGAAGATAGCGAAGAAATAAATATAACCAGTTTTGTTGCAAATTTTATCAGCTTTAATTTCGCGTGTAAGATTATCGATAGAACGCGTAGTGTCATTGATATAAGTAAAAAAAACAGAAAAAACTTTTTGAATCATAAATTCAATTGTTCGACTTGAAATCCACTGACTATTATTTCATGTCTTAAGACTGTAAATACTACAAATTGAAAGGTTTGTTAGCTCTCTATATCTATAATAATAATAATAATAATAAGGCTTAGCGAACCCGAAGGTTCGATGCCGACACCACCAATCGCTTGTTACACACCTCCCTCCACCGTTCGCCGTCCAAACCCAGTCCCTTCAGATCGGCTTTAATGCAATCCTCCCATCTTCGCTTCGGTCTACCTCTCGGACGCTTACCATTCGGCACAGCAAATATTAACCTTTTAGGAATTCTCTCGTTACTAAGCCCAACAACTTTACAAGCCCATTTGATTCGCCGCGATGAAATTACCTCAATTATATTACCCGGATACATCTCACGCAATTCGGCGTTGTGTAACCGTCTGAACTCTCCGGTCTCTATATCTATAAGCCCTCTCTATATATACGTTTCTACATATATAGGGTCTCTATTTCGTCTTCACCTGAACGCAATTTTTGTATTCCAGCGGCTATATGCTGACAAACGAGCAGTTTTCTCATTAGGCCTGTGGATATGGTTTATTTATAACAAAAAATCTTACTATTAAAGTGGCATAGTATTGATGTTATATATGATGAGAGATTTGAAAAGGGAAGAAAAGGAAAAAAAAAAAAAAAAAAAATATATATATATATATATATATATATATATATATATATATATAAATGAAAAAATTTATAATGAAGTGCTATGTCAAAAATGATTGAAAAGTATGCTGTGTTTCAAGCAACCCTATATAATATAGGGCAGCACTACTTTAAATTAAATACTTTAAAGCATTCTTCTCTCTTAAATGAAATAAAACTACTCAAGTAATTATAGGAAAGATGTAAGGTAAACTGCTATGGCGAATACAGCAATTACCTGCAAGAATTACAGACTCTGAAAACAACTGCTATAATACATCACTAATTACTTTGACCTGAACCTTACTTAAACAGTGAGCAGAAAGCAATACATTCTTCAAGCACCTCGTTACAAGAACTGCTGCTTAGGTTTTTTCTATTTACTGTGATAATTAAAAACTATTTATTAAATAATTAATGATGGTTAGTTAGTTTACTGAAAAAGTTAAGGAGTTCTCTAATAGCACAGTAGATTTTAATAAAAATCTTGGCTAAAGTAGAGAATATTAAAACGAGATTAAAGATCCAATATGATTGTATAACATCCGTTCCAGACAATTTAATTTTTTATTGAATATCTTTAATGTTTCACAACTTTAATTAAAACAAACAGCATTACACAGATAATAATACTTGATACGGTTTCTTATCAACAATACATCTAATTATTTTTTTATTTTTTACTTACCCACATATAAAATGCATAGAAGAAAAAGTATTGCGATCGTGAAAAATTTCGAATCTGGGTTTTCAAAGTATTTGCATCTCCGCAGTTCCAGACACATTGACTCTAAATAACCAAGTTCCTAAAAAAAGTCTTTTGTCTGTATATGAACATAGTCATAAATGAAAAGTCTTACGAGAAGCTAAAATTACTTATTTAAAGTAGGTAGGTATATGTATGCATGAGTTATTACAGTAACTTTTTGTCCAAATGGCAATGAATATTACAGAATTTACATCATACTAATTTAAAATTAAATGGTCTTTAAATTCGTGTAGGAATTAACCTCATAGTCTGTAGAAGCTTACATGCCAAACTTGCAAACATCTTTAAAGTACCTTAAATTTTATAATTAATTAGAAATAATTAAAGGTCTCTTAGCAGTATTAAAAAATGGAAGAAATGCCTTCACAGCTTGAGCTAATAATTAAAAAAAAAAATGAATATAACATACTCATATACGGACATAGATTGGTATTTATATATTAAAAAAACTAAGGTGTGTGCTTTAGACCACACGATTGAAGTGAAACCATTAAGAAGGCGAGATTTAATATGAAATATAAATTATAAATAATAATACATTACGAATAGGATGAAATGCTGTACATTTTTCTCGCTTATAGTATGGAGGTCCGATTTTTATCGTCTGAGATATTTTAATCCATATCTTCAATAAAACTCTTGATCACTTGGTTTTCGACACTATTTTTTTTCCTTTTCGCCTCTCTAAACGGCGACGCGTTAAGATACAATTTTGAATATAGCTCATATAAAGAGGATGAAATGATGAACATTTTCCTCGAACAATATGTAGGTCAGATTTTTAGTTTTAGAGATATTTAAAATCCGTATTGCAAACAGTTCAATTAGTCGGCTGGCAGCCATTACACATCGAAAATCTGACGGCTCAATCTAATCCTCTCTTAACAAAAAAAAACACTCCTAAAAATCTACTCAAAATTGTATTGTCTTTAATTTTAGAGTTTACTATATGTTAATGAGTTGAAAACTATCTAATAATCATACATTTACCTTATATATTTAAAAAATGTTTTCAGCGTAAAAACCAAAAATATATTGTCACAGAATTGTCATAACTTAAATCAATCGTTTTTAATTCTTATAATTAAAGTAACATTATTCAGGATTATTAACTTTTTTAGGAATTAATTTCTATAGAAAGTGGGATAGTAAGTTAAAGTTATGTTATGTAAACACATGATTTTTATTTATATAATTTTTTTTTTTTTTTTTTTGTCTATAAAATATGTATTTGCGCCTGTCAACAATAAGTTGACAATCAGCAAATGTGATGGCGATAATGATATAATGACATGACAGACATGGGGAAGGAAAGTACTCAGCAGTACCTCTTCCCTAACTTGTTCCAATTACTTAGGTTGTCTAAGGAAGGAGATCCCTCATCCAATGCCTTTTTAGTCTCCTCCTCATGTTCTGAGGTATGTCAGCTGTGGCCATGTCTCTTATAAGTCTGTTATTATGTCCATTTAAATTTGTGTACTCTACAACATCAATTGCTTAAACTACAAGATTGGTTCACACTATGGAAAATTCGACTTAATCATGACAAATCCAAACATATAACATTTACTCTTCAAAAAAACACCAGTCCTCCAGTTTATATTGACAACAATCAAATTCCTCAAACGGACACTGTTCTTTACCTTGGACTCACCTTCGACAGAAGGATGACATGGGGCCCACATGCTAAAATGAAACGCATGACACTTAACAAACGACTCAAACTACTTTACTCTCTTTTTGCCAAATCTTCGAAACTAAAACTAAAACAGAAACTGAATACATATACATACTTACTTAAGCCCATATGGACATACTCATCACAAATATACGGCATCGCTAAAAAGACCCACCTACAAAAACTTCAAACGTTCCAATCAAAATTATTGAGACTCACAACAAAAGCACCTTGGTACGTGACTAACAAAACTCTACATACTGACCTCCACTTTCCAACAGTTGACCAACATATAACGACCCTATATCAACGATTTATATAATGTGAATTTCTGTATAAACAGAATCAACTCGTTGTATTTAATTATTTTTATATTTTTCTTTTTTGAATTTACTCTAATCCTTCCGTGTTATATGTTTCAAGTTCTGATTTTGATGAATTAATATTTACTTAAATGAATATTTTTTTGTAATTTTAATTGAGAATTCTAGTACTGGACCACTTTTGATTGCTACACAGAAAATAAAATCTCACAAAGTATACTGTTTGAACATACACAAATGAAAATATATTCGTTTTGGTTCTTCATTTTCAAACTTTTCCAAATGGAATTAGCTCAGGAGATTTGTCGATTTGATCTCTTAAACATACAAGGATGAAATATTTTCTCCTTCAAGTGTAATGTTGAACCATTGATTCCTACCACCGAATAAATTTTATAATTATTGCATTATAATTATTGTAAACTAAGCCAAAACATTCATAAATATAATATATATATATATATATATATATAATATTATATATAAATATATATATATATATATATATACAAGATATATAAGATCCTACCACCGGATAAATATTTAACATTATAATTATTGTAAACTAAGCCAAAACATTCATAAATATAATATAAATATATATATATATATATATATATATATATATATATATATATATATATACAAGATATATAAGATCCTACCACCGAATAAATTTTTAAACATAATAATTATTGTAAATTAATCCAAGACATTCATAAATATATAATATATATATATATATATATATATATATATATATATATATATATATATATATATATATAATTACAATAATTATTATGTTAAATATTTATCCGGTGGTAGGATCTTATATATCTTGTATATCTTATATATATATATATATATATATATATATATATAAGATAAAATATAAATCACAAAATATTGATATTGAACCGTTGATTCCGATTCTGCAAAGCCATTTCCCCCTGAGACAGACAGTTCGAACGGACTGACAAAACAAAAAATCCTCAAGCTAACGTTCTGGTTAGTTCCGATTCGTTCGCTATAGTCTCCAATCCTCCTCTTCCCAACCCTCATCATCATGGACTAACTAAATCAATCTTAGCTGTTTCTTCATTTCGGTTCATCCTAATTTGCCTTAGTTTAATTAATTCTGTTTATTTAAATATTTATTTATTTGGCAGAAAATACATGCTTTTTTTCTCTTTTCTTTTACTTACAAAATTTTCTTATTCACAATTCCATTTACCTTAACATGGTGCTACCTTCACCATAAAAAAACAAAAAAACTAAACAATAAAAATAAAAGCAAAACAAAATAAAAATATAAAGATAAATCCTGGGTTAGTGTCCCCAGGTCTCACAAGCATTAAGATTTTCCTCAAAAGCTATGCAGATATTTATACAATAACTTGCTGCGTCATAAATATTTTAAATATATATATAAAGGCTCAATATATGCAAAATTCAATAAAAATAAAATTAACAATCAATTAGTTAAATTTACTTGATTAACAAAACAAATAAAATAAAATAAATGCCCACTCATACATACACTTATATGCATACCTACTTACACCCGCATACACAATATTCATAAAATAATAAATAATTAATAGCATACACATGTTTTTTTCCGGTAATATATCTTATTTAAGCACACGTGGGATTCAATATTGAACGTTTTATATTAAATCGGATTAAAATCTAAATTATTATAACATAAAAGTTTCTAAAAAAAAAAAAAAATGTTACTGCACCTTTCATTATGGATCTCCATCAGCGATATTTGAATTTTACCAGGATTATCACCTATTTAAAAAAAAAAACATACGAGACGATCTTAAGACCGGGAGGACAAAGAGTAAAAAGAAACATTTTGTTACACAACCAAGTACAATAAAAAATTTAGGCATAAAACGTCATTGATAATATTATTTGCCCAGTACGAAAAATTCGCAAAACAATATTGCCCAATTAATAAATGAAAATATAATAAAGAAATTAAATATATCAACATATATAATAAAATGAAGAGATCATTTCCTATACTTTTATTAATTGCAATCGACCATGGAAAAGAAAATTATTATAAAACTTCATTCATGTTTTTAATCAAAATGTTTGCGAATTACAATAGCCTGCATCTCAGCTAATTATGATACAAATTTGTTGTTTTTTTTGTTGTTTTTTTTTTGTCTTGGGAAAATGTTTATAGTGCTATGTATATTATTTAATATGGTTTTATTGTTGATAACTTGTAATAGTATTGTTATGAGGGGGAAGATGAAAAAAAGAGAAAGAAAGGAAAGATATGTCATATATATGTATAAAAAATAGAAAAATGAAATATAAAATTAATGTCCTTGTGGATTGATAGGTATGCTGTGTACGAAACAACCCTATGTAGTAGGGCAGCATTACTTTTAATAAAGTATTTCTCTCTGGAATTTAACATAAATACAATAGAAAATGTATTCTTCTTATTTTTATTTTTCTATTAGGAAGCCAACAATTATAAATTTTTTCATAGTTAAGGCAATAATACTTCCAATTTCCTTCAAATCCTTTTAATTACATTTATTATCGCTAACATTAAGAAAGATAGCCAGATATTGGTTAGTGTAACAATGAATAAGGAAAGATATAACCAAAAAAATATAAAATAAATGTGACAAATATTTGAACTTTTGACAAATGGTGCCACATCAAAAAAAGAAAGTTTCAGTGAAGATAAGGATTGCTCTGATGATGGGAAATTTGTCCCAAAACGTTAGAGATAACAAATGTAATTAAAAGGATTTATAGGAAATTGGAAATATTATTGCCTTAAATATGAAAAAAATTAGAAAATGTACTTTTTGAGTTGTTGGCAAATAAAGTTCCTTTTGCTTCATAAAATTTTCCCTCAAATTTCGAGGGGACTTGACTATTTTTCCTGCATGAAGATAATACCTTGAAATAATGCCTTCAAAATGAGGACTCAATAATTGAATTTAATGAAAAGACGAAGATATGGCGTAGCGACAAAAGGACCACTTTGAGAAATAATAAATAAAGATAATCTGTCAAAATCATTTATGAAAAAGGTACTCTTAACTACTTAGCCAACAGATACTACCTATTATCAGGTATAATTTTTGTTAGAAATAGACGAGAAAAAAAAACAACTAAAATTCTATAAACAATTTTTAAAGTTTATCAAATTGACTTATAAGTTTTCAAAGATTACTACTGAGAAAGCCAATATTCTTGGGGTGAGGAATGGAACCAAACCATTCTTACTGCCATTCAACAAATTTCTTTATCCCACTAAATAAAAATTGAAAAAAAAACTCATTTTTCGTACGCCAGATCTTGATATATTCATCATTCAGCAATCGAATCATTATTTTGAATATTATCTTCTCCTTCAGATGTGATAAATAAGCACGTTTGCTAGAAATGTCAGGAACAAAAGTTATGAAGTATTCCGAATACATATCATAATTTGTAATGTTTCACGATTTCCTACAAGAAATTTATTTTATTATCATCATTCATTGCCATTAGGCATTAATAATAAACAAAATAATTTCCTACAAAACCAGATAAATAATCTTCGAAACTGGACCATTATTAGCAAAGATATTGCAAATTGTAATTTGTACACATGTTTTGGTTGAAATATTTAAACCGGCCAAGCAAAAGAAAATCAATTCTTCCAACCTAGAATGTATTGAATTTACTTACATCTATATTATATCGTCATTGTTCACTGACTAATAAATACTATGCGAATCATTCATGAGATTGAAATCGTGAATACACACTTACTATATAAATATACTATATATCCCCACATATATTATTACAGTAAGGCCAGAAATCGGTTTTGTACCAAATATAAGCTCCTGTCATGCTCAAATACCACCAAATGGGGTACCGCTGGATTCAGAATTCCACGGGGGGTTAGCGAATCGTATTCTCCGCTTTTTTTTTCTTTCTAAAATAAATTAAGTCGATAAAAACATTTTGCTAGGCTTCAATACTGGAACAGTGGTAGGTCTGTAGATCTATACGGGACAAATTGGATCTTAAAGATTTTGATGCGTACAGCAAGACCCGAATAGTTCCTCCGGAACTATCGGATCCTGCGTTTTTTAGCCCCAAAACGCCTACTATTTTCGAGATAACGCAAGGCATAGGGTTCGCATCCACGCTAATTGTAGTACTGTCATTGAATAAATGTCTCATTTCGTCAACTTGAGATTTCTATGATCGAGGGGGGAGGAAATTTTATTATTTATTGATAGTGTTTTTGATCGGCAAGCCATATCATCGTTAATTCTTCACCAAATCTCAAGATTTGAAGCCACCAATTTCGAAGGCTTCCTTCTCCTTCAGGCGGACAAAATAGTCCAATCACTCCGAAAATTCAGGCAAACAAGTTATAAAAGAAAACAAACTTTATTTGCGAATAACTAAAAAACTACACACTTTTCCCTAGAAAGATTACGGAATTCCTTACAAAAGGAAAAAAAAATCATCGAAATCGTACAATTTTAGAAAAGAAACAGCTTATTGAAATTTGTAAACATATTGGTTCCAAACAAAAATGAAGATTTAAATTAATTTTTGTTTCCTTTGTCAATTATATTTTTCGATAAAGTAACAATTGATTTCTTTATCTTTTGATACATTGCATAATTTTATTTTCTTATTAATTCGGCATTTGATAACAATATGCTGTACGAATGTTTCGCACGGGCCTACTAGTAAATAAATAATACCTAGTATTTATTATATCTGCAATATGTGGTAGTCTGTGAAATGTAGTATTTTATATGATCCTTATTTTGATAAACCTCTTCGTATTAATTAATGCTGTTTATTCATCAAAGCCTATTTAATGTTGAAAATAATATAAAGCGGAAAACAGGAGTCCTGGAAAACGAAATCCTTAACAAATCCGATTTACACGATTACAGTTCAAGCGGTACTTTTGGGAGAAGAATTAATCACGGTGAGTCTATATGTAATTTTCAAAACTGGATATTAATTGCTTGTTTGTGTTATTAAATAAACTGAATTAAAAGATCTAAAATGATTGTTGGAAGAACTTTTCAGGCCGATATATTATTTATATAAATTATTTCAAAGTAAAATCGATCGAAGAAAAACTTTTAAAAGTTTATAGGACTTTTTTTTTTTTTTTTACTAGACTACTTTTATGTTTGAAAAATTTCAAAATGATGGCTGGTGAAGGTGCGATAAAAAAAAGTGCTCACAGTACATGATAGTGCCATAAGAGTTTTAACAAGTATCCCTAACCATCCCCTCCTATGAGAAGACTACCTTTAATTGAGGAAGACCTGGCGGATCAACCTTTGAGTAATGATCTGTGAAGATACCAGCATATGGAAGATCACAACGGAGAACACTTCAGAGAGGAGCCGACGAAAGGAGACGACGCCAAAGGAAGCTGTTCTTCTATGTTCGAAACTGGAAATCAGTAGTTATTGTCTACTGTTTTACATTTCCTTATACGACATGGAGGCTTTCAACCAAAGCTACCGGACTCTGAGGGTCAAATCTTCGAGGGAGACAGGGACAGAGAAAGATCTCCTTAAGGCGACGAGACATGTGTATGGATGGAAGGAAATAGTTGTTCCAGTCCACTCATCTTAGTCAAGAATTATAGAATTTTATAAATTATATAGTAAATACCATTTTTAAATGTTTTTCAAGTTGGCCCGTGCGAATAATTCGAAAAGAAGATTGGTCAGTGAACAAATGAAAAAATAATAAGGAAAATATTAGTAATTCAACGTATAAAATGAAGGAATCATTACCTTTTTTTTTTTTGGAAATTTATGTTTCAAAATGTTTACGAACTACAATAGTCATTTCGTGTAGTTTATATTGACCTTAATGCGTGCTAATTTTCGTGAAGAAAGATGACATGACATGTTGAGGTTATCACATTTTTTGTGATTTTCTAAAAATAATTCAAGGATATAGCCTAGCCCCCAATTTTTGGATTAAAAATGCAAAACATTTGTATTACTTTCACTTACGTATATATGTAATATATTGCAAGGGTACGTATTCCGATTGAGAAAATTTTTGAATCTGAGTTTTCAACGGAAATACACGTTTTGGGGTACCTTGAGTCCAAATAACCAAGTCCCGAAAAATGGTCTGTGTGTTTGTATGTTAGCAGTCTAGCTCAAAAACGAAAAGTTCTACGATACTGATATTACGTATTTAAGATAGGTATATGCCTTAGATGTGACAGCAAGCTTTTCCTTAAAATCAGCTAACCGGATGTGCCACTTTATATCAAGGCTGAAACACCTTTTTACAATTTTCTAAAAAACGGCTCTAACGATTTTGATTAGATTTGACTAGATGTATCATTGTATAATTAAGTGGTCTTATTAAAGACCTAATGATTAATAATTGATATTAATCAATTAGGTCTTATCTCCATTGATGTCACTTTAAAAGGCTTAAATGCCCAATATTCATATACGTCTTGCTCTGAAGTACCTTTAATATGGCCTATATTAAAAAGTTAATTTTTTCACATTATTCAGAGTTACGAAAAAAGTGCTTTTTAAAGAATAAACGTTAAGTTAAAGTTAAACGTAAAGTTAATAAACGAGAAAAAAAAAAACTGCAGAAAAACCTGCGTTGGTATAGAATGTAGCGCCTAAACGAACGTGCCGATTTCAATGAAACTTCGCTAAATCCATTTTTTTCCGATAGCAATGAAAATTCGTATTTAAGGATTTTTCGAAATACAAATCTCAATTTTGTTACTCCTTAAAAAAGAAATATTTTAATCCGGTTTGCTCCTTCAGACAGTTCAAATTTACAAACTTATAATCGATTTACATATTATTTTTATAACGAATTTAGTAATCTTTCAAATTACTAAATTATTCATGGGTACAATCCACAAAAAAATTTATAATTTTTTAGTTATTTGAAATAATAAAGTTTTCCTTCAGGACTTTTTCCCCCCTGAAATGTCAGGGGAAGTGACTATTTTCCCATCTGAAGATCTTCAAAATGAGGGTTCAATAAAAGGATTTGGTGAAGAATCGACAGAGATATGGGGTAGCTACAAAAACACCTCAGAGAAATAAATTCTTCTCCCAAAAGTACCGCTTGAACTGTAATCGTGTAAATCGGATTTGTTAAGGATTTCGTTTTCCAGGACTCCTGTTTTCCGCTTTATATTATTTTCAACATTAAACAGGCTTTGATGAATAAACAGCATTAATTAATACGAAGAGGTTTATCAAAATAAGGATCATATAATACTACATTTCACAGACTACCACATATTGCAAATATAATATACACTATGTATTATTTATTTACTAGTAGGCCCGTGCGAAACATTCGCACAGCATATTGTTATCAAATACCAAATTAATAAGAAAATAAAATGATACAACGTATCAAAAGATAAAGAAATCAATTGTTACTTTATCGATAAATATAATCGACAAAGGAAATAAAAATTAATTTAAATCTTCATTTTTGTTTGGAACCAACATGTTTACAATTTCAATTAGCTGTATCTTTTCTAAAAATAGTACGATTTCGATGATTTTTTTTTCCTTTTGTAGGGAATTTAGTAATCTTTTATATAATCATGAGCAAAACCCAAGGAAAAGTGTGTGATTTTTTAGTCAGTCGCAAATAAAGTTTGTTTACTTTCATAACTTGTTTGCCTGAATTTTCGGGGTGATTGGACTATTTTGCCCGCTTGAAGGAGAAGAAAGCCTTCGAAATCGGTGGCTCAATCTTGAAATTTGGAGAAGAATTAACTATGATATGGCTTGCCGATCAAAAACACCATCGATATAGATTTCTGACCTCGTTGCCTGCCACCATATCTGAGATTTGATAACACTAATACAATAGCTCTACTATCGAGAAGTTTCATTCATAGCGAGCTTAGAGTTCTATTGACCCAACACAAAACACAACAGTACTATACACTAATACTGTCTCAGTGGCATTGAGTTCTCCTCCAGCGATACGTACATAGCTGTCCACACCTGGCCGAGCTGATTAGAGAACCCGACAGAGGTGTACAGAGCATTCACAGAGGCTTCGAGACCTGGCTCTGATTAATGTTGACTTAGGCCTCGCTGAATGTTGTTTCATTTGTTTGATCTCCGTCAACGGGGCATGTAGTATTAGCTCTTGTTCACATTAAGAGCTACATAAAATATTACTAAGTATATTAGCGCTTTCACTCAATTTCTACTGGCTTTAGTACCAGTGAGAGAGTAGAGCTGGCATCTCTTGGAGTCCTGTTTTTCCCTCTATAATTGGAGGAATAAGCCTGGATATGGCTTTCCTTAATAATTTATTTTTCCTTCTTACAAACCACTAAATACTCTTGCAACAGTATGCTCGTGATCAGCACGCTAATGACTACATTAGGATGTTTGCTCCTAAGAAGGTTAGAACAACGGCAGTGGCCTCGCTGACTACGGTTTTTGTAAGATAATAAGATCGATTACAAAATCATTTTGAAAGTTATCTAAGCAATAGGAACATGGACTTTCTTCACTCAAGACATGAAGTATAAGTAAAGTTCTCTCGATCAATACTCACGCTGGCTTTAGAACGCATGATGCGGTTGAGAGAGTACCGCAGGGTTCTCCTGGAGTTCCCTAGCCTGATTGTATATAGTATGCATGTGTTATTTTTTGCTTAGTTTCACTATTATTATTAGTTTTATTGTTTTTAGGTTATTGTATATTTAATATATAGCAATGTAATAATACTTTTTAAGAATAAAGATATGTGTTTATTTAAATCGATTACATGTGTTTATTTGTAACAAACAGTGTGAATATCATCCTACCTCACTATAACCAATGTCCAAGAGACAGATTGTTGTATTACTCAATAAAAAAAAAATACAAATTATATATTATTTATAATATACAAAGCTATATTGGAGCGAATTACGGCATATGCCTCGGAGACTTGGCTAATGCAAGACACCTAAACAGACTGTCAGCAGTAGAGATGGACTTCTGAAGAAGAGAAGCAAGAAAATCCACAAAGGAAAGGATCAAAACTGAAAGAATTCTGGAAATGACGCAGGTGGAAAAAAACATTTTAGTAAATATTGAAAAGAAAATATAATGCGTCGGTTGGACATTTGAAAAGATCGATTTATAGGAAGCTAACTAATATTGAGAATTAGCCATTGAAGCCCTGTTAGAGAACATCAATCAGAGTAATAACAACATTTTATTTAAAACTGCTTAATTTTATACTGATATGATGAATTTAATAAACATCGTTTTTCGAAATAATCTTAAAAATGTGTTTAGTGCGTTATATAAAGTGCCACTTTCGGTTAGCCGATTTTGACGAAAATGTTGCTGTAACATTCGTAGCATATAAAAACCTAAAATATGCAATTTCACTTCCGTACGACTTTTCGTTTTTGAGCTAAACTGTTAACACACACACAGACCATTTTGCGGGACTTGGTTATTTGTTGGACTCTCTAAGAAAAAGAAACTATATAAAATTGTGTTTAAGAGTTCCTTATAGAATTGGTAAAATAAAAAAAAAGTTTTTCTCCGTTGATATAAAGTGGCACTCTTTATCTTAAATACGTAATATCAGTTTCGTACAACTTTTCATTTTCGAATTAAAGTTTTCATATATACACAGACCATTTTTTGGGACTGAATTAACTCATGGTATCTCAAAACGTATATTTCCGGTGTAAACTCAGATTCAAAACTTTTCACGATCGCAATACTTACTCTTTGTGTATATTACATATATGGATAAGTGAAAGTAAAAATAGTTAAATAATAATAGCTAATTTGTCGTAAAGCAGTCCACAATATTATCCCGACTCGCAAACATATTTCGATTAACCCTGAGCTGTTTCCACATCCAGAGTGGCACATCACACTAATAAAGCCCTCTGAAAGAACTGGGGTCGAACAAAAGGCAGAATCAGAGAAACAGCCTTTTATATTCGAGCTGTATTCTCGCCCGGGTTTAATGGCCACGGCTCCCAACACTGCTGTTAATGAGCAGGCTTACAATGCTTGGACAATTTTTTACCTTTTCCAATTCGAAACATTTATAATTCTCAGAATTTTAGTTACACTTGTTTGGCCATTCGACCGAATCCTGTAATATCCTACGTTGCTGTAACCTACTTTAAATACACAATTTCAGTCACTACCGGATCCAGGATTTAATTTTTTTTTTGGAGGAGATTAAGCCCGACAACTTTTTTTTCATATATATATATATATATATATATATATATATATATATATATATATATATATATAACTATAATTACTTAGAAAAGAAAAGAAAGATACTAACTACCTATATGAAATGGTGTTTAAATGATTCATTAAATCGTATGAAATATAATTACACGAACAATAATACTTTAAGAGATAAATTTTTTTTTCCATAAATCATGCTTAAATTTTACCATTTGGGGGGAAGGGCTTAAGCTCCCCCGTAGATCCGCCTGTGATTTCAGTTTCGTTCGACTTTTGTTTTTGAACTAGCCTGATCACATACACACACACCATTTTGTGGGACTTGCTTATTTGAACACAGAGGACCTCAAAACGTGTATTTCCGTTCAAATATTAAACGAATTTCACCATCGCAATACTTTCCCTTATTATATAGGATGTTTCAGTGTTTAATATATTTTTTAGCTATTAACATTTTTTTCTTAGTTAGTAAATTATTTAATTAAAATAATGGCCATGGTGTTGTTCACATCAGGACACAAATATATAAACTAAGAAGTAAGCAAAGTGCTTATCAAAATTCATGAAAATTTTTAAAGAACGAATCTTTTAGTGCCTAGAAAGTTTATAAATGAAGTATTCTCACCTTAGGTTTTTTTTCTCTCCTATCACAATCCTATCACATTTTTTAAGATATGTTTTCAAAAAACGGGAATAAATTGGGAAAAATGTAGAATATCTGAACACCATAATTTTAGTTTTAATCTTGATTTGATACTTTCAAAATTACACGATTTAGAAATATATTTTCTAAATCGTATTTTCATTCTGAAAAAGCCAATTAAAAATTCCCTCAAACAATACAGTCTAAGCCTAAAAGAAATTTTAAACATAGTTTTGAAAACACTAAAGCTGGTTAAAAATTCAAAATGTCGATGGTCTGGTTGATATGTATTTACCTAAATTTGTGGATTTCCCCTACTTTGCGTTGATGCTTAAAATTAAAACTCAAATTATTTCAACAACCATTAACCTCAATAAACATTTGATTCATAACATTTATTTCATTGTACAACGCATTACCATTTTGGGATAAGAAAAGGAACCGGTAGAGGTGATATTTGAATGAGACATGACGGATATCAGATGGCAAGGAATTCCAGATAAATAAAGGAAAATCCAAATGTCTTATTTATACGGGAAGGGGTATAAATGTCGGAAATACGAGATCTTGTTTTCTGAGACCACGAGTTTGAACTGTAGGAGACCACTAGCGGATCCAGGATTTAATTTTGGGGGGCTTCAGCCCGAAAGCTGTTTTTTTCATAAAAATGACGATAATTACTTTGAAAAAAAAAAAAGAAACTAACTATCTATATGAAATGGTGTTTAAGTGATTCCGAAAGTTCTTTTAAATGTAATCACATGAACAATAATACTTTAAGAGTTATTTTTAAAATATGTTTTACCATTTTGGGGGAAGGGCTTCAGCCACAATGCCCCCCCCCCTATAGATCCACCCGTGTAGGAGGCTGTAGATCAAGAAAGTGTGTCGGGTATTGATGGTATGGAAAAGGAAAGATCCAAGGAAATATTGACGGCAGGAAGAAGGGAAGAGCCACTTTAACTCGTCGTAAAGGTGGGACACACGAGACCGCCTCGAAGTACCGAGTACCATCGGGATGCCACCGTACACCACACAGCCGTAGTAAAAGTGGGGGACATAAGAGAGTATACAAGGAGCATGCGGATGGGTTGTGGGACCCAGGGATGGCGAGAGCGATGGAATAACTTAAGGGTGTCTATTGACTTTCGGAAGATGAATGCGATATTGGGTTTCCATGAGAGGTTTTCACCAATGGTGATTCCTAGGTTTTAACGGAGGAGTTGAATGTGATAGGATGATCCTTGATGACTAAAGGAGGAAGGAAGGAGATGGATTTAAGAAGAGAACTAGAACCTATAATAATGTCCTGAGTTTTCACCGCGTTTAGAATACATTGCAGTTTATTATAATATTATATTGAATACTTAATGTTTGACCGTTGTATATCATAGAGGAAGGAGATGGTCCGGGGTGGCGATCATAAAGAGACTGAAATCGACCCGACTTTGTAGGTTTTCTTGCTGAAAGCATCTTCCTGAAGAAGACCTGTATGATTGGGTCGAAACGTAAGCTTGAAATAAATTAGTTCTTCACTATTTTGGTCTATTTATGACCGTCACCCCGAACTATCTCACTTCTCTATAATATTGTATTGTATGTATGCATAACGAAAGGAGAAGAATAGCTAAAGGAAGAGTTTCCGCTGGGATAGACTAGTAAACCATAAACTGAAGTTCAAACAGAGAAATGTCAAACTGAACTAACCAGTTCGCTCTTATAAAATATAAACCATGGGGTTATGTCACAGCTAGCAGGCGGCCTTCGGACCTCAAGAACTGGTACCGGGAATTAATTGTCGCGTGTCGTTAGAGGATCTTAATTGCGAAAGCACCTCCTCGCCGTTACCGTTACCTTAGCTTGCAGTCCACGTGCACATAGCGCATGTATAGATCATGTGTTAGGGCCGCACTATCTGGACCAGTTAGCTTACGCAACGCGGGTGTGGCTAGTCTTAATGTTAAGGTAATTTTTATTATTCTAAAAAGGTATGTTCACGAACGGAGCACTCTTATATAGTTCCAAGATTTACTAGCCAGAGGTACAGACTTTCTATTTAGATCAGGAGAGAAGGCTAAGGAACAAAAAAAAAAAAAAAAAAAAAAAAAGCTGTTAGTTTAAATTATTTATAAAAAATTTGTTTCAGCGATTGATTTTAAGGAAAAATTTGCTGTCACATCCAAGCCATATACCTATCTTAAATACGTACTATCAGTTTCGTAGGACTTTTCGTTTTTGAGCTAGACTGCCAACATACAAACACACAGATACACAGACCATTTTTCGAGACTTGGTTATTTGGACTCAGGGAACCCCAAAACGTGTATTTCCGTTGAAAAGTCAGATTGAAAAATTTTCTCGATCGCAATACTTACCATTGCTATATAATACATATATACGTAAGTGACAGTAAAAAGATCTGTGTGGAAATTAAGATTATTGAAATTATTGTGTGTTTTAAAATATTTGCTCTCCAATTTTGCCACGAAAAATGGGATAATAATATTACCTAAAAATAGAGAAGATAAATTAATCATAAAAGCCTAGTATATATTACGATATATCATTATCGTATAATATAAATAAAAATTTAAATAATAATTATGTCTCACAGGGTTTCGAAATTTCCTCAATTCGGCAGGAGTACCTCATGCTCCTTTACTTTGCATTATCTATACGAATGACATGAAGACAGAACAATCTTAACAAAAAATCACGACCCCATACAAGCCTCATTGAATTTACAAAAATAACTTACTAAATTTACAAAATTAGTATTCGTTCTGGAAAATTACATTAAATCATGACAAATCACAACATATAACATTTATGTCACGACGAGATACATGCTCACCAGTTTATATCGGCTACAACCAAATTCCCCAGACGGACACTGTACGTTATCTCGGGTTAATATTTGATAGAAGGATGACATGTCAAAATGAAACGAAAGACCTTGAACAAGCGACTGAAAATACTGCACTCACTTCTTCCAAATCAAAATTGAAAATCAGACAAAAACTTCATACACACACTAACTTACTCAAATCCATATGGATATATACATCACAAATTTAGGGCTCAGCAAAAAAGACGCACTTACAAAAACTACAGACATTTCAATCCAAAATTTTACGACTTATAACAGGAGCTCTTTGGTACGTAAAGAACAAAACCTTACATACCGACTTACGACAACCAACGATCGACCAACACATACGTGATCTCTACACTAGATTTCATCTTAAACTATTTAATTGATTTAATCTTAAACGGACATCACAACTGACTTATTAACGAAATGGCCACAGCTGACGCGCCTATCAGGAGACGACTAAAGAGGAGCTGGATGAGAGATCTCCTTTCCTGAATTAAATAAATTAAGACCAGGAAGAAGTGCTGCTGGGTACAATTTTTCCTCATGCCTAAAATGTCAATTTTTCTAATTAGTTACAGCACATCTGCTTACTGTCAAACTCATGACAGCTGCGGATGGAAACATGAAGAAAAAATAAAATCTAGGACGTGGTAAATAGTCCGAGAGCCCATGCAAAAAAAAAAAAATATTATCTGAAAAATATTTTGAAGACTTCAAGGAGAGAGGGGACTTTGATGCTCAACAGATTTTATTCTATGAATTTTTTTCTTAGAAAACTCATTTATAAGTTGTAAGGAAATTTAAAATAATTTGTCTCAGTTTTTGACAAATTTGGTAAAAATCACAATTTGTTGACAGTGGTCATCGACCATATAATTAAGTATAGGTACTTGTTCGACGTACAATTTAATATTCTATAATTTCTTAAAGAATAAGAAACATCTATACATCGTAGAGGAGTTCAAAAACAAGAAAACGTCGAAAAATCTGGGTTTTTGGCGGTAAAAGATAGCATTTTACTTTTTAAAATCCATGTACACAAGTTATAATAAACAAATATTGGTCTAATATTCTTTTTAAAACAGCTTACATTCTTTCAGGTAGCATCCGATAGACAGACTCATTTTTAAATATAAATGTTAAGATTATTTTTTTAAAAAATTTCAAAATTATTTTCTGATAATGTCAGTTACTTTGCACAGACTCTTCGAATAAAAGGATTTACGAATCTACCTACTTCTAGACTTTATTTAACCATTTAGACAATTTTACAGGTTTTCTTGATTTTTAGTTCAAACATTTTATTTATTTATGTTGATTTTTTGTTACTATTTAGAATTTTTATTTTTAATTATAGTACTTCCAATAATTGGGGGGGGGGGGAGACGAAACGATATTCTGACTCTCACTCTTTCTTTATATAGGGGGGACAGTCACCGATTTGCCCCTCTCCCATCTGAAACCTGCGCCTATAGTGTTGGTCCATTGACCATATTTCCGCGGGAAAAAAACATAGACACCGTGAAATCATTCTTTAACCTCCTTTTACTTCTTCGATGGCCTAGGTTACGCGTCCATAATCGCGAAAAACGCGGACATTTTCCATAAAAAGGAACGTTTCAAATCAGAACTGTAACTAGTTACCAGAGGCAGTACATAACTAGATTTTGAGGACATAAGAACCGACTATTATAACAAAAAGTTCTAAGCGAATTGAGTATTAAATTTTGAAATAAAAAATTTCTCAAAGTTGGATTTGAAATAAAAGAAATTATGAAGTTAAAGATCCCCTAAAGCTTATTAGCGAACTAAATCGTGCCCACCTGCCATAACCTGTGACAGTGAACACCATGACAGCCAAATGTTCAACGGGTTTTCGAAAATAAAATATCAAATAAGAAAGTAATTGGAATTTTTATTCTTTGAAAATAGTATTGATGAGCATTTTAATCGTATTTCCCAATCGATCTTTATCATTATTTTTTTACTTTTGTATTGAACTTATAGAATCATTACAATTCGCTGTACAAACAACTTTTTATCAAATTATTAACGAACGTATAAAACTTCTCCAGTAAGTTTTATGTAAGTGTAAGAGTCACTCATTTTATGTAACCTACTATGTGTGTGTATGTTTCTGTGAACAGTCTAGCTCAAAAACAAAAAATCTCACGAAACTTATATTACACAAAGAATTTGATAATTGAATGATGGGGAAAAAATGAAAAATGCTTATCCAGGTCGAAAATGAATCTTCAGAAATAATAGACAGAAGGTATACGTATAATATATCGTTGGAAAGTGGAGAACTTTAGGAGAAAAAAAAATCAAACAAATAAAGCTGTAGAAGATAACGGAGTAATAATAAATACTGCATGATGTCTTCTTTGCCTATATATTACATGATTATCCATAAACTGTCTACTGATGTTATAAATATAAGATATAGTGAAGCAGAGAGGTGTACGCCGTAAATTGTCAAGATGGAAGACGACAAGCTATTTGGACATTAGGTTAGGGTGGCTAATGAATTGTGAAATAGTTCTCAAATCTAATCGTCGCTGAGCCAGGGATCAACTCAGCTGTGAGATGGCGAAGTCGTGGAGCAATCAACTCAGCTTCAACCCTCGCCTATATTAGAATAAAAAAAATTCAATATATATATATATATATATATAACCGTAGCTTACTGGGTAATGGACTGACTTCCTACGATCAGGGCTTGGAATCGAATCCGTCGAATGTCAAGTAAATATGTATTCTGTTACATCAGCCATACCAATCATCTATAAAGTGTGTACTCTTAATTTAAAAAGATAATTAAGAGGGAAAAACCTTTGAGAGTGATATGGGCCCAATCATCCCCCTACACAACTGTTGGCCATGAAACAGTACTTCTTTACTAAGTACTGAACCCAAAACCCTTCATGGGTTGTAGTAGTACAGAAATATTATAAACAGAAGAAGAGGCAATGGCGACGTAAACTTGGCGTGGAGTCATGAAAAAATAAAATAAAATGCAATAAATAACAGCTGTTTATTGTAGTTGATAAGCTTTGGAATAAAAATGCTAACTCACTTATAGACATAAACAACATTGGATATTTTTCATAGTTTCGAAAATAGTGATTTTCACCATCAATTCCCTTCTGTTCTAACTCCTATATATTTGCAAATTAAACTATAATAAATAATAACAATAATAATAAAACTTAGAAAACCCGAAGGTTCGATGCCGATACTGATAGATGTCTAAATTCTTAGAAGCTTCGGTCTACCCTTCGGACGCTTGTCAGTCTGTACAGCTTATATTAACTTTTTAGGATTTCTTTTTCTTTAACTTTCGCGATTTTAATGCCCATTTTATTCGTCTCAACTTAATCATCTCAATCATATCAGTTATATTAACCGGATACAATTCACGCAATGAAACCGCCTAAATTCTCTGGTTGTCTCGTCCTTTTTCGGGCCGAATATTCTACGCATGACTTTATTTTCAAAAACCTTAAGACGTTGCTCATCCCTTAATGTAAGCGGCCACGTTTCGCATCCAATAACAATTGCAGGAAAGATAATGGTTATGTAAAATATAATTTTTAAGTTCCGGAACAGGAGGCGAGAACTATTCAGTCTTACCTTAATCTCCTCTTCAATTTCGTTTTTTCTAGTTATCGTAGACCCTAGATAACTAAAATTCTGTACGTGCTCAAATTAAACTATACAAATTATATTTATTTAAGTTAAATAATAGTAAACAAGTCCATGTTTGTATTTGTCGAGGGAGCCAATTTTCAGCCTAACTTTAAGATATTATAGATTACTTCTTCTTTGTTAAATTATTTAAGGAAAAAATGGACTTTAATGGAATTTATAGTGTCTTTAACCTTCGGGGCACATTATTATATCATTCCATCACAAGGAGGTATAAAGTAAAATTAAAATGAAAACATTAAACACTAAATAACAACAATGCTTTTATTTTAACTTTTCTTACCTATATGTGAAACTAGTATTTTCGGAGATTCATTTTCGAGCTGGATAAGCATTTTTATATATTTTGTATCCTATCAATTATCAAATTCTTTCAAAAATTATATTTAACGTTTTCGTAACCCTAATAATGATGGATAGTTAATTATTTAAAATAAAACACATTAAAGATACTTTAGAGTAAGACGTATATGAACATTGGGCATTTAAACCCTGTAAAGTTACATCAATGGAGATAAGACCTAAATGATATTAAAGACAATTTAACTATAAATGATACATCGAGTTTAATCAAAATCGTAAGAGACATTTTTGAGAAAATTGTAAAAATGCCTTTCAGCGTTGATATAAAGTGCCACTTGCGATTAGTTGATTTTAAAGAAGGGGTTGCTGCCACATCGGAACTATATAAAAACCTTAAATACGCGATTTAAGTTTCTTACAACTTTTCGTTTTTTAGCTAGGCTCTTCACATTCACAGTCAAATAGACCATTTTGCGGGACTTGGTTATTTGGATTCAGTGGACCTCAAAACGTGTATTTCCGTTGAAAACTCAGATTCGAAAATATTCACGATCACAATACTTTCCCTTACTATATATTATATATGTAGGTAAGTGAAAGTAAAACACTTTTAAATAATATACAATAAGAATTTTCTTATTGTATTTTTTTAGGATGCTTACGTTTATATATTTTTCCAAGGTTAAGGCAAAAAATACTTCCAGATTTCTTTAGTCCTTTCAATTGCATCTGTTATATCTTACGTTTCGGGACATGTTTAACTCCATTGATAAACCCAATCAGAACAGCCATAATAAGGAATAAGAGAACAGGAAGAAAGTTCAGTAATGGAACTGGCGATAGCCAGATGTTGATTGGTGTAATAATGGACAAGAAATGAATGTGTAGCACCAAAAAAATATTAATTGGATATAACAATTATTAAATTTTTGACAACTGGTGCCACATCACAAAAGCAAGTTCGATAGTTATACAATATATGGAATAGATTACTAATGTAAACATAGTTCATTTCAAATGAGCATAATTTCAATGAACATAGAAAGACCCAGATGATGGGAAAATGTCCCGAAACGTAAAATATAACAGACATGATTGAAAGGACTGAAGAAAAATGGAAGTATTTTTTGCCTTAACCTTGCAAAAGAAGAATTTTATAGAACCCATTGCCTCGTGGTATTGTTTTATATACACGATCTATGAATATTTTTATTGGCAGAGACTTAAATGAACGCGAACCCCTAAGACTTAGTGTATTCGAATGATTATCACTCACTCTGTTCGTGAACTCCTATGGGAGACATCATCAACAGGAGCACGTGACAGAAGAGAAGAAGAAACAAGAAGAGATTGATGGCGCAGGGCTTTCATTCCTTCGTGGAGGTGAAGACTTGTTCCAAAGAGGTCGGAGAGGTCATCAATAATGCCCATGTCAGCGAACCATCTCGGGTCATTTAATGGCTTCCTGGCCGCCCCTTAATGGACTCGAAATGGCCATTTAAGGACACGTCTCAGAGGAGAGGGCGGACTATTATGGCTACCTTCTCTATTGACCTTACGATCAAATAGTTTATTTGCTTCTTCATTAACCAGCTATGTATATATTGGAGTACTGGCACTGGCCAGATTCTTCACTCAAATCCTGAGCGTCGGTTGCTCTAGTGCAATCCATCAGTCTCCACTGGCTTCCAATACCAGTGACGGGGCTGAGAGAGAAACACTGGGATCTCCTGGAGTCCTGCTTTGGCTTCCACATTTGGGGAATAAAGCTTGATTCAGAGTCCCCTGGGCCAATGTAAATATTGTACATAGGTGTGAATGTGTTTTATTTATTTTATCATCATTCGGCTTTAATCTGTTATTTTACTTATCTTGTATATTACTTATTACTTGGTTATTTTTATTTATTTTCCTTTCTTATGTACATATTGTGTGAATGAATACTATATTCCTAGTACCAATGCCCTTCAGTGTGGCAGACTGTATTAATATTCAATAAAATGATAAAAAATAAAAAAAAATATCCAGTTGGGGAAGCTTTGAATTCACGATAAACGTCAAAAATATTTCGTTCTCAGAATCGAAAATATTGAATCTTGTTTAAAGTCGAGCGACGCTGCGAGAGTTTAGTACGTCCAAATTTCTTCCAATACTCGTTAAAATCTAATAATGACCTAATTAGAGAATTTTCGTAAAAATGGCTACACTGATATCATCACGACAATGCCTTTGTTTACATACTAGGAATGGCCTAAGATAATCGATATTTTCGTTCCGATATTAGATATTTTACCATCGGTAGTATCAACTTTATAATTATCAATTATCAATATAGATCTTTCGATATTTTAATATCTAAATTTAAAAAAAAAACATTAAAACTATCGTTTTCGGAAAGCTCGAGAAATTATATATGAATTAGAACGTTAAAAAAAAGTATACCCATCTTGCATGTTTCTTATAAAAAATTTACGTAATAGAGGAAAACATCGATATTTCGATAATATGGACTATCGATGGCCATCGTTGAGTACAGCTAAATAGCGCGGGTGGAACCCTTCTCACACAGTTAACTCAAATTGTACAAATTTGATAGTTAGAACCTTCTCAAACCAAGGCCACGAATTGTCAAAGAAATCTGTGTGTAGGACACAAATAAATTAGCATTTCGCTGAATCTGATTTATGGGTGAATGGAAGGCATAATTTGTTGAATGGAAATTTATGGGAAAAGCTTGGAAGGATGAAGACAGCGACTAGAAAATAAATTTTATTAAGGAGACTAGATTTAAAAAGAAAAAAAAAAAAACATATTTTTTATGCCTCGCTGTTTTGGAGAATCAAGATTTATATTGATATTCATATTCCAAAAATGTTGCCAATATCGATGAAAATATCGACTATCGATATTACTAGTCCGATACTTTGATGGTATCGATAGTTATAGATATTGACATCGATATTGGGTCTGGAAATCGATATCCTATTATCCCATATTAATTTTTTGATGGCTAAATTTTTCTAAGTAAACTAAATTTGCCACAAACTTAACATCCATATTTATAAAGGATGTAAATGAACTTCTAATTTTATTTTCTTTATTTAGTGAAAATTCGATGATCTATAAAATATATAAAAGCGCGCATTTGCCAAAGAAACTAAAATCGACTGGAGAGTTCATTTGAATATATTTTTGTATATATAATCTAAAATTGAGATGGTTTATTAGAAATTTTTTACATGTGTTTTTACAGTAATCCACAACAGAAGTGATACCGACGTATAATCATGATGGTTTCCAGTAAAATACTAAAAACAACTCATAAGCAATAGTCTACACAAAAAAATATCAGAACTAAGTTTGTCAAATAGGGGAAGAAAAATCTAAATAGTGAAAGTGAAAAAAGAATTATAGCGACAAACAATAAACAACATATTTATAATAGAAACTTATATTTTTTGGGTGGAAAGGAAAATGTCCTTAGATCATTTTGTATTAGCTAATTTGTTTTAAATATGTAAATATGTATTTAATGAATATAAGAGCTATCATCATTTAATTGAGTTATTCAATAGTATGGTAAATCGGTACCTTTCGAAGGTCTGCTGTTAGTAAGTGTTTGACAGTCATGTGTACGTTGCACTGAGTATAGACTGGTTTAGGTATCAAGTCAGCAAATATTTATGGATAAGTATGAATTTATTCATACTATATAAATATACATATAAAATTAATATAATAAATACTAAAAATTATATAGTTTTTATTTGTCCTGCAACAAAATAATGACGTCAAAGCATTCTTTAAAATCAATTTCATGTTCAGAAATGATCTAAACAGCAACTATGATAACAATAATGTCCAACACAATCACCATTACAATTGATTAGCTTAGATAAAGTGCGAAAGTTCATTGTCAAGGCTTTCCAACACATGTGGCAGTTAACGTCAGTCACCATTGCTGACACAAACTGATCGTGTGGATACAGCCAAGATAGGAAATGTCATACTGACACAGCTCACAGCATGACAATAACTGTCACAATGAAAACGTGATTTTATACATATTTAATCCTAGTTGGTGTTACCCAAAAAAATCGGTGCAAGACCAAGACTGATAAAAAAAAATTTTTGTAAATATTAATTAAGGCAAAATAGTTACTAATACTTGACAATTTTAGTATATGTATATAGACTATATGTAAAGAATTGGTATGACCAATATACTTTTGCATTTAACTCTTCTAATTTTTCATTT
The DNA here is from genome assembly GCA_928085145.1 of Nezara viridula. Classification (NCBI taxonomy): domain Eukaryota; kingdom Metazoa; phylum Arthropoda; class Insecta; order Hemiptera; family Pentatomidae; genus Nezara; species Nezara viridula. The sequence goes on along the minus strand of OV725083.1, from coordinate 2,532,182 downwards.
GGGCTTTCCCTAATTTTTCGGTTAGGTTTCCCCTATCTGAAAAATTACAATAATAGCTCTATAGTAATAGGCTAATAGGTAACTGCAAGACTGTTACGAGACTCTTGCACAAGACCAAGACCAAGACTCGCCTTTGGACAACACTAAGCTTAGTACTATTATTCCTTCCCCTCTCCCCAACAAACCTTCGTAAATGGGAAATCGATCACGACAGTAGTAAAATTAAAATACCTCGAATCCTGGATAACTTCAATGAATAGACCAGCATCTAATCAACACTTATCAATTTTCCTATCATTATAGAGTATTCAAGTATTTGGAAATCTTAAATTTACAATGCTATGATAAAGCCAGTTCAGTTTTGATGAGAGACCTGGACACATATCACCAGTCTAGAGAGAAGTATTGAAAGGTTTGAGAGGAAAATCCTAATAACAAAAGCGTACTAACGCAATCAGAATACTAACGCATGGGGAAGACCAACAAGAGACTGCTTACACAAACTGGTCAATCAATATCTCATCATATGAAGGCAAGGAAGTTAGATGGGTGGGATATGTAGCTCGGAGCCATCCATAGGAAGCCTCTACCCAACAATGAATACCTACCTATAGCAAGAAACAATCCACGTGAAAAGTTAAAAAACACATAGATAAATCGAATAAAAAAAATATATAATGGGCATGCATACATATTATTGAGAAAAAATAGCCTAAAATAAGTAGAGATGAAAAATAACAAGGCGACAAAAGATCTACAAGATCTCTAATGCTAACTTCTAGTACTTCTACATGTTGATTGTTTTCATATTCTGTAACTACGTAACCTTTTTATCATAGGGAAACCTGAGATCTTAAAAGATCTATGCCGATGTTGATAGTGTAACCAGTCGTACAGACCCCTTTTCATCGAATTCTCAACATGAGCTAATATTCCGCAAGATTTTGGGCTTATTTGAAGAAAACTTACAATTTCTATATCAATACCGTTACAATTTCTATCATCAGCATTCAATTCGCTCTAGTATTGGTCCGTGGTACATACCCCTTTATATCGAATTATTAATATCCGCCTGAATCTTCGTAAATAGTTTCATATCATGATATATTTGATTCATAAAAACCATTTATTTGATGAAAACTCTTGGAATTGGTGCGTTTTCAATGTGGAGGTTAGCAAACTTTGTATATTATTAGGATCTAAAAACTCGTATATATCCTTTTCCTTTCCATTTGGATCGTAAGATAATTTGACCCTAAAATCGAGTTGAGCCGAATTTGTGGCCTACAAAAATATTGGGGCGTTTGCACTATACAACATGGTTATTTTGACATTTTGGCTCAATATTTTTCAAAGTCTCTTTTTTTCTCGAGTTTGTGTTCAAATTATCTTACGATTCAAATGGGGATGGGACAGCAAATTAAATCGACAAAAGTTTGCCGACCTCCAGATTGAAAACGACCCAATTCCGTGAATTTTCGTAAATAAAATAGTTTTAGGTTAGGATGAGATGAAGCTATTTACGGAGTTTCAGGCGGCTGTTAATAATTTGATAAAAGGGGCTCTGGATTACGGACTAAATAGCTTCGCAGTTTTGCACGTGTTAACTAAATATTATATTTTCTTGATCGGTTGGGATAGAAAGTCATGTGAAGATCTCTGTGACCGACAGCCCAGGAGTGAGCTCTTTCCACCATAGAGAGAAAGAGAGAGTGAGAGAGAGAGAGAAAGAGAGAGTGAGAGAGAGAGAGAGAGAGAGAGAGAGAGAGAGAGAGAGAGAGAATGGTGGGGGGAAGGGATACAGAGCAACGCACAACGTGAGAAGGTTCTCAGGAGTTGATTAGGCAAAGAGGGAGTTCATTACCTGCTCAGGTGATATCCCAGTGTTAGCTATATCCACAGAGCTAATATAATATCTGGTTTGTGGTGTGTATATAGAGAAAACAAAATCGATTTGAGGAAGTTTTCGATTTAAATATATCGAAATAGCAATTTTTATATAGCAGGAGAAAATATCGATATTTCGGACCTCATTATTTTTAACCTTTGAAAAAGTATGATTGTAAATATCTACACAAATTCAGTGAAATATCAATGAATAATAGATATTTCAGGCCTCGGTGTTAATAAGAAGAACATTTTTCTTTTCCTAGGCGAGGAGGGTTAATGGCAGAGTTAAAAGTCCCTGAAAACTAGGAATCGAACTCGCAATCTTCAGTTCATCAAAATTGTCATTTATATTCAAAGATAATGATATATATCAACATATCCAAGGGTTTTATAGTTCAATCACCGCTTAATTTTCACATGATATTCTTATCATATTTCCGCGACAAACTAGTCAAACTAGTGAAAAACGTTGAATTTTTATATGAGGTTGTAAACACTAATAAATTAAACATATTTTTCACTTTTTTAAATTATTCATTTTTATCTGAAAAAGTTCAAGAAATATGCCAAAGTTATGAAGAGTCTCTCTCCGTTCATCTGTGTTTAATCTATAGAAATAAGTTATATTTTCAATTTTGTTTTCCAGATATTTTCAAATATATGTAATAAGTTACACAAAAATAAATAAAATCCTTACATTTAAACAAATTAATTTTAAATATTCATTACTATATTTGTTCGTTTCAAAATAATTATGTTTAATTTTTACACATAGGAAGGGAAAACTCCCTTCCTAGTGAAAATATTTTATTTTTTTGTCCATTAACGAAAGAATTCCTAAAAGATTAATATTTGCTGTACCGAATGCTAAACAACGGAGGAGTAGACCGAAGCGAAAGTGGGAAGATTGCATTAAAGCCGATTTGAAGGGACTAGGTTTGGACGGCGAACGGTGGAGGGAGGTGTGTAATAAGCGATTGGCGCTAAGCCTTTTATTATATATTAGAGTCCATATGTCCATTACTAGAACAATAGAAGTTATGGGTGTTCACCACTAATACAAAAAAGTTTATTTTTTAAATGTAGATTATACCTGCATAGCTGAATATTTTTTTCAATTTTAAAGTGCTAATTACACTAATGAGACATTACGGCGACATAAACCAAAAAAGAAAAAATATTTCCTTAGCTATGTCCATCATTGACGAGTTTATTGCCCTAATGGAAAAGTATGATTAGGCTGTGATAATTATTTTGCAAGTTTCTTCTCTTGAAAATGGCCTAAGGGCTGAAATATTGGTATAAAGGAAAAAATAAAGTAGGAATAATAACAGTTTTTATTATTATTAATACCGATATTGTTATTATAAAAATATAGATACTTTAATATTTTTCAACAATCCTAATCTGGTAAATTTTGGTTCATAATTTTTAATAATGGACCATTGTGATCGATCGAAAAATTCAAAAACTTAATCCCCTCCACGGACGGATGTACGGGGGGGGGAGCTTTCGGGCTGAAGCCCCCCCCCCCAAAATGGCAAAATATAACCATGTTTTATCGAAAAAAATATTAAAAAAGTATCTCTTAAAGTATTATTGTTCGTGTGATTAATATTAAAAGAGCTTTAGGAATCACTTAAACACCACTTCATACAGGTAGTTAGTTTCTTTATTTTTTTCCAAAGTAATTATCGTTATTTTTATGGGAAAAAAAGCTTTCGGGCGTAAGCCCCCCCCCAAGAATTAAATCCTGGATCCGCTAGTGATCCCCTCTAAAATGTGAGGTTTCATGTTCCAGGATACGTAGAATTCGAAAAACGAATACATTTTTTTTTTTTTCCGACCGGGCTTTTTCATCGAAACTACTGGACCGATTTTTTTCAAATTTGGATATAAAATCAGAGCTCACTCTAGGATGAATCTCCTTCATCGACATTACTATCCGCCATTTACTTACAAAATGGAGGCCGAAAAAACCTACGTTGCTATAGACTGCAGCTCCTAAACGAATGTACCGATTTCAATGAAACAGCGCTAAAGTAATATTTTCGACACCCTTTAAATGTATCTATACAACATACTTCAACGGAATGAAGCTGGAAAAAAATTACGAGGGATGGTAAAATTAAATTCCGAATAACTCAAAACGTTTACGAAATTTCCTAAAAAACAAAAATGTTTTTTTTTTTTTTTTTTTATTTCAATGGAATTTACAACTGTATTACATAGAGAATACAATAAGTAAATGAGAAATTTGTAACATGGCATGTACAACATGAAGAGAAACTACCCATTGGTAGAACTCAAATTAAAGTTCTATATTAGAAGCTCCCGAGGCCATCTTCTTTTCAGACGCCTCGGAGGGTTATCAGGGATCGAGGAGGAAGCAAGGTTTGAAACGAGAGGATTCGGATGATTCTGCAGTTTGTTATGGAAGGAAAGATATCTGGATTGGGCCAGATCGGAAACATATGGAACATTAAGGTCTTTATGGATGATTTTATTTGTGACAAAGTAAGGAGCGTTGAGGATTTTACGAAGGATTTTGGATTGTAAGGATTGGATACGAGAGGAATTCGATGGTTTAGTGGAGCCCCAATAAAAAAAAAAAAATAAATAAATAAATAAATAAATAAATAAATTCGTTAAAATCGGACAATTAGGAGCAAAGATATGGTCTCTAGTGTTTTTTTTTGTATGTTCTATTGGATAGGTTATATCCTTTGTTTTGGTTTTTGAATTTTGAATGTGTTACTGAAGTAATGCTAGTTTTTTTAGCATATCACTTGGGATCACTTTTTATTTATTTTTCTTTGTAATAAGGAAGATAACGTTACTTTAGATGTATAATTGTTTGGAAATAATAAACCATTGTGAAATAATTTGCAGAGTTTTTTTTTTTTTTGTTTCCTTCACACATTAATATTAATCCAGCAAAAATTAATAAAAAATCTATTTGTAAGATCTCTCATGGAAGACTTCCATACTCCTGGTCCCGACTGGAGCTGGAGCTGGAATATTGGCTGCTAGTGAAAGTGCGACCCGACTGAGTCAAGGTTGTCTGTACAACAGCTGTGGTCCGCAAGAGTATTGACATCGCTCTTCTTCAGGGCTATACCAAAATAATACTATATATATCCAGGATGTCTCGTAAGTAGAGGAAAAACGTAATATATATATATATATATTTATATATATATATATTTGATACTGTAATTTTCTAGGTTTTTCCCCATTAACCAAACAAGTCAGCAAATTCTCCAATACCTGCACTCACCCTGGTTTTCCAGTTCTAAGTGAAACTCCTAGCTGAACACACCTGTAAGTCTGGATAGACACTTCCACATTCCTTATCCTATTTTATATTATATCCTTTTTCCTTTTCTTTCAATCTCTCCTGTAGATCTGTAGAAGTATATTCACATTTGCATATATTATATATTACACTACAACAATTCTTAACCTATTTATTTACTTCAGTTTAGGATCTTGTTACTTAGCTTACTCTGTTCATATTTTAATGTACTTACTGTTTATAATTTTAATAAGCTTATTCACTTTGTTTATAATTTTTTGTCTAAATATTATGTAACTTCCACAATTCTCTATATTTTTGTATCTTGTCCGTTCTAATCCTGAAGACCTGCAAAGTCGGGTCGAAACGTTTGCTTTTAATAAAATAGTTTTGCCACTATTTAGCCTATTTATGACCACAACCCCGGACCATCTCCTTCCTTTATATATATTTTTGTTTCTCATTGGGGAACCGTCCTTATAAATATGAATCAAATTCTTTAGAACAGATCGGGATGAAAAACACAGTTTCATAAATATTTTACCGGAAAAATATTAGAAAAAATATTATTTTTTAATTTCTTATTTTTGAAAATAAAAAGTATATTTTGGCAATTATATTTATATTTTAATAAACTCATTTTTTTTTTTATAGTCGATGATTCTTTTGTTTATTCTTGTTTATACTTAATTAATAATGTTCAAATCTAAATCACCTTAAACATGCATACAAAATTTTAAAAAAAAATTTAAAAACTAACTTTTTTGTCAGGAACTTTATTGGGAATCGCAGTCAATAAGAAACAAAAATTAAAATTAAAAAAAAAAATATTTAATTATGTACCGAAGTTTCGGCCTACGTTTCAGACTTTCAAAAGAATGGATAGTCATCGATAGTCGGTATTACCTAAATATCGACATTTTTCGACCGATATTCGATATTTTACCATCAATAGTATCTAAATCGATTGTCATCCCTCCTTTAAAAGACTGTATATATTTTTACTTTTCTTTATTCTTGTTCTTCCTTACCTCGCCTTTTAGACTATACAGTATTTTTCCGGGACGGAGGGAGAGAGCGGGGTATAGAAATCCTGTATTACATACGAGAGAAAAATATTGATAATTCAATAATATCGACTATGGATAGTCATCCCTAAGTAGAGTTAAATAGCGCGTGTGGGACGAAGATGGAACTAGAAAATTTATAATAAACATGAAAAAATAAAATAAAAGCTTTGTAACAAATAATTGTGGACATTCCTGATGAAAATAGCGGTACTTTTACTTGACAGTATAAGATATAATATAATTTTTTTTACACAAGTTAAGCCGAATCTCAATTTTTTAAAATAATAAACCTCAACTTAATTATGTGTAGACGAAGGAACTAGGAACTAGAAAATTTATTTTACTGACATAAGTAGGATAGAAGAATTGATATTTCCACTAATTCGTTTAAAGGAAAATGATATATTTTTTTAAGCTCCTAAGTGCTAGAGAATCTTCAAATCGATATTTTAAAAATATTTACTATCCATATTTTGATGGTTTTGATAATTATAAGAGGATATTAATATCGATGAAAATTTCGATATAGGGCCTTCGATATCTCATTCATATTTTAGTAATCAGGTTTAAGGAAAGAAAAGATAAGAACCTAACTAAAATTATTACATACATATTATAAAAATACATAAAAACAAACACATGTTATCTGCAAATGAATAAAAATACGTAGTCTAATTTTAAGTATATGAATTAAGATATTATAATAGTATTAATTTTTTTTAAATTGACTACAATCCTTAACTTCCCAATCGTGTTAGCCTTTCAGCTGATAGAATTACTAATTCTAATTTCAAAATTTTCGAGTAAAGTGGTTTTAATGATATTTCTAAATGGAAAATTTATAATATCTGTACAGACAGTAAGTTTATTCAAGAGTAGGTGATGCCTTAATTAACGCATTCACTGTTTATATATTTGCACGGATCTTCTAGTAAGTAAACATCCATTCAAATCTTAAACGGATTATATAGTAATTAAAGAGATAACCGTAGATGTATAAGAAATACTATCTCTTTTTTTTCGAAATAAATATTTAAATATTCGACTACAAACCGCATGACTTGCGCAAAAGATCGGATAATGTATATCGAGAAACGAATCGCGATTAGAAAGTGGGCTTTGGAAAACAAAACCTAACCAGTCCCCAAGGCAAGGTTCCGCTCTTTCGACAGCAGTTGACTTAACCTAAGTCCGAGACCGCACTCAATTGATACCTGGATAAATAATTTGCATCCATAACATATAAAAAAATACTGTTATATGATACGAAACCAACAAAAAATCGAAAATACAAAAAAAAATTAATTTTTCATAGAATAATTTGAGCTGTCTAACACGAAATTCGGTCAGGCTATTCATTTGAAAAATCACTACATACCTTTTAACGGGCTTAAATACAATTTTTACAATAATTTATCAGCATTTTAAACCTAAAATGTTTTTAAACACTCACAAGATCTCATTGAATAATTTCAGCCTTTTAAATTTAAAATCAACTATCAATCCGCCATATAAATTCATTGTAGTCAAGTATTAATAGAGGTAGAAAAATGAATAAAATAAATTATATTGAAGATTTGAAGATGCTATCAAAATAGTACAAAAATATGAATTCATAAAAGAAAAGAATAAGATAATAGCATTAATTTATTTTTATTTTATTTTATGCAATTTGCACCTACCTAGCTGCGCATCTAGCAAATTTGTTTTGTTTTTATAGTCTTGGTGTAATTGCTTGATTGCATTAATAAATATTTGATTGTATATAGGTATGCATGTGTTCTTTTTATTCATTTATTTTTATTAGGTTATTTTATTCTTATTTATTGTATATATATTATTTTTTTGTATAATTTATTTTATTTATTGGACATAGAGTGTGAATGTGATCTGTGAAAACTATTATAAATGTCCTTGAGACAGATTGTAATCTTTTTCAATAAATAAGTTTTTAAAAAAATAAATAAATATTTGAACAACGGATGATAATAAAATAAAGGTAGAATGAAATTATATATAACAAAAAATGCTAAATATTAATTAAATAATTACTGAATTCTTTATACAGTTACACGCCGCTACTGGAAGCTATGCTTCTTCAACAAGATTTTAATGAATATTTGGATATGAAATTATTTTTTAATTCAAACTTTAAGAAAAATAAATAAAAGTTTCTTGCAATTTAATAAAAACAATATTTTTAAAAATAATTGTTTCCTACCTTTTTTTTCACCATCCTCAAAGAAAATTGCAATCACTTAAACTAACGAAGAGTGCACACTAATTCCTGAAAATAAAAAATAATAAATTAATTATTTTAAATAAATGCTTGATAACAATACAAAATAAAGAAGAGTAGTTGGTTGGAGTGAGAAATCACAAATAAAAAAGTAAAAACAAATAAATTATATTATGGTTCTACCGTTTACTTGTATGTATGTGTTATCTTGTCTTTTCCAAGCCCTGATGATGGCCTGACGATTGAGGCGAACGTCAACAAAAATTTAAATAAATATAATTTTTTTAAGCAATAAGATGGTCTGGGGTGGCAATCATAAAAGATTAAAATAGTAAAAAACTATTTTATTATATTATTTAGTTCTATTAACTATTTTATTATATTTTTATAATAGAAAATAGTATTTTACAATTTTAATCATTTTAGGACCGCCACCTCGGACCATCGTCTTACTCAATATTATACCATGGTCAAACATCAATTATTTAATATAATTTATTTATTTGTTATATAAATTAGGCCATTATTCACCAACATTTTATTTATTAGCAATTTTATTACGACGTTTCGACCATCACTAGGGCCATTTTCAAGTCTGAAAAATTGTAATGTCATTATTAGTTAACATTCACAAATTTTTTTTTTTTTTAATTTCACATAAGTAACTTATCGAACGATCAATGCCATAACATTTTCAATAAACATAGATTTCTATACTTTTTTTTATAAAAACCTTTCATATACGTAACATTACTCATTATAAAAAATTGATCATTACCTTATTGAGTCCTCTATTAGATATTTATTATTAATGTCGTATTAATTTGTTCAAAGAAAAATTAAATTGTTCTGCTATTTAAGAGTTTCTCCTACTTCATTTCTGGAAGGACTGACTTATATCGTCCTGGTGGGGATAGTCAAGGTAGAGGGGTTTTCCTTCTATTGTTTTTGTTGTTGGTTCGCAAAAAGAATAAAACAACATGAACAAAATTATAAGTCCAAATCAAACACATCAACCGGCCTTTCACAACACACAATATACAACAAACAACAATTTGATTTTAAAAATGCCAAAATAATATATAAGGAAAGAAGTAACAACAAAAGAGTCAATATACATCATTAAAAATTTAAAGAGTTTCGTTAACAACCATACAGATGTGGACAATATAAATACTTTTTACACAAATGTAATTAACAATATTCGCATATAATATAATAATTAATTTAAAAGCAATATAAAAATCATAAATTAGATAAAATAATACACCATTGCAAAACAATAGAAGAAAAACCCCTCTCCCCTTGACTATCCCCACCAGGAAGATATAAGTCAGTCCCTCTAGAAATGACGTAGGATTAATTTTTAAACAAATTAATACGACATTAATAATGAATATCTAATGAAGGAATCAAGAAGGTAATAATAAATTATTTATGAATAAATAATGATACATACATGAAAGGTTCTTATAAGAAAAAGTATACAAATCTATGTGTATTGAAAATGTTATGACATAGATCGTTAGATAAGATAATTATGTTCAATAAAATAAAAAAAACTTGTGTAAATGTTAAATGTTAACTAATAATGACATTACAATTTTCCAGATTTTAAAATGGCCCTAGTGATGGTCGAAACGTCGTAATAGCTAATAAATAAAATGTTGGTGAATAATGGCCTGATTTATATAGCAAATAAAACCTCAAGAACGGAAGAGATAATTTATTTATTTTTACTTTTTTAATTGTGATTGTTCACCACAGCCAACTCACTTCTCTTCATTATATTCACGACATTTAACTATTAATCCACTGTTATATGAATTAAATAATTAATAATATTTATATTGTAAAATTTTATATATAGATAAGAAAAATATAATGTAAATATTTAAAAATTATTTTAGCATTAAACTTCTGTAACTCCAGGATCTGAGTGTTCCAGATTATATTTCTTGTATATCTGAACTCAAATTATCAGAGGTAAATATGTGACTAAGCGAAGAGGTAAAAATATACACACAATTTGTTTCTCTCCGTTTAAAAATATCATATTATATAAATACAACACGTGAAAATATAAATGTTTCTGTAAAATAGAGAAGAGTTAAACGAATGAACACACGGAGCCAGCCAGCAGCTCTTTCTCGATATTTACTGACAAAAACCAATTAACAGCTGAATAGGTCAGAAAAACTGGCCATTTCCAGGAACAGCTGATCGATTCCAAACATCTGTTTTTGAAGATGACATGATATTAAAGAAGCATTCATGTTCCCAAGAGAATAGGCTCTTATTCGAGTGGATATTAGTTGTTTCAGAGTTTTTTTTCTTATAATTATAAAATACTACATGATGTTAATAAATATATATAGTAAAGATTTCCTATAGTAATCCTACGATTTTAAGGTTTAAGGAACGAGCTGCTAAAAAAGCCATTACTGGTGGAATACCTTATCGAGCAGTACCTGTAGAGGATTTTATAACCGTCATCAAACAGAAAATTAAGACAAAATGGGAACAGATATGGTCCAATGTAACCGAAAATAAATTGAGGGAGCTTAAGGGTGACGTTTCCTCTTGGTCATCGTCAAATAGGAATAATCGCAGAGAGGAAATAATTCTTACTGAGTATAGGTCATACACGCCTTACCCATGGATACTTGATGGCCCGTGAAACATATTTTAACAGAATGCAGAGCTTACGAAACATTTAGACTCTCTTGTGACTTGACTATCGATCTACACTTCATTTTACAGGACAATACGAATGATGTTGATAAACTATTTTCTTTTCTGAAATATTTTAACTTCAGGATACAATCTAGTTCTCGATGAAAATAAGGCAATAATGAGTGGTTGAAGCCTTAAAATATATTTTTAAAAATAAAAAGGTTTAAGGAGGATGGGAGAGGGAGGAAAATAATTTATAAAAGATTTTCTTTTCAGGGACAGGATTTTTCTTCTTTTTTTTCCGAAATTCTTTGTTGAGATATATTAAAAACTGTCACATCTAAGGACAACAGTAATAGTGATAAAAGAGTAACTCACACTATGTACAATGAATAAAAATAAATAAACAGTAAAATAATAATACTAAAAGTTAATGTATATAAACTAAAACATACTAAGGAAGGAGATGGTCCGGGGTGGCGGTCATAATTAGACTAAATAGTGGCAAAACTATTTTATTAAAAGCCAACGTTTCGGCACGACTTGCCGGTCTTCTTCAGGGCTAGAACGGACATGATACAAAAAAATATAGAGAATCGTGGAAGTTACATCATATTTAGATAAAAAATTATAACCAAAGTGAATAAGCTTATCAAAATTATAAACAGTAAGTACATTAAAATTATAAACAGAGTAAGCTAAGTAACAAGGTCCTAAACTGAAGTAAATACCTAGTAAAAATTCTTGTAGTATAATAAAATATGATATATGCAATTCTGAAAATACTCCTACAGATCTACAGGAGAGATTGGAAGAAAAGGAAAAATTTAGCCTATATATGACCGCCACCCCGGATCATCTCCTTCCTTAGTAATGTAACGGTCAACTATTAAATATTCAATAAAAGAAACTAAACTAAAAAATCTGTTGTGTCCACTCACACGACTTTATTACCTATTTCAGAAAAGTTTTTAAATCTTTAAATATGTCAATTAAGAAACAAACAAAAAAAAATTAGATTAATTTTCCTGAAAATTGATTAAAAGAAAAGATTTGAGAACGATATCTTTGATAAACTAAAACAATGTAAACCGGCTTGTGGTAGATCAGTGTAAAAATTTCAATACCCTAATATTGCTAATCAAAAACTTTGTGCCAAAATTGAAAGAACAATTATTAGAAATTTATCGGAAAGTTTCATCAAAACCGTTACAGCCGTTTTTGCACACTCTATAGACAAATATGTTTATCAATTATTGCGCAGGGAGCAATTTGTGTCACAGGCATCAGTAGTCAAAACCCTAAAAAATAGAAAAAGAAGTAACAAAATCGGTTGGCTAGTTCCCGAGAAAATTTTGGCACAGGCAGACAGACAGACAAATGGCTAAAAATGTATTTTTCGAACTCTTGCAGATCAGTCGAAAAACGCATATCGGAAATTTGACATAATCGCAATACTTTCCTTACCTAGTATAGGTAGGAAAGTAAAAAAATAAAATAACCTAACTACTTAAATACACACATGTTTTTATATAATATTTACAAAATTCATTCACTCAAGATCTCGGAGCCAGGCTTGTTTGGATGATCTTACTTTGACCATTTATGTGTCAAGGTGTGCTCTAAGCTCTTTATTATTAATAATAATAAAGAAAAATAAAGGACTTTGAGAGACTCGGTAAGACTCTTATAAGAGAAGCAGAGTAAATCGGCTTAACTAAATCGAAACAAAACAAAATACATGTCAAGCTGAAAAATCCCTTTCCAAAAACAGGATCTGGTTAGAAGGAAAATAGTGCCCGAGACTAGACAGCTTATTACAATAATCTTCGGAATGAATGACCAACGGTACGAAATAATCCAACTGATAACGAGCGCAATCAGAGCTTTCTAAGATAATGAAATTTCTGAAAAAAAATAATTAAGGGTGTATAATGCGAAGATAAAGCCAGTTGTGATATATGGCTGTGAGACCTGAACACTGACCAGCGCCATAGAAAAAAGAACTAAAAATTTTTAAGAAATAAATGATTATGTATTAATTTTATCGGGTTTCATACACTATTTTCTTTACATATCGTAGGCACCATGTAAAATTAATGAAAGTGTAGCGTTGAACAGGCTCACATAAAAAAAATCTGGTGCGCGCAACACACAACTTTCTGGCTATTTTCTGGCAATATTAGGCTATAACATAACATTTTTGAAGTGCAGTTTAAACGGAAATACAGCTTACAGATAACAAACCATTAAGAGCATTAAAATAACAAAAACCCTATTTATTAAATCGACGGTAGAAAATAAAAATCTAGTTACTCCATCTATTTCTGTAAACCACATAACTTCAGTCTCTGAGCTATGTGTACATTTCAGATGACAGAATGACTAACTCTAATTTCAACATTTTTCAGTCAAGTCGTTTTAGTGATATTTCTTGTTTGAGAAGTTATATCTATACAGACAGTGAGTAAGTTGATTCCAAAGTAGCTGATTGCAGTGTTGAAATATATAATTTTGAATAAAGGTGTAAATTTCTCAATAGAAACATCACTAAAATTAATAATAAAGAATATTTAAATTGGAGTTAGTCATTCTGTCAACCGAAAGGCTCATTTATGATTGTGGATGTCTATAAATGATCATGGATTGTAGAATTATAAGTTATCAAACTGTTATTTTCCATTGTAAAGTTTACTAGAATGAAATTACGAGATTTTCAATGTCTGCCAAACACAGGTTAATTGTAGGTGGATAATGTTGAGATACCACAAGGGGAAAATTCATCAAATTACTCACTAATTTAATTTTATAAAAGGTTACTTGAAGATTTTTTGGAATAAAAAAAATTTAAAAATAATATAAGATCGACGAGTTATTAAACCACAGTAAATATATTTAAGGTTATAAACGTATCTATGAAACATTTCTATATTTCACTTCTTCTTTCACACAAGTACAATGAATTAGTATTTCATTAGTATTAAACAATGACATCAGCTTGATTCGGTGGATTAAGGATAGTTTTTTTCAACTAAAAAAATTTTTTTAAGTTAACATTAAGTAAGAAAATTTCATTCAATATCCCTGGAAAAATGTGATTAACTTTAAATAACATTAGTTTTCAGAAGTTATTATTTTTGAAATTATTATTTTATATCTTTTTCGTCACTCTACGTTACCTTCTACAACTTCATTTATTATACATTTTTTTCTCTAAAATTCTCCACTTTCCAACCATATATTATACGTATTTCTTCTGACTATTATTTCCGGAGATTCATTTCCGACCGGGTTAACAATTATTTTATCAACAGAATACAGACATTCAATTTTTTTTCCCTTCCTTATTTACCCAATAGGAAGAAAAAATATATCTAAATTTTAACACAACATAAGTCAAGGCATTTTAGTAAAACAATCAATTAATTATCAAAACTATACAAACAGAAGTAAGCATTAAAACAACATTTAATATTTAACACAAGAAACTTTACAAACGACTCAAACTACTCTACCCTCTTATTCCTAAATCTTCAAAACTGAAACTGAATACATATACATACTAACTTAAACCCATTGGACATACTCATCAGAGATAAACGGTATCGCTTAAAATACCCACGTATAAAAACTTCAAACCAGCCAATCAAAATTTTTAGAACTCATAACAAAAGCACCTTGGTACATAACTAAGAAAACTCTTCATACTGACCTTACATACAACCTTCCTAAAAGTTGACCAAACGACTATTTACTAACGATTAATATGAGACAAGGCCACAGCTGACATACCCATAAACATGAGGAGGAGACCAAAAAGGCGTCGGATGAGAGATCTCCTTCCTTAAACAACATAAGTAATTGGAACAAGTCAGGGAAGAGGTACTGCTGAGTATTGTCTTTCTCCATGACTTACATGTCATTGTATCTTGTAATTCCAGTACATTTGCTGATTTTCAACAAAAAGTTGACTGCAAATAAATGTTTAAAGCAAAAAAAATTCAACATTTTGTTAAATGACTTTTCAGATATAAGAGGAGATATAAAATGCCGACAGAGGACGCTATATATTACTTAGTACAATAATAATACGTGATGATAAAGTGGGCCCCCTCACCGCAATTTCATCCCAGCTAATGCCCCCTATGATATAGCAACGTGTTGCTCTACTACCATAACTCTACGCCAGGCCGCATGCCGCGTCTATAATTTTGGTTGTCACTTTATTCGGTCGCATAATGTTTTTTACACCTTTCTCTTCATTAATGCAGAGATATGCTAAAGAAAATTATGACTTCGTTATTTTTGATAGCCTCACAAACACTGCAAACAGGGCTTAAAAAATTAATTAATATTACAAAAGTTATATCTTTTGGTGGACTCTTAATAAAAATTTGAGACATGAGATTTTATCTTATACATGTTATTTTACTTTTTTGAGGCCAGATATAATTTTCTAAAGTTTAAATTATCAATAATTTGAAATTTATTTTACTTACACTTTACAAGTTTTACTAAAAATAGAATCCCGAGAATAGCCGAGTGTGCCCGAACGTGAACCCGATCTCAACTGAAAAGAACTAAATGGCGGTTTGTTAATCCACTTCTAGCAAGCTGAGATGAGATATCGAGCAATTTATGGCTGATGGAATTAATAACTTGCTAGATAAAACAAGAAAGTTTTTCAATATCCTTGTTATCTTTGTTTAACAATATCTATTCTAACAGTTTATTGATTAAATATAATTTTTTTTTCTTTATGGCTTTTTAGCATTTAGCAGATATTATCCTTGTTAATACTTTATAATACATAGGTACTTAATGCAATGAAGCAGTTAACTTTTATTTCACATCATACTTCCTTAGTCAATTGCTCACACACAATTTTTTATTAGACCGTCATGACTTTCTAATCAAATTTTCTATAATTACTTCTATCGATGGGTTGATATAAGATACCTAATCACACCTTAAATGAAATCCCGAATTCCTAACATAGAAAATTAAATTCAAGATTAAATAAAAAATAATAGTATGTTATTTTCCTTTTAATGCATGTATCTTCTCGACCAAATGGCTTGCATTCAATTTTGGTAGAATAGAATAGAATAGAATAGAAAAATAATTTTATTCTGGGACGAGGTCCCTTCAGAATAACAAAAAAGTACAGAAATTAAAATTTTATATCGATACACTCAAGAACATAAATAGACAAAATTTGAGGAGTATACTGCAATTTTTAGTAAGTTAGAGCCAATGTCCAAGGAACCTATACTCTTGCCCCTGTGTGATAGTGTAAATCAACTTCATTATTCAAGAAATTTATTATAGTTCATTATAGAAACTTACACCTCGAGACAAAAATAAAATACGTATAGGGTGTTCCTAAACTCAGCGCTAAATAACCTTTGGATGCTCATCAATGATTTAAAAGCTGGGTTTAGGAAATTTTTACACTAATTTCAATGAGATTATAATTTTATTTGAAAATTAAATAGAACATTTCACTTTAATATTATGATAATTCGCATTAATTTAACTGCCGAATTTCACCACAAGTAAATTTTTAAGAATTGCAATAACTTTGTTAAATGGAATTCAAATTGTAATAGACTATTCCATTCATTTCACAAAATATCCTATACATTTTGGCAAAATCAAATGAATTATTTTTGAAATTTATGCTTATCATGAAAACTGAACTGAATAATGTATAGAGCGAATAATTTGGACCCGACTGGTTTAATTATATTTGAATCGATAACCTCATCCTCAAACCATTACAATTAGGTTTTCTAGTCATATCTATTAGGTTTGGAGCCATTTTTTAATATTCTTTTCGTTTTTCTTTTCTTAAAAACTTTAATATTATATTTTAATTATTTATTAATAATTTTTAGAAGTGAAAAAACGAAATTCGATGAAATCAATTAAAGAATCGACGAATTATCCTTCCTTACGAATTACAACTTCCTCCCCAGTATCTCCCAATCTCTTCCTGAACAACTCACCTATCTTATTCTACACCACCGTTAAAAACCTAGGAGTTACTTTCGATCAATCCCTATCCTGGAAACCTCACATCTCCCAAATTTCCCGTCGCACTATCTCCACCCTAAAACAGTTCAATCGTCTACGATATCTCCTTCCATATAAGTCCCGTCAACTCCTAGTTTCCTCCCTTGTTTTCCCCCACTTCGACTACGGCTGTATGGTGTACGGTGGACTCCCGGGAGATTCCGAGGCCAAACTTAAACGCCTAATGAATTGCGCACTACGATTTGTTTTCGGAATCTCAAGGGATACGCATATTACCCAGTATTACACTGAGTTGAGGTGGCTCTACCCATCCTATCGCCGTCAGTACTTCCTAGCCACCTTTCTGTACCAAATTACTAGAACCCATCGACCCTCCTACATTTTTCACAGCTTACAATTCAAATATTCCATCCAATCCCGTCCCACCAGATCTCGTACTTCCGACCTCTATCCTCCTCCTCACCGAACTGCTGCGTTTGACAAATCCTTTGCAATACAAGCCGCCTCCCTCTGGAATTCCATCCCACCTGATATTCGACACGCTCAATCAGTTTCCTCGTTTAAACCACTCCTCTTTAAGCACCTACTCCTTTCTCAATCCGAATGACTGTGAAATATATCTCAGAGAAATATCTGAGCACCACCAGAGAGTACCTCAATTTATTAAGGTTATTTTAGTTTCTCATACATATGTACAATTTACTTGTTCTTTTTTTTTCTCTTTTCTGTATTTTTATCGTAAGTCAACTTTCATTGTAAATATACAATTCAATTGTAGCCACACAGACATATAATCTGTATTCATATTTTGTTCTTAAGGGACAACAGTCCCAGAATAATAAAACATTTTTTTCATTTCATTTTCATTTCATTTCAATTATATTATAATGATACATTTTAAAATTTTTTATGAAGCAGTGCATGGTAGAATGATAATACATTTTTCATTAATTCTAACCAAAATGCCATGTTATAAAAAATGTTTATATAATACAACTATGAATATAACAGATTTTTATAGAATTAATATGGATTTTATAATGATGTAGTTTAAAGTATAACAACTAAATTAAAATTAGTTTGCAGAATTTTGAAAATGGCTTCTTAGGCCGAAAAGTCGAATAAATAATATATGTGATGTGATAACTGTTTATACTTGGTGACCTTTGGCCTAATGATTTTTTAAAAACCTTTTTAAAAAAATTACAATTATTACGAAATTACAATTATCGGTGTAACTCTGCTAATTATTGCTTTATTAATCTTTAATTTTGCTCTTTTATCTAATGAGTGAGACCTTTAGTACTATGTTTCGATATATTTAATTCAAACAAGTAAACAAATAATTATAAAAAAAAGAAAAAAATCCAAATATTCTGGTTTAAAGTAGACCAAATCCAACAGTTGAAGTTAATTTAACTAAAATCACTAAATAACCTAGTAAACGGCACTATTTTCGGTATGTGTTCACTAACACACAATAAACATAAAAGTTCATATTAATATAAATCTCAAACTCATCCATTAAACAGATATCAAAGGTTAAAGATTTATTATTTATTTACTACATTAAGACTGACTGTACAAAGTGTTTAATACTAAATAACAGATTTTAATCACCTGATAAACAAATGAACGATAAGAAATGACAGTAGTTGCTAATCTGTTAGTCTAGTTCTGGGTGTTTTAGTGTGAGTGAATACTGTGGCGCAGTTCAATTTATGATTATCATGGGAGACACCATAAATGTATTCACTTTTGCAGAACTAACATACATGCTTTTAACGTATGGCGAGGTACATAGAAACGGTGCTGCTGTTCGAAGATATCGTGAAAAATTTCCTAACCGAAGAATATCAAATCGTAACACGTTTGAGGCCATTGAAAGATGCCTCAGGGATAATGTCACGCTAAAACGTTGAAGATGAAATATTCGATGCTGTTCAGTTATCTCCTACTACTAGTACCAGAAGATTGCCACGTCGTTTCGATGTTTCCTCTACCAGCGTATGGCGAACTTTACGCGAACAACAATTGTATCCATTTCAAGTATCGAGTAGGCAAGATTTGTTACCACAAGATTATAACAAGCGCAGAAATTTCTGCCAGTGGTTAATTCGACAATGTGGTTAGTTCAACAAGATCCTAACTTCCTAAACTGCATTTTGGGTACTGATGAATCTTACTTTACAAGAAACGGAATTCTTAATTTTCTTAATTCTTAAATACCCATACTTGGGCTGAAGAAAATCCTCATACGATTGCTGTTGGACATTACCACCTTATCTTTAAATGTCTCGGGTGGTCTTCTAAGCTACATCATCGGCCTCTTCTTTTTGCCACCTAGGCTGTCAGGTATATCTTACTTGCATTTTTTGCAGAATAATCTTCATGAACTCCTAGAAGATATTCCGCTAGGCATTAGGCAAAGGCTGTGGTTTATGCTCCAGCTCACTTTTCTAATAGTGTCACTGATTATTTAAATGCAACTTATGAAGACCACTGGTCGAATTGGTCGGGTTGGTCGAAACGGACGACTTAAATGGCCACCACGATCTCCGGAAAGCCATTAGATTATAATGTGGGGGGCTGGATGAAGTCTATGGTTTATTCTGCTGCAGTTGGCACGCAAGAAGAGCTAAGAAATCGGATCGTGGAAGTCGCAGTAACAATCAAGAACCATCCTGATGCTATACGAAGAGCCAGAGAAACATGGATTCGTCGTGCTGAATGTTGCATTCAACAAAATGGATGCCCCCTTTGAACACTTACTCTAAATGTTGAAATAATAATAAATAGTAAATCTTTAATATCTTAATAAGATATTAATCCTTTAATATCTGTTTAATAAATGAGTTTGAGTTATATGTTAATATGAACTTTTTTGTTTATTTTGTGTAAGTGAACACATACCTAAAATAGTACCGTACAGTTACGAAACAACCTGTATATTTTTATATAAATATATAAATTTAAGTAAGACAATCTAATAAATTTTAAAAAAATATATGAAAAATAATAATTCCGTTCAGCTTAAAGTATAATAAACTATGAAAACTGACCGTATGTTATGCTGAATGCACATCATAAAAATAAATTAAGTATTTGCCTAAGACAGCATTCCATAACCTGTTTCAATCACCGTTATTTGATGAGCAGTTATCTTAATGGATCGGTTACTGCGAAAACTTTCACTATGAGTGACATTGATAAATAAAAACTGGTCGATAACTAGCTGTTACATTCGCTGAAACCGCAAGGTTTTTCCTTCTATCGAGCGTGACTGGACTGTGGAGTCCCATCTCGGATAAAATAACACAAGGATTGATTTGAAACAATTATATCTAGTGTATTCTGTATTAATTATATACAATGTTTCAATATTTCAAAAGTTAAAATAAAAAAACTGAGCAGCATAGTTTTATCAGAGAGGACACATTTTCCTTATATTGTTTCGAAATAAAAACATAATTTGAATTAAAATAAAATAAATTGAACCATTACATTTCTTTTTGAGGTATTGTTTTTAGAAAAATTATAATTTGTATCAGATTTTAATTGAACAAAAAGATGCTTTCTAGTGAAAACAACTTACTGATCTACAAGACAATACTGAAACTCATCTGGACTTACGGACTTCAACTGTGGGGAACAGCTAAATTTTTTAACATCAAACGCATTCAATCCTTTCAGTCTAAAGTCCTCCGTACAATAGTCGATGCTCCCTTCTGTGTAACCAATAAAACCCCTGCATAGTGACCATAATATTCCATTTATTTTTGATCTTCTCCTAGACAAATTTTCCAAATTTGACCAGATCCTTACTCATCACCCAAATCCCGTTGTACAATCCCTATCAAGCACTTCCCATTCCTAGAATCCCCCTGGTAGGTTAAAGCGGCAGTGGCTCCGAAACCATTTGTAAATATGGATATTTAGCAGTTCTAGCAATGGCCAGATTCTCCACTCAAGTCATGAGTTTTTGCAGCTGTAGCGCACTTACTTATCCTCCACTGGTTTTAACTACCAGTGAAGTGGTTAAGGGAAAAGCGCAGGGATCTTCTAAGCCTCGCTTTTCCCTCAACATGTATGGGGGCCAACAGTGGTTCGGAGTTTCCCAGGCTTATTGTTAATAGTGTATGTACGTAAGCTTGTATCGAAGATTTTATTACTTTATTTTTATTATTCTTATAACATTTTATTTCGTTATTATTTCTATGTATTCTTTTTTTATTACTTTATTTATCTATGCTTCTGTATATACGGTATGAATGTACTCTCTGAACTCTATTATAAGTGTCCTTAACTGAGACAGATTGTAATATTTCTCAATAAAAAAGTAAACAAAAATTTTTTTTACTCCATTAACACATTTTAACAATAATATTAGATACCACCAAAACCCAGTTTTAGGGGTCTTACCCCCACTCTCTCTAGAGTTCGATCCATTGTAGAAGAAAATTATGTATAATTTTTTTTTTTTTAATTTTCAGCTAGTACAAGTATAAAATATATAGAGGAAAATACAGAGGTAGAGAAGTTTTAATATCAATTTTTTCCAGGAAAAGCGCTAGTTAATTTGAGTAATAAAGTTGAAAACTTTCCGAGTGCTTGACTGCTTCTAATTTAGGAAAATGTGGAGGGGTTTCTATTTTTCTTTCGAAATATAACCTTGCTTCTTCGTTGGGTAAATTAGTTGCGAACTTTTAAAAAAGGGGTGTGGATATAAATATACAAACATTAATTTCACTTAGTTTGCAAACTGAGCTGGTGATCAAATAGATATCTTATAAGGAATAAATTCAAACATCACATAGCTGAATAATGATAAGAATGATAAGCTTAAGCATGGAATCCGAAGGTTCCATAAAGACATAGCTAAAAACTTGACGTTTTTAATGACAACTTCACTTACCTGTAAAAAATCTGATGCGCGCATCACACGACATTCACTTAACACCCTCTTTTTAGCAGAAATAAGTATTTTCAGACAAAGGGGAAGTGACAGTAAAAATTGTTTACGCTATATTGATTTATATTTCATTGTGGGTATTTTTATTTGTATAAGTACTCTTATATATACAAAGTTTAATATTTATATCGCTGTAATCTATACAATTAAGTAATACCAACAATATCATTTATGAAAACAGCATATGAATATTTACATAATATTGTCGGAGTACTTATTATATTGAGCTCATGTTACGTTTGTATGCGTGTTCTAATCTTTTGGACGAGTTCGGGTTCACTCGTATCCTTTTGGTTCTTTGATTACATCTATTATCCGTTACGATCTCTTAGATCTCTTTTAGTTAATTATCATTAGTTTTAGTTAATTAGAAATTAATGTGAAATAGTTAATTGTTTCAAATAAAGAAAATCAAAGGTACTTTAGGAAAAACTAATATAGAAAATTAGACATTTAAGGTCTGTTGGAGAACATCAATCAGAATAAAACCTACATTTAATTTTAAAATGCTTAATTTTACACTGATATGATGAATTGATATAAAGTGCCACTTCCGTGTTGCCAATTTTGACGGAAAAATTGCTGTAACATCCCAAGTATATAAAAACCTTAAATACGCAATTTCACATTCGTACAACTTTTCGTTTTTGAGCTAGACTGTTCCGTTGAAAACTCAGATTCGAAAATTTTCACGATCGCAATATTAACCCTTACTATATATTTCATATATAGGTAAGTGAAAGTCACATAGAATAATAAGCTTAAGCAAACCCGAAGGTTCGATGACGGCATCACTAACAACCCTTGCCTACAAACCTTCAACACAGAGGTTTCCATCAAAATCGTTCGTCCCATTACTCCGAGAGCCCATGCAAAGAAAAAATTGATATTATATAATACAAATTTTGAAAACAGGTTTTCAATATTCATGACTTGTATATTTTAAAAAAATGGGAGTCTGTTATCCGAATCATGCTACCCGAAAAAAAAAAAAACAAAAAAAAAACAGCTGATTTAAAGAATATTAGGCCAGTAACTTGAGGGTCGAAACGGGACATTTTTTTATATTTATTTGGGTATGGGTTTGAACATGTAAAAAACAAAATTACTAAACCAAGCAACCAAGGGAAAACTTTTAACAGCCAAAAAAGACAATTTTTTTCGATTTTTTTTCACCTACAACCCCTAAACGGTGCAACGAAAATCTCTATATTAAATTAATTGACCTACATTAACTTATATTAATTTTTAAAAAATTAAATTTTCTGCATGAAATCTTTGAACAGCCTTTCCAAATTTCGTCAACAGTTCCAAAACTTATGAAAACTCTAAACGGCTACACCGATCCATACGAAAACTGGTAGGGACCTCTGTATGCTACACCAAATTCATACACCATAAACCAACCAATATTCATAATATCAAAGTATAAAACCTATATTCATAAACAAATTATAAAGACTAAAAACTAAAGATATTAAATAAAAATGGGTTAGTGAGTTACGAATGCTTTAATTGACGGCTGAAAAAAAAATAATCCAAGAAAATCATATAAAAACTAAAGGTTATATGTTTTTATTAATATAATTTTTCGTACTTAAGAGTTTTAAAGGTCATAAAATGGAACCTGATTTGCTTTTTCGTAACAAAAATTTACTGGAAGCACTTTTTGGATTTGTAATTTATGATGTGCAGTGTAATTTATGTGCGGGCACCGCGTGCACTATGAAAGGTATTTCAAAAAAATAATATTAAATACGTGTACATTAATAACGTATACAAACATATTATAATGTAAATTATTTTGTGTGTAAAAGGTGATTTTTATTTCTTGATAATTTTTTTTTTTGTATCATTATTATTGCTCAGTGAGTAATAATCATTAATAATCGAATCAATAAACATCAAAGAAAGGTTTAAATTTTTATTTATATTAGGATTTTTTTTTAATTAAAAATCATATAAAATAATTATTATATGATTTTTTGGATAAAAAATAAATTATAGATTAAAAACTCTGAATTATTCAATAAAGAAATGTTTAATATGAAATTATAATTCAAACTCACTGAAATATTGAACCGTACGGTTATATTCTAAAGCTGTAATAGAAAAATCCTAAGCTTTTCTGAGAAAACAATTTAAGAGAAATAAAAATAAAATATATTCTGTTTCCTCGAGCAGACATTTAAATATAACTTAGCCCAACAACTCCGAGGATAAAGTCCCAAATTGTACAGAAAGCTCTTTAAGTCTGCAAAGTTTATTCTATGCTTTACTCAACCAGAACTTCTATGTTTCTGTTTAGGTTGTCAAGAGAAATCGTCGTATTCTGAGAAAACTATTGTATATTTTTGCCTCAGTGTAATTTCATAATCCAGAAAGTTTATGTAAATTATCCTAATGAAATTTATATTGAGAACCATTCCGGGAGTCATACCATTTTCATAAAAAAAATTCTGGTGTGTCCACTCACCCTACTTTCTACTTATTTCAGAAAAGTTTTTTTATAACTTAACATACATCCATAAAATTTTTTTTTTTAAATTGGATTAGATCTATTTTCCTGAAAATTGATCAAAGAAAAGATTTGAGTACGATTTATTTGATAAACTAAAGCAATGTAAACCGGCTTAAGGTAGATCAGTGCAAAAATTTCAATACCCTCTAATATTGCTGATCAAAAACTTTTTGCCATAGCTTAATTTTTTCAAACAATAATTTCTGTTAAAAATAGAAGAAATAGTGAAGCTTGTGAAATGCGGGCAACAGATTTTCTTATTTTCACTTAGTTATCTTTTTTTCTCTCATTCACCCCTTTCTGACACCAAGATATGAACCGGTAATCTTACATTGGAAATTGAATAGCTGTAACTTCGTTAATAGTTGTCCACAATGAACGATTTTTATATAGTTTAGTAGGAAATTGTTTTGGGCTCAGAGGGTTCTGAAAAGTATAGATCCGTCGAAAATAGCATATCGGAAATTTGACCCGATCGCAATACTTTCCTCACCTAGTATAGGTAGGAAAGTAATAAATTAAAACATGAATAGAAAATAGAATAAGCTGTATCATCGTTAATACGGGTTTGATTCCGATGATTTTTTTTTTGTTTTGTTAATTATTTAATTACCTTTCAAAAGTTTTACTATAAATTTTAACATATAATATATACATAGCGAGTTAGGCCCCAAAACATTTTTCTTTTCTTTATAACTTTTTTTCCTGAATTTTCTCGGGAATTTATTCCATATACTAAAATTGAAAGGGCAATTATTAAAACATTACAGAAAAGTTTCATCAAAATCGTTAGAGCCGTTTTCACGTTACAGTCTATAATTATTTTTTTTCATTTACTGCGCAGCAGCTATTGCGCATGGAACAATCAATTTCTGTCACAGCCATCAGTAGTCGAAACCCTACAAAATAAAAAAAGAAGCAATAAAATCGATTTAGTAGTTCCCGAGAAAATCTGAGCACAGACAGACAGACAGAGCAATGGCCAAAAATGTGTTTTTCGGACAAAGAGGGCTCTGAAACGTATAGATAAGTCGAAAACAGCATATCAGAAATTTGTCCCGATCGCAATACTTTCCTTACCTAGTACAAGTAGGAAAGTAAAAATATGTCAAATAGAGATTCTCGTTATTTACTTCGGTTGAAACCTATTTCAAGTTATGAAAGTAATAATATTTCAATGGAAGGACTTTGTTCCTATTATATATTAGTATTGTTATACTTATATATGTAATTTATTAAATAAAGGTTTTGGAGGGTTAGAAAAAAAAAGTAATAATAATTAAACAATTATAAAGTATACTGAAAATTTAACGATTTCTTAGCAGTTATAAAATAAAGAAGTTTTTTTTTCTATGTCAGTCAGTAAACGGATAATCAATCAACTTTATGAACTAATTTCAATCCACAAAATAACATTGAAAAAATTATACTAAGCAACAAATAGTGTTATAACTTATATGGCAATATAAAGAAAAAACATGCTGAAATAATTTTGTTTGATGTCTCTTTCATTAATGTGTTTAAACTGTTTCGTAATGTACCAAAAACTGACTATGAATATACACAAATATACAAGTTTATATAATTATACACACATTGTATGTAAATACACAGATATATAAGTTAATATATATTCATACACATATTGGGCCACAGAGCATGGAGTGGGATTGCTTTATCAAGTAGACCACAAAAGAAATAACCTTTGATAAACTTATCTCAACTTCTTTATAGCTGTGGAACACATGTTAGTCGATTAATTTTGATTACAATTCTTTATGAGAATATATATCTGAAGATATATTAACACTGCAGGAATATCTTAGCTGCTTATTGAAAATTTCTTAATGTGAAAATCAATTTAAATTTTTAGAAATTGTTAAAATAAATTAATTAATAGGATGAGACAATCTTGTTAATCTTGACGAACATTGGACGAAAATTAATCATTGATTGCAAGAAATCAGCATTTTATAATTAATTAAATTAATTAATAATTAAATTAAAAATATTTATTATATAATTTGAAAAACCCAAACAACGAAGCCATGAGTCTCCAACGTATAAGTGACTTGTTAAATTGCCAACATTTTGACAATTTAGGCATGATCAGGGCAGAAAAAAACAACAACATATATATGTAGAGCTTTTTCATTTTCATTTTATTATTTTTTTAAATTAAATTTAACACGTTTTGTATTTTTACATTTTTTTTTATAGCTATTTTTACTTTCATTTACCTATATATAGTCAGGGTAAGTATTGCGATCGTGAAAATTTTCTACGGAAATACATGTTTTGAGGTCTCCTGAGTCCAAATAACCAAGTGGTCTATGTGTATGTATGTTATCAATCAAGCTTAAAAACGAAAAGTCGTAGGGAAGTGATATTGTATATTTAAGGTTTTTATTAGCTTTCGATGTTAAAGTAACATTTTTGTCAAAATCGGCAAACCAGAAGTGGTACTTTATATAATCGATTAAACACATTTTTACGATTATCCCAAAAATGGCTCTAACGATTTTTATTAAACACGGTATATCAGTGTATTATTAAGCAGTTGTTAATATAATGTAGGTTTTATTCTCATTGATGTTCTACATCAGGGCTTAAATGGCTAATTTTCAATATTGGCTTTCTCTAAAGTACCTTTATTTTTTTTATTTGAAAAATTAACTATTTCAAATTAATCTTAGATATAAAAAATAGTTAAATACAAAATATGAAAGAATTTGATACCTAACTAAAGGATAAATAAGAAATCGTAACGGATAACAGTTGTAATAGAGGAATCAAAGAAATACGAGCTTGCCCGAGCTCTCGAAAGAATTTCATACGTAACATGAGCATCATACAGTACGGACTTTAACAATATTATGTTCATATACTATGCGATTTTCATAAATGCTATCTTTGGTATTATTTAGTATTTAATTAAGTATTTAAACAAATAAATATACCTACAATGAATTGTAAATAAATTTAGTGTCAATAATTTTTACTTTAACTTCCTCTTTGTCTGAAAATATTTATTTATTCAAAGAGGGTGGCAAGTGAAAGTCGTGTGATGTGCGAACCAGGTCTTTTCCCATGTATTACGTCTAATCAGCTGTTAAATATAACCATCCTTTGCTGTGTTAATACAAGCTCTTTCCTACATTATGTATTTGGATGGCTTCGTGAGATGTCTACTGTAATAATATATTTTATTTTTTCCTTATTGTTTTTTTCTTTCTGCATATATGTGGTCTTGTTTTCTCAGCCCTGAAGATGCCTAAATTGTCGAAACGTTGGCAAGTTAACTATTTACCTGTATGATTGAGGAGACTCATGGCTTTGTAGTTTGGATTTTTCCATTTATAACATAATCACCTTATGACCCTTTTTCGCCATGCTTATTTTAGTAATTAGACGTATTAATATAGAAAAAAAATAATAGGTATTGTATCGATAATTTAGAAATATATTGAAGCAATGATTCGAAATATAAAAAAAGATATAGAATAGAAAAATCATCTTTATTCTGAGACTAGGTCCCTTTAGAACAACAGTATTGTTCACATAAATTAGCCATAAATCTGGCCAAAAGACTTATTACAATGAATAATAACAAAATACTAGTAATAAATTAAGTATTAATTAAGCTCTTAGGATAAATTAACGAGAACAGTTGGGTAATAGGGGTTCAGTAGTACAATATTGGAGCTAAAACAATATCATAATAATCACTGAATGAAATTAGAAAGGAACGAAAAATCAATTTTAAAGGCAAAGCATTGTAGTGATGGAATATAAAAATTTTAAAAAAATAATAATAACTGTTAATATGTAAAGAAAGAAATTGTAAAAACCAAAAAAAAAATGATATAAATGTGTTTCCTAAGATATTTAAGTGATTATGCGTAAAGAATAGGAGAAGAAAAAATAAAATAAAGTGTACATATATATACACATATATATTGATATTTTAGATCCAAGTATTATTAATCACAGAAAAGGTCAGATAAGCATATCAATAAATAAAAATATTGACATTTCTAAAGTAAATTATTCCTGTTGAGCTTTGAGGCTCCACCAAACCATCGAATTCCTCTCGTATCCAATCCATACAGTCCAAAATCCTCCGTAAAATCCTCAATGCTCCATACTTCGTCACAAATAAAACCATTCATAAAGACCTTAATGTACCATCTGTCGCTGATTTAGCTCGATCCAGATATCTATCCTTTCATGATAAACTTCAGTCCCATCCAAATCCGCTTGTTTCCACTCTTGCTTCTTCCTCGATCCCTCCATCTCCTGGGCGTCTGAAAAGGAGATGGCCTCGTGATCTTGTTACTTAAAATTATTTAGAGAGTGCTACCACTGGGTAGTATCTCTTCAAGCCTGTACATGCCATTATTTATATTTGCGCATATTTACTAGTTGTATTTGTATACAGTTGTAAATTTCATTAAATAAACAAAAAAAAAAAAAAATATTCCTACAACTTTATGTAGGCCGGATATCCGGAGGTTTAATACACACTTTTATAAAGAGATGCTAAAACTAATTATACGATATTTAAACAGCTAAATATTATCCAATACTAAGTTTTTCATGTTAATCGAGTAGGTTGCAATCCATTCTAGAATACTAGTTAGCACAGCTAATTTAATGCAGGCCGAGATAGGAAAGGAATGTAGACCTTGTTTGTATAGGAAAAAAAAAATGTTTTAATTTATTTTTTTAATTCAAGTTTCCTCGTATAGACATGCGCAGAGGCAGTAGCTATTGGAGGCGGAGAATAGGTCACAGTCGTGTGGCACGTTCTGACTACATAGCTCCAGCTACACGATGGAGGATCCATTCTGTATTCCAATATCTCTTCTGTTTCTTCATTCATAAAATTAAAAAATCTAGAGAGGTTCGCGCATCACACAACTTTCACTTATCACCCTATTTTACAGCAGAAAATAGATATTTTCAGACAAAGGGAACTGAAATAAAAAATTTGATACCAACACCCTATCTAGGAAAGTAAAAACTACAGACGATATAATACTCATTTGAAATAATTAATTACCGTACAAAACATTATGGCCGTATATTATTATTATTATTAAAGAATATATAGATTACGGAAATTAGAAAAATCTTTAAAAAGTAATTTCTTACTACTAGATAAATAAAAAAAAAACGGTGAAAATTATTTCACAATGGTTTATTATTTCCAAACAATTATACATCTAAAGCACATGCGGATCTACGGGGGGCTTTCGGGCAGAAGCCCCCCAAAAATGATAAAATATAACCGTGTTTTACAGAAAAAAATATTAAAAATTATCTCTTAAAGTATTCTTGTTCGTCTAATTACATTTAATAGGACTTCAAGAACCACTTAAACACCATTTCATATAGGTAATTAATTTCTTTCTCTTTTTTTCTAATTAATTATAGCTATAAGTATATGAAAAAAAAAATTTCGAGCTGAAGCCCCCCCTCCCAAAATTAAATCCTGAATCCGCTAGTTATCTAAAGTAACATTCATTACCTTCCTAGTTATAAATAATAAGTGATTGGAATTATTAGACTAATTTTTTTTTTAATTATTACTAATATGCTAAAAAATTAGCTTTACTTCAGTAACACACTCAAAATTCAAAAACCTAAAAAAAGGATATAACCTTGCAGCAGAACATATAAAAAAAACTAGAGACCATATCTTCGCTCCTAATTGTCCGATATGGACGATTTTTTTTTTTTTTCGATCATTTCATTTAACGACTTAAAGCTAGTAACCATTTTAAATTATGGATATATCTCATCGGAACACACAAATTCGGTCAGTCGGTTGAAAGCCTTTCCTTTGAAAGCGAAAATTTAAATTAAGAGGCGAAATTTGACGGTTCATTTAATGGAAGAACATACGGCTGAAATTTTAATAAGATGTCAAGAATATGTCCCTAAAAGGGGATTCACTTTAACTGATGATGTATTCGGTTGTGTTTCGAAAACTGATGCGTCATCATCATTATATCATAATATAATATAAGTATATTATAATAATAATAATAATAATAATAATAATTAAGTCATAAAAAGAAAAACATAAAGTCATCAAATTATGCCAGTTGGATGATAGTTGGATGAGAAAAAAAATTCAAATAGTTAAATTCAAATAAAATTTTGCATTGCGTTCCGAGATTTAGACAATTAAACATCAAATAATACCAACGTTTGAAAATATTCAAACCACACATGTATATGTAATAATAGTGTTATAATACTATATTATATTATTTCTAAAATGTGTTGTTTTTTTTTTTGTCGGTACGCAATAACTTCGTCAATTTTTCATCAAATCCAATGATTGACCACTCATTTTGAACATATTCTTCTCCTTCACATGCGAAAAATAGTGCCATCTCCCCGAAATTTCTGGAAAAATGTTATGGAAGAAAAGAAACTTTATTTGTAAATAACTCAAAAAGTATGCATTTTATCTTGTACCCATAATAATTAGAAAGATTACTAAATTACCTACAAAACAAAAAAAAAATCTTAAAAATTGGACAATTATTAACAAAGATACAGTCCATTAGTTTTGGTATACTTAATAATGTCCTCCTGTTTAAATATATTGCATTTAGGAGTAGAATAGTCTACTACACTTTTTTTCCTGACTGATATATTAATTTTATTATTTCTTTGACATTTGGTCGTTCTTACATATTTTTTAAAAAATAATTTAGAATATCCTATGATCGGGGCATTAATTTGTTTTTATTACTTTTATTATCTTTCCAGTCAGTGTTTAAAAATAGTTCTTTGCAAAGCAATTTGTACAAATATTTTGGACTATTATGTTTAGTGGAATATTGCAATCGACCAAGGAAAAAAATATTGATTCCTTCCTTACATAATACATAGGAACTACTTATTTTCATATTGTTTTGCTATTTCTTCAGTAAACAAAATTTTCTGCGAATTATTTGCACGGGCCTACTAGTATATGTAATATTATTGTAGCCCTCTCTACACAAATATAGTTTTAAAAAATCCAACGATATCTTCTAAGAGTTTTCCAAACTAAAAACACAGAAGATTTTCCTTAATTCCTTTTTTTTTCGGAAGTCAAATAGCGGATCTCTCCGACTTCCTAACCCTGAAAGAAAAAAAGTGGCAGAGGAAGATCAAGGAAATGAGTTGTTACATCGGATTTAACAGGCCGTGCAAGGGACTACAGCCTGTAAATGAGCTGAGAAAAGAAACGGCTAAATCAATTGAACCATTTTGAATCCAAAGCGATAAAAGTTATAGAAGGAAATTCCATTTTATTACAAAGTGATAAAAATATTATATTCAAAGCAATAAAAAAATCAATTTCATGCCTCTCGTTTAAAGAACCCATTATAAGATTATCTCTTCCTTGTTAGTTTTATTTTACGCTTCAATATCAGAAAGATAACAACGGATCGTCTTTTCTAAAATCTGTTGACAGTCAGTTATTTTTTATGTTTCCATCCGATTAAATATGGAAAATAAATTATGATGATAATGTTTTTTTTCTGTATTTCATCAAAATAATATTCTGTAAGTTACCTAAAGGAAATACATATTTTCAAAATCAATTTTTCTGTTTGGGGCATCAGGCCTCGCCCCTAATCCTGATGTAGGAGGAATCAAACCTGTATGTTAAAATTGATCAGAAGGGAGTGTTCTTGTGGAAATGGAATATGGCCAAAATAAAGTTAACATAAAGTATATATTGCTGAATAAAATTGATATGAAATAAACAGTTATGGATGGGGTGCCAAAATATACATTGTGATTTTTTTTTTCTCCCCGAGTTCGCCTTTTTAGGCTATACGGGTTTTTTTCCGTGCCAGGGAGTGAGGGCGGGGAATTTAAAATACCTCTAGGCACGGGGAAGCGAACTCATAATTTCATTATCTCCTAACTTTGGTTATCAGGTTACCAGGGCACACACGTTCGCTTTGAATCGAACGTTAGAAATTGAATCGAATGACAACTTCAACGAAAAGATCGGACAAAGTTGAAAAATTAGTGTTTTATTCGTGTTTTAAGCGACAACGCGTTACAGATGTTTTCAGATGATTTAGAACTTTTAAATGTGGCTCGCGGTAGACTAGGTTGGGATGAGAATCGAAGTAACTGCCTAACCAGGATCTCTAGACAAATTATAGTTATCTCTAAAGGGATTATATTAAAGGGATCTCTAGACAAATAGCCGAATAACAAAGTTTTTATGACTATTGTGAAACCTTAACTTCCATAAGCTCCTCTATAAAAAAATTCAAACCCATTGCTGAACTTACCCCTGACAAAATTTCGTTGAACAATGCGAGCATTGCAAACAAACATGTTTTAAAAGTGGATTTGGTTTATGTAATATATGAAACGGGTTGATTCTATTCAATGTACAGACAAAACCTTTATTTTATTTATGTAGACCTTGACGTTCATGAAATTTACTTTACTTCATTATAAAGTGTAGACAACAAAAATTATTAATTTTGCATAATGTTTATAGTCAGTTCAAACTAGCAACAAAGAGGAACCGAAATCATTCATCAGATTTTTTTAACAAGTTTGTGCTGTTGAGAGCTATGGATTTTTGAACAAGAATGACATCGAATCAACTTTTTTTTTTAAATGTGTAACATACATAAAAATATGTGAACCAGCAAAGATCGACAACTGAGTCCAAGAGATGCATTATCAATAACTAGTATGTGGGGCAATATTGTAAGCCTGTTACTACAACCGATCGATACATCGATACTACGCCTAACAATCGAGATAAAAGTAAAAATCGAGAACTGGAATCTTATTAAGGGGATCAATTTCGCTAATAGCCCACGGCTTCTCGCCTGAGTCGATTTCGATAAAGCTCTGATGAAATACCTCCCATTTTCCATTTTCTTCACTGCCTCGATAAAAAGGTGCCCATAACTTAGCAGGATTAATTTTTTCTAAATTTCAACGGTAATATTTAAATAATTACTAACGAAAAGTTCACTTTAAATTAATTTTAAAGGAAGGACATGGTACGGAGTGGCGGTCATAAAAAGACTAAATAGAGGAAAAACTATTTTATTAAAAGCCAATATTTCGACCCGACTTTGCAGGTCTTCTGCAGGGAGGTGTGTTCAGCTAGGAATTTCACTTAGAACTGCCTAATTTTATTTTGAATAATTTCTGATATTTTTTTTTTCTTTAAACATTTGTTTATTCGTACATATATTATTACAGTAAGGCTCGAAATCGGTTCTGTACCAAATTTAAGCTCATGTCATGCTCAAATACCACGAATGGGGTACCGTTGGATTCAGAATTTCACGGGGAATTAGCGAATCGTATTCTCCACTTTTGTTTTTCTTTCTAAAATAAATAAAGTCGATACAAACATTTTGTTAGGCTTCGATACTGGAACGGTGGTAGGTCTGTATATCGATACGGGACAAATTGGATCTTAAAGATTTTGATGCGTACAGCAAGACCCGGATAGTTTTAAAACGTACTATTTTCGAGATAACTCAAGCCATAGGGTTCGCATCCACACAACCTTACATTAATTGTAGTACTGTCATTGAATACATGTCTCATTTCGTCGACTTGAGGTCTCTATGATCGAGAAAGGAGTTTATATTATTCATCGATGGTGTTTTTGATCGGCAAGCCATATCATCGTTAATTTTTCATCAAATCTCAAGATTGAGCCACCAATTTCGAAGGCTTTCTTCTCCTTCAGGCTGGCAAAATAGTCTAATCACCCAGAAAATTTAGGCAAGCAAGTTATGAAAGAAAATAAACTTTATTTGCGAATAACTGAAAAATTACACACTTTTCTCTTTTTGCTCATAATTATGCCCATAATTATATAAAAGATTACTAAATTCCCTACAAAAGGAAAAAAAAATCATCGCAATCGGACAATTTTTAGCAAATATACAGGTAACTGAAATTCGTATACATGTTGGTTCCAAACAAAAATGAAGATTTAAATTGTTGTTTGCTTTGTGGATTATATTTATCGATATAGTAAAATTTGATGTCTTAATCTTTTGATAAGTTGCATTTTCTTATTTTCTCATTAATTTGCCATTTGATAACAATATGCTGTGCGAATTTTTCGCACGGGCCTACTAGTTGAATAATATTAAATTTGTTACAAAAACATTAGTACAACATTATTAATAACGGCACAGAAATAGATTCACGCCAAACGTACAATAAATAAAAATAAACTAAATGGAAGTATATACATGAATATTATTTAAATCGGTGTATGTTTTCTTATATACAGATTAAGAGCTGTGTGATATCGAAAATTGCGAAAAGTAAGTTTTTCTGTACAGTTTCGGAGTTGATTCATTAAGTTATAATTGCTCTAGACTTTGAATGGTTGAAGATAAGATAGCAAAGCAATACATATTCTTAAAGAAAATTTAGTATCAAACAACTTTCTTCTTTATAACGTTTTAGTAAAATGAAAATATAAAGTGTTATCAAGTCAAATAATGATAAAAATGAGAAGCAAAAAAATGTTTTTCAAAACTTCTAAATCGTAAATTCAACTTTTCGCCTTGAAAAATCCAAGGGTAGAGGTTAACTGACTATTATTATAAGACTGTAAATATTATAAATTGAAAGGGTTAGTAGCTCTATATATCTATAAGCCCATATACGTTTAGTACCTATATAGTGTCTAGTTGTGGAGTTTATTTATTAAGTTATAATTGTTCTAGCATTTGAATGGTTGAAGTAAGATTGAATGATTGTAAAGTAATATATATCCTTAAAGAATATATTATATAACTTTCTTCCTCATGACTTTTTTCTAAAATCAAAAGATAAAGAGTTGGCGAATCAAATAATGGTTAAAACGCAATGCATACATTTTTTTTTCTGGAAATTAGTGAATCACGAGGAGAGATATCACGGAAACTACAGAATATAGCGAAACAACTAATATCCAACTAACCATTTCCATTGCAAATTTTATCAGTTTTGATTTTACATATCACATTACTATAGATAGACTTTTTAAATTGTAAATTCAATTTTTCGTATTTAAATACACGGGTATGAGGTAACTGACTATGATTTCATGTCTTAAGACTGTACATACTATAAATTAAAAATGTTGGAAGCTTTATATATCTATATATACGCTTACAATCTATGTAGGATCTCTATCTATCTTCCCATGTACGCCATTTTGAATTTCAGCGACTATATGCTAGAAGTTGTACATTTTTTTCATCATGATCAATTTATAAGGATAAAGCTTAGTATGAAAGATGACACCTTTTTTGCAACGGGCTCCCGGACTTAAATGAAAAGTCTCAGCTGTCTCTAAGCCGCGTTATTGGTATTAATGGCTAGCTTAGAAGGTACTGAAATCTAATAAAAACTCTATAGAAACAAAATCTAGTGATTAAATGAAACGAAAACTAAAAAAATATTTTTAGGATAATCCAAGAAGGTTCCGTAACCAAAGCCTTATCTCTCTGAAATAGTAATAAATATCCAACCACTCTTATTTCCGTACCTGAACCTAAGATATAATAACAAATAAATATTAGTAAAATTAATGAAGATGGATTAAAAAAACACAGAAACTAAAAATCAGGCCTGCATACTGTAAGCAAAAATATTGTTCTCAATTTCATTCTCTCTGTAATAGGCTATAAATTCAAAATTGTATCTTAATGCGACGCAGTGTTAAGGAGGCAAAAGGAAAACCAAATTATAACGGAGATATAGATTAAAATATTTCAGAAACATAAAATTGGACCTGCATATTGTAAGGTATGGAAATGTTAAGCATTTCATCCTCTTTGTAATGAGCTATTATTTATGATCTATATTTCATATAATTAATTAATTGATGTTTTTACTTCTATCGTGTGGTCTAAAGCACACACCTTTTTTTTATTTATCTATGATAATGCTAATCTCTTCCTTTTAATCGAGTTAAAATTTCTAGTTCTAGACTTGTTGATTAGTAATAGTAATTACACATCCTGAATAAACCAATATTGATAAACAATAATTTTTTTTAAAAAACACACACCGTAATAATAATAAATTATTATTATAGAAAATAAAAGCTGTCATATTTACAGTTCACTGCGTATGACTTTCGATATTATACATTTCTAGTCATCGTCAAACGATAGTACTATTCTATGCTGTGAACTTCACTAGGGATATTACAATATCTTCCGGCTCTTAATGCTACTGACTGCATCTATTGTTTGTTTTTTTTTTATTTTTTTTTATTAGTATATAATTACATCTGTACCTCTACATTTGACAATGATGAGTCTACATATTAATCATTATTTAAATACACTGATATTTTATATTGTCAGCTTTGTCTTTTCTTTGTTAGTAGAAACAATCCTCATTTTAAAGAAGAACTCAATGTATTTTTTATTATTTTATTTTTCGAAAAAGTATAATTATAATTTTTCCTACTGTACATAGTCTTAAGTGTTTTATCATAGTTTTAAGTGTTTTGTATATAGCTTGTTTAACTAATATTTTTTTTACTTTCTCTTTTTTATTATTGTTTTATTTTGGCCAGATGTAGTATTTTAATTACGTTCTATTTTGTTATTCTAAAGGAACTTTGTCCCAGAATAAAGTTATTTTCTATTTCTATTTCTAATATTAAATGATAAATTGTTTTAAAATTATGTACTTTGAGGCAAAAATATAAAATAGACTGAATTATCATCTAAAATTCCTTCTTAATCTTTGACAGATAATTATGGCAAAGATCAAATTCACTAGGGACTTGGTTATCATACGATTTCATAATCATTGATAGCTCTTATCAAAACAGCATTCGAATCAATTTAGAAATATATTTAACATTGGGAATAAATCCCACCATATCACCTTAAAAACAAGAGTCAACAGAGTGTTTGAAACTCTCTTTCTCTTTCAAAAGGAATTGAAATTTCGAAGAATTATATAATTCTCAAGTTTTTTGTTTTGTTTTTTATTTATTGATGATATTTACAACTGTATTACAAGTAAAAATACATTCATTAAATGTGAACAATAGAATATAATAGCATGAAATCATTTGTTGAGAAACTACCCACTGGTAGCACTCTAAAAATGTATTTACAAAAGGAGATCTCGAGGCCATCTTCTTTTCAGACGCCTCGGAGGGTTGTCAGGTATCGAAAAGGAAACAAGGTTAGAAACGAGAGGGTTAGGATGGTTTTGAAGTTTATTATGGAAGGAAAGGTATCTGGATTGGGCCAGGTCAGAAACATAAGAAACATTAAGGTCGTTATGGATGATTTAATTCTCTAGTTAAGGCTGTAATATGTCATGGTAAAAATAATGTTGATATACGGATGCCTGGACTCTAAGAAATAGAGAAGAATTGAAAATTTTGAAAGAGAGGAAGCCCTTCGCACTACAACCAGAGGAATCTGGAATCACAATATTAACGCATGGATATAAACCAATAAAGAACTGCATATATGGCAAGGAGATCTTCTTATACTGAATCTAAATTTAGTATAGTTTCAACACTTTCTAGTCTTTTAATGGTGATATTTTTAAGAAAATTAAGTCTACAATAAAAAACTCTGAAAGTTCTTAACTAATTCTTCAAAATTATAAAAATTCATTTATTCCTTTATCCTGTAGGTACATATAAATTTTATCTGAGTAGTTCAAATACATATCTGGAAAGTAAATAAAACATTGAGAAAAAAAATTCAAGTTTATCAAAGCAATATATTCCAAAACTTTTGAGATTTTTGCATAAATGATATTCTTAATTTTTTTTTTTATTTATTGAGTATTACAACAATCTGTCACATGGACAGTAGTTATAGTGAGGTAGGATAACATTCACACTATATGTAAAAAAAATATAAAATAAATAGAAGGAAAATAACAATAAATAATAATCAAAAAGTTATACAATAAATCAAATAAAATAATCTAAAAATAAGAAAATTAAAACTAAGCAAAAAACACAACTTAATTTTAACGCGTTACTTATGACTTGACTTTATAAAACTATTATTATAATATTACTAAATACAATTTATTTCTAACAAAAGATATCGAACAATATCGGATTTATGGAATTAATATCTCACCAGATAAAAGAGGAAAATTTTTCTATATTCATGTTATCTTCGTTTAATAATATCTATTCTAACAGATAATTTATTACAAAAAAAAAAATATTGCATTAGACATTTTTAAGAATTTTTCCCATTTAGTAAAAGTTATCCTATTAAACATTTAATAACACATAGGTAATTAAATGATTCTGAAATTTTAAAAATGTGTTGAAGCTAACTTCAATGCTACATCAGACTTTCATAGTCATTGCTTAAATATATTTTTATTTTTTATTCTTACTAGATAAGTATTCTTTATTTTATTTTTTTAATTATTACCGCAGATTTACTTTACATAAGTATATTCAGTTTGCTAGGTACTACTACACAAGTACCGATCGACTTTGATGGGTGGGCCAAAATCTCATGATCGCAGTACTAATGAAATTCCGGGAACAGTCGAATACTGAAAATATATCAATACATATAATCTCCCTTTATTTTATTTTTTTTAAAACTTATTTATTGAGAAATATTACTATATATCACAATTAAGGACATTTATAATAGTCTTCATAGAGCTAGAGTTCACACTCTATTTACAATAAATAAAAATAAATACTACTAAAAGTAAATAAACAAAAAAACGAAACTAATCAAAATAACAATTTAAACACGAGCCTTTATTAAAAGTTTAAATCTTTTATAAATTAAAGTCTTTATATCGCTTTTTAAGACTTCAGCAAACTGCGAACTATTCATTTTGAGTAAAAATCGTAGAATTACCAGAGCTTGTTCATATTAATAAAAATAAAAAAATTATTTTTTTGAAGAGAAGAATAGTTGGGGTGGTCAGTCAAAAAGAAAGGCAAAAATAAATGATAATATTTATTTTTTACATATGCCGACGTTTCGACCTGATGTTCAGGCCTTCATCAGGGCTAAGAAAATAACCAGATAACAAGGTATGAGAAACATAAGTAATGATGGTAAAAAAAGATAATAAAAAAATAAAATAAAACAATTAGAAAAATAAAATAGATAAATATAAAGTAAAATGAAATTGTTAGAATAATGACTAAGAACTAAGAGATAAATAATAAAAACCGTTACAAAGTGTGGAATGATGAAGTAGGCATAATCAAAAAGGGTGACAAAAGTGTTACAATGGGAATCTTAGAATAAAATGTAAAACATAAAAAAGAAATATGAAGTTATATAAGTATAATATAATAAAGATTTAAAAACAGAGAAAAGGAATGAAAGGAAGGAGGGAAGAAATTGAGAAAGCTGAAATAAGAAAGAAATAAAAGAAGTACTACTTATTATTCTAACAATTTCATTTTACTTTATATTTATCTATTTTATTTTTCTAATTTTTTTATTTTATTTTTTTATTTTTTATTATCTTTTTTTACCATCACTACTTATGTTTCTCATACCTTGTTATCTGGTTATTTTCTTAGCCCTGATGAAGGCCTGAACTTCAGGTCGAAACGTCGGCATATGTAAAAAATAAATATTATCATTTATTTTTGCCTTCCTTTTTGACTGACCACCCCAACTATTCTGCTCTTCATTATCCACGACAGTCAACCAATTACCAATTATGAAATTATTTTATTATTTGCCGACATATCGACATATGTTCCATATAACAAAAAAAAGTCTGCTTGTTTTGCTTCCATAGTACCGCACTTATAGAAGCTTCGTATTTTTGGTTAACTTGTCTTTCCTCAGCCCTGATGTAGGTCTGAAAGTTAGTTCGAAACGCAGGCACAAAATAGAATGGTTTTATTTGTGTTTCTCTGCATAACCGTAACTCTTGCAAACAGTCAATTATTTCTTCAACGAAATAAAAACTAAATGTTTTCTAAGAAACATTTCTGTTTGTAATATAACTTTCGGTACAACAGTTCAAGTTGAATTGAATTTCTACTTACTACCGTAAAACACCGTGTCAATGTTCGGTAATGCTGGCTTAGGTCCCAACGAAATTGGTAGGTATCCGCCATGCACGACTGCCTGTATCATTGTAATTCTACAACATCATTGTCTGGATATCTTGGCCAATCCGCCTATTTTAAGGTTGTGACTTCACTACTACTACAGCGAAATAATATAGAATTATTTAAAATTTGTAGATTCAAATTTACTGCTATATTACAAATATAAAAATCTGGTGCGCGCAACACACAACTTTCACTTACCGCTCAACTTTGAATAGAAATTATTTTCTGGCCATGTTGGGCTATTATAAAATTTTTGAATTGCATTTTTTTTTTTTTTTTATTTGTAATCGCCTCTACCCAAGAGGGTCATTGGCGCCTAGTTTTCTACATTCTATTGTAGTATTTTGTCTCTATTAAATATTGCAATAGGGTGGCTACTCCATCTTCGTTGTCTCTCAGTATCTCTTTTATTGTTGTTGATAGTTTCAATTTTTGCCGAATGTTGTTGAACTCGTTGCACTCTACTAACAGGTGTTTTACTGCCTGTGGTTTATAGTCACACTTTTGGCACGTGGGTGGTTCCAGACCTCTGAGAAGGTACCCGTGAGTAAACAGGCAGTGGCCTATTCTTATTCTGCACAATATTGTTTCTTCTCTTCTGGATATTCTTGTGCTACTAGCCCACTTATTGCAGTCTATTTTTATTTCCATTAATTTTGACTGTCTATTTTTCCATCTATTCATCCAATTTTCCAACAACTTCTTTTTTGTTGCGTGTACCCAGTCTTCTACTGTGGTATAATTTATAGAAATTATGGCTGGCGCCTCTCCCTTCCTTGCTAAGTTAGCTGCTCGATCTGCTCTTTCATTGCCTGTGATGCCACAATTGCATTTTTAACTGAGCAGAAGCTAAAAGATTGCAGCTAACAAATAATAAATACTATTAAAATAACAAAAGTCCTATTTATTGAATCACCGATTTATTAAGGATTGTACGACTATAAGTCATTAAACTGTTATTTTCCATTGCAAACTTTACTAAAATGGAATTTGCATTATCTGTCATAGCCAGATCAAAAGTTGTCACACTGATTGTAAGTGGATTCTGTT
The DNA here is from genome assembly GCA_928085145.1 of Nezara viridula. Classification (NCBI taxonomy): domain Eukaryota; kingdom Metazoa; phylum Arthropoda; class Insecta; order Hemiptera; family Pentatomidae; genus Nezara; species Nezara viridula. The sequence goes on along the minus strand of OV725083.1, from coordinate 2,490,301 downwards.
GGGATAACGCAAAGGGAAAATTTATCATGTTATTCACTAATTTAACTTTAACACATACACACAGATACACAGATCATTTTTTGGAACTTGATTGTTTGGACTCAGGGTACCTCAAACTCGTGTATTTCCTCAGACTCGAAAATTTTCACGATGGCAATACTACCCTTACTATATATTACATATATAGGTAAGTTACTACCCTTACTATATATTACATATATAGGTAAGTGAAAGTAAAAAGTAAATTTGATATCTAATTAATAGTACATAAAAAGACATAGTGACAGAATGGTCAATTGGTAAATCTTCAATGCCTATTTGGACTAATAGATCCCGTGTTTGTCTTCTTTTCATATTCCTTGCTATCGTAAACAGATTTGAAAGCAAGTTAGAACTAATGATTGTGTGGAAGGACTTTTTAGTTGAAAGAGGTATATCTATTTTGAGAAAAATCATTACGATTTCGAGCATTTTGAATGCTGATCATAATTTGTAATAAATTAAGCTGTTTCCTCGAAACCGAGAAGTACTAACCAAATTATTAATAGAACATATTATATTTAGAATGTTACGAGAAATATTTTCATCGCTATTCACTATTTCCGTTAAATCGATGGATTCGAAGTTAAATTAAAAAAGTGACAAAGAGTGGAAATGTCACGGTCGGGGTTTCTCGCAAATTCTTATTCCTGGTCCTAAAAAAAAAAGGTGTGAAGGACAAAAAATTGTAAATTATTTATCACAAATGTCCTTTTTTGGTCTAAGGTGATGGGACTATTAGAGCGACATGACGGAAAAAAGAAAAAAGAAATACATTTTTTTTTTTTTTACTTCAGGACTAGTTCAGTATAAATCGCTGTCCAACAGTCAATCCATTAATGAATTCTATCGATGGAATTCGTGCTGAGTTTAGGGATTTAACCATGCTTTTATTGAGCCTAAATCTTTTTATAAAGGAAGGAGATGGTCCGGGGTGGCGGTCATAAATAGGCTAAATAGTGGTAAAACGTGGTTATTTTATATTTCTTTTTCTTTATTATTAATATTAATTGTATGTACATATTGTGCAAATGAATCATGTAGCCTTAATATTAATGCCCTTCAATGTGGCAGAATGTATTTATATTCAATAAAGAAAAGCCAACGTTTCGACCCGACTTTGCAGGTATTCTTCAGGAAGGTGTGTTCAGCTAGGAGTTTGACTTAAAACTACAGTTCTTCAAGTCAAAAGAACTTCACTCCTAGCTGAACACACCTTCCTGAAGGAGACCTGCAAAGTGGATTCGAAACGTTAGCATTTAATAAAATAGTTTTGCCACTATTTAGCCTATTTATGACCACCACCCAGGATCATCTCCTTCCTTTATAATGCAACGGTCAACTATCAAATATTCAATATAAATCTTTTTATCTTTTTCTTCGATGGAAAAGCAAAACTGCTTCTCTTGTGCAGTACTATTTTTCTCAAACTAACAATTTTCCATTTTTTTCCAACATTTATACTTGCGGATTTTTATTCACTTCTTCATTTGATTTTCTGATATGAATTCCTTTTTCCCTTTTACTTTACTCGTACCATTAACTTACATAACCTTGCTAAAAAAAAAAACAACTAAACATTAAGTAGTTTTATTTTTCTCCTAATCTAGTATAACATAAAGAAAAGCCTACCGAGGCTGGCTAAATACAGAAGGTTTTTTATTTAGCTCCAATGGCCTCGGAACGAATCTTGAGAAAGCCAGTCCGTTTCGAAGCCAGGCCTAATCTATATCTTGCCCGTGACTGTTCCACCCCACTTTCACCATTTATCTAATTGATAACACTTAATAAATATAAAGGATGTTATTGGGAGGGTTCAAAACAATACCTTAGATCTCACAAACAGCATTAAATAAAATAAAGCTGAGAACGTTTCGCCAATTCAGGCATTACATAATGGCAGATCGGAATAGCACATCTCATTTCAGCAGTATTTTTTTTTTTTTTTTTTTTTTGTCTATAAAATATGTATTTGCGCCTGTCAACAATAAGTTGACAATCAGCAAATGTGATGGCGATAATGATATAATGACATGACAGGTATGGGAAAGGAAAGTACTCAGCAGTACCTCTTCCCTAACTTGTTCCAATTACTTAGGATATGTAAGGAAGGAGATCTCTCATCCAACGCCTTTTTAGTCTCCTGCTCATGTTCTGAGGTATGTCAGCTGTGGCCATGTCTCTGTAATTATGTCCATTTAAATTTGTGTAAAATCGTTGATATAGGGTCGTTATATGTTGGTCAACTGTTGGAAAGTATTATTTTTTTTTTTTTAATAGATACACTAAATCATTATAAAATAGTTAAAAAAATATCATATAGCTGGATAAAAGTACAACAATTGTATATCCAAAACACCAGTTTTTTATCAACACGAGCTTGAGAAGTTTGAAACCCGTAAGTTCTTACAAAAGATAAAATGGAGTAAAGAAGAGAAGAATAGTTGGGGTGGTCAGTCAAAAAGGAAGGCAAAAATAAATGATATTTATTTTTACATATGCCGACGTTTCGACCTGAAGTTCAGGCCTTCATCAGGGCTAAGAAAATAACCAGATAACAAGGTATGAGAAACATAAGTAGAGATGGTAAAAAAAAAAAAATAAATAATAATAAAAAAATAAAATAAATAAATATGAAGTAAAATGAACCAACTATTCTTCTCTTCATTATCCACGACAGTCAACCAATTACCAATTATAAAATGGAGTAAATTTAAAATTTTGACCAATGAGTTGATTTTTACAGCCGAGAATTTATTTCTAGTTTTATAAATTTCTAATTATTTTAAAATAATTTCTAGTTTTTGCATTTTGCCATACTTAAAAATTTGAAGAAAAAAAATCCTTTACTTCAACTTAAACTTAATAGTTCATTTATTCTTATGTTTTATGTTCATTTATTGTTTATATCAAATTTTTATCAATACATTAAATAATAATGTATTAAAGGCTCTTTTTCCTTTTAAATTAATTTTACTTTTAAGCAAAAATTTAATTTGATTATTATTTATTCTGCGTCATTACTATTTTCTGAGTAACACTACTATATATATATATACATATATTAATTCTAATCGAATCTAGAAAAAGTTTGATACAAATAGAAAAAAAAAAAAAACTGCAGTGCGTGTAGTGTTGCTCAAATGCGAGACTCAAGACGAGTCTTGCATTTTACCTATTAGCTTATTACTAGAGAGATATTACTGTAATTTTTTGGATAGGAGAAACTTATAACAATTCTTTACATATAGTAACTAAAATTGTCAAGTATAAGTAACTATTTTGCAACAATTTTTATTTAAAAAATCAACTTTTTTTAACAGTCTTGGTCTTGGTCTTCAACAGATAGGCGGTGTTGGTGTTGGTCTTACAAAACGCAAGACCAAGACCGATTTTGGGCAACACTAAGTGCGTGGTTAAGACCACACGACGGAAGTGTAAAAATCCACAAGGCCAGATTAATAATATGAAAAATAAATTTATTTTTGTTCTATATTCACAAAGTAATAACATTAATAACTCACGTGAAAATACATTTTTATTTATAGAAGATTACAAAGAAAATGAAATGTTAACAATTTACCTAGCTTACATTATGCAAGTACAATTTTTAGTTTCTGAGATATTTTAATCCATCTGCAAAAACACTTCAATTAGTCGATTCGAGCAGACTTTACCCGAATGAGCGTTACACATCCGAGCCTAACAGATCAAAGAAGTTTCCATTTAAAAAAAACAACTATCATTAAATAAATTAAAGTCTATAAACAATATATTGAATTACTCTAACATTTAAAAGTACATAAGTATTTATTATATTCAAATATAGGTGGTAGATGAGCAAACCTCTGTATATTGTCGATAAAAAAAAAAATCTTACAACTCGTATTAGTTTTTAAAATCTATTGATCTTTAATACATGTAACAACACCGTCACTCATGAAAAAAAAAAAAAATCTAAAATTTCTACATCATAGCATTTTTTCTTAGAGGGGCGGCAGAATGAACGCCTAGATAACTATAATTAATAGTTAATGACGCCATGACGACAAGAACCATTATAAAAACACATCCTCCATAGAAAATAGACGACAATGGGAGAGCCGACAATGGCATGGATTAGCAGTAATTTCCTCCATGGAAGGACACAATGCCTCAGGAGGGAAGGTTTGCGCAAGAAGTGGAAGCCCGACCACGGAGAGTGGTACCGCGGTAGTCAGCTGTTTTCCGCTCCGGTCGTCTTCTTTCGTTAGAGCTCCTTTGTCTTAGCTCAGGGGTGTGCTAACCTTGGGCTACGAAATCTGGAGAACAATGGGAGGATCTTCTCGGAGGATCTTCTGGGAGGATCTCTTGCTAAATGCGGCGGTTACAAGATGTGCAGGAGGCCGCACATCGGAAGAAGAGTGTCAGTGTAACGAAGTGTTGAAAAGCAAAGCAACCAAGCCGATTTTAGGGTGTTAAATGAGATAAACCCTGAGGGCAAAGAGGTATAAATGGAATTTGGAAAAAAATAGAATAAGTGCATGGCTCACCTCGAAATTTGTTAATCTACTGCCAATAGCTTAGCATTACTTTATTCATTATTCAATAAAAATAAATATCTTTGACACCAATCGTAGTAAGTAATTAATTATAGTGGTACGATGGTTGACTATAGTGAATAATTGAAGAGATGTTTGTTGGGGTGTTCAGTCAAAAATGCAAAGTAAAAATAAATAAATGATATTTATTTTTATATTTGCCAAATGCGGCTCTCATCAGGTTTCCGTAAGACCAAGAGTTCAACCCTGAACTTTGGACGGAAACGTCGGAAACATAAAAATAAATGCAATTTATTTTTAATATGTTTATTTTTGACTGAACAACCCAACCAACTTATCTTTAATAGATAATTAATTATTCCATAACTATATTTAATTATTTCTTTCTGATCATAACATTATGGCTACTTTTTTTAAAAAATTACCGATTTCGAAATATCACGTTTCGATTTATTTTATTTCGAATTATTCCATATTCAGATTCACCAAAAGTTAACAGAAGCACAGGTTTTAATATAAACATCACGCGGGAACGTGTATCCTCAAAATCGAAAGTATTTTTAAGCTCCCTTGATAAGCTAATTATGATCATTAATAAAAAAACGATAAGCGAATGGTAATTTTTTACTATTACGGATATTTAAGTAAGCAGTGATTCCACCAGTGTAGAAAAATAAATGCAATTAAAGAAGAGATTTAAATTTAACCATAGCTTACTAGAAACAATTTTTAATTAGATCTCAATTTATTTCTCAAAAATTCAAACATTAAAATGGTATAGTAAAACTACATAAAACCCATCCCACCGAAGATTCGAAAAAAACTGACATTAATCATTAACCGTTCGTTAGGGTTTCCTTTATAACTAATAAAAAATCTGAAAATTTTCTGCGACGGATTTTAATCAGGAAAAGAGGAAAAAAAGGACTGAAAACTGATATTTTTTATTATTAATATCTCAAAAACTATAAAGTTTATCGCAACATTACTCCATATTATATTAAAATACTGAAAAATCTCTATAAACGAACCAAGATAATACTAATCATTAAGAGGTAGGTAATGAACAATTTACAATATTTTTTTCGGGTCAATTAGAAGTTTTAAAGATTAAAAACAACGTAAATCAAATTTCAATATATTTAAAAAATATGAATACAACATGTATATATGGCTTAGACCGGAAAACAACTTTCCTACTTTTTTTGGAGAAGTTTTCGGCTGGAAAGCCATCATCAATAAATTAAAATTTATCATGATTTTCTTATATAGCTCTCAAGAAAGCCACTAAGTCAACTGATAGTGGCCGGAACGTCTTGAAAAAAAAATAATGTCACTTTATCCCTTCACCTTAATATTTTTCCTATATTACCATCCCTATTCTACGGGCCTAGGCTCTGATGAAAACTTACTTGGTCGAAACAAAGTAGGTTATTACAAAAGTTAATATTTACCTTTCATAACTTTCTTTACGTATATCAGAAGAATATAAACCCATTTAAAAAATATATACAACAATAAGAAATATAATTAAAAAATTCATTAACCTAAAAATGTATCACATTATAAATAACCCTTTAGACAGGATTGGTGATCTCAGCTCCTTCATTTTCTCTTTTGGGAGATATAACTAAGGGTTTTATGTTGAAATTTTCGGGATATTTGAAGCAGAAGTGAATAGTAAAAACAAAAATTAATCATATGTACTAGTTATCGTGGCATAATTCATTACATCAAATTAAAAGTTTTAGGGCCTCCACAAATAAGTCCCGTGCTTAGACACAATAACAATAATTTCTAAGATTATCTGTATATGTCTATTTGGAAACTGAATTTTAGGCTTAGGTCTCCTGTGAACCATATTACAGACTAACTTCTAGTAATATAATACTAGCCCCTATAGCCACTAAGGTGATATAAATAATAAACTAATGATAACACTAGACACTAAGATACAGACCACTATAATCTAGAGCGCCACCGTCGAGGCGTGAAATGTCGAGGAATACGTTGGAACAGGAAGGAGGGTTTCCGTTGGTGGTCGAGCTTCCGGCACCTGCACCTCTTTGTGCGCTCTTCGGAATTACGGGGGCGTTCCTGGTCTTGTTTTAGAGCTCCAAGGGTAATCGCTTCTATGAAGGAAGATACACCTTCGTGCGGAGGTATCTCCATATCTTACAGGGAATATAACCTTTGTCGCTAAAGACTGTAGCGCCTAAACGGTTGTAACGATTTTAATTCAACTTGGCTAATGTCTTCTCCTTGAAGCCCTTTTAATTCATGTATATAGCATCCTTCCACGAAAAGAATACGAAAAAAGAGTTACGAAGGGTTCAAAACTGGATCTGCGAATAACTCAAAAAGTACACAATTTTTGTACCCAAAAATTAAATGTTTGTATCAAAAAAATTATGATTATACCCTTCATTATTTGAAGGATCCGATGCATATAAAAAAAAATCACTAAAATTAGACGATTTGTTGCAGAGATATAATGCTTTCAATATTTAGTAATTTTTCTTGAGAGATTTAGAGACCGATTGCTTCTTATATAGACAATTATATGTTGCGAATTCTAGAGTTGAAAAGCAGACCATCTCTATATCTCTATATCTATACAAAGAATGGAACAAGAAACAATATCGCATATTCACAAGTATTGTTACATAAAATATATTAAAAACATCTAATTTATTTTCTACTTCTTTTTTTTTATTTAACAAGAATGAGCCACAGCAACGGGTAGCCGGGTACAGCTAGCAATAATAATAAAAATACACAAATAAAAAAGGCTTAGCGAACCCGAAGGTTCGATGCCGATACCACCAATCGATATCTACATTGTTTCATTTACCGGGCGCCTTCTAAACCCCACACCGCCAGAACAGGCTTAAAGCAATCTTCCCACTTTCGCTTCGGTCAGCCCTCACACATTACCAGCTCGGCACAGCAGAGTTTCTTTCCCTATTAAACCCAATAATTTCACTCGCCTTATTTATATTTACTGAATACAGTTCACTCTTTTGTCTAGGTACACCAGTTGACTCTTCCTTACGTGATACGTCGTATTTATTCTTCCTAGTGAGAAAATTCACTTCGATAATATATATTTTTCCACTCTAACATCGACAATCAACATAATGTTGATTAAACTAAACGACCAAGCGGTACGCCCACATTAATATTTTGCATGTCACTCGCTGTTTTAAATGTCAAATGTTACAGGAATACAAATTGATATAGACCAACATTATGTCTGTATAACTTTTCAGTTAACAATTGTTATATTTCGTATATTAAGCGTTGGTTATTAGTGTTGCCCGAAATCGGTCTTGGTCTTGCACTTTGCAAGACCAAGACCAAGCCCGGCTAACTACTATAAGACCAAGACCAGGAGTTGTAAAAAAAATCGAATTTTTGAATAAAAATTATAGCAAAATAGTTACTATTACTTGACAATCTTAATTTACTATAAGTAAATAATTGGTATAACCAATATACTTTTGCATTTAACTCCTCTAATTTTTCATTCAGGCTAAGTTAATTTTCTCCTATCTAAAAAATTAAATAATATCTCAGCAGTAATAAGCTAATACGTAACTGCAAGACTTTTGCAAGACCAAGACTAGTCTCGGTCTCGCATTTGGGCAACACTATTAACTATTGACGTATTTCGTCCAAAAGAACGAATGCCTTTAATACTGATAATCATACACAGATTATGACTAAAGATATCTAATATATAGTTGATAATTATATACTAATATGACGATAATTATATGATGATATGAACCTGCTAAAACCAAATGACCAAATCAATATATATAGAGTTCAATGAACTTGTGTATTTGAAACTGGTACAAAGGGTGTTACAGCAAAATGTTTAAATATATATATAATTAATAACATTGTTTAAAACTTCTACTCAAGTTGCCTACGTCATTTATCATAAAAGATATTATTTCCGAGAAAATTTTAAAAATTAGTAAAAACGTTAATTTAAAATGGCACTTCCGGTTAGCTGATTTTAAGGAAAAAGTTGTCACATCCAAGATATATACCTGCCTTAAATAGTTAATTTGAGATTCCTGGAATTTTTTGATTTTGAGTCAGTCTGTTCGCATACACACACAAACAGACCATTTTGTGGGAGTTGCTTATTACATCCAGGAGACCTCAAAACGTGTATTTTCTTGAAAACTCAGATTCGAAAATTTTCACGATCACAACACTTTCCCTTACTATATATCCATATTGTCGGTTTACAAAAAGTCATTATGTAACATTTTAATGATTTTAGGCTAATCGAATTTCAAGTTTATGGTTTATTCAAAAAAATATTAAAATACCAATTATATTATTTATTTTTTGTAATTTGCAATTATAAATATGTATTTTAGTTTCCATAACAAGAAATTCTAATGTGTATACATTAGCTTGTAAAGGTCCCTTAGTCATTATCTGATCAAATTCCCTGAATTTTCTAGATTCGAAAAAGTAGGTAGGTTTTCTAGGTACGTACATTATGTTTTTGTTTTTTTTAAATTTGTTTATTGAAAAATATTACAATCTGACTCAAAAGACATTTATAACAGTGTTCAGAGATCACATTCACACTCTATATACAATAAATAAAATAAATTATACAGAAAAATAAAGTATATGCAATAAATAAGAGGTTTCTTTTAGATATTTATGTTTGCTATCTGTAATTCATCAAAATATGTATAACTGTATTTTTTTTTTGTTAGAGACAAATACGCCCAAAGTTACCTAAGCATGTTCTGCAACAAAAATTTCGAAATAAAAAGCCTAGAAAAAAATTAATAAATTTTTGCAATAACCGATGCATGACAAGTTCGTAATCTCCATGAAAAAGTTTAAACAAGATAATGGAACCATTAGGCATTTACAGTTCGCTGGTTCGAGCAATAACGTTAACCTACAAACCTAAATATATAACAACAAATAAAATAAATAAATAAACTTTTAACTCAATAAATGGAAAATACAGGAGTAAGAAATAAAATAAATGTTAGCCCCTAGACAGCTGTTCTCAAGGAGCAGTCTTGAAGTGACAAGGCAGTAGATGGGCCCATAGACCACGATTTCACACCCAATTTTCCAGCAGTTTGTTTTTCCTTTCTTCCTGCCACACTTACAAGAGACCAAGATGTCTCAGAGTTCTTGAGGATCACAGAGGATTATTGGTGGTCGACACCATTGGGAAATTAGTACCATAAATAAATATTAGGGAGTCATAATGATTACAGAAATATCTACAATCATATCTAATACGGTCTATATAAGACTTCTGGACCTCAGGAAATTTTCTATGAATGAAATATCAAAGGAATGAGTATTTCATGGAGATAACAAACGATAACAATTTCAAAAGTTAAAATCTTACAGAATACAACTAAGGTAAGTGTACCCGCAAAATACACTTAAAGATATATTTTTAACAGCAATGTGAACTCTAGTTCTGAAGGTGGATCATTTGGAAATAAGATTAATAGAATAGAATAGAATAGAAAAATAATTTTATTCTGGGACGAAGTCCCTTCAGAATAACAAAAAAGTACAGAAATTAAAATTTTACATCTGGCCAGATAAAAACAAACATAACAAATTAAGATAATGATAGGTCATTAAAGAAAAGAAAAGAAAAAAATATTGGTTATACATACTATATACAAAATAAAATAAAAAAATCTATATAAAAAACTCTTGGAACCATACTAAGATACTTAAAACTATGTACAATGTTAAAATATAAATAAACCCTTTTAGAAAAAATAAAAAATACAGAAAAAATAAATGTATATTCTTCTTAACAGTAAAATCTGTTTCTGTTAAAAAAAAAAAAAAAAAAAAAAAGAGAAAAAGAAAGTCAAATCTATAATAAGTATTCAGGTCATGAGCTATATGTGAATATGGTCTTATAGATAATATGTACTTTTACATAAAAGGTTAGCTGGTGCCTGACTGTTTTTGGGACAGGAATTGGAATAGGAGGGTTTTGAATGTAGATAAGGATGAAGAATGTCGAATTTTGATAGGAAGGGAATTCCAGAAACTAACAGAACGTGCAATAAAGGAGTTTTGGAACGAGGCAGATCTGTGAGAAGGAATGTAAATTTTTTATTAATAGATGGCAAATTCAATCTTTTACCAAATCCGTTTTTTCTATACAGTTAATTAGTTTATTATTCATGAAAAACTTACGAAATTCGGGTTACGTATTTTGCACCAGTAATAATAAATAAAAAAAGAAGCAACAAAATCGGTTCCCTAGATAGATAGGACTATTAATCTCTAGATTAATCAAGACCGAAACCCTAAACCCTCTACTGGTTCTTAATACCAGTGATGCGGCTCAGTGCGAGGCGCTGGGATCTCCTAGAGTCCTGTCTTTCCTTCCGAGTTGGGTGAAAAGGCTTATCTCTGAGTTCTCCTGAGTGAATGGATTCTGCAAATACTGTATAGTATGTAGTTTTAGTTGTTATTTTGATTAGGTTAGTTATTTTGTTTAAATACATTTATTTTTATTATTATTAGTTTCTGTATTATTTATTTTTAGTTATTGTAAATAGAGTGTGAGTGTGCTCTCTGAACACTATTATAAATGTCCTTGATTGTGACAGAATGTAATATTTCTAAATAAACAAAAAAAAAAAGATAGATGGAAAATCTTGTCATAGACAGACCAATGGCTAAAAATGCGTTATTTAACGTACAACGTATAGATCGCTCCAAAACCACATATCGGAAATTTGATCCGATCGCCATAATTTCCTTATCTAATATAAGTAGGAAAGTAAAAATGGACATGTTATCATTTACCGCCCGACCACAAAATTTAAAAAGGAAAATAACATCTTTTTTGATGGGCCTATGTGCTAGAAAACCAATATTTATATTCATATTCATATTTCGAATATGTTTATAACATCGATGAAAATAACGACAATCGATATTTTAATAGTATCGATAGGTATAGATCGACAACAATATCTATATCGAGCCTTCGATATCCCATCCTAGTAGTTGTTACTGGTTTCTACTAGCCATCAGATATCACGGATAATGTAACCGAAATTAAACATCTCATATAAGTGAAGACAGGTCTGTCATTGCAAGTTAACGTGACTGTCATTAATATGCTACGTTCGGAATATCTTAATATTCTATCTATAGTGGGATCGATATGATTTCGGGACAAGACGCCATATTGGAGTAGCACTTCGGAACTAGAGATTTCAAATGATCTTTTTGTTATATGTTCAAGTGAGTAAGGAAAGGAAACAACAGGTGTGTGGAGCCAGTATCCCGTGACCTATAATCAAAGAGGCATGGGGCACTAATATCAGACGCCGCCATGTTGGTTCTAGAGTATTGCTATTTAATCTAGTTAGCCCTTCCTATCTACTTGATATAGCCTACCCCCCCCTTCCTCCTCCATAACTCCACAGCCAATTTAGTTTCCTAAAGTCACTATCGCCTGGACTATTAATCTCTAGATTAATCAAGATCGAAACCCTAAACTGTGTTTTGTAGATATTTTATCAAAGAAAAAACATTACTAGAGATAATAAAAAAATTGGGACCTAACATGTAAGACACATGTACTACATGTACCATTAAGTTCTTAGAAAAATATCAAATCTTAATATCGTTTATTAATAATAATAATAATAAGGCTTAGCGAACCCGAAGGTTCGATGCCGACACCACCAATCGCTTGTTACACACCTCCCTCCACCGTTCGCCGTCCAAACCCAGTCCCTTCAGATCGGCTTTAATGCAATCTTCCCACCTTCGCTTCGGTCTACCCCTCGGACGCTTACCATTCGGCACAGCAAATATTAACCTTTTAGGAATTCTCTCGTTACTAAGCCCAACAACTTTACAAGCCCATTTGATTCGCCGCGATGAAATTACCTCAATTATATTACCCGGATAAAGCTCACGCAATTCGGCGTTGTGTAACCGTCTGAACTCCCCGGTTAATTCATCCTTCTTCGTTTCGAATATTCTACGCAACACTTTATTTTCAAAAACCTTAAGACGCTGCTCATCCCTTAATGTAAGCGGCCAAGTTTCGCATCCATAAAGATCTGTAGGCAAGATAATTGTTTTATAGATTCTAATTTTTAAGTTCCGGGACAAGAGGCGCGAACTAAGTAGTTTTGTCACAGAAAAATAACAAGCATTTCCCGCCATCAGTCTAACCTTAATTTCTTCTTCAATTTCATTTTTTCTAGTTATCGTAAAACCTAAATACCTAAATTTATCTACCTGTTCAAACATATTACCATTTATATCGATATCACCAGTAGTATCGCCATTTTTGCAGCTAACCATATATTTTGTTTTATCCACGTTTATTTCGAGTTCTAGTTCTTTACCGGCTTTCATTAACGTTGTTGTATTTAGTTTTATAGTTTCAACGTCTTCGCTTAACAGTACCAGATCATCAGCATAGCCCAGCACGGATGTTGTCCCGCCCAGATCCAACCCTTTCTCGGTACGCATTACCTCCCTAATGGCATGTTCTAATGCCAAATTGAACAGGACAGGCGAAAGAGAATCCCCCTGTTTTAAGACCGAACGCACCTCAAATTTTATAATATAATATCGTTTATTATTATTATTTATTAATTTTTTATTTTAAAACCCTTTAAATTTTCTTTAAGAGATTATATTACAATATCCACCAATTTCATTTCATGCTTTTTCTGCGGCGTACTTTATTTCTATTTTTAAAGGATCTAAAATACCTAAAATTAATGTTCTTTTGAAATACATTGAATTTTACAATTTACAATTGTATTACATAAAAAAAACAATTAGTAAATTTGATTTGATAATTTGACATGTACAATATGAAGAGAAACTACGCATTGATAGCACTTCAATTATAGTTCTATATTAGATGGTCCCGAGGCCATCTTCTTTTCAGAGTTATCAAGAATAGAAGAGGAAGCAATGTAAGAAACGAGAGAGTTCAGATGGCTCATAAGTTTATTATGGAAGGACATGTATCTGGATTGAGCTAAATCGGAAACATATGGGACATTAAGGTCGTTATGGATGATTTTATTTTCAAAAAGGTAAGGAGTGATGAAGATTTTACGAAAGATTGTGGATTGTAAAATTGTATAACTAAAGCTATTTTTTTTATTTCATCATGTTATTGGTTCAAGTTAGAGTGGATTATTTGGCTTTCAGTACCGCTTTTTGCCAAGTTATTGGTGTCGAGGATGGAATGACGGTACTAAAAAAGGGGTTTGTTACGTGTTTTACAACGTCGAAAAATTTTATGTGGAGGCGTTTTACGACTTCTGAAACTGTTAGCAGCTTAAAGAACTTAGAAACGTGTTGTGTACAAAACACGCGTTGCCTGGCAACCTGATAACCATAGATAAATTATCTTGATAAAGTAATTACGTTTTGGTGCCAGAGAGGCTTTAAACTCTGGCATTATCCCGATCGCCCTGTCGTAGTGAAGATGTCCAGGCTCAGAATTAACCATGGGGCAACAAATAAATTTCTAAAGATCCAAGACACATTGCCTTCCGATGTAAAAGGTTCGAGAAAAGAAGAATAAGTTTGGAGTCGCAACCTGTGGTTGATGGAGTTAGCTTTCTGAAGTCAATGAATAAAGATATCGATCGTAATCTAGCAAAAATTTTAAACGACATAAAAACGTCTATATATAAACTCGGCTTGTATTCTTATTTCATTGTTATGAAACTGAAGTAACCCCACCAGTGATTAGTGTTGCCTAAAATCGGTCTTGGGCTTAGCAAGACCCAGACCAACACTAGTAAAAAAAAAATCGATTTTTTAAAATAAAAATTAAGGCAAAATGGTTACTAATACTTGACAATCTTAGTTACTATATGTTAATAATTGGTGTAAACAATATACTTTTGCATTTAACTCCTCTATTTATTAGGGCTTAGTTAGGTTTCTCCTATCTAAAAAATTACAGTAATATCTCTATGGCAATATGCTAATAAGTAAATGCAAGACCAAGACCATGACCAAGACTGAGTTTGCAAGACCAAGACTCGTCTCGGTCTCGCCATTCGGCAACACTACCAGTGATGAGCATAGCTAAGTAAATTTTTTGTATTTTTTAGCTTATGCCGCCATAATTATTATTGTTATAAACCTCTCCGTTGGACATTGAGGATTTCTAGGGTTTCCTTTTTTTCTTTCTTTTTTTAACTATTTATTCAAGATATTTACAACTGTATTACAATGTAAATACACCATGTAAATGCGTATACAGGAATATAATCACATGAAAATGCTTGTTTAGAAACTACCCACTGATAGCATTATAATAATATATCTACATAAGGAGATCACAAGGCCATCTTCTTTTCAGACGCCTCGGAGTGTTATCAGGAATCGAAGAGGAATCAAGGTTAGAAACGAGTGGATTTGGATGGTTATGAAGTTTATTATGGAAGGATAGGTATCTGGATTGGGCCAAATCGGAAACATATGGAACATTAAGATCTTCATGGATAATTTTATTTGTGACAAAGCAAGGAGCATTGAGGATTTTACGAAGCACATTGGATTGTAAGAATTTTAACACTTTAAAATTGAAAACAATATTAAGTTATGTTTGTTCATACAGTTGTCAATAGAGGACATTGTTCTTTAATCTAGAAAAAAAATGAAACATTTAAATCAACAAGGAACCTTATTATTTATATTTAAAGTATAATGTGACCATAACTGGTGCATTCACTGTTACTTCATTTTAACAATTAGCCTTTCAAGTTGAAGTTCAAAGTCCATTCAAGAGTTCATCTTCAATGATCATGTATCTAGAAATATTTAATAAATATCCTTTTCTCTTTTAGGAAAACCTCATGCCCACCCGTACCGATTGGCAATATCCCAGTGCCTTCAAAAAACTATGTACGGTACCTCGAACTCTACTTAGACAAAAGGCTTACCCGGAAAATACATACTAAATTAGAAAAAAAGAACTGACTAGACGATAAACTCTTGCATCTTCTAGAGTACAAATCCTCACTTAATTTACAAAACAAGATACTAATCTACAATACCATACTGAGACCAATTTTCAAACAACACAACATTTCAAATAACACTATACATAACGATTTGAACGTCCCAACAGTAAAATCCTACATCCAAGGCAAATACATTCATTTCACTCTTCCATTCTAAATTACTTCAATCCATTAGTCCTTTCTATTTCCTGCGCCGTGTTAACTGATCGACGCAGATTAAAAAGAAAATGGCCGAGAGATCTACTACAATAAATACAAAATGAAGCTAATCAAGAAATCTTACAATTAATCAGAAATATATCAAATTTGGTAGGTGCGCTGCAGCGCAGGTGCAAATGCCAGAATATTTCAAAAATAAGTAAATAAAAAAAAATCTCGTCCTCTCTTCTGGCCCGGGAAACCCCCTATAGCCTAAAAACTCGAATGACTGGAGTAGTTGTTCCGAACTCATCTTATCAATGATGTGGAGCGCACATTTTTCATGATATTGGGTTCTGAAACCTCCTTGTAGGTGGCGCCGTGTTCCTTCGCGGAGATGTGTGAAGAGCACAACGCCATAAAGGAGTTCTTAACGTACTCCAGTAAATATTTATTTCTAAAGGAGGGAGAGAAAGGGCGAGAGTAGTAGGTGGTGCAGTCGGTATTATCTTCTTCGGGTCAAACAGAATAAGCTATGTAGCGGGATTCTAATTCTGGAAAATATTTGTCATTTGATTTTATAATTGGACAAGCATAAGAGAACGGTTTTTAATTGTTTCTACTTTAGAGACATCAACCAAGGAGCCAGGAAACCTATTGTGGCCGGAAATATATTGTGATAAATATGGGGAAAGTTTTTGTTTTTTTAACTTGTATATGTGAGTTCAAATATGTCAAAAACATTTTTTTTAACGCGAGCAACCAAGGGAAAACAAAAAGCAAAAATAAACAGATTTGTTCGATCTTTTATTGTTGTTCCATACATAACCATTAAACAGTTCATCTAAGCGAAAAATTAACTGATTGAAAAATTAAAGACGTTAAAAAGACGCTATGTGGCTAAAGCACTCCCGCTAAATCTCTCCAGTTTTTAGTCAGTTTAGTTCAATCAGTTTAGCCCCAGTGACGCGGTTAAGAGAGAAGTGCAGAGATCTCCTGGAGTCATGCTTTTCCCTCCACAGTAAGTTGGACAAGTGTAGCTCGGAGTTCTCTCTCCTGATTGTAAATAGCGTATATGAGTATGAATGTGTTTTTTAAATTTCTTTTTAGGTTATTTTATTCTTATTTATTGAACATAGAGTGTAAATGTGATCTCTGAATACTATTATAAATGTCCTTTGAGACAGATTGTAATATTTTTCAATAAAAAAGTTTTTAAAAAAAATTGTGCGTCGAATTTGTATCTAAACTTAATCATTTATTTAATGGCATGGGCAATAACCATGGTAAACGAACGCTGATTTTTACCAAATTTTTTAAAACTAATTTTTTATAAATGGCTCTGTAACTTGGAAATGCATTCCCTAAGAGGAAACACTCATAGAATCAAAGTTGTAGAACATCAAATCGGGATTCATTTTTCTCAAAATCTAAGCCTCTAAACAAGAATAACCAGTAGAATAAACACCCAAACTGTTAAAATATTGAAAATCACACATAACTTTATACCAATTGCCGTTCATCGGGTGATTACAGATATTGTGCGGAATTAATGACATAAAAGCTGTTGGTATTCAGTGGATGTAAAATTTGATGTTCTAAAACTTTGATCCCATGGATTTTTCTCTCGAATCCATTTCCAAGCTACAGAGCCATTTGTAGTAATTTGTATCAGTTTTTGACTAATTTGACCAAATTTAGAGTTCGTTGGCTGTGGTTTTTCTACCCTACAACCTAACCAAATTATTAGATACTAGTTCGACGCAAAATTTAACGTTCTTTAAGTTCTTAAAGAGTACATATTTCTCTCAACTTTTTCCACATTTAAATATATTTCCCGCTCCGATTCTCAAATCACTGGTCTAATTGTCTTCAAATCAGGTTCCATTTTTTAAAGCAGTGGATCAGGAATGTCGGGCAAAGTTCATTTTGCTTAAAATAGCTTCCGTAATTTATAATCAAACCTTCTTCTGCGATCAGGTCAATTTTTGTATCTTAGTTCCAGTGCTAACATTGTAGCTACTTTCAAGTCCTCCGAGTAAATGTTTACATTATACATATTACATAAGATCATAACTAATATCTAGAAGTAGATTTAGCAATAATATAAGAGAGGCTTAAATGAAAACAAACACCCGCTGGGGGTTGAATACAGACAATAGATTTAAGAACAATAGAAGGAAGACTCAGCCAGACATATATCCGCCATATTGGGTTCCTAACCAGTGGCTCGCTCTTCTGGCATAAACAATAAAATACTAAACAAAAGGAATAGAAACCTTCTCTTGAAATTCCATCTTTTCTAGGTAATTTTAGGAATAAATTGTAACTAATCAACATGGTGATAAGATAACATAACTAATATTTATTAATTTAAGGAAAGTTGGTCGGGAATACGGTCATAGAAGTCACACCCTCAAGTGAGAATAAGGCGGTCGCGCGGGCTCATATATATATATATATATATATATATATATATATATATATATATATATATATATATATGGGAAGGAGTTAGTCGGGGGTGCGGTCAAATAAATACTAAATTAAAATATAGTAATTATTTTTATTTTTTGCCGACGTTTCGACCGACTTTGCAGGTCGTCTTCAGGGCTACAAAAGATACAAAACATGTTGAAAATAAAAAATAAATATAAGTAGATATAAAATATAAGAAGAAGTTGTCAGATACAGAAATAAAAGATGATATCAGAGATATAGTGGGTGACAATGTAGTTAAATATTAAGTATTATATATGTAGAAGATACAAATAAATGGAAAATAAGTATGAATAAAAATACTTGATAAAATACAAAAAATGAATATATAATACTTAATATTTAACTACATTGTCACCCACTATACCTCTGATATCATCTTTTATTTCTGTATCGGACAACTTCTTCTTATTTTATATCTACTTATATTTATTTTTTATTTTCAACATGTTTTGTATCTTTTGTAGCCCTGAAGACGACCTGCAAAGTGGGTCGAAACGTCGGCAAAAAATAAATATAATCACTATATTTTAATTTAGTATTTATTTTACCGCACCCTCGACTAACTCCTTTTCATATTATATCAACGGTCAACCATCTCTACATCATTATAATATATATATTTTTATTTATTTTATTTTTGCGTTTTGCTTATAGAAGTATATTGCGGGAGTCCTTAAACTATGGCCTTAAAGGAATGATTGGAGAATTGGTGGAAACCAGTAAAAAATATGGACTGAAAATGAATTGCGGTGGAAAATCTAAAATAATGACAAACTCCGCTAAAATTCCAATCTATGTAGACAATAAACAGTTAAAATACGTAGAATAATACATTTATTTGGGCCAAATAATAACAATAAATGAAAAAATGAGTAAAAGGATCGACAGAAGTACCTGTGTTAATGTAAACCTGTAAACCTGTAAGCCCCACACCCCGTAAAAAAACAAAAACAACCCAAGATGGCAGATGCCTGGCCCAACACCTGTTGTTGGGGTTCAACTCATCCCTGAAGTTGCCCAAGGCTTTTCAGGAAATAAATTTCCTTTTTCCACCTCGCCTGCACAGCTCCGTGCCATATCGAGTGACCTACATACATATTTATAACCTATTAACCTTTCAACAAAAAGAAAAGTCAATTCAAAACGTGTAGATGAATAATTAAGCAATAAAGTCGCTATTCTCTATCTAAGAAAGATACTTCTTCCAACAGAGAGTAACTTTTAAAACAAATATGGACCAATGAAAACAAACACTTTTCCATTTAAGGTGGAGGGAGAGGGAGGAGGTGTTGAGATCGAAAACCTCGTAGATCTACATATATTGAATATTTAATAGTTGACCGTTGCATTATAAAGGAAGGAGATGGTCCGGGGTTGCGGTCATAAATAGGCTAAATAGTGGTAAACTATTTTATTGAAAGCCGACGTTTCGACTCGACTTTGCAGATCTTCTTCAGGGAGGTGTGTTCAGCTAAGAGTTTCACTTAGAACTGTTAGCAGAGTCACTTAGAACTTAAAGCAGTTCTAAGTCAAACTCCTAGCTGAACACACCTCCCTGAAGAAGATCTGCAAAGTTGGGTCGAAACGTCGGCTTTCAATAAAATAGTTTTACCACCATTTAGCCTATTTATGACCGCAACCCCGGACCATCTCCTTCCTTTATCTACATATATTATTTCTCAAATGTGTTGTTTTGTCGGTAAGCCATATCTTCGTTGATATTTTTATCAAATTCAATTATTGAGAACTATAATATTGAGAAATATAATTTTAAATATTTTTTTCCTTTAGGTGAGAAAAATAATCATATCCCTCCGAAATTGCAGGAAACAAATTATGAAGGATAAGAATCTTTGAAGAGAACATTGGTTGAGGCGTTGCGTCAAAGAAATAAAATAAAATAAATAAATTAATATTTTTTGGGGCTTTTCGGGCTAAAGTTTAGGGTTTCATCAGTACCAAGAAAAAAAAAAAGCAGATAACAGTAAGTTTGAGAAACTATCAATATTAAAAAGAAAATAATAATATTTAGGTGAAAGGTATAGTCTAGAAACATGTAGGTAGAATAAACTTAAAGTAAATATAAAATAACGGTAACAATGTTAGGAATAGAAAGTAGCAAAATCAAAGTTAGGATATATAAACATAACGGTGACAAAGTTAGGAACTTATGAAAAAAATAATAACAGCCACAGAGAGGAACTTACGATATAAATAATAACGGAAACGAAGTTAGGAACTAATGAAATATACATAATGAAATAAGCTAATATAAAGAACGAAAAATGATTTAACAATGAAATGTAATGGAACATAAGAGATGAAAATGTTAAGACATAGAGTAAACGGCGTGACATACAGCTAAAACATTATGCACGCTAAAAGGAAGTGAGATTGGCATAGAATAAAATATAAAATCATTCTGTTTTTCGTTTTATTCTATTCTTTAAGTTAATTCTATTTTAATGTTCATATTTTCTCTTTCCTATAGTTGTCAAGTTCTTTATTAGCCCTGATGAAGGGCTGAACTTTAGGCCGAAACTCCGGCAAAATTATTTTTTTTACTTTGACTGAACAACCCAAAAATCTTCTCTTCACTTATTCACAATAGTCCACAACCGGAACTACGGAGGAGCTTTCGGGCTGAAGCCCTCCCCACAAAATATTATCTCTAAAAGTATTAATATTCGAGTAACTACATTTAATAGAACTTTAAGTAACACTAAACACGATTTCGTATAGGTAGTTAGTTTCTTTCTTTTTCTTCCAAAGTAATTATCGTTAAATTAAAAAGAAAAACACAAGATTTCGGGCTGAAGCCATTTGCAGAATGAAACCCTGGATTCGCTAGAGCTACAGTAAACAATCAATTCCCAATTAACAAAGAAACTTTAGTCGCGAATAACTCAAAAATTATTCATTGTATTGTTGATTGCAATTAGAACGATTTGAACTAAATTCCCTACAAACAACAAAAAACCGCTGCAAATTATTTTACAATGGTTTATTAATTCCAAACAATTATATATCTAAAGTAACATTAGCTGCCTAGTGACAAAGAAAAATTATTAAAAGGTGATTTCAATTATTGAACTAAACATTTTTTTTTAATCATTAGTAATATGCTAAAAAAGTTAGCATTACTTCAGTAACACATTCAAAAATCAATAACCAAAACACCAAAGGATATAACCTTTGCAGTATAACATATAAAAAACATCTAAAGACTATATCTTTGCACCTAATAATACGATTTTAACGATTTTTTTTTTTTTTTTAAGGAAATTCCGTAAACTTTTAAATAACCATTTAAATTTATATAACTTTAAACGACATCGAGAAGACTATATCGAAGTTTCATTGAAATTGGTACATCCTTTTAGGAACTACAGTCTATAGCAACGCCGGTTTGTCGGTTGCCATCTTGTTAGGAAAAGGCGGATAGTGATGTTGATGAAGGAGGATCATCCTCGGGTGACCTCTGATTTTATATCCAAATTTAAAAAAAAAATCCAGTAGTTCGGAGAAAATGCGCGGACGGCGGACAGACAAAAAAATTTATATTCGTTTTTCGAATTCTACATGTCCTGAAACGTAAAACTTCAAACTTTGAGAGGGGGTTAAGTTTTTGAATTTTTTGTTCGATCACAATGGTTTGAAAATAATAAACCAAAATCATCGAAAATGGATCATTATTAGCAAAGATACAGCTCGTTGTAATATGCAAGCATGCTGGTTTAAAATAATTTTCTTTTCCTTGGTCGTTTGAAGAAAACTAGAATATATGGATTGATTTTTCCATCTTATGATACGTTTTATTATTTTCTTTTCTTGATGATATTATTTGATCATTTATTCGAATACTTTATGGGAATTATAAGTACGAGCCTACTATTTATTAATAAGATATTAATAAGTTAATAATTAACAACAAGGTGTAAATGAGGTTAAAGCGAACAGCTCCACAATACATCGCTGCGAACAATAATGGACAAAAATTGTGCCGACGACAGGACCAGACGAGCGGTCATTACCTGGCGAACAATGGGACACCAGCCTCGATTCGATTTCACTCGAAGCCAGGGGGCAATAGCCATTAGCGAACCAAAAACAAGCTTTATTTTAAATATCAGTTACAATAATATTGAAATAATTATTGTCGGAGCCCACACTGACATGTTGAAAGGTTAAAAATAAATGAGATAAGAGTCGAACAAAATATTTTAACAAATTTTATCATTTCACTGTTCGATAACAATAATGAAACTGGTTAGAGAATAGAGATGGTCATCGATATTATCAACTTCGATCATATCTACTATCTATATCGTCCCTTCTATATTTTAATTTAAAAATGAAACACGTTAAAATGAAACGACAGACCTTAAACAAGCGAATGAAAATACTGTACTCACTCTTTTCTAAATCGAAAATGAAAGTTCAACAAAAACTAAATACATAACTTACCTACTGAAACCCATCTGGACATACGCCTCTCAAATTTACGGTTCGGCAAAAAAGACGCACTTACAAAAACTACAGTCATTTCAATCCAAAATTTTAAGACTTATAACAGGAGCTCCCTGGTACGTCAACAACAAAACTTCACATAACGACTTACGACAACTAACTACAGACCAACACATACGTACTCTCTACTCTCGTTTTTATCTCAAACTACATGGACACACAGACAGATTTATAACCGACATGGCTACGACTGACATGCCCATCAGGAGGAGATTAAAAAGGAGCTGGATGAGAGATCTTCTAACCTAAATAAAATAAATAATGACCAAGAAGAGGTGCTGCTGGGTACTATCCTTTCTCGTATCCTATCCTCATCATGAAAACACATCTGCTGATTGTCAACACCATTACAGGTGCGGATAAATAATTAAAGAGAAAAAAAAATTAAAATTAAAATACCTTGGACTCCACCTGGACAAACGTCTAACTTGGAATCCTCATACCAGACTGAAACGACAAGAAACCGCTCGACGTTTCCGACTACTCCAACACTTACTAGACAAACGCTCTAAAGGCCGGTCCACACGCTCCGTTTTGCACAACGTTTTGTCTGCGCAGTCTTAAGACGGAATGAAAACGTTGCAATTTGCAGACCGTCCACACGGCACAGACATATCCGTATATTTTGCTCAGTTTTGTGTGAGATCGCCATGGAGGAGGTACTACTCTGGTCGATTTTCGCGATGTGTATTGTTAAAAAAAAAAGATTGGAACATCTCAGAAGTACCCGGCGTTCAAAGTGGTCGCGGAATTTCGTCTTCTCCAGCCCCAGATCGAATCGATTTATTTATTTTAGCCAATTCTTTTCGGTACACGCTTCTCAATGAATTTATTTTTTTCACAACTGTCTGCCGGTTTGCCGTTACATCAATTTCTCTAAATTTATTAGCTAAAATTTCATACGCCTCCGCCTTCTTATCCCTGTCACTGTATTCTTTTGATTTTACACGCCAAATGCACGGGAAACTTTCATACAGAGCAATAAAATCAGTTAAAAACTCCCTAGAACATTGCCGAAGGTCAGCCATTGTCGCCCGACGGATTGAAACTGAGTAGCAAAACGGATCGGAAAACGGTGCTACCGTCCACATGCGCCGACTTGCCTGCGCAGTTCAAGGAAATCTGAGCTGTCTGGCTCAGTTTTACTAAGACTGTACCGTCTTCCAAATGGATTCAAAACTGCACTGTTTTCCAGTCCACACGCAACGTTTTATCTGCAACGTTTTGAACTGCGCAGACAAAACGTTGTGCAAAACGCAGCGTGTGGACCGGCCTTAAGCTCCCAGTCAATTACAAAAGACTCATATACATGACTACAATAAGACCTATTTGGACTTACGGAATTGAGCTCTGGGGCTCCACTAAGCCATCGAATTCCTCTCGCATCCAATCCTTACAATCCAAAATCCTTCGTAAAATCCTCACAGCTCCTTACTTTGTCACAAACAAAATTATCCATAACGACCTTAATGTTCCTTATGTTTCTGACCTGGCCCAATCCAGATACCTTTCCTTCCATAATAAACTTCAGAACCATCCTAACCCTCTCGTTTCTAACCTTGCTTCCTTTTCGATACCTGACAACCCTCCGAGGCGTCTGAAAAGAAGATGGCCTCGAGATCTCCTTTTGTAAATACATTTTTAGAGTGCTACCAGTGGGTAGTTTCTCATCAAATGATTTCATGTTATTATATTATATTGTACACATTTACTGAATGTATTTTTACTTGTAATACAGTTGTAAATATCATGTATAAATAAAAAAAAAAAAAAAAAAAATTAAAATTAAAATTGTGTCTTCGGAAAGCTTTTGAAATTATACATGAATCAGATGAAAAATAATTATACTCACTTTACCTAATTTATATAGAATTTAGTGCATAATCTATATTTCGATAATTCCCTCTCCCTGACTAGTTAAATAAAGCGCGTGTGACCCTTCTCAAACCAAGATCGCGAATTTCCAAAGAACTCTATAAGATAAAAATAAATTAGCATTTCGCTGAATCTAAACATCGGTGAATGGAAGGCATGATTAATTGATAGACATTTCAGGAAAAAAACTGAGCATAACAAAGATGGACAGAAACTAAAAAAAACATTTACTAAGGAAATTAGAAGAATTGATATTTCCATTAATTTTTTTTTTTTGGGCACCTATGTGCCTGAGAATCCATATTTATATAGATATTCATATTTCAAAAATGTTTATAAAATTGATGAAAATATCAATTTACAATATTTCAAGTACGATATTTTGGGGGTGTCGATAGTTATAAGCCGATATCAATATTGGTGGTGATATCCCATCTCTAGTGGTGGCCATATTTATATTTATTTAATTATCAAGGTGGTTTTTCTAAGCTATATTTATTTGCCTAATAAAATGGACCTATTCATGAGTGTTCTAATAATAATATAATTAATTTATATATAGCATACAATTTGATAAAGTTATTAAAACTTGATGGTCAACTGCGCATATAGTAACCATATATATAATATTACAGTTCAAATTAATAAAATATATATAATTTCATTGTGTCCTGTTATTACATACTTATTAATTCTATTTAGTTTAATGGTATTATATTTGTTAATTTGTATAAATATTTGATGTTTATTTTAAACACTTGTGCTGACCTAAATTAAGACATATAGCCCTGGATCCAGGTATGAATTACGATTTATCTCCAAAACGGTACATTTTAGGGCTTTGAAACGCAAAGTAAGATGTAATTTTAAAAGAACTTTGAAACCATCTGAAGTTTCAAACCTCCAATTTTTTTTCGTAGGGTAAATTCTTAACATGCAATAAACTTTATACACCCAAAAGAGAGTGCAAATAAGATTAGATTTGAAGCTAGAACCTTTATAGCTCTGGAGTCAGGGCCCAAAAATCGACCTCATCTATTTTCGACAAGGTTTGATTGTAAATTACGAAGTATATGTTATTCTCATAAAAAAGTAACTTGTCTGCTGTTCCAGAGCCGCTGCTTTAAAAAATGGTGGCTGATTTAAAGAATATTAGGCCAGTAATTTGAGAATCTACCAACTAATTTAATGTAGGTTACTTACTCCGAACAAAATCGGTAATCTCCCGATGGTTAAAAATTGGTATTGAAGGTAAACGTGATTTTCAATATTTCAACAGAATGGAAGTCTATACTTCTGAGCTATTTTTTTTTTTTTTTTTAGAGCCTGTTATATACAGTATAAGCCTCTTATTCTTGGCATAAGTCCGATAAAGGATAAGGCTTATTTAACCATTATCCTTTATAGGATTGTACATAAAGAGAAAAATGGAGATATAATAAGTATTTCCTAAGGTCTGAAGGGTTTTGACAAAAGTTAGAAAACTATAAGTCTACTACTTACAAAAATTAAGGTATTGCAAAAATAATAAATTTGTTGAGAAAAATGGAAAAAGAATTGAAAAATATACACAACATTAACAATTAATTTTTTCTATCAATAAATTGTGAAGTTTTCACTTTTTTTTTTTTTTTATTGCCCACTTGAGTATTTAAAAAAAAATAGTTGAAGATGGTTTATAAAATATAAACAAGGGATATGAAAAACTATTAACTTTTATCGAAAATTAGGAATTTATAATCGTTGTAACCCATACGTAAACTAGCAATTTTACTTCAGTCTCCCCTCCACTTCTCGTGATTGAAATCTTTGATTTGCGGAAATCCACCAGTCAAGCCCATCAGTACTGCATTCAGTACCTTACACTATCAGTTAAGACGTCGATAGTGCCTCGGAATGCAATTCCGAATGACCGTGAAGGGTCCGTTTTAACCTGCTCAGCCTTCACCAACCCTAAATATGTCTTGTGACAATGTTTGAACAGTTTGAAGCAGATTTTTAGAACTCAAATTTCCCAATTTTTTCAGCAAATTATAGGGGAATCGATAAATTTTCTCTAGTTACTAAGATCAATCAACATAGTTAATGTTAGTTGCCCAAATAAATAAATAAAATATAAGAGTAAAATATACTGAAGGTGAGATGGAAGAGGTACCTGTAAGGTAGGGGCAGGCATTAGTATTAGTTTCGGGCACCACCTTACCTGACAGGTAACTAGCTCCATCCATCCCTGCCCACTATATACATCAGACCTCTTCCCTTCCAGTCATTTCCTTCACATCGGGGTGTACTTTGGGGGGAGGAGGAATGACTAAAGAGGGTCAGGACGTACTTAATAACTCTCGAGTTATCTACATTACCTTAATTAGAACTGTACTTATATTAAGTTATCATGAAACTTTTTTTACACAAAAAGTCAATAGGCTTAATTCGAGAGTCGAAAACTCATAAAATTTATCATATAAATTGTAAATGACAGATGAAAATATCAAAAAATCTAATAAACTTACGTTCATAATAAGGTTTCATAAAACGAAATAATAATTGAAAAAGGTAGATGAAAAAATGTTGAGAGAAAAATAAAATTAATAGTTAAGAAATGATTTTGTACAATAAGTTTTTTTTGGATGATAAATATTCAGGACGCAGTTATAAACTTTTTTATTTGCGCCGACGTTTCAACCCAAACATGTGGTTCATCATCAGGAATGAAAATTTTAAAATACCATCAGAGTTATAATATTATACGACAGATAATGTTAATAATAAACTATAGTGATTGATGGTACATGAATCTTAACTAATATTACAATAAGCAATATTAAAAATGAAATATGTAAAAAGTTATACAAACTAAAAATAATGTATATAATCCATTTATATAAATATATACATACATTTATATATACATTATTTTTAGTTTGTATAACTCTTTACATATTTCATTTTTAATATTGTGTATTGTAATAATACTTAAGATTCATGTACCATCAATTACTATAGTTTATTATTTACCATTATCTGTCGTATAATATTATAACTCTGATTGTATTTTAAAATTTTCATTCCTGATGATGATCCACATGTTTGGGTTGAAACGTCGGCACAAATAAAAAATTTTATAATAATGACTGCGTCCTGAATATTTATCACCTATGATAAATAGAAAAGTTGACTAATTTCTTCTAACAATAACAATTTTTACTTAAAAAAATTATGATGAGGGAAAGAAAATTTCTTTTAATACAAGCATGATTTTTTTATGTATCATAAATAAAAAATTATAAGTTGGTCGATTGTATTGAATCAAAATACAAAGCAAAACTAAGTAAATAAATATACTTCTTTAGGCACGTTTTGAATTTTTTTGTTAAATGTGAATTAGATTGAACCGTCAGATCTCCGATGTGTAACGCTTGGATAAAGTTGGCAGGAGTCGACTACTAGCTGAATTTTTTTTGTATATGGATTCAAATATCCCATAAACTACAAATCGGACCTGCATAGTGTAAGCGAGGATATTGTTCAGCATTTCATCCTTTTTGTAATGATCTATTATTCAATTCAAAATAGTATCTTAACGCGACGCCTTGTTAAAGAGGCAAAAGGGAAAAATCGTGTTTATGGAAGATATGAATTATTATGTCTCAGAAACTAAAAATTGGATCTGAATACTGTAAGCGAGAGTAAAGTTGAGCATTTCATCGTCTTCATAATGAGCTATTATTTATAATTTATATTTCATATTATTAATCTAGCCGTCTTGATGTTTTCACTTCTATCGTGTGGTCTAAAGGACACAACTTAGTTTGTTTTTTTATTGCTAGTGTGTTTTGTTTTTGAAATGGCTAAACCAGGTTTTACATTGCAGCTGAGCAGTGATAGACATAAAATCAAATCCCAGACGAAATGCATTTACAAAACATGAACCTCCAGCTGACAGAAATAGAAACGAAAGAATGAAAAGATAAGATTGCCCGAGGCAACCAACCCAAGCAATGAACCGAGGGGATTCTAACAGATGCATAAGTAAACTTGTTCCGTCGATATAAATCGTGAGCCAAAGAGGTCGAACAGCAATGTTCTCTTCGTATTCTAGTGATTTATATCTAGTCTTATATTAATCTAGTCTTATCGAGGTTTTATATAATTATTTATATGATCTCCAGATGGAAAAGTTGTGTAAGTCAAAATGTAAAGCTTTACAAAGAGATTAATATAAAATAATAATGTACATTTCTTTGTATGGGTGAACAGCATTTCTCTGTTTAAAGTATTTAGTCTCGAGCATATTCAACTGTATGAGTACATCAACTTAATACATTCAATAATTAATTAGTTATTTGTTATGAAAATAACCACCTTTGTTTCCTACAACACACATTATTACATAAACCAAACATCCATCAAAAATAATTATATAATAATTCTATTTAAAAAACCCTGCAAATTATTTCACAATGGTTTATTATTTACAAACAATTATACATCTAAAGTAACATTACCTTCCTAGTGACAAATAAAAAGAAATAAAAGGTGATTCCAAACATCTAGAGACCGGACATTTGCTTGCAATTGCCCGATTTAATCGCTATTTTTTTTTTTTTTTTTTTTAGGACGTTCAGTAAACTTTTAAATAACAATGTCTACAAAAAGTGTATACTTTTTGACTTATTCGGAATCTAATTTTACCATCCCTCATAACTTTTTCCCCAGCTTCTTTTCATTGAAGTTGTCATATAGATAAATTTAAAGGCAATCGAGAAGAAGACGTTGGCGAAGTTTCATTGAAATCGGTTGATATAGATGATATAGTTGTCCTCGGAAGTAATCCAGAGGATATCGAGAGACTCTGTTAAGAGCAGCAGATCGAATCGGGCTACAAGTCAATGAAGACAAAGCAAAATATATGATAGTTAGCCGAAATATCCACCCTAATAACATGGTCTGCGTGGACTCTAAGTCATTCCCAAATGTAGACAGATTCAAATACCTCGGCTCCACCTTAACCTCAATAAATGACCACCCAACAGAAACAGACAAGCGAATAACAAGTGCGAACAGATCTTCCTTCTCTCTTTCAAGGTTACTGAAATCCAGAAAAATCTCCAAAAATCTAAAAATAAGGGTGTACAACGCTGTGCTGTATGGTTGTGAAACCTGGGCTCTAATCCTCACACTTGAAGCCAGAATTGAGAGATTCGAAAGAAAAGTCCTTCGTAAGATAACAGGACCTATCTGGGATCATAACCTTAACAAATATAGGAGGAGGAACAATAAAGAACAGCTAAAAGAAACTGGTCAATCAATATCACATGATATAACGGCCAGGAGGTTAAGATGGGCCCGGCATATAGCTCGAAGC
This sequence comes from Nezara viridula, assembly GCA_928085145.1. NCBI lineage: Eukaryota > Metazoa > Arthropoda > Insecta > Hemiptera > Pentatomidae > Nezara > Nezara viridula. Next base: position 2,460,245 of record OV725083.1, on the reverse strand, counting down.
AATCCATCAGGACGCCTCTACAAGTCAATGAATGCCAGAGTAGTAGGCAAGAGACCACATGGGAGGCCCAAAACCAGATGGATAGATAGGATAAACAAAGATACGGCTGAGCTTCATGTCGCAAACTGGAAAGCAGTAGCCCAAGATAGGCAAGATATATATATATATATATATATATATATATATATATATATATATATATATATATATATATCGAAAGAATAAAATTAAATATTTTTTAGTCTTGCTTCATAGCTAGAATAGTTCAGTAACTAATTATTTTAAAAAAATTATAAATAGGATAAAATGGAAAACATGCCTTCAATCACTAGCGGATCCAGTATTTAATTTTGGGGGACTTCAGCCTGAAAGATTTTTTTTTTTCATATACATATAACGATAATTAATTTTTTAAAAAGAGAAACAAATTAACTACCTATATGAAATGGTGTTTAAGTGGTTCTTGAAGTCCTATTAATGTAATTAAACGAACAATAATACTTTAAAACGTAGTTTTTAATATTTGTTTCTGTATATTTTACCATTTTGGGGGAGGCTTCAGTTCTAAAGCCCCCCCTCCCCCGTCGATCCGCCTGTGCCTTCAATGTGTATTCAAACATATTCTAAGAAGCCAAAATAAATATGATTAAATTAGAAAAAATATTTTAAAGTCAAACCCAAAATAATTATAGAAATGAATAATAAATATTTAAATAAACGCTAAACAAGTAAGTTAAAATAACAAAATACTAAAAAGAAATTGAACGCAAGAAGAAACCTCATACAGACAAGAAAAAAAAACAGACCTGTTTCCCTCCCCCACCCCCCAGGCGGTTGCAAGATGTAAAGTGTTCAATTTTATGGCCCCCCTTCAACGGAAATTAAAAAAAAACAAAGGAGTAGAACACACATCTATATATATATATTACACCACAGCAATATATTATATATTACAACACAGTAATATATTATATATTACAATCAGTAAAAGGGTTTATTTTATTATGTATTTTTCTCAAAGGATTTTTTTGTTGGTACGGCATATCATTATATAATTACTCAAAGACAAAACAGTTTATTTCCATTTTCTTCTCTGTTTCTCAACCGATTTCATTTTATTTTTTCGTTTAGCAGCTATTATATAAACAGGAGTTATAGTATTACCATTAAAAACAGTGTATATAAATAAAAATGAAAACGTTAGTTTGGGCAAATCTGCTTAACTCTGAAAATTCCTCACCAATTGCTTTCAAATTTTGAGGCAAATTTGTAATATAATTCAGGAGTGTTCTAATATACTTATAATTACCATCCGACATTCCGTTTCTAAATAGTAAACGAAAAACGTGAATCTCTTGACGTGAAACTGACGTAAACGTGAAACGTGAAGCTGTGAACAACAGCTTCTTGAATTCCGTACAAAATAAATAAAAAAAAAAATTATCCAAATCGAAAAGAATCGGGTCCAATTAGATATTTTTATTGCATTTTTCAGTTTATTTTAGGAGAGCTTTATTATGATAAAGTTATTTTCGGCGTATTGATTACATCTATTATTATATGTACAATGTCGAGAAGAAATAATTTGTACCGAACGAAGGAGCAAACTGGGTTCAAATATGTTTTTTATGGAGAAACGAAATTGAGATTTGTATTTCTCGCCTCAAAAAAAGACTTAAATACGATGTTTTATAGCAATCGAAAAATAAAACAAAATGTTCCCAAATTTTCATTAAATGAGCAAAAATGGGTTCAAAATTTTTTTAATTAAAAGTAACGATTACTCTTAGGACTAGTTAGTTATGCCGAAAATTCTGTTGCACTTTGCAAGACCAAGACCAAGACTGATAAAAAAAAAATATTTTTTGAATAAAAATTGAGGCGACATAGTTACTAATACTTGACAATTTTAGTTACTATATGTAAAGAATTGGTGTAACCAATATACTTTTGCATTTAACTCTTCTAATTTGTCATTTAAACTTAGTTAGGTTTCTCATATCTAAAGAAATACATTTATATCTCTCTAGTAATAAGCTAATAAGTAAGTACAAGATTGTTATGAGAGTCTTGCGCAAGACCAAGACCTAGACAAAGACTGAGTTTGCAAGACCAAGACCAACACTACTTAGGACATTTTTTGGTCTTTGGTACATTAACCCCACTAGTTATTTTTTAAATAGGAAAAAGTAACTGTTATGGAAAAGTATCAGTTACATTTGAATCAATCTTATATATGAAATACCCATATCTGAATGAATTTGTTTGGTGGAAAATGGAACCTTATGGAACTATTGTTTAAGACAATATTATTATTAAGAGTTTTCGGAATGTAAATAATTTACAAACAAATATTTAAATTAGGTTAATTATAATAAATTTTTTCATCAGGTGTTTTCATTGTCATGTGTTTTCTTTAATCATATAAAATATGATCTATTAACAGATGTTTATACATTAAAAGAATAACAACATTGCTTCAAATGTAACTGATACTTTTCTATAACAGTTACTTTTTACTATTTAAAAAGTAACTGGCGAGTCTAATGTGAAAAACATCAACATTTTTATTTGCCAATATCACAAAAACTATAAAAATTGTACTGCACTTTTTTCTTTTGTAAGTACATATAAAAGTGAATGTGCCGATATACAAGAGTAGAAAAAAAAATTTTGAAAACATGCAAATTCATTTATGTTTTCCTCAAATGTTCAATAATGGTTAAGGTCAAATATCGACCACTTGCTAAACACTATTATTGTACAATGCACTATCATCACATTCAAATAAAATGGATAACAAACAGATAGTTACCTAAGCATTCTAATAACTAATTAGAAATGATTAGGAAAAAATATCGATCCCTGTTGAAAGACTTTTTAAAATTATAATTACTAGAAAGTGATATACTATCAAGAAGAAACAATCAATTTATTAAGCAAAAATCTGGTGCGCGCAACACACAACTTTCACTTACCGCTCTACTTGGAATAGAAATTATTTTCTGGCAATGCTGGGCTATTATAAAATGTTTGAAGTGCATTGTAAATGTAGCTAAAGCTTAAAACTTATAGATAAAAAATCATTACGAGCATTATAATTACAAAAAGTCTATTTATTATATCGACAGTAGGCAATAAAAATCTCATCTATTTTTAAAAACCACAAATCAAACTTCAGTCTCTGAATGTTACAGTTGACAGAATGACTAACTCCAATTTCAAAAATTATTAGTAATGTTATTTTAGTGATATTTTTAGTTGAAAAAAGTAATGTGTGCAGACAGTGTTTTTGAAAACTCAGATTCAAAATTTTCACGATCGCAATACTTACCCTTACTATATATTACATATATATACGTAAGTGAAAGTAAAAATAAAGTAACGAAATAACCTTCAGTTAAAATTTTATACATACGCGGTTTTAAATTAAGATCAATAAACCCTGGGATTGTCTTGAGTTGAGTGCCTTCACTATTTGGTTAAGTTAAGCCTTTCAAGGTTTAAGGTCGTTCTTAATGGTGCCCTACTTTGGGTAAGGCAGTCGTAAGATGTCTTATAACTTGTCCTATGTTGGTTACCACGAGTCCAACTATGGTAAGAAGTGCATTTCATATTTCAAATTTTTATTTATTTATTTGTCGTTTTGTAGCCTCTACCCTGTAGGGTCGTATTTCAAATTATTTTAATCTAGATTTCATACTAAGCATTTCTGATAATTTAGTTCTAGGTAAGTGATAAGTGTGACACGACTTATTTCCACATGATTTGTAGAATGCTTCTTTTCAAAACATTAAAAATAAGCATAAGAGAAGTTAATGTTCCCTGGATTTGATTTTTGTAATACAGAATCACTATAAATACCTAAAATATTATCATTTTTTTTTTAAATCAATAATAAATGTGATGCTCAATTAATACTAAGGATGATAAATAGAAGAACCTGGAAAATCCTATAATTCGAATTTTAGCAATAAAAAAATAAAAAGTTTTTGTAAAGTTTTCGCTGACTGAGGAAATTGGGTTTAAAAAAAACTCTATACATTCCCGAATTAGTACTGTTCTACTTATATTCCGTAGTACAGACCCCTTTTTGTCGAATTATTAACATCCGCCTAAAACTTCGCCAATAGTTTCATCTCATCGTAACCAACAACTATTTTATTTACGAAAACTCTAGGAATTGAGGCGTTTTAAATCTGGAGGTGGGCAAAGTTTGTCGATTTAATAAGGTACTTAAAACTCGTAAAAACCCATTTGCTTTCTACTTGTATATTTGATCATAAAATCAATAAAAAAGGCGGCCTTAAAAAATATTGAGCCGTTTGGCGTGACCTACACTCCCAAAATTTCAAAATAATGAGGCTACTTAAACACATATGGACATACTCATTACAAATATTTGACGACCAATATACCAATATACCGAAACTTCAAACATTCCAATCACAATTATTGGTACAACAAAACACCATGCTACGTGACTAATAAAACTCGACATACTCACCCTCTACACACGATTTTATTTAAAAGGACATCACACCAGATTAATAATAGACATGACCAAGGCTGAAATACCACAGAACGATGATGATAAGACCAAAAAGGCGCTGGATGAGAGATCTTCTTCCTCAAATAACCTAATAGACCGTGGTACAGACCCCTTTTTATCAAATGATCAACATCCGCCTGTAACTTCGTAAATAACTTCAACTCATTGTAACCTACAACTATTAAATTTACGAAAACTCTTGGAATTGGGGCGTTTTCAATCTGGAGGGGGGGAGGACACTTTGTCTATTTAATTAGGTAGTAAAAACTCGTAAATACTCATTTGTTTTTTACCAGGATCGTAAGATAATTTTATCACAAAATCGAGATTAAAGATGGCCAAAATTCTATGGAGGATAAAAATATTTCAATATAACGATGTTATAAAGGACTAACGGCACAATAGTTTTGTAGGCCACCTTTTTTATCGATTTCGTGATCAAATTATCTTACGATCCAAATAGAATGCAAATGGGCATTTACGAGTTTTTAGTACCTAATTAAATAGACACAATTGGCCACCCTACAGATTGAAAACGCACCAATTCCAAGAGTTTTCCTAAATAAAACAGTTGTAGGTTACGATGAGATGAAGCTATTGACGAAGTTTCAGGCGAATATTAATAATTTGATAAAAAGCGTTCTGGATTACGGATTAAATAGCTTCACAGTTTTGCGTGTGTTAACTAAATATTATTTTTTCTTGATCGGTTGGGAAAGAAAGTCATGTGAAGATCTCTGTGACCGACAGGCCGAGCGAGCGAGCGCCTTCCACCATAGAGAGAGAGAGAAAGTGAGAGAGAGAGAGAGAGAGAGAGAGAGAGAGAGAGAGAGAGAGAGAGAGAGAGAGAGAGAGAGAGAGAGAGAGAGAGAGAGAGAGAGAGAGATGTTAATAGTTCGATAAAAAGGGGTCTGTACCAGGGACTATTAATTTATAAAATTTGGCAACCCTAGATTTTCTTTTTTTTTACTCTTCAAACAATACCTTAAATGCTTATTTAAACTAGACTCAAAAAAGAAAACCTTATCTCTAGACTCCCTTGGCAGATATCTTCGATACAGATACAGACTACATACAGACAACCAGGTTCATTAATAACCACCGCAGCACGCAAATCTGATCTGTTATCTCTAACATGAAACAGGACACTTACTGCGCCGTTTAGCGATTATAATGCATCTAATCGTTTATCTATCGTTACAAAAAGAAAACGAGCTCAGATTTTATACCAAGAAAGCATAAGACGATGGGCGACATTTGATCCTGTACGCTTAGTCCTACTATCTCATTACTAATACATACTTCAGAGAAAAAGACGAGTGCGTATAATAGAAAAAAAAGTGAGATCTATCACATACATAGCTACGCATCGCCGTAACGCATTCGAAGTATAAACATTCGAGTATAAACGCATTCGAGGGGGGGGGGGAGAGGGAAGCTTTTGAACTGAAACCCCCCTCACACCAAAACAATGAAAAAAATGTTTACGGATTTATTATATAATATTATAATATTATCAAGAGAGTCTATTCAATAAATATAGACCTGGAGTCAGGGACGAAAAGTTCGTAGTATCTTAAGCAAATTTTCAAACTTACAGGATGATATTACCCCTGTTAGGTATTACGAAAATGCTCGTCTGCCATCTCAGACAGGTCGATTTAAAGTTCGTTTTTTTTTTTTTAGGGAGGCGAGATTTAAACCTATCAAAAAGTTCAAATTTAGGAGAATTTTGAGATATTTTAACTAATAGGCAAGCTTCAAGAGTCAACCAATTGTAGTATTTGTGGATATGGATTAAAATATATCAGAAACTAATATTCAGACCTGTATACTCTAAGAGAGGGAAATGTTCAGCACTTTATCCTCGTTCAAATGGCGTATTATTTAAAGTTGTATCATAACACGGTGCCGTGTTAGAGAGGTGAAAATAAAATAAAATAGTGTTAAAAACCTACACATAACGAGTTTTATAGAAGATTTCGGTTAAAATATCTCAGAAACTAAAATTCTGATCTGCACACTGTAAGTCAGAGAAATAATCAGTATTTTATCCTCTTTGTAATGGCGTATTACTTAGAATTGTGTCTTAACGCGAAATCGTGTTAGGGAGGTGAAACGATAAAAAATGGTCAAGGAAAATAAATGATAACGAGTTTTATTGAAGATATGGATTAAAATATCTCAGAAACTAATGATCGGGCCTGAATACTGTATGCAAGTGAAATATTCAGCATTTTATCCTCTTTGGAACGGCGTATTCTTTAAAATTGTATCTTAACGCGATGCGGTGTTAGAGAGGTGAAAAGAGAAAAAAAATAGTGTTAGAAAACCAACTGATAACGAGTTTTATTGAAGATATGGCTTACAATATCTCAGAAACTAAAATTCGATCTGCATACTGTAAGCGAGAGAAATATTCAGTATTTTATCACTCTTTGTAATTGCGTATTATTTAAAATTGTATCTTAACACGGTGCCGTGTTATAGAAGTGAAAAGTTAAAAAAATGGTGTAGAAAACTAACTGATAACGAGTTTTATTGAAGATATGGCTTAAAATATCTCAGAAACTAAAATTCGGACCTGCATACTGTAAACGAAGGAAATATTCAGCATTTTATCATCTTTGTAATGGCGCATTATTTAAAATTGTATCTTAACACTGTGCCGTGTATTAGAGAGTGGAAAAGAAAAAAAATGGTGTAGAAAACCAACTGATAATGAGTTTTCTTGAAAATATGTTTTAATATATCTGAGAAACTAAAATTCGTACCTGCATGCTGTAAGCAAATGAAATGTTCGGCATTTTCTCTTCTTTGTAATGACGTATTATTTAAAATTGTATCTTAACGGGAAAAAAGAGTTTTAGAGAGGTGAAAAAAGAAAAAAATAATGTAGAAAACCAAGTGATAACGAGTTTTAATGAAGATATGGCTTTAAATATCTCATAAACTAAAATTCGGAACTGCATACTGTAAGCGAGAGAAATATTGAGTATTTCATTCTCTTTGGAATGGAGTATTATTTAGAATTGTCTCTTAACGTGAAGCAGTGTTAGGGAGATGAAAAGGAAAAAATGGTTTAGAAAACCAACTGATAATAACTTTTATTGAAAATATGGCTTAAAATATCTCAGAAACTAAAAATCGAACCTGCATACAGTATGCAAGGGAAATATCTAGCATTTTATCCTCTTTGTAAAGACATCTTATTGAAAATTGTATCTCAATTCGACGCGGTGTTAGAGAGGTCAAAACGAAAAAAAAATAGTGGTGAAAACCAACTGATAACGAGTTTTATTGAAGATATGGCTTGAAATATTTCAGAAATAAAAATTCGGACCTGTATGCTGTAAGCGAGAGAAATATTCAGCATTTTATCCTCTTTGTAATGATGTATTATTCAAAATTGTATCTTAATCCGATTAAGAGAAAATATTCTTAAAATGCCCCTTAATTTGAACTTTTGGTGGGTTCAAATGCTCCTAAAAGCTTATATCGGCCTGTCTTAACTGGCAGATCTATAATATAATACCTAACAGGAGTATTATCGTTGAAATTTTTTTTAAAATTTTTCGGCCCAGATCTAATACAATCAAGGAGTTGAAACATTTACAGAACTTTTTTTAAAAAGTTCTTAAAATAAAAGTTCTAAGAAACTTTTATTAAAGTTCTAGATTTACGGTAAAAGTGTAACCGTTATTTATTCAAGTTCTTAAAACAGTTCCGTTAAATATTAAATTAACAGCACCAAGCATTCTCTATAAGCCGGTAGATAAAACACTAGTATTATAAACATTTGCTGATTCAGTTCCCCTTGGGGAGTTCCTAGCCTATGAAACACCTGTCTCGCTCCGTGGGGTCTAGCAGTGACACATCTCAACTCAACAGTTTGCGTAATATACAAACAATATTAGATTTCAATAATAATAATAATAATAATACGCACGAGGTGCAATGTCTAAATTATAAAAAAAAAATAAAAATTTAATTTAAAACGGTTCCAATAAAATAATACATTTATTTAAAAGTAATCAACAAATATTAAAAATATATTATAAAATTAATAACGTAACTAATTGAATTCACCTACTTTTTATTCAGATAAAATGCTCATGTAATTTACAAGAATTATAAAGGAAAGATAAAGTTACTTAATAACCTAAAAGCCGGATTTAGAGAATTAGAAGAATGCAAATAATGAAAGTATTGATAAACAAAAATCATAAAATGTATCGAGAATTTTACATAAATAAATATAATAATGTAAAAAATTGTTTATGGTATCGAGGTAAAACAAGAAAAAATTACAGTACTGCCTACTTACATAAATTAATTTAGGATAAAGTAACTCGAATAAATATCTGTAAGATATTAAGCAATAACAAGAAAAAAGTATAATATTTTAACAACTACATATGAATACTGTAAAATAAATAAATAATACTTAAAAGTCGGATTTAAACAAAGATTGTAAGAATGTAATGTTTTTATTAACAAACAAATATTATGAAATGTATTTGGAAATTTATGTAAATATGAGTGGTAATTTGGAAAAAATAATTTTAAAATTGGTTTACGAATTATGGTACAAGAAAAAATCAACTCGTAATAACCTTATATATAACATAAAAAATTAACGAATTTATAAGATTTCGTGTATGGAAATTAACTTATAAGATCTGTTAAATAATTAATAAAAAATTCGACTTAAGTAATACTTAATTATAAATGAATAATAAAGTACTGATGATTAACATTGCCTTTTTAATATAGTTCGGAATTCATTTCAACATAAAATATAAATAGTTTATCTAATCAAACAAAAAAGTAAAAAATAAAATACAATATTTTCGTATTTCAATTTTATTTTAATTCGTTGGAAACTGTTGTTTATCAATAAGAAAGAAATAGGTTTATTTCTAGATTATGATACAGTATATAATGTTTTGATATGAAAACTACATCCATAACTATGCCACATTTATAATGAAGCAATAGAATCGATGCTAAAATTAATAATAATTGCTAAATACCTTTCCGTATCCAATAATATAGCCCTGATATAATCCTTTATATAAGAAAGAACACACAAACAAACACTGATAATATACAAATACAAACACACGTATACAAAGACGCACAGATACTGAAGATCGACGAAGCGCACACAACAGAGAAACAAGGTGAACTAAACTGGCCAGGCAACTTTAACGGATGTTTGACATACCGCCCGCAGCCGCCGGGAGCGCCACCTGTCTATCTACTAAGTCTTATACTAACTTAAAACTTTCAAATATTTGATTATTTAACAAGTATTACGGTTTTTATTATAAGTTTATCATTAATAATCTAGCATAGAGGTCATTTTTAAAAATAAACAAACATTTTAATAAGATATTTAAAGGTGAAAAAACTAAGATGTGTGCTGTAGAACAGACGATAAAAGTGAAAACATTACACGGCGTGATTAATAATATGAAATATAAATCATAAATAATACCTCATGATAAATAGGATGAAATGCTGAACATTTCCGTCACTTACAGTATACAGGTCCGATTTTTTATTACTGAGATTTTTTTTTCTATAAAATATGTATTTGCGCCTGTCAACTTATTGTTGACAATCAACAAATGTGATGGCGATACATGAAATAATGACATGAAAAGCATGGGAAAGGAAAGTACTCAGCAGTACCTCTTCCCTAACTTGAATTACTTAGGTTGTTTAAGGAAGGAGATCTCTCATCCAACGCCTTTGTAGTCTTCCCCTCATGTTCTGAGTTATCTCAAGTGAAGCCATGTCTCTTATAAGTCTGTTATTATGTCCATTTAAATTAGTGTTAAATCGTTGATATAGGGTCGTTATATGTTGGTCAACTGTTGGAAAGTGGAGGTCAGTATGTAGAGTTTTGTTAGTCACATACCAAGGTGCTTATGTTATGAGTCACAATAATTTTGATTGGAAAGTTTGAAGTTTTTGTAGGTTGGTCTTTTAAGCGATGCCATATATTTGTGATGAGTATGTCCATACGCACTAGCGGATCCAGGATTTAATTTTGTGGGCGGCTTCAGCCCGGAAGCTTTTTTTTTTCACATATATAACGATAATTACTTTAGAAAAACAGAAAGATACTAACTATCTATATGAAATGGTGTCTTGAAGTCCTATTAAATGTAATTAAACGAGCAATAATACTTTTTTATTTCTTTTTATTTTTTTATTATTTTTTTTTTTTTGTTCTTCCCTACCTCGCCATTTAGGCTATACGGGATTTTCCCGGGCCGGGGGGGGGGGGGTGAGGGCGGGGAATTTAAAATCCCCTCCGGCACCGGGACGCGAACTCGTACTTTTTATATCATCTCAAATCTCTGTTATCCGGTTGCCAGGCAACGAGCGGTGCTGTGCACACGCTTTAGCCTATACTAACGAGCAATAATACTTTAAGACATAATTTTTTATTGTTTTTTACCATAAAACATGGTTACATTTTACCATTTTAGGGGGGGAGGGGAGGCTTCAGCCCGAAAGCCCTCTCCCCGTAAATCCGCCTGTGTCCATATGGGCTTAAGTAAGTATGTCTATGTATTCAGTTTCTGTTTTAGTTTTAGTTTTGAACATTTAGAAAAAAGAGAGTAAAGTAGTTTGAGTCGTTTGTTAAGTGTCTTACGTCTCATTTTAACATGCGGACCCCATGTCATCCTTCTGTCAAAGGTAAGTCCAAGGTAAAGTACCGTGTAAAGTACTGAGATATTTGAATTCATGTCTTCAATAAAACTCGTTATCATTTGGTTTTGGAGAATATCTCTTTGCATCTTCTACTCTATAACACGATGATAGATTAAGATAAAATTTTTAATAATAGCTCATTACAAAGAATATGAAATGCTGAACATTTCCCTCACTTACGGTATACAGTTCCGATTTTTAGTTTGTGAGATATTTTAAATCATATCTTCAATAAAACTCGTTATCATTTGGTTTCGGAGAATATCTTTTTCCCTCTCCTGCTTTGTTATTATTAATATTATTTTAACTAATATATTTCGGAAAAATAAAAATACAATACAAACATTTAACCAGTAACACAACTGAAAAGAAAACCGTAGAAAACAAACAAAAAAATCTAAGGTGTGTGCTTTAGACCACACTTTGGGCGAATTTACGGGGGGGGGAGACTTTTGGGGTGAAGTTTCCTCCCCTCTCCCCCCAAAATGGGAAATTTAACAATGTTTATGGAAAAAAATATTAAAAAATTATCTCTTAAAGTATTATTTTTCGTGTAATTACATTAAAAAGGGCTTTAGGAATCACTTAAACACCATTTCATACAGGTAGTTAGTTTGTTTCTTTTTTTCCAAAGTAATTATCGTTATTTTATGAAAAAAAAAGGTTTCGGGCTGAAGCCCCCCCCCCCTCCAAAATTAAATCCTGGATCCGCTAGTGGATCACACGATAGAAGTGAAAACATCAACAAAGCGGACTTATATAAATATTTTAATATATATAAATATGAAATATAATTTTTTTTTTTTTCTATATTCAAAAAGTGATAACATTCACAATATGTACAATTATAATTGTGTTTAATACGACATCATGTCAATATACAATTTTGAATAATAGCTCATTACTAAGAGGAAAAATGCTGAGAATTTCCCTTGCAGTACGTAAAAAACGGTAGTATTGTAATTTTCATTCTTGAGACTTAATTCCTGTTGAGTATTACGAAAATGGTCGTCTCAGACAGGTCCATTTAAGGTTTTAGGGGCATTTGAATCCATCAAAAAGATCAAAATTAAAGAGCATTTTAAGAAAATTTATTCTTGGTCGCATTAAGATACAATTTTGAATAACACGACATTACAAAGAGCAGGAAATACTGAACATTTCCCTTTCGTATAGCACGCAGGGTCGATTTATAGTTTCTGAGATGTTTTAATCTATCTTTTCCCCGCTCTAACACTTCGTGTCATTAAAATACAATTTTGAATTATAGCCTATTACAAAGAGGATGAAATACTGAACAATTCCCTCGCTTATAGTATGCAGACCAGATTCTTAGTTTTTGAGATATTTTAATCCATATGTAAAACATTTCAATTAGCCGACTCTAGCCAACTTTATCCGAGCGTTAACACTTCGGATATCTGACGGATCAATCTAATTCACTCTCATTTTTCGACGAGTGATAAATGTTTTCGATAAAACTGAGAGCTAATTGAAAGTTTTAAGCCTTCATAAGGATTAAATATGCGCAAGATGTCGACCAAGTGTTTGCTGGAGCATTTTATTTACACAAAAGATATTTACTCTAGATACCAGACCGGTTTAGGGATAATATCATATTAGTTGACTCGTACGAAAAATTCTCAAGAATATGGGTCAGCGAATAATTGACAATATAAGAATACAATAAGTATATATTATTTCAAATAGTAAGAACAAATAACAAAAAAAAAATTAATTGATTCGTATTCCTGACCCTAAATTTTGATTCTTATTCTTGCCCTTTCTCCACTGGCTTTTAATACCAGTGAAATGGTTGAGGAAGAAGCGCAGAGATCTCCTGAAGCCTTGCTTTCCCTCCACATGTGGGGGGTATGGTTCGGATAAGTATGGTATAAGTATGGTTCGGAGTTCTCATGGCCGACTGTAAATAGGTATGCCTGTACCTATAATTTTAATTCTATTTTATTCATTTATTTTCATTCTATTATTACTATTATTTCCTTCACTATGATATTTTATTTTGTTCTTTTATAGCTTTATATTATTTGAAATTAGCTTATTTTTTTTAATTTGTAAATATGGTGTGAATGTGCTCTCAGAACTCTATTATAAATGTCTTTTATTGAGACAGATTGTAATATTTATCAATAAACAAATAATCAATTAATTCTTTGTCCTTAAAAAGAAAACCTCCAGTGAAGGCCAAAACTTTATTAGTTACTTTCCAAAAAAATCCTAAATTCTTGGGACTAATACGACCATTAAAAGCAAATATACAGCCTGTAGTAATGCACAGCGTATGAACACATTTTATTAGAATTTTATAAGAAATACTTTCATTTTTATTTATTATTTCTATCCATTCAATGGATTCGAAGTTAAATGAGAAAAACGGACATATAATGTCAAATGTGGGGGTCGATGGGAATTATTTCCCATGTAAATTAGGGAATATTTCATCCAACAGGAAGGTGAGAAATGTTTTGCTTCTTATTCCTGACCCTAAACAGAAGAACTACAGTGAAATACAAAGCTGTATAAATTATTTCTCACAAATGCCCTTTTTTGGTGTAAGGTCATGGGATTATATGTTGATGATCTCTGTTATCGTTTTGTAGGGAATTTAGTAATCTTTTAAATAATAATCTCCAAAAATTCTTCTTTCTCTCTCTAAATTATCTTATTAAAAACAACACAATGCCTTATATATATATATATATATATAAACAGGAATTTCTCAAACTTCAAGACAGACTAGGTGATTCTGACTTTATCAACACTGAAGAGCTCCGCAGGCGTGGGAGCATCAGTTATATGTAACGAATGACATGTTTTTTCTCCTTCACCACTATTTAATAATTATACTGCTGAATTGGTTGCAATAAATAAAGGTTTAAATATTATACAGCCCACTAAACAAAAAATGGTCATACGCACAGATTCTCTATCCGCCTTAATTAGTCTACGAAATGTTTTCTAATATCATCATACAAAACATTCTATACTCAATAAAGTCCGTAAATAGAAATAATATATCAGTATTTTTTGTCTGGGTCCCTGGGCATTGCTGAATAGCCGGTAATGAACTGATCGAGCCAAAAAAGCCATTACTGATGGAATATCGGGAAGTACCTGAAGAGGATTTTATAACTGTCATCAAACAGAAAATGGAGACAAAATGGGAACAGATATGGTCCAATGTAACCGAAAATAAATTGAGTGAGGTTAAGGGTGACGTTTCCTCTTGGGCATCGTCAAATAGGAATAACCTCAGATAGGAAGTAATTCTTACTGAGTATAGGTCATACACGCCTTACCCATAGATACCTGATGGCCCGTGATTCTTCGCCAACATGCCAAACCTGTGAGACTCCTCTGACAGTGAAACACATTTTAACAGAATGCAGAGCTTAAGAAACATTTAGACTATCTTGTGACTTGACAAACGATCTACACATCATTTTACAGGACAATGAAATTGACAAACTATTTTCTTTTCTGAAATGTTCAAAACTTGAAAAAAGAATCTAATTCTCAACTAGTGGTTGAAGCCTTTAATTAAAAAAAAATACCATGGGTGTGATAGGGAAAAAATGCCTACTTTTTGAGTAATTCGCAAATAAAATTTCTTTTCCTTCATAACTTTTTTTCCTGAAATTTCGGCGGGATGTGACTATAATTTGTCACTGCTGTAAGGAATCCCATTTCTTTTGATATTTCATTCATAAAAACTTACTGATTTTAAGAGTCGGAAAAGGGAAGTGTGAACTGGTTACCATAGTAACCAAACTATATAACTTGTCAATAAAATTTTTTTTCTCTGCCGTTCAACTAAAAAATTTTAATAATGCTACAACTATGCAACCTATCTATACAAAATCCTATGACTCCGAAGTATTTTATCTTAATTAAATGTGACTATAACTGTTGAAAAGCTGAATTATTTCTCCTCAATGACATATCTATAAATTTTAAAATCAATCCATTCAAGGAATAAATAAATAAAAACTCCCCACGCATATTTATTTTATATCTCCAGATCTAATATGTTTACGGAGATCCGGTTTGTGTCATTTCCTGTAGTTAATGGAGCCCGAAATTCTACTGAGAGCCGGAAAAAGGAACTTCACTTAGAAAAAGCTTCCTATCATACTTAAAGATATGATCCAGGAGCCCGAGGCAAAAAAGGTTTCTTATTTCGTACTAAGATCTGTCCTTATAAATTGACCATACCCACAGGCCTCATGAAAATATAGGCGCTGGGATACAAAATGGCGGCCATGTGAAGACAGGTAGAGACCCTATATAGGTAGAAAACATATACACATATATAAATGACCTGAAGATATAGAAAGCTACCAACCCTTTAATTTCAAAAAGATTTACGATTCAAAAAGTTTATTTTTTCGGTTTTTCGCTTATCTCAGTGAAACTATGTACTCTATCGATACGAAAAAGTCAGAAGGAAGAAAGTTGTTTGATATAAAATTTAAAGAATATATATTACTTCTATATCTTATCTTTAACTATCCAAAAGCTAGGGTAATTATAACTTATTGTTTAAACTCCGAAACTAGACAGAAATACTTACTTTTTGTAATTTTCGTTATCAAACAGCTTTTAATCCGTATATAATACAGTATGAATATGTATATTATATAAGGCAATGTATACACATGTTTGTTATCTTACATACAGATTGAGAACTGTGTAATAACGAAAAGTAAGTTTTCTGTATAGTTTCGAGTTTAAACACAAAGTTATAATTACTATAGCCTTTGAAATAGTTGAAGATAAGATAGTAAGGTAATATATATTCTTAAAGAAAATTTAATATCAAACCACTTTCTTCCTTACAACTTTTTCGTAAAATAAAAATATAATAAGTTATCGAATCAAATAATGATAAAAATGAGAAGCAAAAATATATTTTTTAAATCATAAATTCAATTTTTTTCGCCTTGAAAAATCCACGGGTAGGGGTTAACTGACTATTATTATAAGACTGTAAATACTATAAATTGAAAGGGTTGGTAGCTTTATATGTCTATAAGCTCATATAGGTTTACCACCTATATAGTGTCTCTACCTATCTTTTGCAGAGTGGCTGTCGATATAATTGATTTTTTAAATATTTGGTTGGATTATAGTAATTGAAACATCGAATTGTTACCTACCTTACCATGACTCGACCATCGGCTGTCCTCCGCCTTGTGCGCTGTCCTGTAAATCAGATAAAAAACAAAATTAAATCAGGAATAAATAAAAAAATAAATAAAATAAGATCTTAATTAATAATAATAATAATAATAAAAAGGCTTAGCGAACCCGAAGGTTCGATGCTGACTCCACCAATCGCTTATTACACACCTCCCTCCACCGTTCGCCGTCCAAACCCAGTCCCTTCAGATCGGCTTTAATGCAATCTTCCCACCTTCGCTTCGGTCTAACCCTCGGACGCTTACTATTTGGCACAGCAAATATTAACCTTTTAGGAATTCTCTCGTTACTAAGTCCAACAACTTTCAAACAATAAGATCTTAATTAATTAATAAATTTCAGAACATATCTATAATTATAATCTTCATTTATTTGACTGATTTTGTCTGCTTCTGTAATCGGTCCGGATTCGAAGAATTTATTCTATTTTTTTTTTTATGAATATTGATTGCCAATATTGATTAGTATATCCCGTGGTACAAACACATTTTTATCAAATTATTAACATCCGTCTGAGACTTTGTGAATAGTTTTATCTCATATTACAATTATTTTATTTAGGAAAACTCTTGGAATTGGGGCGTTTTATATCTGAAGGTTGGCAAACATTGTCTATTTAAATATGTACCAAAAACTCTTATATACATATTTTCTTTCCACTTGGATCGTGATTTGATCAAAAAATCTAGAAAAAATATGGCCAACAAAAATATTATGCAGTTCGGTCTATACCAACTCGTAATTTTCACATTTTGAGGGTGTGTAGGTCACGCCAAACGGGTCAATATTTTTCTAAGGCCAACATTTTTCTCGAGTTTGTGCTCAAATAATTTTAAGATTTAAGTGGAAAGCAAATGGGTATTTACGAGTTTTTAGTACCTAATTATATAGATAAAGTTTGACGATCTACAGATTGAAAACGCCTCAATCTTGAAAAGTTTCGGAAATAAAATATTTGTAGGTTACGATGGAAAATGAGGTCTGATTGATTTAAAATACAAAATCATATATGAATTTTTTTTTCTGTTTTTTACAATTTTACACTAAAAAAAATTGGTTTTGTTGAATATTTTACACGAATTATTATGTATGCTTTTATGCTTAAATATCTAATTATATTAATTTAATGAAACAAAAAAGAATTAAATCCACGTAATATCAAGAAATCATTAAGTAATATTCGAGAAAAACGGAGGGACATCTCTGTTTTGAACCTGAGGAAGTTATCAATTTCCTACTTTGATTCACTGAAATATTGGGTGTTTATACGAGGCGATTTATTTGATATGATTTTTTTTTTTTTTTTTGATAAATATTACAATCTGTCTCAATAAAGGACATTTATAATAGAGTTCTGAGAGCACATTCACACCATATTTACAAATTAAAAAAAAAAATAAATAAATAAAAAAAATAAGCTAACTTCAAATAATATAAAGCTACAAAAGAACAAAATAAAATATCATAGTGAGAAAAAATAAATAAATAAAAAAAAAAGTAATGAAAATAAACATCTTAGACGCAGGCATACCTATTACACTATTTACAGTCGGCCATAGGAACTCCGAACCATACTTATCCCCCCACATGTGGAGGGAAAGCAAGGCTTCAGGAGATCCCTGCGCTTCTTGCTCAACCCACACTGGCATTGGAAGCCAGCGGAAATTGAGTAAGGGCACTACAACCACGGACACTCATGACTTGAGCGGAGAATCTGGCCATTGCCAGAACTCCAGTATATACATGTTACAAAAGGTCATGGGGCCACTGCCGTTTCAGCCTGCGAGGAGGATTGTAGGGATGTGTGGTTGATATGATTACCTTAAAGTTAATGCAGTGTAGTCTACAAGAAACACTGGCTATTCTCTATTTTAACATTGTGATGCACCTAGGACTCTACCTGATTTGATCAAAGATGAAAGATAAAAAAGATGGCCTAAAAAAATATTGTGCCGATAGTCCTATATAACCTCGTTATATTGAAATATTTTTGAAGACCATCTTTATTCTCGATTTCGTGAAAAAATTATCTTTCGATCCTAGTAAAAAACAAATGAGTATTTACGAGTTTTTAGTATTTAATTAAATAGACAAAGTTTGCTCCTCTTAAGATTGAAAACGCTTCAATTCCAAGAGTTTTCGTAAATAAAATAGTTGTAGATTACGATGAGATGAAACTATTTACAAAGTTTCAGGCGGATGTTAATAATTCGATGAAAAGAGGCACGTGAACCACGTGCTGTACTGTACTGTAAGTAATTGAAACGACTCAGACAAGATTTTCTGCTGAGTACTTTCCTTCCCTATGCCTGACATGTCATTTATATCTTGTATTTCAAGCACATTTGCTGATTGTTAATAAAAGTTGACAGGCACAAATAATTTTTTTATAGCCAAAAAAAAATAGATTTTTATAATAAATTTCTTTTTTGAATTTATATAGGACAAAGGATATGCCTGAGCACACCAGAAGAAGACTGAAAAGGAGTAGGCTAAGAGACAAGTTCTGTTAAGATATGAAACGGCACTGTTTAGAACAATGTAGAACATTTTTTTAAAACAGTGATCTAACACTGTTAATATATATATATATATATATATATATATATATATATATATATATATATATATATATATATATATTACTTATATATATAAGTGACTAAAGGAAAATATTTTAAAAGGTCGTAGTAGACCTCAAGAAAGTTCATGTAAACCACGGTTCGATTTTTCTGCAGAGAAGTAAGAAATTTAAGTTTTGTGTTATTGAGCTATGGGGCTCCACCAAACCTTCAAATCCCTCTCGCATCCAATCCTTACAATCCAAAATCCTTCGTAAAATCCTCAATGCTCCTTACTTTGTTACAAATAAAATCATCCATAATGACCTTAATGTTACTTATGTATTAGATTTGGCCCAATCGAGATATATATCTTTCCATAATAAACTTCATAACCATCCCAACTCTCTTGTTTCTAAACTTGCTTCCTATTCAATTACTGATAATCCTCCGAGGCGTCTGAAAAGAAGATGGCCACGTGATCTCCTAATATAGACATATTATTAGAGTGCTACCAATGGGTAGTTTCTCAACATGTGTTTCATGTCATTATATCCATGTGCGAATTTACCAGATGTATTTTTTGTATACAGTTGTAAATATCGTATAAATAAATAAATAAAATTAAAAAAAAAAAAAAATTGTGTTAAGTAAGTCACGTTTTTTTTTTTAACAGACAGCGATAACTAACATAATATATATTTTAAATAAATAACAATTGTTTCACAACCAACTAAAAAAAAAATAATTTCAATGGTAAAACTAATTAAGGAAGACTTTTCAGCGGCTGATCTAAGCTAAATTCTGTTTATAAAAAAATCATGAATGATTTGCCACTTTTTTTTTTTTTCAACCCTCAACTATAGTGTATAACTCCGCATACAATAGAAAAAAAAACTTCCATCTTTAATAAGCTTCAACTCCATATCAATTAAGATGATGTTTATTTCGAAATAAAATGGGATTCACCTTAAGTTGTGTAAAAAAATTATTTGATATCCTGAAAGTACTTGTGTTTTCAGAAAAAATTACAACAATAAATTATTGCCAAGCTTTATTACTTTCCTACCTATACTAGGTAAGGAAAGTATTGCAATCAGATCAAATTTCCGACATGCGGTTTTCGTCGGATCTAACACATTTTTAGCCATTGGTCTGTCTGTCTGTCTGTGCCAAGATTTTCTCGAGAACTACTGAACCAATTTCGTTGCTTCTTTTTTTATTTTGTAGGGTTTTGACTACCGATGCCTGTGACAGATATTCGGTGCTCCATGCTCAATAGCTTGCGCGCAATAAATGAAAAACACGTTTTTCTGTAGACTGTAGCGCAAAAACGGCGCTAATGTAAAATTACGGGTTCATATTCTGGTGTCAGAAAGGGGCGAATGAGAGAAAAAAATATGAAACTAAAAAAAAGCTGTTGTCACTCATGAAAATCACACAAGCTTCACTATATTCTCTACTTTTAACAGAAATTATTGTTTGGCAATACTAAGCTATAGCAAAACGTTTTTGATCAGCAATATTAGTGAGTACCGACATTTTTACACTGAGCTACCTTAAGCCGGTTTCATTGCCTTAGTTTATCTAATAAATTGTACTCAAATATTTTGTTTGATCAATTTTCTGAAAAATAAATGTAGTTCAATTCTTTTTTGTTTCTTCATGAAGTTATGTAAAGATATAAAAACTTTTCTGAAATAGGTAGGAAAGTCGTGTGAGTGGACACACCAGATTTTTTTTTTTTCAATGAATCTAAAATGAAAATAATTCTGGCAAATAGAAAGTTTATTTACTTTTTTTTTTGGCTGTATTTATGTCTTCATGATTTTAATAATTTGTACAGATTATTCTGGTATTTTTCAACCAATGATCCGGTCCCCAGTCATCAGTTTTAGCGGGTCTCTTTGACCGGCTGGATTGACATTCGGTCAGGAATAGACCAGACTGTAACAAACGCAAACAGTGCTTCCTGCCCCCTTTCAAAGGTATTGAAATCCCAAAAGATCTCCACGATAAAGTCAGTTCTGAAATATATTTCGTGGTACTTTAATTTCAAACTAGTAGACCCGTGCAAAAAAAATTCACACAGCATATTGTTAGGTGATCCATGCCAAATTAATAAGAAAATAAAATAATGCAACGTATCATGAGATAAAAGAAATCAATTGTTACTTTATCGATAAATATAATCGACAAAGGAAAAAAAATTAATTTAAAACTTCATCAATGTTTAGAACCAACATATTTACAAATTTCAATAATCTGTATCTTTGCTAAATATTGTTCGATTTTGATAATTTGTTTTTCCTTTTGTAGGGAATTTAGTAATCTTTTATATAACCATGAGCATAACCAAGTGTGTAATATTTTAGTTAACAGCAAATGATGTTTGTTTTCTTTCATAACACGTTTGCCTGAATTTTCGGGGCGATTGGACTATTTTGCCCACCTGAAGGAGAAGGAAGCTTTCGAAATTGGTGGCTCAATCTTGAGGTTTGGTGAAAAATTAACGATGATATGGCTTGCCGATCAAAAACTCCATTGATAAATAATATAAACTCCTCTCTCGATCATAGAGACCCCAAGTCGACGAAATGAGACATGTATTCAATGGCAGTACTACTATTAACGTAAGGTTGTGTGGATGCGAACCCTATGCCTTGCGTTATCTTGAAAATAGTATGTTTTTGGGCATAAAAGCGCAGTAAATCTGTGCGCACCAAAATCTTCAAAGCCCAATTTGTTCCATATCGATCTACAGACCTACCACCGTTCCAATATTGAAGCTAAGCAAAATATGTTTGTATTGACTTTATTTATTTTAGAAAGAAAAAAGTGAAGAATACGATTCGCTAATCCCCTGTGAAATTCTGAATACAACCGTACCCCATTCATGGTATTTGAGCATGATCGGAGCTTATATTTGGTACAAAACCGATTTCGAGTCTTACTGTAATAATATATGTGGGGATTATTAACATCCACCTGAAATTTCGTGAATGGCTTCCTCTTATCGTAACCTGCAAATATTTTATCTATGAAAATTCTCCTAAATGGGACATTTTCTCATTATTATTATTTATGAAATTTACAACTATACATTTAATATACATTCAGTAAATGTGATACAGATAACTACATGACAAGGCTTGTAGAGAATCTACCCATTGGTAGCACTCTAGTAAAGTTTCTAAATTAGGAGATCACGAGGCCATCTTCTTTTCATACACCTCGGAGCGTTATCAGGGATCGAAGAGGAAGCAAGGTTAGAAACGAGAGGATTCGGATGGTTCTGAAGTTTATTATGGAAACATAGGTATCTGGATTGGGCCAAATCGGAAAAATTTGGAACATTAAGGTCATTATGTATTATTTTATTTGTTACAAAGTAAAGATCATTAAGGATTTTGGATTGTAAAAATTAGATACGAGAGGAATTCGATGGTTTAGTGGAGCCCCATAGCTCAACTCCGTAAGTCCAAATAGGCCTTATTATAGTCATGTATATGAGTCTTTTGTAATTAATTGGAAGTTTAGAGCGTTTATCTAGTAAGTGCTGAAGTAATGAGAAACGTCGAGCGGTTTTATTGTCGTTTTAGTCTGGTATGAGGATTCCAAGTTAGACGTTTGTCCAGGTGGAGTCCTAGGATGTTTTCCCATTAAATTGATTAATTTACAGAGGTACTAAAAACTCATAATTTGCTTTCTCCATGAATCGTAAGATAGTTTACTCACAATATCGAAAAAAAAAGCGTTTGGTTTCCTAACCAAATAACCTCGTTAATTTGACAAATTAGGATGAAGGTCACGCCAAACGACTCAATATTTTTGAAGGCCTCCTTTTTTTCTTGCTTTTGAGATCAAATTATCTTATAATTCGTGGAGAATGCAATTGGGTGTCCATGGGTTCTTTACTATAAATGGAGAAGAGATATTTTAATTAAATATATTTGGTACTCAATAATATTTTCATGAACAATAAATTAGTTTAGAAGAATTTTTTTGAAGTTAATGTCTTCTTTGAGGTAATTCTGATTTTCACTTCACTTCATCACTTTAAACTTACTTCTGCCTTGGCAAAAAATTGGGATGTGTCGAATTTAGTCGTTATATTTAGATTTTAGCCTCTTCGGCAAGGCTGATATGTTGTAGTTCGCTTTTTAAGATAATGAAAGAAATGTTCGAATATATTTAAAAAGCAATAAATCAAGCCAGTTAACACGAAAATAAAGTTTTTAATTATTAACATTATCTTAAAACGAGCTATACCTATTTTCATAATGATGTAGAGTTGGTTGACCGTTGATATGATATGAGAAGGAATTAGTCGAGGGTGCGGTCAAAAAAATAAAAAAATTAAAATATATAAATAATTTTAATTTTTGCCGACGTTTCGACCCACTTTGCAGGTCGTCTTCAGGGCGTTGGATGTGGCACTGCGGGAGGCGGTGCCGCAGTGCCACATCCAACGCCCTGAAGACGACCTGCAAAGTGGGTCGAAACGTCGGCAAAAATTAAAATTATTTATATATTTTAATTTTTTTATTATTTTGACCGCACTCTCGACTAATTCCTTCTCATATACCTATTTTCAATTCTTCTGATTGATGCATAAAATTTCTTTCTTAAATTCGAAAAGACATATAAAGTACCATAACTTTTAGTATTTTTCAACAGCTTTATATGCTTATTTTATAATTCTTAAATAGGAAAATATGATTAAAAAAAGAGAAAATATTTATTTCGGTTAGTGAAGAAAAATGAAGAATTTGTTACGGAGATTTTAGTTCAAATCGTAGAGAATGCAACTTAAATATTTTTTTGTAAAGATATTAAGTATAGTACTGTCATTTATGTTAATAATATTTTTTTAAAGTCATGGAAGCTTAATAATTTAACTAATGTTTAGGGGCGCTGGCCACTTGTTAAGAATTTAAGAAATATATATACAAAACGTTTTAAAATAATTAATTTTATCCAATTGCTAACTATATTAGAGAAATATTAAAAGAAATAAAATTTAAATATTACATACTATAAAACTATTACAAACTATTCCGTCACTTTCGCCATCTTCTACCCCAAAATACCCGCAGACTCCTAGTTTTCTCTCTCATCTTTCCCCAATTTGACTACAGCTGTGTGGTGTACGATGGCCTCTCGGTGGAAATTCGTGATAGACTCAAAAGACTTATGAATAGCTTCGTAAGATTTGTAATTGGGACCCCGAGACGCTACCGTGTCTCCCACCACTACACTGAGTTAGGGTGGCTCTTCCCCTCCTTAAGAAGACAATATTTCCTAGGCACTTTCCTTTATCAAATCATTACCGATCATCGTCCTTCTTATGCCTACAACCTTCTCCAATTTAAGTCCTCAATCCATTCCCTAACTACAAGATCCCGACCCTCTGACCTATACATCCCTTCTCATAGATCTGCCTCATTCCAAAATTCCTTTATAGCCCGCTCTGTTAACTTTTGGAATTCCCTCCCGATCAAAATTCGACCTGCCCCTTCCCTATACACATTCAAAAACCTCCTATTCCAATTCCTGTCCCAAAAACAGTCAGATACCAGCTAACTATTAATATTATATATGTATTGTGTAGCAATCATATAATCATAATACTTGGTAAGAGATAGTACATGCATTTCCTACTATCGACGTAGGAATTTCAATACATACATTTTTTTTTTTTTATTCAATTATAATTAACTGTTCATTTTTATATATATATTCAAGTAAAGTTTTTTTTTGTTTTTATGAAATGAACTCATTGTATCTCTTTTTCGTTCTTCAATTCTCAAAGTGTATGTTTATGTTGTTCAACCCTTATATATAATTTTGTTCATAGTTCAAGTGATTCGTTCATAGTTTTAATTGTTTTGTTCATAATTTTAAATGCTCTGTACATATTTTTATCTGTATTGTATATAGCTTGTGCACCTAAGGTTTTCTTTACTTTTTATTTTATTTTATCAATTTTATTTATTGTTTCAAACGTTCAGGCCAGTAATATTCTATTATTTTGTACATTATTGTTATTCTGAAGGGACTTAGTCCCAGAATAAAGTTTTTTTTTCTATCTATCTATCCATCTATAAAATCACTTAATAAATAAATTTAGTTTTTGGGAGAATGTGTCAATTCCAGAGGGATGAGGGAGGGCGGAGCTAAATGTGTAAGGCCGGTACTGAGAGATACGCTAAATATTCAAGTCAGTGCAAATAAATCGTCGCCGCCATGTTGAAATGATGAATGTGAGTATTTGTCCTGTGTAAACTTTCGACTATGATTATTCGTTGATACAACATGTAAATATTCTAACAAAGCTATAAATTAGTAAAACTGACATTACTGATTTCGATCTTCCGATATGGAGTACTATGGTAAACAAACGGAATGGTACGAACGAAATAGTTTGTCATATCTATTGTTATCTGTTTTTACTTTCACTTAATATATAGTAAGTGTAAGTATTGCGATCGAGAAAATTTTTGAATATAATTTTCAACGGATTTACACGTTTTGAGGTATCCTGAGTCGAAATGACCAAGTCCCGAAAAATGGTCTGTGTGTCTGTATGTTAGCAGTCTAGCTCAAAAATGAAAAGTCCTATGAAACTGATATCACTTATTTAAGATAGGTATATGCCTTAAATGTGACGGATACTTTTTCCTTAAAATTGGCTAACTGGAAGTACCACTTTATATCAACGCTGAAACACACTTTCACAATTTTATCAAAAACGGCTCTAACGATTTTGATTAAACTCGGTGTGTCATTATATCATTAAGTGGTCATTAATATCAATTAGGTCTTATCCCCGTTGATATCACTTTACAGGGCTTAAATGCCCAATGTTCGTATACGTCTTCCTCTAAAGTACCTTTAATATGGTTTATTTTAAAAAAGTTAATCATTTCAAATTATTCAGAGGTACAAAAAAATTCTAAATATAACTTTTAAAAGAATTTGATAAGTTAATAAAGGAGA
Source organism: Nezara viridula (assembly GCA_928085145.1). Taxonomy (NCBI): domain Eukaryota; kingdom Metazoa; phylum Arthropoda; class Insecta; order Hemiptera; family Pentatomidae; genus Nezara; species Nezara viridula. The sequence goes on along the minus strand of OV725083.1, from coordinate 2,434,175 downwards.
ATTCTGTATGATTTATTTTATTTATTGTACATAGAGTGTGAATGTGATCTCTGGACACTATTATAAATGTCCTTTGAGACAGATTGTAGTATTTTTCAATAAATAAGTTAAACAGAAAAAAAAGAAAATAAATAAATCTGACTGGACGTCCTAACTTCTCTTCAATTATTCACTACAGTCAACTATCAATCCGCAATTATGAAACTGAAAAATGAGATTTTTCAAATTCGTTACTTTAACATGGAGCCGACGATAGGTAATATTTTTGGTATGTTAATATCTAAATGGTTCAGTCGTTATCATAAATAGCTCACAAGAATTTTCTGCGAAATTTTCAATTATAAGGAATAATAACACAATGATAAGGAAGTATTTATCAACAACTATGGAATAAGTAATTACACATTACTATGTACGTGATCAGTGACATTTTATCTCTATGATTTTTACTCTAACATTTTTACCTCAAGTGTGGTATATATAGCATTGTTGGATGACGATAAAAAAAATAGCAAATAATTTATGTTTTTTTTTAAACCGAACTTAGCCAAGTTTAGCCGCTCATAAGTCCTTAATCATTAATTACTTAAATTATATATTTCTTTATTTATCGCTTCCTATTCATCAAAATGCATGACATATTTAAAAAATACTTAACTTGGATTTGCTACTTTTCTGCCAATTTGTTATTATTTGATTTGCAGAAGACTGTCTCCTTTTTATTTCTGAATTAATATTTACGATAACATTGTTCAAATAGAATTCCATTCTTAAGATAATTGTTTAAATAAAAGTAATTTTTTATTTATTTTATTAATAGAATTCATAAATATAAAAGACCAAATGAGACAAATTAATTTCATTTTATAAATTTTTAATAAATATTAATAAATAAAGTCATTGTTCTTACACAAGGGCTTGTCCATCTTAAAACAGAGGGAGGGAAGAGAGAGGGGAGTTAATCCTAATTTAATTTCTTTTAAGTAGAGGGTGTCCTCTTTCGTAATTAGTTTCTTTCAAAACGTTAAAATGTTAACAACCATCTCGTCCCCTTCAATAAATTTTTAATAAATTTGTGGCCAATTTAATTTAAATTTTTCCACTTTGGAATTGGGCAGCGACTCCACCTGACTCCGAAAAAAATAAATAAAATCTTTATCTCCTTCAAGTAATTTAAAAAAATTATTAAATATAAATTTAATTTTACAAACTTTAAATATTCATGAAGATCATCCTTTTTTCTAATGAATCAATTATTAATAAGAAGGATAACTGTTTATCCGTCCCAAAAAAAAAACCTCTGCCAAGTAAGGTCAGCATAGCTTCCTCACTATTTCCGTTGTATATTACAAGGTATACAGTTTTTCGTATGAGAATAAAATCTCTGAGAGAAGCAGAATCGGAATAGCCGATTACACTTACCCTTCAACATTCAACAACAGAGGGTCGTATTTGATTATTAACTATAATTAACGATAATTAATTTGAAAAAAATCCACTACAAATTATTTAACAATGGTATATTATTACAAAACAATTATACATATAAAGTAACATTAAATTCCTAGTTATAAATAAAAATAAATAAAAGGTGATTCCAATTATTGGACTAAACTTTTTTTAAACATTAGTAATATGCTAAAAAAATAGGATTACATCAGTAAAACATTCACTAATCAAAACAAAAGATAAACTTTTGCAATAGCACATCTAAAAAAACCTAGAGACCATATCTTTGCTCCTAATTGTCCGATTCTAACGATTTTTTTTTTTTTTTAAGGAAATTCCGTAAACTTTTAAAAAACCAACGGCGGACGGCGGACTAGTAGTGCATATATAAGAGAAAGTAGTGGACAGAATTAAATAAAATTGACTCTACATTATTTTTTCACCAAAGTCTACCTTTTATCTAACTTTGAGCCAAATCGAACGAGCCCTTTCTGAAATATTGGCATATCTAAAAATATACGTTTGCGCGTGCGTAAGCGGAAGTGCTGGATGGAATTTTATAAAATTGATATGGGACCATCTAGGCACCAATCAGCATAATTGCTAAAAATTTCATGAAGATTGGATGAACGGTACTAGGTGATGTGTCCGCCTCATCGATTTGATTACAGACAGACATACAGACAGAGACTGAACCAAATTTGATTCTTGATATCTGAAACGTAAAACGTGAGTGAAAATTTTCGATTCTCAGCAAAATTTATTTTTTAATCTCTCGCACGAACACGATGCTTCCCTACCTTCGGTAGTAAGGAAGCAAAAAATAATAAAAAAGGAAGATGTTTTATTAAATTATATTACCTCTTTTAATTTAAAAACGTGAAATTTGTCTATTTTAAAGCAGCAGATCATTTTTTTTAGTTTCCCCTACGTTATTTCTGGAGAGACTGAAATAACGTAGGGGAAACTCTTAAATAGCAGGACAATTTAATTTTTCTCTAAACAAATTAATACAACATTAATAATGAATATCTGATGGAGAACTCATTAAGACTTGAAAATGGCCCTAGTGATGGTCGAAACGTCGTAATAAAATAGCTAATACATATAATGTTGGTGAATAATGGCCTAATTTATATAACAAAAAAAAATTAAATACTTCGGCTTCCTTAGCTTTCTTCTCCCTTTCAAAGGTATTTAAATCCCGAAAAAATCTCAAGAAATTTCAAATTAAGGGTGTACAATGCTATGATAAATTCAGTTCTAATGTATGGCTATGAGACCTGGACACTAACCAGAACCATAGAAAAAATGTAATAAAAACATTTGAGAGAAAATTCCTCAGCACGATAACCGGAGCGATCTGGGATTAGAGTACTCATACATAGAGAAAAAATACCAATAAAGATCTGCTTATAGAAACTGGTTAATCAATTTATTATATGACGTTTTCGTAAAATCAAAAAATTAACAGTTAGCGAATCAAATAGTGACAAAAATGCAAGTTTTTTTTCGAAAGTAGTGAATTACTAGGACTAGGAAGAAGTTAGCGAAGAAATGTATATAACAATTTCTGTTGAAAATTTTGTCAGCTTTCATTTTATATTGAGCATTATTATCAGTAGAACGCATAGTTTCACTGATATAAGACTATTATTTCATGTCTTAAGATAGTAAATAATATACATTTAAAGGGTTGATAGGTTTCTATATCTATAAGCTCTCTCTCTCTATATATATATGTATATGTATATGTATATATATATATATATATATATATATATATATATATATATATATATATATATATATATATATATACAGTTTTAGTTCCCATCGTTGACCATGATCCCATCGTTGACTTATAAAAAGAAAATACCGGGATCGAAACGTCAATAAACAGAAGACATGAACATTCAATAGTTTATTAAATAATTAATAAGTGACCTTATTCCCAATTAAATAGTTAAGTTTAATTTTAATATTCAAAAGGTCGATTAAGGAAAAGTTGTAAATATATATATTTACAACTTTTTCTTAATCGACCTTTGAGTATTAAATTTAAACTTAACTATTTAATTGGGAATATATATATATTTATGGGAATATATATATAACTTTATATATATTTATATATATATATATATATATATATATATATATATATATATATATTTTTTTTTTTTTTTTCTCTGCTGTAGTAACCCTACAGAAGAGGCGTATATTTTTTAGAAGTGTGCATACACCATGCAAAAGCATATTATATGCATTACAGTGTTATTTAGTATATAACTATAAATATAACTTATTACAATATGTGTTGGCTAAAGATATTTAAAAAGAATGGTACTTAATATGTATTACAAGGAGAATATTTATAGATGTTTAAATAAAATAAATAACAATAAACGATTAAATAAAGTAAATAACAGTATCAGATGAATGAACAGTACCAGAATATATATATATTTATGGGAATATATATATATAACTTTATATATATATATATATATATATATATATATATATATATATATATATATATATATATATATAAAGTGTCTACCTACACAGGGTGTCCCGTAAGTAGAGGGAAATATTTAAAAGGTTTATATTAGAGATCAAAATCTGTAAAAAGTTCTTATAAACAAGTACCCAATTTCAGCAGAAAAATACATATAAAAACAACTCTATAACCACCTTACTTGAAAAATCATTATTTTAAAAATATATATAAATAAAATGTGTTTTTAAACAATTATTTTTATTAAAATACATCCAATATCATGGAAAAACAATAAATAGAAGCTTTTTAACTGTTAATTGTACTCAGTAATGCTTAATATAGGGGTACTTATACGTGACTGGATAGAAAATCACATTTCTTTACACAACTTGAGGTTAATTTCAATTTTTTCCCGAATAAACTTAATTAATATGGACTTAAAGCTTATTAAACGAGGGAGTTTTTTCTAAAATTGGAGTAAATGTAGTACAGTTGAAGAGTGAACAAAAAAATCACAAATAATTAACGACTTTATTCAAACGGAACTTAGCTGGTTTGTCCGCTCTATAGTCCTCTTTAAATAGTTTTAACAATGCCAAACTCTACTTCAGTTTAAAGTAAATGTTATCTGGTTTACTATGGAGCAATGTTCAATTACTTAATGGAAATATTTTTTAAGTTATCGCTTCCTATTCAACAAAAACCGTGATTCGCTTAAAAAAGCACAATCTTAAATTTCATATTTTCCTGCTGGAAATTGGGCAATTGTTTATATGTAATCTTTTGTACACCTTGATGTCTACTATTAAATTTTTAAATATTTTCCCCTCATACTAGACTGAAACGACAAGAAACCGCTCGACGTTTCCGATTACTTCAGCACTGACTAGACAAACGCTCTAAACTTCCAATTAATTACAAAAGATTCATATACGTGAGGATAAGAAGCCCTATTTGGACTTACGGAGTTGAACTATGGGGCTCCACTAAACCATCGAATTCCTCTCGTATCTATCCAATCCTTACAATCCAAAATCTTTCGTAAAATCCTCAATTTGTTACAAATAAAACCATCCATAATGACCTTAATGTTTCTTATGTTTCCGATCTGGCCCAATCCAGATATCTGCCCTTCCATAATAAACTTCAGAATCATTTCAACTCTTTCGTTTCTAAACTCGCTTCCTATTTAATTCTCGATAGCCCTCCGAGGCGTCTGAAAAGAAGATGGCCCCGTGATCTCCTAATGTAGACATGTCATTAGAGTGCTACCATTGGGTAGTTTCTCAACAAGTGTTTTCACGTCATTGTATCCATATGTTCAAATTTACTAAAAGTATTTTTTTAAATACAGTTGTAAATATCATCAAGAAATAAAATTTAAAAAAATATATATTTCCCTCTACTTACAGGACACCCTATATAGAGAGTCTCTATCTTCACATGGCTGCCATTTTGAATTCAAGCGGCCATATACTGGCAGGCATGCATTTTCCCCATCAGGCCTTTGGACATGACCAATTTATAAGAACAACCCTTAGTATGAAACACGTTCCGGTGTTCTCACTTATCTGTGGAATCAAGAGGAAGATAGCCAATGGGAAAGTCCTAACAGAGGTATGCTACATAGCTCTTACATACTTCTGGTACTAGTTACATCTCTATTTCTATCAGAAGTAAGGGCTGGCTAAGATGACCGTTCTTCGGGGGCGGAGGACGATGACCGAACGGCATTGAAGTCTCCCCCGCCAACCAGATGGGGCTACGTCCTTTGTCGGCAACGGGAAGGACGCCTGACGTGTCCGAGGGCCTTGTCTCCTTATACAGGGTGTCACGGAAATACAGGGAAATTTTAAAGCACTGATAGCAGACATCAAGATTTATAAAAATGCTCATATAAACAATGGGTCAATTTTTAGCCTAAAAGTATAAAACCCAAGTTTTTTTTTTAAGTGTCTTGTTTCTTGTTGAATAGGAAGTGATAACTATAGAAATATTTAATTTAAGTAATTTAAACAAAGTTTAATTTAAACGAAAGTAAAATTTGTCATTGTTAAAACCATGTACGCTACCAGAAGGATGACCTGGAAGGATGACCTGAGGTCCACACGTCAAAATGAAACAAAAGACTTTCAACAAGTCTGCACTCATTTTTTTTCCAAATCAAAATTGAAAATCAGACAAAAACTAAATACATACATTTACCTGCTCAAACCCATTTGGACATACGCCTCACAGATTTATGGTTCAGCAAACAAGACTCACTTACAAAAACTACAATCCTTTCAATCTAAAATTTTAAGACTAATAACTGCAGCTCCCTGGTATTAATCAACAACAAGATTTTACATAGCGACCTAAGACAACCAGCCATTGACCAGCACATACGTACTCTTTACTCCCGATTTCATCTAAAACTACACGGACATCACAATGGACTTATCAAAGACATGGCCACGGCTGAAATGCTCATCAGGAGGCGACTGAAAAGGAGCTGGATGAGAGATCTCCTTTCCTGATTTCAGGATGTAAACAAGCCAGGTAAGAGGTGCTGCTGGGTACTATTCTTCGTCATGCCTATCATGCCATTTTCTACCTAACAACAAATCTGCTAATTGTCACTATCATGACAGGTGTTGATGAAGATTTGAAGACATAAAAAAATTAAAGAGAACTTTTGTGCGGCTAAACTAAGCTAGATTCTGTTTTTAAAAAAAAAAACAAATTATTTGCGATTTTTTTTTATCGTCATCCAACTATGCTATAGATAGTCCACTTTTTGAAAACCTTTTTCGTTTAATAAGCTTTACGTATACATTAATTATGTTGAGGTTTATTTCGCAAAAATTTGAGATTCATCTAAGTTGTGTAAAATATGATGTCATTTTTATCCTGTCAAGTAAAAGTAGCCTTGTTTTCGGCACAAATGACTAGCTTTTATTTCTTGCTTTCCCATGATATGGAACATTTTACAATAAACTTGATTGTCTGCATTTACTTTTTATTTATATTTATTTTATTTTATTTATTTGTTTGTAATGCCCCATACAAATAGAGTTGGCTATAATTATAACAGTGAACAAATTTATTTTTATTTATAAAAAAATAAATTTGAAAAATACTGATTTTTAAAATATTTTTTCTGGTAAACTTTTTATGAAACTGATTCAGACCTGTATTATAAGAATTGATCTATATTTATAAGTGATGAACATAATGTTCCTGCTCCTAATATTAACGTTTTAATTAAAATAATTGAAGCAATCAGTTACTTTATTTTTAACATAAAAAAGGACTAGAAACATTTATTTTGTCACTTATAAATACGCATAAATTCCTGTAAAACAGATCTGGGTGAAAAGCACAGTTTCATAAACACTCTAATTCAAAAATCATTATTTTTAATTTTTTTCTTTTAAAATAAGAAATATAATAAGTATATTAAGGTTATTATATTTAATATAATACATCCAATCTCATTTAAAAATTAAAAATAAATATATCTTATGTAGGTTTTATATGAGATTTTTCTTTCTGTAAAAATGGATTTCAAATTTCTAATAGCATTCAAACCACTAGTGTATGTCATGTGTAAGGTTACTGCAACCACAAACATGTAATTTATCATTTTGACATGATGTAACGTATAAAAAATAATTGCTATCACTATAAAATATAGTTATATATATATATATATATATATATATATATATATATATATATATATATAGAAATAAAAACTTTGCAACAAATAATTGTAGTAATTTTCGCTGACAGGATAAAAAATCAGAGCAGTTTTTTATACAACTTGAGGTTAATCTCAAATTTATCCCTAATAAACCTCAACATAATTAAATAATTTATATGGGGGGAGGGCTTTCGGGCTGAAGGAATAACTTAAACACCATTTCATATAGGTAGTTAGTTTCATTCTGTTTTTCCAAAGTAATTAACGTTATTTTTATGAAAAAAAAAGGTTTCGGGCCGAAGCTCCCCCACCCCAAAATTAAATCCTGGATCCGCTAGTGATGTATACAGACTTAAAGCTTGTTGAATGAAGAAGTTTTTTCTAGAAGTAGAGTACATGTAGTACAGTTGGATGATGGTTAACAAAAATCGTGAATAATTTATGATATTTTAAAAAACAGAACCTAGCTTAGCTTAGCAGCTGAAAAGTCCTCTTTAAATGTTTTCAACAATGACGAATTTTATTTGCGTTTAAGGAAATTTTTTTCTAGTTTACATTAAAGCAATTATTAATTATTTAAATGAAATATTTCTTCAGTTATCGCTTCAGTGCCACTTGGAAGACATCAACAATCTGGGGTCCCCAGAGGAGGTTTCATGGCGCAAGTTGCGTTATCAAAATTTTTAAGGAAGGTAGATTTTTACGCGTTTTTAAATGTTTGAGGGTTTAAAAGTTCCACAGGGTTTTAAATTTTCAAAATAAATAATCTCTATTCCGGTACTATAGAAAAAACATGCATCAGACTACAGCAAGTTTATTTGCATATTATCTATCACTTTTCTAATTCTACTTTCGTTTGCATGGTTTTAAGGAAGAGGTTAGTAATAAAATTTCTTGGGATGATGAGGTAAGTTTTGGCAAAAGTTTTCGGTATCATTATTAACATTTATTTCTTATAACTTTTTTTTTTTTAAATTAAACATCATTCACAAATAGACATGTACGAACAAATAAATCATTTGGTAATTTAAAAAAATTCTAAAATTTGTTATCCAAATTTAAAGGCAGTTTTGTATTAACTGAATATATTATCTTTACCGTATTTTTATTTTTAAAAAACAAAACAAGGTCTTTGTTTTCGAATTAAAACTATATTTTTGGCTATTCTTAAATATATATAAAGTTGCCTAAATATTTTTTTTATTGGCCAAGAAAATACATATAACAAAAAGAAAAATATGTCTTAAAAACTTAAAAAGTAACTATAAATGAACCATGATCAATAAGTCAATATATTTTTAATATAGAAATAAAGTTGATGATTATAAACCTGAAATTTAAGAATATCGAAATATAATCAACTAACACAGAATGCTATATGAATAATTATATTTAATAGATAATTATATTACATAAATAGCATTTATTCTTTTGTTTATGAGATTTTCATTCCTAACATGAGTTTTATTCCATAAAATTTAATAGTAAACAAATATGTTAAAATAAAATTGTAAATGAGAGGTATGTAAAAGGGCATTGCGAAAAGAACTTCTCTACTAAACCGCATCACATAGAAGTGTTGCGATGCTTCTTAGAGTATCCAGTTCGAAAGGCTATCCAAATTAACTACATAAGTATTTACTGTTTTTTAAAATATATAATTTTTTGAAAATTCATAATCTGAAAAAAAAAATGTATCGAAAACTTATCGAAAAGATAATATATACCGAGAAAACGCATTGCAAAAATTGTTTAAAGATCGTTTCTATTATATATTTTTTGTAGTCTATTATCTATGAAATAATTTAATATCCAACAGTTTTTACTTTCCCTTACTTATATATGTAATATATAGTAAAAATAAATATTGTGATCGTGAAAATTTTCGGAAATACACCTTTGGTAATAAATGAGGTCCCCTAACCAAGGTGGAAATAACCAAGTTCCACAAAATGGTCTGTGTCCGTGTATGTTAACAGTCTAGTTCAAAAACGAAAATTCGTAAGAAACGGATATTACGAATTTTAGGTAGGTGTATGGCTTGGGTGTTGCAGCAACTTTTGCCTGGAAATCGGCTACTTATATCAACGATGTTAAACATTTTTACGATTTTCTCAAAAAACGGCACTAACGATTTTGATTAAACTCAGTGAGTATTAAATGGTCTTAAAGACCAGCTAGGTCTTATCCACATTGATGTCACCTTATAGGGCTTAAATACCTAATGTTCAATATGTCTTCCTCTAAAGTACCTTTAATTTGGTTTATTTAAAGAAATTAACAGTCTCTTATCATCATTAACAATGAAAAATGGCTGAATATAAATTACAAAAGAATTTTTCAATTGACTAAAAGAGGAAAATGGAAAAATGTGTTTTTGGTTGAAAATGAATTTCCGGAAATCACAGACTCAATATATATACCGCCTCAAAAAAGTTTCCATGCAGTTACTTTTTCTTTAGCATGGCTAATAATCTATTTATTATATTATTTTGATTAATCAAGAAGGCTAGTAGAGGCAAACGTGTACCAAAATGATAACAAGTTCACACTGGATCCTATAGCAAAAAGAGATGCAACTTTAATCTGAAGGTCAAAAAAGTGTTCATACATCTATAATATCTTTATTATATTTCTATTTAATGGCATTATTTTGCTCAATTTATTATCTCAACTCTACATTCAAGATTTATTTAAGGTCCATTCTACTTGAAATCATCATTATGCGTTTAGAGTAGAGCATTCGTAATCAAATTATGGAGTTGAGAAGTCAAGGATTTTCTCACTGAAAAATTGGAACTTTACAGAATAAATTACATAAAACTGTGCAGTATATGTTAAATAGACACAGTGAATTAAAATTGTTGGAGGACAGACATCGTTCAGGTCGCCCAAGAAAATTATATGGAATTCATAGAACTAATCTGAATCAGTTGCTAAATAATCCTTGTACTAAAAATTTGTAAAGCTGATCCATTACAAGTGCAATATTCTTAGCCAGTGGGCTTAAAAGAGATGACGAGGTATGGATAAATCCAGAAACTGTCAGAAATGTTCTGATAAAGAAACGTTTTCATGAACAAATTGCATGAAAAAAGCCAAACAAATAAGAAGAGCAATTTGCCATGGAGTAAGCCAAGAAGCCAGAAAGTTTCTGGGATTTTGTTATCTTCTCAAATATATCTAAATTCAACCTTTTTGCACCAGATGACAGGTGTTATATCTGGAGAAAAGACAAAGAAGCACTGATTCCAAAGAATTTATGACCGACCTTCAAGCCTGGAGGTGAAAATGTAATGGTATTGGGGCATATGAGTGCTTTAGGAGTTGGCAATCCTGTTTTTATTGATATAATTATGGACCAGCATGTATTCCTGAACATTATAAGGAATAATTTAAAAAGTTTTTCTGAAAAACTTGGACTTATGCCGGGGTTTAATTTTCAACAGGGCAATGATCCTAAGAACACCGCCAAGAAAGTAAACAATGGTTAACCAACAATGTCCCAAAACAGTAAACTCTTCCTCAATCACCAGATATGAACCTGATACATCTGTTGGATGAATTAGAACGGCGCATAAAAAATCATGGTGTTTGAATTGATGAAGATCTCAGAGCAGCTCTGTTGGAAGAATGGCATTCATTTAACATACTTTGAAGTAGACTGAACCTTAAATAAACCTTGAATATAGTGTTGATATAATAAATTTGAGCAAAATAATGTCATTGAATAGAAATAGAATTAAGATATTATAGATGTGTGGAAACTTATTTGATCTTCAGACTAACGTTGTATCTCTTCTTGCTATGAAATTAGTGATCCAGCATGAACTTGTTATCATGTTGATACACCTTTGCTTCCACTACCCTTACAGTTTAATAACAATAATATAATAAATAGATTATTAGCAATGTTAAAGAAAAACTAACTATATGAAAACTTTTTTTGAGGCAGTGTACGTGCAGTATATAGTTGAAAAGCTGAGAATTTTGGGAAAAACAGTATCAAACATAGAAAGTCGTAGAAGGTAATTGAGAGTGACAAAAATATATAAATAATAATTTCTGAAAACTAACATTATTTAATGGAAATCACATGTTTCCAAGAAATGAAATGAAATTTCTTAACTAAATGTATAAATTTCAAATTATTTTTTAAAAATGCAAACTAGAATTCTAAAATAATTTACATCAACACCTAAAATGATTAAAGTGATAATGTTACAATATGGCCAGTTTAACAGCATAGGACTTCACTGGAAGTATTGGGCCAACCAAAAAAAAAAAATTATCATTTAAAATTTCAAAATCATCTTCAGTGAAATAAAGTTTAAAAAAATACAAGCTAAAAAGGACCTTTCAACACGTTAAAAAATATAATTTGAAAATAGATAGAAATTATTAGGTATAGATCAGAGGTTGAAAGTTTTTAAAAAGTTCCATTTTAACACAGTTTCTGTCAAATCTTTTAGGTAAAAAAAATTTAAAATTAATGTTTTGTTTTATTTATTTTTTTATTTTAATGAAATTTACAACTGTATTACATGGAAAATGCAATAAGTAAATGTGACATTGGTAACATGACATGTACAACATGAAGAGAAACTACCCACTGGTCGAACTCAAATTAAACTTCTATATTAGAAGGACCTGAGGCCATCTTCTTTTCAGACGCCTTGAAGGGTTATCAAAGATCGAGGAGGAAGCAAGGTTTGAAACGAGAGGATTCGGATGGTTCTGGAGTTTGTTATGGAAGGATAGTTATCTGGATTGGGCCAAATCGGAAACATATGGAACATTAAGGTGTTTATGGATGATTTTATTTGTAACAAAGTAAGGAGCGTTGAGGATTTTACAAAGGATTTTGGATTGTAAAGATTGGATACAAGAGGAATTTGATGGTTTAGTGGAGCCCCAAAGCTCAATTCCGTAAGTCCAAATAGGTCTTATTATTGTCATATATATGAGTCGTTTGTAATTGATTGAAAGCTTAGAGCGTTTGTCTAGTAAGTGCTGCAGTAGTCGAAAACGTCGAGCGGTTTCTAGTCGTTTCAGTCTGGTATGGGTGTTAAATTAATGTTTAAGAAACTTTTTTGGGATAAAGTTCTAAGTATATGGTGAATGTGTAAGTTCTTTAAAAAAAAAAAAAAAAAAAAAGTTACATTGAATGAGAAAGAAACCATGATTGTGTTTAGGATTAGAGTTATAATTTATCTTAAATGAATTACTTGATTCTAATTTGGTTTCGTTTTTTAGTAGCTAAGAATAAAAGTCATTTTAAAGTTTTTTTTAAAATAATAGTTCTATAAAGATTTTACTTAAAAAGTAACAAAATAAAATGTTCCAGTTCTGAACTAACAGAAAAACTATGAAAATAAAGATCCCATTCATACCAAGAAATTAAAAATAAAAGTTGGAATTTCATTTCAAGCGAGATGTAAGACAGAAAAACTAACAGAAGTATTTATCAAAAAAGAAATAAGGAAAAATAGTATTCTTATACGATAGTTCGTAACAATAATACATGATAAAAATGCAGCTACAATTATTTGATTTTAACTATAATTGACAACTATAAGACAAATATTATTGATTTGAAAATGAGTACCTTTTTATACTCAAAGGTGGTTAAAGAATGCAGTATAGCACTTAACAATCTGACTGAGCCTAATAAAGTTGCAATAGAGTGAGTGCCTGGTCACTCGGGCATTCTAGACAACGAAGAAACAGACAAACTAGCCAAGTTAGTTTCTGTTGAACCTCTGTAGAATCAGCCTTAGTACTGCCAAAAGTAGGATTAGGGAGATATATGGTAAAATATTTAAACAACACTGGACTGAAAAGAAACAATGACATTCAAAGCTGTTCCTTAAAGGTCCGTGTGATAAAATAAGTAAACTGCTACTGAGTCTGGACAGAGCAGCGCTCAAAAAGCTTACAGCGATCTGCACAGGCCACTGTAAGTTAAACTATCACATTCGTGAAAAATCTCCGAGTGACAACGAACCCGCTATGCAGATTCTGTCAGGAGGAGAATGAAACAGCCTTTCACATATAGATAGATTTGCAAGGCTTAGACTGAAGCGTTTTGGGGAAGAATAGATGATTCGCGCCAGTAGCTATGAGACTGTCAATCCAACAAGCCTATTAAGATATGCGGAAGTGACAAAAATAACATTTTGAGAAAAATAAAATGAACTGCATCATGGCACACAATAGATCCTTCAAGGGTCACGGTGATTTAAGCCAATTAATAATAAAAAAAGATGCGTAAAAGAGCTCGAAACACCATCACATGATGATTTGTTAATAGAAATTTAATAAATCATTTTTTAAAAAGAATTTTAAGAAGAAAATAAGTATTTAAAATTGATACATCCTTTAGAAAATAATGTTAGTTAATTAATGAGGAATTAATAAAGTAAAAAAAAAAGCGAATAAAAAAGGATCTTTCAAAACTATACGATAGTCAATTTGGACATAAATGGAAAAAACAATTATGCGACAACCCTCATGAAGGTGTGTCTATACAGACACTAAAAGGTAAGGCCAATTATTTACCATAATATTCATATTATGCAAGTATTCATGGTTTTCAAAAAGTTAAACTCTTGAGGACAGATAAAAAAAATCAGGTTCTTTTAAATGAAAGTTGAAGAAAACGAACGAAGAAAACGATGGAAAGTTAATTTTGTAACACAACTGAAAAAACCAATTTAGAAATAATAATCTGTTACACACCAATATGAACATTGAAGGTATTGATGTAAATTATTTTACAATTCTAGTTTACTTTCTTCTACGAATCTGCACAAAGACTCAATGATATCTCTATTCAAATTTGCCAGCACATGAAGGAAAGTGCTACAGTTTTGTAAGACAAGGTATTTTTTCCAATAGTTATCATATCTCCTATATTTCTGTATAATAGGTAATGGATCCTTAATGGAGTTGCATTTAGATTTAGATTGCTTTTATCTTCTTTTATTAAAGTAATATTAATTTAAGGTCATTTGAGGGATCATAACAAATAAATAATAAATATTTAATTATTCAAAATAAATCAAATGAAAGGTACTTGAACAAGAGGAAGAAATTTCGAACATTTGGCATTTAAGCCATGAACATGAATGAGGATAAGGCTTAGCTTATGTTAAAGACCTTTCAATAGTACATAGATATACTGAGTTTAATCAAAATAGTTAAAGCAGTTTTTGAGAAAATGTTGAAAATGTGCAAAATTGTTGATCTAAAGTGACATTTCAGGATAGCTGATTTTAATCAAAAAGTTGTCAAATCATAGCCATATACTTACCTTAAAATAAGTAATTTTAGTTCTGAACAACTTTTCATTTTTGAGCTAATATATTCACATACACACAAACTTTTTTTTGGGACTTAGTTATTTGGATTCAGGAGACCTCAAAACCTGCATTTCCATTGAAAACCAAGATTCAAAAATATTCACGATCACAATACTTTCCCTTTCTATATATTACATATGTAGGTAAGTGAAAGCAAAAATTACATGTAAATTTTAAATAAGCTTATTAACCTTTCAATACCAAATACAATAAAGAAGCTCACAATCAAAAGTGAGACAATATTTGTTCCTTTTCGAAATAATAACAAACAAAAAAACTTTAAAAAAATGATATATATATACAATAAAATCAAATATTGTTGAAATAAAAATTATTCAATAGTTTAAATTAGTACCTGTTATACATGGGGTGTCCAGGATCCATAGCTGTAAACAAAATAAACAATTCATTACTCAAAAATTTATAAAATATATTTTTCAAATAATCTATTTGTACTTTATTATTAATTTTAATTTCTATATTTTCAATAAAACAATTTATACAAAAAATAATTTAAATGATTTCAAAAATATTCTTTACTTAACTTAATTTCACAATACTGGAAAATTAAAATAATATTTGAATTTAGCTTCTTAGATTAAAGTAAGGAGAAAACAATAAAAAATAAATAATCTTTTTTTTTTAGATAGAAAAATAATAAATAATGTTGCATGAACTTACCCATGATTTCTCGGAGATAGCGGATGTTTCTTTCTTGATATTCACTATCCGCCAAGGTCTTTAAACCCAGCAGATTTCGAATCGAAACAACCGAATTCCCACGGCGGCAATTAAGGAAATTCACTTGAACTATAAACTACACACATTTTAAATATCAAAAATCAAAACATTGAGCGACACACCCGAACCGCACTGCACCAAAGAAATAGAAACTAAGCATTAAAGATTTATCTAAACAAAATAAAGAAAAATCAAGCCACTGCTCTGCACCTATACAATAAAAAGCATGATATTTTAATAAAAAACTGATGTCAAAATTAATAATAAGTAAATAAAAATAATTGTGAAACTTTCTTTTATGATGGATATAAAATAATATTTATATTAATTTATAAACAATTCTATATAGAGAATTATAATGACTTGATAATTATAATAATGATAATGAGATTAAAATGAAGAGAATTATAATTATAATGACTAAATAAACTGAGTTTTTGTTAATGTGATTTAATTAAAAAATGAATCCTATAGAATTTTAATATTTCCAAAGAATATCTGTACTGTTTTCATTTTTCTTTTTAAAAAATAAAAATTACAATTAACTTGTTTATATAATTTAAGTAGCAGGGCATCTCAGTGAATAAGGCACTATCCTCCTCAGCTTAGGTTGAAGTCTACCTGTTATCAGCTGTGGGATTTCCTCTGGGTTTGAGGACCCTTCTTGTGCACACCCAGACTCTATAAAGTGGGTACACTTAATTAGGCAGAAAAACCTGACATTTGAGTGTGACCCTGACCAAATAACATCCTTGCACGACCATTGAACTTGAAACTGCTCTTCCTTACAAATTACTCAATCCAAGACTCTCAATGGGTTGCAGTGATACATATTTTTTATTTTATTTAAAATATTCAAAGAGTTTAAATTGTTTTATAAACTAAGAAAAGTTGATATTTCTCATTTTTTATGTTTTCTAAGTTAAAAAATGTTTTAACTCATCATTTAATATCTATATTATATTAAATTTGAATTTATCACAGATATAAGGTATCGCTAAAAAGACTAACCTACAAAAAATTCAAACGTTCCAATCAAAATTATTGCGACTCATAACAAAACCTCCTTGGTACGTGACTAACAAAACTCTATATACTGACCTCCACTTTCCAACAGTTGACCAATATATAACGATCCTTTATCAACGATTTTACACAAATTTAAATGGGCATAATAACAGACTAATAAGAGACATGGCCACAGCTGACATACCTCAGAACATGAGGAGGAGACTAAAAAGGCGTTGGATGAGAGATCTCCTTCCTTAAACAACCGAAGTAATTGGAACAAGTTAGGGAAGAGGTACTGCTGAGTACATTCCTACCCCATGCCTGTCATGTTATTATTTCATGTATCGCCGGCACATTTGCTGATTGTCAATAATAAGCTGACAGGCGCAAATACATTTTTTAAAGACAAAAAAAAAAAGTTGCTGAATAATTTTGCATATCATATTTCTAATTTGGCAATTTTCAAATATGTATTGTGGATAGCAAACAAAATCTACTAAAAATAATATATTACAAAGAGAAGTCTTCATTAAAATATTTAAATGAATCATTTCTTTTTTAATTGTTTAAGACATATGAGTCAATTTTTTCCAAAGTGAATCCTAATCGATTTTTATGGAAATTACGATAAGCATCGATTCCATGTACTCAAAAATACCCAATGAATCCGATGGTGTAATAATTTTTGGTACAAAAACGAACCTAAGTAATAAAAAAAGATTGATGAAAAGAAGTTTATTTCAGAAACTGGCCATTTTTTAAATTTCTTGTGTTTCGTAAATATTCTTTAAAAAAATATTCATCAAATGCTTTTTTAACTGTTATATGTAAATTAAAGTCAATTTTCTAATTAAAGTAAAAAAATTCTTTTACTGAGTCGAAGTTAATTTGATTTCCTTTAACTCCCTAGTATGAGACATTAAATGATTTCTAGTATAGCCTACTGTTGTAATAGTTTTACATAGAAAAACAAAAATTCAGTTTCAATATTTTAATAACAATAGTTTAACTAGATTGAAACTGAGACGAGATTTATTGATTATTCTGTGGCAACAATTATAAAAATTAAAAGTCCTCTATTATCCTATCTCCCCAAACCACATAATTTTACATTTTTTCCAATCTCTTACACATTCTCATATTAGGAAGCCAATGGGAGACCAAACTGAAGCTATCCAAAAAATCAATCCATAGCATTCTACTGAGTCTAACTTAAATTGATTTCCTATAACTTCCTAGTTCCAGACATTAAATGATTTCTAGTAATGCCCACTGTTGTAATAGTTTCTAAATAAAAAAAAACATCTTAGTTTCAATCATATTTTTTAAAAATATTTTACATTTCTTTAATAAACATTCCCATATTCAGGTGCCAATAGGAAAACCAAACCAAGCTATCCAAAGATTTAAATCCTCTCTCCTGTGTCTAGCTTAGTTTGGTTTCCATTAACTCCTTACCATGGGATATAGAACAAACTCTAATAAAATATAATGTCTGTTTAACTTGATTGAAACTGAGACGAGATTTATCGATATTCCAGTGGCAACAATTATAAAAATTAAAAGTCCTCTATTATCCTATCACCCCAAACCACGTAATTTTACATTTTTTCTTATCTCTTACACATTCTCATATTAGTATGCCAATAGGAGACCAAACTGAAGCTATCCAAAAAATGAATACATACCCTTTTACTGAGTCTAACTTAAATTGAACTCCTTTAACTTTCTAGTATAAAACATTAAATGATTTCTAGTAATGCCCCCTGTTGTAATAGTTTCTAAATAGAAAAAAACATCTCAGTTTCAATCATATTTTTTAAAAATATTTTACATTTCTTTAATAAACATTCCCATATTCAGGTGCCAATAGGAAAACCAAACCAAGCTATCCAAAGATTTAAATCCTCTCTCCTGTGTCTAGCTTAGTTTGGTTTCCATTAACTCCTTACCATGGGATATAGAACAAACTCTAATAAAATATAATGTCTGTTTAACTTGATTGAAACCGAGACGAGATTTATCGATATTCCAGTGGCAACAATTATAAAAATTAAAAGTCCTCTATTATCCTATCGCCCCAAACTAGATAACTTTAAATATCTTTTTCCTATCTCTTACACATTCTCATATAACGAAGCCAATAGGAGACCAAACTGAAGCTATTCAAAAAATGAATACATACCCTTTTACTGAGTCTAACTTAAATTGAACTCCTTTAACTTCCTAGTATGAGACATTAAATGATTTCCAGTAATGTCCACTGTTCTAATAGATTATATATAGAAAAAAATCTCAGTTCCAATCGTAATTTTTAAAAATATTTTACATATATTTAATAAACATTCCCATATTCAGGTGCCAATAGGAAAACGAAACCAAGCTATCCAAAGATTTAAATCCTCTCTCCTGCGTCTAGCTTACTTTGGTTTCCATTAACTCCTTACCATGGGATATAGAACAAACTAAAATAAAGGATAATGTTTGTTTAATTACAATAGTTATACTTGATTGAAATTGAGACAATATTTATCGATTAGATTCTTATTTCAAATAGATTTAAATTAATGCAAACACTTCAATGGGTTTACTTTATTTGAGCTTGGGAAAGACCTTCTGAATAATTTATTATGAAACTTTAAAAATCCTTTATTAAATTATTACCAAACATTCTTGCACTGTCTCATACTTGGGAGATAATTGAAGAGAAGCTGAAGCTATCCAAAAAATTAATACCTACCATTTTACTGAATCTAACTTAATTTGATTTACTTTTCATTCCCAGTATAACACATTAAATGATTTATAGTAACATCCCCCGTTGTAATTGACATATGTACTACTTTTTATATAGAAAAAAAAATCTCAGTTTCAATCGTATTTTTTAAAAATATTTTACATCTCTTTAATAAATATTCCCATACTCAGGGCCAATAGGAAAACCAAACCAAGCTATCCAAAAATTTAATTTCTCTCTCCTATGTCTAACTTAGTTTGGTTTTCATTAACTCCTTACCATAGGATATAGAACAAACTCTAATAAACTCTAATGTCTGTGTAATTCCAATAGTTTAACTTGATTGAAATTGAGACAAGTTTTAACTATTAGAATATTACCCAAAACTAGTTTATATTAATGGAATTATTTCAATTGGTTTACTTTATTTATACACGGGAACGATCTACCGAATAAACTTTTATAAAAATTAAAATAACTTTAAAATCCTCTATTATGCTATCGCCCCAAAACACATAACTTTACATATCTTTTTCCTATCTCTTACACATTCTCATATTAGTATGCCAATAGCAGACCAAACTGAAACTATTCAAAAAATGAATACATACCCTTTTACTAAGTCTAACTTAAATTGGACTCCTTTAACCCTGGTATGAGACAGTAAATGATTTCCAGTAATGCCCACTGTTGTAATAGTTTATATATAGAAAAAAATCTCAGTTCCAATCGTATTTTTTAAAAATATTTTACATCTCTTTAATAAACTTCCAAAAACTCAGGTGCCAATAGAAAAACCAAACCAAGCTATCCAAAAATTTAAATCCTCTCTCCTGTGTTTAGCTTAGTTTGGTTTCCATTAACTCCTTACCATGGGATATAGAGCAAACTCTAATAACGGATAATGTCTGTTTAACTTGATGGAAACTGAGACGAGATTTATTGATTATTCTTTGGGAACGATTATAAAAATTAAAACTCCTCTATTATCCTATTGCCCCAAACCACATAATTTTACATTTTTTTTTATCTTTTACACAGTCTCATATTAGGAAGCCAATAGGAGACCAAACTGAAGCTATCCAAAAAAATCAATCCATACCATTTAACTTAGTCTACTGAATTTGATTGACTTTAACGCCCTAATACGAGACATTAAATGATTTCTAGTAAGCCCTCTGTTGTAATAGTTTATGTATAGAAAACAATCCCAGTTCCAATCTTATTTTGTAAAAATATTTTACATCTCTATAATAAACATTCCCATACTCAGGAGCCAATAGGAAAACCAAACCAAGCTATCTAAAAATTTAAAACCTCTCTTCTGTGTCTAGCTTAGTTTGGTTTCCATTAACTCCTTACCATGGGATATAGAACAAACTCTAATAAAGGATAATTCCAATACTTTAACTTGATTAAAACTGAGACAAGTTTTAACTATTAGAATATTACCTAAAACTGGTTTATATTAATGCAAATATTTCAATTAGTTTACGTTATTTATACATGGGAACCATCTACCGAATAAACTTTTATAAAAATTAAAATAATCTTAAAATCCTGTATTATGCTATCGCTCCAAACCACATAACTTTACATATCTTTTTCGTAACTCTTACACATTCTCATATTATTATGCCAATAGGAGACCAAACTGAAGCTATCCAAAAAATGAATACATAGCCTTTTACTGAGTCTAACTTATTTTGGTTTCCATTAACTCCTTACCATGCGATATAGAACAAACCCTAATAAAATATAATGTCTGTTTAACCTGATTGAAACTGAGACGAGATTTATTGATTATTCAGTGGCAACAATTATAAAAATTAAGAGTCCTCTATTATCCTATCGCCCCAACCCACATAATTTTACATTTTTATTTCTCTTACAAAGTCTCATATTAGGAAGCCAATGGGAGACCAAACTGAAGCTATCCAAAAAATGAATACATATCCTTTTACTGAGTCTAACTTAATTTGATTTCCTTTAACACCCTAGTATGAGACAATAAATGATTTCTAGTAACACCCGCTGTCAAATAGTTTATATGTAGAAAAAAATCCCAGTTCCAATCGTATTTTTTAAAAATATTTTACATATCTTTAACAAACATTCCTATACTCAGGTGCCAATAGGAACACCAAACCAAGCTATCCAAAAATTTAAATCCTCTCTCCTGTGTCTAGCTTAGTTTGGTTTCCATTAACTCCTTACCGTGGGATATAGAACAAACTCAAATAACGGATAAAATCTGTTTAATTACAATAGTTATACTTGATTGAAATTGAGACAATATTAATCGATTAGATTCTTATTGAAAATAGATTTACATTAATGCAAACATTTCAATGGGTTTACTTTCTTTGAGCTCGGGAAAGACCTTCCGAATAATTTATTATAAAACTTTAAAAATCCTTTATTAAATTATTACCAAACACTCTTGCACTGTCTCATACTAGGGAGATAATAGAAGGGAAACTGAAGCTATCCAAAAAATTAATACCTACCATTTTACTGAATCTAACTTAATTTGATTTACTTTTCATCCCCAGTATAACACATTAAATGATTTCTAGTAACATCCTCTGTTGTAATTTCGATATATGTACTACTTTTTAGATGGAAAAAAAAATCTCAGTTTCAATCGTATTTTTTAAAAATATTCTACATCTCTATAATAAACATTCCCATACTCAGGTGCTAATAGAAAAACAAACCAAGCTATCCAAAAATTTAAATCCTCTCTCCTGTGTCTAGCTTACTTTGGTTTCCGTTAACTCCTTACCATGGGATATAGAACAAACTCTAATAAAATATAATGTCTGTTTAACTTGATTGAAACTGAGACGAGATTTATTGATTATACTGTGGAAACAATTATAAAAAGTAAAAGTCCTCTATTATCCTATCGCCCCAAACCACATAATTTTACATTTTTTTTTATCTCTTACACAGTCTCATATTAGGAAGCCAATAGGAGACCAAACTGAAGCTATCCAAAAAATTAATACATACCCTTTTATTGAGTCTAACTTAAATTGGACTCCTTTAACCCTGGTATGAGACAGTAAATGATTTCCAGTAACACCCACTGTTGTAATAGTTTATATATAGAAACAAATCTCAGTTCCAATTGTATTTTTTAAAAATATTTTACATATCTTTAATAAACATTCACATAATCAGGTGCCAATAGGAAAACCAAACCAAGCTATCCAAAAATTTAAAACCTCTCTCCTGTGTCTAGCTTAGTTTGGTTTCCATTAACTCCTTACCATGGGATATAGAAAAAAACTCTAATAACGGATAATGTCTGTTTAACTTGATTGAAACTGATACAAGATATATCGATTAGATTCTTACCTAAAATAGGTTTAAATTAATGCAAATATTTCAATGGGTATACTTTATATAAGCTCGGGAAACAAATACCAAATAACGTTTAATAGAAATTATAAAAAATGAAAAATCCTGTATTATAAATTATAACAATTATAATGATTAAAAGTCCTCTATTATCCTATCGCCCCAAACCACATAATTTTACATTTTTTTTTATCTCTTACACAGTCTCATATTAGGAAGCCAATAGGAGACCAAACTGAAGCTATCCAAAAAATTAATACATACCCTTTTATTGAGTCTAACTTAATTTGATTTCTTTTAACTCCCTAGAATGAGACATTAGATGATTTCTAGTAACACCCACTGTTGTAATAGTTTATATATAGAAAAAAATCCCAGTTCCAATAGTATATTTAAAAAATATTTTACATCTCTATAATAAACATTCCCATACTCAGGTGCTAATAGAAAACCAAACCAAGCTATCCAAAAATTTAAATCCTCTCTCCTGCGTCTAGCTTAGTTTGGTTTCCATTAACTCCTTACCTTGGGATATAGAACTAACTGTAATAAAATATAATGTCTGTTTAACTTGTTTGAAACTGAGACGAGATATATAGATTATTTGGTAGCAACAATTATAAAAATTAAAATTCCTCTATTATCCTATCGCCCGATACCATTTAATTTTATATTTTTTTCTATCTCTTAGACAGTCTCATACTAGGATGCCAATAGGTAACCAAACTGTAGCTTCCCAAATTTTGTCCAACATGGTTCCATTTTCTTTAAAGTCCCTAGTATAAAACACTGAATGATTCCTAATAATGGTATAACGTTATAAGGTATTTGGTATATGCAATAGTTTTATTATTTTTTCAGTTAAAAGGCCTTATTTTAATAAGCAGAACACAACATATTTATCAAACTTATATAAACATTTATTTAGTTTTAACCGTTTTAGTTTATTGATCTCAGTTTCAATTGAACATTTTTTAGAAATATTTTACATCTCTATAATAAACTCTCCCATACTAAGGTGCCAATAGAGAAACCAAACTAAGCTATCCAAAAATTTAATTTCTCTCTCCTATGTCTAACTTAGTTTGGTTTCTATTAACTCCTTACCATGGGGAATAGAACAAACTTAAATAAAGGATAATGTTTGTTTAATTACAATAGTTATACTTGATTGAAACTGAGACAAGATTTATCGATTAGATTCTTACTTCAAATAGATTTAAATTAATGCGAATATTTCAATGGGTTTACTTAATTTAAGCTCGGGAATGACCTTCTGAATAAACAATTAAAAAACTTTAAAAACCCTATATTAAACTATCACCCCACACTCTTGCGCTGTCGCATACTAGGGTGCCAATATGAGACCAAACTGAAGCTATCCAAAAAATGAATAATACCCTTTTACTGAGTCTAACCTAATTTGATTTCCTATAACTTCCTAGTTCGAGACATTAAATGATTTCTAGTAACGCCCACAATCGTATTATTTAAAAATATTTTACATTTCTTTAATGAACATCCTCATACTCAGGTGCCAATAAAAAATCCAAACCAAGCTATCCCAAAATTTAAATCCTCTCTCCTGCATCTAGCTTAGTTTGGTTTCCATTAACTCCTTACCATGGGATATAGAACAAACTCTAATTAAGGATAATGTCTGTTTAATTACAATAGTTATACTTGAGACAATATTTATCGATTAGATTCTTATTTCAAATAGATTTAAATTAATGCAAACATTTCAATGGGTTTACTTTATTTGAGCTTGGGAAAGACCTTCTGAATAATTTATTATGAAACTTTAAAAATCATTTATTAAATTATTGCTAAACACTCTTGCACTGTCTCATACTAGGGAGATAATTGAAGGAAAACTGAAGCTATTCAAAAAATCAATCCATACCATTTTACTAAGTCTAACTTAAATTGAACTCCTTTAACTTCCTACTATGAGACATTAAATGATTTCTCGTAACACCCACTGTTGTAATAGTTTATATATAGAAAAAAATCCCAGTTCCAATAGTATTTTTAAAAAATATTTTACATCTCTATAATAAACATTCCCATACTCAGGTGCTAATAGAAAAACAAACCAAGCTATCCAAAAATTTAAATCCTCTCTCCTGTGTCTCGCTTAGTTTGGTCTCCATTAACTCCTTACCGTGGGATATAGAACAAACTCTAATAAACTCTAATGTCTGTGTAATTCCAATAGTTTTACTTGATTGGAACTGAGACTAGATTTATCGATTAGATTATTACCTAAAACTGGTTTATATTAATGCAAACATTTCAATGGGTTTACTTTATTTATACACGGGAACGATCTACCGAATAAACTTTTATCATAGAAAACCTCTATCACTTAAAGTTAAAGTTAGTTTTTGGCCAGATATGTATTTATTATTATTTGTTCATTATTGTTATTCTGTGGGAACTTTGTTTATTTCCGGTAGAGAAGTTTATTTTTCTATTCTATCACTTTTACTTTGAATGTGATAACAGAGTGGGTGAGAGTGATGATCTGATAATTGAGAGGAGGAGTTAAAAATCCCGAGGATTCCTAAAAATCCCTTCTAATAATCAATCTATTTTAGTTATAAATGTTATCTTATTTGGAACCAGCATATATGTATAAATAACAAAAAAAAAATATTAAGACCAGTCATCTTAGGTTAAATACTATGTTACATGAGTATGTAAAGAATTACACAATTATGGATGTTTCAATAGTAAGCAAAAGACCACATGGAAGGCCAAAAACCAGATAGATCGATCAAATCGATCAAACTAAGACGCAAGAGAGCTGCATGCTGCGTGCAGATAACTGGAAAGAAATAGCCAAAAAGCTGTAATGCCAAAAAGGGGAAACAATAAAGGAAAACATAAAATTATTATAATTAGATTTTTAAGGGTACGTAATTTTTCTATATAAATTTATTATTTTGAGAAAATTTAAAAATCAATCCTCTTTAATTCACAAAACTTTGTTGCATTATTTCTTCTTTTTTTTATCTTCTTATTTTTCTTTTTTTATTAGGAAGCTGTAGTGTATCAGTGAATATGTGTAACAACAAATAATTTTTAAAAAATGTGACAAATATTTAATTTTTGACAAATGGTGCCACATCAAAAAAATGAATGTAAAAATAAAAATATTACTCTGATGATGGGAAAATTGTCCCAAAACGTAAGAGACAACAAGCATAAATAAAAAAATATGAAGAAAATTGGAAGTTTTATTGCCTAAAATATGAAAAAATTCATTTTTTTTTATATGTGATGACATTTGGGAGCATTTCGACCATTTTCTTGTCTTAGAAACATTTCTTAGGATCGTCTAAAAATAATTTAAAATTTATTTAAATGCTAAAATATAATATTATCGTCCTCTTAGTGCTTGGTTTTATTCAAATTCCTATATTAACTTATTTTAACAATAAAACCAAATACAAAGAAGATGATAATGTTTTTTTTTAAACATTTGAATGAAATTTAAATTATTTTAAGATAACCCTAAGAAATGTTTCAAATATTTGAAAACGAGGGAAGTGGTCCCAAATGTCATCAGATGTGAAAAAGAAGACAAAAATGCAATAAAATTTTCGGTTTTGAAGTTTCCTTAAAATAATAAATTTATATATAAAAAAAAATTCAAAAGAAATTGTTATATCTGCCAACAATTGTATAAAACTGAAATATTTAGAACATGAAACAGAGAATTCAATTATTTCCAAAACTTTTCTTCTTAAATTTCCAAATTTTGAGTAATGTAATTCAAGACTACAAAAAAATGGATAATTTTTTTATTTTATGATTTACCAGTAATAAAAACATTTATGAATAAAAGAAAACGTTCAACAAAACAGAAAATAAATTACTAAACCACAATATTTTCTAAATAATTTACTGGTTATAATTTTGTTTATAAAATTAATTTATATATACATATGAAAAAAATATACCATAACAACCCATATAAAGTCTTGGGTTTATTAATTTGTAATTAACAGTTTCTTCGTCAACGGTGCAAGGACGTAATCGACAGATATCATACTCAACAACCAGATTTATCTCCTTAATTAATAATTATTTAAGAGTACTCACATTACAGAGGCTGGGTTTGACCTGAGGTCCCCGTACCACAAGGTCATTCGACGGCTGACATAACAGAATAAATAATTACTTGCAACAGCCAGGCTTGAACTAGGGACACGGAGCATAGGAGTGCAGTACCTTACTCACTGAGGTATCTTGATTCATCTTTTTCAGAAAAAAAAACCTATAGACAAAAAATTATATTAGGATTATAAATCTTTAAATTTTAGAACTTATACATATACATTCATACACACACACACTCACAAATATATGTTACTTTTCCAGCACTGTTTTTCAAGGGCACTTAATGTGATTATATGTAAGTGTTTTCTAGCAAATGAATTGCCCTCAAAGATTTCTCCATTTATTTCGGTCAGTAAGTTTTGAGCCAATTGGCTCATTTTCAAACTATCAAAAGTTTAAGACATATCTAACAAATTTCCACATTATATAATTGAATTGTAATTTATTTTCAGTACAATAATACTTAGGATTCAAAAAACCCGATAGCAAGTATTATCCGAGGGACTGCCTAGTATCGCGTTTTTTGAATCGACATGCATTTGATGAAATTTGAATGAAACGCAAAGAACAAGTTTGGTTTTGTATTATTGTAATTAAATTGAACAATAATAAAATTATATAATATGGAAATATGCTAGATATGTTATAAACTTTTGATAGTTCGACAATGAGGCAATTTTCACGAAACGTAATGACCTAAATAATTAGAAAACTTTTAAGGGCAATTCATTTCCTAGAAAGAACCGTTTCTATATATCTATGTGGTATTTTACATACATATTACACACATATGGTATTTTCAAGGAAATGAATTTCTCTTAAAATGTTTTCATTTATTTAGGTCATTACAGCGTTTCATGCAAATTGACTCATATATATATATATATATATGCAAAAAATAATCATATAGATATTGAAATCATAATTCTGGCTTCTTCACTGCTAGGGGAAAAACAGTATACCTTTAATATTCAATATTGCATATAATCAAATATTAATTTATGAATAGTTATTAATAAAAAACAAGGCATTCTTACTTCTAAGATTGTAACCCTAACTATATTTAGTAAAATTAAACAACTAACATCATTAATATTAAATATTAAACTGTAATTAGGAGCAGAGCAGTAGACAGCAGAAACCTAAAAAGAATATGGCGGATTTGCAATTGAAATTAGCTCCAATATTAACGAGTTACTGCAATAATAAAGATATATTGAGATGAATTTTTCTATTCAAACGTTAAAAGAATATCAGTTCTAAATAATAAACTATATTTAGCATTATTTCACCATTAAAAAGGTATTATATTTCTGATTTTTTGAAAAGAAAAAATTTTGAACACCTACCTTTGGTGTAACGTAGTTCGAGAAGGGATTACTTTTTTCAATACGCCAACATAAAAAAAATTGTAACACTTTTCAAAATTATGAGTATTATTATGAACTAACTTATCTTTATTTATTTAATCTAAAAAATAATTAATTTACATGGATTGAATTTCTTTGCAATTATATAAAATTTAAAAATTAATTATAATTAAAAATCATTTTATTTTTATCAAGTAATAAATACAGTACTTAATATCGTACCAAAATGGACACGCCATTTTACAATTGAAAAACGGCCTGAATATATTATTTTTATTATTTTTTTTTTTAATATTGTAAATAAATATTATTTAAATCAATATGAAAATTTTACGTTTTAGATCTAAATAATCATGATTCTAAAATAATTTTATCCGTTAAATATTGTTTGGGAATTGAAACCAAGAAACATTAGTCCTGAGTCAGAACTTAACTCAGTTTGCGAAGCTGGTTATTGAATTATGGCACTTCCTTCAAAACAACGATACGTTCTCAGAAATATCTACATGTCAATATTTTTCTTTCAAATAAAAAAAAGTAATTCTTTTCTGAGCTTATAAAGTATTTAGTTAATAGTTATTTTAAATTATTAATTTAATTATTTTTATTGAAACATTAAAATTAAATTTTTAACAATTATTTCAAATGTCCGTCACATTTTACTAAAGGGATATTTTAAATATTATTTTATTATTCTATCTATCTAAATAGAAAGAATCTTTATAAGTATTTTCTTTATTTTGGACAATTTAATTAATATCATCTCATCGAATGACATATCAATGAAATCTAATTCAACAGTATTAAAGACGAAAGAATTTATATTTAAATAAGATTATATTTACTAGATTTCGTACTATTTAGTCATTATACTTTCGCTTTTTCATTTGAAGTGGGGGCTCTAAGCGGTTAAAAGTTTATTTATTAACAAAAAGAAAAAAACTGAAAAAAAGATAAAACATAAGTTTTACACCTTTCTTTTATATAATTTTCATGTTTTTTTTTCTTAAAAATTCATAATTTTAATAGTGATAATTTCGTTAAAAATGTTTGGCTCTATGTACAGAATATAGAGTAGGCATATTGTTTTAAAATTCTCTTACCAGAAAGTTTGTTAAATAACTTTTTACAAGCTTTAAAACATAAAATGATCTTTCTTCTGAGGCATGCGATAGGAGAATAGTTTAAAAACTCAAAACCATTTCAACATATGGGATGTGAAAGATATTTATTTTTTAATAAATATCTGAAGGCATTGATATAATTTTTAAATATACAAATACTGCCATTTAAATTAATCGATTCTTACTGTGCGCACTGATTATATTCTGTATTATTAAAAATTAAGTGTACACAATAAAATTATTTTATTTTCATATAAACCCAGTACTTTGAACTTTAGAGTAAGTAATCCCGAAGTACTTAGCAACAATGGATAATAATTAAATTTAAAAAAAAAACTTGTTTCAACGTTTCACATAGGAATGACAACTTTTCATTACGAATTCAGTTAAATTAGAACAAGTTCCTAAATCAAGCGCTGAGCTCATCCGATAAGAGACATCCGATGCCATCGATGAGTTCAGCGCTGAGTTTAGGAACTTCTCCCTTCTTTGATGTTACAGACACGGCACACTTACGAACAAGAAAATTTCAACTTCAAATAATAAAATTAGATGATGTGAAAAATGAAGATATAGCAAACAAAAAAATGTGAAATTATGAAAAGTGCAGTTTAAAAGTTGTGAAAGAGATCTGAAAGTTCGATGAAATAAATGAGCAGTATTGAAATGTAATTCAACTACATAGAAACTTAAAAACTTACTTCCGATTCTTCTTTAATCCAAAAAAATAACTTTGATTGCATTATTTAAAATTTTTTTTTCAGGGAATCATCCGATTTAGTCCAAGGTACAGATCTCCAAGTGAGAATTCTCATTAATGAGGTAATAATTACTGACGAATAAACACTTGTTTTTCACTTGAATCGTAAGATAATTTGATCAGGAAATCGAGTAAAAAGGTGGTCTACAAAAATATTGGATTGTATTGTGTGACCTCCACCATACGACCCAATATTTTTGTAGGCCACCTTCTTCCTCGATTTCCTGATCAAATTATCTTACGATTCAAGTGGACAGCAAATGAGTTTTTTAATACCTCATTAAAGAGATAGAGTGAAAACAACATTTTCGAGAATTTTCATCAATAAAAAAGTTATAGATTACGATAATATGAAGCCAAATGGATGTTAATAATTGGATAAAAAGAAATCTGTACCGCGGATGAATACATAGAGGTTCAACTGTAGCGTCCTCAAGCCTACTAATTAAAACCTAATATTAATTTATTAAAATAAATATCTTAAATTGACATTTAAACTATAGATCCACCTAGTATTCATTTAAACCTTATATATAATAAATATTGCTTTGAAAAGAGTATGTTTTATGCATTTATATAGTTTTACAAGAAACTAAAATTCAGTCAGGAGCTGTGATTTTTACATCACCATAAAATACTATTAAAAATGATTGAAACATAAATATTAAGCATGGAATACAAAATAACTATTAAATAATCATTAAATATATCATACCTAGCAAGAAATTATGAAATATCCTGAAAAAATTAGAAAAAAAGAAATTAGGACCGCCAAAGCATTTTTTTTCACAAACCGGACCGCACAAAACTGACGCTGCCAACAAATTTAACTTATAATTAGTACTAATTTAAAAAAATTCATTTTGAAGTAAAAATAAATCATAATATACTTTATTATTTTTTTCTTTTACTTCAATTTTTTCATTTTAGACTAAAAATAAAATGTAAACTCACAAAATGAACTCGGATTTCAAACTGTATATCTGATATTTAATAACTATTTACATGAAAAATAATCTTTTCTCAATGTTTATTATTTTCAAAAATAGTTTAACAATCACATTTCTTAATTTAAATTATTTTCAAAAAGTATTTATTATAACCTTCTCAAAGATAATAACGTTCGAAATTGTGAGCGGTTAAACTTCTTGATTCAAATTGTCATAAGAAAATTCAAGTTGAATATTCCTTTGGATATAACTCCACTTGTGATTAGTATGTTCATGTAAAATAATATGGTATTATAAATTCACTACACAAATACACCAGCTTTTATATATTTGGTTTTATAATTTGTTACACTTTTTATAAAGGAATGTAAATTTTATATCATTATGTTTCAGATAATCACTAGGCATTTTGGCTAATGTGCTTTAGAAAATCTATCTATATTTGTATATAAAATCTGAGTGGTAAAATTTTCAACCTCCTGACACATCTAGCATTGGCGGATGATGTAATCTCAGCAAGAACACTCCAAGCTTTATCAGGTGCATTGAAGAGTTCCTGGGATTTCCAAGGGAAATATGGCTTGAGATTAATGTCCAGAAGACAATGATATGCAGGCGGCAAAAAATTATGGTGAAGAGCAGACAATTCAACTGGGTGAGTACAAAATACAATTTTGTCCAGAATTCAGATATCTCGGTAGCTTGACAACCACCGATAAATTGACCGAAGTCGATATCAAAGCCAGAATTGCTGCTGGAAACTGCTGCCAATGGAATTTGCAGGAATCCCTTAAGTTCGAGAACCTCTCAAAAAAAGCAAAGCTCTTAATTTATAAGACAATAGTAAGGTAAATTGTCACATATGGGAGCAAATCATGGAGCTTAACAGCAGAAAATAACAGAGCTTTAAAAGTTTGGAAAAGAAAAGTTCTTCGTCGAATATTCGGTGCAGTGAAAGAGGGAGATGCCTGGCAAATTATCACCTCTTATATCCAGCTGGATAAAGGTGATTGGGACATATAGAGAGAATGGACTCTAGTAGAATCTTTAAAAAACTGCTCTACGGGAAGCCAGGTGGTGGACGAAAGTGGGGGAGGCCTCAATTGCGATGGCTGGGTGATGTCGAGGCATACCTGAAGGCTTCAGGTGTACGCTGCGGAGATATGCTGGAGAAGATATGCTGCGGACAGAGCCGAATGGAGCAATATATTGATGGACGCCAAGGTCCTATATGGACTGTAGTGCCAGTTTGTGAGTGAGTGATATTTGTATATAGATATCTATATTTTTTATTAAAATATAAGTGTATCACTCATTTTGAAAAGGACTATATATACACGTGCTTTTGAATAATCATCAAGTTGACTTATCAAAAACAAACTAAAAAGAAAAATCATTTGGATTTTGAAATTATTGCCCCTCCCTGATATAAAATTCTTCACAATCTATCTCATATTTATTTATTTTTTACACATATTTTTTTAAATTTTATATTTTCATACTAGTTAAATTCTACTCTCTGTTGTTAAAATTGTTTTGTGCTCAATAAATGCTAACCAAAATGTACAATGTGTAATATTACAAGGAAAAACACTTTGGGAACAGATTCTACACTGAATTTGCAAAAATATTGTTCGATAAACATATATTTTTAAATAATTGAGGTTATTTTATGCCTTTTGAGGTTTTTTATTTTTTTTTATTTCAAGTCTTTTCTCCTATATCTGAAGCAGTAATTGATGGTAATAACATTTTTGATTGAATGGTTTATTTCTGCATTATATTTTAATATTGCTGGGAACTCAAATATATTGTATGCTTACCACAAAATATCACTTACTATATTTTTGATGTAACTAAGTACGTTTTAGGAATTCCAATCTTATATCAAGAAAAAATTCAGTAAGTAAATCAAAATGACATTACCTCTTTTATTAAATCAGTTACATTAATTGCACACAGTTTTGATTTCATACAAAAAAAAATTCAACTTATTGATTTGATTTTATGGAATGTCACTTAACAACGTTTTACATTAAACTCATCATATAATATATTTCAAATATAATAAATAAATAAATGATAAGATACAAATATGTAATATGCAGCTCAAGATCAAAATGCATTTGGCCTATTTTTTGAAAAAATTCATTTGGCATCAGAATTTTAAATTATTTTTTGTCAATAATCTAAATAAAATATTGAGTAAAAATTTATATTATATCACTATAAGACAGTTTGAGGTAAAATTAAGGATAGAAATTTAATATTACCTCTTTTTTCTGTTAGTATATGTCCTTCTTAGACTGATTTAATAGAGAAGATAAAAAATATGTAAGTTTTTGAACAAAAAGTTGATATTTTACTTTTGTTAATAAAATCAAAAATTAATATTCAAAATCTAACCCGATGTAATCCACTTTAGTCAACCATTTTTCAGCCAGTATTTAAATGTCACACGAGTACTACTAGGGGAGCTATTGAAAATATCTTGGGCTACAATTTGAACCTCTGCAAAATTGTTAATTTTTTTTGCAGAATGTGGACCACTAAGCGAAATAAGTGATAATCTGATAAAGCAAAGTGCCAACTATTAGGTAGGTTTGTTAGAAGTTTGACCCTATGTAAGTAGTTCGACTTTTCCTTGATCAGACAGAACATTTGCATTCGTGTATAATCCTACCGAAATACCTATATAGTTGAACAGGTATAAACAATTAATCTAAGCATTAATTTTGCACTAAAAAATGTGACTATAAATATACAGAAACACTTTCAACTCAAAATGGTT
Organism: Nezara viridula; assembly: GCA_928085145.1. Classification (NCBI taxonomy): domain Eukaryota; kingdom Metazoa; phylum Arthropoda; class Insecta; order Hemiptera; family Pentatomidae; genus Nezara; species Nezara viridula. The sequence continues at coordinate 2,400,184 of OV725083.1, read as the reverse complement.
AAAAATTTCACATGTCATTCTGAAATAATCTATCGGTTGTCATCAGTGCTGGCCTTAGACATTCGCCATTCCTGGGCACAGACGTCGTCTCTCCTAAAAATTTTTAATTTATTTCATAAGCTGTTTTATATTATGTAATATTGGAATTTTATTTCATTAAATATTTATCTAACATAATTGCTTTATCGATAGGCTAAAATTAAATCATTTTATTACGTTTTCTATTTTATTTTAATTTCCAACAAGTGGTGAGCGCCCCTGAAAATCGGCCCCGGTTGTCCCATCCTAAGGCCTGCACTGTTTGTCATGTTCCTTAAGGATTATTAGAGTTTGAAACTTGAATTCTAAAAAAATGCAGAAGGCACTTAGACCCTTTTATATTTTTATGAAACTTCCATTTTATAATAAGATAATTAATTTTTATCGGCAGTATATGATAAACTTTACAGCAGCAATCTACATTCTCTATTTTGTTAATATATTACAAATTGATGGCAGAGATATACAATATTTGTTCTGCATTTATACGATCTTATGTTTCTCTGATATTTGTGAGGCGCAAAGCTTTATTTTGGAATATTATAAAGATACCCTTAAAAATTTTCACTTGACTTTTAACAATGTAACGACAAATAAAACAAGGAACAAAAAGTTACATGATCAAATGAATTTTTTTTATTTCAAATCGTAATACATAATAAATAATTACAAGGTTACAGACCACTTAAAGGTATACAAACTCAAATAATAACAAATTCACAGAGGAAAAAAAGTGGAGCAATTGATAAATACCAATTGCAAAAGCTCGAAAATTAAACACTAATCATCAAAATTTAAAAAAATATTGGGAAGGCACTAGTGGCATGAAATTATACTAACTACTGCTAAAGTTCCTAATTAGAAGCCATTACAAACAGAACCACAGCCATGGCTATAATAAATTTATTTAATTTGGACTCTCAGATTTATACAGCAGTTCATTAGCAAAAAGATAAAACATAAGAACAAGACATATATATTATTTATTTCTTATATAGTAAGACCGAACGCTTCATTATTAAAAAAAAAATCTATAAAATGAAAACGTTATGATTTTTCAATTAATTTAAATATTATTTTGAAATAACAGGAAGGAGATGATGGCTATACACGTAAAGCAATCATACTTCTTCAATAAGGTATTTATTTTAATAAAGAAACATCACGATAAAAGTATGAAATAACTTGGGTGAAACATTCATTTCAAACATTTTTAAGAAGTCAATACTCCTATTAACATGGAACGATAAGTTATAGATCAAAGTGCATTTTCTCTGTTTTCTGGACAAAATTCATTTTGTTCAGGAATCGTTAAGTACTTTTGGCAAATAATCTAAGTCTGAGATATTTTGCACCATATTGCTTCTTTTCACCGAGTTATACACCCTTTGAAGTTTATTGTTCACTGCAAAATTCATTTTGTGAATGAAAATGGACAAAATGCATTTTGGTAATTTATAGTTTTTCAAATGACATATTGCTAAATTTAAAAAAATAAATAAAATAAAACTGATGCTATTTTTTGGCCAAAAAAAAATACTGAATTCGTATCTTGCAAAATAACAAAAACATAAAATATTTTTGTAATAGGGAGTTCAACTTTTCTTAAAAATGAGATTATGGCAGCAATACATTCATCATCCTGTCCTTTGCGGTCCAAATTAAATATATTTATTGATTTTTTAATTACATTATATTTTGGCTATTTGAATATTACTAGTTCTATATTTTTTTTAATGATTAATAAATGGTAACTATTACATATTAAATTGGCATAGTGTAGCTCTTTATAAGATAAAATAAAATAAATTTTCAATTAGCAGTTATACAAGTCTAAATAGCGTACAAAACAACATTCACTAACTTTATGAACAATATTATATTTACTGATTGATACAGGTTTTTACAAAAATCTATTGATATTTTTTATAAACAGTATAGAAGTAGTAAGATACATTTCACATAATATTAATACACTTAAAGCAAATATAGAAATAAAACAATATGAGAAAAAATTCATCAATCCAGTTTAAGTTACAAGCTTTATATTGATATTTTACACCAAAAAGAAAAATCTTAAATTGGTTCCACTTTGAGCAGAAGACAAAAGATAATTAGTTCATACTATCTAGATTATAAAATAAGATCATTTCATTATTTACTATGTTAATTTTTATACTAATTTAGAAACAAAATAAAAAATATTTGAAACACTTTATTGTACAAATTAAAAATAATTAAAAAGGCACTCCTAAAGTCATGTTAAATGTTATAATTTGTCCATGAAATAGGGTTGACCATTTTTCGTTAACCTATCAGTAAGAATATCGACACCGGTATTTGTGACAAGGAGCGTGTGCTCGAACTGCGCTGATAACATGCCATCTGCTGTTACTGCAGTCCATTTATCTGGCCAGATCTCGTCTCTCCAGCTTCCTGGTTTAAAAAAAAATCACAACAATCATAAGTCTTTAATTAATACCTTTATGGTTAACAAATAATAAATGCCAAAAAAATTTATTTAAGCTTTTGAGACCATTATTATTATGAAACCACATTATGAGACATCGCCATACAGCTGATGAGACAAGGAGGATAAGTATAAAAAATATAATTCATGACATCTAGTATCTGATGACTAATAAATTTTCCTGGTTTCTCTTTTGTACTGTCAATATAATTGAAAGTAATATCGTCGGTTTATTGCAAAAAGTCACTAAGTGCATTTTTGTTGTAGCTTAAGTTTCAAATATGTTTTTTGTGAATTTCTACCTTATTTATCTATAGAAAAAATCCTTAACTGCATAAATATGAACAAAACCCTTTTATTTATCATATATAATTACATTTTTTGTATGTACTGCAATGTACTTGTTAAGAAGATAAAAAAAATCACTCCCAATGAAGTAGGTAGTAGAATTAATTAAATGATAAAAAATTGACTATATACCTTGCGAAATCATAGGCTCAATAGTGAAACAATGTCCAGGCTTCATTACTCCAACAGCCTTATTTTCTAGTAAACAAATAAATAAATATAACAAGCATAAACATTAAAGTTATTAAAGTAAAAATTATATTAGAGGTTATAACATTAAATATAATAACAAGAATAACTAACTTGCATAATGTGGTATACTAGGTGCAGTGTGGAAGACCTGATGAATTCCGTGTCCACAGTAACTTCGAACGACGGAAAACCCGTGTGCTTGAGCATGTTTTTGAATCACATTTCCGATTTCTCTATATTTTTCTCCAGGTTTGACTGAAAATTAATAAATCAACTAAGAAAATTTTTAGGTTCTTAACTTATTTACTAAGAAATAAAAAATATTCCATTTTCTGATACTAGATTTTCTAACAAACAAGAAGAAGAAAACAAAAATGAAACTAAAAATGTATTTACCGATCTGGATGGCTTTCTGTAAGCACTCCCAGGTTACTCTAGTCAGCTTCTTGGCTACCTCGCTAACCTCCCCCACAAAAAATGTTTCATTCAGATCGCCATGGTAATCTCGATGGAAAACAGTGATATCAACTGAAAAAAATAAAATTCAAATATCAGTACGTAAAAATGTTAATAGAATTCAATCGAGGTTTTATATAATTTATTATAAAATTTATCAAGGGAAGATGTATTATAGTGGTCAAAAAAGGAACTTCAAATAATATAGACAATTTATTGAAACCAAAAATATAATATTTCAACAGTTTATGCAGTTTGAAATTCTTTTTTCTCTTTGATAATCTATATTTTTACAAATTATAAATAGGATCAATTAATAAACATCCAATAGAAAATGCATCCATAAAATTACAGACTGTGACTGTTGCTGGATTCTATATTAAGCCTGATTCATCCTTTTACTATTCACCACTCTTTTTTTTTTAATCAGCATAATGCACAGTGGCCTACATATATCTCATTTCCCAATATTTCGAAGAACAATAATAAAATCAAAATCCATAAGGATCAATCTACTGGAATGAATAAAATATGTAAACAAAAATAATTGAGGAAATATGAAAAGTCGGCTAAATGGCTACCCTAAGACCTAGAAGTAGGTACGCAAGTATTATATCACACCTTATATCATTGAAATTTTAGTTTATATTTATTAACATTATTATATTTACTAACATATTCGAGGATTTTACGATTCATTCATGTCCACCCTTCCCGTAGCATATTTGAAGCATTGGTGAACTGAGAGCTCATCTCATTGCCTCAAACTCTTAAATAAAAATAAAAATATGCACAGCACAATATATTCTAATATATTCAAATTCTTTGTTAACGATTTATAAAATATATCCGTAAGTAAAAAAAAGAAAAAATATATATATAACCATTTATATGAATTTTTTTTTTCTGTTGGCATTACAGACCATGTAGATCTTTTGTCGCCATAATAACAAGCCTGCTCCATCTCTGCGCCTGTCTTGGGCTATTTCTTTCCATTTATTTTTATATATTGTATTATATTATTCGTTTTACAGTAACTATATTAATGATCACTCATAATTTTTATAGATAATATAAACCCCCAAGACTTTTTTTTTTAGGAGGTCTTTCACCCTCCCCTCAACCAGAATGGAAACTCTGCGCTTAAGATGGCCTAATATGCATTATTAGCTATCAGCCTTTTTCTTGAAAACATAATTTTAATAATATAACTAAACTGTAAGAAACTTGTTGGATTGACAAGTTCACAGTCACTCGGAACCACTCCAAATAGCCAGAACCTATCGGGCCAATGAGGGATAATATAATAGAGACAGGTTCATTCTCACCATGGCAGAACCTACAAAGAGGTGATTATTAGTCCATATGGAACATATGGTAATTCAGGTAGCATTGACAAAAACATATTACTGCAATTTTGCTCAAAGATACCCTGCTCGTATTGAATAGATTACTTCTCCTTGAGTAGGAGCCATCGATCGAGGAACAGCCTGAAATAAAACTGTTCCTTTTCATACCAATATTATTTTGTCTTAATACCGTAGAATTCACAGATTCTACTTTCGGTAAAGCTTAAGCTTATACCACAAACTGGTTATGGGGTGATGGAAATGCTTTCCGAACCTTTCCCGATTAAATTCACCATAGTAGTCTTCAACGCACACAACAAGAAATGAAAGGAAGGTACTTGTGACTTAGCTGGTCACCACGGAACCTCCCTTTCTATTTTATATATGCATTAAAAACTTGTTTACCATTACAAATGTCGCCATCCGCCAAAGGTCTAAGATCTGGAATTCCATGACAAATAACCTCATTAACTGAAGTACAACAAGACCTTGGGAATTGATAATAATTTAATGGAGATGGGTAACATTCCCTTTCTATACAAGCTTCGTGGACTATTCTATCAATTTCATCCGTTGTAACGCCGACTTCAATAACATTTGCTGCTTCCTCAAGAACTTCTCTTCCCAACTACAACAGAAAAATTAAGATGTGATTAACATAAAAGATATAAATTAATTGAGCCCTTGAATGTAAAAGTGGAATAGATAAAAAAAATAAAGTTATGAGACATTTAAATCTTTGGCAAAAGTTTAATAAAGAAAGATACAGAGTAAAATTATTTCTTCGTGAGGAATAACAACATATTCAGTCAGTATCAAGCATATATAACCATTTAATAGCACTAGTTTAATACACTCAGTAATAAGTCAATTATTTATTATGAAAATGACTTAAATCACTTTTACATACAATAGTCAACTTGTTAGGATGAAATTAGAAAATTTAAAGCAATGGAAAGTTTCTAATGGTGGGGAGATTGTTGACCGTAGATTCTGATTTCAGAAGAAGTAAGTCGGGGGTGCGGTTAATATATAAAATACAATATTATATAATAGTATGTTTAAGTATTATAGTATAATAATGTTTATATATTGACCGCATCCAGACTTACTTCTACTGAAAATGGAAAATTTTGGTTGTTTCTGTTCTGATGGAGGCTGAATTGGAAAAAGTTGATGGTTTTATTGTTTATCTGCAATATACATACTTAAAGCTTTCTGTTTAGAATTTTTCTATTAATCTTTAAGAAGTAATCTAAAATTTAGAAAACAAAATGTATTTATATCTATAAGAACGGCAATGATAAACCAATCATCTCTATGCAAATTCCGAGAGAGGCCAGTGTATAAAAAGAGTACTGCAGTCCACAAAACATATCGAGGAATCTCAAATTAAGAGTCTACAATCCAGAGATGGGCAAATGCTACTCTGAGTACTGAATACCAAGTATTTTACTCAAATACTGACCGTTTTTGAGTATCAAAAATTTTAATTACTACTTCAGTTGATGTCAAATGATTAACTGAAGTAGTGAATGAATATTCAATATTGATTCACGTTGAGTAAAATACTTGGTGCTCGGTACTCTGAGTAGAATTTGCCCATCTCTGGTACAATGCAATGACAAAGTCAGTTTGTTTTACAACTGTGGAACCTGGGCTTTAACCAGTATATTTGAAAGACGAATTAAAGATTTAAGAGAGTCATCCATGATAACTAAAGCCATCTAAGATCAGAGTTTAATGCATAAAAGAGCGGAAATAAAGAAAAGCTTACAGAACTGGTCAATCAATATTTCATGATATAAAGGTAAGGAGGTTAACATGGGTATGGCATATAGTTCGAAGCAATCCATCAGGAAGCCTCTGATTGTTGTCGATTAAATCCACAGTAGACGACAATAGACCAAGTGGATAGATAGATAGACCCCAAAAGCAGATAGATAGATAGAATTAACAGAGGGCTAAATATATACAAGATCTGTAAAGTCTACAGAATATGAAAACAAATCTATGAACATTTTATTATTTTAATTAATAAAATATTGAATAAATCAAATATATAGTACTATATATTGGTATTGACTAGTAAAAGTAGATTCTGAACATTTTAGGAAGTCAATTGACTTCACAATTTGTTATACCTTACAAGCTACCCGCATTCCTTCAATTTCTTCATCGTCTAAAACCTTTATGAATGCCGATTTCCTCATCTGTTGCTCAGATAAGGGTACTCCTTCTGGATGATCAGCATAATCTGGTCGCCCAATATTCGGAGGTACGGTTCTTTTCGTGGCTTGTTTAAAAGGACGCAGCTTACCTAAAATTACAAAATAAGCATACTTATCTGATAAAGATTGGTTAGATAAAAATAAAAATTACTATCTTTACCAGTAAATCTGAAATGTGGCCAGGGATTATATTCATTACTGCCATTTTCACTGGATTCTGTTCCTTCTAAACAAACATTGATTCAATGAAGAGCATAGTCATGGTACTGAATTACTCAGTTATATTTAAATTATTTGAAGTAATAAAATACCTACGGGCTATTTTATGTAGAACTTTGTGTGTTTTCCAGTTTTCTTTAAAACAATCCTACAACACAAATAATGGTGAACAAAAGATATGAAAATAGCAACGGCGAGGCCGATAAAAGATCTATTTATTTTGCTTTTTAAATTACTTGTGAGCAGAAAAATGATCCTTGGATTCCGAGATTAATGCAGGTGGGGCATTGTAGTTTGGCAGGCAAGTTACACCCCGGGGATTCGCAAATCCTAGCGACAGAAGACATGGTCCGAGTCCGGATTAGGAAGGACTGCGAGGAACAGTTAGTGAAACCTCCCTACATTTCGTTTTTATTTTGTAATCTGATCTGTATCGATATGTATTTTTTTATTATCGATCACATAAAAACAGAAATTTTGATTAATGATAATATCTAATTAAAAGATTATTTTTAACAACATATTCTTTTAAATAAATCCTCATTAAAATCCAAAATAGAAGCATAAGATCCCCTTTAATAATTCACGTGTCCAGATGACAAAATTAATACACTTTTTCCTAAACTACATTATCAAATATAAGAAAAGTTTTTTTATATTCCTGTATCACATTTCTTGATATTTGGACGTGATACCTTTTCTATAAGTTTTTAAAACTTAAGCCGTAACGTCGGCACAAAGAAACAAAATTTTTAAGTAATTTCTGCATTTAATGACTCCCCCCCTCTTCCCAAACAACTTTTACTATTTATATTTCATACCTGGAGATAAACTAAGAGAACTAGGGATAATTTACTATTAAAAATCAATCTTGACATTTATTATGTATCCAACAAAAATATTATGTAAAGATATTTCATTATTATTATATAATTTATTTATTTTCCACCCTCCCATGCCGACTGGTCAACATGGGTTTATGCAGTAGTGTGATGTTAAGCATTAATGCATAATAACATACTACTGCGATAATATCAGTTAACATAATTCAAAGCTGTGCACACAAAGCTCTTCTACTTTTCCTCATTATTCAGCAAATTAGGCCTGGCTTCCCGAATCCGGAGGTCTTCCGGGCACCTAGGTTGAAGTGAGGTGGGCCCACCGTTGTCTTCCTGCTATTTATAAACTCTTTGAACCGCGAGAAGTTTTCTTCACTCACCAACTGATGAAACTCCTCCTCAGTGAGGACGTAAATTCCTCGTGGTTCTCCTTAACCTGGCTCTTAATTCATTGAAAGCAATGCAGGCCGTGACCACATGCTCAACAGTCTCTGGAACACCACAAATGGGACATGTAGGGATCTGTATCCTGTCCGAAGCCATGAAGTTTAGCTCTGAAACTCCCATGCCCCATGAGAAATTGTGAAACTCAATAGTCCGGGAGGATCCATTTTGCTTGTAACCAAGACTCAACAGTGGGGGAGTATTTTCTTAAGGTACTGCCTTTCGGAGTCGTCACCCACTGTCTGTTCCAATCTTCAATTGTTTCCTCCCGGATAATCTTTTTCCATTTATTTGGGTTTTCAATAATCCTCATACCTAGGTTCTCCGACAGACCTGTTGAGCCCTCCCTCTTGTAATCGTACCCGGTCACTTCTCCTCGCAGGAGGTCGAGAAGCACCACCCCCGCTAATTATTATATAATGTCAAGCTATCTATATTTTATTTTAATGTAAATTTAGAAGTTAAAAAATAAAATCTTGTAAGCCAAGCAACCACAGTTGCAAACGTCCCCTCCCCCTCCTCCCCTCTGTAAGTCTTTTGTACAGTCATAAATATCTTATTCTGTTAATTCTTGAAGCCATAATTGGATGTATGGGAGTTACATTCCTTTTCCTATAATTTTATTATATTGTTCTATAATATTCTCTTTGATAGTGCATGTCGAATTGTACAGATGCTATTTTTTGATCTCCATTATTTTTTTTAGTTTGTAATCTTATGTTGAATGATCTAATACAGGGATCCTCTTTTTGGACTGCGGCCACATTGAGACTTCTATCAAGTCTCGTGGGTCATGGCTTGCTATGAAAAAAAAAAGCTAGTTTTATAAATGACACTTCATATTAAAATGAGCTTTTTAAGAGAAAAAAAACTCATACAATGAATGTTGTGGTTACCTCCTATTCAAGTGATTTGCTATTTTTAAAATTTTGTCATGTAATCAAAAAAACATCTGCCGGATTGGAGGTGCTTACAGACCAGATCTGGGACATATTTCGGAGATCCCTGAAGACGATACCATAATACAGTCCTGAATTGACAAAATGTTGACTCATTTTTTTACTGGCAGTTGAAAGATCCGAAAATTTGATAAGATTTTCCATTAATATATCAATAATTTTCTTGTTGTTTTTTTTTTCATGATAACCAATAGTTGGATGTTATGATCAATTTTTGTGTAAGTAGAGTCTCTCCCTCATATTTTGACTTTTTCAACGTACCTAAACTTAAATGTTATAAAAATTACTTTATTAAAGGAAAACTTGATATAGCTATTAACTTGATAGAGTTGATATTAACGCAATTGTAAGAGAAATCGGTTAGAAGTTCCAGTTGAATCGTCCGGCTTACCTTTTGTTTTTCTTCTGAAATATTTACATCTGGAATCGATGGTTGGTTTATTCATCTCATTCAAGATTGTATATTGTAGGTAAACATGACAAGGTAAGGCAGTTGCCCATTCCTTTCCAGCTTGGAAAAAATTAAAACTAAGTTGCTATATATAAAATTGAATGTCTTTAGTATTGATTAACAAAGTAAGGTATTAGGTATAAGTATTTCAATATATAAAAAAATATTAATTGGGTAACTGACTGGTTACCAGACAGTTAAAGTAAAATTCCCTGACTTATCCATATTAATGATAGTTTTCCCTGACCAATAGGTCTAGGGACACAAATATTAAAAATTTATAATTTATAACTAAATTTATTTCTTATGCGTGAAAGAAAATAGACTACAAAATAATTTGATAAAAAAAAAAATCAGTTTTTTAAACTATAATGTTTTGAAGGAAGTATTTTTTAAAGATTGATTAGGATTTTTTATTTCAGAAAACTGAACTTATAGTAATTCTTTTTTATCACTTTTAATTTATTTTCATAAACTGAGAGGATGTAAAGTTGATACTTGACATATAAACCTCTGATTTTCTCTATCATAAAATAAAGTGAGCTACAGGGGTTTCTAATATTAATGTAGTTTCTCATAATTTACTTTCTTTAATACTAAAAACAGCATAATTATCCAAAGGAGCATCATGGGCTGAATGAATGAGTGCTTGCCAGCCATCCAGATGTATATATTACAAATAGTAAATAGTATTGGTGTTTTTCTTTTCAAAAAAGCAGTTTTAATTCCATTTTGCAAAAAATTTTATTCATTACCCTTGTTTGACCTTAATATAACGACCATTGCCGTTATTAACAGTCAAAGGTGGATGAATATGGCGAACTTGGTTGTTTATAATGCCTAAGTTAACTAGTTCAAGGATATACTTTGTATACTTATTTCCAATTTGAAAATAATATTAACATACTAAAAAATTCCCTGAATTTAACTTTTCCCATTCTTCAAATCAGTCGAAACCCTGAGTAACTTCGGAACCAAATTAAATCAACTTCCCCTTTTCTCCTCATACCCATGTAACTAAACCTTTAAATTTTTTTTTACTATTTATTGATATCCAACAAGGAACATATAAGTGAGTTAATGTCAAAGATGGATATCTTGTCATTTTCAGAATGTGGAGGAAAAAGTAAATTTTTGTCGTATAGGCTCAACTCAAAACTGTTTCTGATGACTTAATCAAACAACATTTAAGTTGAATTACGAAAAACAATCATTAGCATTGGTCAGTCTAATTTGAAGCCATATTACAAAAATTGGCTTTTTCTCACCTTTTTAAAAATTACAGTTGTCCATCTTTGATATGAGCTTTATATTTCTACTTACCAGCTATGAAATATCTCCAAATAAAATAAAACTTATTACCTTTTCATAAGAACATTTCATCTTTGTCCTAAGAATGTAATAAAAACTGAACAGAAAATCAGTTGTATCATTCTTTTTAGACTCCAACATATTTTGATTATTGTCATTACAACTCTTGTAATGTATTTGTAGATTTTCTAAAATTTAAGAATCTATCATGATTAAGTATAGCACACAACAGAGCCAAATTTATTTTGTTATAACAAATGAGTGAGCAACTATTATTAAAAAATCTACAGGATTAACTAAAAAAAAAATTTTAAATCACAGTTTTTGATCATGCTATATAAATAAAATACTTATTTGGTGAAAGTGAACATTTAGTTCTCAAATGTACTAAATTAAAGCTTTCTCAGAAACTTAGAGATTAACTAAGATTAAGAGATATTAACTTAGATGGGGCAAAAACTAATTGGCTCTGAGGCAGCTAACATAATTTTAGTTGTAAAAGTCAGAACTTACTGACTTTAACTAAGACATTTTTAAAAATCAATTTATAATTTGAACTTCTGAGCAATAACATGAAAAAATTCTTTAAATTGTGGAATAGTTGACCATAGTTGTCTAGGAGATAATAAAAATTGAAGATATTAATAAAAATCTGTTTGATGAAATTAAGTTTCATTAAATAGTTAGGACCATTCAATACATCATTTTATGCTTGATTTACACTGATAATTTCATATTGAATATAGTTTATCCTATTTCAATAAAATACCAAAGGCAAATTTCGAAACTTCAAAGGCAAATTTCAGTGCTAATTTCACTGGTGGGATCCAAGATTAAGGACTTAATCTAAGAAACAGTGAGATCAGAAACTTTCACTAATGGCTATTTTGTGAAGCAATAAAAGCTATATAGCCAAAATGATAAGTTTTGAAAAGCTTCAATAGTAGATAATTAATAAGTTAAAATAGGTATATCAATACAAAATAAAAAGAAGATACAGTGAGGGAGAAAAACACACTAATTTAGGTACACATCCAGTTTATTGTTTAAAATTATTTTTAGTAAAAACAAAATAAAATGTAGGAATAAATGAATGTATACAACTCCAGTTTACAAACGACGTCCCCTACGACCTCCCTTTCTCCTGGTGGAATCGGAAGGAATGGGAGTAACATCTTCAATTCTGCCGATCTTCATAGCACTACGTGCAAGAGCCCTCAGAGCGGACTGGGCGCCTGGTCCTGGAGTCTTGGTCTTGTTTCCTCCGGTGGCACGCAGCTTGATATGCAGAGCTGTGATTCCAAGTGTCTTGCACTTTTCAGCAACATCCTACAAATATTTAAGAAGTTAATATTATATCATATCTATATTATATCAACTTCTTTAAAAAACAAAAATTGATCATTGACATAATAATTAGGGTCAATATTTTTCACCATAATAGCCATTAGCAGAATCCTTATTTCTTATCAAGAATATCAGTTGGATATTCTTAATAAGAAATAATCTAGATAATTTTATCTAAAAAATAAATATTCTATAAATTCTGATGAAATATGATTAAGATATTAACGACAATCTAGAGATAAACAAAACTAGAATGCAAATTGACAGTATATTCATGAAACCTCAAACTATATGTATAAATTACTGTTTTAAAACAATTATGCCTATATGTACAATTGATAACTAATATCTTGTAATATATTATTAACAACTCAAGGGAGTTTGATTTTCGTCAATTATTCTTTTATTGTTTCAAAATTTTTTTCTCTAAATGATAGTGTACACAATGAACTCACTAGGTAACGTGTTTTTGTGTGTTAGCGTTGTTTGATTGAGCACAAAAACAATCTGTCTACTACTAGAAAACTAAACATTTTTGTAGTAATGATTGAAAATCATTCATATTTCTATTCTAAGCATGGGAGGGTTCGATTTTTTCTCAGGAAATGTCTTGTTCCAGTAGTAAACAGCGGTGTCTACTTGTGCTTCACAAAAATGTCTACTATTGGAACAAGAAATTCCACCATCATCCCCCTAAGGCCTGTCAAGTTTTGGGGGTTGATGAATATGGTCTAGTATGTGTTATGCTTTTGAGAGTTTGTAACAGATTGGAGACAGTTTTTGAATTTCAGGAAACTACAAAGCTGTAAGTAGGAAATGATGACGCTGTAACCAAACTACTAAAGACTTTAATATTTGGGGAAAAGAAAAAAATAATTCAATTTCCATTCAGCTTGGATTTTGACTGATCTCACAATTACGTTTTAAGGACTTAATTTATTTATGATCCTACGTGTTACATTTTCATTTACATTCATTTCACAATTTAATTGAATAAGTTTCATTGAGTAAAATTACCTAGCTAGTGCCTTTTAAAATAAATAATTGTGGTAATAGGTGCTGTAAATATATATATATATATATATAATTTTTTTTTTTATTGTTTCTGTTCAAAATTTATTTAATGAATAATTTAAATAGGTAGTGTTTTTAAGCATAAGCAAGAACCAAACAAAGAACACTAAATGTGTTGTGCATCTTTAAAAAAAAAATTAAATTAAAGTGTTGTATTCCTTTTTACCTACAAATATAATTTAGTTAAAAAAATAATTTTTTTTTTCATTTATGAAGTTTGTGTTTTTTTTTAAATCATAGTTCCTTGGTAAAAACTGCCAATGTAGGTGCATATTTGATTAGAAATATATTAATTAAGTGGGGTCAACTACTGATGTGTTTTCTTGTCTACTACTGGTACACTGATGTCTACTATCGGTGAAAAAACATGCTCTCGAAAATTATCTAAATATCAATGTTAAGTTATTTTAGAAGGAATTTAGGTAACTTATCATTGTTATCTTATCATTACACATTACAAGGCTTTTAGGAAGCGGATGCTACTGATTAAGAGAAAAAATATAAACAATGTTGTTATAATATTTGATTTTTTAAAAAATAAAGACAAATTCAAGGAAATGCCTAAAGTCATACCTGAGCTGCCAACATAGCAGCGTAGGGGGATGCTTCATCACGATCTGCCTTTACCTTCATGCCTCCTGTAACTCGAGCAATAGTTTCCCTGAAAAATTAACGACAGTTAATAGTAACAATAAATGTTTCCTTCCTTACTTTTTTTTATCTAGAATTCTTTAACTAATTATAATAAAACATGAAATAAAAATAATAAATACAATTTATCAGATGTATACTTTTATAAAAAGTTATAAATTTGATAGATTACTTTGTTATTAAACTTTTTAAATAGCAATATAAATCTAATAACAAATGTCTGGACTAGGCACACATGTAATCAATGATAATTACATTTAAGCTATTCATAATTTATAATGTCATCTCATAATTAAATAGAATTAACTATACAATTTCAAATTTAATTTAACAAGTATTAAGAACTTTGGAAAATATAACATAATAAATTTTTTTTTTCGATTGAATTTTTTACGATTAACTAAAGTAGTGATTGAATTCCCAATAGTGATTGAATTTGAGTGAAATACTTGGGACTTGGTACTCAATGTAGCATTTGCCTATCTCTGCTTGGAACTACCTTCTTCTATCATTGATACATACAGCCTCAAGTAGAAAGAAAATAAAATGGAAATAACAAAAAGCAGCTATTTGATTAGAAAATATAAGTAATTGCTTTAAAAAATAATTTATAGTTCCATACGAATAATAACCGAATTTAGATTGTTTTCACCTTAATGGAAGAAAGGCATTTAATCAATATAAAATACTATAAATTTAGCAATAATATACACTAACTGAATATCATAATAATAATAAGAAAAACCATCAGGAATTAGAAATATAATTAAATTATAATCCTATTATGCAGTTACAAACTTATGATATCTAGCTAGAGGGGGCTTCCCCAAAAAGTCCCGGGAGTTCATAGTTTCAATGGAAATTATGAGTGATAATTAATATAATTAACATCATTATTTTAAAACAAATAATAACATGCTATATACTATCATAAGCTTATCCATATATATTTATTGATAAAGTAACAATTGATTTCTTTAAATTTTGATGCGGTGTATTATTTTATTTTCTTATTAATTTGGCATTTGATAACAATATACTGTGCGAAGTTTTCGCACGGGCCTAATAGTATAACAATATAGCTTTTGATTTTATTTTCGTTCTTTGAAATATTAGGGGAGGGAGGAGGGCAAATGGTATCCTTGCCTTGCTCCTTCTCTATTTTTTTTCATTAAAAAAATATAAATAATAATTTCAGAAAACTAACATTATTTAACGTAAATCACATGTTTCCAAGGAAATTAAATGAAATTTTATTACTAAATGTGTAAACTTTTAAATTATTTTCTGACTTTGAAAAAAGCTTTTAAAATCCACCGTATCAAGCCAATGCCATTGTTTAAAATACTAATTCATTGTTCTTATGTGAAAGAAGACGTGAAACATAAAAATATTTCATGGATGTTTACAATCTTAAATACATTTACTGTAGTTTAATAACTCTTGATATGATATTATATTATATTTATATAATTGGGTATCTATCAGCAGTTTATTCTGAAAAATCCTTAAGTGCACATTTTAGAAAATTAAATCAGTGAATAATTTCATGAATTAATCCTTGGTGAAAAACCAATGTTATCCACTTGCAATTAGCGTGACAACTTTTGGCCTTTTCATGGCAGGCAATGAAAATCTTGTAATTTCATTTTAGTAAACTTGAAATAGAAAATAACGGTTAAATAACTAGTAGTCCAATAATCCATAATCATTTATAGGTTAAATATTCAGATTCACTTTGAAATCAGTCTAGGCATATATGAACCATTCGATTGACAGAATGACTAACTCCAATTTCAACATTCTTACTTATTAATTTTAGTGATGATTCTAGTAGCAAAACTTATACCTCTATTCACAGTTCATCTACTCTGGAATCAACTTACTCACTGCCTGTATAGATATTTACTAAAAAATGTTGAAACTGGCGTTAGTCATTCTGTCAACTGAACGGCTCAGAGACTGAAGTTATGAGGTTTATAAAAGCAGATGGAGTAACTATATTTTATTGTCTACCCTCGATATAATAAATAGATGTTTTGTAATTTAAATGGTCTTAATGATTTGATATCTGTAAACTTTCATCTTTAGTCCGTTAAAAATTCCATAATTGCTCAACATTGCCAGATAATAATTTCTATTCAAAGAAGAGCGTTAAGTGAAAGTTGTGTGTTGTGCGCACCAGATTTTTTTAAATAGTGTATAGGTAACGGAAGACTTTTTTTTACTCACCGTTTTGAAACAATTATTGTCTTATTTAAACTGCTTTTTGAAAGTAGCATAAACTGTTGCAACTGCTACTCATGATTAACAGTTTTACCCATCACAAATTTTGGGTCATTCACACAATATCATTTTGAGTGTGTTCATTAAGATCTAGTAGCAGATTGAGCAATACTTAAAAAACTAGTACCATTCCTTGTAACACAAGAATAACAACACCTCCCCCACCACCGTGCTACAATGATCATTTACATGTATGTATACATACATACATGTTTATATATGTATACATACAACTATGTTAGTGTTAACACAGTATAGAAAATGTATAAGGCCAACTTAAAACGAGAGACTTTGAAAAAAAGATAGCAATTGCAAGTGAAATATGTAATAAATTATATGAAGTAAGTGTTCTTAAAATGAAAATAGTAAAGCATTGGGAAAAACATAAAACCCAAGTTGAAATTTAATGCAAAAATTATAAACATTATATTGAATGTAACACAACTAATTAAATGAGCTTAATCCTAATAAATAAAAATAAGAAAAGAGAAAGTTTAACACTAGACTTGATTAAAATGAATACATAATAAAAGCATAAAACTTACTTTCCAGACAAATCTGTGACATGGACAAATGTATCATTGAAACTAGCAAAGATGTGAGCTACTCCAAATACAGTTTCCCCGTCCCTGACTTGAGGTCCCAAGGAAACTTGGACTTGTTCTTGTTGCTGCTTTCCCTTACGTGGAGCCATTGTTTAAACCTGAATATAAATCAAAATATTAAATTATTGAAAATAAATAATACACAGATTTTCCTTAACTATTAATTGTTAAGATATGTCTTCATGCAGACAACCAAGAAATTAAGTTATTGTCTCATTCATAGAATTTACTTTTTCTGAAGATAAACCATAAACATGGATTCAAACATTAACATGCACTATAAAAAAAAATATTATACCAGATTTCTTCTCTATTACTTTAAATACATAGTAATTAACAAGTTACAAATATATCGAAAACTAAAATTATTCAATCATGCGAATTGCTAATAGGAAACATTATAAATAGATTTTGTAAAATATTATATATATAAATTAAGGCAAATCAAATTGACTAGCCGATATTGGAAAGGAAAACACTCCATGCAGATGTACAGGTTAGATGTCAAGTAAACCTTTGATTTAATACAAAAAAGTTAGAGACTAGTTTCATAAACGTAACGAACAGCTAAAATAATTAATGTAGAGATGGTTTTTAACAAAATATATGTAAGTACAAAACCGATGAAATCAGATTACTTACAGCTAAGTCTCGTACGAATCGCCAATATGGCAGCTGAAAAAGAGAACTTGCGGTCCGCACCAAGAATACAAAGAGGTTTCTCAACACAATGAACTGTAGTTAACAAAGAGGTTTTCATTTCTGATAACTAGCATTGCTCAAGAAAAAATTATCATAGCTCTTTGTATCATTTAATATTAAAGTATCTTAAAAAAATATTTACAACTGATTATAAAACAAGATTATTTGGACAAAAATAAAAACTACGACTTTATTTTTAAGTTATGAGAATGTATCTAAGTGGAAATATACACACACAGGAAAGAAAAATGTATTTTATATCAAATAAATATTAAGCAATAGAGATTTATACCGATTTATGACCAACAACCGACCCGCATTAAACAGAAGAAAAGTTTATATACCGCCTATTAAGGAAAAAGAACTTAATCACTTCGTGAAAGTGATTATAGCATTTAATAATTTTATTTTATTACAAGGAATGTCTATAATGCTTCATCTAATATGACTGCTGTTACCTCTTGAAGGCGTGTATACCTTAATTTAATTTTTCATTTTTTACAACAGTTAACTTACAACTGTAAGAATCCCATAATTTTATGTTTGAAAGGCAATCAAATCTTAACTTTCTAAACGTTAGTAATATTTACCATTTCCAAAATTATTAGCTTTAGAACCAAATTCCAACTATAGGAGTGAACTTGGACTTTGGAATGTAAAGACCTGATATTTCACGTTCATATTTAAAGCCAGCTGCTGTCAACCTGTATCCTATCAAGTCTTAAAAGAAGGGCTTATCCACATCTACAGATATGAAATAGATATTAGCTAATGGTGAGATACATCGTTTTGTTCTTTACTGAAACATCTAACTGGAAGTTTATTGCTATCAGCAACTCCTAAGAGTTAAATTATTCGATTGGACTGCCTGGTCAGTCATAGGCTCTGCTACCCCTTTCATTTGCAAAATTTTGGGTTGTAATTGCAAAAGTGAGATGTGATTGCTGACCTCAATGTGTAAGACAAAGATTCTGTCTACCAATTAGAGAAATCTGAACCAATAAACAGTTTCAATGAAACTTTAGCTTCCTTGGGGATCTGAACTTCGAAATTAACGATATTAAGTTGTGGATTCTGAGGCAAAAAAAGATTGATGCTATCAATATTCAAAAGTTAAATTCAATTTTTAATTAAATATTTCCTTCTGTCCAAGCCAATTCCTTAAAGGATACTTATTGCTTCGTTTCTAATTACTAAGATACCCAACAACTTTCCTTCAACTGCCACAATGCGATTTCTTGAATTACTATAAACTTTACATTTAAATTATGTCACATGTTTGTAAAATCATTAGATGATTTGAAAATACAAGTTTACCTACCATATTCCTTATATTCTTCTTATTATCCCAACTGACTGTAATTTTTAACATCTCTGTTGATCCATTTTAAAAAGCCAAATTCCAAAATGAGCACAAATAAACTTTTTGAGTAAGATGGTCCAGGGTGGCGGTACAGTGAAAATCTATTTAATTTTAAGCTGGCCTTTCGACCCAATTATACAGATCTTCTTCAGGGCTAGAAGGAACAAGATACAACAGGATATAAAAAATTGTGGGAGTTGCATGGAAATAACAAATAGTATAAATAGAAAGTAGGTTCTGGTACTTAGTTATTCTTCATTTACTCTGTTTAGAATATTTCAAGTATAATTAATTACTCTATTAAGTATAAATCAATTACTCGGTTTAGTATACTTAAATTACTCTGCCAACTTAATACTTCATTTATTCAGTTTTCTAAGTTGTTCTTCATTTAATCTTTTTTACTGTTATTAAATTTATTCATATGTTCACTTATTCATACTTCAGTTTATCTTTTTTACTTTGTTATTAAATCCATTTAATAATTTTATATCCTTCCTATTCCTACTGTTTGTAATTTTCATGTAACTCCCATAATTCTTTATGTATTTTTGTATCTTGTTCTTTCCAGCCCCAAAGAAGAACTGCATAGTTAGGTCGTTTTTTTAACATTGGATTGAAAAAAAAATTTTTTTTTCACTATTTAAAGTTTTTTTATGACTGCCACCCCGGACCATCTCCTTCCTCAATTATTTACAGCGGTCAACCATCGAGTATTTAATAAGTAAACTTTTCATTTCTTGAGTTTCTCAAATCCAAACATTTCTTGGAACAAGAGATAAACAATATATCTGGGCATTAGAAAAAATATTTCTAATAGATATATATTATAGCTAACATGACTCATTTTTAATTTTTAAAAAATAAGGTTTTCTTTCATTGAGACCATACAGTAACAAATGACATTACACATCAACAAACACTGCAAAAATCTGTGCGGCTTTGATTGATGATTGATTTCTTCTGGTCAATCTTAGTCTCTCGATTATTCAGAAATAAAAAAAGAAACTACTTAAAACATAACATCTTTGTCTTAAACAAGCAGAAAAAAAAATGAATGGAAAATCTATTACTTAAAATAAAAAATAAGCAGTTTATCTCCTCTTATGAACAAGTTAGTTTGCACTTACAAGTTTTTGCAACATGTCAATCCCACCCAACAAAGGACTAGGTGAATAGTTATATTTTAATGATAAATAAGTTTATAGGGAGTAAATCTAGTTTATATTTTTTCATAATTAGTTGTTTTTTCTAATAAGTGTTAGTATAAACCTTCAGATTTGATTAAATTTATAGTTATTTAACAAAACATAAAAATCATGGCTTAACTAATAATGGTCCAAGTTAGAAAATATATATTTTTTCATTTTTAGGGAAATAGATTAACTTACAAATGATTGTATAATTTACCAAAAAATATGTACTTTTTGAATAAGAATATATTTTAATGTCTTAATAAAATTTTCTTTTTCCCATAACACACATACAGCACAAAAATATAGTTATGTTTCATCAAAATTGTTTAACCTATTTTGGAGTTTCAATACAGAAACCATATTTTTAATTTATTGTACTCAGAGTGCTTAATTTGATTCAAAAGCATTGACGACAATATTCAAAGAAAAAAAAAAAAAAAAAAAAATGATCCACTTGTTTAAGAGACAATTGTGGCACAGATCCAGAGACTTATCAGTGGCTGAAAATGCATTATTGACTCATAAATTTCCGAATTGTAATAATCTTTTAAAAATTCCATACAAAGAATTTGACCCTATTACCCCCATTTTCTTAGCTAGTAGCACATTTAAGTAAAAATTACTAATCCACACAAATCAATAATTTTGCATTACATTAACAAATGTGATAATTTGCATTAATAACATGGTAAGGGTAATAAATTTGTTGTGACAAAAAACGAAGTTCAATTAATTTCAACATTTTATTTAAAATAAGAACGCTTATTTTTATTCAATATTTCTTGTTCATATTTTGTCTTCACAAATAAATTACAATATATACAGATGAATGTAATGGGGAAAAGTATTAAACGATATTTGGTGTTCTTAACTATTAGGTAGGCATTCTTTGGTGGATTTCAATATAATTATTGAGACGAAATGTTAAAATAAATATAATACTTTCTTAAACATATCTGTTCATTAATAAATTATTCAACAAAAATACATAACAATAAGTAATTACAATAAATATTGAACATGAGATATCAACATATCAGATTCAGGATTTTCTACATAGCCAAGTAAAGAGCTGAGATAAAAGTGAGAGCGAGAGTTAAATATCCTCCGACGTACACATTTTTTAAGGTGAAGAATTTTCCTGTGTCCCAAGCCTAACAACAGAAATAAATATTAAAAACATATAAAATAAAGTTGATAAATTTAAAAATAATATAACTGAAATGAAAAATTAATTTTTCTTTTATTCTGGGAAACTCAATCCCATAGAAATATAAGAGAGTCATAAATTAAAATAATATTGTGAAAAAATATTAATTGTAATAATTTACAATTGGATAATAAGCATCAAGATTTTAGATATAATAATTATTTGCACAAACATAATCAGGGAGTAAAGAGGAATGTCAATGTGTTGAAATAAGATTTGGTAACCTATTTATGTTGCAATGTGCAGATAACAGCTTAGCTTATAATTCATCAGATGATTACATCCTAGATCTTATGAGAAGCTCTATGGGCTATAATATTATTAAAAATGTTTCTTTTATGGCATCGTTATCATAGGTAACAGGAATTCAAGCAACGACAACTGAAGAGCAAGCAGAATGCAATATTCAAGCTTCATGGGAAGAAATTACTTATGAAAGAATGTTATAATAACTACACAGTTCATTACTAATCAAAATTGTCAAATTATTTTAAATAGTAGAAAAAAATAAATTAAAATATGACATTTTTACTCAGCTAATATCTTAAATTTTAATAAGTAAAGTGAAATATTTTTTATGAGAAGGAGTTAATTGGGGGTTGCGGTCAAATAAATACTAAATTAAAATATAGTAATTATTTAATTTAGTTTATTTTTAATTTATTTTAAATTAGTATATTTTAATTTAGAATTTATTTGACCGCAGCCCCCAATTAACTTCTTCTCATATTATATCAATGGTCAACCATCTCTATATCATTAGAAATATTGTTTAAATATAAAAACAATTATTGCAAAATAGTTTTTAAAATAAAGAAATATAAAGCTGCTAAGCTAATGAATGCTTTTTAGTTTTTACTGTAAATAGGTATACTTATCAATATTAAATGAAGAATCTAGTTTTACAATTTTAATTTAGCATTCATCTTTTCTTTTTCTTTTTTTTTTACTTATAGATTAAATTTAAAAAAGGGTGATTAAATAATGGTATATATTGATTAGAAAAAAAAGCAAGATAGAGGGATTAATGATATCAGTTTAATATTTTTTCTCAAGCCTTGTAAACATATTTAGTGCACCAGATTGAATCACAAAAATAGGATGATATAAAACTAGAATAATTGATAATACAAATAATAAAATAAATAAAAAAATTACCAAATGTCTAATCCCATTGAAAATGTGATATGTAGCAGGCAAAGCTAACATAAATTTCAAAGGAAACAACACAGCGGTAGGTATGCCCAATTCGGTGACACTATGAGCAAGCTGGGCCACATCTGATGTCATGAATGAGGCTGTGAATTTAAAAAGACAAATTTGATTTTAAAAAATTATGATAAATGAAATATTAAATTCTTTAATACATTTTATTTTTCACATATTTCTAGAATTAAAAAAAATTATACAGGTTCTCAATAGTAATAAAGTTAGCATTAATAATATTCATGAGGAACAACAAAGATATATACAAATAAATTAAAATAAATAAGTAAAAATAATCGATAAAAAAAGGAGGCGGAGGAGAGTGGGGGGGGGAGGGGGGGGTGCAGTCAAATAAATACTAAACTTTAAAAAATAGAATTAAAAAAAATTAATTATAATTAAAAATACTATTTTTTTCAATTTTCTATTTATTTGACCGCACCCCTAACTAACTTCTTCTCGAAAATTTTTTAAAATGAAGGAACCCAAAACCAACAAACGATTGTTGAACCATTGATATATTTGCACTACTTTATATGTTTTTTACCATTCGGGAATAAACGTAAAATATAAAATATTAATTTTTAAATTTAATTAAAAATATTAAAGTATCATTTTTATTTACCACAGCATTATAAGCAACTTTAGAAAGACTAAACCGTTGTGTATATTAAATATTTTAAATATTTTTACAAGGTAAAATAAACATACCACCAGCCAAAGCAACAGCATATGCAGAAAGAGCCATACCACTGACTCTGTACGATATTGACATCATAGAAGTAAGCTGAGGTGCGTAAATAGTAAGGTGAGGAGACAATGGTCTCTTTGCGGAGGCATTTCGTTCTTCGAAAGATTGTTCAGGTACTGTTTGTCCTTGGGTAACTTTTAAAGTTACACACCGGATCCTACAAAATAATAAGTAAATCTTACATGAGTATTTGAAAAATCATTAAACATTAAAAAAAATAAAATATTGAAATTACATACTGAGTGGATGGAATCCTTAAAGACTGAGAGTGGATAGAACCTGCAAGTCTCCCCAGAAGGCAACTGCTGTAAAAGGAAGTTAAAATTTTAAACGAATTTCTTAACTTATATAATATTTGTCAATAATAAAATATCGTATTAACATTGCTTTGTAAATCAGAAATCTTCAAGACATTTCTAAGGAATAATCTGATTATTCTTAAAAACCAAATTGTAATTAAAATTTGAGATGTATAAGATTTTAATTCTTAAAAAATACAGCACAACTCTTCCCTAGTTTTATTAACAACTAAAAATATGTGGAAGATGTATCAAACTATTATGGGTAAATCATTTAAGTGACTATAAATATTGTTCTTTTCATAGAATTATTCAATATCCACTAATTTTCACAATTTATTTAATGGCTGATTTAATATTACAAATAATGTTTTATTACACAATAATTATTAATTTGTCTCACTGTTCTATTATTTTAATTAAAGGATAGTCTGTTAGTGGGAAATTTAAAAATAAATATTATTTTCTTTTCCTTTTAATAGGACTTATAACCGCTGAGGAACGAAAAACTACTTTTATAACAAATTAAATTTAGATTAATTTTATTCTTATAGATATGGTATATTTACCTTCTTAAAACAGACATTTTTAATAAGAATATAAATTATTGGAAAGTTCTAAACAGTAATATAGGCCTTCAGAGGTAATTACAGCTGATAGCTTTGAACGGCCCCGTTCTATCTGCAAACAAAGAGGTCTGACATCCCAGAACAAAAACCCCATTATAAGAAGATTTAAAATTAGTTGTATTTACGTTTCAAAATAATGAAACAGCGATCATCTCTACATTTCATTCAATTCAATTGTCTATTTAAACAATAATCTTGAATACAATAACAATATTAGATTGTTCACACTAATGTTAAATGTACTTTCCATAAATCATTTTTCATTTTAAAAAAACTTTTAGTAGGCATTTTGGAAGATACTTTGATTTGCTGTGTTATTTGGAACATTAATTTACACGATGGAACTAAAATCCAATCTTCATAGATTGGAAAGTTTAAACGTTCCATCAATTAAAATGAGTCATCTAATGTCATAAGTTGTTGCCTAAAGAAGTTATGAACATGAATGTGGCTTTAAATAATAAAACATTGTAAACTAAATAACGTTCGGAGTTAAAATAAGACTACAGTTCTCCTATCACGAATAGAGATGGAAACGAAACGAGAGAGAATCTTGCTGAGCGGTCTTTCTGGAACTACACGTCTTATGCGATTTGTCTTCGTAAACGAGGCGATATTAAATCAAAGCGAGAGAGACTCGAACTGTGCGCCTTAATCAAACTATGCGTTTCATGCGATTTTTCTTCGTTAAAGAGGTGATATTCAATCTGTGCTACTTAATCAAACTATGCGTTTTATGCGATTTTTCTTTGCTGAAGAGTTGATATTCAATCAAAGCGAGAGAGACTTGAACTCACAACGGGATTAACTTGAACTCAAAGCGAGATAGAGTCTTGCTGAAGATAAGATCTCATCGCATCTACCCCTAGACCTTCGTTTTAGCTTTCCTTCCGTCCTTCACAGGTCAAAATATGCAACGAAGAATTTTGTTCTCAAGCATAAGAAGAGCCTTTTTTTCTGAAATAGTTGATTAGTTTGAGCTAGAGAACGTTGAGAAGAGAATGAAGGAATTAATTTATTTAGGATCGCAAGTCCCAGAATGACATTGCACAGAAGATTCATCATCTGATCATCTCCGCAAACAGGTGTTACCATGGTCTAGTTGGGCATTTCAAGAGCACAGTAGTAATAGGAGCCACTAAGATCTATCTGTATAAGACAATGTTAAGACTGGTACATACTTACACTGTAGAATTTTGGACTATTACCAGGAATCTGGAACAGGCTCTGCTAAGACTTTAGTGGCAGATCCTGAGGAGAATCTTGGGAGCAATAAGTATAAGTCTGAAGACAGCAGACCAATTCCAAATTAATCGAACAGTATGAGGATGCCGCCTCAGATGCGCTGGATGTCATCAGAATGCATGAGCGTTGGGTCCCTAAAAACATACCCATGGAAGAAATATTTAGCTAAGGAATGAGAGGAAGACCAAGCTTGCGGTGAATGTATGGCATACTTGCCGTTGTCTCCAAGCGAGACATAGCACCATATAAGAAGAATTTTTATAATCACAAGATTTTAAAGATTTTAGAATAAAAAAGCTAATAAGTATGTCAATACTTTCTGAAATATATTTTCTCATAAACAAGTAATATATTCTTATTTTTTTCCTTTGTATTTCATATAACTCAACAATAATAAACACTTACATGGAGCAATATTTTGAATGATACCAGAGAAAATGCTACACTTGAAATGGTGAACATGTAGGAAGAATAGCTGGTTAGTGACGATTATCATATCACAAATGCACATCTTTGAAATATGTTTAGTACTGTAACTTACCTACAATATCCTTTAAATAAATTCATTAATAAAGCCAAAATAAAATGTATTAATGACTCATCCAGAGTGTCTGCAATACCCTGTAATGGAATTCCCTTACTTTTCCAGATCATGTTTAGGAAAATTTCAGTATCCATCCAAATAATACAATTTTATAAACTTATCCTTATTAATAATTGTGTATAATATTTAACATTTTAGATAGTAGGCACCTCATTTTATATCTCTAATCTTATGTTACACACTGATCTTGATATTCCTTTATCACAGCAACTGCTACAGACTGTTTTAATAATTTCCTCAAACTCACTTACTCATGCTCTATCTGCAGCCAGATACCCATCCGTCCACAAGACTGCATTGAACTACTTGCTATGTTATCTTATGCTTCTGTGTTATTATGTTATTTTTCTCTGTTTAGTTTTGTTATTTACTTCTATTTTATTTTATTGTTTTAACTACTTATCAAATTCATATTTTCTTGCAGTTTTTTTTTTTTTTGTCTTTCTTCTGTTCTCCTTGATATCATGGTTGCTTAATACAATGATAGATAGCACATTTATCTAGTCAGAAATATGTATATCTTATAAGTAAATAGAAACAAACGATAAGGACAAAACACAAAATTGTCAGAAATTTCTTTAATGGGCTAGCCTAAGCCTAGGGTTAGAAATTCTTAACATTTTTGTTCCATACTTATAATTTCAACAGTTCACTACTTAGCCATCTATAAAGATAAAAGATATTGTAATTCACAATATTGAAGGCTTTAAAAGAAAATTATAATTTTATTTTTTATATTGTCAGTTTACTGCAAGAAGTCATTAAGTGCCATTTCATAACTTCAAATATGCTCCTTTCCTTGGTTTATAAGAAACAATCAACTCCATCGTGGACTTCAAATAGAAACAATAGATGAATTCGTTGAAAAACGCTTTCATATAACGCTCACCAAATATCATTCCCAGTTACCTACAGTTAAAGGTGCAGCAGCTTTCAACATATAAACCCGGATATCATCCCATTGACTGAAATTTTTGCAAGACCTTCTAATGTGAACTCTTTTACAAAAACACACAATTTTTATTTCTATTATTTACATTTTTTATACATTATTTTTTCAGATTTTTTTTTTCATATTACATTATTTATTTGTAATTTTTTCTTTCATTATTTTTATATAAAAATTTTTAATTATTTTTTTATGTTTTTTTACTTTATTATTATTAATTTTATATTTTCCTTAAACTTTATTTATTGTATTATAATTCATGTATTCTACAATCTTCACTAGTCCATAGTAATAGGCAACATGTATTGTTAGGTTTATCTTTTGTATGACAATACCTCAATAGTACCTCCGCTTAGCTAAATGTTAAAAATTTAATTATTGTTAATTTATCTAGGTATAGCTCACTAAACCGATCTGGAAGTAAAGAATATATATAAAAAAATAACATACAATAGTTATGAACTTTGATGAATTTTCCCTATGTGTAATCAGAACATTTAGTGTATAAAAGGGTTTGTGCCATTTTAGTGCACTTGTGTTTTTTATCGATAAATTATGTCAAAATTAAAAACAACATTCTTAAAAGTTTAGCTCCTTCAAAAAAATACTTAGTGCCTATTTGGAATCAAGCGATGCTAGGTTTGTAAGAAATCTAACCAAACATTAAACAGCCTGACTTTTGCGTACAAATAATGTCAAAGCAGTTTGTTTCATAGGCTCCGACTTATGGAAATTATTCAGGGGCTAGAGGAATGGGGAACCTATAATGCTTGTGTCATTGACCAAAATAGGACACTAAACTAATTCTGCTACGCCTGCTAATAGATATATCGAGTCCTATATAATGGAATTGTAATTTACAAAATCAATATGTTCATGAAATTCATATTATAGCAATTTGTTGAGGGGGCTGAGCTTCCACAATTACAACATTGGGGGGGCTCAAGCCCTGTGAGTGCCTATGGCTTCTTTGACACTAAAATTAATAAAAGCATCATGTATAAAACTGAATTTTAAACTTTTTTGGCATGAAAATATAAACAACCATTTATCATCATCAGCTCAGAACAATTTTCTTAATAAAGAATAAAGTAAGAAACAATGGTATTTTTCCAAACAATTTTCTCATTTCAGATCTGGTACATACCCTTGTCTTCCCTAGCCTGCTGATAATTGATTTTTTACTATTTATTCTTAATTTATTGCAAAATACCTTTAAGAGATATTTTTTGACATGACAATTTTTATTCAGCTTATTACAGTGATTCAAGAAAAGAAGCAACTTACTATAGTTGACTAGAGTCAATTACTTTTTCCATTTAATTTTTTTTTTTTATAAGGGAACTGGTTGTTCATAAACTAACTGATTACTTATAACAATTTGAATCCAAATAGTTATATAATGATAGCAAATATAGATTACAGTTTTGATATTATTGGAAGATTTCAAATCCAAGTCCCTCAGAAATCAAACAAGTCAATCAACCAGTTTAATTCATAAATCACCAGTTCAAGCATCATTAGCATAAGCAGTTATTTACTAGGATTTGAATTAATAGCCATTCTTCATTAATAAAAATAGATAAAATATATATTTCTCTTTCAGTCATTGGCATTAGTTATTTACAATTAAAATTGTGGCAATGAAGATCTTAACTTCCAAGTTAATTATAAATCCAATTCATCTTCAGTTGAAACTGGAGCAAAGCATTGAAGGATCATGGATTCAGTGATTTCCTCAATTTTCTCAGGCTTCCACTTAGGAGACTTGTCTTTGTCAATCAAAAGTGCCCGCACACCTTAAATTGAAAAATAATATCACATTTCTACTAGAATTAAAAAAAATCATAAATTAAGTGTATGAGATCTCTGCGATTAGAAACAAAATGACCAATGTCCAAAACATATTTAAATTAGAAAGTATCTACAATATTTATGAAAAGGGTCATTATCCTCTGATAACAATTTAACAATAGTTATGCAATTCACTCAAATTTCAGTTTTAGAAACTGGCCCATTTTGTTTAATACACAAAGAAAATTTAAAATATTTTTACCTTCATAAAAATCTAGCGAGATTGTGCCTTCTAAAGCAGCACTGGCTAATCTGTATTCCATTTGTAAGCATTGCCGTAAATCCATTGATTTACCCATAATTAATTCTTGTTGAGATATTTTCAAAGAAGTAGGGGACATTTTACTCATTGTATTCACTATTTCTTTAGCCCAAGGGGAACCACTTTTATTTAAAGCATTAAAAATATCTTCGACCTGGCGCAATCCAAAAGCATTATCTATGATATCAAGATGATCTTGTAATGAGAAAGGTATTGAACTAGTGTCAGCTGAGAATTTCGATAATGTTTCTTCAATTGCTTTGACTTCGCCTTCAGTAGCCACTAGACGAACAAACAATTCTGGTATATCAGCACTCTTACAATAATGTGTGGCGAAACCAATCTTTAAAGTTTCTGCACCTTTTAAACGATATCCAGTTAAAGCTAGGAACATACCAATATTACCAGGAATCCTAGACAGAAAATGACTAGCTCCGACATCAGGGAATAATCCAATGGCCGTTTCTGGCATAGCAAACAATGTATTCTCAGTTGCTATACGATACTTTCCATGAACACTTAATCCCACACCACCACCCATTGTTATACCATCCAAGAGAGCTATATAAGGCACTTTGTATGTACCAATTTTATGATTCATTTTATACTCCGTCTTAAAAAACATTTTACCCC
Organism: Nezara viridula; assembly: GCA_928085145.1. NCBI lineage: Eukaryota > Metazoa > Arthropoda > Insecta > Hemiptera > Pentatomidae > Nezara > Nezara viridula. The sequence continues at coordinate 2,370,010 of OV725083.1, read as the reverse complement.
CAATCGTATTTTTCGGTCCTCCAGAAGTAGCACCTTTAATGTCTCCTCCAGCACAAAATGCTCTACCAATACCTCGTATTATAACCATCGACTTGGTGTTTTCCCATTCTTCCAATTGTTCACCGATTAATTGTACCATTCCTAAGTTAATAGCATTTAATGCTTTAGGTTTATTTAATGTAATCACTCCACAATTATTTTTGGTTTCAAATAAAACTTCTTCAGTTTCGGAAGTGCTGAACATCCTTTGTTTAGGTTTAACTAGAGTTAAAAACTTTTTAAATTGGGATGATTTTAACACAATCTAAAAAAAAAAAAAAAAAATGTACATAAAAAATAGTATACATGTTTATTTAAAATATTAATAGTGGTTAAAAAGTCAGCTTACCATTTTTATTTAATATGATAAACCCACCCCTGCAATTAAAATAAAATAAAATAGTTTTTAATACTATATTCTATTATATAACAAGCTCATTCCTAGACCAAACTGTTAACTCCTTGTCAAAATTGATAAGTCGTTGATTACAGTAAAGGTTACAATACCAACCTTTTTCTCATATTTCAACGTAAACAATGGATACGACCTTGGATCGTGAATTAATTAACGTTTATATTTTATTTCAATATTTAAAATTTAATCATTGATGACTCGGTCAAAAATGATTTTATAATTCGTTATATGAAGACTCACCTAAATTATTTTACTCATTAACGATACTTAATGCATAAACTATAATTGATGAATCAATCAAAATAGAAATATTTCATTTTCTAACTTCTTATGAGAGAATATGTGAAAATTACCTATTCAAGAATGTTTATTTTTGGAGTGGATATCTACTTACAAACGCGCGGGAGTTACAAACTGTTAACTTTCTTATCAACGAAATTAATTTGAACTGGCTAGGTGTTTTTTTGGTATTGAAAAAGTATAATATATATTTAAATATTTATGAATAATTCATGTCCCCCCCAAGTTGGTAATCAAGCCCTGAGTTAAATGGCTGCGTGACTTTTGTCACCTTCAGTCATAAACAAGATGCTGCCAAGTACAGGTCGAGGACTCTTTTATTTAGCTTACAGCGGCTTGAAAATTTTAAAACCAATTGCTGTTCAAACTATTAATCGACAGAAATTGTTGTCTAATAGAAATGTAAGTAATTCTAACTAGGCTAGATTTAAAAGTTTTTAATTATCTCAATTTAAAAAAAAAAAAGTAGCTTAAAAGATTAGAATTATTTAAAGTAATTTTTCATTTTTCAATGTTGTAGAAGTACAACACCGGAGTATTTCTAGTATCCTTGTCAATTTTTACATCTAATACAAAACCTATCGATGATAGTGAAGAAAATGAAATTGAGGAAGAAATAAAATCAAAAATAAAGGAAGCGGACTTATTGTATAAGCAAAATAAATATAAAGAAGTTTACAATCTATTGAAGGAATATGAGGCATTTAAATTTGACCTATGATCATCTTATATTAGCTAATTCATTTTTTTTTATATATAAATTTCTTTTAGGATTCATCTGAAGTGGAAGTTCTCTGGAGGCTTAGCAGAGTTTTGTACAATATTTCTCAAGAACATGAAATGAGACCAGATGAAAAAAAAGCTCTTATTTTTGAATCATTCGATATAATCAGTCGGTCTCTTGCTTTAGATGAAACAAATTTCGCAAATCATAAATGGATGTCAATTCTATTAGATGCTCGAACTGCTTATGATGGTATTAAAGCTAGAATATCTCATCTGGGTTCAGTAAAAAATCATATGTTGGTTTGTATCATTATTAGATAATAATAAAAATACAATATTAAAAATTTAATGATAGAAATATATTAGTAATGTAATAGGTTGAATTTCAGATTTCGCTCAAGTATATACTAATTTCAGAACATACTTAATTTATCTTTTTGTTTTCGTTAATTTATCATTTAGTGAACAATATTTTTACAACTTAAAGAGTAATAATATCGAATAAAAATAAAATCCGTATTTAAATTCACACACACACATATAATATATGTCATATATACATTTGAATTAAACAACTTTTAAGATCAGGTTCTTTGTGGACTCTGTCTTATTCTAATTATAAACAGAAGAGCACTCATTTATTTTTGTCTTGTTTGTATTTAGTTGTTTATTCCCTGTCAGATTTTTGTTTCTCTTATTTGTTGTTTCTAATTATGGTTTAAAATTCCAGAAAGCTATAGAATTAAATCCTAAAGATGCTACTACTCTTTACATGTTGGGTTTATGGTAAAAAAAATTATTTATTCATGATATTTTTTATCATTATTAGGATTGTATATAACTAAACCGTTTTATTTTGTTTATAAAGGTGCTATCAAATAACTGATATGCCGTGGTATCAGAGAAAAATAGCATCTACTGTGTTTGCCGCACCACCGGTTTCTTCTTACGAAGAAGCCTTGGAATATTTTATTAAAGCTGAAGAAATAGAACCCAGATTTTATAGGTAAATGACTCATCATTTCATTTCATATTTTTTTCTTTTTCATTTTACATTTTTTTTATAAATGACTTTGCTAGCTCAATAATATGAACTGCTCCTAAGTCTTAAAAGCACTGAGAAAAAAGTTTTTATGTAATCAGGTCAATATTTTTTATTTAATAAATTTATAATATTTACACATTTCACATATTTTTGAAATAATCATAATATATAAATATTTCTTTAAAATAATTATATAACTTTTTTATTTTTAGCCAGAATTTATTGATGCTTGGAAAGACATATCTGAAATTGAAAAAAGAAGATAAAGCGAGGTACTACTTAGATTTGGCTTGTCATTATCCCATTGCTACTGATGATGATCACTTAGTAAGTTGAATTTATTAATTTTAATTATTTTGTCCTCATTATAACATCATAATTTTTTACTATTATTATGTCCGCTGATTGTTGGTTTAACTCAGACAGGGAAGAACCCATTTATAAACTCACTTTTATACTAATTTTTTACTCAATTCTAACCCACAAGTGCTTGGCAGGTGCATGTCTTGGTCTCTTTTGATTGAACAAAACAAGTGTGCTTTGGATCGATTGGCTAAATATAGACTAAAAGTAATACTTGGTGACCACCAACATGATTTGACCAAAATGTTTGCTATAAAAAAAATAAAACAAGAAAAACACAATTTTAAATTATTTACATTTAATTTGATAACCTCAGTTCTTTTGAGCTTTGAGGACATAAAAGCCTCCATTCTCAGGTCTTACTATTATTGGCTCTCATCCTTTACCGCATACTCCAAGTTGTGGTAGGTCAGACCCACCTGAGTCTTTTTTTTTAAAATGAATTCCTTAAACAAGGAATGGTGATTATTATAAAATAACTGGTTATAGATTACTCTTATTATGTTCTCCAGTTATGGAAATAATTGGTTTTTGGTTAATTTTCTTTTTCAAGAGACAAATTTTCTTAACTGAGCTAAAGAAATGGAATAACTGCCATTTCACATTTTTCGGTAAAAAAAAAGTTTGTTTATAAAATGTGATGTTCTAAATTTTACTTATGATTATTTTTCAATTTAAAAAATATGGTTTTACATTTTTCTTTTTTATTTAAAATAATACTTAAATTGTTTAAATCAGTACAGAAATCATAAAGAAATACAATAGTTGTTTAATTTAAAACAATTACTTAATGAAATAAAGCCTGTACATGAGCAACGAGTTATTTGAGGCTAAGGATTGATGGAAAAAAAAAAAAAAAAAAAAATGCTCATTTAATACTGACATAAAAATTTATATTAATGATAATTTTTTTTTTCAAGTCAAGTTATTAAACTATAAATAAAATAACTAATGGTAACAATAGCACTGAATAATCAAGAAAAAAACAGTTAAACAAAATTAAAATGACTGGTTTTTGGTTAAACTGGCCGGTTATTCTCATCCTTACCTTCAAACACTAGCAGATCCAGGATTTAATTTTGGGGAGGACTTCAGCCTGAAGGATTTTTTTCATATATATAACGATAATTAATTTGAAAAAAAAGAAAGAAACTAACTACCCATATGACATGGTGTCTTAGTGACTCTTGAAGTCCTATTAAATGTAATCACACAAACAATAATAGTTTAAGAGATAGTTTTTAATATTTTTTCTATAAAACATGGTTATATTTTACCATTTTGAGGGGGCTTCAGCCAGAAAGCCCCCCTCCCTCCCTCGTAGATCCGCCTGTGCCTTAAAACACAAGTATCTTTTATCCCCAGTTGAGAAAATTGCTGCCTCATAAGGACATAGATTACTGGCTTCATTTTAATTAATTAATCAAAAGCTCTTATTCATATTATTATGTATTTATGACCATTTGCTCTAAATTATTGTTGTCAATTAGTCATTATGTTATGTTTTTCTTTGTTCTCCATTTCAATTTTATTCTGCATTCTCAAGAATCCTTTTCCTTCTAAAAATGAAAAATTGTGAGATTATAATAGGCATTCAATTTTAGCAAATTTAACACTTTTATCTTTTCTGTTTGGTATATTTATTATTTAATTTTTAATTTATTTTCCACAGGCTAACAAAGAGGCATGTGAACTTTTAAAAAAGTTTAAAACTATAAGAAGACAAAAGGAAGGTGATGTATGAGTCATGTATATAAATATGAGTTATAAATTATATAAATAAATTTTATATGAGTATTTTCTATGTTACATAATTTTTAGCTACTTTGTTTAATAAAATACTTTTTATATATTTAAAAATGTATTTTTGCTTTCCCATGACCTTTACATTAGTTATATTGGCTTTAGTTACACCTTTTACTTTTAACATTTTGTAACAATGAACAAAAGAAATCTTGAGTTCTTGTGTCAATCTCACATAATTCACTTGCCCTGATAATAGCCCACATTTTTGGGTTGAAAAATTGACTTTTGCAATAAAATTAGAATTATTAAGTACTGATTATTTATTCCACAATATACTTCACAGTTTATCGAACGCCTTCAATATTTCATTATAACAATAATAGTAAGAAGGGGAGGGGGGAAGGGGTGCAACCATAGATGAGATACAACACAAATAAAAAGAGTTATTTTATTATGTGCTGACATTTGGTTTGAGTTTTAGATCTTATTCAAGATTAAGCAAAAACAGGATAAAAAGAAAATAAGAAGCTAAAGATGGTAATGGTAAATTTTAAATGTATGCGTAATTAAGGAAAAATAAAATTAATTAAGTGCCAGGGTGTAGCCCTTGACGGCTATTTCTAGGGTTACAAATTTCAAGAATAAAGTTGTTTTTTTGCTTTAGATTTTTTTTTTTTTTTATTAACCACTGTTTGTTGTTTTGACCTTAATTGTATTAATAAAATGTGTTAATGCTATGATTGTGGATAATTGTTGACTGTAGAAAATATATTGAATGGATGTTGGTTGGGGTTTTCAGTAATGAAAGTACAGAGTAAAAATAAATAAAGTATATTTATTTTTATATCCTTTGTGCTGACGATTTGTCCTTTCATCAGGATAGATTTAAGTTCATAGATCATCAGGGCTGCGTTGTCCAATACCCTTTGAGTAAAAATGATGCTATGATGTAATGATATTTATTTTGATATATATTATCTAAAATGTTGATGTTTACTGAAGGAGGCAGAATGGGAAAGAAGGGATGGCATAATGAAACTTGCCATTGCTTGCGAAAATTCTAGTTTTTGACTGATTCTAGGTTGAAATTCTAGTTAAATTTTAGTAATACTGACAGAAGAGTAGGTTATTCATACTATGTACAACAAAATAATAATACTAAAAATAAATGTATATAAACTAAAAGATACTAAACTAATCAAAATAACCACCTAAATACACACATGCTTCTATTCAGTATCTAAAAATTCATTCATTCAAGATTTCTGAGCCAAGCCTTTCTCCCCGTTCATGGAAAGAAAGGCAGGACTCTAGGAGATCTCACTCAGCCGCATTACTGGTATTAAAGACCAGTGGAGGCTGAACAGAGGCGCAATATAACCAACCAGACATACATGACTTGAGTTCAGAAACTGGCCATTGCTTGTTCTTTCTAATTAGTTGTTATCTTGTTTTACTTAGGTGAAGGTGAAGACCTAAATCTTAGGTCAAAACATTGGTAAACAATAAAGTAATTGTTTATGGTCAATAATAGGTTCACTATTATAGAGCAGTAACATTTTTACTGATTGTTTTTTTTTTATCGCATTCTCAACCATAATTGATACTATATTAAATATATACTTTAAAAATATGTGGTTCTACTACGGAATTTACAAGAGAAAGCTATGGACCACAGTAGTAGCCTATGATGTACCTTGATACTTTAAATCGTTAAAATGTATGTATATTATCCTTGGGGTGGATGAATAATAAAACTGATGTTAATGATGAGATTTTGAATGTAGTTATCTAAGCATAATGTTGTATCATCTGTAGTAATGATTTTCAGGACACCTTTTTTGCCCTCATTTTATATTTTGTTAAATGATCAATAACAAACTGTGAAATCCTTGAGTGGATTTGGACGTAAACTTATCTAATGACTTCTGTGCTGAGGAATTATCAATTCAATGGATCAACATGGATATTATATTAGTATATTTTGGTATTTCTTTCAGTTAAATGTTAATTTCTTATAAGAGTTGCCTGTGATCAAAAGTATAATTTTCTATTTTTGATTGCTGAATATGGATTTTCTGAATAAAATAGTGAGAATAAATAATTGAAATTTCGGGTGTTTTCAAGTACTCATTCAGTACTTGAAAACCTTCAGAACCATGCCCTGAAGATGACCCACATGTTTGGGTTGAAACGTTGTACAAATAAAATAAAAAATTGTATAATGACTACATCCTGACTATTTATCATCCATGATATGTAGAACAGTCGACTAGTTTCCTTCAATAATCCAGAATCCATAAAACTTGGTCTGCTGTAAGGACTTCTGCCTTCAGAGTATCACACCATCTTTTGGATGTCATCCATTCTACAGACATGCCATTACCATTTTAATTATCACTCTTCCAGGATGTCACAAACTGATCAGACACTCAAATCCATAATTTCTTTTATTTTGATCTACAGAATACAGAGATTTAAACAGCTTAAATTTGGCCTGCCTACCTAGGTTGCTTTTAAAATCTGGTAGTAAAATCCAATGGCCTTCATCACTCTATTTAGAACATCTCAGCCTATTTAACTATCTATTTGGCTAGAATGGTCCATAGATAAGTTTACTTAGAGTACTCCTTAGTTTTATGATTTTGCCATTACGTAAAATTCTAGACTCCAAATTCTCTCTTCAAATCCTTATGATTTTCCTTTTAGTTGGATTCATCTGTATATCATTAAATTTGACTAAAGATGACTGAATGTATGTATTAATTTCCAAAGGAATTTCTAATTTTGTTACTGGGAATATCATGCATATGATTGTCAGGTTTAAGTTTAAGTCACTAGTGGATCCAGGATTTCGTTTAGGGCAGGCTTCAGCTGGAAATCATTTTTTAAAAATATAATGATAATTAATTTGGAAGACAAATAAAATATTAACTACCACGTATAGATTGATTCAGTGATTCTTGAAGTCTCACTGAATGTAATTACACGAACAATAATACTTTTAGAGATAATTTTTAAATATTTTTTAAAGACATGGTAATATTTAAGCATTTTGGAGGGGGGGAGAGGCTTCAGCCTGAAAGTCTTCCCCTGTCAACCCCTTCTGTCTTTGTTTAAGTTGATGCTAATTAAGAATTTACGACAAGTTTTGAGAATTTTTAAAGACGTTACAGTTTTATAAGTATAGAGATAAATTAGATAATAACTCCGAATTAATAAATGATTTTTTTTTTTTTGGTGGATGCACATGTTAATTTTTACGGTTACATACTTCAGATTTGATGAATACAAATAACTATAAGGTTGTTTATTTTGTAGTACGTTAACTGTGAATTCAAGGTTAAATTTTGTTCGCGAATTGAAATAGATAATGGTTCTTGTAAAATAAAGACCTCCCTTCCCCCCCCTCTCCTCTCGTCGGCCATGTACACTGATTTCTCATCACAGAAAATAGCTAAACAATTAAGAATTCATGTTTATTTTGCCATTTATTAATTAGATAGATGTGTATATATTTTTCTTTCAAGCTCTTTGTTATTCCGGTTCATTTTATTGGACCTGATGAATAAATTTTGATCATTTTGTTTTCAATTACTTACTAATACATTCGTTGTATATAGAATGGCTGACGATTAATTTATTAAAAATTAATTTTTTTGTCATTTTTTTTTTTTATCGTAGGATAATTAAGGTTTTGAATGAACCACGAAATGTTATTCGTAACTTACTTCAAGATTTAAAAAAATAACTTTCGCGCGCACGTAGTTGCAAGCCACTTTTTATTATTCACAAATTTAATGATTTTTGTAATAAATCCTTTAATCAGAACATCGGTGATTCATATAACAATTATTAGCATAATGTAAAGTAATTTTAATTAATTTAAAATTTAAAAAATCAAATTTATACGAAAAATAATTGGTATTATGTTTATCTGCATTTAATTTAGAGAATATGTTGTTAAAATTGTATATTTGTCTTTGTTATTTTTTAATTTATACACTTTCTTTTCTACATTTTTTTGTTATAATTGTTACTCCATAAATGTATGGACATATTTGCCAGTATATTCACAGCCTTTTTAATAACTCTCTTGCCACCCGCCTTTCTTCCTTTGATTCTTAATAATTTACGAATTGAATCCTTATTACTCTATTTCGTTTTTTATTAATAATTAAAACGAGATTTGATCTGTAAGGTTGACAAATAAGCCTCTGAAAGTAATGCATATCCCTATAATTATATCATAATTTCTTTACATTCTTCTAATTTGATTATAAGGGAACCGAAAATGTTCTTAATTTCTTCCAGACTTTCATCCAAGAAGACGATAGAAACTGCTATGGTTCCATAGGGTCAGTATATAAATATTTCTTTCACATTGACTCTATTATTTAACTTTATTTAATTTGCTTTTATATTATACCTTTTTCATCTATTTAAATTGAAAGTAATTAACAATTAGATATATTATTTATAATGTTTTACTGATGTAAATTACAGCTAAGAGAATGCGAAGAGAATATATTTCTGGAGTTAACGACTATTACACCAGCTCTCTATTAGTGTTAAATTATTGCTCTGATCTTAAAGGTATGTAAATACAAAATTAACAAGGTGTTGTCTTCCAGCAAGAATATTTTATTTTACTCGCAGCTGGTTTTGGCAAATTCGAAATTCATCTGTTTACTTTAAATATAAAATTGTTTGATATATTTGTTTTTTTGTATCATTAAGTTGCTTTTGTAGTTCTCATCTGGTAAACTAGTGAAGAAGTTAGATAATTTTATATTCTAACTAGCCTAATGGAGATTCTATTGACCAAAACTAGTTGCTAATTAAATAAAATATTCTTAAAGGAAAATATGTTAGTCTCCTTTAAATTGTTGGTTTTGATCAATGAAGAAATTTCAATAAAATTAAATATTAATTACATATAAATCATTATTTGGTCTTGAATTCTTACTTTAAAGTTTTAATACAAATGTAGACTTAATAATTTCTTGTCAGATAAATAACAAGCATTTCTACTTTTAAGCTTGCTTATTTTTCCTCTTGAATTTAATTTATTTTAGATTTTTTTTTTAAAACAGATTATTAAACTTCAAAATATAGACTTACAATAGAGAAGTTCTACATCCTTTTCAGAAAAGCATATGATTCTTTTACTTAACAGAAATTTTATAATATAATCATCATCATCATTATCATCGTATCTGTGATGCAGCTGTCCAGTTCGGGATTATAATATTCCAGATTTTCTAATATGATTAATTTTATTCCAAGAAGGTCAGAGATCTGTTCTGATTTAAAACTGGGTGATTCCCTTTTTCTAGTTTCATTTAATGTAGAGGTGTAATATTTCATGAGGAAGGCTATTGGTATCTGCAAAACTATCCATAGTTATACAAAATTGCGTGTCCATTGTTGATGATTTATAATTACTGAGTAAAGATTTTGAAACCATTTAATCAATTACAACAATGCTGTTGAATATTTATGAAAAATTAAGTCTGGAAATAAATACATATACAACAAAATCTGTGACAACTTGCAAAAAGAACGATGATTTAAGGACATTGGTTAATAGGATGAATACATTTAAACTGTGTAATTTTCTTTGAAAGTGGTACCATTCATTTTAGAAAAAAACAATAGTTAATTATAACAATGAATGAAAGCTGCTATAAGTTTTTTTTATATGTAGTTCCCAAAATAACCCTACAAGATTTTTGCATATAAACGTATGTAGTTAAATTACAAATATAACTGCTTTGAAGGTGGTATTAGTCCATTTTTCACAAATGAATAATGCATACTTTTTAGTTTAAAAATATCCTACATAATTTCTCTACTTCACATTTATATGTGTGGCAAAACTATTAACAACATAAAGATTTTCATTGGCTCCCTGAAATTTTGGCATTTCCCCATTATTGAACAGTATAAAATTTGTTATCTGTTTCTTTACTTAACTGAAAGTAAAAAAGTAAGATTACCTCAAAAATAACTAATTGTTATTTTTATCGACTAAGGTTTGATTCAATTGAAATCCTGTATATAATACTTCATATTTTAATGTACAATTTTAACATTTTGTTGACTTTTAAAGTGGTTTAAGTCCATTTGAGGTCAACAAAAGTCTAATTTCTTTTAAAATTTTTTTAAAACGACCAAATTACCAACATAAAACAATTTAATATTTTAAAGACATAAAATGAGATGAGATGAAGCTGAGTGTGTTTGAGCGAGGAGTCCTCAGAAGGATTTATGGTCCAGTAAAGGAGGGTGATGTCTGGAGGAAAAGAAAAATAGGGAGCTTAGTTCTCTTTATACAGACATCGACGTAGTCACGTATATTAAACTGGCCAGATTAAGGTGGGCAGGGCATGTGGCCAGAATGAGCACCATTGAGATACCCAAGAAAATAATGATGGAGGAGCTGCACCTCGCAAGACGGGTAGGAAGGTCGAGGACGAGGTGGTTGGACAACATGGCTTATGTTGCGAGAACCCTTCTTGGTGTACGGAACTGGAGAGCTGCAGCAGAAGAAATAGCAAACTGGCGGAGGCTCTTGGAGGAGGCCCAGTCTCGGTAACGGGATGTCGTGCCACAGATGATGATGAAAGACACAAAATGAGCAAAAAGAAAAATATACCTATATTTTTCAAACCATTTTTAGTACCCCATAAACCCTAAAATACCTTCATGCATTATAAAATAGACTTAACTACTTTAAAAGAAAATGGCTCTTTTATTGACTTATCACTTATGAGGCATTCTGAGCAAGAATGGATAATATCCATAAATTATAGTTTTAAGATATTCAAAGTTTAAATTTATTATCACTTAATGAATTTTATTGATTCAGAACATAATTTTATTTTATTCTAAGGCTATTATTTATAACTCTAATAATTATCTATTAAACTGCTTATATAATTACCACTACAATGTTATTATGCTCATTGCTTACATGTAAGCATCCAAGGGGTAGACTGAATTGAAAAACCTTTTATTATTAAAATATGAATATTAACTTAAGTATGGGTTATAAATTGGCAATACAAAAAAAAAAAATAAATAAATAAATAAATAAAAAAAAAAAATAAAAAAAAAATAAACATAATTAAGGTGGCATGATCCACTTTGGACCTGAAATTTTATGAGAGGTTTTCAAGTCAAAAGACTATTTATTAAATGTGGCAATAGGAGGAACCTGGTTCACTTTGGCTCTGAAAATATCACAACAAATTTTTTAAAAATTTAAACCTTGATCCACTTTTTTTCTAAATATCATATATTATAATTTTTCACCTTAGCTTACGGAGAATAATTCTGTAACTCCTAATAAAAAAATGCCAATGTCACATTATTAGGGATCTCAGTGAACAAGCAAGTTAAGGGGCCTACAAAAATCTATATCAAATGTTCAAATCCCGTTCGCAGGAATTAATAACACACACAAAAAAATTATAAGTGCAGGCCCTTCTCGACTACTTAGACCACGACGGCACAGGTTCGATCCCCGAATGGAGACGATAACGTCCCCACCCTGAGATTCATAGAGAGGTGAGTGAGTGACCCCTGTGTCTTACACCATACAATAGCTGCTGGTCCTCCATGTTGGGGGTTTGGTATAGGGCTGATAATTCACTTTTCGATAAAAACAACAGGGTGGAAGATTGAAGAAAAAGATAGCAAATCATCCTTCAGGAAAGTTCCTGATGAAGAGGGAGTGAAATGTGACTGTGTCCGGTTAGTAAACCACGTGCTATCTGGATATCTCGAAGAAGAGAGAACAAAAGATCACTACTGTTGCGTTTTATAGTCCCAAGCTGCTGAAGAAGACTCATGACTTAAAAAGTCAAAGTCTACAGGCATAGGAACAAAAAAAAATATTATTAGTCAATCTCAATAGCCAATATTGAGAAGAAATTGGTGATTTTAACATTTTATGTACAATCTTCTTTAATATTTTGTTTGCAGTTTATTCAAATTTCAAATTTTTTTATGTTTGTTCTACTTACTTTAAATTACTTATTTATTTAAAGTATAGTATCTTGCACAAGTTTTTCCGAATCTTATTTGGTGAAATATTAATTAAATTTATTGAAGATGAAAAGTAAAATCATTATAATAGCTCTTTGTTAAATTTAAAATTAAAAAAAAAATCCTAATTAAATATTATTTATTCTTTTTTTTTTTAGTTGGCCTTTTCTGCTAATGGTTATTAGTTTTCTGTTTTTCATGTCTCCAACATCTGAAAATAATATGATGTGGATCTTCTGACAGATTGCAGAATTCACAATTTCTGTTCTTTACAATTTTCATGAGGTAAAGATATTTTTTTATCTCCTCATGATTTGTTCTTAACCTTACCATTTGCATTTTAGCTTTTCATTCCTACATAAGGTTAACATTTAAAAAAATAATTTAAGTTCTTCATTTATCAAATTAGGAAAAATAAGTAAAAACCATTTTACCGAAAATAGAAATAAGATAATTAATATTCATTCATTTATTTTACCATGTTTTATTGTTTCGTATCAGAATAATCCACTCAATGCAAATGGAACAAAATAAAATTAATATTTTTCATTGGGGTTTTAATAAATATTAAATATTTTAATAAAATAAAAATAAATATTTAAAAAAATCCTGTAATGAAAAACTAAATAAGGTTTATATCTGTTGTTGCTTTTTATTCTTAACTGCTATTAAACTTCTTTGGACAAATCTGTACTTAAATTAAATTCATATTGAGCATATATATATTTTTTAAAGTTGTACTTCATTTGTTTTTTGTCAATAAAATTGTGGAATCTCCTTGGCATCGATGAAACAAGATTTTGAATTAATTCTTGTTCAACTTTACACCATTCCTCTGATAAAGTTTCTTTTAAATGATTTTTTAAAAGATATTTTACTTTCCAATCCAACAGGTAATATAGATGTTCTATGGTATTCATGCCCGGAGACTCTGGTGGCATTTTCAATTGGCTGGTAACATTTTTCAGCATCCAATCTATTGATTTATTTTCTGTGTGCTTGGCATCAGCACCTTGTCGGAAGATAAATGCAACTTTGATTCTCAGATTTTCAGCTCTACTTGTTAAAATATGTTGCAAAATGGCGACATATTGTTCGGCATTCATAATATTGTCAATAAAGGCTAAGTTTCCAACACCATTCCATGGCATGCCACCACCCTCACCTCCCAAACTTGGACACTTTCATCCCGAATTCTTGTTGTGGCCCTAACATGAGGAGCTTGAAACTCAGTATCAGGTTTCCGCCAAACGTACTTGTGGCCATCAGAATTGAATATGTTACACTTACTTTCATCTAAAAAAACAACATTTTTCCAGAATTCTAGATCTTTATTTACATATGTTTTGACAAACTCAAATTATTTTTATTTTTTGCTGCTCATGTCTGTAATAAATGGTATTTTTCTTTGGAACTAGACATAATAAACAGAAGGTGATATTTGAAACAATGCGACCTCTTTTACTATCTTAGTGGTTGTTGCTCAGCAGCTTGATGGATATTCCTTTGTGCTATCTCATTAAATTTTGATTGCCTTTCTGAACAGAGTTTGTTTTAAACTTTTGTATGATATTATGAATATTACTAAAACCTATTTATGATTTATTTGCTATTTATTGGTAGCTAAGTGTATAAGAATATAATTTTATGATGTGGTTTTTAAACTGGCACAATATTTACTGACTTTACCCATCTTGTTATGGCAAATATATAGCAAAGACTCATTTTTATTATTCTCATTGTACTATCATCAATCCTCATTTCTAATTCCTTGAAAGAAAAACTATTAATTTTTTTTATTGTAGCTAATAGTAAACATCCAAAACTGTGCCAATACTTTTTTGAAATCTCAAAATTTACTCTTTATGTTTTTCTTAAACATAGCTTTTGAATTCCAAACATTCATTGCTTCTAAAATATAATTCTTAGAGACCACTTTGTTATATAAATATTATTTTTGGAAAATATCTTAATCTTATTGAGATTTAGAAAAAAAATTGGAGTGAGCCAATACTTTTTTGATCCACTGTACCTGTGGGATCCCAGAGACTGCTGATTACATTATCATGAACTGCATCTCCTTCGAGTCACTAACGGCCAAATTGCTGAGCCAGATCGGTCTCTATTGTATTAAAATATTTGTTTCTAATATCTTGAAAAAAAGGATTCATTTGAATTCTTCTTTTCTTGCTAGGAAGCTGTTTAATTTTCTTTGTGTTGGCAATAAAAAAACTTCCAAATATATAACAAATAGTTAATTTGCTAAAATTATTCCCATCATCAAAGCTTTATTCCCATCTTTCATAAGCAATTAATAGCTAGAAAAGAGCTTCGTTAAAAACGAATGTAAGTTACAATACTTATCATATTAATGCATATATTTGAAAGTTTTTATTGCCAACACAAAAAGGATTAATTTATTTTGTACAGTGCTAATTGTAAACATTTAAAACTGCGGCAATACTTTTTTGACTCTCAATATGTTTACTTTAAACATAGCTTATGAATTCTAACATTCATTGCTTCTAAAATATAATTATAAAAGGCCACTTTGTTATATAAATATTTCTTCTGGAAAATAGCTTAATCCTCTTGAGAATTGCAGAAAAATTGAAGTGTGCCAATACTTTTTTGATCCACTGTATATCTATAAGCTCAGAAAATTTCCTGTTTTTTTGTAATATAGGCTGAGCAATGATATGGTTTCTTGTTATTATTAAACATAAAGATCTGAAGATATGTAACTTTAATTCTATATATTATTTCTAAAACGAATTTTTTTATCGGTACACCATAACTTCGTCAATTCCTCATCAAATCCAATGATTGACCACTCATTTTGAAGATATTCTTCTCCTTCACATGCGAAAAATAGTCCCATCTCCCCCGCGATTTCTGGAAACAAAGTTATGGAGGAAAAGAAACTTTATTTGTGAATAACTCAAAAAGTATGCATTTTTTTCTGGATTGTACCCATAATAATTAGAAAGATTACTAAATTACCTACAAAACAAATAAAAAATCGTAAAATTCGGACTATTATTAACAAAGATACAGTCCATTAGTTTTGGTATACTTAATAATGTCTTTCTTAATAATGAAGATATTACATTTAGGAGTGGAATAGTCTACTACACTTTTTTTCCTGGCTGATGTATTAACTTTATTATTTCTCAAAGGCATTTGTTTGTTCTTACACTTTATTTTTTTTAATAATATAGAATTCAGTATACTTAATAATGTCTTCATCTTTAATGATATCGCATTTTGGAGTAGAATAGTCTACTACACTTTTTTTCCTGGCTGATATATTAACTGTATTATTTCTTAAAGACATTTGGTTGTTCTTACATTTTATTTTTTTTAATAATTTAGAATATCCTATGATCGGGGCATTATTTTGTTTTTATTACTTTTATTATCTTTCCAGTCAGCGTTTAGAAATAGGTCCTAGCAAAGCAATTTGTATAAATATTTTGGTCTATTATGTTTAATGGAATAAATATTAATTCCTTCCTTACATAATACATAGGAGCTACTTATTTCTATATTGTTTTACTATTTCTTCACTAAACAAAATTTTCTGCGAATGGCCAACTAGTTGAATAATAAATGTAAATTAAACTCATATATCTTTTACGAGTAATAAATTATTAGCATATGCAGAGTTCTAATAATTTTTAAAATGAGACTTCCTTTTAAGTAAATTCTTGAATTTTAATATTTTTTATTTAACATATATTATGTTTAATCTTAAAATGTATCTTTGATATCTTAATGTTTAATTAAGACATTTTTTTACTCTCTTAATATATGTAGTTCAATATTCCCCCCAAAAGGTGGCGCCACCAGGTTGTTGGTTATCAGAGCCAGTCATAACCTTTGTAGTAAAATTATCAAACTTGTAACGGCGACTTGAGTTGTACCGAGTAAGTCGTGTTAAAAGACGGTTTTTAAAACTTTTACAAACTTTTCACTTTCTTTAAACGACGTAAAGGAAAGTTTAAACAAATTATGAACTATTTTTAACAATCTAGGTAGCAAAGATTTGATTCAAATAGTCAGCTGAATGATGCTGTTTACTTGAATTGTGATCTATAATCCTTTTAATTGTTTTCGCATTAATTTTCAAAATGAATTTTTTTTTCGGATTCGGTTTTTAACTATGTTCGCTAAGAAAATGTCGCTTGTACATTTTGTATATGGTATTGGCTGAGACTGTTGAATTAATCCCCAGAATGTTGGATATTATGTTTAAATAAAGGTATTTTATGTTTTCAGAGTATATTTTAAAACGATACTTTTAGATTTTTAAAAGCACATATAAATTAGACTAGTTTATCACCAAGTATTCATTTTTATCTATTAACATTCCAGAAATAAATGATAAAACATTTATTTTACAGAATAATAAAAATATATAATTTTTTGTTTGTTTTAAAGGTAATACAAATATCTACTTGTTAAAAACTATATTCTTAAATTATCAGTTTAAAATATTTTTTTGAAAATTTAAGTGACATTTTCATTTGAGTAATGAAATGGAAACTGAAGTAAATATTATGAAATGGCATCTGTGACCCTGATTTCTTTGACCTTGGCTAATGAATATTATATGAAATATACTTGTTTCACAGTTTTGTTTATTATGTTAAATGTATGAATTCACTAGGTATTTTTTTAAAGTTGAATTCATAAGGATTATCTCATGTTATAAGAGAATTTTATCATTATTATTGATAGTATTCATTCCTAATTGCTTATTTACCTCCTTTGATATTAATATTAAAATAAGTAAATAAAATTTAATTAATTAACGATTGGAATAAAAATTTATAATTATTTCCTAAATTTAGGTTGATCAGATTAATATTTTGCATTTAGGTCAGGTACTCATTAAAATTTGTATCAGCAGCCAATACGTGCTATGCATATTTAATGATTGATTATTCTAGATTATACTTTCAGTTATATAGTGCTTTTAAGATTGTGAAGTATTCAATTTTTTTTTTTTTGTTATTTTATATAATGATTATATTGATCTTTATATATATGTATATTTTTAAATATTGGTGATTAATTATTAAAATTTAAATTGAGATGTACAGCAGTTTTTTTAATAATTTGATTTGATCTGTTCTATATTTGAGGATGTAGTGATGTCTCTTTTATAGAGATAATTTTTCACTTGTATACTTTAGGGGTAATATGGCCACTTCCCCAATTTACCCGGTTTTAATTGACAATTTAGTTGGGAGGGGGGGCCTAATAGTATCAGAGATAAGGTCTAAACTGACCACTTGAAGCATAGTTCTATTTTAGCTTGAGCCTCCTCACTCGACCAACGTGTCTTGGCTTTTTGACTCTCAACATATCAAAAATTGTTTATTTAGTTTTTTCTTTCAGTGTCCAATAAATAAAAAAATAAAAAATAATAATATAATAATAATTAATTGTGAATAGAGCTGAGGCAAGTGAGTAAATGTGTTAGTTTTTTTTTTTTTTTTTTTTGCACATGTGGACTTTTTTGAAAAGTGGTTGCGGTTTTGAAATTGTTTGAATCCCTGTGTTATAACACTAAAAAAAAAAATGAAAACTGTAAGTGAAAAAAAATTATATTTTTCTTAGTATTTAAAAAAAAATAAATAAGAAAATAATTTGTGAATATATTATTGCTAAAATTTTTCATTCAGTGTTGACAAGAAATTTGTTTATTCTTCATTAAAACCAATTATAATTATCAAATTATTTTAGATAAAATTAAATAAAAAAATGAATTTAAAATAAAAACAACATTTTGTGATTAATATATGGATGATTATTTTGAAAAATTAATGCGAATGTTGGCTGCTGCATTTGGCTTGTTTCTGTTTTCATGAGATCATATGCTGAAAAATTGTTTTCTATTTTTGCTTTTCTTGTGAAATATATTTTTAACACTGATCTTAGAGATGATACCATGTTTATTATTGCGTCCTGCTTGGCTATTTATTTGAATTGTGCTCCCCTACATGAGAATTATGTTGTAGGGGATCAAACGAACGAGTTACCATAGACATCAAACCACTTAAAAGGACTGATATGTGATTAATGAGACTTTATACATAGACAACGAAGTACCTGAAACGCTGAAAAGAAAATGTCTGTGAAGGAAATTTTTTTAGAAGGAAATCCGCCATGGGGTTTTCGCATGAACGGAGGTGCTGATGCAGGTCACCCTCTTCGGATATCCAGGGTATGTAACTTAAAAAATATATAATTTTTGAAAACTTAATTTTTAATTTTTAGTTGTATATTTCTTTCAATGAATTAGGTGAAATATATTCTTTTATTATAATATATTACTATTTATTGCTATTTAGATAATTGTGCTTCTTCTATTTGTTAAAAACAAATGATTTATTATATCTGTCATTAATGTGTCATCGTATTTTCAGATATAATTAATTGTTTTTTAATGTTTGTTTTATTATTATTTGTCTTCTGATAAAATACTTAATTTAGTAAACAAAAATAATTTATGAATTAGTTAAATATTCTTTGTTTTTAACTGTTGCTGGAACATTTTTAAGATTAATTTGTTTTGAAATCCATGTCAACAAAATGGATGGTTGCTGTTCCTAGTTGCAAATAAACTAAAAATAGTTTCTTTGGAGGAGTTTGCTTATATGCATTCTCATTCTAATTTCTTTGTATTTTTTATTTTTTAATATATATTATTATTTTTTATTCTTTTGATTTTTCATTAAATTCATATTCTCATTAATGGATATTCATAGATAAATTTATTTTCCACAAGTGTACAATTTATTACATTAAAAGAGCTAAAATAATATTAATTTATTAAATTTTTATTAAAAATATTTCTAATTTAAGTAATACATTTTTTTCAGAGATCGTGGTGATAGACATAAAAATTTGTAATTTATTATCTGTTATTTATTATTATAATTTATTTTCTTTAGCATATTTATTTTGTAATTGTTTAGCTACTAGATTACTATTTTTGGAACTGTTTTGATCATTGTTTATTTTCTGCTGGTCTAGTGGTTATAAAATATTGTTTATAGCCCCTGCTATAAAAGATTAATTTTACAAATTATTTTGCGATCAAATGTTTATTATTGATTTGAAATTAAAATTATAAAAAAATTACCGAAGGAGAAAAATTTCTTAAGCTTTATCCTTTCAAACTTTACTTTAAAATATTTACAATTCTGTGGTTTATCCGATCAATCAGAATATTTAACAATGTTTTCCATCTAGAACAGATTCAATATTTATTTATTCATCGAGTTTGGTTGAAATACATTTCAAAAACGTTGGAGGATGTTAATTTACATCACTAGGGGATCCAGGATTTAATTTTGGGGGGGGGGGAGCTTCAGCCCGAAAGCTTTTTTTTTCATAAAAATAAGGATAATTACTTTGGAAAAAGAGAAAGAAATTAACTACATATATGAAATGAACAATAATACTTTAAGAGGTATTTTTAAATTTTTTTTCCATAAAACATGGTTATATTTTACCATTTTGGGGGAGGCTTCAGCCAGAACCTCCCCCCCCTCGTAGATCCGCCCGTGATTTACATGGAAATAGAATCTCTCCTATTTCCCTATTTTTTTTTATTCAGACTTATCTATTTTTAAAAAAATGAATTTCGAGTTTAGTTTGCGAATTTAATGAAAAACAAATCTCTTGAAAATGTTCAAATGCTCTGGAAGCCCCTATACTCCAGATGTGGCGTTATGGACTATTAAACACGTATTGCGTCTTCTATTCCCCTACACCACAAAAGTTATAAATAAACTCAATATTGGAATTAAGAACAAGAAAATGTTTTTGTAGAAGGATAAGAGATTAGTAAATAACTTGCTATTTAAAACATCGTTTGCCGACTATGGCGTCTTAACGCGATAATAATGAATAAAAAAAAAAAAGAATAAAGAAAAAGAAGGTTACTATGAATGCCAGCAAAATAATGTTCTATTCAATTCGATAATAATGAAGTTTTATTCACATTTATATTTTAAAATTATAATTTAACTGTATTAAATTTTATTATTATATGCTTATTAAATGTGGAACTAAAATTTGCTTTACTTAATAGTTAGATAATTGTAATCATAAAAGGCCAGATAATTAATGTAATGAAATCCCTCTGCAGAAACTATTAAATTGATTCTATAAATTTAAGCTGGTAGATTTCTTACGAAGATTTAAGTCTAGAAAGAATTACAAATAAATCGAAACTGATTGTCAAAAGCGAATGTCATTTAGAATATTTAGCGAATATCATTAAAACATTACATCGGATGGAGAAATGATACGTAGAAAAGTTTAAAAATGCTTGTTATTTCCCTGTTATATATTATATATTACTCAGCTCGTTTTGTATGTCCCGAAACTTGATAATAAAGGCTGAGGAACACATAATGCTGTTATTTGGTTCATGGGAATAATTCGCACAGTAAATAGGTCAGCGAAAAAATGGAAATGCTCAAACAATGCTTAATTATTGAAAGTCATAATCATTAACATAAGCAAAATAAGTTTTGTTTATATCTATATATTTGTACGGAATTTAAAAACCTTCCAATTTGTCATATACGAGTGATACGCTAACAAAGTTTCTAACAAATTTTTCCTCCGGTTTTTGGTAGGTGTTTTTCGACAACGAAGAAGATATTCTGTTTTAATTAGGTTTTCAAATGTCAGAAAAATATACATCTCGAAACCAAAAGCATTGTCTTGCGTTGCCAGTAAGCTAATGTATACCTTTTCAAGTGTTTACTTATACAATTCTAAAAAACTGTGATTTAATGAACAGCGGAGAAAATATGAAGGTTTTGATCTTTTACTGTCTTATTTCAAGTGGCTGGATTAAAAGTTGTTATTGTTTAAAAAACCAATTAGGGGTCTAAAAATTTATTGTCGAAATGAGCTCAGTTGCGCAAGCGTGGAGAAAAAAATATATTTTAACAGATAGGTGTTCTTACCGAATCTTAACATTTAGTCCATGATACAGACCTCTTTTTATCAAATTATTAACACCGTGCTGAAACTTCGTCAATAGCTTCATCTCATCGTAACCTACAATTTTTTCATTTATGAAAATTCTCGTAATTGAGGCGTTTTCAATCTGTAGGTTGGCAAACTTTGTCTATTTAATTAGGTATTAAAAACTCGTAAATACCCATTTGCTTTCCTCTTTAATCGTAAGATAACTTGAGCACAAAGTCGAGAAAAAAGGTGAGCTTCGAAAACATTGAGCCCTTTGGCTTATATAACCTCGTTATTTTGAAAAGTTGGGGATTTAGGTCACGCCAAACGGCTCAATATTTTTGAAGGCCACATTTTTTCTCGACTTTGTGCTCAAGTTATATTACGGTTTAAGTGGAAAATATGGGTACTTGCGAGTTTTTAGTACCTAATTAAATAGACAAAGTTTGCTGATCTCTAGATTGAAAACGCCACAATTCCGAGAATTTTCGTAAATAAAATATTTGTTGGTTACGATGAGATGAAACTATTCACGAAGCTTAAATCGGATGTTAATAATTTGATGAAAAGGAGTTTGTACCACTGACTAATGTATCTAAATATTTCTGGTGACGTTTCTAAGAGAAGTTAAAGTAAACGTGGTGCCAATAAGAATAGAGGATTTTCCCCCTTTTTAATATTTTTTCTAATCGAATGGTTGACGAAATATGTGAAGTTTTTCCTTCAAAATTGCACCGATTCCATCGTCTTGGCACTAGAGGGTCCAGGATTTAATTTTTTGGGGGGGGAGCTTCAGACTGAAAGCTTTTTTTTTCATTAAAATATCGGTAATTACTTTGAAAAAAAAAATAAACTAACTACCTTTATGAAATGGTGTTTAAGTTCTTTTAAATGTAATTACAGGAACAATAATACTTTAAGAGATAATTTTTTAATATTTTTTTCCATAAAATATGGTTATACTTTTATCATTTTGGGAGGAGAGACTTCAGCCTCAAAAAATCAATTATCGATAATTCAGTAGTATTGCAATCGGGTCAAATTTCCGACATGCGGTTTTCGACGGATCTATAAGTTTCAGAGCCCCCTGAGTCCGAAAAACACATTTTTAGCCATTGGTCTGTCTGTCTGTGCCAAGATTTTCTCGGGAACTACTGAACCGATTTTGTTGCTTCTTTTTTTATTTTGTAGGGTTTTGACTACTGATGCCTGGGACAGAAATTCGTTGCTCCATGCGCAATAAATGAAAGACATGTTTTTCTATAGACTGTAGCGCGAAAACGGTTCTAACGATTTTGATGAAACTTTCCTATAATGTTCTGATCGTTGTTCTTTCAATTTTCGTATGTAGACTAAATTCTCGGAAAAATTCATGAAAAAAAGTTATAAAGAAAAGAGAAATGTTATGGGGCCTAACTCCTTAAGTATATATTATACGGTCAAATTTATAGTAAAACTTTTGAAAGGTTATTAAATTACCAACAAAACAAAAAAAAAAAAAAAAATCATCGGAATCGAACCAGTATTAGCGATGATACAGCTTATTCTATTTTTTACTCATTTTTTTAACTTATTACTTTCCTACCTATACTAGGTAAGCAAAGTATTGCATGAATCGGTAAGTATCGATTCATTATTTAAAGAATGATGATAAATCTTAATAGTAAGGTAATGACCTTATCCTGTTTTTCCCTGATAAAATGGTCAGTGGCCCTTTAGGAAAAGCAAACCAACAAACCGAAGTTGGAAGAATTGGATCGATATCCCGCCGACGGCTTCCAGACTGAAATATCGTGTGCTCCTTGAGTTCGGCGCCGAAATAACACGTGTTTGGAAGAGCTTATAGTGCCCTCTCTGTTGCTAGTTTAGGACCGTACTCACCGGACACCCATTCATAAAGTACCATCATTCATTGCTACGATAAAAATTCATTCATTGATAAAATTGTTTAACAAACACAAATACCATATCGAGAAAATAAAAACAAACTAGATAAGAGAAATGTAAATATTTTTCGATTAAACAGATGAAAGCCATTCTATAAAACCTTGATGAGTAAAGAGTTGTAGATAAGTTCCTTGAACTTGGCCCATTATAAAGAAATACCGTTTCTGTTCATTAATGAGTTAGTTTCGCCACAGTCATTATTTGGATTAGGTGGCATGAATGAAATGAGCATTCATTGAAAAGATAATTCATTCTGTATGTTACCGATGCTCCATAAAGATATTTTAAACCTATCTAAAGTTTGTATTAGTTTATGAATGTTATTCTTCTTCCTGCATATATTAAAATTTAAAACAAATTAGTCGCCCTTCGGGAATAATTCACGCAAATTGTTAGATACAATATATTATTATATAAATATATTAATTTTGTTTTCCTCGGTAGTTAGTTATATATAATTGACAAAGAAAATTGGTCGGTCATTATGGAGTTAAGGCGTAAAACCTGTAGGTTATCAACGCCATTAATTAAGTTTATATATTTTTTTTTATTTATAGTTATATCTGCTGGTTATACATAACGCATCACACAACTTTCACTTACCACCCTCTTGGCAGAAAAAAGTATTTTCAGACAAAGGGGAAGTGAAAGTAAAAATTATAAACGCTATATTGATTTATATTTCATTGTGGATATTTTTATTTGTTTAAATACCCTTATATATATAAATTTTAATATTTATATCGCTGTAATCTACACAATTAAATATTATCTACTAAAATACGATCTCTTATTTCTCTATTTTTTATATTAGAGATCGATGTGAAATGGTTAATTGTTTCAAATAAAAAAAAAATTAAAGGTACTTTAGAGGAAGCTAATATTGAAAATTAGCCATTTAAGCCATATTAGAGAACATCAATGAGAATAAAGCATACGTAATATTAAAAACTGCTTAATTTTATACTGATATAATGAATTTAATTAAAATATTTGAGCCGTATTCGAGAAAATAGTAAAAATGTGTTTCATCGATGATATAAAATGTTAGCCGATTCAGTTAGCCGATTTAGACGAAAAAGTTTTTGTAACATCTCAGATATATACCAACCTTAAATATGCAATTTCACTTTCATACGACTTATTGTTTTTGAGCTAGATCTGTTACATACATACTCACAGAAACACGCACACACATACAGACAATTTTGCGGGACTTGTTTATTTGGACTCAGAAGACCTCAAAACATTTATTTCCGTTGAAAACTCAGATTGGAAAATTGTAACGACGCAATACTGTCCCTTAAGTAGGTAAGTGAAAGTAAAAAAAAAAAAGGAAATAATAAAAAAGAAAGAAGAGAAGAATAGTTGGGGTGGTCAGTCAAAAAGGAAGGCAAAAATAAATGTTTTTATCAGGCAAAGCCCTGATGAAGGCCTGAACTTCAGGTCGAAACGTCGGCATATGTAAAAAATAAATATTAACATTTATTTTTGCCTTCCTTTTTGACGGACCACCCCAACTATTCTTCTCTTCATTATCCACGACAGTCAACCAATTACCAATTATTAATAAAAAAGAAAAATTATTGTGTAACAAAGCTGTATTTAGCCGCTGAAAAGTTATCTTTAAATAATTAAATAACAATGGAAAACTTTCAAAAAAATATTTTTTTTGTTATCGCTTCCTATTCGACACTAAACGTTACTCGCTTAAAAAAACATTTACTTAAATAGACTTTACTTAAACATTTACTTAAACTAGAGAGGTGGGGGGGGGGCTTTTTTTTCATTCGAAAGATTATTTTTTTCATTCATATAACGATAATTACTTTGGGGGAAAAAAAGAAAGATACCAACTACCTATATGCTGATATGGTGTTTAAGTGATTCTTGAAATCCTATTAAATTTAATTACAAGAAAAATAATACTTTAAGAAATTATTTTTTAATATTTTTTTTTCCATAAAACTTTACTATTTTGGGGGAACTTCAGCCCAAAAGCCCCCTCCTAGATCCACCTGTGCTTAAATACACTTATATACAGGACTTACTTTTCTACTGGAAATTGGGCAATTGTTTATATGAACATTTTTGTAGATCTTGATGCCTAATAACAATCTTTTAAACATTTCTCTCATTTTAAGGGACACCCTGTATATATATATTATATAAAAATTTATTTTAGAATTATCCATCCGTCTTTCGTTTATTGAAGTAACTATTATTTTATTTATTTTTTAATTAGTAATCAATTAATCATTCCATCTTTCACATCATTGGAATCAGACTCTGAACTTAGTAATGAATTTTAAAAAACCCCAGAAATATCACCCATTCTAAAATGTTTTATATTATATTAAACATTTTATTGAGAAATATTACAATTTGTCACAGTTAAGGACACTTATAATAGAGTTCAGAGAGTACATTACAGAAATTTATATACAGAAATATAAATAAATAAAGTAATAACAAATATAAATAAATAAAGTAGAGAAGAATAGTTGGGGTGGTCAGTCAAAAAAGAAGGTAAAAATAAATGATAATATTTATTTTTACATATGCCGACGTTTCGACCTGAAGTTCAGGCCATCATCAGGGCTAAGAAAAGAAAAGATGGCCTGAACTTCAGGTCGAAACGTCGGCATGTGTAAAAATAAATATTATCATTTATTTTTACCTTCTTTTTTGACTGACCTCCCCAACTATTCTTCTCTTCATTATCCACGACAATCAACCATTTACCAATTATAAATAAATAATCTAAAATGTTAAATTAACAACACAATGGTCTTCAGTTAAGAAGAATTGGGGCCCAACTTTCGCTCATACCCGCATGATCACTCCTCGCTGTCGATTTAATTCTAATTTCCTGTATTTAATCCATCTTACTTTGTGACATCCGTTCACGTCTCAACTTCCGCCCGGCCTAATCGTATGCTGTCTTTCAAAAAGTAACGGAAAAAGAAAATAGTATCTAAAAATGAAAACAAAAAACATTGTTCTTCAATCTTAGGGGTCAATAGAATTTGAATGATGTAACTAATTTGTTTTTTATCAGTGAAAAACGGTTATTCAAATCGGTTTTTTTTTCTAGTTAAAAAAAAATGTAATATCGTCACTCGTTTTTTATCGAATGATGATACTGCTAAATTATCTTTTTTAATATAGTTAAATATAAATACTTAAATTAAGTACTACTGATAAAAAATATAAATTACAATGAATTAAATATTGCAAAGATTTTACAAAACTGCAATAATATTCATTTAATTTATTTAAAGTGCTCTACCCAATAAAATCCATGAAACTTTCTTAGGAATCAATTTAAGAATTTTCATTGCTGATTTCGATTTCCATTGGTTTATTTTGTTATGAGTTTGCACTAATAGTGGGTGGGTTTCCTTAACCTCAAGTGCTTTGATGGCTTCTTTCCATGATGTCCTATCTAAGGTCCATTCTTCCTGTAAACCATGACCCATCATGGATTCCTCTACTTCGTTATCCCAGGTCTTCCTCCTTTTCTTCTTTCCTAGTTTTCCATAAATGTACTTCTTTGGGTAGTCTTCCTTCAGGCATTCTTTTCAAATGTCCATATAACTTCAGCTATTTTTTCTCTATCTTTTCCAGAATGGTTCTTTTAGCCTCCATCTTTTACTCTGATGATCGTATTTCTCACTTTGTCCATTCTGGATATTCCCGCCGATTGTCTCCAGTAGTCCATATCTGTGGCTAGAAGTTTCTTCCTGAGGTTGATTTTTAAGATCCAAATTCCTGATTTGTTATAAATCTCAGTACTTTATTATTATTGATATCTTTTTTGTTTTGGAAATAATATTCCGGTTCTTCTTTTTCTTTTTATTTCCACATCACATGTACCATCTATTTCAATTATGGAATATATTGGTTAAAATAAGTAAATTGGTTTATTTATGAATATAATTTTATACATATTGTTATATTCCTTAATGTAACTGTATTGATTATTATTAAATATAATATGGTGATTGATTTGATTTAATTTAATTTTTTTTTTAGTTTAAAACATCTTGATTCAATCCAGTTTCAGTAGTTTACTCATATTTTTGTTCCAAATTTTAATTTTTCTTTGGGATATGCTATATTAAAGTCATAATGAACAAACGATAGGTTTAAGAAGTTTTCATTTATTCTAGATAAACAAAACTATCCTTGGATTTTTTTTAGATTCTAAACTTTGATTTTAAATAAATTTTGCTTGATCCTTGCTAAATTGTGTTATAATATAGATTTTATTTAACTCTTTAACCTAGTTTTAGTTTTAATATTACAATTTTATTTTATTTGGCGAATAATCAGACATGTTACGTCTTGAAATTCTTATTATTTTAGCCTAAAATCTTCGTGGTTCTGTTATTAATTAATGATATTATATTAATTGAATTATAGTTTTCTTCGATTAACATTTTTAGGAAATGACTAAAGATCTTTTTAATTAAAACTACTTACTAAAGCTCAAGTCCTTCTCCTTTGGGGATGATACAAATTTGTTTCTAAATAAATATGTCCTTCGGGACTTGTTGAAATAGTTTTAAAATAAGTTTGGTAGAAATGTCGTTTCCTGTGACAGGTAGCAGTCCAAAATATATTTCCTAACCTCTTCATGTTTTTTGTTTCCCCCCGGAATCTTTACGACGCAAACTTTTCGCCTCGTATATTTTAAACCTCAAGGAAGATTTTAAACTGAATATTTTTGGCATAGTCTCTCTCCAGTAAATTGCGCATCTTATGTTGACTAGGTGATGTTGTAAGAGTTGTTATGTTTTATGCGAATAATCTAGGTTTAAATATTATTTTCTATATTAAAGACCTTGAAAAATGGTTTCACAAATGGAGAATTAAAATTAATCCCAGCAAGTCAACTCATGTTAGCTTCTCCCTGAGGAAGATCTCGGGTCCTACTGTGACAATAGACATTAAGCCAGTTCCCTCAAAAAGACATGTACGGTATGTCGGACTATACTTGGACAAAAAACTCACCTGGAACATTAACACTAAAATAAAAAAACAAGAACTGACCAGACGATACAAACAACTGTCACATCTTTTAGACTACAGATCTCCACTCAACTTACTAAACAAGCGACTAATCTACACCACTATACTAAGACCTATTTGGACATACGGAGCAGAACTTTGGGGTCGCAAAACACACACACACATAAACAAAATTCAAACCACACAGTCCAAAATACTCCGTAAAATCGTCAATGCTCCTTGGTTTATTTCAAATCACACCATAAACACAGACACGAACATACCAAAAGTAAAATCCTACATACACAACAAGTACACAACATTTCATTCTTCTATTCTCAACCATCCAAATCCACTCGTTCTATCTCTATCTTCCTCCCTGTTACCTGGTGAGTCTCAAAGACGAATAAAAAGGCAGTGGCCTAGAGATCTTCTGCTGAAAAGTTTAAAATATCAAGAATTGAAGAAGACAGAATAAACTTCAAAACATTTGCTTGATGCGCTAAAAGGCAGTGGCAGATTTAATGAAAAAAAAAAATATATATATATATATCTATTAAGAAGATTCTTGGAATTTTTATGTAAAGCTAATTTTAATACAACAAAAGGATATTGTGAAATATCGCCACAGTACGACTACATCTGGATTGATAACAGTGTATTATTTTTTATTTTTGAATTAGGTATCATTTGAAAACTTTTATGAAACTGTTCGAAAACACTCCTTTCAGCCATTTTGGTCCCAGAGCCAATTTGATGTGTCTTCTCCTCTTAAACTTAAACGAGTTAAAGTATTGATTAAGCATCTTTTAAGTTGAGGAGTTAACGGAATTGTTTTAATTTACAGTAACAAAATTGATTTATACAGGGTTGCCCAACCCCCTCAAGGTCGATGGCGCAAGAACCTATCCACTCCACTCCCAAGATATTTTATTGCTCTCCTTTTCTTAAAAACAGAATAAGGAAGGTAGAATTAGAAAAATCGTAGATGATATACAGTTACGCTTGCTGTGGTCTGTTCCATGTTTTCTCCTTGTCACTTAGTAAGAAACTTTATTCCGTAAATTCAAAAGCCCGCCAAAATGTGCCCCTCCCCCCAAAAATTAAAAAATTCGAGCCCCTAGTGGTTGGCGCCTATGAGTTTCTTACCTAATCAACACTTGCCCAATTTAGACATCTTTAGGACGGAAAATGATAAGATGACATAAATACATACTTGAGGGCATCTCACATTAAATATTTTAAAACCTTCTGCAAACG
This sequence comes from Nezara viridula, assembly GCA_928085145.1. NCBI lineage: Eukaryota > Metazoa > Arthropoda > Insecta > Hemiptera > Pentatomidae > Nezara > Nezara viridula. The sequence goes on along the minus strand of OV725083.1, from coordinate 2,340,095 downwards.
AAATCAGTATAGCTTCCTCATAATTTTTATTGGGTACATATGAAAATATGCATATAAGCATGAACTTCATTTCATTTAAAACTGAATAGAATAATGTAAGAAAAACGAGTTAAAAAACTTCTATGATCTCCAAAATAGTCATATCTTTACTGCAGGTATATTATAAATTACATTAATTGTAATTGTTAAATGAAAATTTTTGAAATTGATTAGGCCATTTTTACATTATTCTATTAATTAATTTCGGCTTGATCGAATAAGTCGTTTTTTGAAACATTGGCTTATCGAGGAAAATATTTTTACTAATTCGTATACGAAAGTGGATAGGGGAATAAAATGCACGTAATTAAATTTCTCAGGATAAAAAAAAAATCAACAAAGCAAAGAAACAGTTTCTAAACTCAGCGCCGAGCTCATTGATGACATCGGAAATCCATCCGACTCATCCTGAACTCATTGTTTTTAACGATGGAATTTACCTCGTTACTTTATTCATCGATTGAATCACTGATAGTTCTGAGATTCCAACGGCTTTTGGCATCGATGGACCTACCGGACGTAATCTCAGTGTTATTTCTCAATTTTATTTTACATATTTTTCCGACTGCTCCAACACTTACTAGACAAACGCTCTAAATTTTCAATTAGTTACAAAAGACTCATCTACTTAACCATAATAAGACCTATATGGACATACGGAGTTGATCTTTGGGGTTCTACCAAACTATCGAATTTCTATCGTATCCAATCCTTACAATCCAAAATCTTTCGTAAAAGACCTTAATGTTCCAAATGCCGCTGATTTAGCTCTAGTCAGATACCTATTCTTTCATGACAAACTCCAGTCCCATCCAAATCGACTTGTTTCCAGCCTTGCTTTTTCCTCGATTCCTGATAATCCCTCTAGGCGTCTGAAAAGAAGATGGTCTCGTGATCTTCTCACCTAGAATTAAATAGGGAGTGCTACCACTGGGCAGTATCTCTTCAAGTCTGTTCATGTCATTTTTCCAATGTGTGCATTTTTACTAGTTGTAAATTTCATTAAATAAATAATTTTTTTTACATATTTATATTGAGTTCACTTCTTATATTTATTTGTGTTTTGAACGTTAACAAAATCAGCTGGTAGGTATTTCCTTATAGTTCCTATGTGTTTTGTAACCTTTAAGGAGTGCAACCTTCCACTGGAATCCAGCAGGTCGTTTCTAAACTCACCATGAATCGCTGTCCATTGGCGTGGATTCAAATAGGATTGATGGTTCGCTGTTTTGAATAATTGAAAAGAAGATTGATTGCGGTGATCAGTTCAATAAAAAAAAAAATACCTCGGAAATCTTTCCTAAACTTTAGACCGAAACGTCAGCAAAAATAAAAATAAATATATCTTATTTATTTTTACATTTTTTTTTTTTTTTTACTGATCTCCCCAAACAATCTTCTCTTCAATTTTATTTATTTTAAAGTTTTTTTAGTTTATTATTTATACAGTCATATAGTGATTTGATTTTGAATTTTAGTTAGTTATTTTGGTTTATTTATTGTTGCTAATATTGATCGTTATATATATATATATATATATATATATATATATATATATATATATATATATTAAAACGGTTCCTCCATTTATAATGTTGTTATGAGAGAGTCGGAAGATGGCAGACTGCCTGGGGTCCGGTCAGACCTTCAGTCCCAGTTGACGATTTTAATGAGCCACATCCTTACGGGTCTCGGGTCGAGTATGATGAACAACAAAGTGGCCAATTCTTAATTCAGTGCTGAGCTCATCGGTGGCATCGGTTATATATCGAACGATTCCTAAATTCATCGATGGAATCACCGCGTTCAATCGGCTATTGGGGTCTATGGGTCCGATTGATGTAACCTCATTTTAAGCTCTTAGTTATTTCTCAGTTTAAATGTATATTGATATATTTATTTTCAGTTTCCTTACTGTAGAAGGTATACCTAGTAAGGAAAGTATTGCAATCGGGTCAAATTTCCGACATGCGGTTTTCGACGGATCTATACGTTTCAGAGCCTCCTGAGTCCGAAAAATAAGCCGTTTAGTCGTTTGAAAGGTATTGAAATTCCCTACAAAGCCATATAAAAATCGTTCATTTTGGATAACTATTAACGAAGTTACAGCTATTCAATTTCCAATGTATGATTACGGGTTCATATCCCGGTGTCAGAAAGGGGTGAATGAGAGAATAAAGATGACTAAGTGAAAGTAAGAAAATCTGTTGCCCGCATCTCACAACCTTCATTATTTCCTATACTTTCAACAGAAATTATTGTTTGTCTATACTAAGCTATGCCAAAAAGTTTTTGATCAGCAATATTAGGAAGTATTGAAATTTTTACACTGATCTATCTTAAGTCGGTTTACATTGCTTCAGTTTATCAAATAAATCGTACTCAAATCTTATGTTTGATCAATTTTCAGGAAAATTTATCTAGTTCAATTCTTTTTTGTTTCTTCATTAACATATGTAAAGATATAAAAACTTTTTGAAATAGGTAGGAAAATCGTGTGAGTGGACACACCAGATTTTTTTAAAACATTTTTTGTTTTATTCATTTATAATTAACTTTTTTTTTTATAAATATGTACAAGTAAAGTTTTTTTATGAAATGAACTTATTCTATCTCTTTTTCGTTCTTCATTTTTCAAAGTGTATGTTTATGTTGGTCAATCCTTATATATAGTTTTGTTTATAGTTCAAGTTATTCGTTCATAGTTTTAATTGTTTTGTTCATAGTTTTAAATACTCTGTACATAGTTATCTGTATTGTATATAGCTTGTTCACCTAAGGTTTTCTTTACCTTTTAGTTTATTTTATCAATTTTATTTATTGTTTCAAACTTTTAGGCCAGTAATATTCTATTCTTTTATACAATTTTGTTATTCTGAAGGGACTTAGTCCAGAAAGTTTTTTTTTCTATCTATCTATATTTTATCTTTATTTCTGTTTTGAAATTCAACAATTTACTAGGTTGTTATTTGCTTATATATTTCTCATATATTTTATCACCTTCCAGGAGTAATAAAATACCTTCTCCTGAAATTCATTAGGTCATTCTTAAACTCAGTATAAATAACTGTCCTTGCAGTTGGATTCATTCGATTGATGAATTTAAGTACTAGCCCAATAATATTTTTTAATTTATTTATTTAGACATAATATTCTGTCTCGTGGACAATAATTATAGTGATAAATGAACACATTCACACCATATATACAGAAAATATAAAATTAACAAAAGTAAAAAATAATTAAAAACTATGTACAATAAAAAAATAAAATAACCTAAAGATAAATAAATTAAAAACATAAAAACACAGTCATACCGATATATACAATATATACAATCAGGCAGGGAACCCAAAGCCAGGCTTCTCCCTCCAACTATAGCAGGAAAAGCAGGATTCTAAAAGATCCCTGCGCTACTCTCTCAACACGTCACTGGTGCTAAAACCAGTGGAGTTTGAGCGAGAGCGCTTAAGCCACATGCACTCATGTCTTGAGTGGAGAATCTGGCCATTGCCAGAACTCCAAGATAATAATATTTTAAAAATATATTTCGGCAAGATAACAAATTGAAAACAAACCCATTTTTGACACCCCTACTCACACTGTGCCAATCAGCATTTGTAATTCTATGTTTTACGAGCAGACTTAAATGACGATTGAGTTTTTATTCGCTTTAATTATAAATAATAATAATTTTAATAAAATTATTTACAAAATGCAGAAGAGATATAGACCTGTTATCGCGCCGGAGGCGTTCCATCAAAAATCGAGATGTGTTCCCACCTACTATCGATATATTGGTCGTGAACTCTGCCGCCACCATAGCTTTGTCCACCGCCATTGTCTTTGAAAATTTTAAATTATGTTTTTAAAAAAAATATATTATTATTATACGGAAATGTGGTAGAATCTACTTTTTTCACATCAAAATTATCTTTATTCTCAGAAGTTTTTATTTCTAGTTGTTTATATGTTGTAACTGAAGTACTGTTTATAAAATATTTGATTTTCTTTGTTGTTTTTGGCCAGATATGGTTTTTGTTTATTTTTATATACTTGTTTCTCTCACTTGATCTTGTCCAAGAATTAAGTCCTATCTACCCGATCAACAATTCTCATTTTTTAATTTATAAAAATTTGATTTGAGACATTTTTTTGGATTTCGGTGTATATAGCCCACTTAATTTTTAAAAATGCACGATCGCAGTACTATTCCTTATTATATATAATTTATTACCTTTAAGTTTCATATATAGGTAAGTGAAAGTAAAAAGCTTAAAAAGGAAGAAGATGGTCCGGGGTGGTAGTCATAAAAAGACTAAAATAGTGGAAAAAATATTTTATTTAAAGTTTCAACTTCAACTCCATGCTGCATAAATCCTCCTGAAGAAGACCTGCAAAATCGGTCGAAACGTTGGCTTTAAATAAAATCGTTTTTTTCATTATTTTAGTCTCTTTATGACCGCCACCCTGGACCATCTCCTTCCTCAAAAATATACAACAGTCAACTATTAAATATTCAATAAAAAACTAATTGATTTTTTTTTTAAATTACCGATTTTACTATTCCTCGCGTGATTTGATATTATTATGTCCTACAATGACGCGTTTGTAATATTAATTTGTTGTTCTCGTCTTCGAAGGTGATCATATATAATAGCTGCACAAATATGGCGAATAAATAATGTATGATATAGTGGCATCCTGCACAATAACACGGACTAGAATTTATCTCAGAGCCTGCAGGCAACATGATAATAAATTGTGATAGATGAAGTGATAATGGATTGAATAAACAATATGGAAGTATTTAGTAGCCAAATATCAGCTGTGTGCTTCACGACACGCTATCAGCTGACATGTTCTGCCTTCAAATAACGTATTGCATATGTAAAAAAAAATTATTATTAATTGGTGCCTACCTCGACCGAAAAATTAACCGCTTACTTTTCATCTGATAGAATTCTGTGTGTGAAGCGAATGTGAAACTAAAATTAGTTTTAGCTGCTTAACTTGAATCAGGAATCAGGATAAAATATGAAGGGTTAAAGAGGAAATAACGAAGAGGCAAGTGACAGCCATTAAATTAAATAGTTGTTATAGCATATCCGAAATGGAAATCTCTCACCCAGCTCTTTTTTGGTGGCCTTCAGGTGGGCATGTCATGTCAGCTGCAATTGTATCTCTCATAAATTTGTCCTTATGGCAGTATTTTTTATGAGGAAATCGAGAGTAAACAGTCTTTTTCTGTGAGAAATATTATTTCAGTAAGATTTTGTTTTATTTTTTTAATTTATATTTTTCGAAGACTTAAAAATCTGGTGCGGTACCCGCATCACACAACTTTCACTTACCACCCTTGTGAAATGGTGAATTGTTTAAAAAAAAAAAAAATAATAAAGGTAGTTTATAGAGGAAGGTAATATTGAAAATTAGCCATTTAAGCCCTTTTAGAGGACATCAATCAGAATAATAATCACAATTTATTTAAAACTGCTTAATTTTACACTGATACGATGAATTTAATCGAAATCCTTAGAGCGGTTTTCGAAATATCGTAAACATGTGTTTAGTCCATCATATAAAATGCCACTTCCGGTAAGCCGATTTTGACGAAAACGTTGCTGTAACATCTCTTCCATTTAAAAACCTTAAATATACAATTTAAGTTCCGTACGACTTTTCGTTTTTGAGCTAGACTGTTAACACACACACAGATATACAGACACACACACATAGACCATTTTGCGAGACTTGGTTATTTCTACTCAGAGGACCTCAAAACGTGTATTTCCGTTGAAAACTCAGATTCAAAAATGTTCACGATCTCAATACTTACCCTTAGTGTATATTACATATTTAGGTAAGTGAAAGTAAAAAGAGAGTTGTTAAGTCGTTTGTACAAATACTGTTTTTAGTAATAGTAAGTATAATTTATGTTTTTAGATTTATATCGTCGCCACCAAGTTATTGTAGTGAATGTGAACATGCCAAACGTTGTACATTCTTTACTTTAACATGATGATATATGATATGTTGATTATTGAGAGTGTATTAACTACTTGGTTATATATAGTCAGATATCTTTACGCCTCACTATTTGTAATAATGAAGGTAGAAATAGAAGTAGAAATAGAAAATCACATTTATTCACTTAAGAATAACAATATTGTTCAAACCAATTGACTATTATAATAAAGAGTAACTACAATCTAACTAATTAAATGAGTATATACATAGTTTTGGAGGGTATATTAAGGAAAGCAGATGGGTACAACGGTTACAATATTGGTACAAAAAACAAAAAACATACCAATAACTAAATAAAATTGGAAATAAACGCTAAACAAGTTTTATAGGTATCCTGTTTTAGTGATAAAATATAGAAAAAAAATAAAAATAACTAGAGTAAATAAATGATTTATATATGTTCCTTAAGAAGTTTGGTGGTAATACTTAATACGTAAGCATAGTGATATCCCTCATATAAATAAAGAATAATAGTATATATTATTATTCTATAGATACCTTTAGAAAGTGGATGGGTGCGACACTAATTTCTAAAAATAAATATCTCGGTTTCAAATCTCGGCTGATGGCAGTTAATTTATTGTGTTTCATCAGCTGTGGATCGATCCTGGCGTTGTGAGGTCCTCCTGGGTCACGCCCAGTCTCTCTGTAAAGTGGGTACTTTTGGAGTTGAGCGTGATCTTGACCCGACCACTTCCTTGCACAGACGTTGACTTCATGGGTTGTAGTTGTGATGCAGATATCTTTAAAACTTCTACTAAACTGATGAATATCTTAGAGCTATTAAAAACAAAATTTCAATTTCTATTAAAAATTGAGCTTATACTTACTTAAAATTATTTATAAGTAATACAAAATTGATTCATTCAAAAATATTTAATTTCCATTTTAATTTATATGTGTTATTTAAAAATAAATTAATGTTATGATTAAGTAAGAAAAAAATAAATTTAAATTAGCAAAAAAACAATGTACTTTTTGAATGTTCTGTTATTGTTTAGTACGTAGCCTTGCCCATTGCCATTAGAAATAGAAATTTCAAAATTTTAAACGAACGTGCTCTACTTGCTGCCATATACAATTGTCCATGCGGAATAACTGGATGTCGCAATAATACACACATTTTTCCAAAACTTTGGCCCTGCTATTTGATTATAGCAAATGCAGCTATTAATAAGAACGTTGTTCTTTAAAATTCGAATGGAATTATTGTTTCAGACAATGTTAAATTAATTCTTGGAATTAAAATCCCGTTATTGAAAATAGCTCCCGTTGGTAATTCACTGTCATTCGTGTTCCATTAACTAATGTTTGTGCAGTATTTAAGTTAAGAATCTATAGAATTTACTTATTAATTTAATTTATGACGTAACATTCAACTAACATTCAATAATATCATCAAATAATAGTCCCGATTATTTCAGTAAATATAAAGTTTTCGATTTATGAAACACCAAAAGAATGGAAATCGTCTTTGCAAAAGAAAAAGTACTAAATGTTTAAAACGATATATCTCTACAACAAATAGTCCGATTTCGATAATTTTTTATTTTATTTTGCAGAGAATCCAGGGTGCTTTCAAATAAATATTAATTATAAATGTTTCAAGGAGTAGACTTTAGCCTAGTTTCATTAAAATCTTTGCTGTCTTATTGTTGCTACAGTCCACTAGCGGATCCAGAATTTAATTTTGGGAGGGCTTCAGCCCGAAAGATTATTTTTTCATATACATATAACAATAATTAATTCTTTAAAAAAAGAAAGATACTAACTACCTATATGAAATGGTGTTTAAGTGGTTCTTGAAATCATATTAAATGTAATTAAACGAACAAGAATACTTTAAGAGGTTGTTTTTAATATTTTTTTCTGTATATTTTACCATTTTGGAGGGAAGGGGGGCTTCAGCCCGAAAGCGTCCCCCGTAGATCCGCCTGTGCTACAGTCAAAAGCGACTCACGTTTTTCGGCCGCCATTTAGAAAAGTGAGGCCTGATGTTAATGAAACGTATACAAAAACACTCGTAAATCTACGTTTTGTCAAAATTTCAAAGAAATCCGTGAAGGACTTTCGGAGATTAGCTGTTTTGAATAAACTACCATTTATATATATTTTTATTTATTGATATCACTAAAGCTCGTCAATAGCTATTAAACAAAAAAAAAAAGGAAGAAAATCAGTTGAATAATAGAGGAGAAAAAGGGGCTGAACCGTTTTGTGTTTGCCTATTTATATAATGATAATACCTAGTGATTGTTTACGTGCTTAGTTTAAATCAGTCGCACAAATAAAATATATAAACCGAAAAAAAATATATTTTTTATTTTGGAGAGGGATTCAGCCCGTAAGTCTCTTCATAGATCCTTCGTTGTAGTTAAGGATAAATTATGAAAAGCTGCTAACGTACATCAGCGAAGTTAACAAATTATTTACCCGAATCGCAGATAGAACCTTCTGGGTCAACGGTACTCCTAAATCGATAGCTGTGCACTCGGGTTGTTCAGGTCAACGACCTCGGTGCAAATAGGTTTTTGGCGTCGGGACTCGACCTTCTAGGAAACCTATTGGAGCTATGAAAGACGCGATCCCATTGGTCGGCACTGCACGAGAGTGTTTGCAAACATCCAATAGGGTCAGAGTTTACTTTTAAATACACTGGGATGAGTAATAACTTTAATTCTGTACCGTGGAGTTGGCCGCTTGCCCTCCACTGCTCCACTTCAACGGGGCCATTTACTATCTGTGTCTGCACAGGCGAGCTCCTTGTACGGCGCTAATAGATCTTAGTAGAGTAGAGGAGAGTACAGAGCTCTGCTTGTGTCCTCTGGAATCTAGGGTATCTAGGGTTAGCTTTAGTCATCTGATCTGCTATAACTAATCAAAGAAATAGTTTAAATTGAAATTTGATTAAAATAATCAAATTGAATGATTTAATTGATTTACTCGCGTGATTAAGACTACATGTATCACTTATACGAGCCGTTCATTTCCAAAATTAATTATTAATTTATTTTAAAGTTAATTTATTATTAGCCATATTTACACAAATTTTTAAAAAGTTTTGTCAACTTAATGACTACTCATCACAATGACGACGTTTCGGCTCGCCGAGCCATTTTCAAGTCTAAAAAAAATTTTCATTTCATATATATATATATATATTTTTTTAAATCTATTTATTGAATGATAATACAATCAGCCAATGCTGGAGGGCTATAAGTATTAGGGCTAAGAGTTCTCATTCATACAGTATATACACATAATAGAAAAATAAATATAAATATAAAAAGTAAATAAATAATAGTGATGAATAAAGTAAATAAAAGAAAAAAAAAGTAAACAAATAACATAAAATAGAAACTTCTAAACACAATCATACCTATATACAATATATAAATTCGCCCAGGAATCTCTGAGCCAGGCTTTTTCCCCCACATGTGGAAGGCAAAGCAAGACTCCAGGAGATCCCAGTGCAACTTTTCCAGCCGCATCACTAGTATTAGAAGCCAGTGGAGACTGAAAGAGGGCACTAGAGCCACAGACGCTCAGGACATGAGTGAAGATGCTGGCCATTGCCAGGACTCCATAAGCATATTTACAAGAGATCTCTGGGCCACTGCCGTTTTAACCTTCGTGGAGGATTGTAGGGATGAAGGGAGCTGGATACGGATTGAGCTAGAGGATTTGGATGATGGATAAGGTTCTGGTGAAATTTTGAGAATCTGGATGGGATGATGTCGAGGACAAATGGGATGTTAAGGTCATGGTGTAGGGTCTTATTTGTGACATAATATGGGGCATTGACTATTGTTCTAAGTACTTTGGACTGGAAGGATTGGATGCGTTTGATATTTGAATGTTTAGCAGTTCCCCACAGTTCAAGTCCGTAGGTCCAGATAGGTTTCAGTATGGTCTTGTAGATTAAAAGTTTATTTTCAATCGAAAGATGGGATGTCCTACTTAGTAATCTATACATCTGGCCATATCGTCGGTTAAGTTCTTGTCTTTTAAGTCTGGTATGTGGGTTCCAAGTTAGTCTTTTGTCAAGAAGGAAGCCAAGGTAACGGACTGTGTCTGAGTAGGGAAGTGGAATTGAATTAAAAAGGATTGGCGGACAGGATCTGCGTCGCAGGGTGAAAGTAATATGTTTGCATTTTGCTTCATTGATTTTGATGCGCCAGTTGTTACACCACTGCTCAATCAAGGAGAGGTGAGATTGTAGGTTTAGAGATGCTATTTGAGGATCTGAGTGGGAGGATAGAATGGCAGTATCATCAGCAAATGTAGCTAGAAATGTATCGGGATTGGAAGGGATATCGGAAGTGAAGAGGATATAGAGAACTGGGCCCAAGACACTGCCTTGTGGAACACCAGCCTCAACTGGATAGTAAGTGGAGAATTCGGTGTCACAACGGACTTGAAAGGAACGATTTGAGAGGTAGGATTTGAGGACTAGGTATAAGGATTGAGGTAAATGGGTTTTGAGCTTGAAAAGCAAGCCATCGTGCCACACCCGGTCGAAAGCTTGCGCTACGTCCAGAAAGACACCAGTGCAATAATGCACAATCATATATTAACTTTAACATATTTCAAAATATAAGGATTCTTATTATATACCTAAAATACCCATCATGTACCTGTCCTTTTCACTTATGGGAATTGCAAGCGTCTAATCATAATAAAATTCCTTATTCTTGTCATGCCCACCTTTAAATATTTTACAACATTATTATTATTCAATTCTTTTTTATTAAATGATTCAAATAAGTTAAAATTACCTTGTTCATGAGTCACCAACATGTCATCCATCTCATTTCTATTCAGTGACTGGTACATGATGGGTATTTTAGGTATATAATAACAATCGTTATAATTTGAAATATGTTAAAGTTAGAATATGGTTGTAAATGAAAATTTTTTTTAGACTTGAAAATGGCTCAACGAGCCGAAACGTCGTCATTGTGATGAGTAGTCATTAAGTGACAATAATTTTTTTTTAAAATTGGTGTAAATATGGCTACTGATAAATTAACTTGAAAATAAATAGTATGCTCCGAAGAAGAAGTGAGAAATATTGTGAAGAATTATTAATTTAGTTGTAAGCTCTAGAGGATAAGGTCATCTCAGGCCTGAGGTGTGACCTTTTATATTACAAATATACTACAAAATATTTAGAAACGACAAAAAAATAAAAAAAATACACCTTACAATCCTTTTAAGCAGTAAAAGTACTATTATGAAGACAATGAAAATCCAAGGATTCAAGACAAAAATTAATAAAAAGGTTCTTTAAAAAAAATAAATAAATAACTCTATTCATTATTAAAAATTATAAGGAATCACGAAAAACTATATTTTCTATTTCAGTTGCAATATAAAACCAACTAGTTGGACCGTGCGATTAATTCGTAGAAAATTTTCTTTAGTGAAGAAATAGCAAAACAATATGGTAATAAGTAGATCCTATGTATTATGTATGGGAGGAATTAATTATTTTTCTTGAATCGATTACAATATACAATTTAACATAAAATACCAAAATATAATAAATAAACGCTGGCTGAAAAAGTAACATTCAAAATAAAGCCTCAATCATGGTATTTTTTAAATTATTAAAAAATATAAAATGTACAAAGAAAAAATGCCTTTAAGAAATAATAAATTATATATCAGCCAGGAAAAAAAAAGGTTAGTAGAATAATAAATGCAGTATCTTTAAAAAGTAAGAAATGATTAAGTATACCAAAAATAATGGACCTTGTTAATAATGGTACGATTTTTAAGATTTTGGTTTTGTTTTGTAAGTAATTTAGTAATCTTTCTGATTATACAATAAAGCAAATAAGGTTCTTTTCCTTTATAACTTTTTTTTTTTTTGAGATATTTGGAGAGAGTAGGACTATTTTTGGCATGTGAAGGAGAAGAATATCTTCAAAATGAGTGGTAAATCATTGAATTTTATGAAGAATTGACGAAGTTATGGCGTACCGACAAAAAAATACCTTTTAGAAATAATATAGAGATAGTTAAAAATAAAAAAAAATTACAAATCCTTTATTTCTATAACATACAGATTTCCGAAAATCATTTATTATTCTGTTAGTAATTAAAAAAACATTGAAACTTGAATAGGGTCTAGTCCACGATAGGGTCTCTTTTATCAAATTATTAAAGTATGTCTAAAACTTCGTGAATAGTTTAATGTTATCGTAACTTACAACTTTTTTATTTGATCACAAAATCTATAAAAAAAGTGTCCTACAAAAATATTGAGCCGTTTGGCCTACATAATATTTTGTCAATTTGGGGGTGTATGTCACGCCAAACGACTCAATATTTTTTAAGACTACCTTTTTTCCCAACTTTGTGTGGAAGTTATCTTAAGATTGAAGTGGAAAGCAAATGAGTATTTACGAGTTTTTAATCCCTAATTAAATAAACAAAGTTTGCCGACCTACAGATTGAAAACGATCCAATTCCGATGATTTTCGTAAATAAAATATTTGTAGGTTACGATGATATGAAGCTATTTACGAAGTGTCAGCAGGATGTTAATAATTTGCTAAATAGGAGTCTGTACCACGGACTAAAGGTTTGTTTACTTCCATAGCTTTTTTCCTGACTATTCGGAGTTGATGTGATTATTTTTCTTTCCCGAAGGAGAAAAAAATCGTTTAAAAAAGGGCTCAGTTATTAAATTTAATGAACAAATGACGAAGGTGTACCGACAAAAAATACCTTTGAGATATGATATATTAAGATTACATATACGGAGGAGTTATTAATTTTGAACCCAAGTGCCTGGTAATCCTGTGTAAATAGCAGGATAATCTGTTATTTACCTGAGTACTAGCTCGTTAGAGTTAGAAAGCTGTGTGTACTCAAGGTCCTGTGTACCTAGTTCTCGATTTCAGTACCTCTTTGAAGCCTGGCCTTAACCAAATAACTGAAACCCCCCTTTGATGTAAGGATATGGTGGTATATAGATCTAAGACTAGGATATCCAGGATATATAACTACGACCCACGAGCACCTCCAATCCGGCAAGCTAAACTTCCTTTCATTAAATGGTCAAGTTTTTTAAATCTTTAAAAATATATGAAGTATAGTAAATAACTCCATATAATAATAATAGCGATATAACCAACAATGTTATGTGCATGACTAAACGATGGTCTGATGGATAAGTTCATTTGTTCACGTTTAATTTATCTATCTTTATAACAGTAAAGCTCCATTTTGAAATTATAGTTTACATATTTGAACTATTTAAAATTTTAAATACATATATTTCCAAAACGGTTTGGTGGTTTTGATCTATCGACGTTTCCGATTACTACGTTTCCGTTACTCCATCAATTCCATTCCTAACTATTATATTCGACGTAATAACAATCTATTTTACTTTTAAGTACCCTGTTCGTTTGAAGTACTTGGTTGTTGTCGATATAAACAAAAAACGATTACAATCAGCTTTTGGAGGAGAGGTTGGTTTTTCTTTCTTATTTCAGTCTTCTCTTTTTTTCCTCCTTCTTTTCATTCCTTTTCTCTGTTTTAACTCTTTATTCTATTATACGTTGTCAGTACATTTTGATAGACTTTAGAATATCTCAATTTTCTATCTAACTATTCTATTTGCAATATCTTAATTTTCATATTAATTACAAAAGACTCATATACATGACTATAATAAGGCTTATTTGGACTTACGGAGTTGAGCTCTGAGACTCCACTAAACCATCGAATTCCTCTCATATCCAATCCTTACAATCCAAAATCCTTCGTGAAATTCTCAATGCTCCCTACTTACAAATAAAACCATTCATAATCTCCTTAATACCTATCCTTCCATAATAAACTTCAGAATCATCCCAACCCTCTCGTTTCTAACCTCGCTTCCTCTTCAATTCCTGATAACCCTCCTAGACGTCTGAAAAGAAGATGTAATGTAGACATATCATTAGAGTGCTACCATCGGGTAGTTACTCAGCAAGTGTTTTCACGTCATTATATTCATATGTTAAAATTTACTAAATTTATTTCTTTAATACAGTTGTAAATATCATTTAGAAATAATAAAAAAATAATAATTATGGAAGGATCTAGGTTGGACCAAATCGGAAACATGTGGAACATTAAGGTCGTTATACATGATTTTATCTGTAACAAAGTAACGAGGATTGGGTATTTTACGAAGGATTTTGGATTGTAAGAATTATATTTGATACAATTTAAGTAAGAAATAACTTTTATATTTGAATGTTTTTTTTTCGCTTAAAAAAGATTCAGAACATTTTATTCGAACAAGCCATTTTCATTGAACAAAAAAACTGGCAAATGAACCTCATTTTCAATTAATACGATATGCTATAGAGTACCTTTTAGAAAGAGGTTAGAAAGAGGTAATTTCAAATTCCAATTAATTTTATTCTATACACCCTGAATATCAAATGAAATATGATATAATCCAATAAGAATATGAAACAACATTTCAAAATGGATTATTTCTAAAACAGTGCTTATTATTCAGTAGGGTTGAAACGGGCGCCAAAATAGTATGCAGATATGATCGCTGATCTAACCTGGGATATTTGGCCGAGATACAGCAGGACTCGCTGAGGGAGATATCATTCTCCATTGTTTGAACCCGGTCCAACTTTGAAGATAATGTTTCCTAGAACTCATCAAAGCAAATGGCGAATCCACTGACTAACAATATTCAAGTTAGTAATGAGATCTCAACGGGATTTGAATTAATTTGAGTAATTTAAAACAAAAATCAAATAACAAACAACATTAAATTATAATCCAGTATATTGTAATGATGTAGAGGTGGTTGACCGTTGATATAATATAAGAAGGAGTTGATCGGGGGGTGCGGTCAAATTAATACTAAATTAAATAAGTAGAATTATTTAATTTTTGCCGACGTTTCGACCCACTTTGTAGGTCTTCATCAGGGCGTAGGATGTAGCACTGCGGGAGGCAGTTGAAACACTCAAACACACTCAGTGCTACATCCTACACCTTGATGAAGACCTACAAAGTGGGTCGAAATGTAGGCAAAAATTAAAAAATTCTACTTATTTAATTTAGTATTAATTTGACCGCACCCCCCGATCAACTCCTTCTTCCAGTAGATTGTAGTTTCGGGCGCGATTAATTGACAGCTGTAGAGCTACCTACGATATATTTGGTGACGGAAGATCTTTGACAGGTGCGTTCGGTTAAGGCATCATCCCCATAAACATTGCAAATTTTTATATGAAATTCTGCAACACGCTTACCTTTTTACTTTCATTTACGTATATATGTAATATACAGTAAGGGTAAGTATTGCGATCGTGAAAATTCTCGAATCTCAGTTTTCAACGGAAATACATGTTTTGAGGTCCTCTGAGTCGAAATAACCAAGTCTCGCAAAATGGTCTGTGTGTGTGTTAACAGTCTAGCTCATAAACGAAAAGTAGTACGAAACTGATATTAAGTATTTAAGGTTTGTATATGGGCCGGATGGGACAGAAACTTTTTCATTAAAATCGGCTAACCGGAAGTGCAACTTTATTTAAAATAATACTACAAAATATGTCGATAATGAATATTTTCTTCCTTATTCACAATGAAATAGCAAACGCATTTATAGTTGTTGACAATTAATCGGATAAGAAGTGTATCATAGTGACATAAAAATAAACAGAAAACCGAAAGGACTTATTTGCCAATACAATACTTACTTTATGACAACAGATAATGGTATGATCAAGATGTTTGGCTTGAATAAATACATTTATATTTCACTTGATTAATACGATAATGAACTAGCCATGCTGATATTTCGGCTTTCTAAAATAATAAATTTCTATCTGATTCCTTGAAAATTGTTTACTTAAGATAGCGTGACTGTCCAAAGAGTTGCATCGTGCTTGTTGAGACAAATAGCTGCACAGCATGGAATACTATACTTTGGCTATCGTTCGGCGATCGGTTCGGCTAAAGTAGAAGATCGCTGACCATCCTCTGCACGTGAAGAGGTTTTTAGCAGTCGAGGAAGGAAAAGCAGCGCTTCTTGAGAGAACATTCGGCCTTGAACAGGTGAAGAAGAGCTGCAGATGACGATTCGTTTTAGCGATAAAATAAAATATACTGGAACCGAGAAGAAAAAACAACAACAACGAGAATTGAGATTTGATTATGGACAGCACACAATGGCGAGGACACAATGGGACGGCCGACCGATATCCTCTTTTTGTCACGTCGAGTGGGAGCTGTGATTATGGAGCCACTCGGGATGATAATGCTGGTTCGATTCGGTCTGGAGGTGCAGAACTGATCGGCAATTATCTGTCTCTGTCACCGAGTGGTAGGCGTCGCTATACACACCTCAGGACAACTAAGGAGTATTATATATTATAGTATTAGTGTTAGTATTATATATTATATATATTAGAGCACTAACGGATCCAGGATTTAATTTTTGGGGGGAGGGGCTTCAGCCCGAAAGTTTTTTTTTTTCGTTTATATAAAACGATAATTAATTTGAAAAAAAAATAAAGAAATTATCTATCTATATGAAAAAGTGTTTACGTGATTCTTGAAGTTCTATTAAATGTAATTACACGAACAATAATACTTTAAGAGATAGTTTTTAATATCTTTTTCTATAAGACATGTTTATATTTTACAATTTTGGGGGAGGAGGGGCTTCAGCCCGAAAGGCCCCCCCCCTCCCCGCAGATCCGCCTGTGTATTAGAGTATTATATATTATTCATATTATATACCCACATATATTATTACAGTAAGGCTCGAAATCGGTTTTGTACCAAATATAAGCTCCTGTCATGCTCAAATACCATGAATGGGGTACCGTTGGATCCAGAATTTCACGGAGGGTTAGCGAATCGTATTCTTCACTTTTGTTTTTCTTTCTAAAATAAATAAAGTCGATACAAACATTTTGCTAGGCTTCGATACTGGAACGTAGAATTTTTCGCACGGGCCTACTAGTATTATATAATACGAAAAACTGGAATTGTACAGGGGAAGCGTTCAAAATTTGTATATTTAAGTTTATTGCTGTCTTGGCTTGAAAAAAGTCAAACACTTTCTTACGTTTTTTGTTTATAATTGTAGGTTAATGGTTGGCTGTGGTGAATAATGAAGAGAAGGATGGTTGGGGTGATCGGTCAGAAATAAGAAAACCAAAAATAACTAATAATATTTATTTTAACATTTGCCGACGTTTCGATCTGAAGTTCAGGCCTTCATCAGGGCTAAGAAAAGAACCAGATAACAAGTTATGAGCAACATGAATAAAATTAAAATAAAATGAAGTGGGTAGAACAATGACAATAGTAAGAACTAAGAGATAAATAATAATAACCGTTACAAAGTGTGGGATGATGAAGTAAACATAATCATAAAAGTTAAATAACATAATAATCATCTTAGAATAAAATGTAAAACAGAAAAAAGGAATATGAAGTTATATAAGAAATGAAAATAAATAGTTTTTTAAAACTTTTATTATGATATTTACAACTGTGTTAGTATGAATACATCAAGTAAATGTGAACAGAGGAATATAATCACATGAAACACGCTTGTTGAGGAACTACCAATTGGTAGCACTCTAATAATTTGTCTACATGAGGAGATCACGAGGCCATCTTCTTTTCAGACGCCTCGGAGGGTTATCAGGAATCGAAGAGGAAGCAAGGTTAGAAACAAGACGATTTGGATGGTTATGAAGTTTATTATGGAAGGATAGGTATCTGGATTCGGCCAAATCGGAAACATATGGAACATTGAGGTATTAATGGATTATTTTATTTGTGACAAAGTAAGGAGCATTGAGGATTTTGGATTGTAAAGATTGGATACGAGAGGAATTTGATGGTTTGGTGGAGCCCCATAGTTCAACTCCATAAGTCCAAATAGGTCTTATTATAGTCATGTATATGAGTCGTTTGTAATTAATGTTAAAATTAAGATATTGCAAATAGAATAGTTAGATAGAAAATTGAGATATTCTAAAGTCTATCAAAATGTACTCACAACGTATAGTAGAATAAAGAGTTAAAACAGAGAAAAGGAACGAAAAGAAGGAGGAAAACAAGAGAAGACTGAAATAAGAAACAAAAACCAACCTCTCCTCCATAAGCTGACTGGAATCGTTTTTTGTTTGCAAACACCTCAAACGAACAGGGTACTTTAAAGTAAAATGGATTGTTATTGCGTCGAATATAATCGTGTTAGGCATGGAACTGATGGAATTACGGAAAACATGCTTCATTTTCTTCTTCTTGTAACCACCTTAATTTTTCAAGGTTTATAATAATAAACTCAAACCATATTAAATCATTTTTATTTTTGATAACGAACGTTCTTATTTTTGTTAAAATAAATGTTAGAAGAAATTTCAAAATTTTGGCGAAATTATAATTTTTTTTCTGTTGACTTTACCGATCTTGTTGATTTTTAAAAAAACCTTGCCTTCTTATCATCATATATTGATTAACGAGTTTCTGTAAGCAGATTCTAGATAACGAAGGGTTACTCAAAGACCAGACGGCCTGCAGGAGGAAAAAAAAAGACAGACACGGACTAAATTTAACCCCAGGCCCCCCCAATTTACACCTAACGTGCCCTAATTTTTCTTTCCTTCCGAGATGAATGAGGCCAGTTGTAGACAATTCCTCCATCGGACTGTCAATCTTCTGGTAATTGCAGTAGGTACACGGCAATTACACTAACCTCGATTGATTTTTTACAGCCTACACTTTACCGTTCTGGACAAACACGCTAAGGAAGAATGAGGCGAAAACTAGAGCGCTTATTTGATTCGATCAGCAATGGAAAAATTATGATCGTTTTATACGAAAAAAAAAAACCTTTAAAAGGAACGCAGAAATTAATTGTGTACACATAAAACCTCATTATAGATCACACACCGACGATCAAAGAACACATACATTTCACGATAATTCGAACGGTTACTGAAACAAGTGATTGAAAAAATTACCTTTCGTGGTGAGGGTGTAAAAATAAAATACAATAAATTATAGTAATATTCATGACTATTTGTGGTGTTTGGTGAACTAAAGATATAGAGCGCGAGGACGGATTGTAATAACTATCGAGGAATTTCACTCCTTCCGGTATGTTATAAAATATTCACTTCAATCTTAACCACTCGAATCACGAAATACGCCGAGGAAATTATCGGAGACTACCAATGCGGATTTAGACGGAATCGTTCGACTATTGATCAAATATTTTATTTACGGCAAATATTAGAGAAAAAATTGGAGTACAACGGTATTGTTCACCAGCTGTATATCGATTTTAAAAAGGCTTACGATTCTATTGACCGCCAGAAACTGTATAATATTCTAATCGAGCAGGGGTTTCCAAAAAAAAACTAGTAAATCTTCTCAGGATGCGCTTGATGGAATCACTCAATAAAGTTAGAATCGGTAATAATCTGTCCGAAAAATTTGAGGTTAGTTCGGGTTTAAAACAGGAGGGTTCCCTTTCGCCTGTCCTGTTCAATTTGGCATTAGAACATGCCATTAGGGAGGTAATGCGAACCGAGAAAGGGTTGGATCTGGGCGGGACAACATCCGTGCTGGGCTATGCTGATGATCTGGTACTGTTAAGCGAAGACGTTGAGACTATAAAACTAAATACGACAACGTTAATGAAAGCCAGTACAGAACTAGGACTCGAAATAAACGTGGATAAAACAAAATATATGGTTAGCTGCAAAAATGGCGATACTACTGGTGATATCGATATAGATGGTAATATGTTTGAACAGGTATTGAAGAGATTAAGGTTAGACTGAAGGCTGGAAATGCTTGTTATTTTTCTGTGACAAAACTACTTAGTTCGCGCCTCTTGTCCCGGAACTTAAAAATTAGAATCTATAAAACAATTATCTTGCCTACAGTTCTTTATGGATGCGAAACTTGGCCGCTTACATTAAGGGATGAGCAGCGTCTTAAGGTTTTTGAAAATAAAGTATTGCGTAGAATATTCGGACCGAAGAAGGATGAGTTAACCGGAGAGTTCAGACGGTTACACAACGCCGAATTGCGTAAGCTGTATCCGGGTAATATAATTGAGGTAATTTCATCGCGGCGAATCAGATGGGCTTGTAAAGTTGTTGGGCTTAATAATGAGAGAATTCCTAAAAGGTTAATATGTGCGGTGCCGAATGGTAAGCGTCCGAGGGGTAAACCGAAGCGAAGGTGGCAAGATTGCATTAAAGCCGATCTGAAGGGACTGGGTTTGGACGGCGAACGGTGGAGGGAGGTATGTAACAAGCGATTGGTGGTGTCGGCATCGAACCTTCGGGTTCGCTAAGCCTTTTATTATTATTATAGTAATATTAAAATTAAATAAATATTGAAAGTTTTAAATAATTATTCGATCGGCATTTAGGTTAATTGGGGAATAAGAATACATTTTTACGCACACACACACACACACAAGCACACAAATCAAAACTGATTTTCTCAAATGCTGAAGTAAGACGAGGATCGTTTACATCTCGAACAAGAATAGAAACATTATGTGTTTCTATACATTTATGCAATTTCGTTAGAATCCTCCCAAAGCTCTTAATTTTTGTTTGTAAATTTGAACTTTACCAGATCTTAACTAGTCAATTTTGTATATATTCACAAAACAATCCTATTAAATGCAGAAATTTAAGAAGTGGTAGTAACAATATTTTATTCGAAGCTTTTTCTTTTTACGAGTTACTCATAGCCTAAATAAAACTTTGGATGGATTCCACGACCCCTTTGATTCAGGATAGCCGCAGGACATGAGTACGCGGACATTATTCTCATGTCCTTTGTAGTCGTCTTCTTGAAGGATGGCACTGCAAGAACTGGACCGTACGTCCCTCGTCCTGGGCAGCTGTCACGATCTATCCTCGGCTACAGCTTCGATAAATATTATCTAAATTTATATCAATCATTCACTTTTTACTTTCCTATCTATACTAGGTAAGGAGAGTATTGCAATCTGGTCAAATTTCCGACATGCGGTTTTTGACGGATCTATACGTTTCAGAGCACCCTGAGTCCGAAAAACACATTTTTATCCATTAGTCTGTCTGTCTGTCTGTGCCAAGATTTTCTCGGGAACTACTGAACCGATTTTGTTGCTTCTTTTTTTATTTTGTAGAGTTTTGACTACTGATGGCTGTGACAGATATTTGGTGCTCCATGCGCTACAGCTTGCGCGCGATAAATGAAAAACATTTGTTTTTATAGACTGTAGCGCGAAAACGGCTCTAACGATTTTGATGAAGCTTTCCTATAATGTTCTAATAATTGTCCTTTCAATTTTCGTATATAGACTAAATTCCCCCCAAAAAATCAGAAAAAAAAGTTATGAAGAAAAAAAAATTTACGGGGCCTAACTCCCTAAGTATATATTATACGGTAAAATTAATAGTACAACTTTTGAAAGGTAATTGAATTACCAACAAAACAAAAAAAAAATCATTGGAATCGAACCAGTATTAGCGATGATGCAGCTTATTCTATTTTTTACACACTTTTTAACTTATTACTTTCCTACCTATAGTTTACCTACCTGTCCTTTGAAAGATAATGAAATTCCCCTACAAAGCCATATATAAATCGTTCATTTTGGGCAACTATACAGCTATTCAATTTCCAATGTAAGATTACAGTTTCATATCCTGGTGTCAGAAAGGGGTGAATGAGAGAATATAGATGACTAATTGAAAGTAAGAAAATCTGTTGCTTGCATCACACAAGTTTCACTATTTCCTCTACTTTTAATAGAAATTATTGTTTGACAAAATTCAGCTATGGCAAAAAGCTCAGCAATATTAGTGAGTATTGAAATTTTTACACTGATCTACCTTAAGCCGGTTTACATAGCTTTAGTTTATCAAATTAATCGTACTCAAATCTTATGTTTGATCAATTTTCAGGAAAATGAATCTAGTTCAATTCTTTTTTGTTTCTTCATGAACATATGTAAAGATATACAAATTTTTCTGGAATAGGTAGGAAAGTCGTATGAGTGGACACACCAGATATTTTTTAAGTTAAGTTATTCTTACAATAGGGCAATATATTTTATTTTTCAATTTGCTACTTGCATAGGGAAAACATCTTCTGAATCTGAGCTGCAAGAAAAATCAAGTGATAAAAGATATTTATAACATTTGCAGATTGGACGCTTTTTAAATAATAAAAAAATATTTAAGAGGAAGGAGATGGTTGTGATGAAAATATTAAAATAGTGGTAAAACTAATTTATTTAAAGCCAACGTTTCAACCCGACTTGCAGGTCTTCTTCAGGGCTAGAACGAAACGATGGCTTTAAATAAAATAGTTTTGCCACTATTTTAGTCTCTTTATGACTGCTATCCCAGACCATATCCTTCCTCTAAAATATACAACGGTCAACCATTAAGTATTCAATGAAAAATATTTAGGTAAAACTTGGAATAACAGTGCGTCTTGGAGACATGGTTGAGGACTTGGGGTGTTGCATATACGTATTTATGAAAACTAATTAAATTAAATATTTGTATTCAGAAACAACAGGATGAGAGAAAGAACTGGAAGATATGTCTTAGGTGTAGTGTTGTCCAAATGCAAGACCAAGAAGAGTCTTGGTCTTGCGCAAGAATCTCGCACGAGTTAGAATCCTTCCAAAGCTCTTAATTTGTATAGTAAATTTGAACTTTACAAGTCTTAACTAGTCAATTTTGTATATATTCACAAAACAATCCTACTACATACAGAAATTTAAGAAGTCGGAGTAACAATCTTTTATTAGAAGCTTTTTTTTTTTGCAGTTAGTTACCTATAAGATTATTGCTATTTATTACTTTAGAATATTACTTTAAATATTAATATAAAAATATTACTTTACATCTTAGAAATAATACTACTAGAAAACTTCAGAATAAGTACATTTAGATGTTTTATTGACATAAACATAGTAAAATCTAATCCAAATCAATAAAATTAACTTGGTAATACATTAAAGATATTGTCAAGAAAGATATGCTTCATTTTGGAATAGAAGAGTTGTAAAGACATGTATACATCTTTTTCTTTATTTTTTAAAAATTATTTTATTAAAATTTACAACTGTAAACATATATACAACCAGTAACACTGCTATAGAAATATATAACATGAAGGGACTTGTGAAGAAGCTACCCATTGGAAACACTTCAAAGATAAATTAATTTATCAAATTTATAAGGCAGATGTTAAAATAAATATTATTATTTATTTTTGCCATTTTTATTTTTGACTGATCACCCCAACTATCCTTCTCTTCATTATTCACTACAGTCAACCATCAATCCACAATCATAAATTAATTTAAGAGGTCCCTTGGCCATCTTCTTTTCAGACGCCTCGGAGGGTTAGTACAATGTTAGCATTGGAAAATTATTTAAATAAAAAATATGGTGTGTCCACTCATGTGACTTTTCTACCAAACATAAACAATTAAATATTTTCATAAAAAAATAACCTATGGGAAAACCTAAACCCCGAATGAAAAATTGGATGATTAAATACAAAAGTATATTGGGACTACTAGTTCTTTCCATACAGTAACTAAAATTGTCTAGTATTAGAAACTTATTTGCCTTAATTTTTATTCGCAAAAACGCTTCTTCTTTTTGATACACACACATATATATATATATATATATATATATATATATATATATATTTACAACTTTTCGTTAATCGACCTTTGGATATTAAATTTAAATTTTAAATGACCTTATTCCCAATTAAATAGTTAAGTTTAAATATATATATATATATATATATATATATATATATATATATATATATATATATATATATATATATATATGTATGTATCAAAAAGAAGATCTGTCTTGGTCTCGCAACAGTTTGGCGATTTCGGTCTAGGTCTTGCGTTTTGTAAGAATAAGACCGATTTTGGGCAACACTACTGGAAGTGTTGAGATTCTATTCTGAGCTAAAAAGTATAATATAATAACAATTGGATCAATCTAGTATTGAAAGCTAAGGTCTTGGAATACAATAGAAAATAACTTTACTCTGGGACGAAGCCCCTTAAGGATATCAGAATATTACAGGAAAAAAAAATAACATCTGACTAGAAAACTTGTTACATTAAAAAGTATCTAAAAAAAAAGCTTTTAGTAAATAAACTATAAATACAAAATCAAGCCAGTGAGATTATTTACAAAATATATTACAATTATGTATAATATAATTAAGAAATTAAAAAGACCATAAACAAAATAATCGCTACATAGTTAAAAATATTAAAGTATATAATAATCAAAAGAAAAATATTACAAATGCCAAAAAAAAAACAACAACAGTAGAATACAAAATAAGGTACTCTAATAAATGAGGAAGAAAACTCCTATGAATAAAAGAAAATTTCAATTCATATTGAAATACACCTACATATACACCGAAATACGTACATAAACCGAGTTATCAAAAGAAAGATGGTATGAAAAAAAATATACATATACATACATATTTTATGTATAAAACGTCATAATTAATATGTACAAAAAAAAAATATAAATTAAGATAAAAAATACCATGTTACTCGGTTATTGTCTTAAAATATTTCAGAAGCAGAAAGAATAATTAAATCATTATATATAATAAATGATTTAATTATTCTTCCTGCTGCTTGTTGTACTTCCGCTTTCACGTAGCATACGGCCTCGATTCGATAAGGTAAAGCTCCAGATAAGTCGAGATAAAGAAATTATTTATTTAGGACCTTTCATTTATTAAATTTCACTTAAAAGGTCATTGTTAGGCGCATGCGTATTTAGAGGTTCTCTCTCAAGCTGCTTGCCTGTGATTTTGAATATATATTCTCTTTAAATCGGAGTTAGTCGTCAATTCCTACATCTAAAAGCTAATTAAGTTTCTTTACAAGATGCACAAAAAAATATTCTTTTGTTATCTAACATTTTTTTTTTCTTTGTAATCGAAAACGGAAAATAAAGTTATGATGAAATGCTTGCGGTTTCAGCAACTGTGCAATTCCTTGGAAAGTTTATCATGTTTGACCGATGAGGGCAGCCTTTTCGAAATACTCTTCGCTGAGTCAGCTCTCGCGTATTATTATCATATGTCTAAAAATAAATAAGTAATCAAAAAATCGAGTTAGCAAGTTTTTGAAAAATTTCTGTCATCTCGGTTTCTATGAAATTACAATTTCTATCATATACAAGCTGTATCCTGTAGGTGTCTAATATTAGATGTAGATCTAGTTTTGAAGTTGATTTAAGTCCGAGAACCAAAAGTGCAAATATTCGAGGATAACACTAAATTATTGGTGGGAGTATTATTACCAAGATTGATTCTATGGAGGTCAGTTAAAGAAGATATGAGTTATTGTATATTCATTATAATTATGTATAGCGATAATTACTTTGGAAGAAAAAGAAAGAAACTAAGTACCGATAAGAAATAGTGTTTAAGTTGTTTATATATATATATATATATATATATATCTATAATTACTATCGATAATAACTACCGATATGAAATAGTGTTGAAGTTACTCCTGAAATCCTATATATATATTTTTTCATAAGACATGGTTATATTTTACCATTGTTATGAGGGGGGGGGAGGAGGAAGGGAGCTCAGTTCGAAAGCGTCTTACCTATCGTCTATATATATATATATATATATAACAAATCTTTTACTGGACTTAAAAGTTTTTACTTTTTTATTATATTTTGGTGACATTTCAGGGGTTTTGCAGTTCTGTATTTCGGAACGGCTTTTATAATAAATACTTATAGCAATTTATTTGTTTATTTTTTTTGTTATTTGAACTTAAACAATAAAATATAAATTATAGTGCTTTTTTAAAAATAATTATTTATTTAAAGAGTGAAGGTTCAAAAACGGTCACAAACTGACCGTGCCTTAGCGCGCATGTGCGCTAGAGGATTGAAACTTCGATTTTTAATTAGCCCCTCGGCAGGTTAAAATTTTGACAAAAATCAATACCATCTGACCTTTGGCCGTGTAACCTACTCCCCGTTATCACAAAATGGCCTCTGTAACTGTTCTGTCTTATGATGAGTAAAAAATACTCTTTATCTAGAGATGATGCCTGGTTACTATGTCAAAGCCTATGCCTTTATAATCTTAGCATGCTATAATATTATATTGCATAGGTTAATTAACTGTGGTCAATGGATACTTTAAGGTCCACACAACGTTTCTTCATGCTATTATCAAATAAAAATCTTAGAATGGAAAAGACTTCTTGTATTTATTGTTACGTAATTAATTATTAAAATGACGATGTAATATGCATCTGGTCGAGATGGAGTCCGGAAATAAAAATAGTGCAGTGAATAAGTATGTTTACTTAGACATTTTGAAAAGAAACTTGAAAAAAAAAATCGAAAAATCTGGGGCTAAAAAACAAATTTAGTTTTAATCAGGATAATGACCCCAAACACCATGTTAGTTAAGGAATGGCTAATTTATAACAGCCCCAAACTTAGAAAAACTCCACCACAGTCAGCTGATCTTAATGTGATAGAACACCTGTGGGAAAAATCGGTGGAAGAAATTAGAAAATACGAAATGTATAGATAAGGAGACTTAGAAATATATCTCCTTGAATAATGGAATAGGATAAGTCCAGAATTCATTCGAAACTCTTATCTAACAGAATGAAAGAAGTGGTCGAAAATAATGGCTCAACTACAAGGATATTCAACTAAATTAATAGTATTCAAAGGTTAAAAAGATGTGAGGTGTACCATTTTCACTTTGGGAAGTAAAATTATCCAATTTTTTTTTAATTATTTTTTTTTAATAATCGCTGTTGAACATTTTAATATTATGTATGTTAAGTTTTTACGTATTTAAATTGAGATTATAAATAAATCTGTCGAAGAGTTTATTTGTTTACGATAACTATTTAAGTATTTTTTCTATTTTTCTACGTGTGTTATCATATTTACTGTGAGCAACTGTAGTTACATTCTCCATGCAATTGTCGCTACTTTGCATAATGTTTATAATCTTTCATAAATTGGCCTGAGAGAATAATTCTCATTAAACAGTGCTTAATCACCAAATAGTAATATAATATGGAAATAAATAAATACAATATATCATGTAGAGAGGGAATAATTAATTTTGGTTTATTATTTTCAATAATGAAACATTGTGATCGACCAAAAAATTCAAAAACATCAAAAAACCCCCTCTCAAAATTTGAGGTTTCACGTTTCAAGAGGCGTAGAATTCGAAAAACGAATAAAAATTTTTTTGTCCGTCCGCCGTCCGCGCATTCTCTCCGAAACTACTGGACCGATTTTTTTCAAATTTTGATTTAAAATCAGAGGTCACCCGAGGATGATCCTCCTTCATCGACATTACTCTCCGCCTTTAACTTTCAAAATGGCGGCTGAAAAACCTGCGTTGCTATAGACTGTAGCTCCTAAACGAATACACAGATTTCAATGAAACTTCGCTAAAGTCATTTTCTCGACGCCCTTTAAATTTATCTATATAACATACTTCAACGAAAAGAAGCTGGAAAAAAAGTTACGAGGGATGGTAATATTAAATTCCGAATAACTCGAAAAGTTATTTAAAAAGTTTTGTGGATATTGTATATGGTTTTTTTGAGGTTACGAAATTTTCTTAAAAAAAAAAAAAATCGTTAAAATCGGACAATTAGGAGCAAAGATATGGTCTCCAGTTTTTTTAATGTCTTCTACTCCAAATGTTATATCCTTGGTTTGGTTTTTAAATTTTAAATGTGTTACTGAACTAATGCTATTTTTTATTAGCATATTACTAATCATTAAAGAAAAACAGTTTCGTCCAATAATTGGAATCACCTTTTGTTTTGTTTTCTTACTAACTCGGAAGGTAATGTTACTTTAGATGTATAATTGTTTGGAAATAATAAACCATTGTGAAATAATTTGCAGCGTTTTTCTTTTCTCGGTCGATCGCAATGCATCATTTTACAAATAAAATGAAGTCATGTGTAGAAATACAATAGGCTGTTTCTTTTTTCTTTCATTTTTTTTCGACTTTTCTTAAGGATATCCTTGTTTTTCAGAACATGGTGTATCTAGGTATAGATGTGTTTTTTTAATTCCTTATTTTTAAGTTATTTTATTTTGTTTATTGTATATACTTTTTGATTATTATTTATTTGTTACTTTGCTTCCGCTTATTTTATATCTTTCTGTACGTATAGTGTGAATTTACAGATTGTTATAATAGTCAATAAATAAATAATAAAAAAAATTCAGAACTGAAGGAGGGCCTAATATTCAAATTGATGGTTTGATCTGTAAACGTTTAATGATGAAAGTATTAACGAATTTATATGCGGAGCGACAAATATCAGATTTAAGAAATGATATATTAAAATTAATGAATATAAAAGATAAATAAACGACACTGATAATCTGTTGTGAAATTTCTAATGTTGTAATTGAAAACAGAAGACTAGATATAATGTAACAGTTTGATGTTTTGGGCCCCATCTACGTTCTCGTCCGTGTCAGGCCTGAGTTTTCATCTTGATATCACTTCTCTCTGGGGACAATTCTATCGTCATTCCAAACTCCGATGTCCAATCCTCAATGCGTTACCGTTCAATATAATATCGGAAAACTTATGATTTTATCCGTGATTGAGTATATAATAGAATATATTTAGTTTTAAATTTGTTTTATTTTCGTGATGTTTCATTATTTTTTTGAAGGATGAAAAAATGTCACAATGTGCTGTAAACAAATTATTATATAAATAGGCAAAGCCAAAACAGTTCGGTACCTTTTTCTATTCTATTTTTCAAAAGATTTAAAAAAACAATTTATTTCGAAAACAGACTATGTAGATTGATATGTAAATGTTAGTTTGTTCAAAGCCGCTAATCTCTGACAGTTCTTCACCTATACGATTGCTTTAAAATTTCGATATAACATTGAAATCAAATTCAGACATTTTCTCATATACATTCGTTTCGTATATTTTTCGTTTCGAAAAGGAGGCGAAAAAATGTGTGTTGTTATAGCCTAATCGGCTGTAACGATTTCAATGAAATTTGGGTAAAGACTCTTGAAACCCTATTAATTTATGTATATACTTCATCGAAAAAAGGCCGAAAAAAGAATTTATTTGTGGATAATCTAAAAAGTACACTAACTGTATTGAACTGTTTTTCGTAAGAATGTATTAGAATAGAAAAATGCAAATTCCTTTATGTTTCCCTCAAATATTCAATAATCATTATGGCCGAATTTCGACCACTGAGCGAACAATAGTTACATTTATTGCTTGCCGACGTTTCGACCAAAAACATGTGTGTCATCATCAGGGCAATAGTTTGAAAGCCCGATTCTTGGAAGCATAGTCTTGTTTCTTTTGAAAATATTCATTTATAGATTTAGTAACATTTTAACTATCTCTTCATTTAGATCTTCATCAATTATTTTCCAGATTATTATTTTTTTTTTAATTGAATAAAGAACAGTGAAAGGCACAAAAACAAATTGACATCCGCTCGACTGTTAATTAACCTATAAATCTCTCGCAAAGTAGAAAAAAAATAGAGTTCTGATATAGGTTTTATTTTTAATAATAATAAGGATTTGCGAACCCGAAGGTTCGATGCCGATGCCACCAATCGATATCTACAATCTTCCATCCACCGGGCTCCGTCTAAACCGAACTCCTCCCCCTCTCCTCCAGATCAGCCCTAACGCAATCTTCCCACCTTCGCTTTGGTTTACCCCTCTGATGCTTGTCAGTCGGTACAGCGCAACAATTCTTTCGTTATTAAGCCTGGGGATTTCATTCGCCTCAACTTAATCATCTCAAGTATATTAGCCGAATACATTTCAAGCAATTCAGCGTTGTTTAACCGCCTGAATTCTCCGGTTGACTCGTCTTTTTTCGGTCCTAATATTCTGGGCAATACTTTATTTTCAAAAACCTCAAGACGTTGCTCATCCCTTAATGTAAGCGGCCACATTTCGCATCCACAAACAACCGTAAGAAGGATAATGGCTTTGTTAATTCTAATTATTAAGTTTCGAGACAGGAGGCGAGAACTAGGTAGTTTTGACAAAGAAAAGTAACAAGAATTTCCCCTCTTCTTTAATAATTAATAACTAGTTGTTCCCTTGCGAATAATTCGCAACATTTTTTTTAGTGAAGAAATAGCAAAAACATATGGAAATAAGTAAATCCTATGTATTATGTTAGGAAGGAATTAATATTTTTTCTTTGGTCGATTACAATATTACAGTTAACATAATAGACCAAAATATTTGCACAAATTATATAACTAGCATTTTACACCTATTTTTAAATTTGAAAGATAATAAACTAATAAAGAGAAAATAATGCCCCGATCATGGGATCCCAAATTAAAAATAAAATAAAATTTAAGAACAAACAAATGCCTTTTAGAAATCATAAAGTGAATATATCAGCCAGGAAAAAAAAGTGTAGTATACTATTGTACTACTTAATACAATGTCTTTAAAGAGGAAGACATTATTAAGTATACCAAAACTAATGGACTGTATCTTTGTTAATAATTGTCCGATTTTTGTTTTTGTTTTGTAGGTAATTTAGTAATCTTTCTAATTATCATACTTTTTAAGTTAATCGCAAATAAAGTTTCTCTTCCTCCATCACTTTTTTCCAGATTTTTTGGGGGATATTACTATTTTATGCATGTGAAGGAGAAGAATATCTTCAAAATGAGTGTCAATCATTGGATTTGATGAAGAATTAACGAAGTTATGGCGTACCGACAAAAAAAACACCTTTTATAAATATTATATAGGATTTTATTTTACTTTATTTAATGATAATTATTTTATGGAATTATTTATATTGTTGCCATTGGTTATTACATAATATTATTACATTTATATTACTACTAGAGGATACCCTTGCCTAGACTTATCGATAACTATAAACGGCCTGACCAGCAGACTACTTAATAGGACTAGGAAGTATCGCCGCCACAGTTGAGCTGACCGCAAGGCAACCACATGGCCGACCATTTATCTTCTTCGCCCTGTTACCGAGCTGCAAATAGAGAACTTTACAGTAAAAATATTCTGGTCATTCCTTTTGTATTTCGGGTCATTGTTTCGTCTATCGTTTGTTATACATAGCTTTAGGAGTGAAGTAATCCAGGATCTTTTGGTGATAACTCTCTTCGTATTTAGTTAGGCTAGTTGTTTTTATATATAATATACAGTGTATAGAAAAAATACATTCTCTACTATACAGCTGAGAATCAGAGCGAAACGGTCCATAAGTAAATAAAGATAAAAAACTAAATATTAAGCCGAAAATTCCATCCCAACAACTCTGATATGGATACAAGGAAAATTGTTCCCGAAAAATCTCTAGAAACTTCAAATTAAGGGAGTACATTACCACTATTAAGGGAGACTGTTTTACAGACCAAGATACTAACCTACATCTTAGGAAGAAATATTAAAACATTTGAGAGAAACATCATTCGCATGGTATCCGGAGAGATCTCAGATCAGATTATTAATTCATGGAGAAGAGCCAACGAATAACTGCTTTCAGAAACTGGTGAATGAATATCTCTGGATATGAATGGATATGATGGACGGTGGATGGAGTTTGGAGCAATCCATCAGGACTAATACCTACTAGTCTTGGTATACCTCAATAGGGATGACCATAGATAGTCGATATTACAGAATATCGATACCTTCCTTGGAATATTCGAAATTTTACCATCGATAGTATCTACTGCGATATTATCAACCATCGATTTCGTCCCTTCGATACATTCATTTAAAAATTAAAAAAAAAAATTAAAATTATCTAAGATGTTTATTTTCATTACTTTTTTTTTTTAAAGATAATTTTAATTCTATTTTATTCATCTATTTTTATTCTATTAATACTAATATTTATATTTTCTTCCTTCACTATGATATTTTATTTTGTTCTTTTATAGCTTTATATTATTTGAAATTAGCTTATTTTTTTTTGAATTTGTAAATACGGTGTGAATGTGATCTCAGAACTTTATAAATGTCCTTTATTGAGACAGATTGTAATATTTATCAGTAAACAAATAATCCAGCAAAAATTAAAATTAAAACTATCGTTTTCGAAAAGCGCAAGAAATTATGTACATATAAATCTGATTGTTAGAAAAACAATTATACTCATTTTTCCTATTTCACATAGAATGTAGAGCGTAGTAAAGGAAAATATCGATATTTCAAAAATATCGACTATCAATGGCCACCCCAAAGTAAATTTAAATAGCGCTTGGGACCCTTCTCACTCAATAAGAAATTCAACTTACCCAAATTTGTTAGTTAGAATCTTCTCAAACCAAGGCCATAAATTTTCAAAGAAATCTATGAAGGATACAAATAAATTAGCATTTCGCTGAATCCGAACTATGGGTGAATAGAAGGCATCTTTGGTTAAATGAAAACTTCTGGAGAAAAAAATGAATATGACGAAGATGGACAGGGACTAGAAAATCAATTTTACTAGATGAAGTAGAAGAATTGATATTTTCATTAATTAATTTAAATATGAAAATTACTTCTTTTTTCATGCTCCTATGTGATAAAGAATTAATATTTATATTCATATTTCCAAAATGTTTATAATATCGATGAAAATATCGACTATCGATATCCCAAGGCCGATATTTTGATGATATCGATAGTAATAGGTCGTTATTAATATCGATATTAGGCTTTCAATATCCCGTCATTACTTATTTTCCCCAAAAGTACAATAGTAATTTATGATCCAATCACCACTCAATTTTCACGTGAAATTCTTATATTTTCCACTACAAATCAGTTGGACTGTGAAAAGCGTATTTTTATTTGAAATTGTGCACACTAAGAAATTCACCAACCGTTCTAGAAATGTATCAATATTGTTTTCTCCTCCACCCTGTGTTTAATCTAAACAAATACGTTATATATTCAATTGTATTTTTACTTAGATATTTTCAAGGGTATATAATATGTTTATATCAATTTTTTTTCTCTTTAATTATTTATCCGCACCTGTCATGGAATTGACAATCAGCAGATGTGTTCTCATGATGAGGATAGGCATTAGGAAGGATAGTACCCAGCAGCACCTCTTAGCTAGTCATTATTTATTTTTTTGATTTAGGTGAGGAGATCACTCATCCAGCTCCTTTTTAGTCTCCTTCTGATGGTCATGTCAGTCGTAGCCATGTCGGTTATAAGTCTGTTTGTGTGTCTGTGTAGTTGGATATGAAAACGAGAGTAGAGAGTACGTATGTGTTGGTCTATAGTTGGCTGTCGTAAGTCGTTATGTAAAGTTTTGTTGTTGACGTACCAGGGTGCTTCGGTTATAAGTAATAAAATTTTGGATTGAAATAACTGTAGTTTTTGTAAGTGCGTCTCTTTTTTGCCGGACCGTAAATCTGAGAGGAGTATGTCCAGATGGGTTTGAGTAAGTGAGTGTATGTATTTAGTTTTTGTCGAATTTTCAATTTCGATTTAGAATTGTCAATTTTAAATTTTCATTATTATATTTGTTCGTTTCACAATAATTATGTTGAATTTTTAGACCTAATACAAACTTCACATTCTTTTTTTTTTTTTTTTTTGTCCATGGCTTTTCCAATCGAAAGCCTGCAATTATGTCTTATGGCTACTGCGACACGCAACGTTCAATATGATTCTCTGTACATTCAGAAATGTCTAAGAACCCGTTTCTTGTTCTTGTTTGTCTGTGTTCCAGGTGTTTTGGAAATGTCCAAACTCGACTTAATATTAAAAATTGGGTTGTAAGAAAACTATAATTGGATAATACCCTGAGCCTATTTTAGCCTATAGGTGAGCCTTGACATGCGCTAGTTGCTACTCTACACTTTAGATCCATTCCAACTGCCGCCATTAACTATGCCAGGGGAGGTGTAGAGGTGTAGAGGTGTGGAGGTAGTTAGTTAGAGGTAGTTATCCAGGGGACTTGGATATCGCCCAAGTGATAATTGGTGTAGTGCTGTCAGCTGCTATCCTCCTGTGTCGGTGACCGCGTCTGTGTCACTACGAATAATTTATCGCCGAGAATAATTTAGTCCATATTTAAATTTTTATTTTGTTCCTATATTACCGAATAGTAAAGGATATCAAAAAGTATAATAGAATTTCGGATCACTTCTTAAATAAACTGAAAAATTCACTTCAAAAACCGGATAAAAATAAAATATTATGAAGTGTTTCAAAACACAAATATATATATATATATAATCTTCTCAAGATAAAGCACTATTCCTACTTAAAGACTTTCAAGTGCTATGATTGCCTTGGTATACTTATGACATGTTTATAGTAATAATAAAAGGCTTAGCGAACCCGACACCATCAATCGCTTACTAATAATAATACTTTATTTATTCTGAAACGAATTCCTTTAGAATAATACAGAAGGACATAGATATGGGGTAAGGAGCCTTAG
This sequence comes from Nezara viridula, assembly GCA_928085145.1. Classification (NCBI taxonomy): domain Eukaryota; kingdom Metazoa; phylum Arthropoda; class Insecta; order Hemiptera; family Pentatomidae; genus Nezara; species Nezara viridula. Next base: position 2,305,445 of record OV725083.1, on the reverse strand, counting down.
AGATACATAAATAAGAATACAAAGTAATTAAACATTCATAGTGAAAAAATGAAAAATTATTTGATACTTTCTAATTTTAATCAGTTAATAATAAAAAATAAAAAAAAGAAAAAAAAAAGAATGAAGTAAAAAAACTAATAATTTATATACATATTTACATTAGTATCTATTTACAATTTCATAGGGACTGGATGGATATGAAATGATAGAACAGGTGGGATTTAAAGGGAGGAAGGGTATTGGATTGACGGATGTGAGAAGGGATGGAGTCCCAAAGGGATGAGGATCGGATAATGAACGATCTCTTGAAAGCAGCGGTTCGGTTGGCCCTTATGTATAAATCAGAAGACCGGGCACGAGTATTGCGGGAACGAACAGAGGATTTGAATTGAAGGAGCTCGGAGATGTATGAAGGACGGTGGGATTGGATAACTTGAAACCGGAAAGATACTAGGAAATATTTACAACGGTAGGAAGGATAAAGCCACTTCAACTCTGCATAAAAATGGAAAACAGAGGCGTCCCTTGGGATCCCGAAGATGAATATTACACACCTCCCTTCACCGTTCGCCGTCCAAACCCAGTCTATTCAAATCGGCTTTAACGCAATCTTCCCACCTTCGCTTCGGTCTACCCCTCGTACGTTTACCGTTCGGTATAGCAAATATTAACCTTTTAGGAATTCTCTCGTTAATAAGCCCAACAATTTTACAAGCCCATTTGATTCGCCACGATGTGATCACCTCAATTATATTAACCGGATAAAGTTCACGCAATTATGCGTTGTGTACCGTCTGAACTCTCCGTTAGACTCGTCCTTCTTCAGTCTGAATATTCAACGCAATATTTTATTTTCACAAACCTTAAGACGTTGTTCATCCCTCAATGTAAGCAGCCACGTTTCGCTTCCATAAACAACAGTAGGTAAGACAATGGTTTTATCAATTCTTGTTTTTAAGTTTCAGAACAATAGGGGCGAGCTAAGTAATTTTGTTACAGAAAGATCCTCTTCAATTTCGTTCTTTTCTAGTTATCATAGACCCTAGTTACCTAAACTTCTCTTCGTCTTCAAACATATTATCTTCGATATCGACTACACTGGCAATATCGCCATTTTTGCAACTAACCTATGACATATGAGAAGGAGTTAGTCGAGGGTGCGGTCAAATAAATAAAAAAATTAAAATATATAAATTATTTTAATTTGCCTTTTTTATTTTTTTTTCTCTTTTTTTTTTCCTTTTTTTTTCTTTTTTTCCCATTTTTTTTTAACCTATGACATGTTTAGGTTTTAAATCTTAAACTCTTGTTATTTATGATACGTCTTTGGCGAACTAAAAATCTATTGAAAAGGTAAATGGAAAAATAGTTCAATGATCACTTGGACAATTTGGATAATATAGAATGATACTTTTTGATATTTTTTAATAAATAAAAACAATATCCAGCTCTGCACCTATACAACATGATCGACTTCAATAATCGATTAGTATAAGTTCAGGGATAACTGTGTCTTATTGTTTAACTGTTATATTAAAGGGATATTTTGTAGTGGGACAAGCTAAGTACTTATTGAGTAAGTTGTTACGTTGATCGCCATGGCGAAGTTTGAAGCTTCGGAAGCTATGTGTGTTAAATAAAGTATTTTGATAATATTATATTGTATACAAGAATAAACATATGTCCCTGATGTAACCTATGAATGCGATCTAAAGTGAGAGTTATCTCTGGGCTTTTTTTCTAGTAAAATATTAAATTTGAATAACAATTATTACGTTTTGAACCGGTAGCCCTAACAACAGAGTTACAGTCTGGTGTAATAAGTGTATTACGAATTCCGATGTTGTGGATATACGTAAATTGATCACTTAGTCAATATTAGTAGCCGCTACCAAAAGACACCCGACAACTTTAATAGTATATATATGTATATGTATATATATGTATATGTATATATACTAGAGTATAGAGATGCTTTGTATCTTACAACGGTTATAAAGTATGCATTTGCATTGTGTGTGAACCAGGGTGTGTTATATCTCCCCGTTATCCGTAACATGTGCCAGTAACAACTTCTAAGTTCTATTCTCCTCCGGACAAAAAAGTCAAATCATTTTTTTTTTACTTGAAGTCATTGACGAAGTCATCTCTTGGAATCATAGACTCCTAGAAGTTCCTGGGAGTGCCGGGACATCCCAGAAATATCGCGTTATTATTATGCCATATCCTAGCAGCCATATCCTATTATGTCCTATTACCTAGCAGTAGGAAAGAGAAAAATATCGTTCCTATATTAGCGGTGATGAAAAAAAAAAAAAAACAATGTGATATGCGTTTGTAATAGTAAATGCCTAACTACTTGGAACAATATTATGCTTAGATAAACCATGACTTGCATAGTGCTTTGGTATTATAAATTATTATTGTTATACAAAGGATAAGAAAGAAAAGCATAACATTTATTATTACTTTTTTTTATCTAGATTTCGGTTTTTTTTTCTTACTCCATTATATATTTATGTATACTTTTCTTTTTTATACTCCCTTGTAATCCCTCTGAATTTATTATCTTATTTATTTGAAAGAAGTGATAGAACACAGACTATTATAGTTATTTATAAACGGTTACCAAAGATAAATAAACCTTATTTATGAGATTGGTAAACGAACGATTTAAAAAAAATAAAATAAATAAACAAATTTCATCGTAAAACGTTGTCTTGTTTATGAAATAAACTGCCCCAAAAGCCAGGGATCTATTTCTTCACAAATTCACTTTCCTTTTTATAAGTTTAGTGTATTTAAAAGTTAAATCAAAATATATAAAGAGAAATGTTTTATTGATAAATATTTCTGAATATACTTCCAACAAGTATACGTATAAATCAATGTAATATACAATATTATATTATTTAGATCTTTATTGTCATAATTTTGTATTATCATTATATTACAAATTTATAATAGTACCTTTGTGTATAGATGTTAAGAAACGGCTCATTAAAAATTTATATGTATATAAATGTGTTAAAAATATTTAAGTTAAAGGAGAAAGTTTATATATATATATAAAAGGAACGAAAATTTTCTATATAACGAAATATATATATATATATATATATATATATATATATATATATATATATATATATATATATATATATATATAAAATGAAAGTGTTTAAATAATATGTATATATTTTTTGTATTTTAATATATTATCTTACTTGTTCTCTAATAATCTTGCAATAATCTAATTCCCTTCGAAGACTTAGTATTGTATTTCGCGTTGTCAGCATTACTTAAGTATGGTAAAGAGTTTTCATTTCTTTACTAGAAGCCGTAGTATATTTTACAAAACAAAATAGAATATTTTTATGCAATTTATAAGTAAATTTAATTAGGTATATTTATGTATAAAAATACATACTTCAGTCATCAGTATCAGTCGATAATAGAAAAAATTTTGAGTTTATAAAGAAAATTCGTATATTGCAAGTTATGGAAAAGAAGATTGAAAATTGCCCGCGCTGATTAAAATACACGTTCCGTTACGTTGCTTTATTTTTTGTTGACGTTTCTATCTCTATCTATAGTTATTGATCAGAAATAAAAATCAACGTGGAAAATAGAAAATAGTTTTAACAATGATTTGAATTTCTCAGAACCACTTAAAAATGCTGTATTTAATAAAGAAATCTGTAACACTACAACCTATGGAGTGTGTTGGTTCATATAAAGTAATAATTCCAACATCTATAGCTAAGCAGTGATAGTTCGTAATAACCCGAAGGTTCGATGCCGACACCACCAATCGCTTATTACACACCTCCCTCCACCGTTCGCCGTCTAAACCAGTCCCTTCAGATCGGCTTTATCCCAATCTTCACAACTTCTCCTCCCCTCGGACCCTTATCAATCGGTACAGTAAATAGTGATAGTTTGTAACTACTTAAATAAAAAAATGTCTGATATCATATTTCGATGTCATTGAATTTCACACCATAGACTTGTGAGTCGTCATATATGTAGCTGATGCCGATATCTGTGAACAATAGAATGTCATGACATCTAATGTCAGATGAGTAACCAACTGTTCTGGTGACAGTAGTTCCTATTGTCAGTGAACAAGAGGAGGTTATCTATTATGGAACTGGGGTCACCGATTTCAATGATACATTTTTTAATGATTATAGGTCGAAAAATATTAGTCCTCGGATATGGGTTGAGATTTGTATTTCGCAATTGGAGAAATCCTTTCGTACGAATTTTCAAAGCAATCTAGAAATGCAAATTTTTGTTCATAATATTTGTTTTGCTTTTAATTTTTTTTTTTTTTCCCGAAAATCACAAGAATTATGATAACTTCAAGAAGACGCCAATTATCCCTTCGAAAATTAACAGGTATTTACAGGACATGCAAACTGCATGAAATGGGACAAATCAGACTTTTGAAGATTTTTTTCTTCATAAAGGCTTCAAATCTAAAAGTTAATATGATTAGCTGGAGTAATAATTATGGTTTCAAACGGTTTTGGAATTAGAAGAAAAAAATCTGGGACTCATGCAAAAAAAAAATCTTTCCATAAAACCAAGTTCTCTAATTCATATATTTTTATTTCAAAACAAATTTGTGTTTAAGAGTTTTAAAAGATTCATGCATTCGAAATTCATCGAATGAATGAATTCGAAATTCATGCACAGTATTTCTTATTATAGAACCAGGGATGCCCAGACGAGGGTTTCATGGTGCAAATCATGGGGCCATCAAAATTTTTGAGGAGGTACATTTTGACGGAGTTTTTGAATGTTTGAGTGGTCACATTTCGACGAAATTATGAAGATTTGAAGCGAAAAATTTCAAACCAAAAGACAAGAGGTAGCATAAAACAGTCTACAGGATATGTAATTATATATACTCTAAGATTTTTTAAATTCTACTTTTGCCAGCTCTGTTTTTAAAAATGGGAGAGCAACAAAATATTTTCGATGCTGTGAGGGTTCATGCGCTATCGACCTTCGGGGAGATGGACACCAAAATATACGACTAATCATTTATTTAAATAACTTCACCTAGGATTAAAAAAATATATAAATAATCTTTTATTAGGACAGCGTTTTAAATGCTGTGGACCTGTCTAAATATTGTTAGAATTTCATCGAGGATGCATTTAAGCGCCGGGTGGTAAGGAAAGACTATTAAAAGAACAGACATAGTTCCTGGCAGGTCGACAAAGTATTGTGCAACCCTTTCTGAAATGGCGCAACGCTAATTGCATTCCTTCAAAACTGAAATATGTATTAACCAAAATAATAATAATAAAAAACTATGGTGTGTGCTTTAGACCACAAAATAGAATAGAATACATCAACACGGCGAGTTTAATAATACGAAATATAAATTATAAATAATATCTCATTACAGAGAGGATGAAATGATGAACATTTCCATCGCTTACAGTATGCAGGCCCGATTTCTAGTTTATTAGACATTTTAATTCATATCTTCCACAAAACTCGTTATCATTTGGTTTTCGACACTATTTTTTCCCTTTTTATCTGTCGCGTTAAGATTCAATTTTGAATGATATCTCATTACAAAGAGGAAGAAATGATGACATTTCCCTCGCTAACAGTTTTTAATTTTTTGAGATATTTTAATCCATATGCAGAAACACTTTAATTAGTCGACTCCAGCCGAGTGTTAGACATCGGAATACTGACGGCTCAATCTAATTCACTCACCGCAAAAAAATGCAAACCGCGACTAAAGTATTTTTTACTTCAATAATAATAAAAATGAATAATGTCTTTATTTATAAGCTCCAAAAGCTCCATAAGCTCGTCTTTATTTATTAGATGTTTTAGAACATGTAGTATTCCCTTCCCCGTAATAAACTTAGAAAAATATATAATTAACTGTTGGATAAATTTGGATAAATATTCTCTTAAATTCTTCATCCGCACCTGTCATGGTAGTGACAATTAGCAGATTTGTTGTTAGGTAGAAAATGGCATGATAGGCATGACGAAGAATGGAACGCAGCAGTACTTCTTATCTGGTCTGTTTGCATCCTAAAATCAGGAAAGGGAATCTCTCATCCAGCTCCTTTTCAGTCGTCTCCTGATGAGCATTGCAGCCGTGGCCATGTCGTTGATAAGTCCATTGTGATGTTTAATGTTTAGTTTAAGATGAAATCGGGAGTAGAGTACGTATGTGCTGGTCAATGGTTGGTTGTCTTAGGTCGGTACGTTAAGTCTTGTTGTTGACATAAAATCAATTTAAATTAATAATAATAATAATTATTATTGATGACCTATAATTCGATTAGAAAATTATTTTGTATTGCTTAATTATAAAAAAATATATGTACCTAGATAATATTTTATTTATTCCATTTATTGTTATCGACATTTTTTTCCATTTCATTTCATAAGTCAACAGATAATTCATATCTTTTTTTCTTCTTCATTGCAGCATGAGACAATTCTTGTTCTATTTTTACGTAGATTAGTTTTGCCGATAAGAAGTTATGGAAATGAAACACATCCTGTGCCAGATAGCAAGTTCAATAGGTCACAAATTCAATGCCAAATATCGAATAATAAATAACAAAGAAATATTAAATACGTATATATTTATTTATTACAATGGTTTATGTTAGTAGGCATATTTTGTATATTTAGGCATAATATATATATTTTTTTGCCAAGAATCTCTGCATCAGTCATATTTGAACCGTAATATTTATTAAAATCGATAAGAACGTCATAGGAAACACTATTTACCATGCATTATATTATTATTAAAAATTGTTTTAAGGCAAAAAAAAACAAAAAACAATCACGTAATCGTCTATTTTAACCTCAATAATGTTTTGAAAAACAAAACAACATTCTTATAAATTTTCTTTCTATTTTAATTAAACTTGTATTGACGTTTTAATTTTTTAATGTTTGTTTTTTGGGATAGGGCACGAACCTAACTTTATGATTGTTTAATAAATTAGTTTAAACATTTAAAAGTTTTTTAAATATTTCTTCGCAGTATGTATTTGAATTAATTAAATAAAATATAATGCATTATATTTAATATTATAATATTAAATAAAATATTTTATAACTTGCTGAAAAACACCCTGATGAACTTTAAATTCGATTTCAATATTAGAGGAAGTTCAATAGTAGAAAGTGAGTCAATATGTTAAGGATGAGGTCGGCATTGGAACGATATAATAGTTCATTGTAAAGGTTTGTATGTTAACATGTTTATATAATTACATACATTTTTTAGATAAATATATATTCCGTAGAGTTCAGTTCTGTTTGTAAATTGAAAATTTATTTTGGTCTTAGGATTTGCCGACAAAAATCCTACTTTGCGAATATAGTTCTGAAATTGTCGTTGCAAAATGAAGTAATAGTCGATTTTAAACGCAATGTAATGTTCTGAGTAATATTTGATAATTATTTAGAACTTATATGAGAATAAGAGGCATCAGATTTTATATATATATATATATATATATATATATATATATATATATATATATATATATATATAAATTAAGTATATATTAAGTAATATTATTAAGTAAAGTAATATATATATATATATATATATATATATATAATATATATATATATATATATATATATATATATATATATATATATATATATATATATATATTTTACTTTACTTAATAATATTACTTAATATATATATATATATTTTACTTTACTTAATATATACTTAATTTTTTATACTCCGCCCATCGGATACTGGTTAAGAGATGTTTTCATTATTTTCTTCTATATTTTAATCAATAAAGTTTCATTAGGAATGATTGTCACATTATAGTATCTATTGTTTGTGGTATATCAGTGAGTAAGGAGCTGGGCTACGTATCTTCGTGTCCAAATTGACGTCCAGCGATGACAGATAATTTATTATCATATTAGCCCTGGATCGATTCGGGGCTGCAAAGACGAGAAGCAATCCGCCTGATTCCTATATCCTTCTAGCCTCAGTCTATTTGATGCTTGCCATGGTACCACTAAAGAACATTGGGTTGTAGATAAACTAAGAGGTTGTGCATGGTTGCTGACCACATCATTTCTCTGTAGATCTGACGGTAAACAGAATATATCTTTTTTATCTTATCCAAATTCCTCTTATCTTAGCGGATCCAGGATTTAGTTTTGGGGGAGGGGGCTTCAGCCCGAAAGACTTTTTGTTTTAAATATATAACGATAATTACTTAGGAAGATAAAAGAAAGAAACTAACTACCTATATGAATTAGAGTTTAAGTGATTCTTTAAGTACTATTGAATGTCATTACACGAACAATAATACTTTTCGAGGTAATTATTAAATATTTTTTTCATAAGACATGTTTATATTTTACCATATGTGGAGGGGGGACGGAGGAGTAGACTTCAGCCTAAAAGAATTATGATTTATCACTCAATGATTTTTAGGCCTTAAAACACAAAGCTCAGTAGTTCCTATGGAACCACATAGGATATTAATGACCGCGTTTAAATCTTGAAAAACACAATATATATGTATATATATATCCGGCTCTTAAGAAATCCTTACAGTAACTTCAATAAAAGTCATTGAAAAAATCAGGAGGTTTCAAAATTCAGTTGGTTTTAAAGTCAGCGAATAGATACGGAATAAATTGTGTTTTCAAGATTTAGACACGGTCATTAATATCCTACGTGGTTTCTTAGGAACTAATGGGCTCTGAGTTTTAAAGCCTAAAAATATCTCGATTTTGAAATGTTATGAGATAAATTCGTACAGGCTGAAGTCTACTCCCCTCCTCCTAAAATGGTAAAATATAACAGTGTCTTATGAAAAAAATATTTAATAATTACCTCTAAAAGTATTATTGTTAGTGTAATTACATTCAATAGTACTTAAAGATTCACTTAAACACCATGTGGTATAGGAAATTAATTTCTTACTTTTTTTCCAAAAGTAATTATCGTTATATATTTAAAAAAAGAATATCTTTCGAGCTGAAGCCCCCTTCCCCAAAACTAAATCCTGGATCTACTAGTGCCGAATGCCTCTTAGCTACTATCGTTCCCATGGGATACTTATTACGTGTTTGTGTTTTGAAGAATTAAAATTTAGCTTTTTGTGTTTTCGACGAACTTAAATGTCAATTTAAACCTAAAAATAAAATAAATATTTCCTCTAGACGTTTCATTTAAATAATATTTATGTTATCTGGGATTTATAAGATTTCTGGGGCACAGTTAATCTGTATAAAGTGCTTGACAAAAAAATGAATTAGATTATCTAATATAATTTCATTCAGTCTTTTTCGGTTATAATATTAAATAATAAGCTTATTTTATCCATAGAACGTAGATAATAACGTATTGCAACAGACTGAAAACACGACGTGATAAATGTGGTAGATAAAGTACATTATTCTCAATAGAAACTAATTGTAGTTATTAATGATTAAGAAAAACCGTTTAGGCGATTATGTGAGCAGTACAATTAATGGAGTAATTGCTAAGTCTACAACAGCTGTTCTCTTCATGCCTTTTTCTCAAGCCTGTATGTATGTGTGCATTATCTATAATCCATCTTAGAAATTTTGTGTTATCTTTTCTCTTTAGTGTTAGTAATTACTAATATATCCTGGTAAGACCTCTCACAGTTAGATCGCTGTCATTTTCCCTAATGCATTCGATTTAAAGGACTTGGAAACGCAGACCCGACAAACTAAATTTATCCCGTCTTTAACGTATGCTTATCCAGTATGGACTTAGATGTGACTCAAGCTGTAAAAAAATAGAAATGGTTCAAAATCTGAGTATGAGAAGGATAAAGGATTACCCCAGATTCACAAGAATAACCAACATGTTAAACAATTCATATACTCACAGACCGAAACATTTTTCAACTCGACAAACACTTCTGTAAACCTCATTATTAAAAAAAAACAGAATATTACAATAAGCAAATCTTAAGAAGATACAAACACATACGCACAAAACACATTTTACTTGAATAAAAACTCAATAAAATTAAACTGCACCAAATATTACATTACTTACATAGACTATATTCTTTATTTAAATGTATATTGTTTTCTTTTATTATTATTGTTGACTTTATTTATATTCTAATTTTATTTCAATTATTATTATTTTCTTTATTTTATGTGTGTTCTTTATCATTTTTCTTACTTTTAAATAATGCTACCGAAGTTTATAATTTTAGTGTGAAATGTTGTACCAAAAGATGACCGATTTTTATGTACATTTTATAAATTGTAAATTAAAATAAACTCATTATTATTATTATTATTCCGTCTTGGTCCGTCTAAATCTCAAACCTTCTAAGTTTTTTAATGACTTCATTGTAATTCCAGTAAAATCCTTAGTTTTGAAATTAATATTTGTCACTTCATCATGAAATTTTCTCTCATTTGATTTCTCATTAATTAAAATCCATTGATCCTAAGAGGTGGAAAAAAGAACTGCACAACCGTTTTTTATATAATTTAGATTGAAAGGAGGGTAGTAAGTGAAAGTTGTGTGATGTACCGCTTCACATTTCTTATTGAAATAATTATTGTTCCAAATGATTGACTACAGTCCTTGGTACAGACCCATTTTTGTCAAATTATTTTATTTACGAAAATTCTCAGAATTGGGTCGGTTTCAATCTGAAGATTGGTAAACTTGTCTATTTAATTAGGTACTAAAAACTCATAAATACCACTTGAATCATAAAATTTGAGCACAACATCGAGAAAAAAGGAGGTCTTGAAAAATATTGCGCCGTTTCACGTGACCTACACCCCCAACATGTCAAAATAACGAGTTTATATTGGTCAAACTGCCCAATATTTTTGTAGGCCACTTTTTCTTTTATTTTGTTATATTATTTTACGATTCAAATGGAAAGCAAATGGGCATTCATGAGTTTTAATTTAAGTACCTTATTAAATAAATAAAGTTTGCCGATCTCCAGACTGAAAACACCCCAATTAAGAGAATTTTCGTAAAAGAAATATTTGTAGGTTACGATGAGATAAACTTATTTACGAAGTTACAGATGGATGTTAATAATTTGTTATAGAGGGATCTGGGGTATGTACCACGGACTATTATTTTCGTCATATTTTTAGTTATTTTTTGCCATTTTTATTTAAAAAAAAAACACTTCATTAAGAGTTATGCGTCAAATGTACTCATAGATAATTGCTCTTAATACCACTCCATTCCATCAAGTATATTTGCAGTCCATATGTTTCGAAACGTTTCTTTATAAATTCTTATCAGTTTGAGAAGTAAAGCGAAAAGGAATCAGTCATTGCATTGCCATTATAGCCGAATGGACGGGTCTTTTTTATTTAACTAAGCGTGTTCCGAAACTAATTTGATTATGTCGTGTACGAAGTAAGATAACTCGAAGAATGAGCAGTGTTTCTTACTAAGATTCTTAACGTTTTCTCTTCTGGTTTTAATGATACAACAATCTGGAATGTGTGTAAGTAGCATATAATTTTATGATTAATTGTAAATTATAATAAACATAAGTTAGGTCCTCTCTGGTGTTGTAAAAGTTGACACTAACGGCCACGTCAGAATAAAAGTGTAATTGATGTTAAAATAATCACTACTACTATTAGCCATTTTGGTTCAAAAATGAACACACAAAATTATTTCCTCAACAAATATGACTTACGACTTCAATTTTGTAATTTTAAAAAAGTCTCTATTTTTCAAAATTATAAATTTTCTAGGTTTGTTAATTAAAAAATAACTATACAAAGGTTATAATAAGGTTACATACAGCTGATACACCGAATCTTAAAGTCGACTGACAGCGCTGAATACTATTTACGAATCCTTCGATGAGTTTAGGAACAGTCTGATGGATTTCCGATGTCCATCTATGAGCTCAGCTTGAGTTTACGAACTTGCCATTTCTTATATAAATTAAATGAAATAATATCTAATTAATAAAATAATCCCTACATATATTATTACAGTAAGGCTCGAAATCGGTTTTGTACTAAATATAAGCACCTGTCGTGCTCAAATACCATGGATAGGTTACCGTTGGATTCAGAATTTCAAGGAAGGATTAGCGAATCGTACTCTCGCGCTTTTGTTTTTCTTTCTATAATAAATAAAGTCGATACAAAACGGTGGTAGGTCTGTAGGTAGATATGGGACAAATTGGGCTTTGAAGATTTTGATGCGTTAACCAAAACCTGGATAGTTCCTCCGGAAACGTACTATTTTCGAGATGAAGCAAGGCATAGGGTTCGCATCCACATAACCTTACGTTAATTGTAGTACTGTCATTGAATACATGTCTCATTTCGTCGACTTGAGGTCTCTATGATCGAGAGAGGAGGAGTTTATATTATCTATCAAAGGACTTTTTTTTCATCAGATAAACCATGTCATCGTTAATTCTTCATTAAATACCAAGATTGTGCCTTCCATTTTGACGGTTTCCTTCTCCTTCAAGCGGAAAAATAGTCAAATCATCCAGAAAATTCAGACAAAACAGTTACGAAACTCAAAAATTACATACTTTCGTCTTGTCTGTTCTCCATGATTATTATGAAAGATTAATAAATTCCCTACAAAAGGAAAAAATAATCTGCGAAATCGGACAATTGTTAGCGAAAATACAGCTTATTGACATTTGTAAACATATTGATTCCACAAGCATTAATGAAATTTTAAATTAATTTTTGTTTCCTTTGTCGATTATATTTTGCGAAGAAGTAATAATTGATTTCTCTATCTTATGATAGGTTGCATCATTATATTTTCTTATTAATTTGTCATTTGATCACTGAACAATATACTGAGCGGAGTTTTCGCATGGGCCTACTAGTAACAAATAAATAAACTTTTATCTAATTCATAAAATAAGAAAAACTGTAGCTAATAATTCAAAATTTACTCATATATCAGTGGTGAAATATTACAATTTTATGGGTGCTCTTGCGTCAGATGTAATCGTTACCAATAGCAAATTTACATTGACCCCGAACGACCTCGAACCCCTCTGCCGGTATCCGCTGCATATTTTACTGAAAAAGATTATTCTATAAGATAAAATTAAATATTATTCACAACAGCAATTAAAATTCGTTAGTTTTTAGCCACTCTTTTTTTTTCTTCCACGACCATTATACGTTATATATTTATTTTTATCAATTTCAATAAATTTCCAACGACATATCAAACATATCTTCATAGTCCATATCTTTACTCTTATTTCCGGATATTTGCGAAATTAGCCCTCCCATAGTAAAGTTTTTCAAATTATTTTATAGTTCATATTTATTCCTATTTACTACTGACAAAAACAGAACTTTAATTTTTTCAAAAGTAAAGGTTATTAAAAATAATTTTAAAAATTCGTCATTTAGGTCCCGTCAGAATGTATGATGTGTGCAAGAGCAAATTGATATGAAAGATCATTCAATTTTATATCGCTGGAAGGGGTTTAATGGAAATCGAAAATTTTCACAATCGCAATACTTCCCTTTACAACATATTTCGTATATAGTTAAGTAACAGTAAAAAAAACATCCTTCCCCCTCAAAAAAAAAAAAAAAAATTAACTCTGTATCCGTTACTACGTTTGTGAAAGTAATACAATATTAATTGGACCTTCCTTTTTCAGTATCAAGGAATGATTTTGCGAGCTTTTAAGAATCAAGGTCTTGAGCTCTTAGAAAATGATTGGCATAATCCATTAGCCTAGGAAATCTCGTATATAATAAAAATAAATTAAAAAAACAAGCATCGCCTTTTACCGGAGGTGAAAAAACATGAATGAAAAAAAAGCGAAGCACGTGACTTGAACCCGAACTAATGAACCGCGGTTATTCATTCCTGTCAAGTTTCATTCAAAGAAATGCCTCTTTAAATAAAATAAAAAAAACTAGCGATGTATTATTTTATTTTAAATGATAATCATCTTTTATAATTAATAATAATTATAATTAAATTTTATTTCTCTTCTTACACACAGCCAAGTTCCTTACCTCAACGCGTTTAGAAACTTGGATCTATGCCCACAGATCAATTTGATTAAAATATCGGCTATATAATAGTTGTCCGTGCGTTTAGTGAAGTAAGAATTAGTCCACGGTGGCTGTCTAAAATAATTTAAAATATCCTAACCTATTTATTAAGCCTACGTTTCGGACAAACCATGAAGATCTTCGTTAGGGCTTTGTGGCGGTACGGGACTCCCAGTAGGACGAACTGAATGGAAAATCAAAATGGATATAAAAAAAATTTTTTTTAAGCTTATTTAATGACATATATTACAATCTGTCTGAAAGGACATTTATAATAGTGTTCAGAGATCAAATTTACACTCTATGTACTTCATTAAAAATTACATTTAAAAAAATAAGATTGAGATAGGACTGTATAAAGCAAAGATTGAAATATGCATAATAATAATACCACAAAATAAAATAAAATAAATAAAAGTAAATAAGTATATATATGGTAATAAGCTCCTGAGAGCTGGTGTGGCCTAACGAGCTAATGCATGTGCATAGCATCATCGTTGCCCGGCAACCCGGGTAAAAGATAGTTTGATTTAATAATAACGAGTTCGCATCCCAGATCCTGCGGGAAGGGGCTTTTATCTCTGGCATTAATCCCCCGCCCTCACTCTCTGGCCTGGGGGTATAACCCAACAGGCGAGGAAGGATAGGATAAAAAGAAAAAAAAGTTAATAAGCTGCAATAAATTAACTAAATGCTTGACAAAAATAGATGATAATTTCAGTTAGTCTTAGGCCTTTTGTTTTTTGCATACTTTTTATTTATTTATTTTTATTTACTTGATTTTGTTTTTGACGTACTATTATGTTTATTTTACCATGGTCTCTTCTGTACTTTTCATCTTTTTTTCTAGGCTTATTCAATTACATACTACTATTTGTATCTTATTTTTACAATGTATTTTTTTTTTTTTTAATTTTTTGTCTGAAAATCTTCATCATTTGATGTTATCGATTAGGTTGACCCATTAGTATTCCCGCGCCGACACGAAGATCTGCGTAGTCAGGCCGAAACGTAAGCTTAATAAAAAGTACAGCTTGGGATAATTTCACTTGGCACATTTTTGAAAAAACAGTAACAAAATTAAAATGACAAACACCCTTTTACATCTACATAAAATGTTACTCTAACTGTATTTATGTCATATTAAATAAGATTATAAATATATAAATCCCGTCAAATAACCTTTACCCTTCGTCATAAACCTATGACTTTCTGTCCTACAGTATCCTTCAATAATACTCCGCATATCTCTGTTGAACAAGTCCGGTATCTTGGATTCCACTTGGACAAACGTCTAACTTGGAATCTTCATACCAGACTTAAACGAAAAGAAAACGCTCGACGTTTCCGACTACTCCAGCACTTACTAGACAAACGCTCTAAGCTTCCAGTTAATTACAAAAGACTAATATACATGACTATAATAATACCTATTTGAATTACGGAGTTGAGATTTGGGGACCCTAATTAATGTTCCATATGTTTCCGATTTGGTCCAATCCAGATACCTATCCTTCCATAATAAACTTCATAACCATCCGAATCATCTTGTTTCTAACCTTGCTTCCTCCTCGATCCCTGATAACCCTCTGAGGCGTCTGAAAAGAAGATGACCTCGGGATCTCCTATTGTAAATTCATTTTTTTTTTTTAGAATGCTACCAGTGAGTAGTTTCTCAACAAGTGTTTTCATGTTTTTCTTTTTTCTGTTATCACATTGTATAACTGCATTTTTTCTTAATACAGTTGTAAATATCATAAATTAACAACAACAAAAATTATAATAATTTTTCTTTCACACTTGGCTTCATCTTAGGGTATTATTTGTAACTTTACTCATATTTTATCGAACATTCATTTATGTAAATTTAGAAATTATGGCAGTTGAAGGAGTGATTTTTAATTTGATATTTTTTTTAAACCGTGGTGTTTATATTGTTCATTCTATTATATTCAGTCGATTGTGAGTAGACAAACACTGTTCCTCCTTGGACAAATATTCTCGGTTTCGATCGGTATTGTTCACTGTTTTTTCTTCTTTTAGTGAAAGGCTTTTATGTTTCCATCTTTATAAAATCTCCCTCTCTCTCTCTCTCTTCTTTTTGTTACGTTGTTCCCTGAAGCTGTACAAAGCAGCTTTATATTAGAGTATTACTTTGTGCTTTTGGAACTTGATCGGTTTAGGAAGGATATCATCGAGGGAACAATATCTTCCTATAGGCGACATTGTTAGATCGCGGTTTCCTTTAGGCCTAAGGATATTATATTAAAAAATTCAATTAATATAAAAATGATAAAAGTAATTTTTATGTAAAAACTTTCATCTATAAGCTACTTACACTTTCGATTTTTTTTTTTTTATTTAAGGGATTTTTACAGTGGAGTAATGAAGGCACTTCCCTTGGTACAGGGTTCGAGTCCGACTGCGGTACATAATTATTTATTTTATAGTATCAGAGGTTTGGGGAACTTACCTTAAGGTGGTTTTTACGCCACTTCTGTCATTGAAAAAATGGTCTACCGATTCTTTTTTATTTTTTTTATTTTATTTAATTGTGAAATATATAGTAACGAAAACTATTGCGATCGTGAAAAAATTTTAATCCGAGTTTTCAACGGAATTATATTCCTTGAGTATATAGTCTCGTTAGTACAAATAAAAGAGGCTCTCACTATGGTTTGTGAATTTGTGAACAGCATAGCTGTTTATCTTTTAGCTCGACAAACTTAAAATATACTATATATCAAATTGCTGAAATTATTTTATAACTATTTTATCGTACTGTTATAAGATAATTGGATGTCGCTCAAAATATTTCAAGCAGTGTTTACGGGTTGATATAAATGATAATAACCTGTTATAACTTCTTTAGTTTAATAAATTCATTAATAAAAAAATAGATTTAGTTCGTGGTCCAGACCCCTTTTTATGAAATTATTAACATTCGCCTCAAACTTCGCCAATAACTTCATCTCGTCTTAATTTACAACTATTTTATTTACGAAAACTCTTGGAATTGGGGCGTTTTCAATCTGAAGATCGGCAAACTTTGTCTATTTAATTAAGTACTAAAAACTCGTAAATACCCATTTGCTTTCCACTTGAATCGTAAGATAATTTGATCATAAAATCGAGAAAAAAGGTGGCCCACAAAAATATTGGACCGTTTAGGCTACGTAACCTCGTTATTTTGAAATGTTGGGGGTATAGGTCACGCCTAATGATCCAATAATTTTGTAGGCCACCTTTTTTCTCGATTTTGTGAACAAATTATCTTACGATTTAAGTGGAAAGCTAATGAGTATTTATCAGTTTTTTTTACTTAATTAAATAGTCAAAGTTTGCCAATATTCAGATTGAAAATGCCCCAATTCCGAGAATTTTCGTTAATAAAATAGTTGTATGTTACGATGAGATAAGCTATTTACGACGTTTCAGGCGGATGTTAATAATTTGATAAAAGGGGTCTGTATCATGGACTAATTCAAATAATTGTTTGCACTATTTGAGAAGGATTTTTTCTTTTTTTTTATTCATGAATATTTCAACTGTATAAAAATAAAAATACATCTAGTAAATACAGATAAATACAGTATGAAAAGACTCGTAGGGGAACTACCCATTGTTATTTGGTAGTATTATAATAAAGTTTCTAAATTAGGAGAGCACGATACCATCTTCTTTCCAGACGCCTCGGAGGGTTATCTGGGATCGAAGAGGAAGCAAAGTTCGAAACGAGA
This sequence comes from Nezara viridula, assembly GCA_928085145.1. Taxonomy (NCBI): domain Eukaryota; kingdom Metazoa; phylum Arthropoda; class Insecta; order Hemiptera; family Pentatomidae; genus Nezara; species Nezara viridula. Next base: position 2,287,605 of record OV725083.1, on the reverse strand, counting down.
GGGTTAGGATAGTTCTGAAGTTTATTATGGAATGATAAGTTTGGGCCAAATCGGAAACAAATGGTACATTAAGGTCGTTATGCATGATTTTACTTGTAACAAAGTAAAGAGCATTGAAGAATTTCGGTTTGTAAGGATTGGATACGAGCGGATTCGATGATTTAGTGGATAGTCCACAAAGCTCAACTCAGTACATCCAAATAGGCCTTATTATAATCATGTATATAAAAGTCTTATGTAATTAATTTGAGGCTTGAAACGTCCAACGATTTCTAGTTTCAGTCTGGTTTGAGGATCCTAAGAAATTTAATTGCAAATTGTGTAATGCAGCTGAACCAGATTTTTGTTTTTTCTATTTTATGAACGTTTCTCCAAATTCAGATAAGAGATAGCACATCTCACATCAACATAATTGTTTATAAAAAGTCGATCAATCTATTAAACTCGATCCGGTCGAATTGTTGTTCATCCTTGAGCGGACGTGGTTGCTATCAGTTCGTGCCCCTCCTGATCCTCATTCTGCTGTCGGTCTTTTGATGAAACGAGAAGGAATTCGCAAAGGGGAGGGGTATATAGAAGAATCTTATAACTGGAATCGATAAGAAAATCGATTCTACAATGTACTGTAATATTATATTGCTAATTTAATTATAAAAATTAGGTTCACTTCACTTAATTAATTCACTTTAACTAGGTTAACTTTTATTTATTCGATTCGATGAATCGATTAAAAATTTTGCAGTCGGTATAGGAGAATTTTGTTCTTTGGGATTGGGGCTGGAACTGCGCCAGTTCCTGGCCGTGAGGATATGTGCTTGCTATTTGATTCAATTAATCGATAGCGGTGCTATCTCCATTACTGGAATCGAGGATTTCATGGCATTGTAACTTTAATGGATGCAGAACTACCTATTTATTTATTCGTTAAAAAACAATGTAGTTTTTCTGATTTATTTTGTAGTTTGCAATAAATAAATTTCTAGCGTAGACATGGATTCTTGTTGCAATAATAACGAACTAGAACTAATCGATATTATAATACTACCTAGTGCATTCTCTTGGCTACAGTTCGAGCTCTTTACGTTAAACAGTTAAAAATAAGTGGTCTTTCGAAAGTTAATATTTTTGAAGGACCGTTTCTTTGTACTGTTGAACGTTAAGAGCTCTGTGGGGGCTCAAATTGAAGCTGGTAGAATGCACTACATCGTACTTTATGATAATTATCTCAGTAGGATTTTCTGTTTAGAAAAAAGTAATTTTTTTCTTCATTGTTCCATATTGGTTTTTGTGAGTGATTTCAGCTAAATCCTTAAATTACCATAACATATCTACTGTTTTAAATTATAAGATGGATTGGGGTAGGGCTCAGTGGTATGTTGTTGACTTCCAATGCTTGAGGGTCCCAGGTTCGAATCCAGCTGATAGCACTTATCTGTACTTTCTGTATTTTATTTTTCCAATGAAATCCCTTCTAGGATCGCTTAATCATCTTTTTATGTAGTTTCTTTTTTCCAGAATAATAAGGTTTAAAGAAATCTGCTTCCTTTTATTTTCAATCTTCAAATAACTCGTTGATTCATCGGTTTTTAACCTTTAGATACTTTGTTTCCTATTTGACCACATATCACAAAGTTAAGTAAAATTTATACCTGCGGGTAATGCGTTAGATCAGTTATAACATAAGTGATTTATGAAAGAAGTAAATTTTCATTTCTATATTTTTTTTTCTTGAGAATCAGAATGGTAATTACTAGTTTCATTTCTTTATATTTTTGATGTAGCGTTGAAACAGATGTAATCAATTTCATGGGCAAGTTACAAAATCATAAGGAGGAATAGGAATAGACCAATTTTTACACTTTCTTTTTGTTAAATCCACCAAAGCAAATGGGTATCTATAAGTCCAAGATTATGTTGTTGTTTCTTTCTTTTGCTTGTTTCTTTATTTTATTTGTTTGTATAATGCATAGTTATTTTGCATTATTAAGTTATGATATTTTTTATTATTATAATGGCACCAAATTTCATAACTTAAAATAATTTATTGTCCAACGATTAACTTCTCAAATTTTCATCTTCATGACCCCTTTATCTGAAATAATTATACAACCGCTATTACTATTTTAAACTATACATTGAGGAATTAAAGTAAATTAAATACAGGAAATAAAATAAGGGTTTAATTTTTTGACAATAAATTATGTAAAAGTAATATAATAAACTAATTAAACCCTTATTAAAAAAAATAAACTAATTGTTAATATCCATTTTTTATAAAGATATCATTAGTAAATATTTAGAATTTAATTTCATATTAAAAAAAATTATGTAGAATACACTCTAAGAAAAAGAGAATTGTCAAAGTATAACACCATAAAGGGGTACTTTATTATGTTTTTTTTTCTTCTATATTAGAACATTTTGGCTTTAATGCCATTTTCAAATATTAAAAAAAAAATGACAACAGTTATAAAAATTCATTAATTTTTGTTTTTAGTATACTACTGTGTGGTAATAATTGTGAAATTAATATTTAAGTTAACTAAAAGAAAATTCAGTTGTTTTCTTTTTCTTTCTTTACCACGATTATTTTGGCTTTCTTCCATTTTGGTTTAAAAAAGTTTTTTAATTTATTTAAAAATGTTTTTTGTAATAATTATAATTTCATAAATTAAAAAAAATCCTAATTTGTGACTTTTATTAATAAAAAGCAGGATCCTATTTTTTTTAAATCTGTAATTAATTAACTTTTACAAAAAATTAATTGTTTATCGATTAAATTAAATTGATTATATTAATTATATATATTATAGTTTATAGTATTGTTTTTTTATTATTATATAATAAGCAAATGGTACAGATTTACCTCTGAGGAGGTGGTAGGGATGACCAGAGCATTGCCTCCTCACTGTTCACACCTCAATGCTATTGTCCATGGTTCATCCAGGAATGTGGCTTCTGTCGGAACTCCTTGGCAATCTGGTCACACTTAAACCCAGTACCCTCCTCCTGCTCCTTCCGAGCACTCCGCTAGTCCTTATCGTCATCCGCAGTATCCTGCGGCAGCACAATATATCTTAGTATATTCCGCTCATTTAGTTATTTGCAAGTACGGTTTAAATGTTCCTATAGTTGTAAAAAAAAAAAAAATTATATTTGTTTTTATCTGTGTTATTTGTTGTAAATTTTTGTTGTAAAAAATGGTACGCGTTGTTAATATATCTGAGGCACACGTTCATTTACACTATTCGGTGAGGCGGTTTCGTGATCACCTAGTCAGGCATATAGAAAAGGAATCTCACAGATTTTTGGTATGTACAATATATAATTATGTAAATAATTTTTTTAAATTCTTTTATAGTTGAAAATAATTTTTACTCTTTTTTCCATTTATTCTATTATTGCTTTTTATTAAATTTTACTAAAATCAACAGTTATCTGTTTCTGTTCTTATCAAGAAGTTTATTAATATGATAAACTGTTCTTAAAAAGAAGTGTAATAATAAATAAAAAAAATAACACATTCATTACATAATAATTATAATTTAATATCATATAATAAATTCATTTTTGTAGCAAAAATTTAATAATACATTTAAGTGATCATATCATAAAGTTTATTTTTATAACTTTATATCTTGCAGATTTATCATTTATTTTTATTAATTTTTTTATAATGATTAAAAATAATAATAATAATATGTAAAAAATATAGCAGACTCTATGCTAAATTGTAATAACTAATATAATAAATTATTTATGCATTTTCATAGCGAAAAATTCTATGATACATTGAAGTCATCTGGTATAAACTACCGCATGAAAAATAGCAGTATATTTATAATATTTTTAAACTATTGCTATGTTACTATATTTTTGTTAAAATTTGTATGTATACATTTTTCATTCTCTGAAGAAATTCATTGATTTGCTTTTAGTAAATGTTTTATACTTCATATACATATTTGAGTATATATTTTAATTTATTAATTTTATAAAATAATATTCATTAACATTAATATTAATTTAAACTCTTTCTATTTATTAAATGTTACCAAAATTGACAGCTATTTGTTTGTGTTCTTATCAAGAAGTTGAATAATATAACAAAGTGATCTAGCAAGTATAACCAATTTTTATAAGAAATAATAACTACAATATTAATTAAAAAATACGAATATTAGAAAAAAATGAATTATATATTGAAGTAATCATGCAATAAAGTTTATTTTTAGAATCTCTAAACTTTGTCTATTCGTCATTGAATTACAAAAAAAGATTAAAGAATAATGGAATAAAATAAAAAGTTCTGCATAAAAATTTAGTTTTCTTTAGTACAAGAGATTAGAGCTGTTTTTATAAAAAAATATAAAATTTTTCATAACAATTATATTTCGGTATATTTTTTTTTATATTTTCATTTTATAAAGGGAACTACTGTTTTTTTTTTTTTTTTTTAAATAAATTAAGGTCCTTTCCTATGAATACAATAATTAAATTATTTCATACATTTTACAAGTGACTTTTATTTTTATGATAATAATGAAGAATTCAAATATAAAAACTATCCGATTAATTTAGCATTTATTGTAATATTTTTCAAAGTGAATAAAATAATCTAAATTTTTTGTAAAGTTTAATTTTTATTTATTTCTCATACAAATTTAGAGACCATAAATTATTATTTTTTAAAATATTTATTATTATTAGTAAATCATTAATATTATAATAAACACTTTTTTTTTAAATGTTGTGTATTCATTGGTATTTTCCAAAACTTATTGTATTGGATTTTATTCTTTTGACGAATTAGCTACAGTTCTTTTTAAATGTTTTAATCATTGAAATAGGATGAATTACATTAACACATTTATTTTAACAAAATCTTATTAAAATCAAATTCTAATTTGCGTTTTAAAAAAAGTTAAATTCATTAACAAAGTTGATAAATAAATATATTTATAATCTAATGATCAAAAATACTTGATTTTTTTTTTCATAGATCTGTATTAATATTTTTACTTGCTTTAACAAGATGTCACTCCAGAGAAAATTTAATGCTACCAGTAAATAATAATAAATTATGAATTATTTTCTTCGTAAGCTTGACATTAATTTATTACTTATATTGATATGAACTATTAAAAATGTTAATTTTTAAAATATTCTTTAAAAAATATATGAAGTAATTGCTTTTTGTTTCAAATTCATTGCTTTCCAATTTTCATGGTAATATATTTTATTTTTTCAAAAGTAACATATTAATGTTATTTTACAATTTGGGATACTGATTCCATCTTCAGAACTGCAATTATTATCATAATTGGTAAATGGTTGACTGTCGTGGATAATAAAGAGAAGAATAGTTGGGGTGGTGAGTCAAAAAAGAAATGATAATATTTATTTTTACATATGCCGACGTTTCGACCTGAAGTTCAGGCCTTCATCAGGGCTGTCTCCATGAGTTAAAGGGAGAATGAGAAGTTCTTAAAGAATCAATAACAACCTTTCTTTAACTTACGTATTTTTTACTGCTCGATGTTTCATTTGATCTCCTTTTTTTTTTTAATGTCACTTATTTTATCACTATTTTATTTATTTTTGTAAACAGTTAATTAAAAATAATTAACTGTTACTAAATTTGCATTATTGCATACCATCTTTATATAATATAAATTATTGTTTTGTTTTAGTTTATAAAATTGTAACAGAATTTTAAATGATTATTTTTTTGTAATATTTAAATTATTATAATATGACACCTAAAAAAATTAAGTTTAAAAGTCTGTTCAAATTTTATATATTTAAGAAATAAAATATAGATAAATAAAAAAAATAAATAAAACAAACAAACAAAATAAATCTTATGAGATACTGACTCATAAAGAGTATTTAATATAAAGAAGTGTTATTGATGTGATTATTTAAGGAATAGCCATGAAGAATATATTAGATATTCTCTTATATTAATTATTACAATTTTGATTTATATATATATATATATATTTTTTTTTTTCTTTTTCTTTTTTATTCTCTTGTATATTAACCCTATACAGGAGAAGTTTATTTGAAAAAGTTTACGTACACCATTTAAATTCACATATTGTATGTATGAATGTTATATTTACATTTTATCTGTGATATTTTTTTTTTGTTTGTTTTTTTTTAATTAAAAAAACAACATAAAATAAAAATAAAATGCAGAACTAAAGCTACAATACTTGTTTATATGAAAATAAGATTTTATATATATATATATATATATATATATATATATATATATATATATATATATATATATATATATATATATATATATATGAAATAGAGTAAAATGTTTTCAAGTATTGAGAACAATTAAATTATTGTATACAGCTTAAATTTGTGTGAGAATTTAATGATGAAATAAATAGTCGCCTAAATTAAATTAAGTTAACTTACAATTTAAAAAAAATTATATAATAAAAATTAAAAGAATAAAAGTAAGTGATCAATCTCAATAATAAGATAAAAATAGGTAAATATAAATAAAAATAGCAAATATACTAAATATATATAATGCCCTCGGGCAGTGGAAGGAATTTATTGCATGTATATATTGTATTATTGTATACAATATATATAATTGTTTCAATAAACATTTTGGAGGGCAAGAAAAAAAAAAAAAAAAAAAAAAAAAAAAAAAAAAAAAACTAAATATATGTACAGAAATATTTAACATAAAATAAAACTGAAATAACAACATTGTAAATAAATAAAAATAAAATAACAATATATATATATTAAAATATTGTTGCATATTAATACTATAAAAATTATTGTTCAAAGATGGAAGCTAAGAGTATTATATTAATGTATTATTAATGAAAGTTGAACTGAATTTTCAACCTTCAAACAACATTTAATGACTTTCCAATGATTTGTTTACAGAATATTTTTTTAATTTATCCAACTATTAATTTTATATGTTTTTAATACATATTTAGGTCTTGCCATTAGTATTTGTTGTTATATTTTGTATTTTTCTACCAATATTTCCTATTTCTGGTGTTTTAATTTCTTCTGTTCACTAGTATAGGGCCATTTGTTCTATATTTTTCATTGTTTGCTGTAATATTTTGAAATTATTATTTGTGACCGATGTTGAGTAATAATTCAATTTGTCAACATTGTTGATAACCAACTGATAGAGGGAATAGAGCAGCAGAGGAAAGGGGCGGATCACACTAGCAGATGGCCATAGCATACTAATTAAGGGGTTGTATTGTTTTCTTCTTGTACATGTTCAGTTGCATTGAGGACTACCTCAGGGGACGGAGGGACATGTTGAAGTTTTGTACCAACGGCAGCTACCTGTCTTCGAGGAGGGTTTACGCTGTCAGTGAGATCTCTTCTTTATCTTATCCTTTATTTGCTTAAGAATAATCGACATCTTCGTTGTGGTCTTATATTTAGCCAGCTCTCTTCTTCTTAGTGTGTATTCCATTATTATTTAAAAAAAAAAAATTTAAATCAAAGTTTTTAATATGAAGTCATAGTCAGAATGATTTTCATTAATAATACGTACATAGTGATTTTATATATATAATAAAAATGGTTATTAACCATTCAAATTTATTTGTTTCCTAAGGGTTTAATAAGTTTATTATGATACTTTTAATTTAATTTATTTTTATTCCTTAATTTATCATTGAATAGATTTTTTTTTTATTGAATAATAATGCAAACTATCTGCCTCATTGAAGAGCAACAAGTGTTCATCCATACAATATATGCATACAAAACGGAAATAAATTTTAAAAAAATATATAATAATAATAAATATATAGTATAAAAAATAAATAAAATAATAATAGATTTGAAGTTAAGTAATAATAAAATAAATCTTACAAAAAGGCATACCTATACAGTACAATATTTATTAAAAACAATTAGAGAATGTTGTAATGTTAGTTTGAAATAATTAATGTATTTAAGGTTTATAACAACTGTATAATTATTTCAGATTAAGTTGTCATAAAGATGAACTGTACAGTCTGAAATTTTGACCAGTTAATTGTTAGACAGTAAATTATGTTAAATTGTTATGGTTTATTATTTTTTTCTTAATAATATGTACATAATGATTCTATATAAAAAAAAAAAATGGTTATTATCCATTCAAGTTTATTTGTTCCCTAAGGGTATAATAAGTTTATTATGGTACTTTTACTTTAATTTATTTTTATTACTTAATTTATTAATAAATAGATTTTTTTTATACTTTAAAAAATTCATTGAATAATAATGCTTATAATCTGCCATATTGAAGGGTAAGTGTTAATTCATAAAATATATCCATAAAAAATGGAAATAAAGTTAAAAAAAATATAATAATAATAAAAATATAGTTTAAAAAATTAAAATAATTATAGGTTTGAAGAATAAAAAGTTAGCTTTGAAGTAAAAATAAAATAAATCTTATGAAAAGTCATACCTATACAGTACAATATTTATTAAAAACAATTAGAGAATGTTGTAATATTAGTTTGAAATAATTAATGTATTTAATGTTTATCACGACTGTATAATTATTTCAGATTAATTTTGTCATGAAGATGAACTGTACAGTCTGAAATTTTGACCAGTTAATTGTCAGACAATAAATTATGTTAAATTGTTATGGTTTATTATTTTTTGTTTAAGTCGAATTATAAAAGAATTTCAAACCACCATCATTAAGTGAATGTAGTTATGATAACTGATTGAATATTTTAATTCCTACTTTGCATTTAAAATTGTATGTGTTTTCTCTAATAAAATATATAGTTTTAAAAATTAAATAATTTTCTGAGATATTTCACTTTTTTCTTTTTATCTAATAACACAGTACCTTGTTAACTGAACTACAACCCCATTTAGATAACGTTAAGTCAAGAAATTTGATTTTTAAAATAATATAATAGGTATCATTGCTGTACTCAGATGACCCTTTAATAAAGAATTCTTTAATTTATTGTTTCTCTGATTCCTCATCTTTTAAAAATATTTATCAATAATATGATGTATCAATAAAATATTGTTATTAATTAGTTTGATATGGGGTATCTAGACCTTTTGGGGTCTGGGACGGATTAAATACTCACATGTGAAAAAAATAGTGTAACAATTTAATTAAAAAACATACAAAAACATAAAAAGTAATCTAGATATCTAGTGTTGTTCCTCCTTAGGAATGGGATGTGGACTAACAAATCATTTTTTTTTATTTTTTTTAATTAGAAAAACCTTTCTTTTTTTTTGGCATTACGATATTACCTGAACCTGCCTTCTCCACCTCTGCCTGTCTTGGACTGTTTATTTCCAGTTATTTGCATGCAGCTCTATTGCATCTTGCATGTTACTCAATCTATCCTTTACCTTTTCATGTTAGATAGAAAAATACTATCTATTGAATATTGTTTAAATATTATCATGATAAGTATAATATATTATTAAGTGATTTTGTTTTGTATTTCTTGATTCCCCACCCAAAATTCTACTTTGCATTTAAAATTGTACTTGTTTTCTCTAATAAATTGTTCTAACTCCTTATATTATTGTATATATAAGGTATATAAATCCTTATGTAAATTGTATTAACTCCTTATATTATTTATTAACTATACAATTCGATTCTCTACTTCTTTTCATTTCTATGATAAATTTAAATATTCTGTTTCAATTTTATATTGCATAATCGCTCATTTTTATTTAATCAAAGGGAGCGAGGTAGCTCAGTGGGTGATCATTGACTTTCAGAGCTCAAGGTCCTAGGTTCGAGTCCGGTCAATGGCAAGTGTTTTTTCATCAGCCGTGGATCGAACCTGGAGCCGGGTCACCCACCTGAGGAATACCCTACCCAGCCTCTATAAAGTGGATAATTAAACAATTAATTAAAAGGGAAAACCTTGGTGGTTGAGCTTGATATCAGCCCAATCACCTCCCTGCACAACCATTGGCCTTGTAACACCACGTCCTTACATTGTACTGAACCTGGGACCCTTCGTGGGTTGTAGTGGTACAGGTTGTTTTTTTTCTGTTTTTTTTTTATTTATTCAAACTTATTATTAATAATTGTTTATGAATAATAAATAATATAGTAGAGTTTTAATGGTGTTAAGTAAAGTTAATTAAATCATGTTTTTTTTTTTATGTTACAGGTTAACCCCGGTAGCAAAGCAGAAGCTAAGGGAGTAAGAGAAGGAGACTTTATCACTACCATCAACGGGCAGGCAACGAAATGCCTAACTAATTCCGAATCGCATGCTTTGCTTAGGACTGTAAAAGAAAATTTACTGCTTGGTTTAAATGAGTAAGTAATTTATGGATTTTATTATTATTTTTTTTATTTTACAAAATTGTTGTTAATTGATTTAGCCGAATCTTTGCACCTATGTTGTTCTATTCTGCATAAGCAAGTAGAAGAGGTCCATTGCGATATGATATAAATGGAAATGTTAAAGTGCAAAAAAACACGTGGAAGGCAGTTGTACTAGAAGACAAAAGAACATAATAAATTTTCTCAACTATGCTATTTTCTAAAATTATAAAAATATTAAATAAAATAAAAAATTAAGAAGTTTTGGTGGAACTTCTGCGAAAAACCGATCTGCTCATAACTGATCCCTGTAACTGATGGCAGTTACTATTTTACCAACTGACATAGTCTTTCAATTGATAATTTTGTTGCTGAAGATGAAATTAATCAGTATGAGTACAAATAATAAACTTAATTCATTGGCGACATTTTTAAGTAACAAATGTTAACCTGCCCAACATTGCAAATTTGTTACTTTAACATGATGCCGAAGACTTGTGCTTAACATATATAAACTTGTGCCTTCTGGCTTTCTCAGGCTTAATTCTGCACTGTGCCATTGGCATAATAATTGAGTCTTTTAGTACATCACGTTGCCACTTTACAAACTAGATTTAACAACAAGTAATCTGAAATAATCAATATCCTTGGTCTTGGCAGGATAAACTAATCAAGATTAATTATGTAAAAGGTTGATATTTTTAGTAAAAACCTTTAAGTTTAAATTAAGTTTCCTTTTCTTTATAACTTTTTCCCAATTTTTCTTGAAGATATGCTTTTTTTCCATCCAAAGAAGAAGATAATCTTTAAAATGATGGATCGAATCATTGGATTTGATGAAGAGTTAACATAATTATCTAACCTTAAAATTAAAATCAATTAAGTAGAAGTAAACATATTATATTGTTATATCGACTACCTATTCGTTTCCAGGCCTATTAGAAATCTCGAAGTAATTAACCATCAATACCTTTCTTTGGAATAATAATATTAACTAATTATTTTTTTATAATGCCAGACATATTTTATCTTTGTGTTCATTGTATTTATTCTTAGGGGACTATATGTCCCAGAATAAAATATACTTTTCTTTCTTTTCTTTACTACCAAAAAACACTTTTAAGAAATAATATATAATCATTAAAAAAAAATTAAATTTATTTGGCTAATTAATGAATTATAATATTTTTATGTTAAAGATAGAAATAAATCTATATAATCTGAAGTAAACTTTTTACAGTGGTTTCATTCCGTTTAATAAAATAATTTATGCGAAGCTATAGTAAAAATATTATCACCTATTACATGATTATTATTATTATTATTATATTACATAGGATTATTTATAGTTTCCTACATTGATAATTTCCAAATGTTAACAATCTCATAAAAAAAAAAAAAATACATAAAATATATTTGGATTCATATCCTTGGTCAAATGAAAGTGCATAAAGTATCTGGGAAAGTACTCTAAGAAATTGGAGAATTGAGGACTATTATGGGAAAGGAGAAATAGATTGTTTGGAAAAAAGTTCTATTGTCAGGATAATGGGTCAAACTTTGAAGAAATCATATACCATGCAGAAAAGAAATTTCAAGAGACTTTTGAAATTGTTTTTCAGCCTGTTTTAGAGCTACAATTCTTCTGTTGTTTTATTAAGAACGTCTAGAACTATCGTCGTTATATTTTTCTCATGTATAGTTATAATTATATGTATTTCTTTTTATTGGAATTGCTACTTCCATGAATTAAAATTGGTCAGAGAAATAATGATTTATAGGAAAATTGTTATGTTCTGTCTCTGACAAAATGTATGTTTATTATAACTACTAAAACAATAATTGATAAATTTCTGGGACTATAGAATTATTTAAGATGGAAGGAAAATATTAAGTAATATATATGTAATTAAAATGTTACTTTAAAATTTAAAAGTTATATATTTCAAAGTTTTTTTTTTTTAATAAATAATATGTGTGCCTATATATTTAATAAAAATATGCACTGATAATAATGTTCTCATTTATTTATGTTTTAATTTTTCTTATTCTTGGACAATGTAACCTCTAATACGCTTTTTTCTTTTCATGCTAGTAATAAATTTTACTCGAAGACCAAAACAATTCTTATTTCAGAAATAAATTTAAAGCTGTATTGTCTACATCAGAATACTTCATTTTATTTTCCTGGTAATTTTTCTCAATTCTTTTAATAATCATTATCATTTTTATCAAGATGACTGCATTCCTGTTTTTTCTTGGTTTGATTTACGACTTTATTTTAAATTAAATCTTAGCAAAATATTTTCAACTTTTCCCAATCGTTTTTAAAATTTTTAATTATGTTTTGTTCCACAAGTTACAATTTTATGGATGTATTAGGCAGGAAGAAAATTTTGTCTTATAAAAATTTAACGTTCTATAAAACAGAATGGGATGATCATGTCAAAAACTGTTGTTGATATACACTTATCCCGTATAGTTATTCCAATATTTAATTTTCATGAGACCTATAATTATTTTTATTGTATTCAAACTTTTTTTTTTTTTTTCACCTATAATATTTATAGCTTTATAGGAGATTATGAAAGAAAGAAAGAAAATTAAATTTTATTTTGGGACTTTAAACCCCTAAGAATAACTACAATTGTCTGGAATTAGAAACAATTATGAATAAATTAAATTACAAAGTTATCTAAATCTAAAATTAAAAATTAAAATAAAGAAAAGGCACTAGTTGACACACAAAATTAAAGATAAATACAAATGTGCAAATTCTCATATTTGTACACATAAGCAATATGGACGATATGTAATTATCTGTAAGATAACATTAAATGTGGCTGACAGCTCTGAAAAACGTAAACATAATTTTTACATATTTTCTGATTGATTGCTGAGGAGATGGAAAAATAAATTGTGTTTAAATGAGGTCAAGGATGAGGATTAGCGTATGGAGGTTGGTAGGGAATTCCAAAACAAGGTAGCGCATACGACAAAGGATTTTTTAAAGGAAACAGTTTTTAGGGCTGGGATCTTATGTTAAAAGAATGAACAGAGGAACAAGAAGAAAACAAATTGAGAAGATAAGGAAGTTTTTTTGTTGAAAAACTTCGAAAAAGGAACACACCTAGAAAATATTGCTGTCGGAAGATTGGATAGAGCCACTTCAACTCGGCATAGCAATTGGAGACGTGGGAGCGCCTGGGGACTACAAAGATAAATCTAATGAAACAATTCATTAGTCTCTTTAATCAGATCTCAAGCCCACCAGACAGTCCACCTTATAAAAGGCAGCAATTATGTTTGGTTTAATTTCATATTAATTCTTTTAAAAAATTATATGATATTTAAATTTTATGAAAATAAAAATAATTGAATTTTACATTTTCCAATATAGATAAACTGTCATTCTTCTCAACTATTCCATTTTTTAGAATAAAATTATAATACTTAACACAATTTTATAGAGGTTAAGGTGGGGTAAGTGCACTATAGTCTCATTAAAACCAAACCCTGAATTTTTTCAGGGAAGTTGTATAATATTCTTTGTTATTTGACAATAATTACTTCCAATTAGCAACAATTGAATATATTTCTTGTATTATCAAAGTTACATGTTTACGTTTCGGGATATTTGCTCCCATCTTCAGAACCACAATCCCAATGATCTTGTGGATGCAAGGCTAAAAAATTTTTTTGAATTAAAATATAATGTATGTTACAAAAAATTTGTAAAAATTGTTGCTAATTGGAAGTAATTATTGCCAAATAACTAGGAACTAACAAACCCTGAAATAATATGAGCTGCTCTTTACGGAGTATGAACTCTAAGCATAATGAGTTCAACTCTAAGTATGAGAAATTCCTTTTCATTCTGTTGATACAGTTGGATCTTGCGATTTATACTGCACTATCGAACTAGTAATTATCAACCACTAGGCCTGATTTTTATTTAATTTTTCAAAAACCTTCAGGATATGTTATAAAAAATACTGTGTTTACGTTCTTCCTTGACAGTATTTCAGTTTTAAGTGCAAATTGGCAGTTGTTTCAACAAAAAATTATAGAAGTGTTAAGTGCAGATCTCTGTTGTGGTGTGCATTCACTGTGGTGGGTGCTTACCCCTACCATGATGTTTTACCAAGGCAACTGCAGACTAGTACATCGAAATAGAATTGATTTTTTCTTTAATACATTTATTATCATGCGGTAGACATTCTACTTTCATGATTCCCTGATGATTAAAAAATTTAAACCTCAGGCACTTTAATTTGTTTCAATGATCACTCAAATAATCCTCTGGAAATAAATTATTTTGGACATTCTTCTCTATTACTCCTGCTAAAATAAATAATGGGTCTTCCATATACCTTGTTCTTACCCCATTTTCACACTCATATCATAAAAATATGTATAATTCAATATGGGTTTGAGAGTAATATTTAAAATATAATTGTTTCAGAAATATTAAAAAAAAAAAAAAAAAAAAAAAAAAAAAAGAGGGAAGGTCTAGCTTGGAAATAAATATGTCACAGTTATTTTAAGCAGGGTTTAAAAGAAACTTTTGTTTTTACTGAAATTTTTATTTTAAAATTTTGTTTATGTTGTTTTGGAACTACAACTATTTCTCTTGCAAACTTTCAACACAAAGGTTTTACAGAACTTTTATTTTTTTAAAACTTTTATTCTTAACTACTCAAGCAATCGACACATTCGAATCAAGCAATTCATTTAAAATAAATCATAACTGTAATATAAGCCAAATTACTGTTTATTTCTCATTTAACTTAACTTTTTTTTAAAAAAATAATCTTTAACATTACCTTTGAACTTTATTAAAAAGTTTCTTAGAAACTGTTAAAATAGAACTTGGTAAAAAACAAAACAAAAATGCAAACAATCATAATTTATACTCAAGTTTTGTTTTGTTATTTTGAATGAACCATTCTAATCTTCTGAGAAACAGAAAGTCAGTTCCTCCCTCTCATCTTACGTTACATTTGCTAATTGCCATATTATATATCCATCTATTTACTGAACAAAATACTATGCTAGTTATTTATAGATGCCAGGCCAAGTAGTTATTGTATGTTGCATGTATTTTAATATTTTTAGTTTAGCGTGAACAGCAATTATTACTATCATATATTAATTATAACTATAAGTAATAAATACATAATGAAAACTACCTTTCTATGTAGAAGAATAATTAATAATAAAAGAATAAAAAAAAATTTGTTTATATATTTTTATTTCATTCACATTTTATAAAAGCTTCTACATGTCCTCATTGGCGCTCCAATTAAACAAAAAGATTGAATATAGAAAAAAGATAAATAAAATTAAGACAATTTTTTAAAAATAAATTTAATGAAAAGCTTTTTTTAAAAAATAACTTTAGTATTAAAATATATTTTTGAAGAATATATCGTTTGGATCTGAAATAACCGAAGCCATGAGAACCAGCAAAACCGTTGGTACCGCCTCCATTATCCACACATTTCTCAGTTGGTCACGCCTATCATTTATATCACAACATGACAATGTCTCCTCCTATTCATGGCGTTAGCTGTTTCCTCTAAATTGTTCGTTGCATCCTATTCATAGAATGGAATAGTTTGTCATTTGATATAACTGTCTTTATTGTCAATATGCTATTATATTGCACTTTATATATATTGTTGTAAAGAGACAGAATTGTCACAAATTATTTTAAAATTTTTGTTTTGTCATTGCCCGATAGAAAATTTAATTTTTGTTGTGGAAATTGCTTTTTTTTTTCTTTGCACTAATAGTTTATAGTTTACTCTGACAATTCAATAATACATACAAAATCATAGAAGTACAAAATAAATAAATTAAATGATAATATAAGATTACATTTTATAGTTTATCTTTTTGGATTACTTTCAAGCAACAATTTTTTTTTAGATACTATAATATACTTTAATCACTTTATTATGTTAACCATCTCGAGATCTATTATAATTATGTATAAAAAAATTAAATTTTAATCTTCTTATAATATAAATATGAAATTCGTTTAAATTATAGAACATGCATGGTAGTCAAAGAAAAGTAGACTAAAGTTTTACAAAAATGATTTCTCATTTCCAACAGATATAAATCAGATCTAAAAAAAAAAAAATTTAATTATTGATTCAAGAATTATTTGGAACTTAAAATTTGTTCTTCAGCAAAATCAGTTATTTGACTTAATTTTCACAGTTAAAATAGTAGATAAGTTATGATTAGAGAAATAAATTAAATAAAAAATATGAACATTGGGAAAAAAATTGGAATTTTAGGTTAGAAACAATCACAAAAATATTAATATAAATACTACAAAAAAAAAAAAAAAAAAAAAAAAAAAATAGAGATTAAGAATATCAAAATGGTGAGATAAGAAGATCAAAAGACATTATAGTAAATTAAAAAAAAAAAAAGATATATTATTAACTTAGAAGTATTTTAGTACATCCCATTATCATTATTATTTTTATTGCCCATAAAAAGTAACTGATATATATATATAACACTGTCTTAATCATTTTTTATGTCAGAATTAAGAAATTTTTTTTCTTCTCTATTAGGTATTTTTTATTTTATTACAGATCTCTCACTTAATTTCAAAATTAATAATTATCAATTATAATTGTTTATTTTAATCATTGGTTATTATTTATCATTTTAATTTTGTAACTGAGAAATTAATGCTTTATTTATTGAATGAATTTAATTTCCAGTCTTATTTCTATGATTTTACAATTTAATATCAATGCCAAAGTAGCTTATGTGAAAATAATGTGAAACTATGAAAACTAAAATAAGGATGGAGTTATAAGGTAGTTAATTTCTTCTTTAACTGGGTATTATAATGTATAGTTCATCTCACATGTCATTGTCATTAAAAACATGTCTTAGAAAATATTTCAATTCCAAAAATATCAAATATGCTACTTTGTCATTAGACCCATGATATTTTATATTATTATTTTAATTATACTAACCAAATTGACTTATTGCAATCCTCTAATTTATTTGTTTTTAGGGACAAGAACTCATCACCCAGAAGAAGATCTCGGGAAATAAAATGTGAGTAATTACTATTTTTTTAACCTCTTATTAGTAAAAATGTGAGAAATAAATTATAAATAAAATAATTATGTGTTGAAATTATATATGCGCTACATTTATTCATTATACATATATTAAAATAATAATAATACTGCTCAGATTACAAATTCCCGTTTTATATTTAAAACTAACTGTTACAAGAGACTTAGCGGATATTTTTTTTTCTATCATAACAATTAAATTTACACTGATAAGGATCTTAAGATTACAATAAGGATAGTTACAATGCATATAAAAACATCAGTTGACCAAGTTGACCTAGGAAAACATGGGAACAAAACTCCAAACCAAATTAAAATATGCTTTATTTTTTCTAATAATGGAGAAATTTAGATGATTTTTCTTTAATTTGTAGATAATTTTAATAATTTTCAAATCAATATTTATCATTTCTCTGCAATTGGAGACGTTTTGAATTATTTGATGAACAATTTTTTTTTGTAGAATTTTGAAATAATTTTTTTTTAACCACTTAAAGTACTAATTTTTCAAAACTCAGAATTTGTGCTCGTCTAAAGCATGAGTGGAACTACCGATTAAAATTTCAGCTTTATAGGCATTATTATTTTTGAGATATGGTAATCTATGTTAGTGAGTCAAATGCATCTTTCTTTTGTACATGAAGATTTTAAAAAATTAAAATGACATCATTTTATAAGGAGTAACCTCCAATAAAAATCTTGACAGACAAAAAGAAAATATTTTTTCTAAATAAAAAGATATTGACAAATAATTTTACAAAAATTGGACGGATGATAATAATAAATGTAAAGAAAATTTTGAAAATGACCAAGGGGCCGAAACATTACAAATATGTATGACAACAAGTAAATAAAAGTTATTTAATATTGATAAAGAAATTTTTATTGGTTTATGAATTTTAGGTTGAAAAATGGGTCCAAAAATTTGTTTTACTTTTATCCATTGCTGTTGGTTTTCTGCTATTAGTTTATTCATGTTTCTTCTCGTAGATTATTTATTCTGAGAAAATAACGTACTAAAAGTTGAAATGTTTTATTTATTTTTTAATGACTATTAATAGAATAACAATATTTTCTACGTCTGAATCTATTAATTTCTTAGTTTTTTGTTTTTATTATTATTGTTTCGAAGTTAATTTCTGATCATTTCCTTTATAGGGAATTGTATTTGATCTTTTATTTTGATTGCTTATATTCATTTTATATTCTTCGATTTGATTATGTTTTAATTTTTTAACTCAGAGATGTATCTAAATTTTTCTGTTTAATTTGAAACCTCATTAGATATCTGAAAATATTTTATAAAGGTCTGTTTCATGGTTATTACTAATTTTGAATCGATCCATTTGTGTTTGACGATTGGCCAATAAATATATAGTTAAGAGTAGATCTCATAGTAGGGAGTGTTTCTCCGCTTGGCCGATCACAAATTGTAGAAATCACAGAAGGTGTGGAGCATTCTTTCAGTCTTGATATCCCTTTTGCTTAGAGAACATCTTGGTGAGGGCTTCGCACAATATTTTTCCTAATTCACTTTTTTTTTTTTCACCAGCTTTTTGTCGTTTCCTTTTAGTTAGCGTGAGCTGCACCCTCTGCAATTCGCAGACATAAAATTAGCATGCTGGTAGTTTTCCATTAATAAAAATATGAGGTTTTTAAAATCTTCAGGATATGATTGCTGCAGTATTTTTTGGCACAAAATTAGTTGCACTGAATCAGAGGGTAGGAAAAAAGTGCCTTCTCCGACTGCGGGTCGGAGGCATAGATTAAACCGTGTTAAATCCAGGAGGCAAAAAGAAGGTAATTCAATTCAACTTGTTCATTCAACTCTATCCTCTTGTCTATTTTTGGAAAATAAATAAATAGATAAATTGATTTTTTTTCTGAGTTATATAAGATAGTATTTTTATTATGAAGCTTTGTATTTATTGGTGGATGAAAATAGAATAGTGTGAGTGAATGAATGCTGACCTTGCGATGGACCCATAGTACACCTCTCCGTAACAAATTAATTTTAACCATACTTCCTCCTCACAGTTACGCACGGTAATGCTGTCATTTTACCACCTGCTCCGCTGTTTACATCTTCTATGACATGTCAGTAGGCCATTTTTCAAATCACAAATTTATTTTGCACTTACATTACAATCATTTACTATATTTATAGCAGTGTGCATGTACTTATCGTATTATTCGGGCCAACCAAATAAGGAAATCTGAAGTATAACATAATTATACATTTTATTATTTATTTATTTTTATTATTTTGCTATTATTTTTTATTGTGTTACTGATGAATGATAAGTTTTTCTTTTTATTTATTTATTTAAATGTCTTTAGTTCACATTTCTCCTGATGTTTCATTAGTTTTGGGTCATCAAATAATATGTTTTGTTTTTTCCCTTTTTTATTATCATTTAAAGATTAAATATACATATATTCATCTCTTTAATTCTAAATCATTTATTACGTTTAAGTATTCATTTTTTTTATAGTCTTTGTATGTATTTTTTATCAGTAGGTTGTGATCTTATAAAAATAAACATGAAGTTTCGCTAATATTCGTATTTGAATTTACTATGAATGTTGGACATTTTGTATTAATATCATTTGTTTAATTTCTTATCTTTACTTTTGTCATAATTTTTAATACAATATATTTCTCTGTATTTACTGGATTCTTGTTACTATAGTATAGTTTTCATTTTCAATAATTCAAATTATGTAGTACGAAAGAATTTTTATCCTAAACAAATTAAAAATAAGATTTGATTTTTTATGAAAGTAAAAAGCTCACATATTTTCAGATTTAAATTTTTTTAAACCTATTTTAATATTTAAAACATCTTTGAATAGTTTAGTGAATGTTTCTTTTTCATCCGAAATTTTTAAAGTTTATTTTCTTAAATGTTTTAAATCTTTTTCATTTTCTAATGGTATAAGTTGATTAATCTTCTTTTTGAGCAATTAAAGGTGTTACTAGAATTATTGTTATAAATTCCTTTGTTTATTCTTCGTGCAAGAAGCCAATGAAATAATAATATTAAGTTTGATCAAAAGTATTTGTAAAATAAAATTGACTTAATTTCAATATTTTTTTTTTCTTTTAAACATTGTGAAATGATGTAAACCAATCTGTAAGTTGATTTTTCAGTTGATAAAAAAATTGAAAAATATTCAACATATTTTATTGAACTATTGACGTTGTGCCGTGACTTAGTTTTATTTTTCTTTCAACAGTTAAGACCTCTTAGTTTGTGATGTAGAGATGGTTGACCGTTGATATAATATGAGAAGGAGTTAATCGGGGGGTGCGGTCAAATAAATACTAATTTAAAATATAGTAATTATATAATTTAGTATTTATTTGACCGCACCCCCCGATTAACTCCTTCTCCTCTTAGTTTGTGTTTTTGGATAAGTTGGAATTATTGATAATGTTATTCAAGCCACTCCACTTTAACCCTACTCAGATGTTACATTATTGTTATTTTTGTTTGGACTGTTTGAATTTTTACTATAAAAAAAAAAAAAGAAACTACATAAATCACTTTTCATATTTTGTGAGCCGTATAATTGATTGACATATTTTTAAATTGAAAATCATTAATCATATTTTATCTTAATAATGTTTTAAAGAAAGATAAACAGTTGGAGATCATATTTTTTGAATGAGTAAGTTTTATTATTTGAAATTAATTATTTATTGATGCCAGAAGTAATTAGGTTTCTAGGTGATGTTTACTGCTATTATTGTAGAATGTTTTCAAATTATATTGCTGATGATATCATCATATCTGTTCTTAGATGCATTATGTCTTATATAATCTTGCAAATGAGATAACTGGGTCAAAGATTATTTTTTTTCAATAATCCATGATAGTGAAATCTCTTATCCACTTATTTTTTTTTTCTTCATCATGAAGGAAGTGAAAAAAAATATATTGATAAACATTAAACAAAAAATGTATATAAAAAATAAACCAGTTACTCCAATGGATTTTTATGGATCAGACAAAGTTTGCCATTCAAGATAGATCATGATAAAATCCGTTTTAGATAAAATTATAAAATATGTAAAATCGATTATATAAATTATCATTTCCGGTTAATCAATATTAGCGAAAACGTTGCCGTAAAATCTGAGGGGTAAGTTGTTGCTGTAGCATACACGCCTTAAAGAGTTGATTTAAGTGTCATGTCTTTTCGTTTTTGAGTTAGGCCGTTTGCATACACACATAAACAATGTTACTAGACCGGTTTATTTGGACCACAGCCGGATCTACGGAGGGAGGGGACTTTCGGGTTGAAGTTCCCCCCAAAATGGTGAAATATATCTATGTCTTATAGTCCGTGGTACAGACCCCTCTATTTATCAAATTATTAACATCTGGCTGAAACTTCGTAAATAGCTTAATCTCAACGTAGCATAGAAACATTTTATTTACGAAATCCTTCTTAAATCTTCAATGCTCTTTACTTTGTTACAAGTAAAATCATCCATAACGACCTTAATGTTTCATATGTTTCCAATTTGGCCCAAAAATATCCTCCCATAATAAACTTCAGAACTATCCGAATCCTCTCGTTTCTAACTTTGCTTCCTCTTCGATCCCTGATAACTCTTCGAGGCGTCTGGAAAGAAGATGGTCTCTTGATCTCCTAATATTTACTAGATGTATTTTTATTTTTATACAGTTGAAAAATTCATCACTAAAAAAAAAGAAAAAAACATTCTCAAATAGTGCAAATAATTATTTGAATTAGTCCATGATACAGAACCCGTTTTTATCAAATTATTAACATCCAACTTCGTAAATAGCTTCATCTCATTGTAACCTACAACTACTTTATTTACGAAAATTCTTGAAATTGGGGCGTTTTCAACCTGGTGGTCGGCAAACTTTGTCTATTTAATTAGGTACTAATAGTCGTAAATAACCATTTTCATTTAATCACTAAAAACTTGTAAATACCCCTTTATTTTCCACTTTAATCGTAAGATAACTTGAGCACAAAGTCGAGAAAAAAGGTGGCCTTCTAAAATATTGAGCAGTTTGGCCGATATACCCTCCTTATTTTGACAATTTGGGGGTCTAGGTCACGCCAAACGGCTCAATATTTTTGAAGGCCACCTTTTTCTCGACTTTATGCTCAAGTTATCTTACGATTAAAGTGGAAAAAACAAATGGGTATTTACAAGTTTTTAGTTCCTAATGAAATAGACCAAGCTTGCCATAAAACGTCCCAATTTCGAGAACTTTCGTAAATAAAATATTTTTAGGTTATAATGAGATGAATCTATTTAAAAAGTTTCAGCCGGATATTAGTAATTTGATGAAAAGGGGTCTGTACAACGGACTATTGCGAAAAGAATATTAAAAAAATATCTCAAAAAGTATTATTGTTCGCTAATTACATTTAATGGAACCTTAAGAATCACTTAAATATAATTTATTACAGGTTATTAGTTACTTTCTTTTCTTGCAAAGTAATTATCGTTATATATATATATATATATATATATATATATATATATATATATATATATATATATATATATATATTTATTTATTTAAAACTTTCAAACTGTACCCTCCTCTCACAAAAATTAATTCCGAGATCTGCTAGTGATTTAGACTGAAAGAGAGATCTTAAAACATTTATTAAAATTTGATCGAAGTGTACTTTCCTTTACTATATATTTCACACATATGTGAGTGAAAGTAAAAATAAAACATAAAGAACTAAAAAATAAATTGATATGATGGAAGAAATTATGTATTTTTTCCACCTTGACTCTGATACATACGTTTCGCCAGTAGTTGTCACTTGGTAACGATTAATTAATTTAGACAAAACATAATACCATTTTTGTTTATTATTTTCAGTAATCTACCATTGTGATCGACCAAAAAATTAAAAAACTTAACCCCTTCTCAAAATTTGAGGTTTCACGTTTCAGGACGCGTAGAATTCGAAAAACGAATAAAATTTTTTTTGTCCGTCCGCGCATTTTCTCCGAAACTACTGGACCGATTTTTTTCAAATTTTGATATAAAATCAGAGGTCACCCGAGGATGATCCTCCTTCATCGACATTACTCTCCGCCTTTACCTTTCAAAATGGCGGCCGAAAAACCTGCGTTGCTATAGGCTGTAGCTCCTAAACGAATGTACAGATTTCAATGAAAATTCGATTTGAAAGTCATTTTCTCGACGCCTTTTAAATTAATCTATATAACATACTTCAACGAAAAGAAGCTGAAAAAAAAGTTACGAGGGATGGTAAAATTAAATTCCGAATAACTCGAAAAGTTTTTACTTTTTTGTTGATATTGTATATAGTTTTTTAAAAGTTTAGGAAATTTCCTAAAAAAACAAAAAAAAAAATCGTTAAAATCGGACAATTAGGAGGAAAGATATGGTCTCTAGTTTTTTCCCCTGAAGAGGCGAAAATTTGTATAAATTTTAAATATACTTTTTTTAATTGTTGAGACTAAAAAAACTTTTTTTCTACAGATATTTAATAAATTATCTTACCTCAGAACATCTTTCATAAGAAATAAGTACCTAAAATTATACCTTTATTCTCAGTTCTATATTTCAACACTGCAATCACCACCTCCTGAATCAACCTACTCACTGTCTGTATAGATAACTTTTTCAACTAAAAATATTACTAAAATGACATTACTCAAAAATGTTGAAATTGGAGTTAGTCATTCTGTGGTTTATAAAAGCAAAAAAAGTTGTGTGGTTTATAAAAGCAGATAGAGTGACTAGATTTTTATTGCCTACCGTTGATAGATTAAATAGACATTTTGTAATTATAATGGTCTTAATGACTTGTTATCTGTAAGCTTTAAGCTTTAGCTCCGTTTAAAATGCACTTCAAAAAATTTTATAATAGCCCAGCATTGCCAGAAAATAATTTCTATTCAAAGTAGAGCGGTAAGTGAAAGTTGTGTGTTGCGCGCACCAGATTTTTTAAAGACTAATTAGAACAGCTGATTTAGTGATAGTTTAACTAAAGCACATAAAAATATATATTTTAGAAACTAAATTATAAAAACTAATGAAATCTCAACTTCATTAATAATATATAAATGATTTAAAAAACATTCGCTACTATATTATGACTCTAACGCCTTTAATAACTATTTATCAGTCCTATTGAAGCAAATATGTAAATATATATACATAGTTACATCTGGCTATTTAGCTGAGATAATGGATGTTCGGATTCGGGTTTCTGGTTTTGTTCAATGGCCTAATGGATCTGTGCTATTTTAAGATGCCTAAAAGTGTTTTAAATTGTCCATCTTAATGGTTTTGTTAAAATGGCTGCTGTTAGTTTGTTGTTCAGTGAATACAATAAAGAGACATGGGTTCGATACCTGGTGTCCATTTTCTTGAGGGCTTTGTTTGAAACCTTGAAGATAAGGAGGTAGGCTAAATTCCAGTTACAGGAAGTCAGTCGTTTCGTTTGTCTCTGCTTCTGTCGAAGAGACTTTACCTTTAAAGGACTTAATTTTTTTACTGTGTAAAATTAATATTGAACCAGTAGGCCCGTGCGAAAAATTCGCACAGCATATTGTTATCAAATGCCAAATTAATAAGAAAATATAATAATGCAAGGTATCAAAAGATAAAGAAATCAAATGTTACTATATCCATAAATATAATCGACAAAGAAAACAAAAATTAATTTAAATCGTCATTTTTGTTTGGAACCAACATGTTCACAAATTTCAGTAAGCTGTATCTTTGTTAAAAATAGTCCGATTTCGATGATTTTTGTTTTCATTTTGTAGGGAATACAGTAATCTTTTATATAATGACCAAGGGAAAAGTATGTACTTTTTTAGTTATTCGCAAATAAAGTTTGTTTTCTTTCATAAGTTGTTTGCCTGAATTTTCGGGGTGATTGGACTATTTTGCCCACCTGAAGGAGAAGGAAACCATCGAAATTGGTGGCTCAATCTTGAGATTTGGTGAAAAATTAACGATGATATGGCATGCCGAACAAAAACACCATCGATAAATAATATAAACTCGTCCTCTCTAGATCATAGATACATCAAGTGGACGAAATGAGACATGTACTACAATTAATGTAAGGCTGTGTGGATGCGAACCCTATGCCTTGCGTTATCTCGAAAATAGTATGGTTTGGGGCTTAAAAACTCAGGATCCGATAGTTCCGGAGAACGCATCAAAATCTTCAAGATCCAAATTGTCCCGTATCGATCTACAGACCTACCACCGTTCCAGTATTGAAGCCTAGCAAAATGTATCGACTTTATTTATTTTAGAAAGAAAAACAAAAGCGGAGAAAACGATTCGCTAACCCCCTCCCTCCCCGTGAAATTCTGAAACCAACGCTGCCCCATTCATGGTATTTGAGTATGACAGGAGCTTATATTTGGTACAAAACCGATTTCGAACCTTACTGTAATAATATATGTGGGGATTGTCTTAGGTTCATACCGCTTTTTATCAAATTATTAACATACTCCTAAAACCTCTTAAATAGCTTCATCTCATTGTAACCTACAAATATTTTATTTACGAAAATTCTCGGGAATAGGGACATTTTCAATCTGGAGATCGGCAAACTTTGTTTGTCCATTTCATTAGGCACTTAAAACTCATGAATACCTATTCGCTTTCCACTTAAATTATGAGATAGGAAGCTCGCAAAATCGAAAAAAAAAATGTGGCCTACAAAATACTGTTATGTTTAACGTGACCTCCACCCACAAAATGTAAATATAACGAGGTATATAGGTTTACGATTATTGGTTACGATGAGATGAGACTATTTAAGAAGTTTAAGACTGATGTTAATAATTTGATTAAAAAAGGGTCGTATAATAATTTGGCTAACATATCACTATGTATACTCAGAAAAGTTTTTAAACACGTTAAATATTTTTTTTATCAATAGAAAACGTATCTCAAGAGAATTCAGACTGTTTGAAAAACAAAACAAAAACAAAGCGCATGAGAATCAGTGAAGGAATTTTGGTGATAAGCGATTACAAACGAAAATCGGTCTTACATATATTACCAGACTACAGTATAGACAACTAGTAGGGTTATGTTTTTGGATTGACCACTTGTCAGTATTAAACGATTTTTTGAGCGAATGTCTGGACCTATTTTTGAATTAAATGGTTTAGATTTGTCATTGAGGTCCGTGAGTGTTTTAAAACAATTTTAAACAACAAAACAATATTAAAAATATCTAGGTTGTTGAGAATTTCATAAAGAGGTTATGAATGAACTGAACCAGAATTCTTCTATCAATAACGGTTACAAAATTGTTGAATTGAATTGAAAATACTAAAAAAAAAATGTCAAGGTTGTTAGCTCATAAAAAATTCTCCCGAAGAAAATTTTGTTGAATAAATCTGTTTTATCTTCTTATTTTTCTTTTTTTAGGAAATCTACGTTTAAACATTTTTCCAAGGTTAAGGCAAAAAATACTTCCATCGGTTTTATCATGTAATCTCTATATATCTATATTAGAAAATTTTTAATCCGCCCTTTTGCTAAGTAAAATGCACATTTCCTTTAAGATAGAGACCGAAGACATGCATGTATTTTGTACAGGGTGTTCATGTTTTGTCTGTTTTCTGTTCCATATTTTATCCCGTAAGTAGAGATAAATGTTTATATGAGTGATAGCAGATCTCAACAGCTACAAAAAAGTTTATATAAACGATGGGATAATTTTCAGTAGAAAATTATGAAATATAAGTTTTGTGTGTTTTTTTATGTGTCATGTATTTTGTTGAATAAAAAGCGAGAACTAAAAAAAAAAAATTTAATTCAAGTAATTTAGGAATTGCTTCACTGTTAACTAGACAAAATGTACTTAAAATTAAAATAGAGTTTGTCATCGTTGAAACCATTTGAAGAGGACTTTTGAGTGGCTATACTAAACTAAGTTCCATTTTTTATAAGATCGTGGATTATTCACAATTTTTTATTTTATTTTTTCCATCCTCCAACTGGAATATGGATATACCACTTTATTTGAGATTTGTTGCTTTATAACGTCAGATAACTCTCAAGGTGACTAATATTTTTATAAAATCGTATAATTTTTTCTTACACAAGTAGAGAGTTTTCTGAATTCATCCTGCAACAAACCTTAACTTTATTAATATAGACTTAAAGCTTATTCAACAAGCCAGTTTTCATAAAAATGGGGCATTTGTAATCGCGTTGGAAATAATAACGCAAATAATCCACGAATTATGATAGAACAGAATTTGACAAACTCAACTTCTATTTGAGGAAATCAATTGTTAATTTCCTATATAAGATATTTTCTTGAGTTATTGCTTCCAATGGAATGGAAAACATGAATTACTTGAAAAAAAAAAAATAAGAAAACTGAATTTCTTGTCTTTCTGGGCAAAATCAGACCATAGTCTATGTAAACTTTTTTTTAGTTCTACAGGTTTCCTATCACGTACGTACGAGGCACTCTATATAAAGAAATAGCTTAAAAAAAAAGAAATTGCCGGCTTTTTGCAAAGTAAAACGTACATTTATATATGTATGCGATATTGTTTGGATACACGATCGTTTCTGTTGCCGACTATGGAACACAGTAAGGCGATACAGCTTCGAAACTTTCCAGACTGGAACTATAAATACCCGAGGGACTATTTACAAAAATAAACATCGCTATCTTCTGGAGCTGGATAAGTCGGTGAGTAGGTGGCCCACATCTCTCTCTATCTGGAGTCCCAACTTCCTGGAGCCACTCCTCTTCCAGGTCTATTGTATCTTGGAGGACTACCTGGGGGTATGTCTTGCCTGTTGAGGGGAGAGGCTTTTAGGGTCATTTCTGCCAAAGAATACATTAAAAAAAAAAAAAAAAAAAACACTTTGGAATCATATAAACAAAACATATCAATAAGTGAAAATTTCTCATTATTGTCTATAAATATAAGAAAAATGAATAATTATCTTAAATGTGATAAAAGGAATTAAGTTGATGTATTGATAAAAGTTTACTGTACATCTATAGCTAAACATTTTTTTTTAAACGGTATTTACAGGAAAAATAATTGTGCGTTGATGGTTGACTTTAGTGAATAATTAAAGAGAAGGGTGGTTAGGGTAATCAGTCAAAATAAAAATAGCAAAAATAAATAATAATATTTATTTTTAAATTTGTCGACGTTTCTGGCCGAAGTTCAGCCCTTCATCAGCGCTGTTCAATACGACAAATGTGGACAGACCATATGATTTATATCGAATCATATACTTTTTTTTTCTTACACAAGTAGAGAGTTATCTGAATTTAAGTGGGCCGAAACGTCAATATAAAAATAAATATTATTATCTATTTTTGCTGTTTTGACTGATCATCCCAACCATCCTTCTCTTCAGGAAATATAATTCTTTTAGGAATAAAATTTTTGTATATTTTTTGAAAAGTACTTCTATTTAGTTCCCGGAGTACCTCTGTTTATTTAATCAATTTAAATAGAGAACTTTTTAAATATTTTGCTCAGTTAACTCATAAAATAAAGGACCAATGAAGAGGGCGGGATGACCTAACACGTTGGGGCGTGCGTCCCAGTGTCCAGTTCTGAACGTGTGAGTTCGATTCCCACCTGGGTCGGTTAATTTTCATTTCTTGATGGCTCTGGGATATAGACCTTGACACTCACAAAAGGCCCCATTTACTGGATTATTTCCTCCCACCACTCACCAGTACTAGTATGGACCAATGACGAATGTGTACAGTTGATATATCATATAATAATAAAAATAATAAAAAACGAACTATAAGGTTCGTTGCCGATACCTGCAATGACTTATTACATATCTCCCTCCACCGTTCGCCGTCCAAACCCAGTCCCTTCAGATCGGTTTTAACGCAATCTTCTCACCTTATCTTCTGTCTACCTCTCGGACGTTTCTATTCGGTACAGCAAATATTAATCCTTAGGAATTCTTTCGTTATTAAGTCCAACTATTTTACAAGCCAATTTGATTCGTTATTATAAATGTCTGTTCCAATTTTTTTTTAACTTACATGAATCGTACATTTATCGTTATTTTATAGTTTTTGGAAAACATTTTTTTTTTAATTTTTTCGACTAATTCGGAATGGTTAAAAACTTGTTAAAAATTTTACTAATCCATTAGCATTGAAGAATATGTGGAATCATATACGCTTATCAAATAATATCCTATTGAAAATACTTAATATTACTTTTAATGTTATCTTATGGACTATAACAAATAAATCTAAACAGAACACATTATTTATTGTATTTATTAATTTATATTAAAAAAATCTAAATAATAAAAACTGAATGAGAAAATGACCTTGAGTCACTTTCTAAATCAGACAGGCATATTTATATATTTAAACAGTGAACTCAACAATACCCTTTGAATCCTTTCCAAATTGTCCAAGTAGCCATATGGTGTTAAAAACATTTATTTATTTAATTTAAATGTATATTGTTTTAAACAGTGGATTCTCGGAAATGTATCTCTTTATTGTTTTCTGATGAAAGTCGGTCCATAATATTAAAAAATACTAAGTTTACTTTGAGGTATTAATTATAAAAAAAATAATATAACGTGAATTAAACTATGGGAAGCCTTCTGAACATATTTCGCCACAGGATATGATATCACATGTATATATATATATATATATAAAAGGCCATACTGCAAAAGCCTGTTACAAAAAAATTTAAAATTTTCAGGAGATGGAAAAAACGGGATTTTTCTATGAGCATTATACTTTCAGTTAATTTTTTCTTGCAGGCCTAAGACAAATAATGCTCTGTTTAACTTCTTGACCGTATTTCTGCCAAATAATCTTACATCTATACATAACTTCTAACTTTAATTTTTGTTTAGTTACTTTGAAAAACATATATTAATTAGGAAAAGCAATCAAATTAACCGTAGTAACATTCATACATAACTTTTTTAATAATGATCAAATCATCACAGGAACAAAGTCAGTTTTCAGAATGTAAAGAAATGATGCTTCAAATGAAAATAATAAAAAATAATTGAATGGAAACGAGTATCACACGGGTTATTCATTTTTTGTCTCCACTCAAATGAAGTTTATGCGCCCCATTTTGAAGTATTCTATGAAAGTTTCGTTTTTAACTTAATCAACTTCATGTGGACATGGTTTGATTCCAGGAGTGCTTGTTAAGTTCTAGGTGACCTGCTGATGTGTAGATCACTTCGTTTCCGAGCTTCTTGCATTTTCGAACATTTCTTGATTTGAAAAGATGAAACTAGAGTTCTTTTTTCGTCTCGTGTTAAATTTTCCAATGAAATCAATTCTTTGTCTCTCACTATCTGAAATTCGACGGCATTATATTTTTTTTTCCAGGAAAGCTCATTTTACAATGTCCAGGAGGTTTCGATTATTTTGGAGGCCGCTTAATATTATATTCCCACTTACCACTCTCTTCTTTGCTTCGTCTAGTTTCATAGTAAGCAGTGCTGGCCTCAGAGCTAATGTTGCCCAAATGAGAGACCGAGACGAGTCTTGGTCTTGCAAACTCAGTCTTGGTCTAGGTCTTGGACTTACGCAAAAGTCTCGCAACAGTCTTGCAGTTACCCGTTAGTTTATTAATAGAGAGATATTACTGTATTTTTTTAGATAGGGGCAGCATTAGGAACTATTTTGCCTTAATTTTTATTCAAAAAATCGATTTTTTTTACCAGTCTTAGGTTTGGTCTTGCAAACTGCTGAATAGTATTAATACTGCTATTAATAAAGCTAATTGATACTGTACTCTATGTGCAAAATGCTTTATACAAACTTTGTTTTTGGCAACGATGACTTCCAATTAAACAACAATTGAATTTATTTGTTGTATTTCCAAATTACGTGTTTACATGTTAACGTTTCGGGATATTTACTCCCATCGTCAGAACTACAATCCCAATGTTATTCATGGCTAAACAATTGAGTCAAAATATAATGCATGTTACAATACATGTCAGAATTGGGTTGTTAACATTAAATTTGTAATTATCTTAAATCTAATGTGCTCCATCGTCAGATTATAAATTTATTATAACATAAATTAAAATATATAACATCCAGAGCATCATCATGCTTTTAGATCAATTATTGGGTGTCTGCCATACTGAATACAATTAATTGGCCTTTGGATATGACTGTTTATTTTTATGCTATTGTTGTTAAATGTTTATTTTTTATGTTCATAATAAAAATTTCATTTTTATTAAATTTTAATTTTGTTTAATATGTCAGCATCACAGGCGGATCTACGGGGGGGAGGGGGCTTTCGGACTGAAGCTCCTCCCCCCAAAATGGTAAAATGTAACCATGTTTTTCAGAAAAAAATATTAAAAACTATCTCTTAAAGTATTCTTGTTCGTGTAATTACATTTAATAGGACTTCAAGAACCACTTAAATACCATTTCATATAGGTGATTAATTTCTTTATTTTTTTTTTCAAATTAATTATCGTTATATGTATATGAAAAAAAAAATCTTTCGGGCTGAAGCCCCCCAAAATGGTAAAATGTAACCATGTTTTTCAGAAAAAAATATTAAAAACTATCTCTTAAAGTATTCTTGTTCGTGTAATTACATTTAATAGGACTTCAAGAACCACTTAAATACCACTTCATATAGGTGATTAATTTTTTTATTTTTTTTTCAAATTAATTATCGTTATATGTATATGAAAAAAAAATCTTCCGGGCTGAAGCCCCCCCCAAAATTAAATCCTGGATTCGCTAGTGGTCAGCATAATGTGTTCCTAAATGTTTGGTGTCTGTTTTATAATTTACTGTTGTTCTATTGTTTTTTGTGTATGGCTTCAAGTAATTGTCTATTGGTGTTTTTTTGGTTCTGTGCCTAATATCTGTGGTTTATTGAAGTTGAATTTATGTTGTAGTTTTATGCTGTGATGTGCTAAAGCTGTTGTGTTTATGTTTTTACTGTTAGTTATGTGTTGTGAAATTCTGGTCCCTAACCTATATTTACATATCCTTTCATTGAACATTTCGTTACTTTTCTTCGGTAACGATACAATCTATAACCTTCGCCGTAACTTACAGTTTTTACATCGCAATTTGCTGGTTATTAAATTACTGGCTTTTACCACAAGGCCATAGATAAGAAATGAAACATCGTAGATTCTATTTTCTGGGATTATAATATGCACCAGGACAAGATTGGTCAGAAATCATCATTTTCACAAGAAATAATCCTTACAGGGTTTTACAGTTGCTGTCGAGATGTTTAATTTTTCTAGAGTGGCGTGCCTTTTCTATGTTTTTTTTTAGGCTGTTGATGTGAGATTTTCTTGCAATACCTGATTGCATCTAAATCTTCTAGACGTTGGCTAGACATTATTATTTACAGCTATTTGATAGATTTAAAATTTTTATCTTGGAATCTTTTACTGATGTTATTAAGTTAATTTTTTCCTCTTTTTATTTTAAGTTAGGGATTTATATATTATATATTTTGTTTCATTACAAAGTACTTCATGAGTTGCCATCCTTTTTTTTTTACCACGAGACAATTATTTTTAGACTAAAGCTAGACTTATGATGCTTTTAGCGAGTAAATGATGCCATTAGGAACCTCTCTGCCAAGTTTTTGTCATATCCAACGAAAGTTGAAGAATCTTTGCCAGGGCCCCTACCCAGTTATTTTACTCTGTTTTTGGAAAGAGGAGTTGTTTGTAGAAACCTATTTTAAATGGCTGTTATCTTTAAAAAAAAATTTAACAAAATATTCTTTGACCGTATTCTTATACAAATAAAAATTAAAAATAAATTGATTTGATTGTGCCATTATTGTAAAAATAAATTCATTCTCTCTGAATCGTATCTCATTTTTTTTCTCTCCAAAACAAACCCCGATCAATATTTTTACTTTCCTACTTATACTAGGTAAGGAAAGTATTGCGTTCGGGTCAAATTTCCGACATCCGGTTTTCGACAGATCTATACGTTTCAGAGCCCCTTAGTCTGAAAAACACATTTTTACCCATTGGTCTGTCTGTCTGTGCCAAGATTTTTTCAGGAACTACTGAACCAATTTTGTTGCTTCTTTTTTCTATTTTGTAGGGTTTTGACTACTGATGCCTGTGACAGAAATTCAATGCTCCATGCGCAATAGCTTGCGGTAAATAAATGAAAAACATGTTTTTCGATAGACTGTAGCGCGAAAACGGCTCTAACGATTTTGATCAAACTTTTCCGACATGCGGGTTTTGACGGATCTATACGTTTCAGAGCCCCCTGATTAAACGTAAAAAAAAAACGTATTTGGGTGTCAAAAAGGGGTAAATGAGAGAAAAAATATAACTAAGTGAAAGTAAGTAAATCTGTTGCCCGCATCACACAAGCTTCACTCTTCCATCTACTTTTAACAGAAATTATTGTTTGACAAAATTAGGCTATGGCAAAACGTTTTTGATCAATAATATTAGAGGATATTGATATTTTTACACTGATCTATCTTAGATCGGTTTACATTGCTTTAGTTTATCAAATAAATCGTACTCAAATATTTTCTTTGATCAATTGTCAGGAAAATAAATCTAATTCAATTTTTTTTTTTTGGTTTCTTCATGGACATATGTGAAGATATAAAAAATTTTCTGAAATAGGTAGGAAAGTCGTGTGAGTGGACACAGCAGATTTTTTATTCAAACAGTGATCTTGTACTAATGAAGAATTTCTTGATTTTTTTCTTTCTTAAATATTGGTTTTGATAATACAATCGGAATAAAAATTTAGCTTTTCGCTTTTCCTGAAAACTTGTTAACACTCAATTAGACTAATTAACGACTAAGTGCGTTGATGTAAGAACCAGGCAAGTTCAAAGTGTTTAAAGTATGTTTTAATATATTTTCTCCTGATGGTAAGGTAGCTGTTTGGATTAAGGAAAACACCAGACACAAATGTATCAATTATCTTTTTGGCGGCTTTAGTTGGAATTACAAGAAAATTACCACCATGATAATTCTATCATAGAGCTAGTATATTTCTTTTATAAAAAATCTAAAATTAAATATTTGGCAAAGAATTCAAAGAAATAAAGATATAGTGTAGCTAATCAATTTGGCACTTGAGTAGGTAATCTTATATATTTCATAATTTACAAAATAGAGTTTATATATAACTTTATTCTGTTTTTCATTATAAAATATCAAATTTGTTACTACATTCCTACTTATTGCTAATACGTGGTACAGACCTCTTCATCAAATTATTAACATCCGCCTGAAATTTCGTAAATAATTTCTTCTCATCTTAATCTACAATTATTTTATTTACAAAAATTCTTGAAATTTGTGTGTTTTACAACTGGAGATTGGCAAACATTGCCTATTTAATTAGTTTCTAAAAATTCGTAAATACTCATTTGCTTTCCACTTGAGTCGTAAGATAATTTGATCACAAAATCGAGAAACAAGGTTCCCTACTAAAATATTGGACCGTTTGGCGAGGTCTATATCTCCATTTCAATATAACTAGGTTACGTAGGCTAAATGGCCCAATATTTTTGTAGGCTACCTTTTTCCTCGATTTTGTGATCAAATTATCGTAAGAACCAAGTGTAAAGAAATGTATATTTACGAGTTTTTAGTACTGAATGAAATAGACAAAGTTTGCCGATCTCTACTACTATTTTATTTACGAAAATTCTTTAAATTGGCGCGTTTTCAATCTGTAGATAGGCAAACATTGTCTATGTAATTAGTTACTAAAATACTAAAAATTCGTAAATACTCATTTGCTTTCCACTTGAGTCGTAAGATAATTCGATTCCGAAAAATTCGAGAAACAATGTATCCTAAAAAATATTGGGTAAAAATATTGGACCGTTTAGCGAGATCTACATTTCCAACATTTCTAAATAACGATGTTATATAGGCTAAATGGTCCAAACTTTTTTCTCGATTTTGTGATCAAATTATCTTAAGACCCAAGTGTAAAGAAATGTATATTTACGAGTTTTTAGTACTGAATGAAATATACAAAGTTTGCCGATCTCTACTACTATTTTATTTACGAAAATTCTTTAAATTGGTTCGTTTTCAATCTGTAGATCGGCAAACATTGTCTATGTAATTAGTTACTAAAATACTAAAAATTCGTAAATACTCATTTGCTTTCCACTTGAGTCGTAAAATAATTCGATTCCGAAAAATTCGAGAAAAAATTTATCCTAAAAAATATTGGACCGTTTAGCGAGATCTACATCTCCAACATTTCAAAATAATGATGTTATATAGGCTAAATGGTCCAAACTTTTTTCTCGATTTTGTGATCAGATTATCTTAAGACCCAAGTATAAAGAAATGTATATTTACGAGTTTTTAGTACCGAATGAAATATACAAAGTTTGCCGATCTCTAGAGTGAAAACGCCCCAATTCCGAGGATTTTCCTAAATTAAATAGTTGTTGGTTACGATGAGATGAAGCTATTTACGAAGTTTCAGCCAGATGTTAATAATTTGATAAAAGGGGGTTTGTACCGCGGACTATGTATTGTCATATTGGTTACCAGTTTCCCTCTGCCTGTCCAAAAGGCTATTTTTTTTGCCGAGAAGGACAACTTGATTCAACTGGTTCTTCCACTAGAAGATAATATTAACTCTTGTTATTGACTGAATTAAGGTCAAAATAACTAATAATTATTATGAAATAGGTTAGGCGTCGCGTTTAGATACAATTTAGAATTATAGCCTATTACAGAGAGGTTGAAATGCTGAACAATCTCCTCGCTTACAGTATGGAGGCCAGATTTTTAATTTCTGTGATATTTTTTTATTTTTATTTTTTTTATTAAGCTTATTTATTGAAAAATATTACAATCTGTCTCAAGGACATTTATAATAGTGTTCACAGATCACATTCACACTCTATGTACAGCAAATAAAATAAATTATACAGAAAAGTAATATATATATATATATATATATATATATATATATATATATATATATATATATATATATATATATATATATATCCACTCCAGGAGTTCCCTGCACTCCTCTCTCAACCGCGTCACTATGGCTAAACCCAGTGGAGATTGAGCAAGAGTGCAGAGATATTTTAATCCATACGTAAAAACATTTGAATTAGTCGACTCCAGCTGAGTTTACCCGGGCGTAACCTATCGGAGATTAGACGACTCAATCTAATTCTCTCTCCACAAAAAAGTTCAAAACATGACTAAAGAAGTTTTCATTTAGAAATTTTTTTTTCGGACTGAAGCCCATTCCAAAACTAAATATTTTTCTAATATTCTAAATATTTTCTTATGTATTCTCATTGCAATAGCAAACACAATAATTAGCTAGTTTCAACCAGAGTTAACAGATATAGTTATTGACATATTACAAAGAGGATAAACAATCCACCTTAGGGATTAATTCATCAGATAAGAGGTGTATCACAGTGACATAAAATAAACAGAAAAGACTTATTTTTAATTTTTTTAAAGAATTTTCTTAGACGAAAAAGTATTATGTTACGATGAGATGAAGCCTTTCATAAAATTTTATACGAGTGTAAATAATTTGATAAAAAGGTATCTGTAACGTATTATCTTATTACACTATTTGGATTTCGTGTTATCCAAAAACCCATTATCAAAATAACCTATATTAAAATAATAATAAACTGTAGAATTTAATTTTTATAATAATGAGATGATTGGCTGTTACATACTCGTTATAATGCGGGCAGCTGGCTGTTGGACAATAATCCATGTATATTAAGCTAAGTTGCTATATTTTACTTACTTTTCTATTAACTATATTTAAGACTGTACTCAAACTAAAATTTACTGAAGTAAATTAATAAAAGTTACTGAATTTAAGGAATTTTAATAATTTGATAAGAAGGGGTCTGTATCTTGTACTAGCGGATCCAGGATTTAATGTTGGGGGGAGGGGCTTCAGCCTGAGGGATTTTTTTTTCATATATATACATATATGCTTATATATATATGTATAAAAAATAAAGAAATTAATAAGGTAGTCATATGGGTTATGACATAGTTTGTTAGTGATTCTTGAAGTCCTATTAAATGTGATT
The DNA here is from genome assembly GCA_928085145.1 of Nezara viridula. NCBI lineage: Eukaryota > Metazoa > Arthropoda > Insecta > Hemiptera > Pentatomidae > Nezara > Nezara viridula. Next base: position 2,250,020 of record OV725083.1, on the reverse strand, counting down.
TCACGAACAATGATACTTTAAGAGATAGTTTTTAATGTTTTTTTTTCTATAAAACATGTTTATATTTTACCATTTTGTGAGGGAGAGGGGGGACTTCAGCCTGAAAGTCCCTCCCCGTAGATGTGGTACCTCGCAGACTATTATTTTGCACTTGAAGATACTCCTCCATTTAATCTATTATTGTGTTTTTCTTTTTCACTTGGAGTCATCCTTGACATTGTTACTTCTATATATGTTATGTAATTTGTATATCTAGTTCCTAAATGCACCCTAACGGTCTTGAAGGGAACTCCAGCTGTTTGTTTCCCCCGGGACTAAGCTGCTAGTAAAAGCTGTCTCACTTCGCCGCTATAATATAAGCTGTAGTACTGCCATGGCAACCCGAGGGTAAACAATCTCAGTTTTTATTCATTTGTAAACTCGACTCGGCGATGGTTGTTTGTATTTTCGGACCCATCTCTAAATATACACCTCGTCGGTAGTTCTAGTCCATAAATCTGGCGTGTATTGGAATTTTAAGATCTCATTAGTTATCGAAATCGGAAATAGCTATCCAGACCATCCATTCATATTACAAGAGGTTCTGGTTCTGTTTCAGTTTATATCATGCGACTGCTATTGAGGGATTTCAGGATTTGGAGAGGGGTGGGGCGAATGTGGGAGTCGACTTGAACCAAATGTTAACAAAATATTTAATGTAAAGTAACAATAAATATAAATAACAAATTTCCAAAAAATTGATCGATTAAATTATTTTAGTTTGAAACTTATTATTTAGTTGTTATTTTGCTTATTTTATTGCTTATTTATATTTTCTGTATATTTAGTCTGGATGTAGTGTTACCTCTCTATAACTATTGTGTATTTGGAAGCACATTATATTACATACTGAATAAATAAAAACATTGTTCTTGAAACTGTTGAGTAATATAACATTCTCTCACAATAAAAGACATAGTCCGTGGTACAGACCTCTCTTTATCAAGTTAATATCCGGCGAAAACCTCGTAAATAGCTTCATCTCATCGTAACCTACAAATATTTTATTTATGAAAATTCTCGGAATTGGGGCGTTTTAAATCTGTAGGTCGGTAAACTTTGTCTATGTAATTAGGTAATAAAAACTCCCATTTGTCCTAGACCTTATCCCATCAAAATTCACCAAATTCCACCAGAACCTTACCCATCATCCAAATCCCTTTGCACAATCTCTATCCAGCACCACCCATCCATATAATGCTCCAAGTAGGTTAAAACGGCAGTGGCCCCGTGACCTTTTATAGTTTGTAAATATTGGAGTTCTGGCAATGGCCAGATTCTCCACTCACGACATGAGTGTTTGTGGCTTAAGCACTCTTGCTCAATCTCCACTGGGTTTAGCCCCAGTGACGCGATTGAGAGAGAAGTGCTGGGATCTCCTGGAGCCATGCTTTTCCCTCCACTTGAAGGGACAAGTCTGGTTTGGAGTTCCCTCACCAGATTGTAAATATTGTATATAGGTATGTTTGTGTTCTTTTTATTCATTTATTTTTAGGTTATTTTATTCTTATTTGTTATATATATGTTATTTTTCTGTATAATTTATTTTATTTACTGTACATAGACTGTGAATGTGATCTGTGAACACTATTATAAATGTTCTTGAGACAGATTGTAATATTTTTCAATAAATATGATTAAAAAAAAACCAAAAACTCGTATATACCCATTTCCTTTCCGCTTAAATCGTAAGATAATTTGATCACAAAATCGATAAAAAAGGGTGGCCTACAAAAATATCGGGCCCTTTGGCCTTTATACCCTCGTTATATTGACAAATTTAGATGTGAAGGTCACGCCAAACAGCTCGACATTTTTGAACATCTTTTTTTCCGTTGCTCAAGTTATCTTACTATTCAAGTGGAAAGAAAATGGGTATTTACGGGTTTTTATTACCTAATAAATAGACAAATTTTGCCGACCTCTAGATTGAAAACGCCCCAATTCCTAGAATTTTCGTAAATAAAATAGTTGTAGGTTACGATGAGATGAAACTATTTACGAAGTTTCAGCCGGATGTTAATAATTTGATAAAAAATGGGTCTGTGTACCATGGACTAATAATAGTTATAATAAAAAACAATTTTACTTTCATTAAGTGTGCACAGCACCACCATTGCCCGGAATCCAGATATATGAGATAATTGACAAAAATAATTACGAGTTCGCGTCCCGGTGTCTTGTGAGGCTTTTAACTCTGGCATTAATCCCCCGCCCTCACCCCGTATTGGCTAAATGGTGAGGAGTGGATAGGCCAAAAAAAAAAAGGGATCATTTTCTTGAATATTACTTGCTAATGCTTTCTAGATAAATATCCGTATATTACGAGATTTTTAATTTTTTTTTTCTTTATTAAATTTATATAATCAGATATTTAATTATGAAAGCAGATATGTTAATTCGGAATCGAATTCAATTGAATAAAACTCCGAATGAAGACCCTAGGAAAAATATTTATTTGTCTAAAATTAAAAAACAAATATTCATCGGTGGAAAATTGTAAAATAGATCCATTTTAGTGCATAATCGCAATTCTTAAATTCCGGGCCCTATTTATTGTTTATTAGTCTACCTGATTTAATAGCCATTATATTAATTTTAATTATTAGATGGAATTTGATGATATTGGATACGAGACAATTAACTCTTCATTATTCCTCCAACTTTAGGTCAACCGAATGAGAAAACCAATATTTTACTTATATTAAAATGTATAATTTTATTTAAATAGTTTAAAAAAAAGTTTTTCATGTATTTAAAAAAATCTTTAATGTATGCATGGCTAGTTTTATATATTATACATTTTAAAATAAACAAGAACGTATTATTATCTCTTCATTTGTTTTACTTTTTTATCTCAATCGACAGGCGTGATTCCAGTATCTTCCTAGGAGACAATAATGCGTATTTCTACTGCGTATATTTGAACGATATTTATTATTATTATTGTTTTTATCACCACAATGGTTCTTAGAACTTTCCTTTCTATATGAAGCCTATTCTTCATTATAATCTCCCTATTATCTGCAGCTTCGTTCAAAGCTGAACTTTAGAAAGGTCATTTAGCGCTTGGCAGTGAATCATTCCCCATCGCCGATCAATAAGGCATTTCTTCAACTTTTTTGTTTGTGTAGATTTTGTTATGTAAAGTTTAATTATTTTTTAGTATTCCGTCTTGTAGAATATTTCAGAATATTTTTTCTTCAAAACGGTTAATTTACAAGATGATTTCGAGTAACGTACGTCCTACTAGTTCTCTTTCTGTCCCGGTGTTGTATTTAGTATTGTCTGACCGAACTTCACTCAAGATTTTTCATCTCAATGAAGAAAACCCCAATTGTAAGTATTACTATGTTTTTTTTATTTAAATTAATTCTTGGTGACCCAAAGCCTCTAGTTTCAATGTATTTTTTTATCCCAGACTGTTCTTGACCGACTCCGAGGTGCCGGAAAAAAATGTCCAAGAGATCTTCTAAATAAAAATAAATATTGAAGTGTTAATAATAGGCATTATTGGAGTGAAAACTTCTTTTGACGTGTTTTGCTGGAGAGTGAATTACATTGAGTCGTTTAATCTCCGATAGGTAACGCTCGGGTAAACTCTGGTGAAGTCGACTAATTCAAATGTTTTTGCACATAGATTAAAATATCTCAGAAACTAAAAATCGGAGCTGCATACTGTAAGCGAAGGAATCGATCAGCATTTCTACCTCTCTGCAATTGGCTATAATTCAAAATTGTAACTTAACACCACGACGTATTAGAGAGGCGAAAAGGGAAAAAAATAGTGTCTAAAACTAAATTATGACGAGTTTTATGGAAGATATGAGTTAAAATATTCCAGAAACTAAAAAGCGGACATGGATACTGTAAGCGAGGGAAATGTTCAGCATTTCATTCTATTTATAATGAGCTATTATTTATAATTTATATTTCATATTATTCATCTCGTATTGTTGATGTTTTCACTTCTATCGTGTGGTCCAAACAACACACCTTCGTTTTTTTTTCTATTTATTGATCTTTTTGCCAAAAATACGCATGAAAAACATAAAAACAAATTACTTTTTCTTAGCGCTTAATTTAAGATAGTGGAAACAAAGATCCATTAAGTACTTATTCCTAGACCTAACTAATTTGCTGCAGTGAAACAGAAAATGGGGCATTGAATTATTCCCAAAGCAGTTTCATGCTCAACACACTTGGTTAGACATCATAATGAAGGCATGTGTTTTATGGAAGATATGGATTAAAATGTCTCAGAAACTAAACATCGGAGTTGCATACTGTAATCGAGGGAATCATTCAGCATTTCTACCTCTCTGTAATGAACTATTATTCAAAATTATATTTACGCAAAGCCATGTTAGAGAGCTGAAACGGGAAAATTAGTGTCAAAAATCAAGTTATAACGAGTTTTATTTAAGATATAGATTAAAATATTCCAGAAACTAAAAATTGGATCTCCATACTATAAGCGAGCGGAATATTCAGCATTTTATCCTCTCTGTAATGAGCTATTATTTATAATTTATATTTCATATTATTTATCTCGCCTTGTTGATATTTTCACCTCTATCTTGTGCTCTAAAGCACACACTTTATTTTTTTTTTTTTAGATAATTTACTTGTTAAATTTTATTCATAAAGTAATAAATACCATTAAATAATTTTTTTAAAAATTAACTAATTAATCGAATCGCGAAACACAATGGAGAAATTATCGAATGCTATCACAGGTTGGTTTTGGGAAAATATAAGGAATCAAAGGCTTAGTCAATCTAGGACGAATTTTATTTAATATAATGAATGATTTATTTAGTTTTTCGAATAGTGTATAAAATATGTTTATCTTTTAACTTTTTATTCTTTATTCTAGTCGTTCTACCAAAAAAAAAAAAATTGAAGAGTTAAGTATTTTTTCGACTATTTAGAGGCAGGAAACGAGAGTGAAAATTTGTTTCAAATTTTATTTGCTTCTCCTCTTAACTCTTGAATAAATTGATGGGTTTTTCGGGCTGTTCAAAATTAGGCTAAATTAAAAGCGAACCATAAAATATTCCGACTTTTCATTCACTTTTTCTCTATTGTAACTTCTAAACGAATGATTTTTGCATTTTTTTTTTCCTTTTAGCCCGCCTATGAACAGTCAGAAAATCCTTCGAATCGCAAATATAAATCCAGCAATTTACCAGATATAATTGGAAAATCTAATAAAAAGTATGAATATGTTTTAGTGGCACGGATCGGTGAGTAGGTGGATTTTTCGTGTGGGCTTGTGGAACTAAACAGATTCATCATGGTTTCTCGTTGGTGTTTATTTTTAGTTATCATTTTTTTTTTTAATCAAATGATATAGCTTCTATCGTTTAGTGTCTGTTTGCCTATAGTCCAATACACGATAATCCGATTTTTGTGAACGTTTTAGGGTTTATGTAAGTTAATATCTAAATCCATTTTATCACGATAATGGATTTCTCTTAACTCACCTACACAGGCGGAGTATGGTCGGCAGGGGGGGGGGCTTTCGGGCTGAAGCCTCCCCCCCCCCAAATGGTAAAATATAACCATGTTTTATGGTAAAAAAAAAAAATTATGTCTTAAAATGCTCGTGTAATTATATTTAATAGGACTTCAAGAATCACTTAATAACCGTTTCATATAGGTAGTTAGTACCTTTCTTTTTTTTTCTCAAAATAATTATCGTTATATATTATATCGTTATATAGGTTTGTAATAATTTTTTCCGATTATTATCTTGCCTTTCCTCAGCTCTCAGCACAGCCGGATCTACGAAGGGACACGTAGGCTTTCGGACTAAAGCATCTCACCTCCTGCCCTTCAAAAAATTGTTAAATATTACCATGTCTTGTGAAAAAAAATATAAAAAAATGATCACTAAAAGTATTATTTTTCGAGTAATTACATTTAATAGGACTTGAAGAAACATTTAAACACCTTTTCGTTTAGGTAGTTAGTTTCTTTCTTTTTCTTCCGAAGTAATTTTCGTCATATTTAAAAAAAAATTAGCTTTCGGCCTGAAGCTCTTCTCCCCCCTAAATGAAATCCTGGATTCGGTAGTGGCTCTGAAGAAATTTAGAGCGAAACATCGGCTCAAAATAAAATTATTTATTTTTAGTTTTGTTTCTCACTGACAACCTTCTTAACCATATTCTTATTATTTTTTTTTCATCAAATCTTCAAAATTTATCAAGGGTATATATTAATAATAAAATTTGTAATATCGAGAAAAACGCTTTATTTTACTCTTATACATTTATCAATGCTTTAATTCATTTAAATTTCTTGAAGACGTTTCGGGCAATTTTGCTCATTTTCAAGTCGAATATTTATATATCATTATTATATAATCATTGCAACATTTATCTCCTAAAAATCCTTCAAGTTATAAAATTCATAATTTATTCACGACTAAGTCAATGCTGGAAACAACTGTGGACTGTAAAAAAATTAAAAATTATTTTAAATTTACTCAAATGCCTCATATGTTCGTCACCTTTAAACACAACAGCCTAATCTATTTTTATTATTATATTTTATTTAGTCATATTTGTGAGTGTTTGAAAATAAAGTCACTTAGAAAGCTAACTTTTGTTTTTCGATAAAACAAATTTTCATTGAGTTTACTACGTAATGTTTTAAATATATTGTTTTATTTATTATTAATTATATTATATTATATATTACATTAGAGTTGGATAGATAAATATAAGTTTTAAAGTTACTATAAGCTGGAACGGTAATATAGCTGAGCCGGTGGTGCGGAAGAGGTGTGTCCCCTTTGTGTCCCTAATTTGCCTCTTAAGCAACTTTTATCCGTGTAATTCCCTCTCGTTAGGGTCCTTTATAGCTTGGTTTTTTCTTCTTATTTATATTTTTTATTAATATGTAGGCTATCTTGTAAAGTATATATGCTTTAGGATATACATTTTTATGTAAATATTCAGTCAGCATATTAATCTGATGTTTATATTTTATAGTAATAATAGAGACATCCACTAATGAATAAGGTATCCAAATTCCAGTATTTTTTTTTCTTGCATATTGTTTATATTTTGCTACAAATTTATAATTTTTCTTTATTATTTTCAATAATGAACCATCGTAATTATCCAAAAAAATTAAAAAGTCAATCCTCATCAAAATTTGAGGTTTTACGTTTCAGGATACGTAGAACTCGAAAATCGAATAAACAAAAATTGGACTGTCCGCCGTAAGCGCATTTTTTCCGAGTTACTGGATCGATTTTCTTTTCAAATTTGGAATCTAAGTCAGAGGCCCCTAATGAAACTTCGCTAATTTCTTCTGCTCGATGCCCTTTAAATATATGTATAGAACATACTTCACCGAAAAGTACTTCCCTTTCAAGATGGCGGATGAAAGACGTGTGTCGTTTAGACTGTTGGAGCTGAAGGGATCTACCGATGTTGTTTATAGTCATTTCTAAGTTTACGAAATTCGATAAAATATTTTTAAAAAAAATTGAAGTGAAGAACGGTTGGGGTGATCAGTAAAAAAAAATTTTATTTTTAATATTTTTTTTTTCGATTGATCATCACCACCATTCTTCTGTTCAATTATTCTGGTCTATTTTTCCCCAGTTATCTGTATGACGCTCTATTACATCTTTCTTGATTCGATCTATCCATCTGTTTTTGGCCTTGGGACATTCATTGTTGTGTAGATGCTTCCTGATGGATTGTTCCGAGCTACATGCTCCACCCATCTTAACCTCTTTGCCTTTATATCAAGAGATATTGATTGACTAGTTTCAGTAAGCAGCTTCTTATTGGCCTTTCTTCTTCGTATCTTTCTTAGTATTCTGATCCCAGAATGCTCCGGTTATCGTTCAGAGAATTTTTCTCTCAAATCTTTCACCAGATTTTTCTAGGGTGCTGGTTAGTATCCAGATCTCGGAGCCTGGCTTTTTCATAGCATTGTACACACTTAATTTTAAATCTCTAGAGATTTTTCGGAATTTCAATCCTTTTGAAAGAGAGAAGAAAGTTTTGGGATTTTTTTTTTTTTTTTTTTTTGTTCTTCGCTACCTCGCCTTTTAGGCTATACGGGATTTTCCCGGACCGGAGAATTTAAAATCCCCACCAGCACCTGGACCCGAACTCGTATTTTTTATTCTTTCATAACGGTTATCTGGTTGCCGAGAATTTTTTTGGCTTACTCTGGTCTGGTTCCGACCATTGGTCATTCATTGAGGTTATTGTGAAGGGGTTGTATTTGGATCTCTGGAACGATTTCTCCCCTATGCAGATCCTGTTATGGTGTTGAAATATTTGATATTTTTTTTTAAATATTTTCAACACAATAATAGGATATATATATATATATATATATATATATATATATATATATATATATATATATATATATATATATATCTTTTTGTTTTTCATAAAAATGCAGTCCTTGTGATAGCGTGTTCTTCCCTATTGTATTCAGCTCATTATAAATGCAAATTTCCATAGAACAGGCTACCCCACAACGGAGTACGGTCCATCCAGACCTGGCGAGCCAATAATAAACCAGAAGGAACAACCTGGACAGGTGAGCAGCTGATGTTGCCTGCCGCTGGACTATCTCAAAGCAACTATAAATATAATGTTTTGTTTTCTATCTCTCTTCCTTCCAACTTCAAAGTAAATTTTAACTGGCAACATGTGGGTCGATGAGGCAATTTCGCAGCCGGAAAAAAAATTAATGTTATTTTTTTGCCACATTTCTATTCCATCCTTCGATATCATTATGGCATAGTCTTGAAATACCTTTCTAAATCATTATAATTTCAAATTTTCTGTTACATTATTTAATTTTTTTTCTTGCTTTTTTTTTTTACTTACGATATTTGGGATGACATATAAAATACTGGTCAATTAATATAGCATGATATGAAGGCAAGGTGTTTTTGAGAGCGGAGCGATCCATCATGAAGCATCTATTTAACAATGAATGTCCTGATAGTAGTTAAAAGATCACGTAGAAGTTCAAAAACAGATGAATAGATAGAATCAACAAAGATGCATGGAGATAACCATAACTACTTCTAAGCCAATGGTTTTGCAGAGCTCATGTGGCCCAAGTTTTTGACCAATTTTATAGAGGCTGAGTGTGCCTCAGCTTCGTTCCACGGATATTGTAACAGAATAAGATAAGAATTTAAATGAATACTGATAATATAACACCATTCATTAATTATACTTATCATAAAAAATAATTTTAAAGTTTTTACATAATTTTTCGTGTTAAAAAACATCTAATTATAACAGTTTTAAATAATATTACAATTTAAAAAGTAAACTTAATTACTGAATTTTGGGGTGCGAGCTCCCAGAATTAATTAGGACTATCCGTCTTCTTCTAGAATTGGTTGGTAATTTCATGGAAAATAAGATCGTTAACTGAACACACAGGATTTCGGGATCTTCAATTATTACCAAAAAAATTATCCATCCAGTCCCCATTAAATTGCAAATAGATACTAATGTAAATATGTATATAAATTATTAGTTAGTTCTTCATTATTTTTAGCTCATCTTTTTTTTTCAATTTTTCATTTTTATTATTAACTGATTAAAATTAGAAAGTAACTTATATTTTTTTACTTTGACTCTTCAATTACTCTGTATTTTTCTAAATGGTCTCGTCCCAGAATAAATAAAGTATTATTATTATTTATTGGCTGTTCTTAACGGAGGGAGCGGGACTGTAATAAGGAAAGCTTTCTGAGGAATTTGACTTACTTTAACTTTTTCTCGACCAACATCGATATTATTTCTTCTACTGTTTTGCCTATTGTTCTCCTTACGGATTTCCTCATCGCCAAAGAAGATTCAACAAAGCGGATTCCCGTCCAGATCGAGATCAACCTCAGAAAGGTCCGGTACTGTAACCCTCCCTCCCCCTTTAGCGGTCGTACACCTCTCGGTTTAAAAAGCACGACGGGGGGATAACGCGGCGTGAGGAAGAGTTCCGTCCTCCGGAACGAAACAAAAACTGGACGCGGCGATGACTGGGTTCTCCGCTGGGAGTATGGCGGCAACGGCGGCGAACCAGCTGTGGCCAATCGGAAAGTAGGAGCGTATTCCACGCCTCGTCCAATCACACTAGTATAACTTGATCCATAGTCCACCTTGTAATCTGAAAGAAGGATTTCACAAAGAGACTTTAAAATTGAAACATTTATTTATTTACCAATAATCTGAATAAAACCCGACTTCTGTTGGACCGAAAAAGATCTATGAGAGACCTGATTTGATGTGAATTGTATTATTACCTATACTAGGTAAGGAAAGTATTGCAATCGGGTCAAATTTCAGATATGCGATTTTCGACTGATCTATACTTTTCAGAGCCCCTTGAGTCACATTTTTGGCCATTGGTAATTAAATTCCCTACAAAACTATACAAAAATCATTCATTTTGGACAACTATTAACGAAGTTACAGCTATTCAATTTCCAATGTAAGATTTCGGGTTCATATCCTGTTATTAGAAAAGGGTGAATGAGAGAAAAAATATGACTAAGTGAAAGTAAGAAAATCTGTTGTCCGCAACGCACAAGCTTCACAATTTCCTCTACTTTTAACAGAAATTATTGTTTGACAATACCAAACTATGGCAAAAAGTTTCTAATCAGCCATATTAGAGGGTATTGAAATGTTTATACTGATCTAACTTAAGCCAGTTTACATTGCTTTAGTTTATCAAATAAATCGTACTCAAATCTTTTCTTTGATCAATTTTCAGAAAAATAAATCTAGTTCAATTTTTTTTTTGTTTCTTTATGAACATATGTAAAGATGTAAAAACTTTTCTGAAATAGGCAGGCAAGTCGTGTGAGTGGACGCACCAGATGTTTTTTATTTTCTTTATATTTTCTGTATATATAATGTGGATGTAGTCTTAGCTCGCTGTAACCGTTTTCCATGTTCCTGAATATTATATTACATACTGAATACATTTAAAAAACAATTTGAAACTGTTGAGTAATATAACATTCTCTCAAAATAAAAGACATAATCCGTGGTACAGGCCCCTTTTTATCAAATTATTAACACCCACCTGAATCTTCGTAAATATAAATCATCATTTCATCTTGACATAGAAATATTTTATTTAAGAAAAAATACTCGGAATGAGGGCGTATTCAATCTGGAGGTCGGCAAACTTTGTCTATTTTATTAGATACTAAAAACTCGTAAATACCCATTTCCTTTCCACTTTGTTCCACAATAGTAAGATAATATGAGCACAAAATCGGAAAAAAAAAGAGCCTTAAAAAATATTGAGTCGTTTGCCGTGACTTACTCCCGCAAAATGTCAAAATAACGAGGTTGTACAGTTCATACATTTTTGTAGGCCACCTTTTTTTCTGAATTTGAGATCAAATTATCTTACGATCCAAGTGAAAAGGAAATGGGATTTATATGAGTTTTTTGTACTTGAAAATTAATTAAATAGACAAACTTTGCCGACCTCCAAATTGAAAACGCCCCAATTCTGAGAGTTTTCGTAAATAAAATAGTCGTATGTTACGTTGAGATGAAGCTATTCACGAATTTTTAAGATGAATGTTAATAATTTGATAAAATGAGGTTTATACCACGGACCCTATCGAATGATTAGATCGCTTTGTGCATATGCTCATCTTATTTTCTCCCAATCATGTTTGTATATATAGACCCGAACAATTTTCTATATATAGACTCGAATTTTATTTTGTTGAATAATGCAATGAATTAATCATGAATTTGTAATATAAAAGTATTAGTGATTATGAAAACAATTCCAGTATACCTCTGTATTTCTGTAAATATTTTGTGGAAAAAAGTAAAAAACAAAATTTTAAATTTCTCATAGTCTTCTCAAAATCTTAATATATCTCATAGTAGAAAGTGGTTCAATAGTTATTAAATCTGTTCACCTTGATTTGGCGATCATTTTGAAACTATAAACACATTTTAGATTAAGAGAAAGTAGGTAAAAAAACAAATGAAATGCGAAATTAATTTTTTCCTGTTTTTACTGAAAGATATTTAAAATATTTCGAAATTAATATCATTATCTCATAACATGATATCAATTTTTTTTTTTTCGAAATTTGGTCAACACAGCCAAATTTTATGTTGATTACAAGATAAAAATAAATATTAATTTAAATTTTCCATCGTATTAATTCTGCTGTCTTGTCCGCTCCCCTAATTTTGGCTTGGTGCAGAATTCCAAAACCCTGCTAAGTTCATTTTCAAATATTTATAAAACTCATTTTGTATTGGATTATCATCAGGTAAAACGATTTCTTCTAAATTCCTTTAGCCTCATTATAATCTAATTCAAGAACTGTTAAACATTTTAAATAAAATAGGATAATGGACTTGAAACGATATTTCTCGATCTTAAAGATATTGAAGAAATATAATAAATAAAACATCTTGATTCTTTATAATTATAGATTTTTGAAGAGTACAGTGCTAACTAGATATTTATACAGTGGGATTATACGAACCGTGAGAACCTATTCCACTGCCTCATTGATCGCATTGTGTCGACATCATCGGGAGTTACTTGTATAGGAGGCGGTGGCCTACCGTTGGTTCGCTTCGGTTTGTGATGTCGTCGAGGTGTCCAATCCATTTCGGGACAGGCTGGAAAATCTTCAATTATTTGCTCATTTTCCATTTTAGCAGTGAATTTGCTAACATTTTCTTATGTTGCGAAAAAAAAAAAAAAAACTCCCTTCATGATGACAGCAAGGGTTCCTACCGATCAGAGCATTCTAACATCTACCTCGGTTACTAACGATTATTGAAACCATCATGAATGACTACATCAAAGGAATTTTAATTATATAAAAAAAAAATCGATTATCAATAAAAAATGTGAAAGTATATTTACATTACTTAGTCTCAGAACCAAATCAAATTTTTAAACACTTTTGATTTATTATTATAAGTAATCTTCCAACAAAAATAAATTTGCTTCATCACTGCGATTTTGATGTTTTACATTTTAAGATACTTAAAATCCTAAAAACGAATTATAAAAAATCCATTCCTCCACTAGCCGTCTTATCCCATCTACGACTTTTCTTTGGGGCTATCGGATCGAATTTAAAAAAAAAATATCGTGTCAAAAGTTACAAGTCATGCCAGAATAATTCTTTTTTTTTTTTTTTTTTTTATTGAATTGAATCCAAAATGGTTCCACCCATTTAATGTTGAAGGGATAACATTTTTACTAAACATTTAATTTACACATAAATTTTATTTTTATGCAATAATGATTTTTTTATTCAACAAGGTTTAAACTAAAAAGTGTTAAATTTGTAATTTGTACCCGGAGATACTCCCAAGTGTCTCACAACTATACTGAGTTAGAGTGGCTCTTCCCCTCCATTCGAAGACAATATTTCCTAGCTACGTTCCTCTATCATATCATCAACAATCATCGTCCTTCTTACGCCTACAACCTTCTCCAATTCAAGTCCTCAGTCCCTTTTCACAAGATCTCGATCTTCCGACCTTTACATTCCTTCTCATAGATCTGCCTCGTTCCAAAACTCTTTTATTGCTCGCTCTGTTAATTTCTGGAATTCCCTTCCTATCAAAATTCGACATTCTCCTTCCCTATCTACATTTAAAACCTTCCTATTCCAATTTCTATCCCAAAAACACTCAGATATCTCCCGCTAACCTTTTATGTAAATTTACATATTATTCAAAATGATTCACATAATGACATATTTACATTTAATTCATCAATCAAATACTATCAGATTCGTCTTCTTTTCCTTTTTTTTTTTTTCTGCAGAAACACAGAGTTTATTGCTAAGAAGAATGTAATGTATTTTTTTTTTTCAATTCCTCTCGTATCCAATCTTTACAATCCAAAATCCTTCGTAAAATCCACAACTCTCCTTACTTTGTCACAAATAAAATAATCCATAAAGATCTCAATGTTCCATATGTTTCCGATTTGGCACAATCCAGATACCTATCCTTCCATAATAAACTTCATAAGCATCCGAATCCTCTTGTTTCTAACCTTGCTTCCTCTTCGATTCCTGATAACCCTCCGAGGCGTCTGAAAAGGAGATGGCCGAGTGATCTCCTCATGTAGACAAATTATTAGAGTGCTTCCAATGGGTAGTTTCTCAACAAGCGTGTTTCATGTGATAATATTCCTATGTACACATTTACTTGATGTATTCATAATAATGCAGTTGTCAATATCATAATAAAAGTTTTAAAAAAATGTCTAAGTGTATACTTATATTTTACCACTGTATATAGTTTTAGGTGTCTTGGCACGGTTTCAATTTTTTTGTATATAGATTTTTTTTAAATTTTGTACATAGTATGTTTAACTAATATTTTTTTACCTTTATTTTTACTTTTTATGTTTATTTTCACTTAGGCCAGATATAATACTTTAATTTTGTACTTTTTTGTTATTCTATAGGGACTTCGTCCCAGAATAAAATTATTTTCTATTCTATTCTATTCTTAAATTGCTCCCCAATATGGTGGCTGGGCCAAGATCACATCGATCATACTGAAAGATGGCCTAATGTTGTCAACTATTTTGACGGGTGTAACCTCGCTTTGCCATGAGGTTTTGGTCTACACTCGGTTATTGCATCAAGTGCAATCTAAGTGATCTTGACCCAACCGCCATGTTGGAGGAGTATTTGTGAAGTAGTGCTCTACAAGATAATGCTGTAACTATAATAACTATAAATTTCGATTTATACAATCATGAAGTAGTAATTATTAATGTAATTAACTAAAGTTATAATCATTAAAACATTTTAATTATTTTATCTTTAAAATTTTTTAAATTATAAATTTGTTAAAAAAACAAAGAGGTATAAAAGAACTTAAAGACACATGAATGAGGCGTAGTAACGATTTTAATTCCTTTGCCCTATTAAGTGTTTAATCCTTTAAGAACCCAATGTAAATAGTTAACTATTTATTTATTGAACAGTCTCAGCGTATAGTTGTGTTTTTCAACTTTAAGATTAGTTGTACGTGGCCTCCCAGTATGTATCTGTTTATATTTTTTACATAAACCTTACTGCAGTTATAACATGGATTATTCAAAGTCACTACCATTTCTTTTATATGGCTTTTGGTATTGTAATTTGTTTTTGTTTTGTCGAGAATGCTTAGTGGGTAATTCTGTGGACTCCTAACTCTGGTTGGGATAATGGAAAAATCTATCTACTGAGCTTTAATATTGACCACATTTTCTTATAATAATAGCTGTGGTGCAGATCCCTTTTTATCAAATTATTAACATCCGTCAAAAACTTTCTGAATGGCTTCATCTTATAGTAATCTAAAACTTTTTTTTTCTTAAAAATGGGGACATTTTCTCATTAAATTAATTAATTTAAAACTCGTTACTAAAAACTCGTGAATATCCATTTAGTACCTCATTAAATGCTGAGGAGGCACATTTCGACGGACTTATGAATTTCCTAAAATCCTAATTCAAAAGTTTGAAACCATTGGGACAAAAGGAAAACATAAAACAAACCTTAGGAAGTATAATTTTGTATTATTTACGGTATTTTTTTTCCTATTCTCCAGGAATTTATTTATATACAAAATACAATACATAAATGCATAAAGAAATATATATATATATATATATATATATATATATATATATATATATATATATATATATATATATATATATATATATAAATATATATATAAATATATATATATAAATATATATAATAAATATATATATATATAAATATATATATATATATATATATATATATATATATATATAAATGTTTAACATGATTTACGTTACTTTTATTTCTAATGTTTTAAGAAGAGGATAGCAATCTTAGATCTTGGAAAGGGGGTGTGGAGGTTCATGCGCCATCCACTTTAGGTGGATGGATACCCCTGATGATTAAAACATTTGCTGGAAAAGGAGAGTTTGGTTCACCATAAGGAAGTTTGGACGGACATGTACTGTTTTATGAAAAAATAAATAATAATTTCGTTCGAAGTTTTTTGTTTTTTTTTTGGCAGAAAACCGTTTATTGCTCCAAAAATGGTATATATCAAATATTTTTATTTTTTGAATATTTAATAGTTGACCGTTGCATTATAAAGGAAGAAGATGGTCCGGGGTAGCGGTCATAAATAGGCTAAATAGTGGCAAAACTATTTTATTTATTTATTTTTTTATAAGATAATTTATTGAAAAATATTACAATCTGTCTCAAGGACATTTATAATAGTGTACAATAAATAAAATAAATTATACAGAAAAATAATATATATACAATAAATAAGAATAAAATAACCTAAAAATAAATAAATAAAAAGAACACATACATACCTATTTTGGTAGTGTATGTCAGGTGATGTCACAACTGAACATTGATCGTACATTGATTTTATTAAAAGCCAACGTTTCGACCCGACTTTGCAGGTCTCCTTCAGGGCTATAACGAACAAGATACAAAAAGATAGAGAATTGTGGAAGTTACATAATATTTAGACAAAAAATTATAAACAATGTGAATAAGCTTATTAAAATTATAAATAGTAGAGATTGAAAGAAAATAAAAAATAAAACAAAAAAAAAAAAATAAGTAATTTTAATTACTCATTTATTTAGTTTTTGATGATGTAGAGATGGTTGACCGTTGATATAATATGAGAAGGAGTTAGTCGAGGGTGCGGTTAAATAAATAATAAATTAAAATATATTAATTATTTTAATTTCTGCCGACGTTTCGACCTACTTGAAAACAACTGCCTGGTTTCAACTGCCTCCCGCAGTGCTACATCCTACGCCCTGAATACGACCTGCAAAGTGGGTCGAAACGTCGGCAAAAATTAAAATAATTAATATATTTTAATTTATTATTTATTTGACCGCACCCTCGACTAACTCCTTCTCATATTTATTTTTCGGTTTTCTTTCTCCACATTCCTATATGTCTATTATTTCCTTTTCTTTCAATCTCTCCTGCAGATCTGTAGAAGTATATTCACATTTACATATATATTATATATTACACTACAACAATTATTACCGTCTATTTACTTCAGTTTAGGATCTTGTTACTTAGCTTACTCTGTTTATATTTTAATGTACTTACTGTTTATAATTTTAATAAGTTTATTCAGATTGTTTATAATTTTTTGTCTAAATATTATGTAACTTCCACAATTCTCTATATCTTTTTGTTTCTTGCCCGTTCTAGCCCTGAAGAAGACCTGCAAAATTGAGTCGAAAAGTTGGCTTTTAATAAAATAGTTTTGCCATTGTTTAGCCTATTTATGAATCCGGACCATCTCCTTCCATTTTTATTTTTTTTCTTTACAAAATAGTACTACGTAAGTACAAACTATTCCGAGTGGGAGTTATGTCCTTTTCCATTAAATATTTTAATTTTAGCTGATTCTAAATTTAGTTAATTTAATTTTAAGTTGTCCTTACCAATTGTAACTAAGTTCTCTTTAAACGTACTTCTCCTCGAAAGGCTCTGTGAGCTTGGATAGAACATAGCCATCCACTTAAGAACTTTATAGCCAAGGATATTCTCGAGAAGAGAGCTTTTATTTTCAGCTTCTTATTCTTTTTTTGTTTGTTCCTCGTGCAGATAAATTCGCCCGGTTGAAGGGCTGTCGTCCACCATTTCGGACAAAGTAGTTTTATTTTTAAACTCGGCTCGAGGAAAAAATATTATTTGTTGAGATTTAAGAGCCCGGGGATGGTTTTTGTTTTGTCATATTGCATGGCCACGCCAGTGTGACGCATCGGCTAAAATCCAAGCCTGGATCCAGTGTTACGATGGTTTGAGCCAGGTGTGGAAGAGATCTACGTTAGACGAGGTTCGTTATCTTATTTTACCGTGGAGACTTCTTATTATTATGTCAGCTTTTGTAAGAGTTGATACCGAAAGGTTCGAAGCCGATACCATCAATGGTCGGTTATATCAATAGCTTGCTACTTATGGTTTACGTCTACCTTCAGGCACGGGCTGATCTACGGCGGGGAGGAGGGCTTTCGAGGTGAAGCCCCTCCCCAAAATGGGAAAATATAACCACGTTTTAACGAAAAAAATATTTAAAAAGTGGATATCTTAAAGGATATCTTAAAGTATTATTCTTCGTGTAATTACATTAAAAAGGTCTTTAGGGATCACTTAAACACCATTTCATATAGGTAGTTAGTTTCCTTCTTTTTTTCCAAAGTAATTATCGTTATTTTTATAAAAAAAAAGGCTTTCGGGCTGAAGCCTCCCCTCCCAAAATTAAATCCTAGATCCACTAGTGCCTTCAGGGGATTGGTGGGTTCCGATGTTTAAAATGCATTTTATAAAATGTATAACCACTAAAAGATCTAGTTCTTTTTTTTTTTTTTTTATATATATTTTTACTACTAAATATATCAATAAATGTTCCTTTTTTTTCCAACTTATTATTATACAACAACTAAACATTTATTGTTCTTTTTGAAGTGAAAAGTGCTTTAGGCACATTTTGCTCTTATTATGTGGAGAGTGAATTAGATTGAGCTGTTAGATCTCCGATGTGTAACGCTCGGGTAAAGTCGGCTGGAGTCGAGTAATTGAAGTGTTTTTGCATTTGGATTAAAATATCTCAAAAACTAAAAATCGGACCTGCATATCTGAGAGAAATGTTTATCATTTCATCATCCTCTTTATAATGAGCTATAAGTCAAAATTGTATCTTACCGCGACGACGTAATAGAAGGCGAATAGAAAAACAGTGTCGAAATCCAAACGATTACGAGTTTCGAAAAGGAGTTGGTCGGGATGTGCGTTCAAATAAATACTAAATTTTTAAAAAATAGTATTTTTAAATAGTATTTGATAGACTAGCAGTTGATAGACCAGCAGTCTATCAACTGCTTCCCGCAGTGCCTGATGCAAGCTCTGATGATGACCTACAAAGTGGGTCGAAACGTCAGCGAAACAATGAAAAATACTATTTTTTATTTGTGATATTAGTCAAAATTGTATCTTACTCGACGCCGTGTTAGAAGACGAAAAGGGAAAACTTAGTGTCGAAAATCATTTGATTATGAGTTTTCTGGATGATGTGGATTAAATATTTCAGAATCTAAAAATCGGACCTGTATACATTTAGCGAGTGGAATGTTCAGCATTTGATCCTCTTTGTAATTAACTATTATTTATGATTTATATTTCATATTATTAGTCTAGCCTTGTTAATTTTAATTTCAGTTTTCACTTATATTGTATGGTCTAAACAACACTTTAATTTTTTTTCTATTTATTGATCTTTTTGCCAAAAAAAAAGTATGAAGCGAGCTACTATGGAAAATTAGAAAAACAAATTACTTTTTCTTAGCGACTAATTTAAGATGGCGGAAACAAAGGCCCTTTAAGTTCTTATTCCTAGATCCAACTAATTTGCTGCAGTGGATTAGAAAATAAGGCATTGAGTTAGTCACCAAGCAGTTTCATGCTCAACACACTTGGTTAGGCTTCACATCGAAGGCAGCATTTTTTAAAATCATCGCTTTCAATTCTGAGACAACTTACTGCTCTTAATCTGTTTAAATTTAGACTCTAGCACTGTAAATACTGTTCTTGTCCGGGGGTATTGAATCAGCAGATTTTTCTACATCTGAAGTATGATCTATCATTTAGTTCTCTAAAGTACTTGGATGTCTGATGGTTTTCAGTTTTTCAATAATGTCTTCTTTGAACTTGGCCAAACTTTGAGAGATAACACATGAGAACAGCTCCCGATTTCCAAGTTCTTCCCAAATTATTGTATAAGGTTTTCCTTCAGATGAATCCAGAACATTGTCTAGCTAATCTATCATCGATCATTGAGCTCAGGTTTATATATAATTATTGTATAACGTATGTTACGTTATATATCCTTATTTATTTTAATATTAATTTAGTATTTAAAAAGTAAAATGTAATATGCTAGGCAGAGTCCGTAACTGAGGCTGTCCTCCCCCCCCCCCCCTTGTCGGGTCTGGGCGGAAAATTCACAAGAAGTGGAGGTCAACATTTTATCAAGTAGCGATCAATACGTACAACATTTAAAAATCAAAATCGCTTTAGTTTTTGTAACCGTTACCTTCTTACTGCGTACAGAGCATTCTATGAATGTTTACAGTAAATAGTGAGTGCTTTATAACTAAAGGGTTACTAGTTTACATATTCCGATTAAATTAATTTCTATGTGTAACAATTAAACGACAATTACTCCAGAGAAATAATAAAGAAATAAACTATATGAAATAAATCTTTAAGCCATATTAAAAAGTAATAATAAAAAAATGTAATTACATGAATAATAATACTTTCAAGAATAATTTTACAATATTTGTTTATATTTAGTGGCTGTATATGATTTATAAATTTTGTAATTATAATAATGATGTATTTATAATAATGATTAAAATCCTTTATATTATTTCTAAAAGGTGTTTGTCGGTACTCCGTAACTTCGTCAATTCTTCATCAAATCCAATGATTGACCATTGATTTTGAAGATATTCTTCTCCTTCACATGCGAAAAATAGTCCTATCCCACCGAAATTTCTGTGAAAAAAGTTATGAAGGAAAAGAAACTTTATTTGCGAATAACTCAAAAAGTATGCATTTTTTTTCTTGATTGTATCAATGATAATTAGAAATATTACTAAATCACCTACAAAACAAATAAAAAGTCGTAAAAATTGGACAATTATTAACAAAGATACAGTCCATTAGTTTTGGTATACTTAATAATGTTTTCCTGTTTAAACATATTGTATTTAAGAGTAGAATAGTCGACTATACTTTTTTTCCTGGCTAATATATTAACATTATTATTTCTTAAAGACATTCTGTTGTTCTAACATTTTATTTTTGTTAATAATTGATAAAATAATGATCGGTTCATTATTTTGTCTTTATTACTTTTATTTCATTTTCAGTGAGCGTTTAAAAATAGGTCTTAGCAAAACAATTGGTACAAATATTTTTGTCTATTGTGTTTAATGTAATATTGTAATCGACCAAGGAAAAAATATTAATTCTTTCCTTACTTGATAAATAGGAACTACTTGTTTCTATATTGTTTTGTTATTTCTTTACTAAACCAAATTTTTTGCGAATTATTCGCACGGGCCAACTTGTATAACATATTACATGATGTTATTGTTTAACTTAGATCACTAATTGTAACAAATAAGGACCAATGAAACAATTATTTGGAGGGGGGCCTCAGCCCGAAAGCCCCTCTCTGACATTGTCGCTTGAAGCCCCACCAATTCGCATTTCTTTGTGAAACACGTTTTGATTGGTCCAAATTAATTATTACCAATCGTTATGAAAGGAAACTAAAGAACCTTTGATAATGGTAACATTTTATATATTTTTAAATATGATTTTTTTTCTCGATATATAGAAATTTTAATTGATGCTCAGATTATTTTTTTTCTTCTTCATTGTCACTTTTAGATAAATTAATTTAAAATTCAATACTGTATATCCTTAATCCTTGCTATGTGTCAGCCCTAACTGATTCCTAAGACCTGTGTGCGAGAGTGAAGCAAACAGTTAAAATTAACTTGGCAACATGTATATTTCACGGTTGACTTTTATTAGCTACGTAATGTATGGATAACGGTGCTCTATATTTAATGGATCTTGTGGAACAGTCGAACAGTCATAGCTGCAGCGAGATCCTGGTGTGGAGGGAGGGGACATTGTATACGGCAGGAAGCAATCATCATTGACAATGCTGGAGGAGATCGTTGGGGAATAATTTAGCTCTGCCCGATATAGTGGGCAGTGGGCTGTACCTAGGCCTTCTAGATATCTTATATATCCAGTTCGGTTCTTACTGTTTCTTGGAGAAAGGTTACACAAGAAAATGGTGTTGGCAGTACCATATATTAATTTTGAGGAGGCTAGATAAAGGGGAAAATCTTATATCAATATAGCACATATATGTTATTATAAAAGGAGGATATGGTCCGGGGTGGCGGTCATAAATAGGCTAAATAGTGGCAAAACTATTTTATTAAAAACCAACGTTTCTACTCGACTTTGCAGGTCTTCTCCAAGGAGGTGTGTTGATATTTTGTGGGCGGGGTGGCCGAATGTGCTAACGCGTGTGCACTGCACCGCCGTTGCCCGGTCAACCTGATACATGAGATTTGATTAAAAAAATAGTCACGAGTTCGCGTCCCGGTGCCCGGAGGAGTTTTTAAATCCTCGCCCACTCTCCCTGGTCCGGGAAAACCCCCGGATAGCCTTAAAGGCGAGGAAGGGGAGGATCGAAAAAGAAAAAAAAAAAGAAAAAAAGGAGGTGTGTTCAGCTAGGAATTTCACTTAGAACTAAAGTTCACTTCAATTAGAACTCAAGTTCTAAGTGAAACTCCTAGCTGAACACACCTCCCTGAAGAAGACCTGCAAAGTCAGCTCGAAACGTTCGTTTTTAATAAAACTGTTTTACCACTATTTAGCCTATTTATGTCCGCCACCCCGGACCATCTCCTTCCTTTATAATGCAATGGTCAACTATTAAATATTCAATGTTATTATAAAACCTATATGAATGATATTTATATAATATTTTAATGGTCCTTAAAGATAAAAAAAAAAAAGTTGAAGTTAAAACTTCAATAGATGCGTTTTGCACATTTTTGTGGAGAGTGAATTAGATTGAGCCGTCAGATTTCTGATATGTAACGTTCGTGTAATATCGGCTGGATGGACTAATTGAAGTGTTTTTGAATATGAATTAAAATATCTCAGAAACTAAAAATCGTACCTCCATTCTGTAAGCAAAGAAATTGTTCAGCATTTCATTCCCTTTATACTGAGCTAACATTCAAAGTTGTATTTTAATGCGATGCCTTGTAAGGCAGGCCAAAAGGTAAAAATAGTATCTAAAACCAAATGACAACAAATTTTTATTAAATATATGGCTTAAAATATTTCAGAAACTAAAAATCGGACCTGCATTCTGTAAGAGATGGGATTGTTCAGAATTTCATCCTCTTTATAATGAGTTATTATTTATAATTTATATTCAATATTATTAACCTCACTTTATTGATGTTTTCACTTCTGTTGTGTAGTCTAGCTATGCACGTAGCTTTATTTTTTTTTCTTGATAGGTGCTTAAATTTAGTAGCTATATATCCATTATAATGTAAAAAGAGAATATATTTTTATTGTTTCGGCTAGGTAGGGTTTTTTTTTTTTCCGCGGCATGGGAGAGGTCGAGGGATTAATGCCTGAGTTATAAGTCCTCCCGTTACCGGGATTTGCACTCATAATCTGCGGTTTATCAGGTTGTGTATCCATTGCGTGTTTTATACCCGCGTTAGTTCGCTCAGCCACCCCGCTCCCATTTACGTTAGATCACTCAACTAAACATATATGAACGATTAAAAAAAAAAAAATTGTTTATAAGTTTAGGATAGCTCTTGAGCAATAATATTACCTAAATATTAAATATTTCCCTCTACTTACGGGAAATCCTGTATATTATTATAATTGAATATAAATGACAATTTAAATAAATGTGATATTTAGGTATTAATAAAATCGTTACATACCTATTATCAGGCCCTTGCCTAGTTAGTCGATTTTTCTTAATCGATTTTAGTTTTCACATTTTATTCATCCATTTATATTATTTATTATGGTTTTTAATTTTTTTTTTTTTGCATCAAATATTGGGGGGCCGATTTTCTCGCTCCCTTAACATTTCATTGGGACAGTGATTATTCCTTGCCCTCTAATCTCCGCCTATTAACTCTAGACCGCATTGAACACGTTTAGACCACTATTTCTTATTTAATTTGGATCACCGAACTTTTGGCCGTTTCATAGCCCTTTCAGTTTTAGGGGAAAATAAGAAAAAAAAATGTTTTTGTTTAGTTTTTTGTACGTCTTGGTAATGGAGTTATGGAGGGATACCCAGAAGGGGATACTATGGCGCCAGTTATTTTGGCGCCAATTTTTTGAGTGGTGCATATTTTTACTGTGAGTTAGGATTTTTTGAAAGGGGTACATATTTTCTGTGTTCTAAATTATTGGTGAGGAGTATATTTTTGTGAGGTTTCAATAGAAGAGAACTTTTGGATTTTATTAATGGATAAAAGAGAACATAGGGGCTTGGGAGGAGGGGAGGGGGTTACTTTGGTCAGTCATACCTGCAGTTATAAATATTTGAATACTCATATATCTAAGAAAAAAAGTTAATTTAATCCATATTGCTGAAAAAACATACCATCAAAGTTACATTAAGAATACCTCAGCAGTTTATTTAATTTTCCATTTAGTGTTCTAACGTTTCTCAAAAGCTGAATATAATGAAAAATGGCCTGTACCTGAAGAGCTGTTTATTCCTGGCACTCGAGAGTTCGGATTAGGGCCAGCTCTCGTAAATACGCTGTCAGTCAATTTTCTGCCGTCATCCACAGAACTGGATTGGATAATTCGTATTTTAAGAACTCCCATATCACCAAGTATATATCTCTATCAAATATCGTTTTGTCCGAATGTAATTTTAAATAATGTAATAAGTTCTGTAGAATAAAATAATAAAATATTTTTCAACATATTTATTGAGATATATCACTATTGAGAGATCTGTCACAATTAAGGACATTTATAATAGTGTTCAAAGAGCACATTCATACTACATTTACAATAAATAATACATTAAAATAATAATACAAAAAGTAAATGTATATAAACTAAAATAAACTAAACAAAAAGAAACTAAGCTAATGAAAATAACAACTCAAATAAATACATGCTTCTATACAATACCTAACAAACAAACAAAAATCATTCACTCATGATCTCCGAGCCTAGCCTTTCTCCTCACTCTTGGAAGGAAAGGCAGGACTCTAGAAGATCCCAGCGCTCCTCATTCAGACTTAATCAGTATTAAAGACCAGTAGAGACTGAGCAGAAGCGAATAGAATAATTAGTTTTGCTTATTTCACATTTGTTTATCGATAAATTCGTATCCGTGACAATGATTAATGAAGTTAAAATAAATTTTATTCTGATACATGTTCTTCCATTAGAATAAAATAACGCTAAATATTATAGCTACATTTGTATCAATATATTTATAATTTATGTCGTTGTTGACCGTTTCATTCTTTTTTTCCCGGTTAACTTGTACCCCGCCATTATTAGCATTTGGGAAGGATGTTCTAAAGGTACAATCAAGCATACTCTAACAAGGGCGAGGAGGTGTAGATTCATTCCATGGGCCCGCTAAGGAATTAACTTCAACCTGCTCAGGTTAGATTCGAACCGATGCCGCTAGACTCGAGAATGTTGAATCGAGTAACGCCTTAAATAAGCCTTCATAGCATATAGCCTTCATAGTCTGGATAATTATTTTTTTATTTATTGAATTTAACAACACTCTGTCACGTGGACATTATAGTTATAATATTTCACAATACTATAATACCAACAATCACATTTATGAAAACTGCGTATGTATATGTACATAATATTGTCAGAGTTCGTATTACATTATGCTCATCTTAAGCGTGTTCTAATCTTTCGGGCGAGTTCGGGAGAGCTCGTATTCCATTGGTTCCCCAATTACAACTATTCTTCGTTACGACCTCTTATTTCTCCTTTAGTTAATTATCAAATTCTTTCATATTTTATATTTAATTATCTTTCATCTTACAGATTGAAATGGTCAATTGTTTCAAATAAAAAAAAATTAAAGGTACTCTAGAAGAAGGTAATATAGTTAGAGAACATCAATCAGAATAAGAAGTACATTTTATTTAAAACTGCTTAATTTTTGCAATGATATAATGAATTTAATCAAAATCGTTAGAGCCTTTTTCGAGAAAATCGTGAAAATGTGTTTAATCCAAGATATAAATTGCCACTTTCGGTTAGCCGATTTTGATGAAAAAAGTTGCTGTAACATACCTAATATATAAAAACCTTAAATATGCGTTTTCCCTTTCGTACGACTTTGTACTTTCCTGCCTATACTAGGTAAGGAAAGTATTGCAATCGGGTCAAATTTCCTATTGGCAGTTTTCGGCGGATCTATACGTTTCAGGCCTCCTCAGTCCGAAAAACACATTTTTAGCCATTGGTCTGTCTTTCTGTCTGTGTCAAGATTTTCTCGGGAACTACTGAACCGATTCTTTTTTTTACGTTTCAGAGATCCTAAGTTTAGCCTGTTTTTTGAAAGGTGATGAAATTCTCTACAAAACTATATAAAAATCATTCATTTTGGACAACGAGGTTACAGCTATTCAATTTCCAATGTAAGATTACGGTTTCATATCCTGGTGCCAGAAAGGGGTGAATGAGAGAATAATGATGACTAAGTGAAAATATCACAAAATCTTCACTATTTCCTCTACTTTCAACAGAAATTATTGTTTGACAATACTAAGCTATGTCAAAAAGTTTTTGATCAGCAATATTAGCGTTTACATTGCTTTAGTTTATCAAATAAATCGTACTCAAATCTTTTCTTTGGTCAATTTTTACTAAAATAAATCTACATCAATTTTTTTTTTTTTTTGCTTCTTCATGAACATATGTAAAGATATAAAAACTTTTCTATAATAGGTAGGAAAGTCGTGTGAGTGGACACATTGGATTTTTCGTTTTTGACCTAGACCTCTCCCATACATAAACAGACAGTTTTGTGGGACTTGATTATTTGGAATTGGGAGACGTCAAATCATGTATTTCTGTTCGAAAATTTTCACGATCGCAATATTATTCCTTACTACATATAGTGATAAGTGAAAGTAAAAAAGAATGAAAATGTTTCAGCGTGACTGATATCGTCAAAACTCTTCTGCGATCTGATAATATTACCTAGATCCGTCGTAGTCCCAACATTTACTGCCGCGCAGTGCTCAACTGCCAGCCAGCAGTCGATGCGGTTGACAGTACCTGCGAAATACTACCTTATGATGACCCTGAGGACCACTTTAAAGAAACAATTTATTGGTCTCTTCAAGTTTACCAGGCAGCCCTTCGTATATACCAGGGCCTTAAGCAAAGGTGGGGCTGTGTAAGTTACTGGTATATTGGCCGTTTAGTGGTTACGGTTTAGGGTGGCCGCTATTAGAACTGGACCCAACAGACGTTACTGGACCTGGTTCAGAACGGGGCCGACTGGGAACCCGACCGGTCAGAGGCGGCTCTTAGCATGACAAAGACGAGGGATGGGATTGGCTAAGGGCAAATAGAGGCGTGTTGTTCCATTCGATAGCTTCGGTTATTGTGCCTCGCTTCCGGCCCCGCTGGCTTCCGCCCCTCGCTCACATATTCCCTATCTCTCTGTTGCACCTGAGCTCACTCGTCAACGGGTCGCTCATTGGTTCGGTCCCAGGTCCCTCCAGTACCAGTACCTGGGCGAGGGTGTATCTTCGCTCCGACAGTCGTACCTGAGGATCCTGACCGGTGTGTGGAGGTGTGTAGAGGCGCAAGCAAGGGACAGATCGTCGGTATCTACAGTCTGATCTGTCGATCGTGAACTATAACTAAAAAAAAAACTATTATTTTGTGAGAATCCAAAAGATCAAAGTAGATTCTAATTCGGTTGTTGGGTGTGATTTGAATCTCGGAAACTAAATTTTCCTTCTGTGTAAGGTAAGTGTAATATCTAGGAATGAATAAAAATATATATTGTATATCGACAGCCACATTGCAAAAGGCTGAAGGTAAAAAAATAAAAAAATTAAACAATATTTTAAGACAAAATAAACTGCATATTTTTTATTTTATGAACTAGATTTTCATTTAATTTTGGCTCTATGCTTAAGGCTAGTGTTGTCCAAAATTGGTGTTGTTCTTGCACTATGTAAGACCAACACCAAGGCCTTCTAACTGTTGCAAGACCAGGACCAGGACTAATAAAAAAATCGATGTTTAGAATAAAAATTAAGGCAAAATAGTTACTACTACTTGACTATCTTAGTTGCTATATGTAATTAATTGGTATAACCAATATACTTTTGCATTTAGCTCCTCTAATTTCTCATTCGGATTTAGTTAGGTATCTCATATCTAAAAAATTACAGTAATATCTTTTTAGTAATAAGTCACTGCAAGACTTTTGCAAGACTCTTGCGCAAGACCAAGACTGGGTTTGCAAGACTCGTCTTGGTCTCGCATTTGGACAACACTACTTGAGGCATAGATGTAATATTTTTGGTTCGTATTTCTCAATATGTGCGAGGCTATTGTCCTAGAAAAATTCTAAACTACTCTTAATAAAAAAATATATAGTTTAAGGCTTTTGCAGTGTGGGTGCGGATATGGAATATTTAACCTTATTAATCTAGGACAATCTCCTTCTATTCTAACGTTTGGTGACCACTTATTTTCTGACTAATTTTATTTACTTCACACATATTCATCCGCATGACGAAAATTAGTCATTTGTATATTACAGAATATAATTGATTCTTGTTCTTTCAATTCTGAATAAATTAAATTCTATTTTTTACCAAACAGAAATAAAGAGATTCCGAAATTTGACCGGCATAAAGGAATTTAGTAAATGGCGGAGCAAACAATTGCCGAACGAATATTTGTTAAAACATACCGTAATAACGAAAATATGTTCCTGCAATAACATATATGTTATAGATTATAACAATATATGCTTACATAATATATAATAATATAATGGTGTGGAGATGTTTGAACGTGATTGATTATAAAATGAGGAGTTGGTAGGGGGTGCAGTAAAAAAAAAAGTACATATTATTATTTTTTATTTATTTTTTTACTTTAACTTATTTATTGAAAAAGATTACAAACTGTCTCAAGGACATTTATAATAAAGAAGGGAAGAATAGTTGGGGTGGTCAGTCAACAAAGAAGGCAAAAATAAATGATAATATTTATTTTTACATATGCCGACGTTTCGACCTGAAGTTCAGGCCATCATCAGGTCTAAGAAAAGAACCAGATAACAAGGTATGAGAAATATAAAAATTACAGTAAAATGAAGTTGTTAAAATAATGACAATAGTAAGAACAAGAGACTAATAATAATAATAGGCACAAAGTGTAGAATGATGAAGTAAACATAGTCAAAAAAAGGTGACATAAGTATTGTAAAGGGAATAAAATTATTATTTCATCCTTTGCATGTACATACTGATAGACTTTACAACATCTCAATTTTCTATCTAAATATTCTATTCACTATATCTTAATTTTACTATTTATTTCCATTTCTTATATAACTTCATATTTTTCTGTTTTACATTTTATTCTAAGATTCCCTTTACAATACTTATGTCACCTTTTTTTTACCATGTTTTCTTCATCATTCTACACTTTGTGCCTATTATTATTATTTGTCTCTTGTTCTTACTATTGTCATTATTCTAACAACTTCTGTTATCTGGTTCTTTTCTTAGCCCTGATGATGGCCTGAACTTCAGGTCGAAACGTCGGCATATGTAAAAATAAATATTATCATTTATTTTTGCCTTCTTTTTTGACTGTCCACCCCAACTATTATTCTCTTCATTATCCACGACAGTCAACCATTTACCAATTATGACATTTATAATAGTGTTCAGAGATCACATTCACACTCTATGTACAATAAATAAAATACTATTATTCTGGGCATAACAAATAAAATACTATTTTAATAATATGGTATTTTTTTTTATTGTACCCCTCACTCTTCGACCAACTCCTCATATAATTATATATGTTATATGTTATAACTACTTTGATTTTATGAGGGGGGGATTTAGACAAGTGAAGCCCGCCGTTTGTTTAGTCCTTGGTTTTCGGTACAAATTTCGAGTAATTCCAAAACAATAAATTTTATAACTAAGAGGCAATGTATACATTTAATACTGTGCTATTTATTAGAATTTTTTTTTACATAAGTTTCTAAATCTTTAAGTTGAAATATTCTACTAAGAGGCCGCTTTGCCTGCTTAACTCTTAATCCGCCTCACGATAACATTCTATATTATATATATTTTATTTATCAATAAAAATACTATTATTGATATAATAATAACATTTCTTTGATATACCCATCACTGGCGAGCTTACCCTAATGAAGATATGCCTGACTGACAAAAAGCAAAAAAAAAAAACTTTGAGAAATAATGTATAAAGATAACTTTTTCACAATATTAATTTGGAAAATTCTCTCCACCAATCATCTCATTTTATTAAAGTTTTGTTTTTTAATTTCAACTGCTTTATTTACTTTCATACTATTTAGTAATCACAAAATTCTAAAACAGCAAAAAGAAAAATTAAATAGGCCGCATGGTATGACCGGCAGTAGGTAAATATAATTGAGATAATAACATCCTGGTAGTTGAAATGGACAGACTAAGTTGTGATTTGTTTAGAATAAATACATGAAAAACGTTAATTACTTTTGAACCGACTAGTAAACGTCCGAAACGTAGGCATAAAGTTTTATTTATTTTAGGCTAAAATCGTGGATTTGGACGGAGCCCATTTCCCCGCGGTTGTTTTGACGGCTATGTTTAAATAGCTCTTTATATTATCGGCATTTACTAAGGCTTTTAAAATTATTATTATTATTAAATATCTGTTTACTCCTTGTTCCTCTGTCCATTCGTTCAACACAAGATCCCAGCACTCAAACCTGTTTATTCCTTCTTATAGAAATGTTTGCTTTAAAAAATCCTTTGTCATTCCTGCTGCATTGTTTTGGAATTCCCTACCAACCTCCGTACGCAAATCTTCATCCTTGACCTCATTTAAACTTATTTATCCATCTGCTTAGTAATCAATTTTCCGAATATATGTAAAATAATTTTCACGCTTTTCAGAGCTGTTAATCGCTTTAATGTTATCTGACAGATAATTATATATCACCCATATTGTTTATGTATAAAAATATATGAACTCGCATATTTGAATTTATCTTTTTTTTTTTTTTTTTGTATTATAAAAACCTGTTGGACATTGGTTATAGTGAGGTAGGATGACATTCACACTATATGTACAAAAAAATAAAACAAATAGAACAAAATAATAATCAAAAGTATATACAATAGACAATAAAATAAAATAACCTAAAAAATAAGAAAATTAAAACTAAGAAAAATAAAAAACATGCATACCTATATACAATCAGGCGAGGGAACTCCAGGAGAACCCTGCGCTACTCTCCCAACCGCGTCACTGGTACTAAAGCCAGCGGAGATTGGTCGAGAGCACTTTAGCCACATACGCACATGTCTTGAGTGAAGAATCTGGCCATTGCCAGAACTCCAATTTATACAATCTACAAAAGGTCGCGAGGCCACTGCCGTTTCAACCTTCTTGGAGGATTATAGGGATGGGAGGTGCTTGATAGGGATTATGCAAGAGGATTTGGATGGTAAGTAAGGTTCTGGTGAAATTTGGAGAATTTTTCTGGGATAAGGTCTAGGACAAATGGGATGTTGAGGTCATGATGTAGGGTTTTGTTGGTTACATAGAAAGGAGCATCGACTATTGTTCGAAGGACTTTAGACTGGAAGGATTGGATGCGCTTGATGTTAGAAAATTTTGCTGATCCCCACAGTTCTAGTCCGTAAGTCCAAATAGGTTTCAGTATTATCTTGTAGATCAGTAGCTTGTTTTCAATGGAAAGTTTAGATTTTCGGCTTAGTAGTCGGTATAGTTGGCCGTATCGTCGGTTGAGTTCTTGTCTTTTGAGTCTAGTTTGCGGGGTCCAAGTTAGTCTTCGGTCTAAATGAAAGCCATGAATTTATCTATGATTTCATATATGTAACAGTTCCTTTTCTTTATTGTAACCTTAGATCTAGACAATCATGTAATCTAATTTATTTCCAATGCCAGACAATTGTCATTAAATTGTACATTGTAGTTATTCTAAGGGGACTAAGTCCCAGAATAAAATTTATTTTTATTTTTCTTCTTCTTCTTCTTCTAAATTTGAATAACTTATAAATAACTAAATAAAACAACGTTGATGAAAGGCGGTAAAGAATTGAAGATCAAATTACAGTCAAGACAAATTGCGAGATATAGTTAGATGAAAAACGGCGACGATTTAGTAATATAAATGTAGAAGGGAATGCCTTTGGGCATAAAGAGAAATTTAGATATTTAGGTTATATGACATCTAGAAAAAAATTAAATTGAAGAAGAAATTAAAGTTAGGTCGAATGCGGGAAATGTTTGTTATTTTTTGTTTAAATTACTTACCTCGCACTTTACCTTCCAAAACTTAAAGGATTCGAATTGACAAAACTACTGTATTTTCTATAGTCCTTTGGGGATGCGAGACGTAAACACTTACATTAGAGGATGAGGAACATTTTAAGGTTTTTGAAAATAAATTATTGCATAGATTATTCGGATCGAATAAAAAATGTTAACTAGAGAATTAAGACGGTTATACACCAGATAAACATAATTGAGAAAATTACATTGCGGCAAATAAAATCGACGTGAAAATTGTTGGGCTTAGTGAAGAAGAAATCTTTAAAAGATTTATAGGCGCTCTGCCGACTGGGAAACGTAGGAAGGATAGACGTACGAAACGAAGGTGGGAAGATTGCTTTAAGGCTGATTTAGCGGGGGGAGAGAGGGGAGGGGAGGATTTGGACAGGAATTGGTTGTGTCAGTATCGAACCTTTGAGTTAGCTAAGCCTATATTATTATTATAAATATAAATAGTTTTAAAAGGATTTGAACAATGTACTTTTTTCGGCAAGAAATAACGATTACAATAAATGATTAGTTGGCCGTGCGTATAATTAGCAGACAATTTTGTTTAGTGAAGAAATAGCAAAACAATATGGAAATACGTAGTTCCTACCTATTTGTTATGTAAGGAAGGAATTAACATTTTTTGCTTAGTCTATTACAATATTCCATTAAACATAATATACAAAAATATTTGTACAAATTGTTTTGCTAAGACCTATTTTTAAACACTGACTGGAAAGACAATAAAAGTAATAAAGACAAAACAATGCCCCGATCATGGGATTTTCTAAATTATTAAAAAAAATAAAATGTAAGAACTACCAAATATCTTTAAGAAATAATAAAATTTATATATGAGCCAGGAAAAAAAGTATAGTCGACTATTCTACTCCTAAATGCAATATTTTTAAACAGGAAGACATTATTAAGTATACCAAAACTAATAGATTGTATCTTTGTTAATAATTGTCCAATTTGTACTAATAATATATAGGATATTTTAAAGTTACTTCCGACTGGTGAGATTTTATTAATAGGATAGGACCAATACAAATGTTTCTATCCATTTGTTCTTCATTTGAAGTTTATTTATTTTTCTTGGCCCGCTAATTTGACATTGGAAATGATAATTTTTTAATATTATTCTGAGCAGATTATAAATTGCTAAAAAATTATTGTCAATAAAAGTGAAAATTTAATTTTTTGATATACTGCTGATCAAAATCGTGTCAACTGCATGATTTATTGAATATTTATAATTTATATATTTTATGAATGCAGCTGAACTAGGATTATTTCAAAAGTTATATTTAATTTTTTATAGAGGAATCTACTCCTATGTATTTTATTTAAATGTTTCATGTTTTTTAAAGTAATTTTTTTTTTTTTTTCTAGCTGTAGCAGAAGGCATCGATGAGAAAGAAAAGTCCGAATCAACAACACTAACAAAAGGTGACTTAGAAGGCTGTTTGTGTTGAAACACCTCGTGCTTGCGGTCTTTTGCATGTTGCTTTGCGGTATACACGAATCAGTGCGTTTTCCCATAGTCACCTTACTAACACATCATTTTTGGTTGTCATTCTTACCATTTAATTTGATTGATTCTGTCATAAATTATTCATCATTAATGAAAAAATGGATGAACTTATTATGTTAAAAAAAGTTAATACAATTCTTTAATGTTAAAAGATTATTTAAAAATAACATATCATTACATTCAAATATTTTATTTATTTTTCTGATCATCTAAATCATTTTAATTTAACTAACTACTGGGTAATTGATCATCTAATTAAAGCTTTGCTGTTAAATTAACTTTAGTATAGTAATTAATAAAATATTACTATTTATTAATTAAAGTTAGATTCAGGATTAATATTTATATTTATTTTTAATCAAAGAGTTATTATTCTTTTGAATGTTTTCCCTCCTTCAATTTCTTTTTTTTTTTTCTTAAATAATTTAAAGGATTTTTTCTAATGCTAATTATTCAGTAACTATTTATAACTGTGCTGTTCAGTTTTTGTCTTTATTTTGATTATACTTAAAATTGATATTTTGAAATGATTATTACCAGGCAGTAAAAAACTCTCTGCCAGTCAAAGAAGGCATCAACGAAGAAGCAGATTGAAGCATAGGATCAAAGAGTTGTTTGGTTTCAAAAGCCATCAGAAAAGTAAATCCATCGACGATGAAGAATGGGAAATCATAGATAGCTACAACAAGGACGTAGAAACTAAATCCATCATTTCCTACTCGTCCGAAAACGATAAAACAATAATTCGGTCTGTTTCCGAACCCAATGATCCAGAAAAAATATATGAAAACTTTGATTTCAGGACTAAAGAAATGATTGAAACGAACAAATTCAATAATTCATCTGCTAATGAAGTATCTTTTAAATCAGGTTCTTGTAAACCCACAGTTGTCGTTACTGAACCTCAAGAGGAAAGAAACAGAATTATGTTTCATTCAAATGAAATCAATAGAATAGAAAGTCCGAGTATCAAGAAACAAGAAAATATACAAATAACACAAGAATCAGTCATTATGCACGGAGAGATGGGATATATTGCTGATCCTAGGGTGCAATATTCTCACGAAATAATTCACTCATCTGATATTGATAAAGAAGCATTATTGAATAACTTTCATAATTCTGAAAATATAAGAATTGCCAAGACTGAGGAAAAGTCTGGATCAAATATATTAGTTCAGAATTTACAATACCCCTTAGAACTTGCTAATGATGGAGAACTCACTGAAACGTTAAGTTTTCTCCCTCCAAGTGAGAGAATTGAAGTGTGTAATGCAACTGTAAAGACCGAAGATAACAACTGCCCTGTTGTTTCTTTGAGTACACCTCTGATAAGCTCTAAAGAAGAATCTAGAGTCGGTGATGAACGATTAGGGAAAGCACCCAATCCAGATTACGAGCCTGTTGAAGTCACTTCTTCCGTTATTGTATACCCACCGTACAGCTCCACCATTAATTATTATTTTCCGCAAAGGAGGTATCTGGAGGTGATTTCTGAGGAGAACAGTGATGTAAGTGATGGAGAAAAGCCCTGGGAGAACAGCGAGTTAATAAGGAAAAACAACGAAATCGATTCGATCCCTCAAGACTGGTTTGGTTCACAAGATGGCATCGACACATCTTGGAGAGACGGTAAGAGCATCGAGGAAATGTCTGACGTTCAGGTCGTATCGGACTACCATTCTGATTCTGATCTCTTAACGGATGATACAAAATCAATCAACAAAAGTCAAAACACAACTGATGATAAGTTGTCAACAGAATCAAAGAATGGCTCCGACAGTAAAAGCCAAAAATTAGAAACTGTTTCAGAGTCGAATTCTGGAAAACTTGAACCTATAGTCAGATCTATACCACCTTCTGGAAAAGAAAGACATTCGGGAGATCATTCTAGAAAGGTGTATAGAATAAGTTCTCCAAATTCAATTCAACCGATTAGAAAACAGTTCAAATCTGTTCCAAGTGTCGCTGTTGTAAAAAATGTTGTGTCCTCTTATTACAACTCATCTCCAGAGAAGGTCACTATCAATGAAAAAGGTCAGAAATATTTCAAACCGACTAAAATTGAATTAAATACTTCGATTGTAAGACCTGCGTCGGAAAAGGATGTAGAACTAGTATATATAGATAGCAGTGATTCGGAAGTGTTTTCCGCTGTAAGCAACTTATCACTGTCCAACAGGACATCGCTTTCTGTCGACAAAGAAGAATTAGAAATCATTGAAGAGGACAGTGTCGACCAGGTCAAAGAGAATGTAACCGTTTCTGATGAAAAATCAGACAGTGCTATTATTAAAGAAGTCATGTCAGATCTTCAACAGACAGCTGAAGAAATATCTAACATTAAGTTACAACCTACGGTAAAGTCGTATAAAAAGGAAAGAAGGGCATTGCCGACGATAAAAACTAACGAAACTAAAACACTATATAATATATCTCATCTTGTTTCTCCAAAACTCCCCAAAAAGAAGATGAGTTTCAATACCCAGTCTGAATTTAAAAGGAGATTTTCTTACCCGTTTTCTGGTTTTGATGTTAGTAAAGTATCCGATAACTTACAAAATGTATTGTCCAATGTTGTAAATGAAGCGACTTCTCTATGTTCTGATAAATCATACAGAAAAAAAATATCAAAAGAAGAAAAATCACATGTAGCTCCAAATAATGCAACTGAGCCGTCTCATAGTTTGGAAATTACCTCTTATGATTCCTCTCAAACTCTGCACAATGCTGCTTCACAAACTGATCTTGTTTTCAAGCCATCGACTAGTTTTGAATGGCTTAATGCGTCAAATGAAGAAGTTGGAAAAAGTTCTGAAAGTATATATTATGATTTTTCTGAAGGTTCGGTTTCTACGGAATCTTACTACCTGCCGGATATTACACAGGAGAAAGAACCTAGGGAGTATCGGAATGAGAATATTTTTGGTATTAGAGCATCGAGTCCCAAATTTTCTTCAAAAAGTCCTGTAGAAGCTTCTGAAATATTTGACCTTCACAAAAAGTTTATAAACCGTAGAGGATATCATGAAGCCAATCCAGGTTTAAATAAAGTTCAAGCATCGGCTGAACCTGACCTTATCGCCCTGAGCAAGTGCAAAGATAAGAGCACTTCTTCTTATACTCCAGAGCTCTTGGCTCAAGCTGCTAACCTTTTGGCCCTCCAGAGGTACCACGAAAGTCGGCAAAAAAAAATGTCACAGGCTCAGACCCTTGAGTCTGGGAAGAAGGAAGTACCAAACACTAAAAAACAAGTACCGGAATTAAAAAATGTCGAAGTCTCTTCAGAAATTAAAATTCCTTCAAACGAAAACTCTAAAAAAGAAAATGATGTAGAATCACCCAAAGAAAATAATAGTGACAATGGCGAATTTATTAAGTTTGAGATAAAAACATCTAATTTAGATGAAAATGAAACAGTTGGCAAATCAAGGCTCTTGGAACTTTTCCAAAAACTAGACTCTGAAAGTTCAAACAGTGAGTGCAACATGCCCGAACCATGCACTCATCAGGTTATATTAGGCAATCATTGTGCGTCCGATGCGGTCGTCCAAGTTGATTCTTCTGTACTGGAAAAAAAGGATTCTCTCACTACAGAAGATACGAACAAAGATAAAATAATAATTAATTGTAAGCAAGAAGAGGAAGTGATTGAAATTCCATCGAGATTATCAACTTCTGAAATTGATTCTAAAGATGTAATCTCATCCAATCAAGAAAAGGAAGCATTCGAAGAAACCAAATTTCCAACCGATTCAGAAATAATTGAAGTTACCGATAATACAATCACAACTAAAACTGCTACTTCCAAATCTCTACCACCAGGGGAACTACAAAACCGTAAAATGTACGAAGAGTATATGGGTAAAATTGCTGAATTAACCGAGAGGCGTAATTTAAAAGTTATTAAGTTATCTAGTAGACCTAACTCTGTCTCAGTTGCCAGTGATACCCAACAGTTGGAGTCCGAGTTCATGAACAAACTAAAACAGAGGAATGAGAAACTTGGTATTGTAATCGAGGATAACGATATCAACGAGGAAGACCCAGTAGAGCAAAATTCAGAAGCGCACGACCTCCCAAAGCATTTGAAAGAGCTCATGGAGATAACAGAAGAATGCGGTGGTGAGTTAACGAATGTCTATAGGTGTTGCATTTTATGTTTGTTCATTAACTCAGTTTTCAGAGTTTTATAACAACTCATATTTTACTGTTTTCAAGAAATTAAAACTGTTAATATGTATTTTATTTTTTTAAAAATTTAAAATGCTACTTTTTCAGCGATATGTCGATAACATTTGTTTAATTAATGATTTCTTCTTCTTAAAACTGCCAACATCTTAATACAAAAAAAATGCATGAATTTTGATGTATAAATAATTTATACTGTTAGTAAATAATTAAGTGTGTTTTAACTACAAGCATAAAAAGGAGTGTTAAAAATAATGGCTACACGTTTTTATTCAAGTAATATTAAAAATATTTTATGCATGTTTTTGCCTACACCCAGTTTTAATTTAGTGTATTTATTACTAATTTGCTATATATTTGCTAAAGGTTCATATGGTTTGTTAATTTTTGCACTGCATAGCTGTAAAATGCTTTACTGCACTTTTTAGATATTGTGGGAAAAGATGGGCTTTTGGTAGAGATTGATGAAGCGCTTAGTCCAGAAAGGAAAGGCTTTTTAACTGCTAAAGGTATGCTTTGTGTTCAAACGGATAAATCTTTTAACAGTTTTGTTTTAAAATTATAATATGCATTAGTATGGAAATATGCTATTTATTTATATGTGTGTGTGTGTTTTTACTTATAATTTTAAATCATTAGATTTAATAATGACTAAGTCAGATATATTTTATATTTTAAAATATAATTTATATAATTTATAATATAATTATATTATAAATTATATAAATATATATACACACATATATATATATATATATATATATATATATATATATATATATATAATTTCTTTCATTATCTACTATAATTTTTAAAAGTAATTAAAAAATAATAGAGCGGAATAGGTTAGTGCCTAAGGCAGATCTATTTCATGGGCCCGGGTTTGAGTCCCGCCTCTGGCAGATATTATTTATTTTATTACATCAGCTGAGAATCAACTCTGGGGTCCCGAAACCCTTCTGGGTCACACTCGGCTTTTATAAAGTGAATACCTTGGTTGTGCATGATATCCTGTGGCCTAAAAAATGTACTTCCTAACGAAGTGCTGAACCCAGAACTATAGTAGTACATGTTTTTTGAATTTATTTAAATTATTTTTTTCTATTTATTTTTTAATCACCTCTATCTTGAGGGTCATTGTCATTTCCTGAGTTTTTAAACCGTGTTGTAAACCTTGATTCTCATAAGAAATTACATTTTTTTTAAATTAAATATTAAAAGAAAGTAAATATTATACATTATAAACTAGGTACATTTTAAAATTTTCATGTACCTTAAACAAAATAATCTGTAAGGTATATTGAACATGCCATATTCAAATAAGTTCGTGCATACTCTCAACTGTATATGTATTAAAAATAAAATAAATTTCATGAAAACTGAGGGAGGGGAGGAGTTATTTAAAAACATCCATGATTTATGAACCACATGCACTGATAGTAACATAAATAAAAAAATATATTATGATTTAAAATTAGGAACTTAAAATTCATATTATAATATTTATTATTTATTATACTGCTGTAAATTTATAAAATATTATTTTTTGTTTCTAAAAGTGATTACGAACAATTATTATTCTTTGTTATTTTGAGGATTTAAATAATAATTGCTGTGTTCTATTTCTAATAAATTCAGTGTGTATTATCTGGACTTGCATTTGAGCTATAATTTGTTTTTTAATTTTTGATTAAAATAATTAATATTTTAATATGCATTAATTTGGAAATTTTCTAATATTTATTTATACATGTTTTTGTTTATTTATAACTTTTTAATTAATGTTGGTTATATATTTTCTTTGAAGGTAGAAAAATAAGATCTTGTAATATAATTATAAATTTATTAGTTAATATTTTGAGGATGTATTTCCATTATCAAAACTTTCTCAATATCACAGTTTAATAGCATTACGGGAATATGATAGTGCACATCCTTACATAATATCAAAATACTAAAATTAATGAAATTTTCTTTTTTCAAAACTTGTACTAAAATTTTTTTAAATTTATTTATTTATTTGAACAAGTAAATCTCTTGATGTAATTTTATTTGTTTTGTTATTTTGACATTATATAAAGACGTATAATATTATATCTTTGTGATATTCAGCAAAATTTGACATCTGATGTACCAAAATATTAACTAATAAATATATATATTTATATTGAAAAATTTTATTTTTATCATCTTCAATAATTATTTTAGGCCTCAGAAAATAAGAAAAATATATACATATTATTTATATAATTAATTATTTTATTTATAAAATAATATTATATATAAATATTTTTTTTTAAATTATTTATATGTATTAAAAATCATCTTGTGTGTGGACTATTTGTTTAATATGTACCAATAATAGTTTCTATATTTATCCTAAGTGTTATATTATGTTATTGTTAACACCGAACGTAAGGAACGGAACCTTTCTCTGTTTTGTTACATAACTGTTTAAGAAAGTGGTTCACAAAACTGCACAAGAGGCTGCCAGGAGGTCTGCCTTATTTCTATAAAAAGCACGGTTTGGTTCAGTCGGTTGCCAAACCCTATCCAATACACACGCTCGTTTCTCTCTCTCTCTGTCTCTTCCTAATTTCCTAGTGAACCCAAACATTATAAAATCCATTAATTAATTCATTAATTTGGGATATGCGGCAAAACAAAATTATATCATCGTACTTCACGATTGCGAACATCTCAATTTATTTTTCATTACTTATTCTAGTGCTGAGTGTTTTGTGATCGATATTGTTTTATTTATAAAATAATATTATACATATATATATATTTATTTTTTAAAATTATTTATATATATATTAAAAATGCCTATGATTGAACCTCCGAAAATCGCCCCAAAATTTAAAGCCAACAAATCAAAAGCAGGTAGATAGATGTTCTAGTCACATGGCATGTAAATAGTAAAAAATTATAAATTTAAATTAATAGAGTTATTAAATGTTAATATTTAATAATTGCCTAATTATAACAATTTAACATAATTTGTTGAAATGTATAAACAACTAATTTTTGTAACTTTTTTTTTTAAATAACCAGTTCTAATATAGATTAATTTGTTTAAAAAAATAAAATCTATTTTAAAATTTGGAATATTCTGATTCATGTCGCTCATTATTAGATCCGGTTGTTTACCTGTTTTATCGATCCTGGCGGTGATTGAGTATGCTTTAAATTTAACTAGGCTAAAGCTATATTCGGATCGAGTCTTCTAAACAAATCATTCTTTTTTAGTCATGATAGCCTCTCGTTTGATTTAGGTGGTTTTTATGTCGAGACCTGTTGGAATGCTTACACCGTTCATTTATTTTATTGAGAAATGCTTCGTCTCTGTTTAAAGAATTTAAATTCTGACTCTTAATAAAACATAAAAATTGTTACCTATTTTATTGTTAAAAATATATAATACAATATGAAATTCAAGCAGGAAGAGTATCATACTACCATACTAGTTTTATTTTTAATCTTTAATTATTAAATTTTAGTTACATTTTTTGAGGAACTAAAAGAGAAGATAAATGCTTTGCCTTTGTTGAAAGATTTTAAATCCTGATTCTTAATAAAATATAAAAATTGTAATATATTTTATAGCTAAAAATATATAATGTAATATGAAATTTAAGCCAAAAGAAATATACCCTATTATCAAAGCCTGTTTTTTTCTAATCTTTAATTTTAGTTTAATTTTTAGAGAAACTAAAAGAGAAGATATAATTAAATAAGAAGACGCTATTGG
This sequence comes from Nezara viridula, assembly GCA_928085145.1. Taxonomy (NCBI): domain Eukaryota; kingdom Metazoa; phylum Arthropoda; class Insecta; order Hemiptera; family Pentatomidae; genus Nezara; species Nezara viridula. The sequence goes on along the minus strand of OV725083.1, from coordinate 2,208,200 downwards.
CACCGAAAGGGAGTTCACCTATTTTCTGTTATAATTTAAAATTTCTGGCAAGTTTGCCGAGGTGACTCATCTTGTCTGTCTTATACACTTCCTCCCACGCAACCCTGGAACCTTATACTCCAGCTTGTTCACAGTTTCATTCAATTTATTTTTTCTCTGTTAAAAAAAAATTAATTAAAATAGCAAATTTTTTAAAAATTAATATTTATGTTTCTCAATATCAAGGGCAAAGAAGTTACCATTTATATAATTGAATATAATCTAATTGTAAAAAAAAAAATCTTTTTAAACAAATAGTTTAAAATAAGAAGTTAATAACTGACTGATGAATAGCTATTATTGTTTTAGTAATTTAAATGTACGCTTTGTTTTCATTGATTAACTGTGTTATGTTTATTTGTTCTTTGTTTTATATGTGCTAGAGTGATACATTGTTTTAGAGAACATATTTGAAGAAATAAACCGAACAAATATTATAATATTTATAATTATACTTAAATAATAATTATGAAAATAAAAGACTTGTAAATCATTAAAAAATATTTATTTATTTTCATGGAAAATTTATTTTTCAATTAAAAAAATAATAAAAATTTTATTAAAAAGTTGAAAATAATTGTTTTATTTTATCAAAATTCACTTCTATATTAACGTAATTTTTACGAATTTATATAAATAGTACATCTCGTATTAGTAACTGTTTTTAAAACATCTCTTTGGAAAAATTTAGTGAAAATTGTATTTAAATAATACTTGGATATATATTTTTTAATATTGTAGTTTTATTTTTCATGAAAGGTGTCTTGGAAGATATTTAGTCAGAATTTTCAGTCTATATATATGTTTTTTTTTATTATTTAAAATAATGGAATAAAAAAATAATATAAACAATTTTTGAATGAAAGTCCCGATTGTACATCTTCTCAGATAATTAAAAAAAAATCAACAAAAATCCACCTTATTTTATTTTTCTTAATATACTTGTGTATATGAATATAATTTTTAATTTAGGGTGTTATTCTAAAAATTATTCTATATTTTTTAAAAATAATTGGGTTTGTTTTTTGAAGTTTTCTAATCTCTCCATTATATAAAAAAGTTTTTAGTGACTGTCATATTTTATTTTACATATAAAAAGCGAGACGGATCATAACAAAGACAGTTCTTATTACCAGAATTATGTCTCCCTTATTATGGCTACAAATTGTCGATAAGAATAATTATAATTGTATAATAATATAAATTGACAATAAGGCGTATAGATTTTTAAAAAAATTAAAAATTTATCCGAACTGTGGTTTTGTTCCATTTATTTTATGTTGATAAAAAATAATACAATTTCAACTACACTGTACATATAAATTACAGTTATACGATTAGAGCAACAGGTAGTAGAATTAAATGACCAGTTGTATAATTTGTAAAATGGGAGTTGGTTCCCCATTAGGTGGATAGGGGGTATCCCTATATATCAAATATATCAATATATATATATTTTTAGAAATTTACATCTCATGATGTATAGGTTTAAAGAAATATAATAATTATTTTTCTATCACCCATTAAATTATTAAATTTTCATTTAAACTAATTTATATAAGATAGCTTTTATATCAACCTTTTGCTTTTTATTTGTTTTGATACGTAAATATTAAATCACAAATGAAATTATTATTTTTGTATGTTTTATTAAATTTGAGGGGGAGGGATGATAATCACCTTTGACAAAGAGATACATTAAGAGTATCTCCCGAACCCAATCGCTATATCGTTGGCGATGTTCCCATTTGGAAGTGGGACATAACAAGTCGTGACGTCACCAATTAGTCTTAGCGGGTCCTCTCCTGCCCTGGCTAAAAATAGATACACCCTCGCTCACCTCTCATCTACTTGCTTTTATTGATGCTATTTTTGGATCTATCTATAAATGTTCCGTTTAAATTAAAAATAAATTCACTCAGTTACTTTTTTTTATTTAAATGTATAAAAAATTGGCATACAAAGAAATTAATAAAAAAAAATCCCTATATAAAAAGGTTAAATTTTTATAATGGATTAAACAGTAGTTTCCTTATCATTTCTTTGAGGGAGATCTCCATGTATTAAATAAACATATTTAGAATTAATACATCAATATTAAATTTAAAATAGTTTTTAAATGAATTACTGCAAGGATAATTATAAGCGTAATTTTGAAAATTAAAATATTTTAATTTTATGTTCTTTCTGAAATAGTCTACAAAAATAAACATTTTTGATAAAATATCTGATTTTCAAAATTATATTACAAAATATTGAAAATTAAACTATGGGGGAAACTGAAATTATAAGCATCATATTATGAATGAAAAATATAAAAAATTTGACTGACATATTTAGCATTACAAATTATTATCAACATTACTCCAAACGCCATATCTTTTAGCATCAAGCAATTTTTGGAACAATAAACGAAAACAAATTATATCATTTTGAATCATAGCTTTATTAAAAGTAAAGACAAATAAATTAATTTTACACCAATAAGTATTTAAAATAATTCAATAAACAATAAATACATTGTCATTTTTGTTTATAATTGATTTGAGTTTGAGCCATTTTTGATTTGGAATGTACTATAAGGACTCGTAAATATTTAAAATTATAATTTATTAAAGAAAAAAAATATTTAGAAAATAATGTTTTTAATATAAGTTCATAAATTATTTAATTTTGATCAGAAGTTTTGAACAAAAGGTAACTGAAGTTAATGGATATTTTAATATTGAATGTAGTTTTAATATATACCAAGATTAATAAATAAATAAATTAATAAAATTTCATATTTAAAAATGACATCATGGTTATCAAAATAAGAAACAAAAATAAATATATGTGATATTTTTTTATTGAATGTGGAGAGAAATGAAAAATATCTAAACAAGGTTTATATCTAATCTACATTAAAATAACTAATATCGAAAAATATGTTGAAAATAAAAAAAATATATTTACAATAAGTATGTTTTTTTTCTCTCATATATCCTTTTATGCATTAAAAAACCGGTGCCACTACAACCCATGAAGGGATTGGGGTTCGCCACTTAGAAAGAAAATACTGTTTATCAGTCAACGGTTGCGCAAGGTGATTTGACCAAGATCACGCTCAACCGTCAGGTGTTCCCTTTATTGTATTATTTGATTAAGTGAACCCACTTCATAGAGACTGGGTGTTCCCTCGGAGGGTCTTCTGAACCTGGGTTGGATCCACCCTGAGGTGGATCTATGGCTAATCTAATAAAACAAATAATTAACTGCCCATGCTGGACTTAGACCCATGACTTGTAGCACAGAATTACTCTGCCTTACTCACTGAGCTACCCGCTCTCCCCTCATATACATTAACAACTAATAAATACATGAAATGCATACTATCATAATTGCAAAATATGAATGCACTATAATAAGCATTTGATAAGTAACTATTATCTATATCTGTTTTTTCATATATAACAGAACCCTATGTTGATATTCTTAAATACTTAATTTTTATACATTTTTAAGTAGACCAAAACCTCCAAGGATTAACAATTATTGATGCTTATTGTCCAAACTAATTTACAAACGATAATCACTTTCTAACATTTTATAAACCAATAAGTATTTTAATTAGTTAATGGAATTATATTATATTAATTTATATTTTAATAATATTACTCTGAATTATTGATATAACTCAGATATTTTATTCTACATTTTACGGGTGTTTTCTAAACAGATTATAAAAATTTAATGGCTTTAATAACGAAAACGTTTGAGTCACACTCAAACAGATTTTTGTATCTCTATTCTGAGTGAATTACTGTAACTGTTTGAACTTTTATGAGATATCGTAAACAGTGGAATAAATACGCTATACTGATATTACTAAATAATGGATTTAGTTTTACAATCTCTTAATAATTTTATTTTATAATGATTCAATAAACTAAATGGAATCAAGGAATCATAAAGTATTATTCCTATAATATCTACAAAGTTTAATTACAAACATTTTTAAGGAAAAAATGTTTCGGAAGATATATTGCGCCTAATCCTCTTTACCTGAAACATATCTAGATATTTTCATAAGTGTGTTTTGGCAGAGTGCCTGAAATGACTTCCGCCATGTCAAGAGACTTAGTCATTGAGAGGGTTCAAAATAAGATGCGTTTTTAAAAATATCAAAATGGTCTAGAAAACTGTCTTCCGTAAATATAGATGAGTTGATACATGTTATACAGTTTACCTAGTGTTTTGTTAGGATTATTTTTGAAATAATTTTCTTGCATTTAAAATTAAGCTATTATTATTAAATCAAATACATTTACATCTTTTTAATTATCTACTTTTTTAAAAAAAAGTAATTAAGTGATTAAAAGATCAGGGTACTTTAGTGATCAAGGCACTGTACTCCTATTCGTTCTTTATAGTAAAGAAATTGTCATTGTAATCTTAATAATATATTTTTTTTTCGTTTGGGATTGCAGACTATGCAGATCTCTGGATGTGTAATGTAATTGTCTTATAAACGTATTTTGCTTTTGAGACCGTTGATAGTCGGGAGGGTGACCCAACCTCAGGTTACACTGTTATTACATGATCTTTTCAGTGCAGCGACAGGTTTCCCATAGCTCCATTGCCGAGGGCCACTTTGTGGCCAAAGTTATTGCCACTGGCTCGCTCCAGCTTAAGGACTATGACAAATCGGTCTGCGCACCAGTACCTATGTTTCTTTCCCTTAAATAGACTATTCGTTTTGCAATTCTTGATTAAAGGTAGGGTCCTCACATACCCAATAAGGAGAGAATCTGGAGCAGGCGGCAAAAACATGCAGGCTTATATATAATTAAATTACATGTTTTTTTTTTGTTTTATGTCGATCATGAGAGCTTACCAGCCATGACTTTGAGCAGCCCAATAAGGGTTTGATACCCTTCTACGAGCACAAGGATTTAAGCTCCACCATAGTTACATTAATGGTTGTTGTGTTACTGGCAATTGTGGTTGTGTTAGTTCACTAACTTGTAGTTAGTGTACCCTTACTAGGTTGGATATTTACAGAGGCACATACTCTAGCAATCTGGACGAAATCACTCGACCCTGATTATATGAAAATGGTGGAGGAAGGGAGTACGGAGAGTATAAAAACATTCCAATATACGAATAATGAACTATACGATTAATTAATATCATTAATAAAATAATATATTATGGACTGAAATTGATACTATAGAATTTTTTATTTATTATGCTGCAATAAATTTACAAACAATTATTTTTAGCTTACAGACAATTATTACTGTGTCTTTTTTAGTAAGTTTAACTCATTAATTTCATTATGTACTATATATTGTAAATATATGTTTATCTTTGAGTGATAATTTATTTATTTATTTTTTGTGTAAGGCTCGCTTAAATGTCTAGATTGTTTTGAACTTACAATTGTAAAAATATTGTGTTCAAGATAAATTTGTTTAATTTTTTTTCTTTTATATTTTAGATATGAATGTTCAGTTTGGAAATGGTGTTATGTATAGATTGGCTTATGTTTATGTTTGATGTAATTTACTTTGGTTCATTTATTGTAAAGTACATATTATTAGAAGTCCTCATAATGCTTTTTATCATTAATACAATTACAATTATAGTTTAAAATTTTGGTTTTAAGAAATGAATTTCTTATCTTATTCCCAAAGTTGTCGACAAACTTATATCTGATGGATGATGCAAAAATACCATTTTTTAAAATTTATAGTTGTGTGATTTTACTTTAACATCCTTGCATGTTTAAATACTTAATACAAAAAGGATTAAAGAATATTTAAAAAAAAATTCTATTGCAAATAATTTTTAAAAATATTAATTTTTATTTAGTATTTTCTCTTGAAGAAGTTTTATCTTCTTAATTTTGTAATTTTTTAAAATTTCCTTTTATATTAATCCTGTGAAAAGGGAGTTCCTATACTGCTTGCCTACAATATACATAATTTAAATGTCATTTTTTAAAATAAATTTTATTTTAAATTCCTGAATCTGGGCTGAGCCAATTGGCAAAAAAATTTGTTTTTCTTGTATCAATGATAAATCAACTTTGTGATTGAAAGTCTCTCCCGTGGCACTCCCACTGTTAATAAAGTTTTTTTAAAAAATAATGATTTGCAATCACTTAACGTGTTTCAAAATATATTAATTATCTAAAATTAATTTATCTGACATGATTACGTTTACATTTTTATTGCTTTTACTGAATGAAGTTTATAATCCATTTAATGAGAAATTCTTCCCGAAATACAGGTGTGTGGTCTCCAGTACAGACACCCGAAGTCGAAAGGAAAAAGTTTGATTTCTCAAGCGAAATAAGAGAAGAGAAAGAAAAAGAAAAACGAAGAGCCGAGGAAGAGGAGAAAAAGGAACCACAACCTCCGGTATGGACGCCGAGGAGTGCCGGCGCTAGCCCGACGTTAGATAGGAAATATAGAGCTGTCAACTTTCAAAGTCCTACACCTTCCCGCAAGGAAATTAAGACTCCGATCGTAAGTACTTACATTAATTTTTTATTTTAAATTTATATGATGTATGATTCTAGCATGCTCTTTTGAGTAATTTGTATAGTATATTAGTTAGTGGGAAAATTGTAATATAATATGGTAATAATTAAAAGCAAAGCATTATATTATTATATTATTAAGAGGGAGGTTTTAATTTTCTTTTCCTTGGTCGATTGATATCATCGGTTCTTTCAAAATAAAATACCAAATGATTTGAACATATAACGATAGACTGTTTATTTACTAAAAATGGTCTGATTTTGATTTGGAAACCTCTCAAATTATCATGGGTATAATCAACCATAAATTATAAATGAAAAATTTTAAATATTTCAAAAATGTCACCAAAAGCGTTAAGAAGATCATTTGTGTGGACACACCAGAAATAGTTCCTGTTTTTCTCAAGGAACTGATTAGGGAATAGAAAATTAATTTCTAATTAATTCTAACTGTATTTAGAATATGATTAGTGTACATTGAACCAAAGTCATATTTCAAAATATATAAAATGTAATTGTGATGATAAAAAAAAGAAACAAAAAAAAAAATAGGGCCTTAGGTAAGGTCTAAAGGATGGAATGGCCAAGCACGTTGTGGGTTTGATTCCCACCTGGGTCGGTTAATTTTTGTTTCTCTGCGACCCCGTGAAATGAATCTTGACTTTCCCAATCTGGTAAATATGCGACGACAACCTCAAGGTAACCATCAGGAGTGGCAAAAAGGACTACGATCGAGGGACCCACTTGTTGGAGTTTCCCCCACCAAGTACCGGTACCAGTAGGTAATATCCGTATGAATGTATGATAATTAAGTTAGGTAAAAACAGGAACAATTTTCACTATTGATGAAAACTACGATTCATTTGTTAAAAGGTTTAAAATTGATGAAGTGTTATTGAAGTTAAATAAATGTAATATTCTAAAAAAATACATTCAACACTAAAAAATAGCATGAACTGTTTATTCTAAGACAGGGATGAAAAATTACTAACTTTCTATGTATCAATTTTTTTCAAGAATTTATGTGATATAAACCTTTATATTTAATTATTAGTATTTAATTACAGTAATAAAAGATATAGAAAACCCTAAGATTTGATGCTGTTACTTTAAATACTGTCTACACATCTCCATCCATGGTCACCATCATAACAAATATATAATATTTAATATATTGTATTTTAAAATTAAATAAATTTGTATAAATCGTTAAAAATATTATTTTAAATGTCTTCATTAGAAGAATAAATAATTTTATGTCTTCAGGATTCTCCCGAACTTCCAAAGGAGTTGCCCATTGAAACAGAGGATTCAAAATCAAGGCTCGTCAGTAGCTCGAGTGAAAATAGCACTTTATCTTCCGCGCTTAGGCTACCTGCAGCTCAAAACCCAACAATAACCTTACTTCAGAAAGCCAGAGGTATTGGTTTGTTCCTCTTACATATTATTATTTATTCTTTTAATATATAAAAATATTTTCATTAAATTTAAGAGGGCCAAATTCCCCGAGGAGCACAGTACCTAGAAGAACAATCTTCGTACGGAGGACCTGTCGGACCTGATGAAATTAGTACGAATCATCTTATCATAAACAATAATTTATTAAATATGTTACATTATGTACTAATTATGTTTTTCCCCCCCCCCATAGTTTACAGTGTAAAACAAGAACATGTACTAGAAGATAGTAGTAAGAAAGTTGTAGATCTTGGACCGAGGAAGATTGAAGGTATCGGACCTACTACCAGGGAAGGAATTCCTATTGTATTAAGATCTGTAAGTATTTTTCTAATGTTATGTGTAATTATAACAGTTTACTTACTACGAAGGTAAAACTTTTTGGAGAGTCTTACAGGGTTAATGGTACTATCATTATTATCCTGGAACACAATTTTATGAATTCCATTTTATCAAATTTTCCCCGTTCAAAAGATCTTTATTGCATTATTGGACATTTTTAAAGATTTTATATGTCGATGAAGAACAATAAAACTAAAAATACAAAACCTCTGAATTTATATGGTTGCAAAGATAATGGGGAGAGGCTAACGTATGTGTGAATTACGAGTTCCCGGCAACCTGATAAACCGAAGACCTGATAACCCTTGGGACGGGAGGTTTTTTAACTCTGGAATTAATCTCCCGCCCTCTCCTCTGACTCGGGTATAATCCTGTATAGCTGAAGTGGTGAGGAAAAAAAAATAGGTTGGAAAGATAATAAGCATTAAATATTATTAAATAAGTATAGACATCTTAGAACAGTGTTTTCAACTTTCTTAACATCCATCCAAAAAATATCTTTCCCTTTTTTTTCTTATCCTGTTATTTCTTAATAAAAATATTTAGTCTAAAATTTATCTCATTAGGTTTAGTGAATGAGTTTTCATAAATTATAATAGAGAGAGAATTTTTTTTTTTTTTTGTATCTGTTTATTGAGTAATAATACATTTTGCCACACTTACGGGCACTGAGTACTAAGGCAGAGAGAGAATTAAGAATATCATGTTTGGCAGATGTACACTTCAAGCTACAGCTACCGTGAACTTTGGCCACATACCACATACCAAACCCCATCACACCTCTGAGCTGTACTATTATTTCAAGTTTTAGCTAAATATGATTCTTTTTTATTATTTAAAAAGTATAAATCTCAATCTTATGTTACGATCTTTATCACTTGAATTCTATTGCAGCTTAAATTTACACAATTTTTTTTTTAATATGAGTACACAATGGTAGGTTTCTAAACAAAGAACCTTAACACATTAGCTGCGGGGGTCCCCAGGTTCCGATATTCATCTCTACTTTGGCCGGGATTGTTTTGAATTTTGCTTATCTTACAAAGTCTCTAATATGGCCATTTTTAAAAATGTTTGAATGGGAGTAGGTGGATAGATGTAAAAATAGATACAAACGTAAATAATCATTATATCTGATATAAAGCTATAGGACGTCAGGGACTATAACCACAGCTAAGGCATCAAGATGAATAGGTTTATATTAATTATTCATATTTAAATTGTAATTTTAAATATTTTAGGGCCCTTTGTCCTTCAACAAATGTTTGAGCTTTATTCCGTTCTGTAGTACTTGCTATTATGAAGTTCTTGAAAATGGTTTATCTTCATATTGAATAGTTAATTCACTTTTTATACTAGCTCCTAATGTGGTAAATTTATTTATTTTGTGATAAAATGACAATGGGTGTTTGATTTTTTTAAATTAATAAAATTGTTTTTATGAATTACAATTTGTTTTTTATTTTAGGAAGTTAAGGAAGACAATCAACAAAAATGGTATAAACGAATGTACGATTCCCTCCATAAAGCAGGCAGTGATAGTAAGTTTATTATCATTATATTTTTAAAAATATTTTTTCTCTAAAATTGGTGCAGGAACTAATTTAAATTTACCTTTAGTCTTAAATCTGATTTGATTTATAAACTATTTGAAATAAATTCATCTTATCACAGTCCTATTTTATTTACAGAGGACTTTGTTACCGTCAAGTATAAAACAAACAGGAGAGGTGATTAATAAATAATCATTAATTTTTATTATAACAGCACCCTAACTAACTTAATTCTTTCTCTAACAGCTTGAGTGAATATGATTGAATAAATAATAATGATTGCTTTATAAAATGTAGTATTTAAGAAATAAGTTTAAAAATATACAATAATTATAAAAATATTCATTAAAAACCAATCACAAGCTTATTTATTCTGTTTGCTGCATTGACATAAGTTTACTAAAAAATTGCTGCATTTGTCATAAATAAATTAATTTACATATCTGCATTTGGAACATAATATTTTATAGCTGATGTTAAACTTTTAGGTTATTTAACATATTGTAAAGCTATAGTCAGTTTAAACTAATTTAGATATTAACTTTTTTTTTTTTCAAGATTTGTATATAAATAAAAACATTCAGTAGTATTCTATAGATTAGCAGTTGTGAAGCATCAAGTAGTGAAAATCAATTTTCACAAAAAATTTAAAACAATTTTCACTTCATATAGAAATAATATATTTTAAAATTCCAACTACTCTTAAATTAAATAATGCTAATCATTTTTTCATTACTGTTGTGATGTGAAACTATACAATGAACAAAGAGATACAAAACGATAAAATGGAATTTCTATGATTTTACAGATATATTTTATTAATTATTGTATTTTTTCTCCAAATTTATATTTGATTTTTATTTTAGGTTATCCTTTAATCTATTCAGGAGGTTACGTTTCTGAACCCGAGAGGGTAGGTTACGATTCTGATGCTTCACTTTCAAAATATGCTACTCTAGATAGAAGAAAGATTCGAAATAAAGAAAATGACTTTACTACCAGTACTATGCCCAGGAATAGGTAATTATTTTATTATTGTTATTTTGTTACGAGTACTCTTACATCACTTAGTTTACGAAGTAGGGTATTTTAAAAATTGCTTTACATTATAGTCGATTACTAAAATAAGTACTCTACACAAACACATACTATGTATCTCTTTTAAAATAAATGTCTCATTTTAGGTATGCTCCTGGAGTGAAATACGCTGCTAATGTATATAAAAATCAACCAGGGAGAATAGAAAATTATGAACCAGGCAATTCCTCTATAGCTGAAAAAGAAAAAAGACAAGTACGCATTGTTAAAATGATTTTTATTTTAATTATTTTATCTGAAATATATTTTTATAACTCAAAAAATATTTTTTTTATTTGTATAAATATGATTGTTTATTTATTTTTTCAGTGGTGGGACGAAGTAATGGACATATTTGATGGGGTAAGCAGAAGTATTAATATTCTCTTATGTTTAGTCATATTTTGTTTAAAAACATTTTAAATTTGTATTTATGAAAATAAGAGAGCAGGTTAGCTCAGTGTATAAAGCATTGTGCCATTATGCTCCTGATTGAATCTTCCAATCTGGCTATGGCAAGTTATTATTTATACTGTTATATCAGCCCTAATTTTACCCTTGGATCAGAAGACCCGCCTGACGGAACAGAATATATTAATATCTGAACCAACTTGAACTACCAAGGCTCCGGAGTATAGGAGCACAGTGCCTTACTCACTGAACTACTACGCTCTAAATAAAAAATAATAAAAATAAGAAATTGATCAATTTTTTTATTTTATAATATACATAATTAATGCCATGTCAGATGTGATTTTCAACTATCATGTATTTTTAGGAGCTGAACGAACAAGGAAGGAATAACCAGTTATCTTCATCTATTTCAGGAAAACCCTTTACCTAGTAAGATTTTTATTTATTTCACATTTTCTCCAATTATGAATTTTTTTGTTTGTTTTATATTTCATTAAAATGAGTTTTAGTTCTCTTAAAGATACTGGCTACGAGAGCGACTCTACGCTCGTCTTCAAGAGGAGGGAAAACAACATAAGCGGACAGCTGCTGTCTCCGGCCGAACAGAAAATGGCCTACAAGGTGATCCAGAGGGGGGGCGAGGTCCCGCTTCAGGGCCTTCGTAAGGCAGCACCCGAGAGGCCTAAAGGTAATTTATAATTAAAAAAAAAAAAATAATTTCCTCTTCAAATAAAATTGGGTGTCTTCCTCCATCATAAGATAAAAAAAAAAAAATTAAATATTAATTTATTAAGCATAAATTTATAAGCAGCTGTTCCCAAGTAAGTACGTATATAATGCAAATATTGAATTTTATATTTGATTTATTTTTTTTAAATACTTCTTACTGTTTGACATGAAAAATGGATTGATCTTAATTTATACATATTTTTCTTTTGTGCTGATAGCCATATTTGCTGTAAATTTTATAGTAGTTTTTTTAGAATTTTCGTTTCATTTTATAAATGATTTGTGTGCTATTTCTCTAGAAAAGTCATTTTTTTTTTTCATAATTATGAATTGAAATTGATATGTTGCCTGCATTTGAAATAATTGCAATAGATTTGTGATATATGTTGCCTTATTATCATTAGTTCTTTATTTGTTATTTATTTTAATTTTTTTCCACTTTTGTTATATTTCCACATTTTGTATTTAATATAAGACTGATTAACTTTTTATTTTTATATTACAGGCTGGGGCAGAGAAGTATTATATTTTTGAAACTGTTATAGAATATGTAATATTTGTTATAAAAAAATGTTATTGCAAGAATTTGTTTGGATATGGCATTTAAAATAAATTGTACAATGAATGAAGTATGTATACGATGCCTATTAGCATTCCATTTTCAAAAATTTTTCGAGTTGGTTTGTTTGGTAGGGCAGAGATGTTGATCACTATGAAGGAGACGCATTCAAGCTATGGTTGCGTGAAATGGGGTAATTCATATTTGAAACTGAATTGCCATGACTTCAATGTAATGCTCGACTTCTCTGACCCACACAGTAAGCAAAGAACAGCTTTGACAATCAATGTCTTCAACAATAATGGACATCACATATCAGATTTCATTTTTTGCATATCTCATAAGTGCATTTCACTGTATGTCTAAATATAATTCTTGCAATAATTTTTTTTAACAAAAATTACAAATTTTGTGGCTATTACAAAAACATACTATTTCAATGTCCCGCCTTCTATTTATTGCTTGGTATTTATATGTTTTTCTATTGCATTATTCTTTAAGAGTTTTGAAATGTTTTTTTATATAATTTTCACCAATAGCATGAGTACATTTTTTGTAGCACTACTAGTTTGATTATTTTTTTATTACTTAATTTTATTATTTGAAGAATCATTTGGGAGCAGCTAACTTCAGTAAAACATATTGAGTTAGGTTTTAATTTAAAACATTACAAATTATTTAATGCAATCCTACTGGGTTTTGTATTAATTTAAATCAGTTAGTACTAAATTACTTTAATTTTTGGATAAACAATTAAACCAGATTAAAAAAATATTTATATACCAATTTAAGTAAGTATTTTAGCATGAAATATATTTTTATCAGATGCAATTGCTCACAGCATGAAATATTCACTTCATTATGCTTCCGAGTTTTTCTTTTATTTATTTTATCCACAGTTGTTCACAATTATTACTTATATTTAGTTTATTAGCACATATCGTTCCATATTGTATCTTAGAGTTAAGCATCTTGATGATATATAGTTAAGCATTAATGATCATACAATATACTTTGAAAGTTTTATTACTGTTTAGTGACACTTCATAGCCAATGTGTGTTGCACTATTTTTTATTTCAATATTTTTTAAAACAAATAGAAATTCATCACTTATGTTAAGCATGTAATGAATGAAAGAAGCACACTATTAATGGTTTAGTAGAAAAGTACCAAATAAAAAAGACATATTAAAGGCATGTAGGTAAAAAAAAACAAAAAAAAAAAAACAAGGCATGTTCGCTGGTGACGGTATGTAGGGGCGTTCCACAGAGCACAGCTTCGGACCACTCCTAATTTTTTAGGACCATTTTAACATGAATTAACATAATTCTGTTATGATATAAATTATCTAAATGCTAATTTTTTTATTGCTCTGTTAATAGAAAATTCAGAAATAGAATATTTTCCACTTTCACCAACTCTCACACGAATCAGAGTGCATAAAAAATCTCCAAAACCCCAGGAAAAGGTGTATTACCCGGTTTCAGATGGTTCAGTCTATTCGCCGCTGAAACACAGTCCGAGGAGCGTAGTGCCATCTCCGCCTAGAAGACACTCGTCGAGGTACTGTTCAACTTTAAAGTTATACTCCCAGAGCGGAACATCACCAGAGACCAAACCTGAATTCTTCAAGGATAAGCTTGTGACAAAGTTACCAGTCAAAGAAAGCATCGGTGTAAAAATTGAAAAAACTCCTGGTAGAATCAAGAATACTATTGTGAAATATGAGCAGCCTAAAGCTGAATACGGTGCCATAAGACCGAAAAAAGAATTGTTAAGAAAGTCTCCAGAATTGAAAGCTCCTGCTGAGGTTAAAAAGGTTCTTAAGGAATCAAAATCTCCTTCAGGAACCGTTGTTAAGAGTTCGACGACTCTGTACTCTTCTAATAAAAACAGCAGAAAACTCAAAGAATCAGACAAATCAGTCAAGGTTACTGTTGCAATATCTTCTAAAGGGAAGGAATTGTTGACGTCATCATCATCAACGAGCTCGAAGAGTGATTTTAGGAAATCCCCTCTGATGTCTAAAGTTATAGTCAAAAGTAAAAGTCCAACTGAAAGCAAACCTGCTAGTCCCCCGATACCGAGGGCAGCGAAGCCTTCGTCACCTGCTCTGCTGAGTGACCAGTCTAAGAAGAACAAGAGAGACGTGACCATAGATCAGAAGAAAAAGCGAGATAAAAAACCAGAAGTAATAACAAAAAATGTTGATAAAACAAAAGAAGAAGAGAAGAAAAAAATTAAAAAAAGAGTAGAAAATGGTAAAAAGAAAAATGGTTCTAAAAAAAAAGATAAAGAAAATGTACCTAGCGATGATTTTCCAACTGAACAGCAGCAAATAATTCAGCTACCTGCTCCTCCCGAACCTCCTAAACAGCAAGAATTTTTTCAGAAATTACTCCTTCGTGAAAGTAATGTTCCTGCATCTTCACCTACCAGCGGGGTGTTGAGTAGAACTCCATCTGTTTTGGAAAAAGTAAAAAAGTTTTCCGAACCATCTCATACTTGTTATAAATCTGAACCATCTTTAAGGAATCTCAATGTCTATCTATCACAAAAAAAACCTGTCACAGAGTCTAGGTTTCGCAGCTTAGATAGAGGTACAGACAGAGCTTTAAGTCCATTTTACGGTACGTACGAGTTTTATGATAAATTGGATAAATATGATCGCCATAATAATGTATGGGATTATTCCATTTCTTGCAGAACGACTCCTACTTATGAATCAGTTAAAGGCAGAAGTTCTAGTGAACCGCCCCATACCTCTCCAACATTTAGCCAAGATGTTACCGATAATTTAGAATGTGTTTCTCCTTCAATTTCCCGATCGCCATCATGTAGAAGAATTCGGAGATCTTCTTCCAGAGCTATCGAAACTATTTCAGGAGTACGAAGGAAGGTTAGATCAAAGAGCCTAAATGAGACTGATAGGCAGTCACACATGGGAAGTACCAGCTCCCTCAGCATGTCACAGTTCACAGATCACGAGGACTACAGGTCGTATGTTCTCGAGCTTCTCCATTCCACGAGAAAGTCGGAAAAGTTTAAAGAACTCCACAAATTCTATTCTAGCCTTGAAAGAATGGCAGAATTGGAGAAAACGGCCTCTAACACTGATCTGAGGCCTCGCTTGAAAGGTGAGGAAGTGATAGATTTTGATCGATGGAAACAATTGAGAAATAAGGAAAAGGCGGAAAAAGAACTATCTTCTCTTTATGAAAAATTGAAAGATGACCAGAAAGAGAAAGGATTCTTATTTCAGCCAAAAGAAGCAATCAGGTGGAGCGGGGACAGTGGGCTCAGGCACAAGGAGAAGTCCGTTGAAGATCTGAGGTCCAAGTTCCAAAGAATGGTTGAAAATGCAACTTCAGATAAACCATCTGGGCCGGATCCCACCAAAGATATTTACAAACCTCTTTGGCGTGGGAATTCCGTTGCTAATCTAGCACAGTCTCTGACTTCTATTACTGGTTCTAAAAGAGGTCGGCCTGTGAAGGAAACTGACCAGGTTTTGATCAAGCCGCCTGTGAAGAAGGACAGGGATATTGGAAGCCGTTTGTGGAGCAGCCTCTCGATGGAACAGGTCAACGCGTTGAAAACTCAGTTATCCGAAATTTATAGCACTGTCTCGAATCTCAAGCATGAAAGGATTAAGAAAATGAAAGAAAATATTGCTGAATATGAAGTCAGTGTCACGGACTTGAGAAATGAATCTCCTTTACATGTCAGGTGTAATTCTTTACTAACTTCTAATCAACTTTACTCTCCATCGGTTAAGAAGAAAATAGCTGACAGGCAAGCATGTATGAAAGCAGATTCAATCGGCACACTACCGACATGGAAGTCAAAAGCAATGTCTGAAGTTGACAAAAAGAAATTGTCTATGTCGCTGAGTGCTGAAGTAAAAGAGCGCATCAAGAAAAAAAAACATGGTTCACTTGTGATACCTCGGGAGACTTTAGGAGCGGTTGCTGCTATCAAAGGTACCAAGAAATTTAAAAGTCCTTGTACTTCGGAAACTTCCCCTCGAACATGTTATTCCCTTATGTCAGACGAATCAGTAGACAAAGGTGAAGACAAAAACAAAGATTTTTTATTGGTATTGACTCCTAAAGATCAAAGAGATGATGTGAGAAAAATTGTGGACGACTGGGGAGGCAAAGAGTACGCGAGGATGGTTCAGACGACTTCAAGCAGTAGTTCTAGTGCCTCTACCGTTATACATTTAGGCTACAAAGATGAGTGTAAATCTTCGGCGAATAATTTAGGAGAGTTTTCCCAAAGTCAGGCTGATCTAAGACAACTTGACGATTCTTTTCATGTCCCTCGAAAAACTTTGTACTCTTCACAGTCCTTCTCCGATTTGAAAGATTTATTTGGGGAAAAGCACTCTACCACGTATGCCACGTTGCCTTTGAGAAATATTAAAAAACCTTGTTATAGTAGTACTGATAGCTTGTACAAGTCCATTTCGCCTGATCCAATGAAGTATTACAGGGCCTACTTGAATGTAGTCAAAGCGGGCGATGTGAGGAAGTTGAAAGAAAAATTTGAGAGCTACGATGATATTTACAACCTTCAGAAAGAAAGGAGTCCTGTTCGTAAAATGTTCCAGAGCGACCCGGATCTGACAAGAGATTATCTCTCTAGGAAAGGGGGCGAGTTGGGTAAGGTGGTCGTGAAGGGGCAAGAGGTGGGGGACGTCCAGTGGCTGAGGAAGAAGTATGAGTCGAGGAAAGTGTCTCCGGTCCCCTTCAAGATAGAGGACCGCTACATGCCTCATATAAATGTCATAAGCAAGACTGTTAGTCTGCAGCGGCGTGCCAGAACACCTCCTGTCAGGACAGAACAGTCCAAGACGGGAAACGTGGAGCGGCTGAAGCACCAGTTCGAGAAGCGTGGCATGTCTTTATTGGGGCAGATGTATACTTCCACTCCGGAGATCACCGAGCTGAGGGATATAGCGCCGTACCTAGAGTGCGAATGGGTCGCTCACCAGAACCCACGCAGAAGCGAGACGAGGAGGAAGATGCGTTCCCGCCCTGCTTCAGCCTCTCCCATCAGGCAGTCCATTCTCAAGCAAACCGATATCTTTGCCAATCAAGAGTTCAATCCAGAAATCCACAGGCCGATGTACAGATATCAACCTGAACCATGGCAGGCGAAGCATTGGGCCAAGCCAACCGTCACTTTCAAAGGTGTCTTGTTTTTTTTTATTTATATTCTTTTAATGTACATATTTAAAAAAAAAAAAAAAAAGAAGTTTTTCCATCTGATAAATGATTCAGGAGAAATTTTTTTCAGCATCCAATAACTTCATGTTTTTTACTATTAAAAAAAAAAATGAAATAATTTTTGCTTGAGCTTTAAAATTTCTTTTTCTCTGTAAAATTTGTTTGTATGTTGTTGGATACTTTACTGTTATTATTACCTTAATTTATTCCTTTCAGTTATTTCATTTGCAATTTTGTAAGTTATCTTAGTTTTTTTTCTTACCTATCCTTTTTTTTCTTTTAATTTTTTTTTTGGATTGATGCTTGTTTGTTCGATCGTTGCTATGTTTGCATTTTGTTGTTTAGAACCTCTCGGAAACCCAATTCCGACTCCACCAAGAGACAATACTTCCAGGCAGAGGATACAAGGTAAAAATAAAGTGTGCTTTCTCACCATTACCATCTGCATGCTAATCAAATAATTCATGCATAAATAATGCACCTGTGATATGCACTACACTAATATTTGTTTTATTGTTTGTTGTGCTATTTCTTACACTAATTAATAATAATCTTGTTTTCCGCTGTCTAAAATGAGGGAGGTGCCAAATCTTTTTATACACCTGTTATTGTCAAATGTTCCACGTTTGAGAGGTGCCACAACTCCACTCCTCTCCATCTCCTAGCAGTATATCCTGCCACCTTCACAATATAATTATTATTATTCTATTTAGTAAACACATTTGTTTTAAAAATATTTTCCCTTTTAGAGAAGTTTTAGAGTATAAATCCAAACAAGAATGGTTAACAATTATTATCTATTTAATGAATGTATATGTATATGCATCCCGGATCTAAAATAATAACTTTGTAAATGTTTGTGTAAAATATTAAACTTGAATAATATCTGGTTTTATACTCTTGTATAAACTATTAATTTTTTATTTAGTTATTTGCATTCCAACAATCCAATTTATTTACCGATTTTTACTTGTTGCTTTTACAATCTTTAATTTTTATAATTTATAATTACTTTAAATTATTAACTATAGATAACTAAAGCAGTGTATAGATGATTTTTTAGTTCTACATATCTTGAAATATAAAATCCCAATTTGGGAAGGGAGCTAATTTTTTAACTTTTTTTTTGTCCATTAAATAATAATCCAAATTAAAAAAATTAAATGAATTTTTAAAAAATCATTAATCCCTAAAACAGTAGATCTTACATCTTTTAATATTGATTTAAATTAGAGTTCTCTATTTGAGCTATAAATTAATTTTTTTATTATTTAAATTATTAATATTTCAATCTATAACCTGATTTATTTTAATATTAATTTATTTTTTACAGTTAGCTATGTGTATATATTTTCATATTTTCCATGAAAGCATTGCTGTCTATTTCTATTATAAAAAAAAATATTGATGCATTCCTTCATCTGAAATGCATTCCTATAAAAAATATCTTTAGTTAATTTTAAATTATTCCTAATGGTATATTCCTAAAATAGTAGTGTTTGTTGATTTAATAAAGAGCCTAGCTGTAGAACATTTGCACACAGATTCATGCACCGTTGCTCGGCAACAATAAGTACGTCTGTTCCACCACATCACTGATTGGTATCATCACTCCAAACATCTGTTTCTCCTTAT
Source organism: Nezara viridula (assembly GCA_928085145.1). NCBI lineage: Eukaryota > Metazoa > Arthropoda > Insecta > Hemiptera > Pentatomidae > Nezara > Nezara viridula. Next base: position 2,188,630 of record OV725083.1, on the reverse strand, counting down.
TCATCCTCAAACTTGTTTGCTCACCTTTCGTTTCGACTTCACCATCTCATCACTTCCAACTAGGCACCCGTCTTTACTTTGATGTTCTTAATTTTAAAACTTTTTGTTCTAATCATTTCATTATATTATTTTCTATAATTTAAATTTTAACATTTTTAATAAATATTTTTGTAATTTAAATATTTATAATAATAAAAATTAAATTCCACTATGAAGATAATGGGGAGGAGACTATATTAGAAGTATAAATAGAGATAATCAGGTCTTTGTTATTTCAGTCATAAAATTAAATTTATTTTTAATTAAACTAAATCTTTGCTAATTCATCTATCATCGGGACCTTACTATATATGTTAGTATTTTGTAATAATATAAATTCTGCGAATAGGGATGTCCACCTTTGCACAACTAGTCCCGTTTGTTCTCGTTTATGAAATACAGGAATAGTGATGCAATGCTGTACATTCTTATTTGCAGAATGAATGTTATCACAAAATATTAACTGATACCTTAATTTACAAAAATTTGGCTTAATTGGGAATAAATTGAATTTTATGACAGGGACTACTGAGGCCTATTACTTTATTTATGAAAATTTAAATTATATATTATTTGGATATCAGGGTTTGGAGATAAAAAAAATAAATAAATAAATAAAAAAAAAATCGCTCTTACAATATGATTTATGTAATAAAAATATTTATAAAAACAAAATTTTATAAAACGATAAAATAATCAAAAATTTAAGTTCAAATTTAAAGTTATTATTCACTGTTTCTACTTGACAGATTTGTATTTTTCTTCAAAGTCATAACTTCCTTATTTATTACACTGTAATACGGCTGATCTTAGAATGACAAGTCCCACAGATCCAACTATCTATTGCTCAATATGACAGACAAAATTCCTTGTCTGAAATTGATATTTTAATATATCTTAAAAATTTCACTTTCACTCATCTAAACAGATCTTGTCTCATGACCTTCATAATTTTATATTTACTTAAAATTATAAGCATAAAAAGAAATGACTTTCTGTATATGTATTTTTATAATTCTTGTAAGCGACCGTTTTGGGTCATTAGGCCTTCTTAAGGCTAAACCGATTTCGAAAAATTTTACAACAATAATCAAATCAACATTAATGAAAAAAACAATAAAAATAAATAAAAAACCAATTAGCAATTCAATACATTAAATTAATAGTATGGAGTAAAATAAAAACAATTAACAAATTATTTTAAGTCTTCACTTGACAAGCAAGAGAGGAGGACCATCATAAATAAAGTTATTGTTAGTTGTATTTATTTTAATCCATATTATTATTTTTTTTTATTGATTATTGTTTTACAACCTTTCCTCCAAAACTTCATCTCAGAATCTTCTGATAACCACAACATCGAAACCATATTGAATATCGATTGTATAGATAAATTAAAAAAAGTTTACTATTACATGACGGGAGTACACAAAGTGCATAGCCCATGTTCTATTAACTATTTGTTTTTAGTTTATCTTAAAAGTAATATTTTGTTTATATATATAAAGATTTTTATTTTTTATTTTTCCTACCATGATAACAGGTTCATATAACTATTGTTATGCAGTAATTGTTTTTAATTTTTATTGCTATTCATGTTTTGTAAAACATATTCTAAATGTAAAATATTGTAAATTTTATTTATTTTTAAATGATATGTATATAACTTATAAAACCATATTATTCTACAATAGCCAAGCTAGGCTCTATTTGTATGGGGAACCTCCAAAAAACAAATAAATTTCTATCTATCTATGTTGTTGTACAAGCATGACGTGATTTATGTTTTTTTGTATTTGGTTTAGCCTGAAGTAGGGTAGGTCTAATGATCCAAACCTTATCGGATAAAAGTACAATAAATATATAAACAGGAATACAATCTTTTTTTATTTAAATCTTGTCTTCTTGCTAAAAACTAAAAAAAAAATAGTTACCATTATTATTTATTTAAATTTCTTGTATATATTTTTTAAAAAATGAAAAAAGAATAAATTCATAAATGTATTGACATTGTGGCATTGACAGAAAGTGTTTTGGAATGGTGTGTTGATTCAAGTGGCTAGTGAAAATAAAGCTCTGCTAAAGCCTCCTTGAAGGTTAGCATTGTTTGCTAATAGTTCAGTCTCACTCATGCCAGAGTCAGTATCACTTCTTCAGTCCTAGTCAGTCTTACAGCTCGCGATTTGACAGATTAAATTGTTTTCATTTATTAACAATGATTTTATTGATTAGGAGAACTCAATTCGTTTGGAAAATATTTTTATTCAATTATTTCTAATAGTTGAGAAGAATATATACATTTTTTTGTTTTATATTAAAATGAAAATTTCTTAATATGTTAAATTTGGATAATAAAAATCAACCTTTAGTGACTCCGCAAAGGTCGTATAGTTTACCAATTTTTCTGTACGGCCCTCAACCCTATAGTAAGTAATTAATTTATATATTTTTTTCAATTTATTTGAGAAATCAATCTGATATAATACCAAAATATATAAAAAAATACGTGTATTTTATAAAAATTTATTTTAAACATTAATGAAATGTCATCTAGGATAAAAAAGAAAACTACTAATTTTTTTATTATATTCCATCCAGTTTGATGTAAATAAATTGATTAATTAAATCTAACATCAAATAATATATTTTTTGTTTTATTTTAATGCTTTTGAATTAAACAAGAATCTTAGTATACGGCTTAGTTGTTTATATGTTTGTTTCATTAAAAAAAAAATTGAATAAATAAATTTTTAGTTTAGTTAATATTCCCTTCTATTTTGAATGTTTTATAATAAAGATCTAACATTAATTTAGTATTTTGTTCAATCTCTAGAAATTAACTATGATCAATATTTTAATATTTAATATCTTAATTATTGCTATGGTTTAATAAAGCCTGTTGCTTCATTGTTGTTACAAGTTATTATTTTTATTTATTAATGTTTTTCTCCTATTATTATATAATCAATTTATATATATTTATAATTACATCAAAATTTGTTTTTAATTTTAATTACATCTCAAAATAATACTTTTTTGTTACAGAAAAAAAATATATAGAAAAGCATTAAAACTTTTTTACATTTCCCTTATTAAATTAATGTTGATTAGGTTTAATTGTGTCAGAAGGATAAAAAAAATCAATTTAAAAAAAATGTATTTGATTTTACTATCAAACCAATAAAATATTATAACAATATGTTAGTAATTAAAAAAAAAATCATATAAATTTACAACCATTTGTTATATTATCAAGTTTAAGATTGAATACGAATTCACATCCTTGTTATTCCTTGCAGAATCCCCTCACCGTTATGTGGAGTCCGAGGTGAACATCCACTACCGCAGCCCTGTCAGGCATGAACAGAAAGCAGCTTGGCCTGAGGATGAGCTCGCACAGAGGCAAGCGGAGATCATGCGAAGGATCTACCAGGAACAGCGGAGGACAAAGTACCTGAATGAGCTGCATGACATGTACTCGAGGAGGCACGCAGATAATCTTCTGTAAGTCGTTATTTAAAATCTAAAAAGTATTATAGTAATAGTATTTTAGTTAAAATTAAAAGAAATTTAACTTAAGCAAAAATAAAAGTTCTTTAGCTTTTACTAGTAACTGATATGTTAAATTAATTCCCATTTATTTTTTATAAATAAATTAGGTACGATTCAAGGACCATTTTCATTTTATCAAAGAACCTATATGGTTAAATACTTGAGAATCATGCCTTAAACGTTCAATTGCCTAGATTTTAATAATAAAATCTTAAAATCTATCCTATTTAAAGGTCAAATATATTTAATCTCTGTTTTGTTAAAAATAAAATATATTAACAAATCAAATAACAAATTTCATAAAATGAAATAAAGTATAACTATCTTAACAATCTTATTTGGGACCAAGACATCACAGATTAAGCAACATAGCTCATTAATATTAATATAATTTGTATATTCCACAATAATTTAATCTATAGATCATATCTATTCTAATTTTTTAGATGATTTTGATTACTAAGAACAACCTATTATTAATTTTACCAATTTCTTAATTATTGTTATTAATAATAAACAAATTTGTTATTATTTTAAATTCAAATTCCTATCGAGAACCTGGTTGTTTAAACAATTACAATTAACCTTTTTCTTTATTCCAATTGTTGACTGAAAATGACTTCATGTATGTAAACTAAATTCACAGTTCTACGAAGACGCATGTTGATAAAATTATTCAATGTTATATGCAAACAATATAATCCATTTTAAGAGCTACATTTATAAATTTCAAAATACAAAACCATTAATTAAAGATTAAATTTAAGTTTAGAAAATTATTGTTGTTATTTAAAAACAAATTTTACAATAATTGATTTTCAGTAAACTGATAGGTGAAATTAATAAACTAAAAAATGAATTTAAGTTTATTGGATCAATTTATTATAACTTTAAATAAAAATTTTCTTTAAATACAAGTATCGTTCAGTTATTTGTAGTATTTAGTACAATGTCAGTTTTTTATTAAATACCAAAGTTAAGTTCCAAAAAATTCCAGCTGATATTAAGGATATTGGAAAACTTTGAATATGCATTTTTTAAATTAGTTTTCCAATATAGAAAAATATTTATTATTTATGAAGAGAAGAATAGTTGGGGTGATCAGTCAAATAAGAAGGCAAAAATAAATGATAATATTTATTTTGACTATAATAAATATTATCATTTATTTTTGCCTTCTTATTTGACTGATCATCCCAACTATTCTTCTCTTCATTATTCACGACAGTCAACCATTTACCCACAATATTTACTATTTGTTGTATTGTTACTTCCCTCTGGTTTATTTTGTTATATTGTCCTGTTTTTCTCCTTCAGTTCACCGGTGAATATCAATAATAAAAATAACTTTCTCTTTTGTATAGTAATGACCTTTCAATTTGGATAATTTAGTTCTGATGATAGCCTAAATAAATCCTATGAATAAATTTATTTTATTTTTATTTTCTTTATTTCTCTTTACCATCATTTAACCCGATGGGATTTTATTGTAATGAAGTACGAAGTACAAACTGGGGAAGAATAATTAGTACACAATTTTATAATTATTAATGTTTAAAAGTATATATAAAGTTTTGTTAAACAGTATATTTCAGCTAGTCTTAAAGAATAATTTAAAAAAAAAATATGTTTATCCAATGTCTTATAATATACATTTTTACTGCCAAAATGATGATTATTGTCAAAAAATATTTTGTAATAGAAATAATTCATTAGTCGGATGTAGTGTTGGTTTGGGAAGATATGATAAGCTCTCTATAATAGTAGTTACTTATGTATTCTACTCACAGTAGCTTGCTTTCTATTTTCATGTTTTTGAAAAGTGAAAAGGTTCACCTTGTTTCATGTTGTTTCATAGTTAGTAGAATTTATTTAAATTCTTAATTAATCTATTTATATAGTAAGTATCTATTATATTAATTAAAATAAAATGAGATTAAAAAGCGAGTTTTAACACATATTTTTATTGCAAAAATTCACCAAAGAACTTTTAATACATACCCTTTTTAAGTATGTTTTGTGAATTTTTAATCATTGTTTATTAATTTAAAAATATAGTTAGTGGATCAAAATGACTTAAACCTACATACTTACATATCAAAAATAGTTAGATTAAGTGCACAAAGTTCTGATTTCACAGAACAAAAATTTATCAATATGCCTAGTGATTTGCTTTTATGAAATGTTTCTTAATAAGTGTTTGTAATAAACTCGCAATATTTTCAGTATTAAATATTTGTTAAAATTTTAATTAATATTTTATTTATTTGGTAATTTTATTTAAATTATTGGTAAACAGTATTTTTTGGAGTATTCAATGACTACGATTATAGAATTAATTATTAAATTAATCTTCACTCATATCAATTACCAATCAACTTGTCAATGCAATAAAAATGTTAAATTATAAATAAATAAACTTTTTTTTTCCTTATTTTTTTTGTATACGTTACTATAGCAACTGATTTGTTTTTAAAATTGTGATCCCATGCTGTTTTAATGCTAGATAAGATTTGTATTTCATGAGTTAAAAATAATTTACACAAAATAGAATTTAATAGTTCCCCAATTGAAATGCGATTACCTGAGGAAAATGTCCAATAAACTGTTTTTCATTATTTTTCTCAATATCACTTATCCATGGTATTATTAAGATTTATTATTTATTAAAATTTTTAAATAATACATTACTAATATGGGGAGAAGATATATTTCAGAATATAAGCAATTTAAATATCTTCTCTGCAATTCAAGGAGGTATAATAAAATTTTATGTTAGTTGCTTTCGTTGCCGTCTTCAGAAAACACTGAATAAATATAGATAAGGCAATTTTATGACTTGTAGTTTGCAATTTTGTACCTGAAGGTAACTTACGTAATTTTCTCAAATGCTTTTTAACTTCATAATGGAATATTTTTAAAATTGCATAGTGTAAAAGTTTTTTCTTCTTAAATTTTCTGGTGACACTAGTGTGTAAATTTTTGTGGACATTATATTATGTCATGGTATGTATTTATGTATTAGTTCGTCTTTACTAATTTTTGACTAACCAAATATGAGTTTAATATGTTTTATAAAAAATACTCTTTTTTTAAATGTTTTATTTTTAACTGAATTATTTTTTATTCATCTTCATTAAAATTCGACGTATGCTAATCTTAAACATCTGTACAAATATACAGCATAAAATGAATGATGCATGAATATTTTTGCATTGTCGTGAAGTCTATAATTTAAACAACAGTGCTTTATTCATTGTGCATTTTATGTATTGTTCCATTTCAATAACTAAAAATGTTGCGATGAAATATATCAATATTATAATTTTTTTTGTTTGATTTAGTCTAACATATATTAAATTACATGTAACAAATATTAAATTGAATTTGGATTAATCTATGATGTTTTTCATGAAGTTTAAAAATTAGTCAGTTCATATAAGAGGTATTATAAATATTTCTGTGAGGTTTAGAAGAAAATTTTCTTTCTTAACTTTTTGGTTCTATTACAAGTCGAAGAAAAGAAAATATTGTAATTATTAAAACAATCAAAACCTTATGATGACAAAATTTTATATGCAAATAATAGATATTTTTTTAAATGTTTTTAATGTTTATATAAGATTGTTTTATTTTTAAAAATACATTACATGAATTATAGAAATATATATTTTTCTACTAGAAATAATCTTCAATAAATATGAAATGCAGAAATAGGATGGAATAGTGACAAGCTTTTGTTTTTCCAAATTTTTAAATAGTTCTGCTATAAAATGTAGAGGGCAGTAATAACATGTAACAAATATAAATTGAATTTGGATTAATCTATGATGTATTTCATGAAGTTTAAAAATTAGTCAATTCATATAAGAGGTATTATAAATATTTCTGTGAGGTTAAGAAGAAAATTTTCTTTCTTAACTTTTTGGTTCTATTCCAAGTCGAAGAAAAGAAAATATTGTAATTATTAAAACAATCAAAACCTGATGATGACAAAATTTGATATGCAAATAATAGATATTTTATTTAAATGATTTTAATGTTAATACAAGATTGTTTTATTTTTAAAAATGCATTACTAGAAATAATCTTCAACAAATATGAAATGCAGAAATAGGATGGAATAGTGACAAGCGATTATTTTTCCAAATTTGTAAATAGTTCTGCTATAAAATGTAGAGGGCAGCAATAATGTAATATGACGCACACTTAAGTTTTTGTTATAATGGTTGTGACTAAAAAGAAATATAACTTATTTTTTCTTGAATTAGTAGAGAATTTGAAGAGAAGACCATTTTTAGATAGATCAAAAATAATATTTCGATACCTTTTATCAGGTTAATCATTATAATTAGTAAAAATATTATAATATAAATATAAAAATATTCAATGAACTACCTAGAATTGAAGATAATGATGTATAATAAAAGATAATAATATTTTTATTTTTTTATACACTAAAATTAGAATCTTGTATTGTCTTAAGACAGGGGAAGGAAAATAAATAAATAATATTCTCATTATAATATTTGATTTAGTATTTAATTTTTTTTAACACCACTAAATTTAATTGTATGACTGTTAATATTATTCTGTTTTTTAATTTATCCTGCAAAAAAAAAAACAAGATAATATTAAATAAAATAGAATGAAATACCAATAGATATGTCTCACTTCAACATGTTGATATTCTATAAAAAAAAAAATTAAAAAATAGTGCAATGTTTTAACCATTTAATTTTGGCCATTTTAATAATAATATAATAAAATATTATATATATACGTTACATAATATTTTGTTTGAAAATATGTAAGTGGAAAGGGCTGAAACATGACAATGGGAGTAAAATAATAAAATTTTGTCAATTAGTTTATTTATTTTATATTTGTTTATATAAGTTATTGTTTTAAATATTTCATATTGAACACAAGAGGTATAATTTACATTCCATATACCTGAGTATAATATAAGAAGAGATACTATTAATGATAGAGCGTGCTCGAGACGAGTAAATAAGATATTTTTAAATATTGCACAATAGCCCACACATTCTCCGATGCAGGCATTCTCTAGGTCAAGGTTGGCTGCCTTTGGAGGCCTCAAGGTCGGGCAGGAATCCCATCTCCTGTCATTTCCTTGTAATTTCTGGGAGCAGTACCAATTTGGTGGATTGGGAAACGGTAACGGTAACGGTCGTGCCTATTCGGGGGTCTTTGTTCATGATGATGTAACCCCGGTTAGATCTATTTCGATTCCATTTTTATTAATAGTTCATTGCTCATAGTAATGGTTGGTTGATTTGATATAATAGATGCCAAACATCTATGTCATCAATACCAGATCAATAAAATAATATTAATAAAACCAGTTTATGGAATATTCAATTTCAATTAATAAAATATTTAGCTGGTAGGTTATTAAAAACAAAAACATTTATTTACCAGAGGATAGAGATGAAGAGGAAAATGAAAAATAAAAATAATAATTTATATTAAATAATAAACAAATAAAATAAAATAAATAAAAAAAATTAAATCGGTAGATTGAAAATATAAAAATAAAAGATAAGAAATAAATAATTTCTCTATTATATAAAAAAGTTTTTATCGAGAGACATATTTTATTGTCCAATCTCAACAAATTAAAATGCTGGGATAAAGACTTGAACTTTATTTCTTTTCCTGCTTACACTTTATTGAAAAAAATAATACATTCTGAACTACAGAATACATGTAAATTACAGTTTTACGATTTGAAAAGTGAGTATTACAATTTAATAAACAGTTGTTGTATAATTTGTAAAATGGAGATTGGCCTGCCATCAGGCGGATATCGGGGTAAATAAATAAGATTATTTGTATAACTCATTTATTAAATTTACACTAGTAAGAAATGTTCTGTGATATTATCCATCATTGAAATAGAATAGATTTTATTAAGAAAAAGAAAAAAGAAACAATTTTGTCCAACTATGACTTCTATCACTGATATTGGATGTGACATCTAATACTTATATTAATTAATAAAATAAATTTAAATTTATTTTTGATTTGTTTTGGAATTTAAAAATCTTCTAAATGACATTAAAAAACTTCATAACATCTCTTTTTTTATTCATAAATTTTCAGATAACTTTCTTTGAATATAAACATAAATTCCAATATTCATGTCTATTATTTAATATTTAGATCTTTTATTTTCTTATACATAGTTAAAAACTTATTTATACTCACATACAGTTATAAATTAATGTGTATTGAACTTTATCCAAAACATTTCTGTCGTCTTATATTAAACAATTTTTATTATTAAAAATTACTCATCAAAGTTTAATTTTTTAATTATAAATTATAATAATACTTACAAAATTAAATAATTATATTCGGGGCTGCAATGGTTAATGACATATATATAAATTTAAGTTTATTGTCAAAATATTATGGATATGAAAGTAAATGAATTATAAATTAAAACTAATAATGATTATACTTATGTAAAAAATTGAGACTTAATTATAATTAATTAGAATGAAAAATATAAATTTATAATTTAAGGGATTAATTCCATAGAAGTCTGGAAAAATAATATGTTCAAAAGTAAACTTGATTTGTGAATAAATCAAAATTATTTATTAATCAATTCATGATTAATAAATAAATTTAAAGTGGACCATTTTTGGAGAAGATACAGCCAATGGTAATTTGTTGAAGTTTTTTTGTTTATTATTTTAAATAGAGCTATTGTAGTCGACCAAGTACATAAAATTGTATTTCTCCTTCTGTTTAAATATCGCGTTTAGTTATTTCTATATTATATTATATCGCCATCTGCTCACAATATAATATGTGAATCATTCACACTGGCCAATTAATTTAAAATATTATTATACCACTATCTAAGGAATTGGGAATATAGAATACAATAATGTACAAAATTGAAATTTACATCTGAAATAAATATTGTGAATTATACGTAACCGTAAAACTTAATACATTTTTTTTTTTCAATGTTATGAAGACTAAAATTTGGCTGAGGATAAAAAAATAATAGGTAGATATTTTGCTAATTAGATAATGGTTATTATGATTCAATAATATAAAAATGTAAACAATTCGATTTTTTTTTTTTTTTTTTTATACTAAAAAGTTGATAATTTTGTATAGTTTAATGCAAAAGTTAAAAATATTTTATCTAATATAAAATTTAGGATTCCAACTCCTTAAATGGTTTTATAATTTATCAATTGTTTATGAATAAATTTATAAAGAAGATGATAAACAAGCCTTGCCTGATGTCATTGACATTTTATCTTTGTTTGTAATTTTTTAGGGTATAAATAAAACTAAAATTATAGCCAGGTTTAGTTTACATCCTCTTCTGTAATTGATCCATAAGTTGATATGTAAGTTTGGAATTATTATTATTTTATTTATTTATTTTTTAATTCATTGAAATTGTTTTACCTTAAAGAAAACTGTTTACATTTGAACTGTAAACTGTCCCAGAGTCAAAAACCTCATTAAAAGAGATGCTGTGCAACAATATTACAGTTTTTATTACAGAGCATACAAGTTTTCTTTTGAACATTTTTAATATCTTACATATTACTACACTGTAGAATATCTATCTATATATCAACAGTAGAAACTTTTTTTTTTAATTCTTTTTTTTTCTCTTCTTATTTTTTTATGAACTTGATACTGATTTCTCTGGTAAGATCTATATCTTCTTGTATTTATTTTGCTAAAATATTGAACACATGTAGTAATAAAAAAGTAATAGTAATCAATAAATAAAAATCTCAAGTAACATCATATAATCATTTGAAATTCTATGTAAAGATATAAATAGTATAACTATACCATATTTTCTTCACCGTATATTATATAAACAAATTTATTTGAATAGTGCCTAGTTTTTTTTTTTTTTTTATAAATAATAAATTCTGAACTTTACTTCATTATAATGCTAAACATGATTAAATATTTTTAGAAGTGTTTATTTTAAAATATAAGACTATAATTTTTGTTTTATTTTAACATAAATATTTTTTTCAGGCCATCTCAGAAGTCCCCGATACCGCTCAATAGGTACGATGACTTTCCCGTCGAGGTTCAGCCACCGAGACCTCGAGACAGAACTCCAGAACCTAAACTAGTTGCTCGTGCTCTCTATAATTTTGTTGGGCAAACTTCTAGGTAACTCATTTTTATTTTTCTGATTTAAAATTGTGAAGATGAAAAAGTTTAGACGCTGTATAAAATGTTATTTTGACAATTATATCAAATTAATTAATTTAGCATTATCTTTTATATAAAAGTTATATTTTATATTTCAATTTGTTATTTAGGGAATTAAGTTTTCGACGTGGCGATATTATTTATGTCCGAAGGCAGATTGATAAAAATTGGTACGAAGGAGAACACAATGCTATGATTGGGCTCTTTCCATTCAACTACGTAGAGGTAAATCTTGGATTTATTTTATATTACGATTTGTTGTCATTGAGTTTTTTATCTTGATTATTAAATCTACTTATAAACAATAATGATTTATTGTTAAAACTAAAGAATCTTCTCTTTATCAAGTCTTTCTTTTTCTGATTTTTTAGTTTTTTATGTTGACATTGATATAAAATAAGTTTGTATCAGATGTTCAACATAAATGTTGATTTTTAAGTGTTTAAAATTCTATTTAAATCTGAAGATTGTGTGATATCATATCATAAATCAGGAATATTAAAAAAATTATGATCGATGGCTGGAGTAAAAAGAACATTAATAAAATTACTGAGGATGTAGTTAGTGTAAGAACAAATCATGAAATTTGCGGGAAGACGGAAAGATTGGAAACATGATATGAACAGTAGGATAACATGATAAGAATGAATTCTTCATGAGTCAACAGACAAGATTTTGAAAATATATTCAAAATGCAAAGTCTGGGAGATTATATTAAACAAATAAAAGAATATCTCCAAAAATTTACAATTTGCTATAGAGACAGCAGGTGCAAATTAATAAACTAAAGGTTCTTATGAGAGTCAAAAATATGAGTAAAAAACAAATGGTGTTTGCGTAGTTCATAAATGTTCCGTTCATACTAAAAAAAATAAAATAAATAAAAATTGATTGAAATAACAGAATTGAACATGGTACCCACTCATCTACTCTGGCTTGATTTATAAATGTAAATATGACTGAATAGGTAGGGTGTCCACGTATTAGTTCTATCTCCGCCTTCTAAGTGAAATATCTACTTATTCAGTCATAATTAAAATTTTAAATAGAGTAGATAAGTGGGCACCATGCTGAATTCTGTTATTTCAATAAATTTTTATTATATTTTATTTTTTTAGTATGAACAGAACATTTATGAACCATGCAAACATCATTTATTTTTTACTCATATTTTTGATTCTCATAAGAACCTTTAGTTTATTAATTTGCCACTGAAATCTTGCTAATTGTAAATTTTTTGAGATATTCTTTTATTTGTTTAATATAACCTTCCAGGCTTTGCATTTTGAATATATTTTCAAAATCTTGTTTCTTGACTCAGGAAGAATACCTTTCTTATCATGTGTCTAGAATTTCAGCCTTATTTTCCCTATTATGAGAAAAAAATAAATGGTGTTTGTGTAGTTCACAACTGTTCTGTTCATGTTAAAAAAATAAAATAAAATAAAAATTTATTGAAATAACAGAATTAAGCATGGTGCCCACTGAGGCCTAATTTAAAAATGTAATTATGACTGAATAGTTAGCAATTTGGCTTGAAAAGCGGGGATAGAACTAATACGCAGACACCCTACCTATTCAGTCATATTTACATTTTTAAATCAAGCCGAGGAAGATTGGAGCAGACAAATGGATGCTGTGCTTCAGTATAATTAATTATGTTATATATTGTTATATTAGAGAGCCTTTTATTTACTTTTGTTGTATAAATACATTGTTACTTTCCTTTTCGTTTCAGTTAATTATTCAAATTAACATAAGTTTTCTTTCAGATAATTCCGTACGATGGGATCCGTACGCTTCCGAAGAAAGCCAGTGAAGGGCAGGCTAGGGCTAAGTTCAACTTCCAAGCTCAAACGCACTTGGAGCTCTCATTAGTCAAAGGTGGGTTGGTTATAATATATTTATTTCATCTTCGATGATAAATATCAGTTGTGGGGGGACGGCTTTGTTGTAATGATAACAGGGTTGTGTGTCCTCAGAGATAAGCTGGGTTGATTGGTTACAGAGACCTCCTGGACGATTTGTCACTAGCAATTCTATGTGCCAATCAGCGTTTCCACCATTTATAATTAACTAGTAGGCCCGTGCGAAAAATTCGCACAACATATTGTTATCAAATGCCAAATTAATAAGAAAATTAAATAATACAACGTATCAAAAGGTAAAGACATCAAATGTTACTTTATTGATAAATATAATCGACAAACGAAACAAAAATTCATTTGAATCTTCTTAAATTTGTTTGGAACCAACATGCTTACAAATTTCAGTAAGCTGTATCTTTGCTAAAAATTGTCCGATTTCTATGATTTTTTTCCTTTTGTTTGGGAATATCAAATAATTATAAAAGCTGTATCTTTGCTAAAAATCTTTTATATAATCATGGTATAACCCAGGGAAAAGTATGTCATTTTTTAGTTATTCGACTATTGGACTATTTTTCCCGCCTAAAGGAGAAGGAAGCCTTCGAAATTGGTGGCTCAATCTTGAGATTTGGTGAAAAATTAACGATGATATGGCTTGGCGATCTAAAACACCATCGATAAATAATATAAACTCCCCCTCTCTCGATCATAGAGACCTCAAGTCAACGAAATGAGACATGTATTCAATGACAGCACTACAATTAATATAAGGTTGTGTGGATGCGAACCCTATGCCTTGCGTTATCTCCAAAATAGTACGTTTTTGGGCTTAAAAACACAGGATCCAATAGTTCCGGAGGAACTATCCGGGTCTTGCTGTACTCATCAAAATCTTCAAGGTTCAATTTTTCCCGTATCGATCTACAGACCTACCACTGTTCCAGTATTGAAGCCTAGCAGAATGATTGTAGCGATTTTATTTATTTTAGAAAGAAAAACAAAAGTGGAGAATACGATTCGCTGACCCCACATGAAATTCTGAATCCAAAGGTACCCCATTCATGGTATTTGAGCATGACTGGAGCTTATATTTGATACAAAACTGACTTCGAGCCTTACTGTAATAATATATGTGGGGATTTCCCTTTTAGTCTGTCAGATTTTCCTTTTTTTTAAATGAAAACTTCTTTAGGTGCGTTTAGGTTTTACACTTTTTTGTGGAGAGTGAATTAGATTGAGCCGTCAGATCTCCGATGTGTAATGCTCGGCTGGGGTCGACTAAATGAAGTCCATATGGATAAAAATATCTAAAAATTAAAAACTAAAAATCAGAACTGCATTCTGTAAGCCAGAGAATTGTTCAGCATTTCATCCTCTCTGTAATGGGCTATTATCCAAAATTTTATCTAAACATGACGCCATGTTAGGGAAGTGGAAAGGAAAGAAATAGTGTCAAAAACCAAATAATATCGAGTATTATTGAAGTTATGGATTGAAATATCTCAAAAACTTAAAATCGGACCTGCATACTGTAAGGGAGGGAATTGTTCTGCATTACATCCTCTCTGTAATGAGCTATTATTCAAAATTGTATCTGAACGTGACGCCGTGTTAGGAAAGCAAAAAGAAAAAAATAGTGTTGAAAACCAATGATGACGGGTTTTATTGAAGATATGGATAAAAATATCTCAGAAACTAAAAATCGGACCTGCGTACTGTTACTGAGAGAAATGTTTAGCATTTCATCCTCTTTATAATGAGCTATTGTTTATAATTTAGATTTAGATTTCATATTATTAATCTCGCCTTTTTGATGTTTTCACTTCTATCATGTGGTCTAAAGCACGCACCTTAGTTTTTTTCCACTCAGAATCATCTTTAAAACATCTTTTGCCTGAATATTGTAACATCTCTCTAATATTTTACAAATAATCATAATACCTCGGAAGATCACTGTATACTTTTGGAATGATTCCTAAAGAAATAGGAGGTTGTTGAATAATAAACACAACTATAAGAGTATTAATATATTTAATTGAAATTTATAATTATTTTATCTCAGGCATGGGTTACTGACAATCAGATCAAAACACTCAAACTATTATTATTCGCACTATTTATATTAAAATTAAGCACTGATTTTAAAGTAAAGTCAAGTATGGATTGGCAAGCTAACTTTTTTTCTCCATTTCTTCCTTTGTTGCACTTAATTCATTTGTCTTCAAACATATTCCAAAGTTCTGCCAAACACATCTTCCAAATGGTAACACTATTCTTCTCAACTCAAGCTCCCTTGGAGATCCTCTCTCTTGTAATTCCAAACAACTAGTCTCTCTGCCAAACATCTCTTCCAAATTGGTAACACTATTACTGGGTCTTACCCACTGGAGCCAGGATCACTTCTCCTATCTTCTCTTCACTCCAGCCACACAACTGCTTGCCAAAACAAAAACCTTTGTTCCTCCCCTCTTTGAAATATTCCTTTTTGGAGAAACTACAGAGCAGCCATTCTCTTTTCCCTGAATTAGTGAAACTAGATTAGCTTGCTTTTTAACTGTTACATTAATTTATTAAACCCTTTTTACTCACTTCCAATAAAGGTGTACATTACAATATATACAAAATAATATCCTATGCTTCGACATACTAGGTTTAATAAAAATTTAGTGACCTTGAGTCTTCTGGCATTGTTGAACAAAAACCCTGATGAAGACCTACCAAATAGGCTATATATAAGTATTGCATCAAAATTTCTTTTGTGTGATTGTTGAATGCACCATCTGACTTACTATTCCTTAAATTATAACTTCAGTCAATCATTTCCATACCATCACTATGATTGTCTTGATCAGAACAAAATTTCATGAAACTTCAGAAAATTTTGTAGAAATCGAATATTCATTTAAGTTTATTGATTTCAACGTTGTGTGTACATTCTAGCATACATTTATTCCTTAGGGACTCAGTCTCAGAATTTTTTTTTTATTATATTATATGTGTATGAGGAATATATTAACGTTTCAGGTGAGCTGGTCCTTCTTACAAGAAGAGTAGATGAGAATTGGTTCGAAGGGCGTATCGGCAACAGGAAAGGGATCTTTCCAGTCTCTTATGTTGAAGTGTTGGTCGAACCAGGAGAAAGGCCAAGTAATTACTCGTGGATATTATTTTGAATGCCTCTTGATATTATTATATTTCTTTTATTGAAGTATAATATATGAATTCCAGTGAGCCCGTCCGGAGGGGGAAGCGGCAGCAGTAAGCCTATCGTCGCTCCCGCGTCCCACAGCGTGATGCTCAACGGAGCCAAGGACTTGGGTCAGCAGCATTATCAGCCACCCCGCCCCGCTATTTATACTTCATCATCTTTGGTTTGTATTTTTTTTTTGTCTAATAATTATTAAAAATTAAATTATGACTTATGAAAATTAAATTTGGCAATTTTACCAGATTTATTTTGTGTAAGGCTTGTTGCTGTTAACAAATAACTATAGTTTTAGAATATTAGTAATAAACCTTCGAAACAATATGACCTTTATAATTCTGACCTGATTAAAAAATTATAAAGTATGACTTATTAAAAAATTAATAATAATAATAATTAAATATAGAGTTAAATGATGGATAGGACTTTTAAAAAATTATGAATCCAACATTAAAATAAAAAATATAATGTATAAAACAGTACACTGCTTTTAAAAATGGTTTACTAACCTGTAAGGTCGAATAAATGAAAGTTTTTTATTTTAATTGTAATTTTTATTATGATATTTACAACTGTATTAGTATAAATACATCAAGTAAATGTATTCAGAGGAATATAATCACATGAAACACACCTGTTGAGAAATCACCCATTGGTAGTACTCTAATAATATGTCTACATGAGGAGATCATGAGCCCATCTTCTTTTCAGACGCCTCGGAGGGTTATCAGGAATTGAAGATGAAGTAAGGTTAGAAACAAGAGGATTCCGATGGTTATAAAGTTTATTATGGAAGGATAAGTATAACTAAAAGTTAAAAATTTTTTGGATCTTCATTACTAGTCTTCCAAAACTAAATTAATATGCTAATAAGAAAATTATATTTAACTATGTATAATATAATATAACGGAAGCCTCTACGTAACAATGAATGCCTTAATAGAATGCAAAAGGCCATGTGGAAGGCCAAAAAGCAGATGGATAGATAGAATCAACAAAGATGCAATAGAGCTCCGTGTAGATAAATGAAAGAAATAGCCACAGACAGGCAGAGATGGAGTAGGCTTGTTGTTACGGCAAAAGATCTTCATGGTCTGTTATACCAACAGAAAAAAAAAAATGTATAAACTATTACAGTCTTAATAATTTTACTATTTATTATATTTTGAAGAGAAATCGACTGGAGTTTTCAGTGAATGAAGAACAATGTAAAAATAAATAAATTGTATTTCTTTTTATTTCCTTTGTGCTGACATTCGGTCAAAGTTTCAGGTCTTCATCAGAGCTAACAAAGAAAAAAAACAACATAAAATTTTAGAAAATAGTAGACAGTAATAATAATAATGTGTAGGTAAAATAGTAAGTCAAATAATATGTTGGTAGTTAAACTTCATTATTTATATATAACTTAATTATAATATTAAATACTTAATATTTGACCATTGTATTATTAAGGAAGGAGATGGTCCGGGGTGGCGGTCATAAATGGACTAAATAGTGGCAAAACTATTTTATTAAAAGCCAACGGATCCATCCATATCTTCAAATTTTAGACACTGTAGTATTCCAGGTTTTGTTTTACTTTCACTGCTTACCTCCTCACCATTTTCCAACTGCATCAGCAAATTTCCCCAAGGGTTCTTACTCTGGTTTTCCAGTTCTAAGTGAAATTCCTCACTGAACATACCTGTAAGTCTCTATTTTTATTCTCCTAATTTAATTTACTTAGTTATTTATCTTCTTTCTCCGCATCCCTTTATGTCCATTATTTCATATTATATCCTTTTTCCTTTTCTTTCATATATTATATTACATATTATACTACAACAATTGTTACCATCTATTTACTTCAGTTTAGGATCTTGTTACTTAGCTTACTCTGTTTATATTTTAATGTACTTAGTGTTTATAATTTTAATAAGTTTATTCACATTGTTTATAATTTTTTGTCTAAATATTGTGTAACTTCCACAATTCTCTTTATCTTTTTGTATCTTGTCCATTCTAGCCCTTAAGAAAATCTGCAAAGCCGGGTCGAAACGTTGGCTTTTAATAAAATAGTTTTGCCATTATGGACCATCTCCTTCCTTAATTATAATAGTGTAAATACTAAATACTATAATAGTAATTATACAAAGTACTATAAATATAAGGGATTTTTCCAGTCTCTTATGTTGAAGTGCTGGTCGAACCAGGAGAAAGGCCAAGTAATTACTCGTGGATATTATTTTGAATGCCTCTTGATATTATTATATTTCTCTTATTGAAGTATAACATATTAGGTTATACTTATTACATATTGAAGTATTACATATTGAAGTATAACATATTGAAGTATAACATACTATAAATATACAATAATAAATATAACTTATTTATTTTCTTGTACCTACTTATTAATACTTTGTTGACTAAAAACCCTAACCAATTCCTGGATGAAACAAAATTGTGAGGATTTACAGTTGAGAAGTTTTATTATTTGTTAGTCGACGTTTCGACCACATGTTTGGGTCGAAACATCGACTAACCTAATAGAAATTCTTGACTGTAAATCCTGACAATTTTGTTTCATCCTTATAATTGATCAGTTGACTAATTAGCCATCTCTAACCAATATGTCTTCTACAGTGAACTCTATTATCCACTATCATGTTATTATATTATATTATCCACTATCATGATATTATATTTATTTGAAATTATTGCTTACTTTGTTTAGCCTCCTTCAAGTAAGCTGAGTGATATAAGCCTAGTTAATCAAGCGCTGCACATAGACACCCAGTCGGACCCAGTTCCGTAAGTTGTTGTTTTTTTTTCTCTAACTAGTCAATTTAATGCTAATATACATAAAAAATAAAATAAAAAGCTATTGTGCCATTCAATGCTATTAGAGGTTTCTACAAATTTAATTTATAAATGCATTCATCTGAACAAATTTATTTTGTAATTGCGGGTTGATGGTTGACTGTAGTGAATAATTGAAGAGGAGGATGGTTAGGATGGTCATGTATCTTGGATGGATTGGATGGTTAGGATATCTTGTCACTTATATTTTTATATCACTTATAGATTTTATATCATCCATTCATTTAAATTTTAATAAAAACCAAAATGGAAAAATTTCATTTGTACTGGAAGAAAATAATAGACAAGCAATAATATATTGTTTAATAATGAATTAAACATACAAACAACTATATGAGTATACGATTATTTACTATAATCTTTTATTATGGCATGTTAAAAAATCACGTGTTTGTTTTGATTTCAGTTATCGGGTGCTGTACAATTATCGGCCTCAGAACGAGGATGAGCTGGAGCTGAAAGAAGGGGACATTGTTTACGTAATGGAGAAATGTGACGACGGCTGGTACGTCGGCTCCCTTCACAGGAACGGGCAGTTTGGTACTTTCCCTGGCAACTACGTTGAGAGAATACAGTGAGCCAAGGTAAAAAATCACCTAGATTTTATAAAATTATATTAAAATGGTATTGAAATACATTATTTTTTTTTTAGTTTATTGTTTCTATTGGCTTTACAGACCTTATCGATCTTTTGCCGCCTTAACAAGCCAACACGATCTTTGTGAATCTTGGGCTTTTTTTTGTTATTTGCATGCAGCTCCTCAGCATCTTTGTTGATTTGATCTTTCCATCTTGTTTTTGGCCTTCCTTGTAGTCTCTTGAGCCTTCTACAATTGAGGCTTCATTGTTGTGCATAGGTTTTTTTTATAGGCTGCTCTCAGCTACATGCCTTACCCTTCTTAACCTCCTTGCTTTCATATCATGAGATATCGATTGACCAATTTCTGTAAGCAGTTCTTTTCTTCATGTGTTAATATTCTAATTCCAAATTGCTCTGGTCATTGTGTGGAAGATTTTTTTCTAAAATCTTTTTAAGTGTGGTGATTAGTGTCAATGTCTCACAGCTGTATATCAGAACTGGCTTTGCCAAAGCACTTTAATTTGATATTTCTGTAGATTTACATGTTATTTTATTTATTTATTTTTGTCTACACATCCGCAAACATATTTGTCTGTATTTTAAATTGGCTTGTCATATTTGGCCCAATGTTATTGGAAAGTTAATGAACTAGTATAAAAATGGTTCAATATCAATTTTACCAAATTGAATCCATCGAAACTTTTGCCTATGTATGTGTCAACATATTTTATTTTACACCGTTATGTTTTGATAGCAGCTCACTGATCTGGTTTTACGGTTATTATTGTTGAGATATTTAATTTATTTTTCTCTAGTTCTTAGTAATAAATCTTTTTAAGAATAAATGTTTATATTTTTATTGATTTTCAATAAATAATTTAATATTGGTTTACTGTCTAGATTTCTAGTTTAAAGAAATACATTTTTGTTTTCTTTGTTGATAAATGTTAATGAATGTTTTTATTTATGAATAAATGTATAAATACATATATTATATGTACCATCTACTATGTATTATATCTATGAAATATATCAGAGTATTTGAATAATATTAATACAATATATCACTGTATTTTTTTTATATTTATGTCTTTAATTAATGTTAATATTTATCAACTTTTATGATCTGTTGTAGACATAGATCGCCTGAGAGGCAGGATTACAATGTTCACTGAATGGGCCTAAGGGAAAGGTGACAAGGATGTTTACGGTACAAACGAAAGTAGTTTTGTTTTAGCATCGTGAAGGATCTGTTTAAAAGAGATGTATCTAACGAGACAGAGGAAAGAGTATTATTTATATTTTATTTATATTTATTATCTCACATTGTAATCTATATTTTTATTTACCTGGAATATATTTATTGTATTTCTTTGTCACCAAAAAATAATTATTAATAAAAATTTATGTTAACTATGATTACCAAAATGCTGTTAAAATAAGTAATATTACTTATGAAAATGGATCATGTTGAAAGTTATCAATTTTTAATAGTTTATTTATTTATATGAGATTATTTTTTTCTGTTGTTTATTTTTTTGTACATTTATCACGGAATTAGCTGTTTATTTAGATAATATTTAAAAAAAAACATGTGTTATAACTAATTTATTTTTTTAACTTTATAATTCTATTTACAAAAATTTGTAAGATTACCTATTCTCTAAGATATATTGAGTTAATTTTGACATTAAGTACAACAAGTGTAGTCTGACTTGAGCAATAAATATAACAATAGTGCACTTAATTATTAAGGAATTAACATTTTGAATAATGATTAACAAAACAAGTTGGTTTAAAAAACTTTGTTTTGAAATAATTTTAATTTTCCGTGCACTGTTATAAAGAAAACATCACATGTGTTAACATTTAAAATATTTATTAATTTCTATTATTTAATTTTACCGTAAGTGAACACAATATTTCCTCCCCGATTGAATGGTAACATGGGCGAAATTATTGAAAACAGCTTTATTCGATAAGTGAGCACTTATTGTCTGTTCCTTAATTTTTAAGTTTCAGTTCCTCTATTTGTAATCTAGTGCCTAATATTCTCTTTTCTAGGGAGTTCGCATATTTACCTAAAATAAAACGTAACTGACATAGGGTATTTGTAAATTGTTATTCAGTTGAAGGCGTCGAAAGCTTAAAAATGATGGAATTTTCATACGCGCAGCCTAAGGTTTAGGCACATGATTGCTTGAGACTTCCTACTCCATAATCTGCCTTCCAAATTTCTTTTAAATTTAAAAGTGTTATTTGTATTTGAAAACTAAACTATTTTCTTGTTTTGAGGCCTAACTTTAGGTTTACTTATAGGAAATTAGTATCTAGTCATTGTTAGCCAAAAATAAATAATATGAAAAAATTTTGTTTTTTTATTTATTTCTTCCTTGCTTCCCTAGTTTTTTGTATTTTTAAACCTAAACTATATCAATGAATCAATTAATTACAGCAGAAAATAATATTTTTAGCGGAGGTCTGTTATAAGAGCAATTATTAATAATAATAGTGGACTTATGGTATGTTCTGCGAAAATTAGTGCAATCTAGATAAGCATAAGTATTAATATTTTGATGAACAATTCATACACTAAAATGAATACAGTTATAATCTATTATTTTGTCTTTCTTACTTTATGACAAGGATAACTTTTTTTTTTGGGAGGAATCAAACTATCAGGGTGGTTACAGAATTAGTAAGAAATATTACCTTGTCTACGAGAAAGACTGTGATAAATCAATTCATTAATTTCATTTTATCATAAGATGAATGAAGAAGTAAAACTTTTATATTCGTAACTTTTATCAAATGTTTTATTGCATGTTATTTGACCAAATAAATCAAATAATAATATCAAATAGTAGTTACTATTTATTCAATAATGATGGTTGAATTGCCAACCGTAATGGCACTCAAAAAAGGAGACATTATTATTTGAAATCATTTCACGATTTCAATTCTGTAACTATTAAATTTTAAGTAAGAAAGAAAAACATTGCCAAGATGTGCAGTCAAATATTTCTTTAATAATATTATTATAAATGTTACAGATATATTTTTATATACTTGAAATATACCAGTGTTGATCCAAAACGTCATCAAGTGTCGAGGTAAAGTGCAATAAAATAGTTAGAAATTTTGTATATGCACTAATTTATGGACTAAAAAATGACATAAAAATACTTTAAATGTTAGATAAATTGTTCATCTCAGCTGAATTTTTAGGTTTTATAACAGCACACAATGACCTACGGGAATGGAGCAGTAACCATAAACGTCCATCAATCAATTTTGAAAACGGTAGGCTATTATACTAGCCCAGATACCATAAATATTGTTTACAGTCATACATTAAGTGTTATTACAGATTTCTAATTATATTAGAATAGACTTCAAGAAAAGGGTGTTTTTCTCACAGATTACTGTACACAGCTTTATCCAGATATGCTAATGGAAAAAAAATTAAATATATCATTTATTCTGAAATACTCTTAAGTTTGTTTAACCGGTTTGAAACAGAACGTGCTCATAAAAATCTTTGTTTATATTAAGCCGTTAAACTGAAGAGCGTTTCCGTTGTAAGTATTTTTAGTGACTGGTCCTTTTGTTTTACCACACAAATTTTAGGTATTATTCATTTAAAAAGATTAAATTGGCCATGTACTTATCAACTAGTAATATATAGATAGCAAAAAAACCCTCTTTTACATCTAATAGATTAAATTAGCATTACCCAAGTATTTTTATTTAATTATTTCAATTTTTAAAAGTTAAAAACAGCTTTTGAATCAACATTCAATTACAATATTACTTAAGAGGTATTGGTTGGGGTGTTCATTGAGAAGGAACAATGTAAAAATAAATAAATTATATTTATTTTTGTGAAATTAGAACATTAATTTGATTTGTTACATACATTTTAGGAATAATTCACTTAATCAGGTTAAATTGGAAAAGCACTCATCAACTAGTATTATATAAATAGAGATTTTTAATTATTATAATTATATTGTATTCAGCCGATCCTAAAAATCTTGTGAAAACATCTTGAAAGTATAAATTTCTGATACTTTTTTTATAATACAACTTTTGACCTTAAACTGAAACTAGAGTAATTTTAATAGTTTTTACTTTAAAGAAATTTCATATGAGTTTTCCTTACTATTTGGTATCTTATAATTTCATTAATTAACGAATTCAATGTAGTGATATTTGTTTTTTGCATTTTAGTAATTTAAATTTTATCTCTATATTCATTTAGTTAATAACTAATAAAGCAATGAACAAATAACCAAGTAAATAAATATGAAAAATCATTAATCATTTTAACTCCAGTTAATAAAACAAAAAATAATGATAATAAATGGAAAAACTGGCGATTTTTAATATTCTATTAAAATAATAGTTTACTTAATTGCTTAAAGATAGCAGCACCAATCGAGAAAGCTAAAAAAAAATTAATAGTTCTATTTAGCGCCGATAGAGAGCAGCACCATCCAGACAAGGATTCTGGAGAGAAAACCAGCTCGAAAAATTTTATTTTGTATTAGGACAGTGGGAGGTTAAAGGAGCTCAACTAGTAGGTTAACTCAAGTGCAGGTGCACTTGTAGTTCCAGCGGCTGCCGCGAGGCAGCAGCACCATCGGGCCTCAGCAGAAGCTCCTTCCAGTGAGCTCCTTTGGCCTCCCACTATCCTAATACAAAATAAAATTTTTCGAGCTGGTTTTCTCTCGATAATCCTTGTCTGGATGGTGCTACTCTCTATCGGCGCTAAAAATAACTATTATTTTTTTAAGCTTTCTTGATTGGTGCTGCTATCTTTAGGCAATTAAATTAACTATTATTTTAATAGAACATTAAAAATCTCCAGTTTTTCCATTTATTATCATTATTTTTTGTTTTATTAACTGGAGTTAAAATGATTAACGATTTTTCACATTTATTTATATGTTTCCTTAGTTATTTATACATTGCTTTATTAGTTATGATCTAAAGAGATAAAATTTAAATAAATAAAATGCAAAAAAATAATTTGCCATCATCTAAAATACGTTTAATATGTTAATTAATGAAATCATATGATACCATAGAGTAAGGAAAATTCATATATAATTTCTGATAAGTAAAAAACAATTAAAATGACTAGTTTTCGTTTAAGTTTAAAAGTTTTACTATAAAAAAATATAGAACATTTAGACTTTCAAGGTGTTTAAAAAGATCTTTAGGGTCGATTGAATTCGATATAGAAATATGGTTATTAAGTAACAATTCAAAATAATTCCTTATGGTTATTTATTTTTGTTCATTCTTTTTTTTTTCCTCTTTATTTTTTAATTCACAACTGTCAATGTCCACTGACAGCCAGTGAATGAGATAACTGTACAAATAGACTAGGAGAAAGGGCATGAGGAAGAGAAAAACCCAGTGGTTTATCTTCAGTCATGTTTGAGGCTAATTAAGGAGATCTCTCATCCAACTCCTTTTCAGCCTTCTGCGGATGTTACCAGGCATGTTTTTATTGGCCATGTCTTGGATGAGTTTATTGGGGTGACCATAGAGCTTGTTGTGAAACCTTTTGTAGTAAGTTTGAATATGTTCTGTGACGGTTTGCATGTGTAAGTCTTTATGGAGAGTTATGTTACTAACATACCAAGGTGCTTGAGAAATTGTTCTGAAGGTTTTGGCCTGGAATATTTGTAATTTCTTAATGTGAGTTTTTTTGGCAATTCCGTATATTTGTGATGCATATGTCCAAAGTGGTTTTAGTAAGTAAGTGTAAGTGTTAAGTTTTTGTCTTAGCTTTAGTTTTGAGCGACGTCCCAGTAGGGAATATAATAGTCTAAATCGTTGATTTAGTGTCTTTCGCTTAGCAGTGATGTGTGGGCCCCATGTCATCCTTCTGTCAAATGGCAGGCCTAGGTAATGTACTTTGTCAGATTGGGGAATATGTTCATTGTCAAGATAGACAGGAGGGCAGTTTTCGCGTCGGAGTGAAAATGTTATGTGTTGGGATTTAGTTTTATTTTCTAAAGTTTGTACCAGTCCTGTAAGATTTGTTTGTTCATTCTGATCACAAAATTGCATGTCTGTATAGTGCTGGCCTCTTGAGTCGCTTACCAGAACTATTATTGTTCAAGATTTCTTGATTGGTGCTGACACCTATAGACAGTTACCTTAACTGTTAGTTTTTAAGATCAATGAAATTTATTTTATCTTTTTATTGATAAGAGTTAAATTATTACATTTTTAAATATTGTATTCTCTACACTATCTAGATAAAACATAGATATACAATTCTATTAAAAATCAATGGAGATAAATGAGTTTAAGAAAAAAAAAATTAATAAGTCATCAGAGACAATAATTTATATAAAGTTAACATAAGAAGAATTAAGTTGGGACTTTTTCTTTTCTTTTTATCTTTCAATTCACAACTGTCAATATTCACTGACAACCATTGGATGTAAAGTAGAACATAAAATATCATTAAAAACTATTTAAATTTGTTAGTGGCTTTTAAAAATATTTACTTATCCATTCTCTGATTAGTGTTTATTAAAGCTACACCTATCTTACTATTTTTAACAACTATAATTTATTTAATCGGTTGATCCAGTAAAATTTGTCATGACCTATTATAATATGGTGTATGCATATAGAATTTGTTTGAAAATGGCCACATTGGAAAAGCAGAAATTTAATGTTATTAAATTTCATTATATTCACAGTGGTATTATTTTAATTAATGATTAATTATAAATTTCTTTAATTTAATATACATTAAATAAGTTAAGTAGTTAAATTAAATATAATGTTGGCTGTTCTATATCCACCGTTTTCCATATTGTTACCTACCAAGTTTGACAGAGGGTAAAAATCAAAGAAATCCTCAGTGTGTAAACCAGGATTCACATTGAAGTGTGAACAGACAGTACATGGTGAAGAGAATATTTAGTTCCAGCATATTTTTTTGTACACAATATGCTTCTAATTTTTTTATAATCTACTAATTAAACCAGCTATCTTGCAATATTTATTAATATACTTCTAATTAAAATATAAATAATCTAATTCATATCCTCAAATTACATTCTCAACCATTTAAGGTCGAATTCTTTTTTAAATTCTAAAGTTGTGGTGATTGTGAAGTTAAATTTTATAATTAAAGTATAACAATAATATAGGATATATTTGAGGAATCAATGAAAAAGAGAACTGAATTTGACTTACCTAGTTTTTCATTTGTTTTCTTCCTTTTTGTATTTGAAGGCACATTATAGTTTTATTGATAGAAATTTTTAAAAAACATAGCCTTCGTACTTCAACAATTACTTTATTTTTGACATTACAGACTTAAATTATTTTATTGCAAAATAAAATAAATAAATGAAAGGTTTTTTCTTCACTTTATTACTCAATCCATTCACTTAAGACCAGCGAATCAGAAAAATGAAATGTATTTCAATGAATGATAATACATAATTTATAATAATAAAAATAATAGATAGTATTTTATTTAAAATGGATAAATGTTGAATCTGAAATACCAAAAATGAAGTGATTGTAAAGGAATGAAGGTTTATATTTTAAAAAATTCCTATCAGAATAAAAATAAAATATTTTCCATGGAAACAGTATTAAAACAGAATACTGTAAAAACTTTCCTAATTTTATATTAGAAATGAATGGGAGACATTTAACACAATTTAGCATGTTCTTAGTATGACGTATAAGATTATTTAGGTTGAGACAAGAAATACAAAAAATTGTAAATCTGCTCAATTGTGTTGAGTTGCTAAATCACTCGCGTACTGATCAGTCATAATCGATACTTATAAAAATTCAACTTAATTTTTTTTTTCATTTTTATTCATCTCAATCCTAGAGCGTCATTGGTGTTAAGTTTCTATATTCTGTTGTAATACTTGGTTTCAATTAAGAATTGGAGTGACGACATCCTCTTCATTGTCTCTCAATACATCATTAAATGTCATGTATAACTAATTTTTGTCTGTTGTTTTTTTTTTTTTTTATTGGGGGCACTATAGTAATAAGTGTTTGACTGTCTGTGATGTGTTTCACACTTCAAGCAAAATAGAATTTTTAATTCATTTTTTTTAGTAAGTACATTGTTTACTTTATTCCTCCAATAATTATTGTTTAAATTACCCAGAAAAAATAGAAACTTAATATAAAATGGTTTCAATGATGACAAAGTTAAAGAGTGATTTTCATTGGTTCAATTTTACATAGGGCACCCTATAAATTATGTTAAATATTCAAAGAGGTGATAAAAAACCTCAGTTTATAAAAGCAACGGTCGAATCCCACACAGAGAATTACAGTTCGTGTTAATTAAGTCACATTTTATGTTGAATATGGAGCAAAAACTTAGATTGGACTGAAGACTCCTTGTTTTTAGAAACTTTTTTAAAAAATAAATTTTAATTATATATTAATTAACCCCATGTCTCTTGATAGATAATGGATAGTAAAGATTTCACAGCGATTCCATAACTAACCTTTTGGCAATTCAAAAACAAGCTGACCTCTCTCACTAAAACTTCATCAATGCTCAATCTGGAAAACTGGAGTGAAGTTTCGACTTGCAAACGTAGTACATTACAATAATAATATGTATTATATTATATTAAAATTTGAATAAATCTTTGTGTATTTTCCAAATTGGGCAAGAAAGCATTATAAGTCTATTTAAGGTCCAAGGTATTTTAAATAAATTCCATAACTTATTAATTATTTCTCGTTAACAATCACAGAAAATTCAGGAAAAAAATAAGCTTAATTTGCATAAAATTCGAAAAGTATACAATTTATAATTGATTATTAATTTGTAAGTCTACACAATGAAAAGTTAAATCAAAATCTGCCTATTTTTAGGAGTTTCAGCCAATTTTAATTGTAATTAGTACACATTTTGATTTATTATTTTACATGAAAATTAATCCCTCCCTCTCGTTATACTGTCATTTAGTCGGTGATCAATATATTGTGCCAACTAGTATTTCATTATTTGGAAATTTTCTTTTCTTTCTTAATCCTTAGACACAAATAAAATATTTTATTTTAAAGCTTAATGTAAATTAATATTAAGGAATTTGATAAATATTTCACACTTAAGGAATGAAATTATTTATTTTGATAATTTTGTATAAAAGAACATCTTCTGCTGCCATGTATACTTACAACTTTGATTTCTTCAATAGGCTAGTGATGGTTGTAGACATCCACTATTTTGTATGAAAATATGAAGAAACTTTAACGAATTATTTAATAAACATATTAACTTATGATAATTTAGAAACATATGAGGAGTTCAAAGCTCATTAATTGAATATTTTTTAGTTATTTTATCTTTATTGTAAAATCAAGAATTTTAATGGGGGTTATAATTTGATTATTCTAAAAAAAATTAAGAGGGAAAGATCTGAAAATATACATTGTTAATAACTATTAATCTATAATTTTTTAATAAAACTTTTAGACTTAATCAGCTTTAGCTTTGAATGCCTCGCATGTGTATATATTTATAAGCATGAATATGGAGGAATTGTATTGAAATCAAATGCTACTACACTTCATAAAAATGGAAGTTTGACAATGACATTTAAATCGGTTTAAAAAATAAATAAGTCAGTAACTAAATAGGGAGTTAGCACTCAGCTAAACCACAGTTAACTTTCCAACTAAGATTATTCATTTTCATTTAATTGAACATTAAGTGAGCAATAATGACATTTAAAACTGTTAGTTAAAGGAAAAAAACTAGGGCTCGCTCTATATGCGAGAATACTCTAATCCTAAACTTTTTTTAATAAGATAAAAACATTTAGAAATTTCAGGATAGCTTCCTTACCATTTTTTAAAATAAAAAAATGTTAAGGACTAATACAACCTCCCATTGTCATGTTTACTACCTACCTCATTTCACAGCCATTATATTTTAACAATTACATTAATCTTAATAAAAATTGATAAGGTAAATGGATCTGCAAATAGACACTTCAACAGAAATCTTTAACATTGTGAACCGCAACTTTATGGTTCTGATGATGGATCTTTGCAAATGAGTTCGTCAGTAAATTTAGACTTTTATTGATTTTTTTTTTCTATACAGTCAATTAGTTATTTATAAAAAACATGGGAAATTCAGACAGCATACCAATAGCCACATTGCAAAAGTCTGTAAGTGCAAAACACAAAATTAATTATAAGACAAAATAAACCATGTATTTCTTATTTTATGAAGTAAATTTTCCGTTCAATTTTTATTGCAGGCTCAATACGAAGATGTAATATTCTAAAAATGTTTTTAGGAATATGTCAGTAACTAAGATTATCTAAGTCCAAAACCGCACATCCTAATTAAATTATACATAAGAGGCTTTGGCAGTGTGGCTGTCGATACATAGCATCAGAAATAGATCTCAGGTTTTTGGGGTCACTAGGTGTTTTTTTAATATCAACAAACCTAAAAAATAATTCTGCACAGCTGAAAACTAAGAAATGGCAAATTAAAAGTGATAAGGAAAGCTAACAAACAAAGACCGAGCCTTGCTCGATTAAAACATTAACTGACAATTGGCTATTGTGGCATGATATCAGACGAGGTTCAGGCGTCACCTTCTTAATTGTTCTAGCTGCTAACCTACTAGTCATGTGCGCTCTCTATGGTGTGTGTATAACTTATTATTTGATATAATGAGTTAAAAACTGTCTATTAATAGTGTCTTTTACGAATACATTTACCTTACAAGACAATTTGTACATTATTTCCCGAATTTCTTCAAATTTTAGGCCAAACCAAATCAGCCTTTTTGAAATTTTTGCAAAGAGAGGGAAATACGTTAGTGCATCTTTAAGAGAAAATAGGTAACGAAATTTGAGAAAATTGATACTAGACAATTGTTTCACTAATACCTCCAACTTTGAGCCTAATCGAACAAGCTATTTATCATAAACAGGCTATAACGATAACCATATTATGTTAGCCGATCCAGAAATGGAAAGAATTGAAATTAATTCGGGACCATTATCAAGGTATTACCCCACATAATCTCTAAAAAATTCAATAATATTGGATTGATGGTAGTAGGTGATATGATTATCACTTGGATTTGAATACAGAAAGACCGGGAACCAAAATTGTTCCTTGATGTCCGAAACTTAATACAAGAGTGGACATTTTTAATTCGAAGCACAAAACATTTGTCAACCTCCTGCACAAATACTTCTTTGGTCTCAGGGAGCGTGAGAAATGTGAAAATCTAACCTAAATTTGTCCTGAATCAATACTTTCCTTACCTAGTAGCGGTAAGAAAATGATAAAAGTATTAGTATTCATATCTGATTTGGAATAAAAAAATATATTTCTCTGTTTGTGTAGGTTGTATACAATTTGAAAACAAATTTTTTCAATTATTAATATTCTTTTTCTAAAAATCTAGTCCAATCATTTAATGAAGCAGGTGGGATTACAAATGCAACTGAAGATTTTCTTTCTAGTTTTCAATAGTAAAATAAACATGTTTTTTAAAAGAGGAAATCAACATAATATTTAGTCATTTGTTTGTAGGATCATGTTCGATCGTCTTCACAAAACGATCAAATATTCTTTAAGGCAAAGCTTTAAAAATAAAAGTAAAACAAGACTACTGAATTAAAATAATGGTAAAACTATAATAATGTCATGTCTGGTTGACAGGTGAGTCAACATCACACCATACTTGAAATGCCGAAAATAATAACTAACTTTCTAAGGTAAATATAACCTACAGTGTCAATTGACAAGTCCTTAAATTTAGTTTATATTTCCTATCTGATTTCGAACACAATTTTTAATGTTTTTTACTGAGAGGAATTATGATACCCTAAGATTATTAAATACAATAACTATGAATAACAATAATTACAAAGATATGAATTAAATTAAAAAAAATTAAGACCAATTTAATAAGGTAACAACAAAAAATAAATAAGGTGTTCAGGATTAAAGGATTAGAAAACAAATTTTTAATTCCCACATGCTTTTGACTTGTGACAAATACAGAAGTAAAACAAATTTGAATGAATACTTGTTATATCAATTGTAAATAAATTTAAAATCAGATGAAATTAAACCAACTGTATATATGCCATCCTATTTAAATATTAATTTCACAGATTATTTATTTAGTCCGATTCGTTCGACTGTTGTTCTTGGATCAAGAGAAAGACACATCGGCTTTTTGTGTACAGTGTGATAAAGGCTGATCTGTCAACTATGCCTGACGCTATGATAGTTTTATCAAAACGATCAATAGCTCAATGATGAAAGAATTGAAATAAATGAATAAAAGTCAACAAAATTAAATTGTCATTAAAAGTTTAATTTTTTGATATGGAAATATTAAAAAAAAAAGAGAAAAGAAAAGAAAAGAACAAACAATTACAATCAAAAGTCTTAAGCTAAAAAAAAATATATTAAATAATTATGTATTACATAAAATTAAACTAAACGAAAAGAAAAAAACACAAACTTGATAAAAATAAAAACCCCTCTTTAGCAATGTATAAAACCAATCTTACAGTTAAAAAGACGAAACATTGACTGATGTTATTTTGGAAGCTATGTTATAAGCAAGCAGAATATTTTGTTAACTTTAATTTAAAAATAAACATAATTTAATGGTTATTTTTATTGAAATTCTGTTGACATATGTACCAGGCAATGCTAGTTCCATAACTAAGGTAACATTACTAAATTGTTATTAATTTATATGTTATTTAATTCCTTGAATAAATATATAATTATTTATCAATTGTTAGCAGATTTAAAAAATAACAAATGAATGCCCGAATTTTTTTAGAAAATTAAACAAAATTTAAACTGAAAACATTAATGAGAAACAGGTTATGCCAAATTATTTACATCATAAATATTTTGAACTGTTTGAAACTATTTAATGAATTTCATCTGAACGTTTTCTTTAATTTCAATATTCAACATTTAAATTTAATTTAGAAATGACACTATACATCATTTTTTAAAGAATAGCTATTGCCTGGTTCACATTATCGAAAATAACATGTAATCAATAATATTGAAAAAGAACTCTAAATATAGATACAGCTTCGGACGACAACATAATTGAAGATAATACATGAACATGAAATGATCAGTACATATCCCGACTCCTAATTATTATGCTCATTTGATTTTATACATTACACATTTTGTCATTTATAATAAAATTAACCATTATTACATTACTTTAAGACAACGAAAACATTACAACAAAGAAAAGGAAAATAAAATAAAAGGAAGAAAGCTCATTTTGAAAGCTACTTTACAAGCATAAAATGAGCCTAAATAAACCTCAAATCTTTTTGAGGGGATAAAGAAATAAATATTAATAAATGTTTAAAAAATAAAAATATTTACGCTAAAGCATTTTATGAAATGCTATGTATGAAAAAAAAAAACATAGCACACTAAATATTTGCACAATATTGAATCTAATTCATAAACAATTATCTAAAGAATTTGATCAAAGATTAAATTTGTTACACATTTCTAACAAATTGTTATAAAGAAATAAAAAAAAAAAAAAATTGTTTTTTGCAAAATTACATTACTCAACTTGGATTTTTGTATAGCTGACTAATGTGAGTTCATAACGACAGAAAATCTGATTCTCAAGAAGTAATACGTCAACATCGCATTACATTTATTACTATGAGAACATCCATTTTTTACAAAATTCACAAACATCTAACGAATGTTTAAATTATTATTACAACCTACACTCGTACAAGATACTCTTGCAGACTCTACAGTGCTACCAACAACATTTAATATTTATAAATATGTATATAAATAGTAAAATTAGCAATATATCTAATAATCATTTGACTTCTTAATTATATTCTACTATATGGCTTAAGAAACATAGGCAGCAATTGCACCAGTTTCAAATAGCTTCATCGATAATTATTAAGTTAAAAATAAAAGAAAAAGAAAAAAAACTTTATAATGTTAAAGAATGCATAACCCCAATAAAAATTCTTTTATCTTTTTAAGTAACTATTAATTCAAAACACAATAAATAACATGCCTTTACTAAACTAAAGTGGAGATCTTATCGGGTTATGTAATCTTAAAAACAGAAATGACTAGACTGTTTGTCACAGTTTAAGAAATAAACCAGATTCTTTATGAAGACATATTTTTATTTGTTTTGAATGACACTTGTAAAACATGATTGCCAAGAGAGTAGCCATTAAGTGACTGTATAGCAACGACAGTTTCATCATAATTTGTCATCGTTACAAAACCGAATCCTTTGCATTTGTTTGTTTGCAAGTCTCTAATGATCTTAACATTTTGTACAGCACCAAAAGGCCCGAACAGCTGCCATAGAACGTTCTCCTCAGTTTCAGGTGGCAGATTATAGACAAAAATGCACCATCCAGATCCGTTTACAGCATTCCCAGGAAGCATTGCATTCGGAGGCAGGTCGGCCAAAGGAGAGTATCGGAAACGGCCAGCGGAATGATGTATAGGACCGCCAAAGCGACGAGCCGTTTGCGGTGTTAAATAAGCAGCTATCGGAGGCGGTATTACCTTGTTTAAATTATTAGGATTGCTGGCAAACTTAACGGTAATAGGTTCAATGGCTCTTTTAGGAACTGATCCATTTAATTCTTTTATCGCCCTTTCAGCTTCGGTTCGCTGGTCGTATCTGATGAAACCAACTCCTTTGGATAAGCCTGTTGTACTGTCAGAGAGAATCCTCGACATGATAATTTTGCCGTAAGGACTGAACAAGTCTTCCAGATCTTGCTGTGTCATATTTATAGGTAGCCCACTTACATACAAATGTGCTCCTTTGATAGCATCACTGCTAGGTCGTGCGAATGATACCTTGATCGTTTTATTCTGCAAGCGTAACCCATTGAGTGTACTGATAGCTTTTTCAGCATCCTCTGGTTTGTGGTAGTTGACAAAACCATATCCTAAACTTAGGCCTGATACTTTGTCTCGAACCAGTTTACAACTGTCTACTTCGCCGACGGAGGCAAACAGAGACCTGATCTCCTCCTGCGACATTGTTTGAGGAAGGTAGTTGACTATCAGGTTAGTTCTGTTTTCTTCTTGGTTTGAACTGCCTTGCGAAGAGTCGTGAGAGTTGTTCGAAGATGAGGTAGAGTTATTGTGAGCAGAATCATTCTGCTGGGAGTCGATTCCGTTCATGTTTGTAATATTGGAAATGTACGTATTATGAAATTTAATTTAAAGAGGATTATGAGATTCCTATAGGCTCGTCAAGAAAAACCTACAACTGCAGATAAAATTTATCTGCCTAATTGTACATAAATTTAATACAAAAAACAAAACAAAAAACTTCCTAACTATGGTATCAACTTTAAGGATACCGCAGATATTAATGGATAATACTCTTTCCAATTAAAAATTATGGAAAATAATGCTAGAGCAGACTAAATATAAACAGCAATAGCAGTATTGTTATTTTCAAAAATTAAAATGTTTAAAATGTGTTATAAAATGTTATTGACACAATTTACAACACAACTCGTAAAAATTTAACAAATGCTCTGTTTCAAAACTATCCCTAATATAATTATATAGCAATTCCAATGTTGCTATAGAAACTTGTCGTTTGATTTTCTAAATATCTTAACATTCTTCTTAAAGAATCCTTTTTAAAAAAAAACTTGTAATGTTCTTTTTGGATGAAACTAATGGCAAAACTGCATCTGAAACAAATTGAAATAAATAAATAAAGTGGTCAAAACAACAAATAAAATGGAGGAGGATGAGAGGAGTAAAACATTCATGAATTCAGGAATATGGATAAACAGTGCTTTTGCTCCTTCTTACAATGATGAATAACTAATTTATTCCTTCATTGAATATAACTTAAATGTAATAATATAATTATAATTTGCAGTTCATAATTTGCAACTAACAAGCAAATATCAACTAAGATCTAATTCTTAAAATTTTAAAGATATCTACATAACAGTGGAAGGGGGAGAGGAGAACAGAAATGATAGGGTAGTAAGTTAAGTTGTTGTAGTTTTAATCCATAAAGCCGCATTTATGCATTTCACAAACTGTGGGAAACCAGAGAGTGTAAAGCGAGTGTTTCTCTAGAGTTCTTTTGTTTGCAGGCATTACACCCGGTCAATTTTTCAAGAGAAATAAAAGGGAGCTCATATAAGGACTAATGTCGCTTTTACACATTTGTTTATTGTTTTTGAAGCTTCGGAAAAGTTGGTGAATTTAATGGTTCCTGATTTTTGAGGAAGATAATATAGTGAGATCAGATCATAAAAAAAAAGTAATCTGAAAGGTTTGCTGACAAGACAATTTCATAATTCTGATATAACACATCAACAACCCTATTAGGGATTTCAAAATATTATAATACACATAGGCACACATTTAGTTTGCCTCTTTATGCGTTTTAATACTCTTGGTCTAGAAAGGATAAATTAACCATTTGGAAAATCTGGGATAACAAATAGGGAAGGTTATCCTATAAAATCCTATTTTTATTTTGTTATAACTCAAGTTATCCCAGCTCTTGCCCATATAAATTAAGTGGTTACATTACAGCAAATATTATTATGACAGGAACACCTTACTAGACAAAAAAAAAAGGGGGTACAATAAAACTGACCTATCAACTATAATATAGCATATTGAAAGGTTTAAGTTAAAAAAATATTCCTAGAAAGCTTTTTTAAAACACCGCAATCACTAAAAAATCTGCATTTAAAGAAATTCAATGGCCTATAATAATAAAATCTGGTCCTATCTTATCCACAACAAAATTTTATTTTCAAATCTTACAGGTAACTTGAATATTGAATTTCAGACCTTTTATTCTTTATTCTAGCTTAACTACTATGTCAAATAAACAACTATGTTCTTCTAAAGAATTCATAAAACATAAAAACAAAACAATCAATAACAATATTTA
Source organism: Nezara viridula (assembly GCA_928085145.1). Lineage (NCBI taxonomy): Eukaryota > Metazoa > Arthropoda > Insecta > Hemiptera > Pentatomidae > Nezara > Nezara viridula. The sequence goes on along the minus strand of OV725083.1, from coordinate 2,151,268 downwards.
TAGCGAGGATAGACCTTGGACTATTTCCTAAAAAAACAAGTGTTTGCAAATGATTAAGAAAATAAAAATTCTAGTACAGCTTAGGAATATATTTATAAAACTTTAAATGGCACATCAATGGTTTAGAAGTGATACCTCATAACACACAAAAAAGCAGATTTTATTATTAAAAATAGATTTGATGTTCTGACATCATTAATGAGACCTGACCTCGTATTTGTTGATGAGGCCGATATGGGTGAAAAATGGGATATCATGACAGCTATGATCACTAACAAAGAATAGTAGAGAAAATTAAAAACATATTTTTTATACCTTATATAATACATATGTACACTAGAAAAACACTTTAATTTTAAGGTTTTTCGTTACATTTAATAACAGTTTTTATCAGGAGTTGAAATATTTAAGCAACTTTTTTGTAAGTTCCAGGTATACAGTAAAAGTTAAACTTGTATTTATTCAAGTTAGAAAAAAAAAGTTCAGCTAATTGAAAAATAATTAATTGAGCTTAGATTAGTTATAATTTGCCTTCAATAAATTGCACATGATTCTAATGCGTCGATTGTTTGAATAGCTAAGAATAAAAGTTCTGTAAAACCTTTACTTGACAAAGGAAAAGGTTCTAATTCCAAAAGAACTGAAAACTATAGATAGTAAAAATTCCAGTGGTACCAAAAGTATTCAAAAATTAAGTGGTACCAAAAGTATTCAAAAATTAAAGGTTGTTTTGAAGAAATAATCCAAAGGAACTAACTCAGGTGGTTTGATAATATCTCGCGAATGGCTGAAGACAGAATTGCCAGCTAACGAGGTCAGAGTGGAGGGAAGGCGGTCACAGGGAAGAGATTTTTGGGTTAGGCTCAATAGAAAGGAACCTCACACCACTCAGCGGTAATAGAGGACTGGATTAAGTAACTACGTATGTTGTTTTTTTCTGTTTCGAGTCCTGGTTTATGACCCTACTGTACAGCAGTCCTTTTTCAAATATGAGGTATCATTTCTCAGCCATACATACTGTGACCAATAACATTTAAAAAAATAAAATAAATAAATTGCAAGTATTCTTGTTATAATAACCCAATCATCATTAACTAATAGTTTTTATAATAAGTTAACTGTTTTAGATATATAGCAAGTTTCAACACTCAGTGCTAATTCCATTTATGGAATCCAGCAGTGACGGACGGCAATTTACACCAGGATCATAGATGACCTGCTAAATTCAACCTGAAGATTAACACTCCTAGAAGGTAACAAAAGAGATGAAAAATCAGAATGAAAAAAAAAAAGGATTAGAAAGTAAACTGAATATAAATATCAAAAGCAAATTGAGAAATAACAACATGGAGGTTATAGTGAGGTTACATTCAGCAGATCTGTCATTCCCAATAGCAGATGGCACCAAAGAGCCATAGATGATGATGATTATTATTCAATAAACAGATACATGATTTCTATCAATGAAGAGTTAAGAAACTTGCCCATAACACTGGTTAACAAAACGAAACGTTCTATTGTGTTATATATATCATTCTAATTATTTATTTAGTTTTTTCAATAATAGTGCAATATAAGACAATTGTAGATGTATTTCAAAGACTTGGCTAAAGCTCACTAAACAATTAAAATGGTAATCCTATTATAGCCATACACCCATTAAACATGTTATGTCTAAAACCCATATCAATAAAAGAAAATTAATGTTTACAATAATAGTGTTAATTACAATCCAAGACAGGAATAATGGTTGATTCATCAAAATAACAGAAACAATTAATCCGTAAACAAAATATAAGTGATAACATAGAATAGCTTAATGTAAAAACGAATAAAATTTAATCAGTGCAGAGATAGCACAAACTACGACAGACTATAAAATACAAATAATTAACAAATTATTAAACTGAGACATTTTTATAAGACAGTCAAATATATACATTATTTGATAAGACATGTTTCAAATAAAAACATTATATCGAGACAGGAGCTAGAAATTAGGTGAAAATATATTGATACAGAACTATTCTCCATAAAAAAATAAGGATTAAACAAAATAAATCAAGAATAGGTGAAAGAAATATCTCAAGGGGATCATAGGAGAGAGGTTTACTTTCATAAATGTTTTTCAAGGTTTCTAAATGTCCTGTATAATAAACACTCTACAATATGAATTATACATTTAAACAATTCATGCCGGTAACTAATTTCAGGATTTAAAAGTCTAGAACGGCAATTTCATATATTGAAATTACATTAAATCGAAACAAATAAAACAAGCCATAAGTATGGACAGCATACTCAACAAAAAGTCCGTTTTGTTTTTTTATGACATAAGAAAACATAAGTTTTCGGTTTCTCGTCCATTTAGGTAATAGTAATTTGTTGGCCAAAATAAAAAAAACTTACAAGTTGCATTAACACAATTGGTTAATAGCAATAATCTTAAGTTAGTTGCTTATCAACTATATCAAAACCTGTAAACTACATGACAACTACACTTTCTTCTGATACTTATCACAAGTATAACACAAAGAAGCAACAAATCAATAACACAAGTAAAAATTTTCAGGATTGAATAAAGTATACGTTGGATATTAATATTTCCTGAGGAGAATCTAATAGAGAAAACCAACAGTTAAACACTTGAGATTATAGATTCAAAATTTTGGACTTGTTATCATAAATCATGATAACTATTAACATGAAATCTTAAATTTATAATTTAAGGGTTAAGAATACGAAATAATGAGATTGATAAAGCATTCCAACAAATAACCTCCAGCTTAAATATTAAAAACATAACAAGCTAGCACATAGGCCAATATCCAAATAGTTAATCGTTATTATCACAAGAGGTGTATGTTAAAAATGTATGTATGATAAATAAAATTTCTAACAACAATAATAATTTAAGAAATAGTTAATTAGGCATACATATAAAAAAAAAAAAAAAAAAATGGAATCTAAAAATATTGTTACCTACATAAACCTCAACAAATTTTTTTTTTGAAGTATCAGATATTGTTTCATCAACTTCAAATAATAATTAAGAATAGTACATTTCTTCAAAAATTGAACTTAGAAGATTTTAAATAAGAATACAATAATGACGCTTACTATATCAGAATATTTTATTTATATATATTGAAACATTTGCATTAATAAAAAAACCTTGCATGATAACTATAATCTACTTAGTGTGATAAAAATCTAGATAATAGTAAAATTAAAAAATAGGACTTAAAAACATACTGGTGGTATTATACATCACCGATGATTTAACAATGGGTTAAATAAATGGAATTTTATTTTATTTTCGGGTTTTACAGTACTAACAAGCAGAATTGAATGAAAAAACATCCAACAACAATGTGCTGATAGTGAAATTGCACTAATACATAACATCATTGAATAATAGATCAATTGGAACTAATATATACTGCAGTGGATGAAATGAAATTATATTTCGAAGTAAAATGCTTACCTAAAAGCTTAAGTATGATAAGTCACCATCATCAGTGGATGATGCTATGTAATTTGTAAGCCACCAAGCCAAATTAAAAACTTCCAAAAATTGAGTTCCTTACCTTAATCCTTATCGCCTCGGGGAAAACTTCCACTTTACAGAAGATTCTTGTTATATTCTGACATCTATAATAAAAGCCAAAGAACTTGTTAGGCATATATTGTGCCGAATATCGGAACGCATACATTAAGAAAAGAATACATTTAAAGAGATTGGACACAAAAAAATAAATATTTAATGAAACAAGCTTACCCGAAGCTAAACTATAAACCAGAATTATGATACACGTGAGAATTATAAAGCACTAAATGCTGTTCAACAGCAGTGTGTGTATACTAAATCCAGAGCTGCCAGGTCAGACGCCATGTTCCCTTCGATGTCCAGTTCAAAATCCCCTAATTAAAAAATACATTTATATACAATATTTATTATGCTTTTCTTTAGAATATTTAGGCATAAGTTTAAAAAATGGCTAGTTAAAAATCATTGGACAATCAATTAATTATCAAATAATGTTAGTTTTAAAAGATAAAGTATATACAAGTAGGGGGGGTTAAAATTAAAAGAAATATTTCAATCTTCAATTCAGAGGTTTTAAAATCATTTTGATGTTGTTAAAATATAAAAATTGTACATATTTTTAATTATATAGAATTATAAATATTTAAACACAGCTTCTAAGAATTTTATTTATTTTTTTTATTTTTTTTGTGGGCGTCGGCAGTATGTTTATCAAGGTCAGACATTTTTAGCAATCGGCAATTTATATAATAAGTATATCTACATATATTTATTTAGTTATAATTTATAATAGTTCTTTTAATAACAGATGTCAGGTAACAATGTTGCCGGTTATACTTGATACGCTTGATTTATTCGAAATTGTTTATACAGTTTACATTTTAAAGTAATAATGTAAAAAAAAGAAAAAATATTTATTGAAATATAATTATGTTTGGAGTAACAACAGTTAACAGAATATACGAATAAGATAAAAAAAAGATGTATTTGGGCAACAGCTCTCTTCATATTGTAGCGTAATTTATCGATCCATATACCCAGCATTAATCAGCTTCCATTCTAGAGCATCATTCAATCTTTCATCTTATACTTTTATTATGTATTAAATAAAAATTTTATATTATACTAAAAGAGTTGTCACAATTTGTTCAAAATAAAACTTTTTAAATATTCAGAAAGAAATAATCGGCAATTCATAATATACAATATATAGTAATATTTATTGATACATTTAAAAAAAAAAATGTCGCAAAAATCGTGACAGTATTAACGCATTGAAGTATCAAATACGATCACTGGAACCATTGTCGATTTATTGGAATCGTTAAATTAACGATCCTGAATCGCCTGACTAAATAAAAGGAATTTATTAATTTTCATTATAGTAAATAAAATTAATGCCAATAAATTCTGTAACGACATTTTTATAATGAATTATTCAGTAGTAGTGTATGTAACACCCGAGTGCTGTATTGATTTTTTGAAAGGGAAAACGACCCTAATCGATTTCTCCTCACCGGACCTGACTGCACGAAAACAGGGACTAATTTAAAACTTAAATATTGTTCTCAGATAAGGCTAAATGTAATGAAGCTAGATATATAGACATTTTTATAATCTACTTATTATTAAATAACTGAAATTAGTAATTCGAAATACATTTTTTTGTTTGTTATTTGACGAAAATATATTTTACATAGCAAAAAACAAAATAACCATTTAATGAGACCTATATATGTATATTGTTCCATTACTAAATAAATACCTAACCTAATTTAATATTATTTAAATTTATAATTGTTTTAAACATAAAATAATAATTTTAATATATACGTATACGTTATTTTTTTCAGTCATTAAACAGTGTTAAGTTGGTACACAATTGAGAGCAATTATCAAGTTTCTAAATTCAGCCCTGAGCTCATCGATGACATTATTTCGCCAGTTAAAAGACGAATTCGATGCCATCCATTTTTTTTCGAATCAGTTGAAATGACATAATTTAATATTTTAACTTCACATTTGAATGATCTAAGGACCGAAACAAAATTAGAATGTTTTATCTTTTGATTTTGGCACTCAGTCAGACAGATTTGAAATAGAGATTTAAAAAGGATAGAATAAAATAAAAATGTCTATTTTATCCTTAGTTAATCGGTTTTTGCGCATTAAAATAAAAAAATATATAGTAAAGACACGCCATTTGTATTCGAATATGATTGTCAATACAAAATCGGCTACTTTCGACATTCGTCGGGATTCCATTTACAGTTTGCTAGATGTAATCTTGATATTAACCGGCAACTTGGAGTAGCAATTTGAAACTAGTACCAAAGTGATAATCACATATCTTATATATTATGTCTAAAAGATTTTTTTTTTTTTGTCGTAACGCCATTACTTCGTCAATTCTTCATCAAATCCAATGATTGAACCCTAATTTTAAAGATCTTCTTTACCTTCAAGTGGGAAAAATAGTCACATCCCCCAGAAATGTAAAGAAAAAGAAAATTTATTTGAGAATAACTAAAAAATTATTCATTTTTTTCTGGATTTGTACTCATGATAATTAGAAAGATTTCTAAATTACCTACAATAAAAAAACTGTAAAAATCGGCCAATTATTAACAAAGATACAGTCCATTAGTTTTGGCATACTTTCTAATAATCAGTAAATAATTTATTCATCTTTAAAAATACTGTATTTACTATTCTACTAACTTTTTTTTTCCTGGCTGATATGTACTTTATTATTTCTTAAAGGCATTGTTTTGTTTGTACATTTTATTTTGATGTTACCTTTCTAGTCAGCGTTTAAAAATAGGCCCTAGCAATGCAATCTGTACAAATATTTTGGTCTAATATGTTAAATGGGATATTGTAATCGACCTAGGAAAAATAATTAATTCCTCCCTTACATAATACATAGCATCTACTTATTTCCATATTGTTTTGCTATTCCTTCACAAACAAAATTTTTGTGCGAATTATTCACACGGGCCAACTAGTCATCGGTTTATTGAAAAAATCATTAATTGGCATTTGTTAAACTCAGAGAATTAACAACTTAGATGAATTTTATCTTTTTGAATTAAAAAAATTGTGCAATGCTGAATTTAGGGATGACCTGATGGATAGCAGCGGAAAGTTAAAACTCCTGAAAGCTTGTAATACATGAAAAATAAAAAAAACTTGTATTTCCCTTTGAAAATTCAGATTCGAAAATTTTCACGATCGCAATTTAAACTATAAATAATAAATAAAAGAGTATGTAAAAGAGCCATTTATGGTATTTTTGTATGTATACATACAGTGGCGGCCTTAAGGCCCGGGACACGGGTGGATCTACGGGGGAGGGCTTTGGGGTTGAAGCTCCCCCAAAATGGTAAAATATAATCATGTTTTATGGAAAAAAATTATCTCTTAAAGTATTATTGTTCGTATAATTACATTTAAAAGGATTTTAGGAATCACTTAAACACCATTTCATATAAGTAGTTAGTTTTTTTCTTTTTTTCCTGAGTAATTACCGTTATTTTTATGAAAACAAAATCTTTCGGGCTGAAGCCCCCCCCAAAATTAAATCCTGGATACGCTAGCGCCTCAGGATGCCGACTCAGATAGGCGCTTTTGCGGGATGCCGCACAATAGACTGATTAAGAGAACACTCACGACATCGGCTAAATCAAATTTTTTCTTCAATTCAACTATTCAATAAAAATAGAGAAAAATGTATATTGTGCCAACTGAAAATATTCTCGGAAACTCCACGAACAACACAGAGAATTAATAAAACAGTTCGTCTAGTTTTAGGAGTTCTAAAAAAAAAACAAAAAAAAAATAGATTTAGACAGATTCAAATAGATATCGCGAGTTTTTCTTTATTCGTCGCACTGTGCACTAGCCGAACTTCGGAGGCATCACTAGCGGATCCAGGATTTAATTTTTGGGGGGGGGGGACTTCAGCCCGAAACCTTTTTTTTCATAAAAATAACGATAATTACTTTGCAAAAACAGAAAGAAACTAACTACCTATATGAAATAGTGTTTAAGCTATTCCTTAAGTACTTTTAAATGTAATTACACAAACAATAAGACTTAAAGAGGTATTTTTTAAATTTTTTCCCATAAAACATGGTTATATTTTTCCATTTTGGGGGGGGCTTCAGCCCGAAAGCCCCTCCCCCCGTAGATCCGCCCGTGGGAGGCACTCTTTTGTTAGAAAAAAAAATTATAAAAAACGTTTTAAAATAATTAAATTTAGCCTAACAATAGAGCAACTGTATTAGAGAAATTTAGAATTAAATAAAATTTAATATTACAATATATAAAACACCTAAAGAAATAAATTTAATTTTGTAGGTGGGATGACGTCAATGGCCGGGGGCGCCGAATGTCTAAGGTACTGGATACATAAGGTCGAAATTCACAAAAATATATTTAAAAGTTTATATACATATAAAAACGGGTTAATGGTTGACTGTCGTGAATAATAAAGAGAAGAATGGTTGGGGTGATCAGTCAGAAATAAAAAGGCTAAAATAAATAATATTTATTTTGACATTTGCCGAAGTTTCGACCTGAAGTTCAGATCTTCATCAGGGTTAGGAAAAGAACCAGATAACAAGGTATGAGAACCAAAATACTGTAGGTAAAAAAATTAAAGTAAAATTAAGTTGTTAAAAAAAATGGCAATAGTATGAACTAAGAGATAAATAATAATAACCGTTACAAAGTGTGGAATGATGAAGCAAACATAATCGAAAAAGGTGACATAAGTATTAAAATGGTAATCTTAGAATAAAATATAAAACAGAAAAAAGGAATATGAAGTTATATAAGAAATGAAAATATTGAAAATAGAAAAGTTAGATAGAAGATTGAGATATTGTAAAGTCTATCAAAATTTACTGACAAAGCATAATAGAATAAAGAATACTCAAAATAAACATTATTATTTATTCTTGCCTTCTTATTTCTGACTGATCACCCCAACCATTCTTTCTTCATTAATATATATATATATATATAGTAGATTAAGTAATATTGGGCAAGTTTTTAAAGTCAGCATGAACTCATCGGTGGCATTATAAATCCATCAAACCATTCCTAAGCCCACAGATGAAAACCATCGATTGAATTAAATTAAATTAAATTAAATTTGAGCGTCAATTTATGCAGCGGTTAAACCCCCGCTGGCTCAGCGTTTTCCAAAGCCGATGAATACGCTGTATGTAATCTCATTATAATTTCAGTATTGTTATTTATTAATTTACATAATTATATGAAATTTAACTGAAATTAATTCAGTCATAACTTCTTTATACATTTTTTAAATTTTTTATGTATCACAAGATTTCAGGAGTTTTAACCTTCCGCCGTTATCCAGCAGGTCATTCCTAAATTCAGCACTGATTCGATTGATGAAATCAATCAATGGAATTAGAATCTTGAACATAGTAAACGTAATAGTCAGAGGGATGCTTAGAGTTCTCAGGCCATTAGAGGCCTGGTGCAGGTTAACGTTTGTTATTTATTTTTATTTGTAATGTTATTTATTAATTTATTGAGACCTCTTGAAAAATAAAAATAAAAACTATAACATTGTTGTTTGATTAAAAAAGATAACATTTTTGCAGTAAAGTTATAAATAAATTTTTAAAAAAGATCTTTTCCATTGGACTTCCTTAGATGATTCTCCGAGCTCCTTGCAATTCCCAAGTCGCTACTGAGTATAGATTTTGTTAAATTTGGTCAATATATATCAAATTTAACTTTATATGATAATAACCAGGTGGATCTATGGGGGAGGGACTTTCGGGCTGAAGTACCTCCCAAAATGGTAAAATATAATCATGTTTTATGGAAAAAAATGTTTAAAAATTATCTCTTAAAGTATTATTGTCGGTATAGTTAGTTACATTTATTATCGTTTTTGATATATATATATATATATATATATATATATATATATATATATATATATATATATATATATATATGTGTGTGTGTGTGTGAAAAAAAAAGTTTCGGGCTGAAGACCCCCAAAATGAAATCTTGGATACGCTAGTGTGCTAATAAAATAATATGTTTTATCATAAAATATTACTAACCTGATAACTTTAAATACTAAGAAATAGTTTATTCAATTTATTTCTGATCTCTGTTGTCGAATGTTGTACGATATCTCTAATAATTAGTTAATGATAAAAGAGAATTTTCAATAATATTTCTTTAAAAATTCTAAAACAATATATATCGATCGAGATATATTTATAACAAATCTCGGATTTACATTTTAGAGACGTCAACAATGAATTTTATAACATATTCACTTTGTGACTAGTAACATAAAAATTTTGTGACCATTAAAATTGAAGAATTAAAATATTCCATGCAAAATGTTTTTTATCTACATATGATTAGTATAAGTTAGTATCACTTGCTACTAAGGTTGTAACTAGCTTTAAAATCGATAATTGTTTTTCCACAATATCATATAATAATTATTAAATTTGATTTATAAATAAAAATTTAAATCGATCTTTATTGATTCGATTAAAAATAATGATCACTCACTGAGTGATTCGGTTTCACATAAATAATAATGAATAAATTATGATAAAAAAAATGTTGATTAGAAAATAAAAATCACCTTTTACGCACAAATTAAATAAAATATTAATATGTATGTATACGTTATTAATGTACACATTTTTAAATATAAAATTTCTGAAATAGCTTTAATTGTGCAGGTACTTGCACGATATATATATATTGTAAGCTAAAATTTCTAATGAATTTCGGAAATAATTTCAGAAGGGGACTTTGGGGCTGAAGCCCCCTCCCCAAAATGGTAAAATATAACCATAATAAAAATATTAAAAAATTATCTCTTAAAGTGTTATTGTTCGTGTAATTACATTTAAAAGGACTTGAGGAATCACACCATTTCATACAGGTAGTTAGTTTCTTTCTTTTTTTCTAAAGCAATTATCGTTATTTTTATGAAAAAAAAATCTTTCGGGCTAAAGCCTCCCCTCCCCAAAAAAAATTAAATCCTGGATCCGCTATTTATTGAGTGTGTGTTTTTTTGTAAGCTAAAATCTGAAATAAATTTCGTAAATAATGATGTTCTGTAGCTAATAGTTGACAATATTCTCCAACAACTACTCCAAACTCCAAATATGTCGTAGGGATTACTACAAAAATATATTTCTTATTTAAAAAGTATTACTCAAGAATTATTATTATTGTTAATTGTAAAAATGTTGTTCAAAAATAACGATAATTTAAAAAAAAAAAAATTAAATTCGATCAAAAATATAAATTGCTCTTAATAAAAATCATGAAATGATTTTTAAAAATTTTAATGAGATTTAATTTTTATTATAGATTTCAAACCCTGGTTTTTAGTTCACATTGGCCACACTGCAGATAGAATTCCGAAAAATGCCGAAAGTAGACGAGTATTGACAGTCATGTTCAAATACATAATATATATTCTGTCATGGATCTGGTATATTAATTAATTATACCGTTGATATAATGTTATTGTTAATATTTTGATTAACACAGCTTTGGAAAAAGTACACTAGATGACTAAGTTAAGACCTAGAAGAAGGTACGCAAGTAATTTTACCACACTCTTCTTTCCTATCACGGGCGGATCTACGGGGGAGGCTTTCGGGCTGAAGCCCCCCCCAAAAATGGAAAAATATAACCATGTTTTATCGAATAAAAAATTTAAAAAGTATCTCTTAAAGTACTATTATTCTTGTAATTAGATTAAAAAAGGCTTTAGGAATAACTTAAACACCATTTCATATAAGTAGTTAGTTTCTTTCTTTTTTTTCAATGTAATTATCGTTATTTTTATGAAAAAAAACTATCGGGCTGAAGCCCCCCCTCCCAAAAATAAATCCTGGATCAGCTAGTGTTTCCTATAATTAAAATTTTAGTTTATATTCAAAGTTTTACGACTTTATTAATTATTATTATTATTTTTATCAATATACAAAGAACTTGAACTAAAAAGATATTTTTTGTTCGTAGTTAGTGGTGATACAAAACAAACCTTCGGATTTTTTAACTGAAATTCACATATGGATGTATCCTGAAATAAAGAAATATAGAAACTAAATTAAAACTAAATAATACATTTATTGCTTCGCTGACGAAACTGCTATTCTATCTTCACACAAAAATCCTACTATCGCATCAATTGCCCTACAAAACCATCTTCATGATCTTGAAAAGTGGTTTGAAAAATGGAGAATCAAAATTAATAGTACAAAATCCACCCACGTTAGTTTCTCTCTTAGGAAAGCCTCATGTCAACCCATAACGATTGCCAATAATCCAGTGCCTTCAAAGAACTATGTATGGTACCTTGGACTCTACTTAGACAGCAGACTTACTTGGAACATACATACGAAATTAAAAAGACAAGAACTTACTAGACGATATTGCCAACTTTCACATCTTCTGGAGTACAGATCTTCACTTAACTTACGAAACAAGCGACTTATCTACAACACCTTACTGAGACCGCTATGGACATACGGAGCAGAACTTTGGGGTTCAGCAAATCAAACATACATATAAACAAAATACAAACAGCACAATCAAAAATTTTACGAAAAATTGTTAACGCACCTTGGTACATTTCAAACACTACTATACATAACGACTTAAACACCCCAACAGTAAATTCCTACATCCACGACAAATACACTACATTTCATTCTTCAACCCAAGATCACTCCAATCCTCTGGTTCTTTCTATCTCCTGCTCCCTGTTACCTGAGCAACGAAGATTAAGAAGAAAATGGCCAAGAGACCTACTATATCAATAAAAACATCAACATAAAAAAAAATCAAGCAATTACACCAAGACAATAAAAACACAACAAATTTGCTAGATGCGCATCTGTAAATTGCATAAAATAAAAATATATATATATATATATATATATAAAAATATTTTATTCTGAGAAACTCAGTCCCATGAGAATAATGGAGAGTACAGTTATAGTTTCATTTGTCTGAAAATAATTAATAATCTCAAAATAATTACATTTTAAAATTATGAAGTAATAAAAATATAAAATTATGAACTAATAAAATTATAAAATAAAGAGTAAAGGCAATCATAAAAATTATATTGTTTAGTTTATGTCACCATCCACGATCCAGGGCTGAATTTCGGTAGGGGGAGGGACTTCAGCCGGATAGCTTTTTTTTTTAATATATAAAGATAATTACTTTGAAAAAAAAAACAAAGATACTAAATATACTTAGTGTCGTATATACGAAATGATGTTTAAGTTATTCTTGAAGTCATATGTAATTATACGAACAATAATACTTTAAGAGATAATTTTTTACCATTAACATGGTTACATTTTACCATTTTGGGAGAGGGCTTCTGTCCAAAAGCTCCCCACGTAGATCCGCCTGTGGTTTATATAATACATATAGTAACCTAAAAATCCGGGCTGAAGCCTCCCTAAAATAGTAAAATGTAACCATGTTTTATGGAAAATAAAATTTTAAAAATACCTCTTAAAGTATTATTGTTGGTGTAATTATATTTAAAAGGACTTAATGAATCACTTAAACACCATTTCATATAGGTAGTTAGTTTAGTTCTGTTTTTCCAAAGTAATTATCGCTATTTTTATGGAAAAAAAGGTTTAGAACTGAAGCCCCTCCCCAAAAATTAAATCTTGAATCCGCAGTAAATAAGTGCACAGACTTATTGTTAGTTAGGCAGCACAAACTAAATGCCATTACCAATAGATGAAGCACCACAATCATTAATAGATTATTGTTCGTGGCATTTGACCGCTTTTTAGTCTCTTGATAATAGCATTTAACTTGTCTGATATTCGCTAAATAAACTTGTTGGTCAAGAACTCAGCCATTATTGATGTTCAGTCTTCACATAGTTATCTTCAAAGTAAATACTTCGAAACAAAATAACTAGTTTGAAATCTTAAACATCAGATAACTACAGAAATTTCTACCAAAATTAGTCGACTAATTGTACACGATTGTATTCATAACATTCATAACAAAAGAGAACTGATATAGAATATAAAATTATATGATATAAAAAAAATAAAAAATGGTTGACAAATTATACGATATTAGTTCTGAAGCGCTTCTCGTGGATGGCGGTAACAGTCAACAAGACCGCGAAATAGGCTATGTTTGAAAAGGCATGTAATTAAATTAAGATATTAAAAAACAAATTAGAAGATATTTAAGATTTAAGTTTTTTTTATTTAAATTAAAAAAAATAAATTTCTATATTTATAAGTAAATCTAAATCAAACTTACTTGTAAACCTTTCAGTCAATATTCAACTTATTTATCCATTTAAATAAAAATTGAGAATATTAACCGAGTAATTAAAAAATATAAATAAATTGGAATATATCACTCTAAATATTATCAACAGCAATTAGTATTTATAACAGATCGGTCTACAGTTGAAAATATATTTTCGTTTTTAAACTCTAATCTTAATTCTAATTAATTGTTTTATTTTATTCAACTTTTTAAAAATAATTATATTATATAATAAAAAGAAAAAGAAAATATGAGATTTTTTAATTTTTTTTTTTATGAAGCTACCGCCAAGGAAGTTGGCGGTAAAATTATTTTCTCGAGCGAAAGGTGAATTCGGCTTCCAAGAATCTTTGATTGAATTACTTTGTCTAGACTATTAGATTTGCGCGTTCAAACACCGTTTCAGTCAGTCCGTTGTGCCGATTCTTAAATGTTTGAAGTGTTAAATAATTCGGAGTGTTTTTTAGTGTTAACCGGTCGGAAATTATAACGAAATATATTTTCATAGTGTCGGAGTGTAATCAAGATAGTGAGTATGCAACACATCCAAAAATCTATCCTTTTTCCACTAACTATAAATTAAACTATCAAATTAACTTTTAACATTTTGAATCATTACCCCTTAAAATATTCAGTATATTTTGGAATACATTTTAGATTTGGATTTATTCTTGTTAATATTTCCATGTATTTAAATAAGTATGTCTTTTCCAGGAAATATCTACACATAAAAATTTCATAGGTTTTTAATTTTTTCAATAAAACAATTATAATACAGACACAAATATAGAAAGGTAATAAAAAACTATAAAATAAAGGCGATATAAATTAATTCATTAATTTTTTTTAAATAGGAGCCCCAGTAATAATTCGCCACCTGCTCCCAAATTGTCTTGGTTGCTCCACTGAAATTAGGAAGTTAATGTAATGAGAGTTAAACAATTGCAAAAAATAAATAAAGATAATAAAATGAATTTAGAATATTATTGATAGGATCCCATGTAAAGCGTTAAGTTTTTTAAATAAATAACTTAATCTACCTTTCGACAATTCTGGCATTATTTGAAATGAAAATATAAGGTAAAATGAATCCATGGGACAAGTTCCTAAACTTAGGGCTGAGCTCATTGATGGCATCGTTTTGCATAGTTTAGATATGGAAGTGATGCTATTGATGAGTTCAGCACTGAATTTAGAAACATGCCCATATAGATATATCAGATCTAACATCAATAATCTAAAAAATGCAAAACAAAAACCGAACCTTATTAAAAAAAAATCATTTGGTTACTCTTTCTTGGATTTTTAATTTGAAATAAGCTATCTTCGGTTAGCATTTGTATGATTTATTAGAGATTTCATTATGTCTGATTTACCAAAATGTTGGTTTGTCAGTTATTTACTTCTATTTGAGAGACAACGCTTGGTTTTGGAATCCTCGAAGTAATATTTTAACTGTAATAGTAGTTTATTTTTTTCTTTCATAAATTAAAATTAATTATTTGTTAAATTCTGACAAAATATCCATTATTGTTGATTATTTTAATTGAAAATATTATTATATAAAACTAGCAATCGTATTAAATAAAATGGTAGTACTTTAAAACTATAACCCTGCCTACATTCAGACATTCTTGGAATTCCATCTATAGCATGATCATGAGATCTATGGCCCTCCCATCAAAGTGGAGCAACACTTGTAAAATAGTACCAATAAGATAATGAATCAATAGTATAAAGGTACATTTAGATATTACACATTTCATTTTATTACATTTCATTGGTAGTGTTTTGTTTCTTTTTTTTTTATATTGTCCATCTTCTGTCAGTTTTCACTTTCACTTTTCTCTTAGAAGGAAGCTAATTTAGTAATCTTTTTGATAATAATTTAGAAAGGATCACAGGGGTTATGCGTGGTTCACAATCACTTCGGTCACACTTGTTTATGGATTGCCAATGCATCAGGGTTTATCCAAAAGACTGTTTTCGGCATTTCATGAACGAGTGTGACCGAAGTGATTGTGTTTCCTCATCTAAATAATTACCATTTTTTTAGAACTATGGTATTTTTTAAACTTATTTTCTACTTAAATCATGGCAACTGTGAAATTTTAAGATTATTATCATAACGATATATCCTTCTTTTGCCTAACATTATTTATTTGTCATATACAATGGACAAACATAACTCCTTGATATTTTTCACAGATGGAGTTTTAAGAATGGTAGGATTAAATGTAATCATATTTTTTGTAATAGCTAAAATATAATAAAAATCTGAACCTGAACCTAAAGACTGCATAGTTTGGTTGAAATGTTGGCTTAAAATGAAGTTGTTTTTCAATATTTTAAGATTTTTATGACCTTCACCTCAGACCATCTCTTTCCTCCATATTATGTTACGGTCAACCATTGAGTACTCAATATAACAAACATCCTGTACAAGCAAAAATGTAATATTAATTTAAAAGTAGAAATTTAGTTCTTTTTATGGCTATATTGGTCAAGTGATTTTTTTTTAAATTTCTAATATCCTGGTCTTGAGCTCTCATAAGCTACAGTTTTGTAAAAGTATGATTTTATTTGTGTATTGATGGATTGTATTGGTGTCGTGTAGCGGAAACATTATTTAAATTTTTTTGTAGCCTAAGTAGTAGTAGTTTGTGATATTCATACAAATATTTTAAAACCTTAAAGTTTTTCTTATTTGGTTGACATAAGTGAGGTGTAATAGATTGAGTTTGGATAACAGTTTTATATAGAGTATGTTTTGGTAGCTCAAATTTGGATTTTTACTAAAATAAGTAAATAGTTAGGTTAGTTTGTTTTTCTATTGATGCATTTCATGGATTTAAAGGATATGCCTACAAATATTCCTGTGTAATTTCCTAATTTTTGATGGTGGGGCTTTATTATTTATTCTGTTTCATCAGCTGTGGAATGACCATGAGATTGGGAGATCCTTCTGGGACACACCTAGCCTATAGACTTTATAGAGAGTCGGTAATATCTTAAATAAATAAGGGAAAAACCTGGCGGTTGAAGCTGATTGTGGTTCAATCATCTCCTTGCACAAAAACTACCCTCTGACAAACTATTGAACCTTTTTTGCGAATAAGCGGTAATACTTTTTTTAACTTAAATTATATTTATTTATTTTGAATGAAGTTGTGTTAATTAACACTTCAAAAAGACACAAAATAATACATACATTAACAAGTTGCAACACATGTGAAATTCACATAAAATATTAATTTCATTTATAGTAAAATTAATAAGCAATAATATTTCTACATTATTATCATTGTATATAGAATTTTTATGCATATTTTTAGTTTATATCTACATTCTACAATGTTTTTCTCCTACTGTGTCATTTCTTTAAATAAAGTTTAAAAAAAAAAATTGATAACTTATAAATTTAATAAGTAAGCAATTTAATTAAAAGAACAATAATAAAATACCATAAAAAATAATAAAAATAAGTATTATAATAATAAATATAGTTTTTTTTTTAACGTTCTTATTTTTATTAAAATAATTGTTTGAAGATATTTCAAAATTTTGGTGAAATTGTAATTTTTCCTGTTGGTATTCAGATCTTGTAGATCTTTTGCTGCCTTAACAAGCCTACTCCATCTATGCTTATTTCGGGCTATTTCTTTCCGGTTATCTGTTTACAGCTCTATTACGTCTTTGTTGATTCGAACTATCGATCTGCTTTTTGCCCTTCCACATGGTCTTTTGTCTACTATTGAGGCATTAATTGCCGTGTAAAGGCTTCCAGATGGATTGCTCTGAGCTACATGCCCTGCCCATCTTAACCTACATGACTTCATGAGATATTGATTGACCAGTTTCTGTAAGCAACTCTTTATTGGTCTTTCTTCTCGCTGTGTTAATACTCTGATCCCAGCTTGCTGCAGTATCATTTGGAGGATTTTTCCCTTGAATTTTTCAGTACCCTTTTCTAGAGCACTAATTAGTGTCCACGTCTCACAGCTATATATTAGTACTGGCTTTATCGTAGCATTGTACAACTTTAATGTAAGATTTTTCAAATTTCAATATCTTTGAATCAAGGAAGAAGAAAGCTCTGTGCGCTTTCTATAATAAATGTAGTATTAAACTATTTTTTACCTGACGAATTGAGCTTCTTGCAATTGCAGTGCTTCTCTGTACAAAATTGCTTAAGGTTTTCCAGTTAGTACGTTTTAATAAAATAAATAAAGCTAGAGAATAAGTCTCCACTCAGAATGCTCTCTTATCTCACTGTATATATGACCAGCCCCTAAGAAGTGAATATTTTCTTAACAATAATGGACCTGGCAGTTATCGTTGCTCCCATACATTAAGAGTTTTACACTTAAATTGAGAAATTCTGTTCCAATTAGAAAATCGACCATATTGTTATAACACTAAAACTATTCATCAGATAACATGTAACAATATCAACCACACACAAGCCTGTATCGTTAGAGAAACAAGAATGGAAATTTTTAGCAATTACTTTTTTTTTCCAAGTATTCTATCCTATATCAATCAATTTTAATATTACTTTTAATCAGTAGATTTACACCAGTGAATACTAAATTGAAGAAAATATAATTACATACGTTCAAAATACCATCCTGAAATGTTAAAGGAATATCATACTTTGTTGTCCTTAAAACAAAATCCTCTCTGCTATACACAATTAAGTATGGTGTCCTTTTTCACTTTAGGCTGATGTATTTTGATCTTTGAAATCTTATTTTTTTTTTTTAACACCATAAATTAACTTCTTATTAGTTTTTATAATCATGAGTATAACATGTCACGACCTTCCCCTATTAGGCCTGTTTGCAGTTTTCCTATAATATTATTTTCACTAAATTTAAAAGAATAAAAATTGTTGATACTATTTAGTCTTATAACTTCTTTATCCATAATCTTCTTTGATATTCTTTGTGCTGTTTTTAACCACTGAGTTCAAAGGTCAAAAACACCATCTTGAAGTTTTGAAGGAATATCATACTTTTTTGTCCTTAAAAGAAAATTCTCTCTGCTATGCACAACTTAGTCTGATGCCCTTTTTCACTTTAGGCTGATGTATTTTGATCTTTGAAATCTTATTTTTTTTTTAACACCATAAATTAACTTCTTATTAGTTTTGTAATCATGAGTATAATATTACGTCATGATTTTTTCCTGTTAGGCCTGTTTTGTAGTTTTCTGATGATATTATTTTAACTAGTTTTAAAAGACCAAAAACTGTTGATGCTATTTAGTTTCATAACTTCTTTATCCATAAACTTCTTTGATACTCTTTGAGCAGTTTTTAACCACTGAGTTCAAAGGTCAAAAACACCATCATGAAGTGTAAAAGGAATATCATACTTTTTTGTCCTTAAAACAAAATCCTCTCTGCTATACACAATTAAGTATGGTGTCATTTTTCATTTTAGGCTGATGTATTTTGATCTTTGAAATCTTATTTTTTTTAACACCATAAATTAGCTTCTTACTAGTTTTGTAATCTTGAGTATAATATTATGTCATGATTTTTTCCTGTTAGGCCTTGTCATGTTTTAAATTTAGTTTTCGAATTATATATTTTTTTTCACTAGGTTCAAAAGAACAAAAACTACTGATACTATTTACTGTTATATCTCCTTTATTCCTAACCTTCTTTGAGCGTTTTTTAACCACTGATTTCAAAGGTTGAAAACACCATCCTGAAGTGTCGAAGGAATATCATACTTTTTTTGTCCTTAAAAGAAAATCCTCTCTGCTATGCACAGTTAAGTATGGTGTCCTTTTACACTTTAGGCTGATTAATTTTGATCTTTGAAATCTTAACTTTTTTTTAAACACCTTAAATTAGCTTCTTATTAGTTTTGTAATCTTGAGTATAATATTATGTCATGATTTTTTCCTGTTAGGCCTTGCCATGTTTTAAATGTAGTTTTCGAATTATATTATTTTTTTCACTAGATTCAAAAGAACAAAAACTACTGATACTATTTAGTGTTATATCTTCTTAATCCCTAACCTTCTTTGATATTCTTTGAGCGTTTTTTAACCACTGAGTTCAAAGGTCGAAAACACCATCCTAAAGTGTTGAAGGAATACCATACTTTGTTGTCCTTAAAATCCTCTCTGCTATACACAACTTAGTCTGGTGCCCTTTTACACTTTAGGCTGATTAATTTTGATCTTTGAAATCGTATTTTTTTTTTTATACACCATTAATTAGCTTCTTATTAGTTTTGTAATCATGAGTATAATATTATGTCATGATTTTTTCCTATTAGGCCTTGCCATGTTTTAAACGTAGTTTTCGAATTATATTATTTTTTTCACTAGGTTTATAAGACCAAAAACTACTGATACTATTTAGTGTTATATCTCCTTTATTTCTAACCTTCCTTGACATTCATTGAGCAGTTTTTAACCACTGATTTCAAAGGTCAAAAACACCATCCTGAAGTGTTGAAGGAATACCATACTTTGTTGTCCTTAAAAGAAAATTCTCTCTGCTATGCACAACTTAGTCTGGTGCCCTTTTTCACTTTAAGCTGATGTATTTTGATCTTTGAAATCATAATTTGTTCTAACTCCAAAAATTAGCTCCTTATTAATTTTGTAACTATAAGTATAACATGTCTTTCCCTGTTAGGCCTGTTTGCAGTTTTCTAATGATATTATTTTAACTAGATTTAAAAGATCAAAAACTGTAGATACTATTTAGTCTTATAACTTCTTTATCCATAACCTTCTTTGATACCCTTTGAGCGGTTTTTAACCACTGAGTTCAAAGGTCGAAAACACCATCATGAAGTGTAAAAGGAATATCATACTTTTTTGTCCTTAAAACAAAATCCTCTCTGCTATACACAATTAAGTATGGTGTCCTTTTTCACTTTAGGCTGATGTATTTTGATCTTTGAAATTGTAATTTTTTTTTTTAAACACCTTTAATTAGCTTCTTATTAGTTTTGTAATCATGAGTATAATATTATGTCATGATTTTTTCCTGTTAGGCCTTGTCATGTTTTAAATTTAGTTTTCGAATTATATATTTTTTTTTCACTAGGTTCAAAAGAACAAAAACTACTGATACTATTTACTGTTATATCTCCTTTATTCCTAACCTTCTTTGAGCGTTTTTTAACCACTGATTTCAAAGGTGGAAAACACCATCCTGAAGTGTCGAAGGAATATCATACTTTTTTTGTCCTTAAAAGAAAATCCTCTCTGCTATGCACAGTTAAGTATGGTGTCCTTTTACACTTTAGGCTGATTAATTTTGATCTTTGAAATCTTAACTTTTTTTTAAACACCTTAAATTAGCTTCTTATTAGTTTTGTAATCTTGAGTATAATATTATGTCATGATTTTTTCCTGTTAGGCCTTTGCCATGTTTTAAATGTAGTTTTCGAATTATATTATTTTTTTCACTAGGTTCAAAAGAACAAAAACTACAGATACCATTTAGTGTTATATCTTCTTTATCCCTAATCTTCTTTGATATTCTTTGAGCGTTTTTTAACCACTGAGTTCAAAGGTCGAAAACACCATCCTAAAGTGTTGAAGGAATACCATACTTTGTTGTCCTTAAAATCCTCTCTGCTATACACAACTTAGTCTGGTGCCCTTTTACACTTTAGGCTGATTAATTTTGATCTTTGAAATCGTATTTTTTTTTTTATACACCATTAATTAGCTTCTTATTAGTTTTGTAATCATGAGTATAATATTATGTCATGATTTTTTCCTATTAGGCCTTGCCATGTTTTAAACGTAGTTTTCGAATTATATTATTTTTTTCACTAGGTTTATAAGACCAAAAACTACTGATACTATTTAGTGTTATATCTCCTTTATTCCTAACCTTCCTTGACATTCATTGAGCAGTTTTTAACCGCTGATTTCAAAGGTCAAAAACACCATCCTGAAGTGTTGAAGGAATACTATACTTTGTTGTCCTTAAAAGAAAATTCTCTCTGCTATGCACAACTTAGTCTGGTGCCATTTTTCACTTTAAGCTGATGTATTTTGATCTTTGAAATCATAATTTGTTCTAACTCCAAAAATTAGCTCCTTATTAATTTTGTAACTATAAGTATAACATGTCTTTCCCTGTTAGGCCTGTTTGCAGTTTTCTAATGATATTATTTTAACTAGATTTAAAAGATCAAAAACTGTAGATACTATTTAGTCTTATAACTTCTTTATCCATAACCTTCTTTGATACCCTTTGAGCGGTTTTTAACCACTGAGTTCAAAGATCGAAAACACCATCATGAAGTGTAAAAGGAATATCATACTTTTTTGTCCTTAAAACAAAATCCTCTCTGCTATACACAATTAAGTATGGTGTCCTTTTTCACTTTAGGCTGATGTATTTTGATCTTTGAAATTGTAATTTTTTTTTTTAAACAACTTTAATTAGCTTCTTATTAGTTTTGTAATCATGAGTATAATATTATGTCATGATTTTTTCCTGTTAGGCCTTGTCATGTTTTAAATTTAGTTTTCGAATTATATTATTTTTTTCACTAGGTTCAAAAGAACAAAAACTACAGATACCATTTAGTGTTATATCTTCTTTATCCCTAATCTTCTTTGATATTCTTTGAGCGTATTTTAACCACTGAGTTCAAAGGTCGAAAACACCATCCTAAAGTGTTGAAGGAATATCATACTTTGTTGTCCTTAAAATCCTCTCTGCTATACACAACTTAGTCTGGTGCCCTTTTTCACTTTAGGCTGATGTATTTTGATCTTTGAAATCTTGTTTTGTTTTTTTAAACCATAAATTAACTCCTTATTAGTTTTGTAATCATGAGTATAATATTATGTCATGATTTTTTCCTATTAGGCCTTGCCATGTTTTAAACGTAGTTTTCGAATTATATTATTTTTTTCACTAGGTTTATAAGACCAAAAACTACTGATACTATTTAGTGTTATATCTCCTTTATTTCTAACCTTCCTTGACATTCATTGAGCAGTTTTTAACCACTGATTTCAAAGGTCAAAAACACCATCCTGAAGTGTTGAAGGAATACCATACTTTGTTGTCCTTAAAAGAAAATTCTCTCTGCTATGCACAACTTAGTCTGGTGCCCTTTTTCACTTTAAGCTGATGTATTTTGATCTTTGAAATCATAATTTGTTCTAACTCCAAAAATTAGCTCCTTATTAATTTTGTAACTATAAGTATAACATGTCTTTCCCTGTTAGGCCTGTTTGCAGTTTTCTAATGATATTATTTTAACTAGATTTAAAAGATCAAAAACTGTAGATACTATTTAGTCTTATAACTTCTTTATCCATAACCTTCTTTGATACCCTTTGAGCGGTTTTTAACCACTGAGTTCAAAGGTCGAAAACACCATCATGAAGTGTAAAAGGAATATCATACTTTTTTGTCCTTAAAACAAAATCCTCTCTGCTATACACAATTAAGTATGGTGTCCTTTTTCACTTTAGGCTGATGTATTTTGATCTTTGAAATTGTAATTTTTTTTTTTAAACACCTTTAATTAGCTTCTTATTAGTTTTGTAATCATGAGTATAATATTATGTCATGATTTTTTCCTGTTAGGCCTTGTCATGTTTTAAATTTAGTTTTCGAATTATATATTTTTTTTTCACTAGGTTCAAAAGAACAAAAACTACTGATACTATTTACTGTTATATCTCCTTTATTCCTAACCTTCTTTGAGCGTTTTTTAACCACTGATTTCAAAGGTGGAAAACACCATCCTGAAGTGTCGAAGGAATATCATACTTTTTTTGTCCTTAAAAGAAAATCCTCTCTGCTATGCACAGTTAAGTATGGTGTCCTTTTACACTTTAGGCTGATTAATTTTGATCTTTGAAATCTTAACTTTTTTTTAAACACCTTAAATTAGCTTCTTATTAGTTTTGTAATCTTGAGTATAATATTATGTCATGATTTTTTCCTGTTAGGCCTTTGCCATGTTTTAAATGTAGTTTTCGAATTATATTATTTTTTTCACTAGGTTCAAAAGAACAAAAACTACAGATACCATTTAGTGTTATATCTTCTTTATCCCTAATCTTCTTTGATATTCTTTGAGCGTTTTTTAACCACTGAGTTCAAAGGTCGAAAACACCATCCTAAAGTGTTGAAGGAATATCATACTTTGTTGTCCTTAAAATCCTCTCTGCTATACACAACTTAGTCTGGTGCCCTTTTTCACTTTAGGCTGATGTATTTTGATCTTTGAAATCTTGTTTTGTTTTTTTAAACCATAAATTAACTCCTTATTAGTTTTGTAATCATGAGTATAATATGTCACGACCTTTCCCTGTTAGGCCTATTTTGTAGTTTTCCGATGATATTATTTTCATTACATTCAAAAGAACAAAAACTGTTGATACTAAATAGTGTTATATCTTCTGTATCTCTAACCTTCTTTGATATTCTTTGAGCAGTTTTTAACCACTGAGTTCAAAGGTTGTAAACACCATCCTGAAGTGTTGACGGAATATCATACTTTGTTGTCCTTAAAGGAAAGTCCTCTCTGCTATAAACAACTTAGTCTGGTGCGCTTTTTCACTTTAGGCTGATAAATTTTGGTCTTTGAAATTTTAATTAATGAAATCTTAAACACCGTAAATTAGCTCCTTATCAGTTTTGTAATCATGAGCATTATGTGATTTAATGAATTTTCCTTGCTAAACCAACTTAAGTATTTTTTCTATATTGTTTCTGATTATATTATGATATTTAATAGATTTAAAAGAACAAAATATATTGATATATTTAGTATTACATCATCGGTTTATTGCAAAAAGCCACTTCCTTCTGTGTAAGGAATATAATGCTCAGTTATTCTTAGAAGAAAATACTTCTCTACAGTATCGAGCTTATTATAGTGCCCTTTTTCATTTTAGGTTGATGTATTTTAAA
Source organism: Nezara viridula (assembly GCA_928085145.1). Classification (NCBI taxonomy): domain Eukaryota; kingdom Metazoa; phylum Arthropoda; class Insecta; order Hemiptera; family Pentatomidae; genus Nezara; species Nezara viridula. The sequence goes on along the minus strand of OV725083.1, from coordinate 2,126,429 downwards.
ATCATAATTCTGTTGTAAACTTAGAATGTTTGTTGTCCCAATTGTTTATTGTATGCAAATTATTAACTTTTTTATATCTTCTTTCTGTCTGATACTTTTTCACATTTCACAACTATCATATATAAGGTAGAAATAACTTTTCATAAGATAAAAATATTTGATCATTTGATAATTTATTCTCAAAGGTAAATATTAGAAATATGTTTAATTGCATCAATTAGATTTTCTGACAGCTGATAAGAAAAAAATATAAAAAAACAAAGCTAACTATAATAGCAAGTATACAAAAATTATGTCTTGTATTGTATGTAATGTTAAAATAAAAACTTTTTAAAACCCCTTATGAAGGGTCTTGGATTTAATACTTTGTATGAGAGCACTATTTCTTGGTCAATGGTTGTGCAAGGAGGTGATTTGACCGAGATTCCACTCAACTGCAAGATTTTTTCTCGATTAAGGGTATCCACTTTACAGAGACTGGGTTCCTCCAGAAGCGTTTCCCAACCCCAGGGTTCAATGCATAGCTGATATAACAGAAAAAATAATTATCTGTCTGAAAGTCGATGAATTACTTTATAAATTAATTGTGTTTATAAATAAGTACATGGATGTGGAGTTTGTATATGTTAATATTATGTTAGCAGAGAAAACCACATTTTTATAGGATTTATGTCAAAAGACAGAACAAGGGAAAATATATAATAGACATCAAGTGTAATAGTATATGAACTGCAATTTTTATAAATCTACTTTCCTTTTCATTGAAGGGCAATAACATTTTTTGGATGGAGCATGCATCATCGATCATGGTGACTGGCATCCATGTTCCAGAAGAATAGGACTTTTTAAAATTTATAAATTTCCTTAATATTTGATTGGTCTAGCCCAGTAGTCTCCAAACCTTTTGGTCCATGTTGAAACTTCCACCATGTCCCGCTAGCTATGGCTTGTGATAGAAAGGCTAGTTCTATAAATGACACTTCAGTTATTAAATGAACTTTCTAAGAGAAACAATTCTCGCAATGAAAGTTCTATTAACCTTGTGTTAGAGGTATTTATTAAATTTCACTTTTTTAAAATAATGTTTGCAATTTTACCATGCAATCAATGAAACTTTCGCAGGCAGAATTGGAGGTGCTTGTAGATCATAGTTTGGAGATTTCTGGTCTGGCCTGTATTTTATAATTGGTTGGTCCTTATTGTCCTTGAATCGTTATAGCCCAATCTTTGCTATTGTTGTTGAATCTCTATTGAAAAAGCATAGAATTTCTGATACAGAACAGAACACTTAATTTCTATCAGGCAGTTTAAAAACAGAGGGTCATTATTTAATACATGGAAATTTTATTTTAAATTAGATTTTATTATTGTTAGATACATTTATATATATATATATATATATATATATATATATATATATATATATATATAATTTCTCAACAAGTTTATTTAACCAGATATCCCTCCCTGTTCCCCTCATCCTATTCCTAATTCATACGTGTTGCTATCTCACTCATCAGTTGCCCCAACGCTCTCAAAAACCAGGTAAGAGTTATTCTTTGATTTTATATTTAATGTATCTTTTTTTTCAGTTTTAAAATAATGGCATTAATATACAATGATATAAATAGAGTTGGTAATTGTTTAGAGTGTGTAAGAATGTTTTAGTGATTTTACCATTGATGTTAATAATTAGCTTACTAGCATACAGTAAAGATTATTCAACTTTGCAGTAAATTTTGCCATTAAAACTGTTTTCCTACAACATTTGTAATAGCAACGAAAATAATTTTAAGAAAGTAAAAAATATAATTGACTCTTAATATTTATTCAAAAAATATTTTCTTTAACAGTAACAATATGCATAAACATTTATCTTTTTTTAAAATCACAATACTGAAGGCATAGGTGTTAAATTTACACAGGGTTTCCTTGTTGATATTGAGGGAAACATTTAAAGAGATGATAAAAAAGTTCAAACCTCAAAAACTATAAAAAAGTTTATATAAACAATAGTTTATATAAATTTAAGTTTTGTGTTTTTTAGTGTCATATTTTTTGATGAATAGGAAGCCGGGCCTGTTTTCACACACCGGGACTAGTTATTGACGGTTGTAATTTATATTATCTTGTTTTTATGATATAGAGCTGACCCCTTAAGTGATTGAAAATAATTTAGAACACATATCTTTGCTCAATAATTCAATAAGGCTGAAATAATATGAAGGATTGAAGAAAGAAAAAAAATTATATCAATACTCAACTCAAGATATATTGATGATACAATAACCCCGTTGATTAAGTTTAATACAGTTTTCATTAAAATTTTGAATAAATTAAAATTAAAATTAATATATAGTTTTCTAAAATGTAGTTTATAAGTCAAAATGATAAATTTACAATTAATATATTTATTTATTTATGTTACAGGAGGCTGTTGTCTACTCCTGAAAGGTAAGCCTTCTAAATAATATTATGCATGGCTTTAAACTTGCTTTTATAAACAGCTTCCTGCTTTGGTAGTCTTTATTAACTATGTGATTTATTAAAGACTAAAAAAAAATTAAGGTGGAAATCTTTTAATTATAGCCATTTTTAAAAATATTTTTCACTGACAATAACATCATAATTGGATCGGTTGGGTTCAATCTATTGATGGAATCCAGCAATGAAATTAGCCCTGAGTTTAGGAATCAATAGTTCGTGGTATAGACCCCTTTAATCAAATGCACTCCAAATTTTTGTGTCTACGGAATTTTCAGAAATGGGTTTTCCTATTAAGTTAATTAATTTGATGAGGTACTACAAACTCATAAATACCCATTTGCATCATAAAATAATTGGATGACAAAATCGAAACAAAAGGTGCCCTACAAAAATATTGGGTCGTACAAGGTATTCCATAAGCTGAGGGACATTTTTATAGAAGTAACAGCATACCTCAGGACCTTAAGTATGACGTGTTTTTTATTGAATAGAAAGCAATAACTTTAAGAAACATTTAATTTTAGTAATTAACAATTACTTCACAGTATATTAGACATAATTTACTTAAAAAGAAAGTAGAGCTTGTCATTGTTAAACCATCTAAAGAGGACTTTTGAGCGACTAAACTGAGCTAAGTACGGTTTAAAAAACAAATCATAAAATATTTGCGATTTTTTGTCTTTCTCCATCTATACTGCAGATATCCCACGTTTAGAAAAACTTCCTCGTTATGAGCTTTAACTCCATATTAATTAAGTTGAGGTTTATAAAGAAAAAAGTTGAGATTCATCTCAAGTTGTGAAAAAAAAAAAATGATGTGATTTAATATCCTATCACCCTTGTTTTCAACAAAAACGACTAGGATATCGCAAATTTCTTTATTTTTCGTGACCTGTAATGTATTGTAATAAATATAAATGCATAAATACACGTTTTATTTCTAAAAAAAAATATATTAAAATAATGAATTTTGTGCTAAACCTCTTGAGGTCTGCTATCCCCCTTTTAAATATTTGTCTCTACTTAGAGGATACCCTGTGTACATGTTCTAGAGGTTACACTCTCTGAATATTTGATATCTAAGAATCCATAAATTCCTAGTTTAGGATTTCTTCCCTTTCTTTTTCTTTTTTTAAAATCAGGTTTTATTTTGCTGAATTTTAATGTAAGAAAGTATTTTCGTGGAGTAGTTCTAGGCACAGGCGAATCTACGGGAGGAGGGGCTTTCGGGCTGAAGTTCCTCCCCCTCCCCCAAAATGGTAAAATATAACCATGTTTTATGGAAAAAAAATTTTAAAAATACCTCTTAAAGTATTATTGTTGATGTGATTACATTTAAAAGGAGTTAAGGAATCACTTCATATAAGTGGTGGTGATAAAAACACCATTTCATATAAGTAGTTAGTTTCTTTCTTTCTTTCCTAAGTAATTATCGTTATTTTTATGAAAAAAAAAAAGGTTTCAGGCTGAAGCTTCCTCCCCCAAATTAAATCTTGGATCTGCTAGTGGTTCTAGGAGCAAATATCTTTCCTGTCATTATTTATTTTTTTGAAAGAAGAGTTCCATCTTTATAGAGCATTGAAGTTCATCTACTTCCTCAAGGTCACTTTGTTACCAATTCCTCCCAGTTCTTCTACCAGTGGATATTATATTATATTCTGTACCTCAGCTGTTTATCTTGTGTAATTCACTTTTGTCAATCATTTTCCTATAGGCTCCCTACTAGTTTTTTGTGGCCTCCAAGTATTCCTTATCAAAATATGAAAGTGGTATTTCTTTTTGTTTGTATCCCAAGGTTCTTCCGTCCTCAGTATGCTGAGCTTGTGAGTAGGCTATCTATTGTTAATGATGATGATGCTCCTATTGTATCTTCATCCTTATATTTCCTGACATGAAACCTCTGCTATATTTAAAGCCCATGTTGTCCTTTAAATATAATTTTAGTCCTTATTCTTAGTGAGTTGATCTAGGAGGAGAGAAAGTCTTTCAGGCTGAAGCCCCCAAAAAATATAATTTTTTTAAAAAATTTTCATTGGTCCATATTTGTTTCTATGATTAATCTGAGCTAAATACTGTAACAATTACAATATGCACTTATTTAAATTATAATGCATAACCTATTTTGCGGCAAGTTCTGCCATTTAAACTATTTTCCTGCCACATTTGTAATGGAAACAAAAATAATATTAAGAATGAAAAAAAATTAATTAAATCATGATACTTGTTTAAAGAAAATTCTCCTTAAAATCAGCATAATGTCAAGCATTTATGCTATATATGTGTCTTTTATAAAATACTGATGATTTTGTATTAAATATATATTCGTACTAGAGCTTGAGTTTCACCATCTAAGAATCCATAAATTCCAAGTCTGGGGGGTCTGTGTTGTTTTTCTTTTATGTATTTCTTTTTCTTTTAATAAAATTTGGTAGCTAAAATGTTAATGTATATAAAAGTTCCTTCATTCTACTTGCTACTAAATGTAAACACATGTCAAGAAAATAAGATAAAATAATTTTCCCTAGAAGCATTATAGTTAATGTTGTAACAATACTAAAAACTTTTGTATATATTTATTTTTTTGGAGCATTCAGTTAGGTGGTGTCCTAGAAAGAGAAGTATTGTTTCCTGAAAAATATAATATGAGACAACGATTAAATACTATACCAGTCTTTTATGTATTTTTAAATAGAACAGTAAGGGAAAAATAAATGAATATGTGGATAAGTTTCTCTGAATATAAGATATGAAATAACATAATATAAATTATAGAGAGAATGCCATTGGTAAAAAATCCTGTTCTTTTTACTTTCACTTAGCTATATATGTAATATATAGTAAGGGTAAGTATTGTGATCATGAAAATTTTGGACCAGTTTTCAGAAATCCAGAAATGGAAAATTTTGGTGGAGTTTTCAATGGAAATAGACGTTTTGAGGTCTCTTGAGTCCAAATAACCAAGTCCCACAAAATGGCCTATGTGTGTATGTATGTGAACAGCCTAGCTCAAAAACGAAAAGTCGTATGGAACTGAAATTTTCGTCAAAATCGGCAAACCAGAATTGGTACTTAATATCATTGATTTAACACATTTTTATGATTTTCTCAAAAACGGCTCTAATGATTATGATTAAACTCACTATTCTAATGTAAAATTAATTGTATTTTAATATAAAGTAGGTTTTATCCTCATTGATGTTCTTCAAATATTAGATAAAATATCGTATATAAATGTAAATATCGGCTTTTCAAAAATGTCTTCCTCTAAAGTACTTTTAATTTTGTTTGTTTTAAAAAAATAACTGTTTTACAATTCACATAATGAATAAAAATGGTTAAATATAAATAGTGAAAAAAATATATCAAAAATTAAAGGAGAAAATAAGAGATGGTATTGAGGGATCCAGAATTGAAACTCGCGCTCGTTCGGGGTAATAGGGTGATAACGAGGAGCCGAGAACTGCCGAGGAATCCCGAGCGCGCACTCGAGCTCGGTGGACGGGTTCCGATTATATTATTTACTTATACATGTACGGTTTTCATTAATGTTAGAGCTGGTATGATTTGATATTTAAATGTATACAATACAGCAACATAAAAATAAAAAAATCTATATATAACAGTGTTTAAACAAAAAATATATTCACAATGAAATATTATATAAATGAATATTTGACCTCCTTACTGACTTGTCGGACTAAAAAGAATTCGGGACCCTCAATTATTTAATATAATGAAATAAATAATTAAAACATACAATCGTATAAGAAAATGGTTAGTGAAGAGAAAATTTCTTAAATGAGAAAAATATATAATAATTAATTGTTTCAAATAATATGTTGTACCATTTATGATTTTTACTTTTAGTTCATATCAGCTAAATATGTTAATAATAGTATTACTTTATTTAGGGCGCTGACTTACATCAGCCCGAAAGATTTTTTTTAAAAACTTATAATGATAGTTATTTATGAAGAAAACGAAAGAAACTAACTACCTATATGAAATATAGTTTTAGAGATTCTTTATGTACTATTAAATGTCATTACACGAACAACAATACTTTTAGCGGTAATTATTAAATATTCATTTCATAAGACGTGGATATATTTTACCATTTTGAGGTGGGGGCTTCAACCCGAAAGCCACCCCCGTAGATCCGCCTGTCGGTTAGGGCATCATAGTAGGTATGTAACTATTTTATTGATACATAAATGTTACTTATATTTAAATTGTCATTTATGTTCAAAGATTATAGATATATCAACATATCCTAGGATTTTATGATTCAATCACCTCTCAATTTTCACATGATATTCTTATCACACTTTCCTTGACAACCTTATCATACTGTTAAAAAACGTTGTATTTTTATTTGATGTTGTACACACTAAAAAATCAAAGATATTTTTAATTTTTTACACCATTCATTTATAACAAAAAAATTACTAGAAATGTACCAATGTTATGAAGGCTGTCTTCCCCTCCATCCTGTGTTTAATCTAAACAAATACGTTATATATTCGATTGTATTTTTAATTAGATATTTTCAAGTATATATAATAGGTAAAAAAAAAATAAAAATCCTTACAACAATACCAACACATAAAAAAATTAATTTTAAATATTCAATATTATATTTGTTCGTTCCACAGTAATTATGTTGAATTTTTACACATAAAAATTAAATAAAAATCTTGTCCATCTTTTTTTTCCATCGTCCCCCAATCAAAATCGAAAGTCTGAGCCTATGGGCTCAGATTTTTTTTTTTTTGTTGTCCCCCCACCTGGCCTTTTAGGCTATTCAGAGGTTTTTTCCGAGCCTGGGGAGAGGGCGGGGGATTAATACCAGAGTATTACTTTTATTAGCTTACTCTAAAGTACTTTTAAATTTTTTTGAGGAAGGAGATATTCCGTCATTAATAGACTAATTTTTTTATTTGAAATAATTAATCATTTCACATTTCTGATATAAAAAATAGATTAATATAAAATATGGAAGAGCCTGATAATCAACTAAAGGAGGAATAAGAGATCATAACGGATAATAATTGTAATAGTCCTTCGAACCAAAGGAATACGAGCCCGCCCGAACTCACCCGAGCTCAGCCGAAAGATTAGAACAGCCTTAGATGCATGATATGAGCTTATTATATACGGACTCCGACAATATTATGTACATATAAATATACGGTTTTTATAAATGCTATTGTTGGTATTATTTAATATTTAATTGTATAGATAACAGCGATATAAAAATTAAAATTTGTCTAGATAAGGGTACTTAAACAAATAAAAGTACCCACAGCGATATATAAATAAATATAACGCCTATGATTTTTACTTTCACTTCCCCTTTAGTCTGAAAGTACTTATTTCTGCTAAGGAGAGGGTGTTAAGTGAAAATCATGTGATGCGCGCACCAGATTTTTTTGTCTGTATTTAAAAGTCTTCGTCCAAATTAAATAAGTCTTTTTTTCTAGAGAATTTTTTTCACGCATACCTTTAGATGCATAGGGCTTAAACTAAATTGGGTGGCCTTTCCCAGAGAATAGTGTTTATACTTTTAAGACCCGGTGTCTGTTTTGTTTCTCTTTGTTTACGTTCGTGGGAGGTTCAGTGCAATGGCTGCCTCTAAACTACTCTTGATCTCTCTTATTTCGGCTGAAGCCCCCCCACCCTCAAAATGGCAAAATATAACTATGACTTATTAAAAATAATTATCTCTAAAAATATTATTGAATATTGAATAGTTGACTGTTCCATTATAAAGGAAGGAGGAGATGGTCCGGGGTGGCGGTCATAAATAGGCTAAATAGTAGCAAAACTATTTTATTAAAAGCCAACGTTTCAACCCGACTTTGCAATTCTTCTTCAGGGCTAGAACGGACAAGATACAAAAAGATATAGAGAAATGTGGAAGTTACATAATATGTAGACAAAAAAAAAAAAAAATAAACAATGTGAATAAGCTTATTAAAATTATAAACAGTAAGTACATTAAAATATAAACAGAGTAAGCTAAGTAACAAGATCCTAAACTGAAGTAAATAGATGATAACAATTCTTATAGTGTAATATATAATACATGCAAATGTGAATATACTTCTACAGATCTACAGGAGAAATTGAAAGAGAAGGAAAAAGGATATAATATGAAATAATAGATATATAGGAATGTGGAGAAAAAAAAGAAAACCAAAATAAATAAATAAGTATATAAAATTAGAAGAATGAAAACAGAGACTTACAGGTATGTTCAGCTAGGAGTTTCACTTAGAACTGGAAAATAAGGGTAAGGGTAGGTATTGGGGAATTGTCCGTTATAGCCCTGAAGATGACCTGCAAAGTCGGGTCGAAACATTGTCTTTTATTAAAATAGTTTTGCCACTATTTAGCCTATTTATGACAGCCACCCCGGACGATCTGCTTCCTTTAAAAATATTATTGTTCGTGTAGTTTAATTTACACCATTTCATATAGGTAGTAAGTTATTGTCAACTACTCGATTTAATAAAATGTTTTATTTATTTTAATGGTCTTATGAATTTCTTATCTGTAAGCTTTAAGATTTAGCTCCGTTAAAAATGCACTTCAAAAATGTTGTAGTTGCCCTATATTGCTAGAATATAATTTCTATTCAAAGTAGGGCGGTAAGTGAAAATTGTGTGATGTGCACACCAGAATTGTTTTCTTACAAGCCCCTGAAGATCGTCCGGCACCCTTGGCAATTGCTCCCTCTCACCTCCACCCTTAATGCCGGCACTGATGCGGGCTTTTTTCTTCATAATTATAAATAATATCATCACACCACAGCAAAATAGGACTTGCTTTGATAATTCTTGAGGCAAAACAAAAAAAAAAAAAAAAAAAAAAAAATCATAACTCAAGTAATAAAATGAAATTATTTTCAACTTTTTGAATTTACATATTTCGAAAAATATTTTATAGCATATTATAAAAGAAAGAAAGGGATATTTCCTCATATCCAGTTAACAGGTTAAGGAAATAATAAATATTTAGTTTAAACATTGAAAAAAATATATTGACTTGTGAAGTTTGATTTTTAATATTCTATTTTGAATGATTTAGAATCAATTAAAGTGCCCCAACGTTGCCACCTCTCCAATGCGCTGTTGCCGTCCTGTCTCGGTCCATTGCTTCCTCAGAACTAGCTTAGTGAAAAGTATTACAACTATTGTAGCCTATATATTAATTTATTTTCTTTTTTTTTATTAATGTTTTTTTTTAGTGAAATTAGATCAGAGCTTTGCTAATCAGCTCAAGTCATGTATTTTAAGATATTTTAATATTTTTTATAGTTAATGGATCAAAAAGGAAAAAGAGTTTAATTTATAGTATGATGTAAGAAACATGTGTAAAAGTGCATATATGTTAAATAATTATTGGATAACTTTCTATAAACATTAAAAAAGCATAATAAACTTTTTAAATAATTTAATAATTGCTAAATATTCAAAAATTAATATTGTTCATATGTATCTATTTATTTGTACAGACATTTCTTTAACAAATAAATAGTAATTATAAAAAAAATATTTGCATAATTATTATAACTGAGGGAGAAAAATTATGTCTTATCGAAGTTCGAAACTTTGTAACATATATATATATATATATATATATTTATTTTATATATATATATATATATATATATATATATATATATATATATATATATAATAAACTAATTATTTAAACTTATTTCAGTTACATGTTACAAAGTTTCGAACTTCGATAAGACATAATTTTTCTCCCTCAGTTATAATAATTATGCAAATATTTTTTTTTACAATTACTTTTTATTTGTTAAAGAAATGTCTGTACAAATAAATAGATACATATTATGAACAATATTAATTTTTGAATTTTTAGCTATTATTAAATTATTTAATAGATATATATATACATATATAAAAACAATTAAAGTTATATTAATAATATAATAATCATAGCACAATCAAAGTAGATGTAATGCAATTTATTCCTGTATAAATTAAACATTGAACAACCCAGCGGTTCGATACCTATATCGCAGATTGCTGTACACATATGAATAATAATAATAATAAAAAACAACTGCAACTCACAAGCGGTTTTTAGTTTATTACTTCGTTGAAAAGTATTATTTGAAAGCTAACGGTTGTGCAGAGAGGTGATTGGGCTAGGATCATGCTCAACCGCCAGATTTCCTCCCTTAATTAATTATTTAATTAAGAGTAATCTCTATATAGAGGCTCAGTAATTATTGTTTTTCTTAGTAGCATCGTGAAATTTGAAAAAAATAGATTATGAACTTTTGACAAAATTATTGAATATTTACAAATATTCATTATTTTCCATATATTATTTCCTTTATAAAATACCCTTTTCATATTTCGAAACTAATTCAGTAATGCTAATTGAAATATTTATAATTTAGTTTTACAGGCTTTGCATTTTATCTTTAGAAATATTAGATATCTTATTTAAGGTTTTATATGTGAAACTGCAAGAAGTTATCTGATTTTAAAATTCACAGCTCCTAACAAAATTAAGGCGTAGTGTAAAATTCTACTGGAACTTTTGGCTCGAATACTTGGATTTTGTTATAAAATAATTACATATTTATATGTAAATAATTGGAAATATAACACATAATGATACCATTTTATCTTATTATTTTTGCTGTTTATGGCAAACAAAAATATTCAGTTAAAATAGATAAAGAAAGATACTGACTTCAAACTTTATTTTAAATATTATTTTTTCAATCAATTAAATGCGATTCCAGCGCAGCGACGTTGTCAGATCTCCTTGCGGTGTTGTCGCTTAGTGCAAATCTTCTCGCTTCAGTACCCACGCTTCTTGAAAAGTCTTACAGCTATTTTATTCTGAATTTTACTATTTATTATTTTAATTTTTTAGATCAGAGTTTTACTAATTAACTTAAATATTTTTTTAGATATTCGTAAGTAGTTGACCGATGAATTATAAGAACAAAATTGTCATGAGTTTGATTATTATTTAGTTATTATTTTACTTTTGTTAATTTCATATTTCCTGTTAGCAAAATTAGGACAGAGTTTTGCTAATTAGTTTAAATAATATGTTTAAAGGCATTTTTATTTATGTTTAGAGATTCGTAAGTAGTCGACCGATGAATTATAAGAACAAAATTGCCATGAGTTTCATTAATTTACTTTTGTTAATTTTATATTATCTGTATATGTGGTGTAAATGTGATTATATATCTTTATAATTATTGTCCACGTGACAGATTATTATATTTCTAAATAAACAAAGAAAAAAAAAAAGTTTCAGTCAAAATCTCTTTATTCAGCTAGCCGACGTTTCGACTCAAACATCAGTGCCAGTTCGTTAGGAAAACGAGAAAAGAACTGTTGTTATTTGTTAGTTTCTTTCAAAGTAATAATAGTTTTATATATATAATCTTCTGAGCTGAAGCCTCCTCCAAAATTAAATCCTGGTGCTTTAGCTTTTATATAAATTATTTATTATATTACACCTTTATTGAGCCATGTGAAGTATTTTTAATAGTTCAAATAGTATTATTAATTTATTTACTAGATAACTAATTAAGTAAATAGATGATGGGCAAGGCCGTGAAGAGAATATCTTGTCTATTGTCTTTGAGACAATTTTTCCTCGGCGCCCTCAAATATTAAATATACCACTAAAACTCAACCTCATCTTTTGTGATCCATGCAAGAAAAATATTACGTTATTAAATCTAATATCATTTTTAAGATTATCTTTTCCTTCAGGAAGAATAAATTGCTGCAATTTTCGAAAATCTATATTTAAAAAAAATTATTAGAGATAAATATCAGTACAAATGTTAAGTAAACGTTTTAAAATTTTCAATTTAAATCACAAAAAAAAAAAAAAAAAAATTCACGAGAGGGACGGAAAGTAAAAATCACAGACGGTACAAAATATTTTTTGAAACTATCAATTAACTTATTTTTTTCACAGTTAATATTGTATTATGCTTATGTTTATTCTAACCATTGCTTTTAACTAGGTTATATTTTAATTATTTATTTGATTATAATAAATAATTATAATAAGTAATCAAGTGGCACATAATATTTTTTTATCCGACATGAATGTTACTGATATTGAAGGACGTTGAATTTATATATATATTTCATCTTAGCTATTTTTATTTGTTTAAGCATTGGTAAATGTTTTTAAATTATAATCTGTATACTTAAATATTAAATAATATCTACGCTAGCATTTATGAAAACCGTACATGCTTAGGTGTAGAAGTCTGTTGTAACCTTCGGCCAAGCTCGGCAAAACTCGGCTGCGCGCTCGGGTTTCGTCGGTTGACTGTTAATAACGAATTATGTTAGATTACATATCGAGATAATTATATATTTTTTCCATTTCCCAACAACTTTTTTTTTTAATTCTGTACAAAAAAAGATCTCATAAGTTCTCCATTCAGAGTTTGATTCAATTGAATATTTTCTCGAATTATCACGTATATTTTTACGCTTAAATATCTAATTATATCAATTAAAAGGAAAAAGTTATACTCTTGCTTATTTTCCATATACAGATATTTGTCTAGAAAGCACCAGTAAATAATATTGAAAAGAACAGGACGTCTATATTTTGAGTTTGAGGAAGTTATCAATTTCCTACTTTGATTCAGAGGAAGATTGGATGTTTTCACCCGGCCATTTATTTGATTCGGTTACTTAAGTTAAAGTATGGTCTACAAACGTATATTACGGGGACAATTCTCTTTGTTAATATTCTGAAATCAACTGAAAAGCCTCCTTTTCATTATTGAATCTCCGACAACGTAATATTGGATATTTTTGTGTTCTGTATAAATTTTAAAAATATGAATGTTAATTATTTGTTACGAATTCTCTGGAAAATAGAAAAAAAAAACTGCAATATTATTATTTTTAACGAAAGAGACATTGAAAATGTTAAAATTAATTTTTAAAATAATTAGGATTTAATAGAATTTGGCTAAAATTTTAGATGAAACATTATTTTCAAGAAATTTATAACATTATTTCCCAGAAAAATATAAATATTTGGTAAAGTTTCTAACTTAATTGATTAATTATAAATTGATTAATTATTCTTTCATTCCATTTCTCTGTTTTAACTCTTTATTACATTATACGTTGTCAGAACATCTTAATAGACTTTACAATATCTCAATTTTCTATCTAGCTATTCTATTTAAAATATCTTAATTTTTCCATTTCTATTTATTTCTTATATAACTTCATATTCCTTTTTTTCTGTTTTACATTTTATTCTAAGATTACCATTTTAGTACTTATGTTACCTTATTTTGATTATATTTACTTCATCATTCCACACTTTGTAACGGTTATTATTATTTATTTCTTATCTTCTTATCTAGTTCTTGTTATTGTCATTATTCTACCCACTTCATTTTACTTTAATTTTTTTAACCTAAATTGTTTATGTTTCTCCTACCTTGTTATCTGGTTCTTTTCTTAGTCCTGAAGAAGGCCTGAACTTCAGGTCGAAACGTCGCCAAATGTCAAAATAAATATTATCATTTATTTTTGCCTTATTATTTCTGACTGATCACCCCAACCATTATCTTCATTATTCACGACAGTCAACCATTTACCCACTATTAAAATAAATTTTGTTTATAAAAAATCATAAATTATTCCCGATTTTATTTCCATTTTCATATTCCAACTATAGACTATACTCTAGAAGCCTAACTTTTAGAAAAACTTCCTTACTTAATAAGATTTAAGTGTGTATTAATTAAGTCGAGTTTTATAACACAAAAAATTGGTATTCACCTCAAGTTGTACAGAAAAACGATGTGAATTTTTACCCTGTCATCTATCAAGTACCCCTTTTTTCAGAAAAAAATTGCTACACTTAACTGTTCAAAGCTTTTATTTCTTAATTTTCAATAATCAGGGATGTTTTAGTTGAAATTGTAAAAAAGCATATAGATTTTCACATAACTTAAGATGAATCACAATTTTGCTTTATAAACCTTAAAATAATTAATACAGACTTAAAGCTTATTAAACGAGGAAGTGAGATATCTGTAGTATAGTTGTATGATAGTAAAAAAAAAACGCTAATAAATTAAAATGTTAAAAACGCGGCAAATGTTAAAATTAATATTATCATTTATTTTCCCTTTTTATTTCTGACTGATCACTCCAACCATCCTTCTCTTCATTATTCACGACAGTCAACCATCGACCCACAATTGTAATTTATTCATCGATTGAATCACCGATGGTTCTGCTGTTTCATCGGCTTTTGGAATTGATTTATCCGCTGGACGAAACTTCAGTGTTGTTATATTTTAATTTACTCCACACATTTCTATGTTTATTTTCTGTCTATATGGACAAGTTCCTAAATTGAGCGCTGAGCTCATCGATGACATCGGATCCATCTACATAAAATAAATGTTTTGTCTATACATTGAATAGAATCATCCCGTTCATAATCTTTCCGTTTCATACATTACCCACATTGTCCAATGAAATTTTGTCAGAGGTAAGCTCAGCAATGGCTAATGGTTGACTTTTGAAATTTTAACATTATATTTAGGTTTGCTTGAATAAAACATAGGCTTTAAGTGAAAACAAAATATTGAGCAGAACCAAAGTTACGAATCCTTGAGTAATTTATCTAGAGATCCCGGATAGACAGTTACTTGCTTCGATTCTCATCCCAACCTAATCTATCGCGAGCCACATTTAAAAGTTGTACTATTCAACTGATAGAAAAAAATTATCACAACTCAACGGGAAAAATCCGAAATACCGGACATCTGTAATCTCTCTACAATATCTCTCCTCTGGGCGAAACGACAATATTGATGAGCTCAACGCTGAGTTTAGGAACTTGCCCTATTTATATCTTTTTTGAAATACTACAATCCAATATACGGGTATTTATTTAAACACTTTTTTTTTTGTATACTTCATGTCATCAGTAACCTTTCAGGAGTGTTAACCTTCTATAGGAACCCCATTAGGTCGTTCATAAACTGAGCATAAATCGATGTCCAATTGTATTAGATTTAATCGATTGATGGAATCCATCGATGGAATTAGCGCTTTGTTTAAGAATGTGCACTGAGCTTCCAATGCAAAGGTCCCAGGTTCGAACCCCGGCTCATGGCAGAAAATTTATTTATCTGTTTCATTGGCCGTGGAGCGATCCTGGGGCACACCCAGCCTCTATAAAGTAGGTATCTTTAATTAAATAATTAATTAAGGGTGAAAACCTGGCGGTTGAGCGTGATCTCGGTCAAATCACCTCCTTGCACAACCGTTGACCTAGAAACAGTGCTTTCCCTAAATAGTACTGAACCCCAGACCCTTAATGGGTTGTAGTGGTACAGGTTTAAGAATGTACTCTTTTTGTTACTAATCAATGTTAGTTCATAAAATTGCAATTCATGTAAACATTATGGTTTAATATGAGAAGGAGTTTGTCGGGGGGTGCGGTCGGATAAATACTAAATTAAAATATTGTAATTATTTTATTTTAATTTTGCCGACGTTCGCAACCCCTGACAAACTCCTTCTCATATTATATCAACGGTCAACCATCTCTACATCATTATGGTTTAATATTCCTAATCAGTTTTACCATGATTATTTATGTTTAAGCTCTACAAATTATATTGTTTTGTTAATGTAAATAAATGATTTAAAATATTTTTTAGTTCCATAAATTAATCTTTACGGTCTATTTCTTAATAAATTTAGATTTTCAGATCCGGGTCCTAATAATTATATAAACTAATACTATAAAAATTGTTTTATAATTATTTCATATTAAATAGTAATAGTGTTTTCTTTGATTATATTGATACTATACTCGATATAAATATAGCTACATTAGGTGGAGGGGGGCTAACGCACCCGTGTTAGCTAGTTCACGTGTAGTCAGTGTTGCCACCGGTGCGCAGTGTTGTGTTTCGAGTTAAAAAAAAAAATATCTACAGGTTAGTTTTATTTTTCAATTTAATGTTTCGATTTATTATTTTCAATCGACAAAAAAAAATATACTTAACAGTTTGAGAAACAAAAGTTTATATAAAACATTTTCTTGTAGTTTATTGATTTATTATTTTTCCTTTGTTTACCACAGACAGATCTATGGGTATTCGGGATGAAGCTCCCTAAAAATGGTAAAATGTAACCATGTTTTATGGTAAAAAAATTATCTCTTAAAGTATTATTGTTTGTTTAATTACATTTAATAGGACTTTAAAGAATCACATAAACAGCATTTCATATATGTAGCTAGTACCTTTCTTTTTTTTAGAAACGTTATCGTTATATATATGAAAAAAAAGTTTTCGGACTGAAGCCCCCCGCAAAATGAAATCCTGGATCCGCTAGTGTTGTTCACTGTTGTTCAATATACTATATTATCTAAATTACGGCCTTTGGCTGTATAAAGTTCTTCCAAAGTAACCTGTGTTAGCATTTTTGTTTTTACGCATATACACCTATTTATGGAAATTTAAAAAAACAAAGACTTTTCATACATTTTTGGGAATAAATTTCCCGTTTCAATCCTCTAGTTACTGGCCTAATATTCTTTAAATCAGTCGCCAATTTTTCAAGTAGTAATCTGATTAACAGACTCATTTTTTAATTTAAATATTTAAAGCAGCCGATATTTTTGAAAGCAGCGGCCCTGGAATGACAGACATGGTTCATAACTTACCACGGGCGGATCTGGAGGGGAGGGGGGGGGCTTTGGGGCTGAGGTCTCTCCCCAAAATGGTAAAATATAACCATGTTTTATGGAAAAAAATATTAAAAATTTATCTCTTAAACTATTATTCATCGTGTAATTGCATTTAAAAGGACTTTAGGAATCACTTAAACGACATTTCATATAAGTAGTTAGTTTCTTTATTTTTTTCCAAAGTTGTTATCGTTATTTTTATGGAAAAAAAGATTTCGGGCTGAAGCCCTCCTCCCCCAAAATTAAATCCTGGCTAGTGTAACCTTTAGCTCTCCTCTGCTTATATGATATGATTGAAGCAGTAGAAGAATTATTCAAAATGTAGTTTATATACAATTACGCTTTCTGTGAAATATTTCAAGATTTTTCCCTTTTATCCTGTTTCGAAAATTTCTGGATTTTGAAACTCCCAAAAAGATGATTTACTCCAAAATTGTTAAATATAAATAATAAGCCTCCTTGTTGATTGAAAGGTTCCGGTTTATTCTAGATTGAAGAGCAATGCCCTCTATTGGCAACTGTATGAACAAAGTTGTGATATTTTAATCCATATGCGAAAAAACTTAAATTAATCAACTCCAGTCAACTTTACCTGAGCGTTACACATCCTAAATCTGACGACTCAATCTAATTCACTCACCACAAAAAAGATTTCACTTCAATAAAAATTCTTGACTGTAAATACGGACCTACGGACTTGAACTTTGGGGGACAGCAAAATTCTCTAACATCAAACGCATCCAATCCATTCTATCCAAAGTCCTCCGAACAACAGTCGATACTCCGTTCGATGTAACCAACAAAACCCTACATCATGACCTTAATATCCCATTTGTCCTTGACCTTATCCCTGAAAATTTTTCAAAATTCCATCAGAACCTTATCAATCATCCAAATCCCCTAGCCCAATCCCTATCTAGTTCCACTCCTCCTCGAAGGTTGAAGCGGCAGTGGCCTAGAGATCTTTTATAGTATTTATTTTGAAGTTCTGACAATGGCCAGATTCTCCACTCAAGACATGAGTGTGTGTGGCTAAAGCGCTCTCGCTCAAACTCCACCGGCTTTAGCACCAGTGACGCGGTTAAGAGAGTAGCGCAGGGATTTGGGTTCCCCGCCTGATTGTATATATTGTATATAGGTATGACTGTATTTTTATGTTTTTAATTTACTTGTATTTAGGTTATTTTATTTTTTTTTGTTTTTATTTATTATTATTTAGTTATTATTTTACTTTTGTTAATTTTTTTTTGTATATACAGAGTGAATGTGTTCATTTATCAATATAATTATTGTCCCCGTGACAGAATATTACATGTCTAAATAAATAAATTAAAAAAAAATTCTATAAATAATATCCATCTTATTATTATTGCTATACACACGACCTATTATATCTTATCTACGGTCCTCCGAGTTCCCAGACACCCCTGTCGGAGGCGGAAGGGAGGTAGAGAAGAATCCCGAAGGTAAACAATCGGTCCCAAACAGGAAACGGTTTACAGTGCCTCCCTAATAACGAAATATACCCTTCACGTTTATTTTCTTTCTTCGCTTCCAAAATATCTCTATGCTCTCTGCTCTCCGCTTTCCGGGACGATTCGAATAAACAACCGATCTGTGTGGCATTGTCTGCACCTGCTATTGTTGGACTGATATTCACAGCTGATTCGAAATCTGAATTTTAATAAAAAAATACTAATACTGTTTATTTTATTCTAGTATTTATGTACATTTGTAAGTGTAGAACATTTTTAGTTTTCATCCAATATTTCAGAATAGTTCAACGGATTAAAAAAATAATTCTTCTGAATTCCTAATTGTGTCCAAGCTAACAATAGTATTGCTTGTGTTTCAGGTTGAAACACAAGTTCAAAGAACTAGAAACCATTTTAGTTTCATTTCTCTGTTTTTGTTCAAACAGAAATAGTAACGCCTACTTATCACCTCCTTTATCAAAATCTCTCCGTTTATTCGGGCTCCTGAACTTGATACTTCTATAAACAAAATAAACTTTTTTTTTTAATTTCTCCTTCCCTAACTCACCTCTTCGGCTGTACGATTTTTTTTTCTCTCCAGGAAAAAGGGCTGGGGATTAGGGTAAGCTCACCAATAATGGACATATCTAAGGAATTTTTTGGCTTATGCTGCCATAATTATTATAGTTATAATCTGCTCCGTTATACATATAGAATCTCTGTTGTCGCATTTTTCTATTTTACACTATAAAATTGAAAAAAATATTCAGTTATGCATTTTTGCACAAGTGATACACATCCCGAACTTAAATTATTCTAATAATGGATAAGGGGTCGGTACTAGCGGATCCAGGATTTAATTTTGGGGGGAGGGGAGGCTTCAGCCCGAAAGTTTTTTTTCATAAAAATGACGATAATTACTTTGGAAAAAAAGAAAGAAACTAACTACCTGTATGAAATTGTGTTTAAATGATTCCTAAAGCCCTTTTAAATGTAATTACACGAACAATAATACTTTAAGAGATACCTTTTAAATATTTTTTTCGATAAAACATGGATATATTTTACCATTTTGGGGGGGAGGGGGAGAGGAGCTTCAGCCTAGCCCCTTATAAACAAAATGGATCTGTACGACTACATCCACGAAAAGTGGTTTTTTTTTCTCATTTAAATATCATCTCTATCAATTCCTCCTCACATCCCAAAATGACGTTGTACAATGAAATAAATATTGACTGAGGTGAATGGTTGTTGAAATAGTTTGAGTGTTAATTTTAAAAATCAATCCATGCTTATATTATTTTGTTATTTATTTTTATCTGATTTCTGTTTTTCTTTTCATTTAAATATTTTTTTTTCTAAATGGTGTTATTTTTATTTTTTTAAACATACTTTCACTGAAGATACTGTATATATTCTTTAATGTTGATTAGTGTACTTTTTAGTCAGATGTGGTTTGTTCATAATCGTTATCCATAAGGGACCTCGTCCCAGAATAATGTTTATTTTCTATCTAGGGGCCTAGTAATAAAGGCTCTGGATATGCCCAATGAGTGGATGATTTCTTGTTGACTTTGTTGGATTGACTTTCTGTGTTTAATATTTAATATTCCGATTTAATTTTTGTATGTTTATTCTTTGTATTTTTGTTCGTTAATGTATATAAATTTGAACTAAAAATGTATATCATGTAAAACTAGAAAAAAAAAACAATTGTAAACAAATGTAATTCATGTAGTATGTCTTTAAGGCATGGAGCATGAAGGAAAATCAAATGAACGATCCTTGTGTGGGGTTACCACATAGGGGAAAAAAAAAATTTCCAATGAGTCGATCTCGGAAATTAGCATTCTCATATTGGTTTGAGGTTAAGAACAATTCCTTTAGCTGTCGTTTATATAATTATTTACTTTATTCATTCCGAATGACATTCACCACCGCTCTCTCCCATAAGCAATGCGACTCCCTCCTACCTCGCAATATGGCCCCGAAGCAGAGGAAAGCGGTTTACGAGATTTAATAAGAGAACATAGGCTGGTGTCTGAGGGTCGTTTCCTCGTGTCGTGTCGTAGCCCCCCCCCATACCTTACGGCAGCCCCTTCAGCTTACTGCATATTTTCATTCCGTTATAGTGGAAATCGTCTGTGTCATCCCCTCCACTACCCTAATCCGAGCTGTCACAGCCTGTTTATCTAAATATTATGGCTGACTGAACTTAAAACGTCTACATGCAAAAATCTTACTGTTATGAATAATTTATGGACGGATTATTGTTTTACTTCTATACTTTTTATTTATTTTTTATTCTTCCCTGTACTTAACTGAGTAGTAGAGTCAATATTAATTTCCCAGTGCCGCTGAGGTATAAACATTAACCGACCCAGGCGGGAATCGAACCCATAACCGAGCACTCGAGGACACACGCACAGAGGTACCCTGTAGGTGATTTCATGGCGCAAGTTGCGATGGTGAAAGTTTAAATAAAATGAAAGATTACGAGTTCATGATGAAATTTTACCCCTCTTCCAAAACTTGAGGTTTTACGTTTCAGGATAAGTAGAATTCGAAAATCGAATAAAAACAATTTTGTACGTCCCCAACTTTTGCTGCGAGATTACTGGACAGATTTTTTTTCAAATTTGGAATCAAAGTCAGAGGTCACCCGAGGACGGTCCTCCTACCTCGAAATTGCTATCCGCCATTTATTTCCAAAATGGCGGCTGAAAAACCTGTGTTGGTATAAACTGTAGTGCCTGAACGACTGTACCAATTTCAATATAACTTGGCTAATGTCTTCTCCTCAACGCCCTTTAATTTTATCTATATAACGTACTTCTAAAAAGAAAAAGTTACGAGGGATGGTAAAATTAGAATTCCATATAACTCAAGAAGTATACACTTCTTTGTAATATTTATAATTAGGTGTTTCAAAGTTATTTGAATTTCCTAAAAATGTTTTTTTTGAAAGTTTAAAAAATATCCAAAAAATAAAAAATCGTGATATAGTGTTCTAAATATTTTTTTTGAGTTGTACCAATGGGTAGTTTCTCTTAATGTTGTACATGCCATGTTACCAATTCTCATTTACTTATTATATTCTCTATGTAATACAGTTGTAAATTCCATTAAAATAATAAAAAAAAATATATATTTTTTGTATGTTCTACTGCTTCTATCTTTTGTGTTGGTTTTTGATTTTTTGAAAGTTTTATATCTACTTAATCAATGTTTTTTAGCAAACGATGTAAAAGAAAATTATTAAGGCCAATTTTAGGAATCCGCT
Organism: Nezara viridula; assembly: GCA_928085145.1. Classification (NCBI taxonomy): domain Eukaryota; kingdom Metazoa; phylum Arthropoda; class Insecta; order Hemiptera; family Pentatomidae; genus Nezara; species Nezara viridula. The sequence continues at coordinate 2,104,400 of OV725083.1, read as the reverse complement.
TTTATTTATGTTACATGGATAGTTATGTTAATATTAACGTTAAATAGTTTACAAATAATAAACCAATGTGTAATGATTTGCTGCGTTTTTAAATTCTGCTTTAGCTTGCATTGTTTTTAAGAAGAGAATAACAAAAAATATCTTGGAAGGGTGGCGGGGGGAAGTTCATGAACCATCGTCCTCGGAGGGGGGAGGGAGGATGGGCACCCCAACAGATTTTTTTCCTATTTTCGTATGCTATCTTAAAAAATGAAATTTCAAATTTTGAGTAGATTTGTCATTTTTTGGTAGAACAAAACAGTTCAATATTAAAAAAAAAATCCTAAAGCATGATTATAATAATTATAAGAAATTTTTCATTTTAAGTTTTTGTTTTTCTCCTCCTCATCTCCTCAGTGCACACCACGAGAGATAATTACTTTAATTAATAAGAACAGAAAAACGAGCCGTGATATTTTCGTATTAAAGGACCCCTCCCCCACAATATGAGTCAGTTACGACGGTCATCCCGGACCAACTAATTATTTCCGACCCGAGAGATATGACCCACTATCTATAAAGCTCCCCGCCCCCCAGATTTCTGTTAGAGCCCCCCACAACTGATTGGACCTCCCCCCCCCCAGACAAACACATTAACAAGGACCTGATGTGCTTAGCTTCTATTAGAGAGGACATCATTTATAACGGGCTCAGAGAGGGCTTACTGACTGACACCGGTCCGATAACCGACGGGTTGGGTAATCCCCTCACGTGTGTGTGTTCTGTATCTGTATGTGTGTGTGTCTGAGTGATAGTATCTTCGGTCTGTCGTTGAAGGAAGGTGGTTTGCATGAGGCACGGGCGGATCTAGGGGGGCGGAGGCTTTGGGGCGGAAGCCCCCCCCCCTAAAATGCTAAAATATAACCATGTTTAATAGAAAAAAAATATTAAAAAATTATCTCTTGAAGTATTATTGATCGTGAAATTACACTTAAAAGGACTTTAGGAATCACTTAAACACCATTTCATATAGGTAGTTAGTTTCTTTCTTTTTATGCAAAGTAATTATCGTTATTTTTATGAAAAAAATATTTCGGTCTGAAGCTCTCCCCCCCCCAAAAAAAAAATTAATCCTGCACCCACTAGTGGCATAAGGCAAGGTAAGTAGTTCTGGAGCGAAGCAAGCGTTACCAATGCAATCAGTTATCTAATTACTTTTTAAGAAAAAGAAGAAAATAAATTTTATTCTGAAGTATTTTGTCTCCTAAGAACAATAGTAAATAACAATAAAATTTTTTTGGCGTTAAACACGGGCGGATCTACGGGGGGGCTTTCGGGCTGAACTCCCTCCCTCCTCCCAAATGGTAAAATATAACCATGTTTCATAAAAAAAAAAAAAAAAAAAATTAAAAAAGTATCTCTTAAAGTATTATTGTTCGTGTAATTACATTTAAAAGGGCTTTAGGAATCACTTAGACACCATTTCATATAGGTAGTTAGTTTCCTTCTTTTATTCCAAAGTAATTATCGTTATTTATTTTTTAAAAAAAGCTTTCGGGCTGAAGCCCCTCCCCCCAAAACTAAATCCTGGATCCGCTAGTGGCGTTAAATGACAAGAAATAATTAAATTACAGAGGGATGTAACATTAGAATTAACATGAAGTTTGAGAATAAATAAACAGATAAAATTATGGATAAATAAATATCATTATGTTTATATATTTGTAATGATAAGCAGCAGAGATAATATACGGATAACAATAAGACTGACAGCACTTAAATACGAAAGCTTAATTATTATATATATATATATATATATATATATATATATATATATATATATATATATATATATATATATATATATATATATATATATGGAATAGAATAGAATAGAATAGAAAAATAATTTTATTCTGGGACGAAGTCCCTTCAGAATAACAAAAAAGTACAGAAATTAAAATTTTACATCTGGCCAGATAAAAACAAACATAACAAATTAAGATAAAGATAGGTCATTAAAAAAAAGAAAAGAAAAAAATATTGGTTATACATACTATATACAAAATAAAATAAAAAAATCTATATAAAAAACTCTTGAAACCATACTAAGATACTTAAAACTATGTACAATGTTAAAATATAAATAAACCCTTTTAGAAAAAATAAAAAATACAGAAAAAATAAATGTATATTCTTCTTAACAGTAAAATCTGTTTCTGTTGAAAAAAAAAAAAAAAAAAGAAAGTCGAATCTATAATAAGTATTTAGGTTATGAGCTATATGTGAATATGGTCTTATAGATAATATGTAATTTTACATAAAAGGTTAGCTGGTGCCTGACTGTTTTTGGGACAGGAATTGGAATAGGAGGGTTTTGAATGTAGATAAGGATGAAGAATGTCGAATTTTGATAGGAAGGGAATTCCAGAAACTAACAGAACGTGCAATAAAGGAGTTTTGGAACGAGGCAGATCTGTGAGAAGGAATGTAAAGGTCGGAAGGTCGAGATCTTGTGGAGAGGGAGTGGATATATATATATATATATATATATATATATATATATATATATATATATATATATATATATATATATATATATATATATATATATTGATTGATTGCTGAGGAGATGGATAAATAATAATTTCTTATGTAGAGAAGTGAAAGTAATTATATTTTTGGAGGAAAGTCGAAAATTCTTTACCAATGTCAAAATCTCGTTTATCAGATTAGGATGAAAGTACCAATTATGGACAGGTTGGACAATAAATGTAAACAATAAGCTTCCTTGTTGATCCAGTTTTTTCTAGATTGAAGAACAATGCCCTCTATTGACAACTATATGACCAAAATCCCGAAAAGAATATTTTCAAATACTTATCATTGTTGTTTCTATAGTGCTCTTGAGATCAGTGTGTTTCATGCCTTCCTACTAACAGTATTGCTTAAGGCTCGGTCACACAGAACGCGATATTTATCGCGGCGATATAGCGCCACAGTTGTATTACTATCTATTCTACTATAACAGTCACATAGAGAGCGTTACGCTACAGCGATACATGCTGTAGCGCCGGGGCCGGCGATAAATTGATACAAATTACAAAAATATCGCCCTCCTTCGACGTTATTCTCTACCTAATGTAGGCAGAAAAGTTAGCTAATACCCAAGTTAATAGGATTATTGCAGGATTATAACGGCGTGTTCACACAGGAGGCGTTATTTAGCGCGGCGCTACAGCGCTACTGTTGTATTACTATCTATTCCACTATAACAGTCACATAGAGAGCGTTACGCCACAGCGATACATGCTGTAGCGCCGGGGCCGGCGATACATTGATACAAATTACAAAAATATCGCCCTCCTTCGACGTTATTCCCTACCTAATGTAGGCAGAAAAGTTAGCTAATACCCAAGTTAATAGGATTATTGCAGGATTATAACGGCGTGTTCACACAGAAGGCGTTATTTATCGCGGCGCTACAGCGCTACAGTTGTATTACTATCTTTTCCACTATAGCAGTCACACAGAGGGCGTTACACCTCAGCGATACATTCTGTAGCGCCGGGGCCGGCGTTACGTTTGAAAAATATTACAGGTATATCGCCGCGGTCGGCGTTATGTTTGAAAAATATTATTGATACAAATTACAGTTGAAATTATTTAGTGGTAGTATTCATATAGATATCTAAAACACCGAATTATTTATATAAAAAGTGAGGAATTGTCCATTTTTATTTGATATGACACCTCAAGCAAATATTAAAAAAGATTATTAAAAAGGAGGTTAAATGGAAGAAAATTGTGGAAGAGCTAAATATCACAAGTAATGTATTAATTGATATTATTATTATAATTATTGAACATTATAATAATTATATGTTATATTCTTTTTTATCTTGAAATCATTTAAAAATTATACTTACGTTCTTTTACTAATTTTAATTTTGCCTATACTAAAGACATAAATGATAAAAAAAAAATCTGTGTATATTGCATATTTAAAATGGTTGAGGAACAGATAATAACTATCCAAGATATATATATGGCAATAAAAGAAATTCGTTACTACGAAATTAATATTAAATAGATGTGCCATTTGAAGTAAATAATAATTTGAAATAAAGTTTTACATTTGTTTGTCTGAAGTTTTACATAAGAAAAAGTAGAACGAAAGTTCATTATTAAAATCTCTTCTGGAATATATTAAAAAATTATATATATATATATATATATATATATATATATATATATATATATATATATATATATATATATATATATATATATATTTAATTTTTTGAATATTTCAAAGCAAGAAATACAGGAATAACCAAATAACATATCTTTTTAGAATTTTATGTTCATTAGCACAATTTTTAAGAATTGGAATGTAATACAATTTTGTTAAAGAGAAACAAGCTTCATCGCTAGAAACCGGCAGTAAATATTCGAAAAACGTGTAGCAAAAACTCAAACACTAGCAAAAAATTGTTGGAAAACCTAATAAATATAAAGCAAACAATTTCTTAATAAAAACAAATTAAATTGAAACATAGTTTATTTATCTATAAAGTTATGGCCTTATTGTTAATTTAATTTTTTTATTATATTATTAAAAAATAGATGGTTTTTCGATTGTAGATTGTCAAGTCCCCATTTATTTAGTGTTGAATGGAGTGATTCGTAATTTTTGACTAGCGGTTCACGTCAATAGTCGTCTCAACAAAAATAATCAAACCAATCGTACTCTCATATTTATTAAGAGAAAAATTAAATTTTGAAATTTCACCAAAACAGTTGTTAATTAATTGGCTTAACCTCAAAACTATAAGAAGATATATTGGTATTTTGACTTTCGCTTACCTATGTATGTAATATATAACAAAGGGAAAGTATTCCTATCGCTAAAATTTTCGAATCTGAGTTTTCAACGGAAATACACGTTATGAGGTCCCCTAAGCCCAACTAACCAAGTCCTGCTAAAGGGTCTGTGTCTGTGTGCAAGTGAACAGCCTAGCTCAAAAACGAAAACTCGCACGAAACTTAAATAGCGTATTTAAGGTTTTTATATATAAAATCAGTTAATCGGAAGAATCTCACTCATATTTACAGTTTTCCCAAAAAGTGCTCTAACAATTATGATTAAACTCGGTGTATCATTGCATAATTAAGTGGTCTTTAATATCATTTAGGTCTTTTCCCCATTAATCTCACTTTACAGAGTTTAAATGTACAATGTTTATATACATCTTTCCCTAAAGCACCTTTAATATGGATTATTTGAAAAAAATCAACTCTCTTATATTGACAGTAACTATAAAAAATGGCTAAATATGAAGTTTAAAAGAATATGATAACTGGAAACTGAAGAAAAAAAAAAATGCTTAACCTGGTTAAAAATGAATCTCCGGAAATAACAGTCAGAAGGTATACGTATAATATATCGTTAGAAAGCGAAGAATTTCAGAAAAATTAAATAAAATAAATAAATGTAATAAATAAATAGAAGGTAACGCAGAGTGACAAAAAAAAATAGAAATAATAATTTCAGAAAACTAACATTACTTAACGTAAATCACATGTTTCCAATGAAATTAAGCGAAATTCCCTTACTAAATGTAAACTTTTAAAGTACTTTTCTAAGTTTGAAAAAAAGTATTTAAAATCCACCGAATCATGCTAATGTCATTGTTTAAAATACTATTTAATTGTACTTGTGTGAAAGAAGTGAAATATAAAAATATTTCATGTATATATTTATAACCATAAATACTTTTGATGTGGTTCTATAACTCTAGATATGATATTATATTTAAATTATTGGGTATTTATTGGCCCTTTCTTAAAATCGTCAAGTAACCTTTTAGGAAATTAAATGAGTGAATAATTTTATGAATTTTCCCTTTGTGAAGCGCCAACATTGTCGACTTCCAATTAGTGTGAAAATTTTCAACCTATCCATGGCAGGCAACGAAAATCTCGTAATTTAATTTTACTAAATTTTATAATGGAAAATGACAGTTTAATAACTTATAGTTCTACAATCCATAATCATTTATATGTTAAATATTTAGATGTACTTTCAAATGTCTCTAGGCATATATGAACCTTTTGGTTGTCAGAAAAACTAACTTCAATTTCAACATTCTTCATTATTAACTTTAGTGATGTTTCTATTGGCGAACTTTCTTTCGCCTTATTCGCCTTTATTCGCAGTTTATATTTCAATGTTGAAATCACCTACTCTGGAATCAACTCGCTCACTGTATATAGATACAACTTTTCCAACTAGAAATATCACTGAAATGACATTACTCAAAAATCTTGAAATTATAGTTATTCATTATGTCAACTGAAAGGCCTCAGAGACTGAAGTTATGTGGTTTATAAAACTAGATTTTCATTGGCTACCGTCGATATAATAAATAGACTTTTTGGAATTTTACTGGTCTTAAAGATTTGTTATCTCTAAGCTTTAAACTTATAGTTCTACAATCCATAATCATTTATATGTTAAATATTTAGATGTACTTTCAAATCTCTCTAGGCATATATGAACCTTTTGGTTGTCAGAAAAACTAACTTCAATTTCAACATTCTTCATTATTAATTTTAGTGATGTTTCTATTGGCGAACTTTATGCCTTTATTCGCAGTTCTATATTTCAACGTTGAAATCACCTACTCTGGAATCAACTTGCTCACTGTCTGTATAGATACAACTTTTCCAACTAGAAATATCACTAAAATGACATTACTCAAAAATCTTGAAATTATAGTTATTCATTATGTCAACTGAAAGGCCTCAGAGACTGAAGTTATGTGGTTTATAAAACTAGATTTTCATTGGCTACCGTCGATATAATAAATAGACTTTTTGTAATTTTACTGGTCTTAAAGATTTGTTATCTCTAAGCTTTAAACTTTAGCTCCGTTTAAAATGCACTTCTAATTTTTTTAAATAACCCAACATTGCCACAAAATTATTTATATTAAAAGTAGTGGGGTAAGTGAAAGTTATGTGTTACCCGCACCAGATTTTTTTTGTTACTTGTTTAAAGCTGTTATAGATTTGAGAAATACACATGATTTAATAAATTATTTTGATTTTACTGACCTAAATGAAGTTGGTTGGTGGTTTGTCTCTCTGGATAAAGAACATCCAGGTTATCAATCAATGCCCGATCAATTAAATAACACTACTTTTAAACTAATCAGGTTGTAGTTTCAAAATAAAAAAACGTCTGCCAAGTAAGGTCAGTATAGCTTCCTCACCGTTGTCATTGTATATTACAATGTATACCATTTTTTGTATGAGAATAAAATCTCTGGGAGAAGCCGATTCGGAAATATAGTTACCCTTCAACATTCAACAAAAGAGTGCTGTATTTGAAGATCCCATATTTGATTATCCTTAATAAAAAAAAAATAAAATAAAATGCACCCTGAACATGAATTTCAATACTGTTAGTGTAAAAGGTCTTATGTAAAAATTTATTGTTTTACAAGAGTGCATAAAACTTATTATTTCTTTATGCTTTATTAGTATAATTTCATATTTTATTGTCATCTGCTACTATCCATAGTAGCAGACTACTTATATCAGTTGCAGACTACAAAATGTTACCTTTAATACAAATGGAATACAATTTGAAAAATTTTACATACGACTTTTTGCACTAATAGTAGTAATATACAGTAGCGGACCCAGATTTAATTTTGGGGGGGGAGAGGCTTCAGCCTGTAAGATTTTTTTTTCATATACACAACGATAATTAATTTGAAAAAAAAAACCGCTGCAAATTATTGCACAATTTCCAAACAATTATACATTTAAAGTAACATTACCTTCCTAGTTATTAAGAAAAAAGGTGATTTCAATTATTGGACTAAACTTTTTTTTTAATCATTAGTAATATGCTAAAAAAATAATTTAAAACCCAAAACAAAAGATATATATATATAGTATAACCTTTGCAGTAGAAAAAACTAGAGACCATATCTTTGCTCCTAATTATCCGGTTTTAATGAATTACTTTTTTTTAGGAAATCCCTTAAACCTTTAAAAATCATTATAGCCATAATGCGAATGGCGGACGGCGGACTGACAAAAAATTTTTTATTCGTTTTTCGTATTCTATGTATCCTGAAACGTAAAACCTCAAATTTTAAAAGGGGTTTAAGTTTTTGTATCTTTTGGTCGATCACAATGGTTCATCATTGAAAATAATAAACCAAGAATATATTAAAATCGCGATATCTCTACTAATAGTGCTTTGATTTCTATGAAACTTCATTCATTTTTTAGGAAATTTAAATACCTTTCAAACATCTTGTCACAACATCGACAAAAATGTGTATATTTTTTGAGTTATTCGAAATTTAATTTTACCATCCCCCGTAACTTTCTTCCCAGCTTCTTTTCGTTGAAATATGTTGTATAGATAAATTTAAAGGGCGTCTGGAAAATGACTTTAAAGAATTTTCATTGAAATCGCTAGTTCGTTTAGGCGCTATAGTCTATAGCAACCTAGGTTTTTCGGCCGCCATCTTGAAAGTAAAAGGCGGATGGCAATGTCGGTGAAGGAAGATCATCCTCGGGCGACTTCTGATTTTATATCCAAATTTGAAAAAAAATCGGTCCAGTAGTTTCGGAGAATGAGCGGATGGAGGATGGCGTACGGCGGACGGCGGACGGACAAAAAAATTGAATTCGTTTTTCGAATCTACTTATCCTGATACGTAAAACCTCAAATTTTAAGAGGGTGATAAGTTTTGAATTTTTTGGTCACTCACAATGCTTCATTATTGAAAATAATAAACCAAAAAGACTAAATAAATAATTAATATAAAATAAATACACTTAAAAATATTAATAATAAGATAAAATAAATAAACTTTAAAAAAATAATAATAATAAAATAAATAAATGAACTTTAAAAATGAAAAAATAATAATAATAAAAATAAAATAAAAGTTCTGCTAAGGATCATTAGTCATAAACACCATATATTTTTTATAAGACTTTCATAATGTAGGAATTTCAGTTAAACCTAAATGAAGTTTTAACCTGAACCTAATTATGAACATATTATTTTATTGAGCGTTTGAAATTTTAATGCACTTCTTAAAATTAAGTAACATTCTTTCATCACAATTAAAGGGTATCAAAATGATGCAGGAGAAACTAATATTACTCAGAAAATGAAATCTTTCCGAGTACATGATGTGAAATTTTACCTTTCTAAAAATGGTAAAACTATGTAGAGGTGTAAATTAAGTTAAATTTTCGATATTTGTTTTCCATAAAGTTAACCAGTTTTGTGTTTATCTGCTTTTCTAGTATTAATGTTTAAAAAAAAATTATTCATTTATGACATATGAGATTATAACTGTTTTTCTACTAAAAGTTACTGGCGATACTTATGTAAAAAGACCCAAATATTTATTATTTAACGATCAAGACAATAGAAATCAACATATATTTAAAATTAGAGTTCCTGATTATTTAAAGCATATGAATAAAATCACGATTGTTAAACCCTCTTGAATAGAATAGAAAAATAACTTTATTGTGGAACGAAGTCCCTTTAGAATAACAAAATAGTACAAAAGAAACAACTTAATTTTGGCCGAAATGCTTGGTATTTAATTTCATTAAATTTTTTATTCTATTTAACTTATTTATTGAAAAATATTACAATCTGTTTCAAAGGACATTTATAATAGTGTTCAGAGATAAATACAATAAATAAAATAAATTATACAGAAAAATAATATATAATAAATAAATAAGTCATTAAATCAAATACATTTAATGAAATTAGATTAAAAAATCACTGAAAACATGAAATAATCTTGCGATATACAAAACATTCAATCATAATTTCATAATAAAATAATCTATGTTTAAAAAAGAACATAAATGTAAAGAAAGCAAAAATAAAATTCGGAAATATTGAAAAAATCTATCTTCGTAAGATTGAAGCAGACGGCCGAGGCGATGGTATTCTACCAATCAGTCTATGTGCTTTTTGATTTCATGAATCCTTTTTCTTTCTTTTTTTACCTTATGCTTAAGAGCTAAACTAATGAGCCTCCTCGTCAGAATCACTTATTTTCTATTAAAAAAAAAAATGAATAAGAAAAATATCGAAAACAAATTATTACTATACAAGTTGCGGGAAGCAGGTACTCTAGCTGACTAGGGCAGGCAGAGCGACGGGGCTGCTGTATCGCTTTCAAAGTAACGCCCTCTGTGTGACTGCCCCGGATTAGATATCGCCGTGAGTATCGCGCGTTATTGTAACGTAACGTCGGATCGCGTTCTGTGTGACCGAGCCTTTAGAGTAAGTTGAACATTTATATTATCTTATCTGTTTCGTTATCTTTATAGTTAAATAAAGATTTTTGAATTTTTTTGAGGTATGTCCATAACTGATTTTGATCTCCTGTCAATTACTAGAACATTTGAATTTTTGGGCGTCCATCACGAATGTAAAAGGTATTTTCTTAAAATGGAGATTATACCTACATAACTGAATATTTTTTTAAATTTGAAAGTGTTAAATAGCTCAAGGAGACCCTATAGATTCTAATTGCCTAACGGAGAAGATTATAACTATAATAATTATGGCGACCTAAGCCAAAAAAAAAATCTTAGCTATGCCCATCAGTGGTGGGCTTACCCTACCACTTATTTCGTTCCACAGCCTACTAAATATCTTCACATTATTGTATTAAAGAAATAAAAATATAAACTTTTTATTTATATTTTTTCTATTGACATTACAGACTTTGAAGATGTTCTACCGCCTTAACCAGCCTTCTCCACCTCTGGCTATCTTGGGCTATTTATTTTTAGTTATCAGCATACAGCTTTATTGTGGATTCGATCTATCGATTATGTTTTTGTTCTTCCATATGGTCCACCCTTGACTTCTATTGTTGTGTAGAGACTTCCTGATAGATTACTCTGAGCTATATGCCTTACCCGTTTTAAATTTCTTGCGTTCCTATCATGAGTTATTGAATGACCAGTTTCATTATGAATAGGTCCTTTTCTTCCATACGATCTTTACTCCTTGTCCCTCTGTTCATTCGTTCAACACGAGGTCCTAGCCTTCAAACCTGTTTATTCCTTCTTATAGAACTGTTTCCATTAAAAAATGATTTGTCATGCGTTCTATCTTGTTTTGGAATTACCTACCAACCTCCATACATATCAATCTTTCAAATAGATGTAAAATAATGTTCACGTTTTTCAGATCTGTCAGTAGTTTTAATGCCAGATAATTATATATCATCCACATTGTTTATGTGTGCAAATATGTGAACTCTCATATCTGAATTTATCTATGATTTCATATGTCTACAGTGCCTTTTCTTTATTATAATCTTAGTTCTAGACAATCATGTAATTTGCTTTATTCCTAATTCCAGATAATTGTCTTTAAATTGTACATTGTAGTTATTCTAAGAGGACTAAGTCCCAGAATAAAGATTTTTTTTTTCTTCCACGATCGTACTCTCAAGTAGTTCGATTTGATCTGCTTCTCTTATCAGAAACTTAGCGAATTTCACAACGCCCTCTTGATCTCATTTGGTACATTTTATAAAATTCTATTGTTTTATCTAGGTATCATGTTTATAGCAACATCCCCCCTTCATATAGGGTCACTGCCAAGACCTTACTACACTAATGCCTCGTTGATTAACGCATTAGTTTTTTTACATACTGATTTGCATCCATTAGAGATATATTACCGTAATGGAGAAGATGGTTGCCCCTGATGAGCCGTAAGATGGAACAGAGGATAACCCTTTGAACCCTGATGGCAGATATTAGTCAGTGCTTACTTAGCCGTTTGAAATATCGCCCCCCCACTTCTCTTACACATCGCCCCTCCACTGACTATACATCGCCCCATTTGCTCATTATTAGCCCGTTCATTACCGCCCTCTCCCGGCAGTATTAGGCAGCTCATCAGTGCCTGGGCTCTATGCCTCAGTGTTCAACGCCACCCTCAGGTTTCGGATAATGGCGGCCATTTATTAATACAATATTATGTTGTGGTTAAATTACTGCTATACAAAATAAATAAACTTCAATGAATCTCTACCTTAATAACAGCTGTTTTAAATATCTGCTGTGCTCACTCACTTGACTTTCCTTTCTTTTTTGGTTTATTATTTTCAATAATGAACCATTGTGATCGAACGAAAAATTCCAAAACTTAACTTCCTTTGAAAATTTGAGATTTCACGTTTCAGGTTACGTAGAATTCGAAAAACAAATAAAATTTTTTTTGTCCGTCCGCCGTTCTCGCATTTTCTACGAAACTACTGGACCGATTTTTGTTTTCAAATTTGGATTTAAAATCTGAGGTTGGATTTTCAAAATGACGGCAGAAAAACCTGCGTTGCTGTAGACTGTAGCGCCTAAACGAATGTACAGATTTCAATGAAACTTCGCTAAAGTCATTTTCTCGACGCCCTTTAAATTTATCCATATAACTACTTCAACGAAAAGAAGCTGGAAAAAAAGTTACGAGGGATGGTAAAATTAAATTCCGAATAACTCGAAAAGTTTATACTTTTTTGTTGATATGGTTTTTTAAAAGTTTACGAAATTTCCTAAAAAACAATAAAAAATCGTTAAAATCGGACAATTTGAACCAAAGATATGGTCTCCGGTTTTTTTAATATGTTCTACTCCAAATGTTATATCCCTGGTTTGGTTTTTAAATTTTGAATGTGTTACCGAAGTAATGCTATTTTTTTTTTTAGCATATTACTAATGATTAAAAAAAAAAAAGTTTAGTTCAATAATTGGAATCACCTTTTGTTTATTTTTCTTTGTAACTCGGAAGGCAATGTTACTTTAGATGTATAATTGTTTGGAAATAATAAACCATTGTGAAATAATTTACAGCGTTTTTTTTTTAAGTAAAAACTTCTTTAGGCGCGTTACTTACAGATGCACCTGATGATGGTGAAATTGCCCCCAAACATCCAATAAATGACTCGAAGGCAAAGGAGGAGTTTCTAAACTCAGTGCGAATTCCATCAATGGATTTCATCAATCAATTGAATCTAACAGTAAGGACCGTAATTTATGCTTAGTTCTGGAACGACATACTGGATTCCAACGGATGGTTAACACTCCTAAAATGTTACAAAATTCTAAAAAAATATAAATAGAAAGTAAACCAATTATATATATCTAAAATAAATTGAGAAATAAAACACTGAGATCATATATCTAGCGGGCTCTGAAAGCTCAGACATCGGTGATTTTTTTCGATGAATAAAAGAACGCACTGAATTATATCAATGATTTCTTCAATAAGCTTAGGAACGGTATGATCGATTTCTGTTGTTATCGATGAACTTAATAACTAACACGAATTAAGAAATATAAATAGGAAGAGACTTTATTGATATATTATTATTCCCTCTTCTCTATATATCGGCACTACCTGGACAACTCTTCGATAACATTGCCTGTAGTTCGGTATATAGAGAAAGCAATAGTATATTTAGTCAAAATTTAATTTAAATGGATTTTCGCGTTTTCTCTCGTTTTTAAAATTGTACTTATCTCTAAAACATCATACTATTACAGGACAAAATATTGCTTAATAAATTGAGTTAGGGTTTTGTAAAGTCCATTTTGAAAGTCATTTTCTCACCATCACTTCTATTACATTATATGAGTCTTTCAGTTGACAGAATGCCTAACTGTAATTTCAACATTCTTTATTATTAATTTTAGTGATGTTTCTAGTGACAAAATTTACACCTTTGTTCAAAGTTCTATATTTCAACACTGCAATCACCTTCTCTGTAATCAACTTACCTAATGTTTGTACAGATATTATACATTATACATTTTCTAATTAGAAATATTACTAAAATTACTTTACTCAAAAATATTGAAATTGGAGTTAGTCCTTCTGTCAATTGAAAGGTTCAATTATAACAGGAAAACACCTTGTGTTATTAAATAAAAAATCATGAGTTTTGAAATTTTTTACACTTTGTTGCAGGAATTGAAGGCTATAATGCTATAATTTTATAACTTAACCATTCTCTTAGCGAATATTTTAATTTTGCTCATAATTTAAACTCCGGTGAAGTTCTTTCCCTTCGGAGTTTACTACGGGGAGTTTAGATTCCTTTATTTCAATCGGAGATAGCCGAATTGCCTAGATCTTCTGAACTTCCTACATTACCTGGGACCACTTTAAGTTTTCCCATTAATTCTGTTCTCTCGCCTTTCCCAATCTAAAAATTATTTGATTGTTTAATAGTGCCGATTTTTTGAAAACCATTTTTTAAGGAACTATTACGTAATTTTAAACCAGTTCAAAACATTTTATAGTTAGTTGCTTTTAGTGTTTGCGACATCATGAATTTATTTCTGCATCGTTTTCGCATTTTTTAGAATGAATTAGATTAGAATGGTAAAGCTACTAGGGTTAATTAAGAAAGGGATTTTTATGTTAAAATTAAATTTATTATATATTATATTTATTAGCCATGGAAATTATTATGAAATATTTAATTTTAATTATTTTTTTTTAAGTGAATAAGATATCATTATATTGCTTATTATTTTTTTGCTCTCATTATTTATTTTCTATCCTCAGAGATGTACTATCACCGATGTTGTTTATCTCAAAAAATGACCAACGGACAGAAATAGACTAGCGTGTAACTAGCACAAACAGAGCTTTCCTCTCCCTTGTCCAAGGAATTGGAAATCCCGAAAAATCTCAAATTAATTGTGTATAATTCTATAATAAAACTATATATGGTTGTGGGACCTAGACATTGAAAAGCGCCTTAGAAGAAATCATTGAAAGATATGAGAGAAAAATCATCCACACAATAACCTGGGATCAGAGTACTAACACATGGAGAAGAAAGACTAATATAAAGCTGCTTACAGAAACTGGTCAATCAATATGCCATGGTATGAAGGAAAAGAGTTTAAGATGGGCGAGGCATATAGCTCTGAGCAATGCATCTGGAAGCCTCTACTTAACAATGAATGCGTGAATAGAAGGCAAAAGACCACGTTGAAGACCAAAAAGCAGATGGATAGATGGAATCAACAAAGATGCAACAGAGCTACGTGCTGATAACAGGAAAGAAATAGCCCAAGACAGGCAGAGATGGAGCAGGCTTATTAAGGTGGCAAAAGATCTACATGGTCCGTAATACCAACAGAAAAAAAAATCTTGTTTTATTATTTTTGAAAATAATATTCCAACATCCAATTATGTACTATTAATTGTTAGAATTGTTGAAGGAAGTTAGTCCATTGTTCTACATATCATGGGTGATAAATATTCAGGACGTTTTGTTTTTTTAATTTAATTTTTTATTTATGCCAACGTTTCAACCCAGACATGTAGGTCACCTTCAGGGCGTGGTTTGAGCACTGAGAGAACTTGAACACCCTCAGTGCTCAAACCATGCCCTGAAGATGACCCACATGTTTGGGTTGAAACGTTGGCATAAATAAAAAATTAAATTAAAAAAAAGAGACTGCGTCCTGAATATTTATCACCTATTAATTGATAGATTCATTATCATTTTATATATTTTAATGATACATGACAAGATAGTTTTAAACTTTAAATAAAAAAAATTATTGATAATATATAAAATTATAATTATGATTTCCAGATGGGGACGAGGAGCACGGAAAGGTACCTGAGACCTCTTCCATTGGCTGTTCCTTGCCCGAAGCCGCCTCTCCCGCCCTCTGCCAGGTATTTACTAAAATTAATAATATTTCATCATTTTATTTTAAAAATATTATATACATATTTAATTTGAAATTATTAGGTATATTTTTTATTTGTTCAATGTTTGGGGTCAATGCAGTTCAGATATGAACTTTCGTTTAACAGATAAATGTAGAAATATGAAAAAAATATTTGAGGAGTTGATCGGGGGGTGCGGTCAAATAAATACTAAATTATAAAAAATAGTATTATTTAATTATTATGCCGAAGTTTCGACCCACCTTGTTTTTCTTCATCAGGGCTATAAAATATAAAAGGTACATGGTGAAAATAAAATAAATGAATTATAAGTAGATATTAAATAATCTTATTATTTCTTTATCAGACAACTTTTTCTATTTAATATCTACTTATAATTCATTTATTTTATTTTCACCATGTACCTTTTATATTTTGTCCCTGCCCTGATGAAGACCTGCAAGGTGGGTCGAAACGTCGGAGTAATAATTAAAAATACTATTTTTAAAAAAAAATTAGTATTTATTTGACCGCACCCCCCGATTAACTCCTTCTCATATTATATCACGTTCAACCATCTCTACATCATTATTAAAAAGTATATTTGTTATTAAGAATTACTAATCTCCAATATCGACCGTTTGTCCATATCAGCTAACGAACATTAACTGGTTGAAATAGAATTTTTTAAATTGTAACTGATGCTTTCTATTGACAAGTATAAAATTAAAATTGTTAACAATAGTATAAAATATATAGTTTGTTTAAAATTACCAAATTAGAAAGATGTTAATGTGAATTTTAATGTATGATTTAATAACATTTTCAAAGATTTTTTTCTTTTTTGGGGGCAATAATACTTCAATTTTTAACTAATTGTAAGTTAATGGTTGACTGTCGTGAATAATGAAGATAATGGTTGGGATGATCAGTCAGAAATAATAAGGCAAAAATAAATGATAATATTTATTTTGACATTTGCCGACGTTTCGACCTGAAGTTCAGGCCTTCATCAGAGCTAAGAAAAGAACCAGATAACAAGGTATGAGAAACATGAATGTAGGTAAAAAAAAATTAAAGTAAAATGAAGAGGGTAGAATAATGACCATAGCAAGAACTAAGAGATAAATAATAATAACCGTTACAAAGTGTAGAATGATGAAGTAAACATAATTAAAAAACATGACATGAGTATTAAAATGGTAATCTTAGAATTAAATATAAAACAGAAAAAAATACCTTTCTCATACCTTGTTATCTGGTTCTTTTCTTTTTTAGCCCTGATGAAGGCCTGAACTTGTCAAAATAAATATTATCATTTATTTTTGCCTTCTTATTTCTGACTGATCACCCCAACCAATCTTCTCTTTAGAATTCATTTTAGTTTAGCTGCTGAAAAGTCCCCTTTAAATGGTTTTAATCAGGACAAACTCTATTTTAATTTTTAGTTAATTTTGTCTAGGTTACAGTGAAGCATGTTTTAATTACTTTAATTTAAACATTTCTTTGGTTATCGCTTCCTATTGAACAAAAAACATGATCTATGAACAAAAGGGAGACATACTATATTAAAAGTAATACTGCCCTACTAAATAGGGTTGCTTCGTACACAACATACTTATCAATCCATACGGACATTAATTTTATATTACATTTTTCTATTTTCTATTCTATATATATATATATATATGTATGACATATCATTCCTTTCTTTTTTTTCTTTTTTTTTATCCCCTTTCATAACAATACTCTGACAAATTATCAACAATAAATCTAGCATAATAAACATTTCCCCAAGAACAAAAAAAAAAAAAAAAAAAAAAAAAAAAAAAAAAAAAAAAAAAAAAAAAAAAAAACTTTTTCTTTTTAAATTCTCAAACGCCAGGAACTCAATACAACATCGCACACATATATAACACAGCAATTCCTCGAATGTAGACAAAAATGTAAGACGATTACTGACCAATTTAAAATTTAATAAACAATTGATACAAGACGTCCTCAATCAGTATATTGATGATTTTCAACTTTTCTACTGAAAATTGGTCCATTGTCTATAGGTCAGCTATTTCTCCTATAGATATTTCTCTACTTGGGGGGGCTCCTTATATATAGCCATAGCTAAATCTAATTGTAATTTGAGACAATTTCTCAATTAATAAAGAATTAACTTTTTTCTTTTTTAATGTTTTAGAATTGATTTGAATTTGGAAATATGATTTCATTCAAATTATGTTCTATGTTACATATTTAGATATATTATATGAATTCATATCTTTATATTTAAAATTGGTAAATGGTTGACTGTCGTGGATAATGAATAGAAGAATAGTTGGGGTGGTCAGTCAAAAAAGCCTTTTTTTTTACTGACCACCAAGTCTTTTAAAGACTTTTAAGAAAGGCTTTTTTGACTGACCACCCCAACTATTCTTCTCTTTTTTATATTTAATATTTTAAAATTTATAATACCTGTATATTTATATCATACTATATAAATACATAGATATTACTATGAAAAATTCGAAGATTTAAAAATATATAATAGCAATAATTAATATTTACGTTATTAAACAAAGTAGTACTTTGTTTATAAACAGATAATTTGCTTAACTTTCCTATGAGGTACGTTCTTGGCCTATCATGGCATGTGATACAAAACTTGGAAATATTTTATGAATTTTATGAATACGAGAATTCTTTAATAAACTTGATCTGTGACGCGATGTGGGTTTGGATATGTTTCCACTAGTTGACCCAACAGCCGCTAGGTATCGCTGGGAGTTGTAATTTGCCTCTGAGTCCCAAATGCTACATAACTAGTTATTCTGCAGCTTATGTATATTTTATTATTTATTTGTTTATTTTTTATGAACATCATTATTTACTCCATGATGAAGCCAAAGGTTGCTTATACAGGGTGTTCTGTTCTGTTCTGTTCTGTAAGTTGAGAGAAATATTTATAAGAGTGTTATCAAACCTCAAGAGCTACAAAAAAGTTCATAAAACAATGGGCCAATTTTCAGAAGAGAGATATTTATTTATTTATTTGTTTGAGTTTTTCGACCACAGGGGCTATTTTCTTTAGTCTCTCTAGTCAGTTGAATTTTTTTTTTTAATTTTATTAATTTTCAGAGAAAAAGTAGCAAATCCAAGTTTTGTATTTTTTTTTTTAAGTGAATCTTGGTTTTTATTGTATTTGTGAGTGACAAAATAAAAGTGTTTAGCACTAAAATTTATGTTTAAAATAAAAAAATCTGGTGTGTCGACTCACACGACTTTCCTACCTATTTCAGAAACGTTTTTATATCTGTACATATGTCCACCTAGAAAAAAAAAAAAAATTGAATTAGATTTATTTAACTAAAAATTGATCAAAGAAAAGATTTGAGTACGATTTATTTGATAAACTAAAGCAATGTAAATCGGCTTAACTTAGATCAGTGTAAAAATTTCAATACCCTCTAATATTGCTGATTAAAAACTGTTTGCCAAAGCTTAATTTTGTCAAACTATAATTTCTGTTAAAAGTAGAGGAAATAGTGAAGCTTGTGTGATGCTACTTTCACATAGTCATCTCTCATCTCTCATTTCATCGCTTTCTAACAGGGGGCTCTGAAAAGTATAGATCCGTCGAAAACCGCATATCGGAAATATGATCCGATCGCAATACTTTCCTTACCTAGTATAGGTAGGAGAGTAAAAACCTGCCGATTGCTTCAATTATTTTAATCAAAACATTAATATTACTTTCAGCAACATTTATTTTGTCACTTATAAATTCGGATAAATTCCTAAAATAGAGGCGTGGGTGAAAAACACAGTTTATAACCGATTTTCATGAAAAAATATTTGAAAAATCAGTATTTTTATAACTAAAATGTGTGTTTTGACAATTGGGTTTATTAAAATACATACCAGATCATTGAAAAAACGAAAAATAAAAGCTTTGCGACAGTTAATTGTAGTCGTTTTTTGATGAAAACAGGGATACTTTTACTTGACAGGGTAAAGTTTTGCAGAATGCTGAACTAAGATTTTTTCCAGTAAACCTCATCTTAATTAATATAAACTTAAAGCTTATTAAACGAAGAAGTTTTCGTGAAAGAGGAGAAGCTGTAGTATAGTTGGATGATTGTAAAAAAAAAAAAAAAAGGCGAATAATTTATTATTATTAAAAAAAAAAAAATCAGGTTAGTTTAGCCGCTCAAAAGTCCACTGTAAATGATTTTAACAATAATAAACTCTGTGTTCATTTTAAGTTAATTTGATCTTGTGTAGTTAAGTTAATTGGTCTTGATCTACAATGAAGCAATTAATAATTACTTAAATTAAATATTTCTTAAGTTATTGCTGTCGATTTCATAAAAAAACAAGACACATTTAAAAAACACAAAACTTGGATTTGCTATTTTTCTTCTCAAAATTGGCCCATTGTTTATATGAACTGTTATTACTCATATAAAAATTTTCCTCTATTACACGGGATACAAACACTAACTATCGAATCTGAAAATCACTAATTTTCCGAAAACGAAAAAAACACTTGTAATATCTTTATCAATTTAGCTGAAACAATGAGGATGTTTTCTACACTGTCTCTTTTTATGAATGTTTGAAGAGTTAAGATTCGCTGTTTAAAAATATTTAAATACAATTAATTAAATATCCTTTCGTTACATTGTGTTAAAGACTAATTTCCATTACATAATTTAAGACAACTCAGCCAATAATTGTTAATGCGAAATAAAGAATATGTCAGATTCAATAGTTTGTTACAAAATTGCACTGTAAAAATTAAAAAAAAAAGTCATAAAGTATTTGATGTTTTGCTATAAACAGAACCATCTTCTGTACAGATCAAAGTAATTGATGTAACGCATCTAATGTTAAGCAACATTTTAATAAAAAAAAAAAAAAAATTTTTATTGCAGAATCCTGAAAAGTGTATTCAATACTTAGGCATAACAAATTAAGTTGCTGTGTCTGTACATTGCAAAAGGAATTCAGGTCTGATAGTCCAAGGCACAGACCTCTCTTTATAAAATTATTAACTTCCGCCTGAAAATTGGTAAATAGCTTGATCTCATCGTAACCTACAAATATTTTATGTTCAAAAATTCTCAGAATTGGGGCATTTTGAATCTGGAGATCGGCAAACTTTGTCAATTTAGTTAGGTATTAAAATCTCGTAAATACCCATTTGCTTTTCACTTCAATCTTAAGGTAACTTGAGCACAAAGTCGAGAAGAAAGGTAACCATAAAAAATATTGAGCCGTTTGGCGTGATCTACATCACCAAATTGTCGAAATATTTTTGTAGACATCTTTTTTTATCGATTTTGTGATCAAATTATCTTACGATCCAAGTGGAAAGCAAATGGTAATTTACGAGTTTTTAGTACCTAATTAAATAGACAAAGTTTGCCGATCTCTAGATTGAAAACGGGCCAATTCGGAGAATTTTTGTAAATAAAATATTTGTAGGTTACAATTAGGTGAAGATATTTACGAAGTTTCAGGCGGTTGTTAATAATTTGATAAAAAGACGTCTGAGACTTTGCCACTGCATCGTTTCTGAAGTAATCGTTAGTGTGCAGAATTGAAAATCATAACTTTTCATATTCGATAGTTATCATTTCATATCGACGATATATCGATATTTTAAAAGTATAAAATATAGGTTATAATATCAGCGTTTCAACCATATTTGTTTTAATTTCTCTTTGGTCAGTCAGATTTTCCCTTTTTTTCCCCTCTCATGAATGATCTTAAAAATCCCTATCAATAAATAAATATCTAAAATCACAACCTACATTACATTATTTAAAAAAAAATTAAATATTATCTTTGATAATACAACGAGCTATAATCCTTTTATTCCTCCTGTAACTGAGATATTATTTTTCGCAACATATATAAACATCATAACAATAATAAATAAGTATTCACTCTGCTAGAGACATAACTACTTCTATCGTATTAATTATTATAAACTCTATAAATAACAACTACTTATTTATATCTATATAACAGGAGATTTAGATATAACCTATATTCATCATTAATACTCGTTATACAAATATAGACGAACCTTGTTATTAAAGGTAATGTATCACGTGGCTATATTTGGAGAGCCCCCCCATTAACGAGAGGGGGGGGCGCACATATCTCCTTTCCAATCAGATCTCTTATCAAGCAGCTTCAATATTGACTCTCGCTGCTCCGGGTCAAGCCGATCGCTAATTGGTTCGTGGGTCGGTGGCCGAATTTATGGCACGTATCCATGAAATTTAGAAACATTTAATGTCAGTCACAAAGTTGGATGAAACCTTGCGTTTAGACATTTCGCAAACTATGGAAAACTCAATTCTCTGACTCGACTAACAGCCACATTATTATTAAAATAAACTATTTATTTTAAATTCAATACACAGAATAATCACTCGTACCTTTAAATAAGATAATATCAGCAAGGAATTTTTTTTTCATAGAATCTCTGTTTTGAAAGTACTATCGACTGAAATAAGTCTCAGCGTGGAATTTAATGGAGCTAGTAGTTTATTTTGCGTTTATACTTACTTTATTCTTAGAGTTTTACATAGTTACAGCAACGAACTGTAAGACTGTTCCAAATTTAATTTTTTAAATTTTTGCTTGTCCATAAGTGACAATATCAATAACTTCTCCCTTATCAAAACATGATAATATTTATTCAAAATATCTACTCTTACAAATTAAATACCGTTCATTGTTTATAAAACCACTGAAAAATTCCCATTGATTTGTGTTTTTAAGGGATAAAAAGTGAGAAACTCGAGAAAATGGTTATAGGACTAGTTTCTAGGGACATTAAGGAGAGATAATATAGTGCAAAAAGTGTGATTGAAACACTTTAGATTTTAAGGTTTTTTTTTTCCACTTTTGAACCATTGCCCGGGAGGGGTGTAGGCAACGATTGGTGGTGTCGGTATCGAACCTTCGGTTGGCTAATCCTTTTTATTATTATTATAGAAATCATAAATTTTTTCATTTTATTTTTTGTTTCTCTTCTTATATTTTTTTTTTCGTTCTCCACATCCCTTTATGTCCATTATTTCATATTATATCATTTTTTCCTTTTCTTTTCTATCTCTCCTGTAGATCTGTAGGAGTATATTCACAATTGCATGCATATATTATACATTATACTACAACAATTGTTACCATCTATTTACTTCAGTTTAGGATCTTGTCACTTAGCTTACTCCGTTTATATTTTAATGTACTTACTGTCTATAATTTTAATCAGTTTATTAAACATTGTTTATTACTTTTTTATATAAATATTATGTAACTTCGACAATTCTCTATATCTTTTTGTATCTTGTCCGTTCTAGTCCTGACGAAGAACTGTAAAGTCGGGTCGAAACGTTGGCTTTTAATAAAATAGTTTTGCCACTATTTAGTCTATTTATGATCCCAACCCCGGACCATCTCCTTCCTTAATAATACAACGGTCAACTATTAAGTATTCACATTATTTAAACATTAGTTCTTAAAGTATCAGCTTTTTTTTTCTTAACATGTGATCACATGATATCATTTGAAAATAATTAATAATTGAAATAGTTAAAATTATGTTGTTAGTATTTTAAATTCAAATTATTTCAAAATTTTCACGAGATTTGACAGAGTAATTGCAACCATCAAAGTAAAATAATTTGACCAGCCGTTCGCTTGAAAAATCGTTAGTTACTGCACTGGGACTAATCATTCTTAGCAGTCTACTAAGTGCCCCAGAGAAAAATTTACTTTCTTTCTTTCAATAATACAATAACAAACGTGACACATCAAATTTCGAGAGGGGGTTAAGTTTTTGAATTTTTTGGTTGATCACAATGGTTGATTATTGAAAATAATAAACCAAAAATATATAAAAATCGCGATATCTCTACTAATAGTGATTTGATTTCGATGAAATTTACTTCATTTTGTAAGAAATTTAAATACCTTTGATACATCTTATCACAATATCGACAAAAAAAGTATATACTTTTTGAGTCATTCGGAATTAAATTGTACCATCCCTCGTAACTTTTTTTCCAGCTTCTTTTCGTTGAAGTATGTTATATAGATAATTTAAATGGCGTCAAGAAAATGACTTTAGCGAAGTTTCATTGAAATCGGTACATTCGTTTAGGAGCTACAGTCTAGAGCAACGCAGGTTTTTCAGCCGCCGTTTTGAAAGTAAAAGGCGGATAGTAATGTCGATGAAGGAGGATCATCCTCAGATGACCTCTGATTTTATATCAAAATTTGAAAAAAATCAGTCGAGTAGTTTCGGAGAAAATGCGCGCAGGACGGACAAAAAAAGTATTATTCGTTTATCGAATTCCAGGCATCCTGAAACGTTACACCTCAAATTTTGAGAGGGGGTTAAGTTTTTTAATTTTTTGGTCGATCACAATGGTTGATTATTGAAAATAATAAGCCAAAATCTTAGCATATGGGTTGGTCTTTGTATTACGAATTTTTTATAATTTTTCGCAAGGTAAAGAAATGTTTTATGTTTTATAGATAACCTTGGAAATGCTGGCTGGTGTTGTCTCATTGGTTCCCGCGACACGTAGAGGATCCAATTATATCCCGCAATTGGATCGCTCGCCAGGGAGGTAGAATTTCATCGCACGGGTTATAAAACTCCCCCTTGTAAGTGGTTCGTAATTAAACCGCACCTCGAGAAATATTAAAAAGGCGGTGGAAGATAACTCAGGGGAGGGGGGACGCCAAAGACTATAGGAAGATGGCGAAGGCCGACCCGAACAGGAACCGAGGTTTAGCCAGGTTATATATCGCGTGTCAGCCAGCTCATAACATGCAAATCGGAAAGATGATCTCCCGCTCTAAAGATGCGTCTTGAATATTTCATGGGGCGCCCCCGAAGTCCGCCATTACCACCTCGGGCCCCCCAGCTGCAATTCTTCCATCGGAGCTGTCCCGTCCAATGTATTGAAGGTGGCCTACAGGATCATGAACTCAACCTTATGGCTTAGAAGTAGTTCAAGTACCCCATTCCGTGCATAGGATCTAATATATTTACAGTTTTGAGAAAAAAACTATTTAGAACATTTTTTTTTATTTGCGCATTGACCCCTTGAGGTACTATTTTGCTGAAACTGTCCATGACAGCGACCACTATTTCATACTGCCAACCGCTAATGCTCGTCTATTTCGTCGAAACTGCTCACCGTCGCGGACAAATCGTCTCAATTTAGTGTACTAGTTTTATATAATTTTAAATAAAAAATTTACCATTAAATTTAATGGTTGATAGCAATAGATTTCATGGCGGAGTTTCGATCTTATTTAATTAATACATGCCATTTTTTTCTGATATTTAAAGTTGAATAACAAAGTTAGGTTATGTCTGTACTATGAAATGTTAACAATTATCCACATATTAATTCCCACCTTCTAAAAAAATCAATGTTTCTTATAATATTATGAATATACAATATAAGAATTCATGGTATTAATAAGATGATAAAGCATTATTTTAATAACTGAGAATTCACCTCGGATTTTAAATTTATTTCTAATTATTAGTTTGATAAGTAACAGTAATTATTGCATAATTGATTATAAATAAATATCATCTGTTTGTAATGAAATCACAGCAAGAAATATTTAATCATTTTATCAATGGGTAATCAGTAAATCAGCACTATAATTAAAAAATACGAATTGATTTTTCAATGTTTCGATTCGAATATTTACCTTAAGTTAACAGTTTTTTGGATTATTTAATGTCATTTGGATCTAGGTATATTTGAATTTCTCTGTAATATTCTATTGGTAGAATAAATAAATAAATAATCTAGTTACGTTAATCTTTAAAGAATGATTAATTACGGCTTTGTTTAAATTTTAAATAATATTTCATTTAATTTTGCCTGACTTGATGAAAAAAATCTGGTGCACGCAACACACAACTTTCACTTACCGTTATACTTTGAATAGAAATTATTTTCTGGCAATGCTGGGCTATTATAAATTTTTTGAAGTGCATTTTAAACGGAGCTAAAGCTTGAAGCTTACAGATAACAAGTCATTAGGACCATTATAATTACAAAATATCTATTTAATATATCGACGACAGGCAATAAAAATCTAGTCACTCCATCTGCTTTTATAAACCACACAACTTTCTTTGCTTTTATAAACCACGGAATGACTAACTTCAATTCCAACATTTTTGAGTAATATTATTTTAATGATATTTTTAGTTGAAAATATCCTCGCGCGGGCTCATTACCGCGTATGGGGAGCGTCCCACGGGTGGCGGATGTGGGGATGGTCGGTGGAAATTCCTTGGAAGTTCCTTCCGGCTAAGTCCGATGGACTCGCTGACCAACAATGAGAGGGGCCCTCCAGACTTGCTGGAGGGAGGGGACCTCCAGACTTGCTGGAGGGAGGGGACCTCCAGACTTGCTGGAGGTAGGGGCCCACCAGACTTGCTTGAGGGTGTGACGTAGGATTGAACGCCCTACTCACATATCTTTAGTTCACCAAACACCACAAAAAGTCATGGATCTCCCTAAGGTAAAACGCTCATTATCCGGAGGTAAACTAGTCCCCCGTTCGGGTCTCCGGGTGGGGACTGCTTTAGGGGATTCATGGTGCAAGTTGAAATATAGGGATTTAAATATTGGTACGTGGAACGTAAGGAGTTTAAACACAGCAGGGGGGCTAAAATCGGTCACGAATGAGGTAAATGGGTACAATTTGGATGTCGTGGCTCTGCAAGAGGTTCGTTGGCCAGGGGAGGGCTCGATGAGGGAAGGAAAGTACACTATTTGGTACGGAGGAAGCGGGAATCATTGTTTGGGTACCGGGTTTCTAATTAGGAGTAGATTACTATCCGCTTTGAGGGACGTACAATTCTTTAGTGATAGAATTTCGGTAGCTACATTTCAGGGACGTTGGTTTAAAATCGCATTAATAAACATACATTGTCCGACCGAAGACAGTGACGATGAAGTCAAAAGTGAATTTTACGATAAACTCGAATGGGTTTATGATAAACTACCGCGAAACTACATGAAAATAATTGTAGGTGACGCGAACGCAAAGGTAGGAAGGGAAGAAGTTTATATTCCGACGATTGGTAAAGAAAGTTTGCACGAATATAGTAATGATAATGGGATCCGTCTGATAAACTTTGCCATCTCGAAAAACCTGATAATTAAAAGTACGACGTTTAAACACAAGGATATTCATAAATATACTTGGACATCGCCGGATTCGCAAACACGAAATCAAATTGATCATGTCTTGATACAACATAGCTGGCAAAGCAGTATAATTAATGTACGGTCTTATCGCGGAGCAGAATATGGGTCGGATCATGAATTAGTAATCGCGAAACTTCGACAAAAACTTAATATAAAAAAGAGAAAAGAAAATCGTTTCGATTTTGAGAATTTTAATTTGGAAAAATTGAAAAATCCATCAATTAGAAACCAATTCGAGCTAGATGTTAAGAATAGGTTTGAAGCTTTAGAGCTTCCTGACGAGGACCACGAGGATATTGACAAGTTATGGATAGAGATCAGGGATAATATTAAAGCGGTCGGTAACTCGTGTCTAGGAAAAAAGGAAAATAAGAATAACAAACCGTGGTTTGATGAAGATTGCTTAAACATGTGTGAAAAAAGTAAAGCCGCTAAATTAAAAGCTCTAAATAATCCTAGCGAAGACAATCTGGAATACTTCCGAATCTCAATGAACGAAACGACATAATTGCTCAAAAATAAAAAAAGGGAGTATCTTAAAAATAAAATAATTGAAATAGAAACTAATAGAATCGAAAATAACGTAAGAGACATGTACAAAGGTATAAACAGATCACGCAAATATGTAGGGCCCGTAACGTCTGGAATTAGGGATGATAATAACAATATTCTGACCGATCCGGTTGACATATTGAATAAGTTTAAGGACCACTTTGACAATATTTTAAATACGGGAAATTATGATCTGTGTCCTCCTTCTGAGTACCAGAGTGCTGAACCATTAATAGAAGGACCAAGTAAAGAGGAAGTTGAAGCAGCCATCGGAAAATTAAAATCATATAAAGCAGCGGGAATCGATAATATCCCTACTGAACTAATTAAGGCATGCGGCGAAGCTGGAGTTTCTAAAATACATCGGTTGGTTAAAAAGATCTGGGTGAACGAGAAATTACCTGAAGAATGGAAAGAATCTATTCTTATTCCGATTCACAAAAAGGGTCCGAGGACGGATTGTAATAACTATCGAGGAATTTCACTCCTTCCGGTATGTTATAAAATATTCACTTTAATCTTAACCAGTCGAATCACGGAATACGCCGAGGAAATTATCGGAGACTACCAATGCGGATTTAGACGGAATCGTTCGACAATTGATCAAATATTTTCTTTACGGCAAATATTAGAGAAAAAATTGGAGTATAACGGTATTGTTCACCAGCTGTATATAGATTTTAAAAAGGCTTACGATTCTATTGACCGCCAGAAACTGTATAATATTCTAATCGAGCAGGGGGTTCCAAAAAAACTAGTAAATCTAGTCAGGATGTGCTTGACGGAGACACTCAATAAAGTTAGAATCGGTAATAATTTGTCCGAAAAGTTTGGGGTTCGTTCGAGCTTAAAACAGGGGGATTCTCTTTCGCCTGTCCTGTTCAATTTGGCATTAGAACATGCCATTAGGGAGGTAATGCGAACCGAGAAAGGGTTGGATCTGGGCGGGACAACATCCGTGCTGGGCTATGCTGATGATCTGGTACTGTTAAGCGAAGAAGTTGAAACTATAAAACTAAATACGACAACGTTAATGAAAGCCGGTAAAGAACTAGGACTCGAAATAAACGTGGATAAAACAAAATATATGGTTAGCTGCAAAAATGGCGATACTACTGGTGATATCGATATAGATGGTAATATGTTTGAACAGGTAGATAAATTTAGGTATCTAGGTTCAACGATAACTAGAAAAAACGAAATTGAAGAAGAGATTAAGGTTAGACTGAAGGCGGGGAATGCTTGTTATTTTTCTGTGACAAAACTACTTAGTTCGCGCCTCTTGTCCCGAAACTTAAAAATTAGAATCTATAAAACAATTATCTTGCCTACAGTTCTTTATGGATGCGAAACTTGGCCGCTTACATTAAGGGATGAGCAGCGTCTTAAGGTTTTTGAAAATAAAGTATTGCGTAGAATATTCGGACCGAAGAAGGATGAGTTAACCGGAGAGTTCAGACGGTTACACAACGCCGAATTGCGTGAGCTGTATCCGGGTAATATAATTGAGGTAATTTCATCGCGGCGAATCAAATGGGCTTGTAAAGTTGTTGGGCTTAGTAACGAGAGAATTCCTAAAAGGTTAATATTTGCTGTGCCGAATGGTAAGCGTCCGAGGGGTAGACCGAAGCGAAGGTGGGAAGATTGCATTAAAGCCGATCTGAAGGGACTGGGTTTGGACGGCGAACGGTGGAGGGAGGTGTGTAACAAGCGATTGGTGGTGTCGGCATCGAACCTTGGGTTCGCTAAGCATTATTATTATTATTAGTTGAAAATGTTATCTATGCAGACAATGAGTAAGTTGATTCTGGAGGTGGTGATTGCAGTGTTGAAATATAGAACGGTGAATAAAGGTATAAATTTAAGTACTTATTTCTAATGAAAGTTACTTAATTAAATATCTGTCGAAAAAAGGTTTTTTTAGTCTCAACAATAATAAAAGTTTATTTAAATTTTCAGTTTAGAATAGATTTGAAAAACTAACTATTTCACACTGTAGATAATGTATAAAAATGGTCAAATATAAACAGTAAAAAAAATTGAACATGAACTGAAGCAGAAATAAGAGATGCTATCGAGAATTGAGACTCGTGTTCGCTTCGGGTAAAAGAACGATAATTGCCGAAGAAACCCGAGCGAGCACTCGAGCTTGGTGGACGGGTTCCGTATTATTTATTTACTTATACATGAACGGTTTTCATAAACTCTAGTGCTGGTATTATTTAATATTTAAATGTATAGATTACAGCAATATAAAAATTAGAACCTGTATATATAACAGTGTTTAAACAAACAATATACCCACAATGAAATATTATATAAATGAATATTTGACCTCCTTACTGACTTGTCGGACTAAATGAATTCGGGGCCCTTAATTATTTATTATAATAAAATAAATAATTAAAATATACAATCGTAACCTCGCGCGGGCTCATTACCGCGTATGGGGAGCGTCCCACGGGTGGCGGATGTGGGGATGGTCGGTGGAAATTCCTTGGAAGTTCCTCCCGGCTAAGTCCGATGGACTCGCTGACCAACAATGAGAGGGGCCCTCCAGACTTGCTGGAGGGAGGGGACCTCCAGACTTGCTGGAGGTAGGGGCCCACCAGACTTGCTGGAGGGTGTGACGTAGGATTGAACGCCCTACTCACATATCTTTAGTTCACCAAACACCACAAAAAGTCATGGATCTCCCTAAGGTAAAACGCTCATTATCCGGAGGTAAACTAGTCCCCCGTTCGGGTCTCCGGGTGGGGACTGCTTTAGGGGATTCATGCCGAAAGTTGAAATATAGGGATTTAAATATTGGTACGTGGAACGTAAGGAGTTTAAACACAGCAGGGGGGCTAAAATCGGTCGCGAATGAGGTAAATGGGTACAATTTGGATGTCGTGGCTCTGCAAGAGGTTCGCTGGCCAGGGGAGGGCTCGATGAGGGAAGGGAAGTACACTATTTGGTACGGAGGAAGCGGGAATCATTGTTTAGGTACCGGGTTTCTAATTAGGAGTAGATTACTATCCGCTTTGAGGGACGTACAATTCTTTAGTGATAGAATTTCGGTAGCTACATTTCAGGGACGTTGGTTTAAAATCGCATTAATAAACATACATTGTCCGACCGAAGACAGTGACGATGAAGTCAAAAGTGAATTTTACGATAAACTCGAATGGGTTTATGATAAACTACCGCGAAACTACATGAAAATAATTGTAGGTGACGCGAACGCAAAGGTAGGAAGGGAAGAAGTTTATATTCAGACGATTGGTAAAGAAAGTTTGCACGAATATAGTAATGATAATGGGATCCGTCTGATAAACTTTGCCATCTCGAAAAACCTGGTAATTAAAAGTACGACGTTTAAACATAAGGATATTCATAAATATACTTGGACATCGCCGGATTCGCAAACACGAAATCAAATCGATCATGTCTTGATACAACACAGCTGGCAAAGCAGTATAATCAATGTACGGTCTTATCGCGGAGCAGAATGTGGGTCGGATCATGAATTAGTAATCGCGAAACTTCGACAAAAACTTAATATAAAAAAGAGAAAAGAAAACCGTTTCGATTTTGAGAATTTTAATTTGGAAAAATTAAAAAATCCATCAATTAGAAACCAATTCGAGCTAGATGTTAAGAATAGGTTTGAAGCTTTAGAGCTTCCTGACGAGGACCACGAGGATATTGACAAGTTATGGGTACAGATCAGGGATAATATTAAAGCGGTCGGTAACTCGTGTCTAGGAAAAAAGGAAAATAAGAATAACAAACCGTGGTTTGATGAAGATTGCTTAAACATGTGCGAAAAAAGGAAAGTCGCTAAATTAAAAACTCTAAATAATCCTAGCGAAGACAATCTGGAATACTTCCGAATCTCAAAGAACGAAACGACAAAATTGCTCAAAAATAAAAAAAGGGAGTATCTTAAAAATAAAATAATTGAAATAGAAACTAATAAAGGCGAAAATAACGTAAGAGACATGTACAAAGGTATAAACAGATCACGTAAATATGTAGGGCCCGTAACGTCTGGAATTAGGGATGATAATAACAATATTCTGACCGATCCGGTTGACATATTGAATAAGTTTAAGGACCACTTTGACAATATTTTAAATACGGGAAATTATGATCGGTGTCCTCCTTCTGAGTACCAGAGTGCTGAACCATTAATAGAAGGACCAAGTAAAGAGGAAGTTGAAGTAGCTATCGGAAAATTAAAATCATATAAAGCAGCGGGAATCGATAATATTCCTACTGAACTAATTAAGGCATGCGGAGAAGCTGGAGTTTCTAAAATACATCGGTTGGTTAAAAAGATCTGGGTGAACGAGAAATTACCTGAAGAATGGAAAGAATCTATTCTTATTCCGATTCACAAAAAGGGTCCGAGGACGGATTGTAATAACTATCGAGGAATTTCACTCCTTCCGGTATGTTATAAAATATTCACTTTAATCTTAACCAGTCGAATCACGGAATACGCCGAGGAAATTATCGGAGACTACCAATGCGGATTTAGACGGAATCGGTCGACTATTGATCAAATATTTTCTTTACGGCAAATATTAGAGAAAAAATTGGAGTATAACGGTATTGTTCACCAGCTGTATATAGATTTTAAAAAGGCTTACGATTCTATTGACCGCCAGAAACTGTATAATATTCTAATCGAGCAGGGAATTCCAAAAAAACTAGTAAATCTAGTCAGGATGTGCTTGACGGAGACACTCAATAAAGTTAGAATCGGTAATAATTTGTCCGAAAAATTTGAGGTTCGTTCGGGCTTAAAACAGGGGGATTCTCTTTCGCCTGTCCTGTTCAATTTGGCATTAGAACATGCCATTAGGGAGGTAATGCGTACCGAGAAAGGGTTGGATCTGGGCGGGACAACATCCGTGCTGGGCTATGCTGATGATCTGGTACTGTTAAGCGAAGACGTTGAAACTATAAAACTAAATACGACAACGTTAATGAAAGCCGGTAAAGAACTAGGACTCGAAATAAACGTGGATAAAACAAAATATATGGTCAGCTGCAAAAATGGCGATACTACTGGTGATATCGATATAGATGGTAATATGTTTGAACAGGTAGATAAATTTAGGTATCTAGGTTCTACGATAACTAGAAAAAACGAAATTGAAGAAGAGATTAAGGTTAGACTGAAGGCGGGAAATGCTTGTTATTTTTCTGTGACAAAACTACTCAGTTCGCGCCTCTTGTCCCGAAACTTAAAAATTAGGATCTATAAAACAATTATCTTGCCTACAGTTCTTTATGGATGCGAAACTTGGTCGCTTACATTAAGGGATGAGCAGCGTCTTAAGGTTTTTGAAAATAAAGTATTGCGTAGAATATTCGGACCGAAGAAGGATGAGTTAACCGGAGAGTTCAGACGGTTACACAACGCCGAATTGAGCTATATCCGGGTAATATAATTGAGGTAATTTCATCGCGGCGAATCAAATGGGCTTGTAAAGTTGTTGGTCTTAGTAACGAGAGAATTCCTAAAAGGTTAATATTTGCTGTGCCGAATGGTAAGCGTCGGAGGGGTAGACCGAAGCGAAGGTGGGAAGATTGCATTAAAGCTGATCTGAAGGGACTGGGTTTGGACGGCGAACGGTGGAGGGAGGTGTGTAACAAGCGATTGGTGGTGTCGGCATCGAACCTTCGGGTTCGCTAAGCCTTATTATTATTATTATTATTATACAATCGTAAAAGGGAATGGTTAGTTACGAAAAACGCATAAATTTAATATATTAGAAAAAAAAACATATAATAATTAATTGTTTTAAATAATATGCTATACTATATATGATTTTTACTTTCTGTTACTACCAGCAAAATATTTTTAAAATAGAATTACTTTATTACGGGCGCTAATGACTTAGATCTTTTGAGCCTAAAACATCAAATGATGAAAAGGACCTATTTTTACTCAAGTAGGATGATAAATGAATGTTTTGTAATACTCTTACTTCACCAGATATTTATTTCGAAAATATTTAAGTAAATAAAGTTTAAAACAGAGAAAAGTTTGTAAATTATACCCAGGCAATTAATTTTAAACTGAATAATTGAGCACTTACAAACACTCTTTTGTTACATATATATTAAAATATATGTTTCATTATATAGATACTAAATACCATTTTTTTTTTTTTTTTTTTATAAAATTTCTTTTCATATTGATATTATAACTGATTCAGTAACGAAGTTAGTAAAAAATAGATTCATTTTGTTTTTATGTTTTATCATATTTAAGTATTACTATAAGAAATATTCAATATCTTGTTAAAGGTATTAAAGTACATGTGGAAAAAGCCAGCTGATTTTAAAGGGAATTAAATTAAACGATTGGCTAGCGAAGTTAAGTAGCCGCCAATTGCACTGTGGGAAATTCCACAATAACCTTTGGCTTGATAACTTTCGTATTATTCATATTTATTTATTTATTTAAATATATATAAATGGAAATAAAATATATAATGATGCCATCTTATCTTATTATGTTCGCTGTTTATTGTAACCGTAAATATTTAGTTTAAACAGTGAAAGAAATATAACTTTTTTTTTTCTATCCCCCAGGAATTTATTTACAGTACAGAATACAATATATTAATACATAAAGAAATATATATAAAAATATATATATATAAAAAAAAAATATATATAAAAGTGATATATAACGACTCCGAAATTTGATTTTTAATATTCTTTTTTGAATCAATTAAATGGGATTACAGTAGTACATTGTTGCCATATCTTCTTACCCTGTTGCCAGTTCCTCAGTGACAAACCATCATAGTCCACTATTACAGGGCCCTTTTAATTAAATTATTAACATTCGTCTGAAACTTTATAAAAAAAATGTAATGTCTTCGAATATTCTCAGAAATGTATCATCAAATTATTTAATTTAAGTAGGTACTAAAAACTCATAAATAACCGTTTCCACTTGAAGGTGGCCTACAAATATATTGGGATGTTCGGCCTATACTATATGACCTTGTTATTTTGATATGTTGGGGGTGGAAGTCACTATAAACGGCCTAATTTTTTTGTAGGTCACCGTCATTCTCGATTTTTGTGATCAAATTATCTTACAATTCAAGAGAAATGTGTGCTCATGAGTTTTAAATACCTAATTAAATAGATTTAATCTCCAGTTTGAAAAAGTATCAATTATTAGAATTTTTGTAAATAATAAAGTTGTAAGTTGCGATGAGATAAATCTTTTCAGAAAGTTTCGGCGGCTGTTAATAATTTGATACAAACGGGTCTGGACCATGGACATCCACTTACCCTTATCACAGCTTTAGCAAACCGTTCCTAAATTCATTGATGGAAATCATGGATAGATTCAGTTTAAATCACCGATGGTAGATGGATCTATATTTATTTCTATTTTTAAATTCAACAATTCAGTCGATAGTTATTTGTTTACATATATATTTTTTTTTACTTTCATTTACCCTATTATATGTACGGGCGTAATAATCCCTCAATTTATGATTTATTTTTATTGGAAAATAGTTTTTAACATGTCTTCTCTTGAATTAGTAATTTCAATTTGTATAGACATTTATTTCCGATGTACATGTAATATTTTCTTATTTTTATAACTATTGCTATTTAATATATATCAATTATTATTTTTTAATAATATTTATATTAAGCACTTGTTCCTCTGGCCTTTTGACAGTATTGTCTATCAATAAAAAAAAATATTGTAAACAAAATTAATATTTTTGCTTATATTATATGTAATATTATAAGGTAATCTTTATACCTATTTTTTTTTGTTGTCTAAGAAGAAGATTCTTTAGTTAGTTTCAATCAATATCTATATCATTTTATTAAAAAGTTCTTATTAATATTTTCTTATTTATTTTTACAATGTATTATTTATTTTATTATAATCTGAGTTCTTATTATTTTATTATAGTTTTTAAGAATTATTTATACTTAGCACTTATTCCTCTTGTCAGAAAAAAAAATTTATAATTTTGTTTGTATATACAATATTTATTAACAATATTAATTAATATATATATATATATATATATATATATATATATATATATATATATATATACATAACATTAATTTTTAAATTACTAAAGTTCTCCAGCGGGCAGACTGCTCTGAGGTGTCTGAATCCATATAGGGTTTGTAGTGGATCAGCCCCCAAGACCACTACAAGCACGAGTTCAGACACTGTCAGACAGACAGTGTGTCTGAATCTGTATAGGATTTGTAAATAGTACTTACACTGAAAGAGTACTTCTTAAGAATGTATTTTTTTTTATTCTTAAGAAGTACTTGAGTTTCAGAATAATTAATTTGAGCCTATCAATGAAGCAACTGAATTAGAGACATATTGAATGAAATTTAATTCAAATAATAGTTAATATAAAATAATTATTTTTTGGGAGGGAAAGATAACATCATTCTCCGGAGGAGACAAATGTCTTAAGGTCGGTACCGGTACCACCGATATAATAAATAGGTTGTGTGTTATTTTAATAGTTTGTGTTATTTTGGTGATCTAAATGAGTTTTTGTATTGATAAATATGATTAGAAATCACAAACGTGTACTTTATGGTTTATCTCCATTGAAAATATTCTCTAAAAATGTTTGCAATAACCTAACTTTGGCAGACAATAATTTCTGCACAAAGTAGAGCGGTAAATGCAAGTTGTGTGATGCGCGCACCAGCTATTTTATATTGGTTCTGTTTGTGTGTGAAGTTACAATACTCTTTTTTTTTTTTTTCACTTATCTAAGTATGAAATCATAAGGGTAAGTGTAGCTATTGTGAAAAATTTCTGTTTGGAATTTTCTAATAAAATATCCGTTTTGAAGTCCGCTTAGACCGAATAATTAAGTTCCGAAAAGATAGTTGTGTGTGTTTTTGTGTATGTTAACAGCCTAACACAATAAGACGTAAGCCACTGAAATTTCATTTTTAAGTCAGGTATATGTCAGGTATGTTACAAGCATTTTAATCAAAATCGGTTAACTAAACGTGCCTCTTAATATTATACATTTTAAAAATTTTCTTCAAAAAAGGCCCCTAATGTTAGTGTGAAATTAAATGGCGTTTAACTTGAAGTAAGTTAAAATTAATTTTATTTAAATAGTCTGACTGAGGTTAAAATGCCAAATTTTGTAAATGTCTTCCTCTATAGTACCTTTGATTTTATTTATTTGAAATCATTCATCTTGTATACAATATTAACATATGGTTAAATATAAACTATTTGATAATTAACAATAATAATTAATAAAAAGAAGGAGAATTTTATTGGGCTGCCATAAGAAATATCTCTTAAAAATCAAAAGTTCACCCTTTGAATATTTGAAGATGCATACCTTACTTAAAGAAAAATTATAGAGATGAATTCGGTTAGAGAAAATTCTCAGTCGAAGCACTATGGTTCAGCAGTAGGAGAGCCATAACCGAAACTATTATTTTAGACTCGTTAGAAATCCTCCATCACCACATATGTTGATCTAGACCTTTAATTATTTGATTCTGCAATTTGTTCTTGGCATATTTGTTATGTACTCCAATAGTCCTAACTCTCTCTTATTTTCTTATTTATTTATTTAATTTGCCGTTAGTTTGACGGGTACGCTGTGTGATTTAGCAACTTAAGCAGCCGTACAATATTATTGTAGTTCTATCCATTTCAGTTCCATATCCATTCAATAACACATTTAAATATCATAATAATGAAATATTACCCACAGTCAACCTTTCAACCATAATACACGTCTCTGTTCTTTAGTTCACGTATTTTCGTTAATCAATAAAACCCTACATCATGACCTTAATATCCCATTTATTCTTGATCTTATCCTAGCCAAATTTTCCAAATTTCACCAGAACCTTTCTCATCACCCAAATCCCGTTGTACAATCCCTATCAAGCACCACCCATCCCTACAATCCCCTTCGTAGGTTAAAGCGGCCGTGGCCACGAGACCTTTTGTAAATATGGATATTTTGGAGTTCTAGCAATGGCCAGATTCTCCACTCAAGTCGTGAGTGTCTGTGGCTGTAGCGCTCTTACTCATCCTCCGCTGGTTTTAAATACCAGTGAAGTGGCTGAGGGAGAAGCGTAGGGATCTCCTAAGCCCCCCACATGTGGAGGGGACAGGATTGGTTCGGAGATCACCTGGCAAATTGTAAATAATGTATGTTTTATATAAGATGTTTGTTTTACTTTTATTTCTATTTTTATTTACTTATGTGTATATATACATATTTTTTTCTTTACTCTTTTGTTCTTTTTTCTTATTCTTTTGTTATTAATTTATTTATTTATATTTTTGTATATACGGTATGAATGCACTCTCTGAACTCTATTATAAGTGTCCTTAAACTGTGACAAATTGTAATATTTCTGAATAAAGTGTTTAATAATAAAAAAAAAATTTTCGTTAACTGTTACTGAGTGAGCTACGTGCGTTATCCCGTTTTTCCTTCCGTCAGTTGTCTCTCTCTTGGCCCATTTCGTGATAACAGCCTTAAAGAAGGCCTGAAACACAGTTCGAGATGTCAGCACAAAGGAAATTAAAATAAATATATTTTTTGCTTTGTTCTTTCACTGATCTCCTCAAACAACTTCTCTTCAATATCTCAACAACAGTCTACTATAAAAAATAAATA
This sequence comes from Nezara viridula, assembly GCA_928085145.1. NCBI lineage: Eukaryota > Metazoa > Arthropoda > Insecta > Hemiptera > Pentatomidae > Nezara > Nezara viridula. The sequence continues at coordinate 2,066,121 of OV725083.1, read as the reverse complement.
GTTGTGTTTACAACTTAAACTTGTTTTCTAGGTATTATATTAACTTATTTGAATATTTTTATCACCCTAAAACCTCTAGAGACTATTTGTTTTTTTGTTCCCGTTAATTATTAAACTCCCTCCTCCTAAAAAAAAAAAAAAGAAATAAATGAAATGGAGAACACACCAACGAAATAAGCAAGTATTAAGTAAAAAAATAAGCGAATTCCTGTTCACAAGTCTCTCTCACACTGTTGAAAAAAGTCGCTTTTTTTTCTCGTGTTCCGTCAAAGCCTTGTACTTCGCCCCTGCTGGGAAAACGATAGCGTTTTGAAAACATTTCCAGTTCTTTACCCCCCCCCCCCCCCACCGTCCAATTTGGTATTTTCTTTTTGTTGTTCGTTGTTTTTGTTAGTATGATCCTCTTCTGATAGACAGTGTCGTTGATCATCTCACTGATTGCTATATGAGCACAGATATGTTGGAAAGGTATTGCCATAAACACTGTGGTTGTTTGGCCTTTTGGTTAGGAGTTACTGTAACATGAGTTATATTATGATGTGCTGTAAATGGTTAAATTAGTTGAAAAATCTATTATTGGATCTTAAGTTATTTAACTAAACTAAAATTATTAATAAGGAAGGAGATGGTCCGGGGTGGCGGTCTTAAATAGACTAAATAGTGGAAAAACTGTCCGATCCGACTTTGCAGATCTTTTTCAGGGAGGTGTGAAGAAGACCAACTTTGAAGGTCGAAACGTTGGCTTTTTATAAAATAGTTTTAACTTAACTTACATGCTGTATTCTCCTTTGTTTTCTATTTTTATTCATACTTATTTTCTATTTTGGTTTGTATCTTCTATATATAAAATACTTGATATTTTAACAACATTGTCACCCACTATATCTCTGATATCATCTTTTTATTTCTTTATCAGACAACTTCTTCTTATTTTATATCTACTTATATTCATTTATTTTATTTTCAACATACACCTTTTATATTTTATAGTCCTGATGAAGACCTACAAAGTGGGTCGAAACGCAGGCAAAAAAAATAAATAATACTATTTCTATAATTTAGTATTTATTTGAACGCACCCTCCCGATCGACTCCTTCTCATATTATATCACGGTCAACCATCTCTACGTCATTAGTTTTGTTATTATTTAGTCTATTTATGACCGAGACCCCGGACCATCTCCTACCTTAATAATACAATGGTCAACTATTAAGTATTCAATAAAATTATTAACGATATATATTTTTGTGCCCGTAAACACTACTTCAAATAGTAGCATTTCTAATATCACGTCTTTACTTACAAAACTAAATAATTTCAGTAATGTAATTCGGTGCATATTGTATTGATTTTATTTACCAACGAAGTGCATATTAAGGAAAGTTTGAATAACAATTTTCAATGAAATTACTCGTTTTAATTTTGAATAAGAAAGTCCTGCAAATGATCTCTGTGAGTATTTGACTTTATGTATGTTAACAGCAAAGCTAAAAACGCTGTAAATTATTCCTCAGTGGTTTATCATTTCCAAACCGTTATACAGGCTGTTTCAGTTCTTAATCGCCAAACTCTGGGGAGGGGGGGGGAGCATGATTCTAGACAAAATTTCAAATCACAAAGTTAATTAGATGTAAGGGGGGGGGCGATTTCGAACGGATACGTAGTTAAGGCTAACTTTGTGTTTTACTTAATTTATATTTTGTTAATAAATTTTTTGGTGAAATATTATTTTAAATAACTCTAAATAGATCCTTATTTACCATAACTACAATGATATGAAGTTCGGTTGCTTTTTGACTCGATATCTTGAAAAAAGTAAATAATTGGACTTTTTATCTAAAAATCGGAATGTTAATTTCTTTTCTTTAAAATGGATCAGATATGGTTCTGAAAATAATAACATATAAAACTACATAAAACAAATGAGTAATAATTAACTTAATATTATTATTTGGGGTTGAACTAAGTAAAGCTAATTGAATATAAAAATAATTTTTTAATACTTATATAGTTTTAATGACTGGTTGTTAATTATGATATTACTTCAGTTTTTTTTTTCTTTTATCTTAGTGTGTTGCTAACTGTTTATGACATGATGTTATTTTTGATTTCTTTCTAAAACTCTATAAACAAGTGGTGAATTAAATATTGTTATTATGCAGTTGTGTTAAATATTATTATTTTAAGAACTGTGTTTTAAAAAAATTCGAAAAAAAAATTATAGTAGTAATAACAATTTGTTCCAGGTTCGAATCCCGTTTGACTGTAGATAAATTATTTATTCTAATTCGTGCATCAGTCGAGAAACCCTCCTTGGGCTCACCCAGCCTCTATGAAGTGGGTGCCCATAATTAAATAATTAATTTAGGAGGGAAACCTGGCAGTTGTGTGTGATCTCGGTCAAATCACCTCCTTGCACAACTGTTGACTAAATAATAGTACTTTAAAGTACTGATTTAAAGATCCTTCATGGGTTGTAATAGACAGGTCTTAACTTTTAATTTAATATAATTGTTATTATAGTAAACAAGGGGGTACTGATAATTATTTAGAACAGTATTTAATAAAAAAAATCTGGTGTGCGCAACACACAACTTTCACTTACCGCTCGTTTTTGAATAAAAATTATTTTCTCGCAATGTCGGGCTAGTATAAAATTTTGATGTGCATTTTTAACCGAGCTAAAGCTTAAATCTAACAAATCATTAATCAATTATAATAACAAAAATCCTATTTTTTATATCAACGGTTCATTATGGCATTTACGACTATTAGTTATTAAATTAACAACTAACTCAATGTTATTTTTTCCATTGAAAGGTTTACTAAAATGGAATTATGAGATTTGCATTGGCTGTCATAGACAGGTCAAAAGTTGTTACACCAATTGTAAGTAGATACAATCGGGATATCACAAAGGGATATTTCATTTAATTATTCATTAATTTAATTTACTAAAAGGTTACCTGATGATTTTTCGGAATAAACGGACGATAGATACCTAATTATTTAAATATAGTATCAGATCTAGAGTTATTAAACTACAGTAAATCCATGAAATATTTTTATATTTCACTTGTTCTTTCATGTAATAGTATTTTCGAAAATGTCATTCATTTCATTGATTTGGTGGACTTTAAATATTTTTTTTAAACTTTAAAAAACATTTTTTTTTTTTTTATAAAATACGTATTTGCGCCTGTCAACAATAAGTTGACAATCAGCAAATGTGATGGCGATAATGATATAATGACATGACAGGCATGGGGAAGGAAAGTACTCAGCAGTACCTCTTCCCTAACTTGTTCCAATTACTTAGGTTGTCTAAGGAAGGAGATCCCTCATCCAACGCCTTTTTAGTCTCCTCCTCATGTTCTGAGGTATGTCAGCTGTGGCCATGTCTCTTACAAGTCTGTTATTGTGTCCATTTAAATTTGTGTAAAATTGTTGATAAAGGGTCGTTATATGTTGGTCAACTGTTGGAAAGTGGAGGTCAGTATGTAGAGTTTTGTTAGTCACGTACCAAGGTGCTTTTGTTATGAGATGCATATTGATTGGAACGTTTGAAGTTTTTGTAGGTGGGTCTTTTTAGCGATGCCGTATATTTGTGATGGGCTTAAGTAAGTATGTATATGTATTCAGTTTCTGTTTTAGTTTTAGTTTTGAAGATTTGGCAAAAAGAGAGTAAAGTAGTTTGAGTCGTTTGTTAAGTGTCATGCGTTTCATTTTAACATGTGGGCCCCATGTCATCCTTCTGTCGAAGGTGAGTCCAAGGTAAAGTACCGTGTCCGTTTGAGGAATTTGATTGTTGTCAATATAAACTGGAGGACAGGTGTTTTTTCGAAGAGTAAATGTTATATGTTTGGATTTGTCATGATTAAGTCGAATTATCCATATTGTGAACCAATCTTGTAGTTAAATAACATTTAAAGTTTAAATTTATTAAGAAAATTTCGTTTAATTTCCGTGGAAACACGTGATTTACGTTATATGATGTTAGGTTTTAGAAATTATAATTTATATTTTTTTCGTTCGTCGCTCTCCGTTACCTTCTACAACTTTATATTATATATATATATATATATATATATATATATATATACAGAATTTTTTTTTTAATTCTCCGCTTTCCAATGCTATATTATAGAATAGAATAGAAAATAATTTTCCTTTTTTTCTTTTTCTGGGATGTTTCGGTTTATATTTTTAAGGTTAAGGAAATTAAACTTCCATTTTTATCTTTAATCTTTTTTAATCACATCTGACGTTTCGAGACAATTATCCTATCCTCAGAGAATCTTTTATATTTACTTGGCTTTGTAAGTGGCACCAATTGTCAAAAATTACAATAACTGTCATATCCATTTAAATATAATATTTGTTTTGGTGTTAGACAGTTATTTTCTATATATCATTATACCAACCATTACTTGGTTACTTCTGTTTAAGTAAACCGAGTGTTGGTTGGTAGAATGATATATAGAGTATGAATGTGTAACACCAAAAAAAATTATATTTAAATAGATATGATAGTTATTATAATTTTTGTCAATTGGTGGCAGTAACAAAGGCAAGTAAATATAAAGGATTATCTGAGGATGGGAAAATTGTCTCGAAACATCAGATATGATTTAAAAATATTAAAGATAAAAATGGAATTTTAATTGCCTTAACCTTAAAAATTTAAAATAATTTTACTCTGGGACAAAGTTCTTTTAGAATAACAAAAAATTACAAAATTAAAATATTATATCTGGCCTAAATAAAAAGAAACATAAAATAAACATACCATATACAAAATAAAAAAAAAAATCTGTATACAAAACATTTGAAACTATACCAAGGCACTTATATATAGAAATACAATACAAAATACATTACATTCTTCTTAGAAATAAATTCTGTGTCTCTGTAAAAAAAAAAGGGAAAAAAAGAAATTCTATTATACGTATACCTTCTGAATATTATTTTCGGATATTCATTTTAAACCTGGATAAGTATTTTTCTTCTTTTCTCCTTTATCTAAGGCATCTTTTAAATGCTATTAGGAAGTTGTCCGCCGAAATGCACATGTGTGGCGAATTTAAAAATAATTCCAGTTATTGAGTGTTCATCTTGCTCCACAGCTGTTTTCTCCGTCATCTTTACCTTTTGGTAATTTAATAAACCCTTATTGATTATCCACCGCCACCCTCATATCGCCGCTAGACCCCCCGCGTTACTTAATACGATGGGAGGCGGATGTATAGGATAATCTTCGGGAAGTGGATGTAACTTTTTGGATATGGACGAGCACATACACTTAGAACATGGAAGGGCTAAGTGTATGGGTCGTTGTGGGCTTTATGAGGATTAACAAACACCGCGGGGCCATATACTGAGCCCCCCCCGCGTCCCCAAGTTCCTATAGGGCGGTTTTTATCAGCGACGACATTATGTTTTTGTTGTTTCAAAAAGGTGTGGTAACGGCACTCGTAGCAACAGAATTTTTTGTTGAGGATCAGCAAGACCAATTTTTGTTTTTTATTTATATGATATTTACAACTGCATATAAAAAAAAATACATCTAGTAAATTCGCACTTAGATATAATGACATGAAACACATGTTGAGAAACTATCCATTGCTAGCACTCTAATGATATGTCTACATTAGGAGATCACGAGGCCATCTTCTTTTCAGACGCCTCGGAGGGTTATCAGGAATTGAATAGGAAGCAAGGTTAGAGACAAGAGGGTTGGGATGGTTATCAAGTTTATTATGGAAGGACAGATATCTAGATTGGGCCAAATCTTATACATAAGGAACATTAAGGTCATTGTGGATGATTTTATTTGTAACAAAGTAAGGAGTATTGAGGATTTTACGAAGGATTTTGGATTGTAAGGATTGGATACGAGAGGAATTCGATAATTTAGTGGAGCCCCATAGCTCAACTGAAGTTCAAATAGGACTCATTATACTCATGTATATGAGTCTTTTGTAATTAATTGGAAGCTTAGAGCGTTTGTCTAGTAAGTGTTGGAGTAGTCGGAAACGTCGAGCTGTTTCTTGTCGTTTCAGTCTGGTATGAGGATTCCAAGTTAGACGTTTGTCCAAGTGGAGTCCTAGGTAACGAATTTGTTCAACAGGGATAAGTGAGGTATTGTTAAAGGATACTGTAGGACAGGAAGTCATTGGTTTACAGGAGCAAATTAAAGTATAAAAGAAAAATTATGTTGTGTGCCCTCTCTGATAACTCTCCTCAATGCTTTAGTTCCAAAATGTAACTCTTAATTTTGTTTACTTTATCTATCTAATATTATTTCGATCAAGGCATTATTTGTATCTCCCAGAAAGAACTCTCACATTAGACCCTTCTCTCGTATAAGTAACAATTTGTTTATTATTGTGTTCGACCAGCCCTGATGAAGGCCTGAACTTTGGGCTGAAACGTTGGAAAAATAATACTCATTTATTTTTATTTTTTTTTTTTACTGATCATCCCAACCATTCTTCTCTTCAATTTTTTTAATAAGTGCTTAGCTTGTCTTGCTGGAAAACATCGATTCAGTTAAATAGTTAAACAATTAGACTCAACTATACATGAAATTATACTAATCGATTATTTTACTCATTCAAGACCTATTTGTTTAGAGAGCAGAAGGGCCTTGGTTTATAATTGTGTCATTTATCAAAAGTATAGAAGTCTATTATCCTCGTGCGGGCTCATTACCGCGTATGGGGAGCGTCCCACGGGTGGCGGATGTGGGGATGGTCGGTGGAAATTCCTTGGAAGTTCCTCCCGGCTAAGTCCGATGGACTCGCTGACCAACAATGAGAGGGGCCCTCCAGACTTGCTGGAGGGAGGGGACCTCCAGACTTGCTGGAGGTAGGGGCCCACCAGACTTGCTGGAGGGTGTGACGTAGGATTGAACGCCCTACTCACATATCTTTAGTTCACCAAACACCACAAATAGTCATGGATCTCCCTAAGGTAAAACGCTCATTATCCGGAGGTAAACTAGTCCCCCGTTCGGGTCTCCGGGTGGGGACTGCTTTAGGGGATTCATGGCGCAAGTTGAAATATAGGGATTTAAATATTGGTACGTGGAACGTAAGGAGTTTAAACACAGCAGGGGGGCTAAAATCGGTCGCGAATGAGGTAAATGGGTACAATTTGGATGTCGTGGCTCTGCAAGAGGTTCGCTGGCCTGGGGAGGGCTCGATGAGGGAAGGAAAGTACACTATTTGGTACGGAGGAAGCGGGAATCATTGTTTGGGTACCGGGTTTCTAATTAGGAGTAGATTATTATCCGCTTTGAGTGACGTACAATTCTTTAGTGATAGAATTTCGGTAGCTATATTTCAGGGACGTTGGTTTAAAATCGCATTAATAAACATACATTGTCCGACCGAAGACAGTGACGATGAAGTCAAAAGTGAATTTTACGATAAACTCGAATGGGTTTATGATAAACTACCGCGAAACTACATGAAAATAATTGTAGGTGACGCGAACGCAAAGGTAGGAAGGGAAGAAGTTTATATTCCGACGATTGGTAAAGAAAGTTTGCACGAATATAGTAATGATAATGGGATCCGTCTGATAAACTTTGCCATCTCGAAAAACCTTATAATTAAAAGTACGACGTTTAAACATAAGGATATTCATAAATATACTTGGACATCACCGGATTCGCAAACACGAAATCAAATCGATCATGTCTTGATACAACACAGCTGGCAAAGCAGTATAATCAATGTACGGTCTTATCGCGGAGCAGAATGTGGGTCGGATCATGAATCGCGAAACTTCGACAAAAACTTAATATAAAAAAGAGAAAAGAAAACCGTTTCGATTTTGAGAATTTGAATTTGGAAAAATTAAAAAATCCATCAATTAGAAACCAATTCGAGCTAGATGTTAAGAATAGGTTTGAAGCTTTATAGCTTCCTGACGAGGACCACGAGGATATTGACAAGTTATGGGTAGAGATCAGGGATAATATAAAAGCGATCGGTAACTCGTGCCTAGGAAAAAAGGAAAATAAGAATAACAAACCGTGATTTGATGAAGATTGCTTAAACATGTGCGAAAAAAGAAAAGCCGCTAAATTAAAAGCTCTATATAATCCTAGCGAAGACAATCTGGAATACTTCCGAATCTCAAAGAACGAAACGACAAAATTGCTCAAAAATAAAAAAAGGGAGTATCTCAAAAATAAAATAATTGAAATAGAAACTAATAGAATCGAAAATAACGTAAGAGACATGTACAAAGGTATAAACAGATCACGTAAATATGTAGGGCCCGTAACGTCTGGAATTAGGGATGATAATAACAATATTCTGACCGATCCGGTTGACATATTGAATAAATTTAAGGACCACTTTGACAATATTTTAAATACGGGAAATTATGATCTGTGTCCTCCTTCTGAGTACCAGAGTGCTGAACCATTAATAGAAGGACCAAGTAAAGAGGAAGTTGAAGTAGCTATCGGAAAATTAAAATCATATAAAGCAGCGGGAATCGATAATATTCCTACTGAACTAATTAAGGCATGCGGAGAAGCTGGAGTTTCTAAAATACATCGGTTGGTTAAAAAGATCTGGGTGAACGAGAAATTACCTGAAGAATGGAAAGAATCTATTCTTATTCCGATTCACAAAAAGGGTCCGAGGACGGATTGTAATAACTATCGAGGAATTTCACTCCTTCCGGTATGTTATAAAATATTCACTTCAATCTTAACCAGCCGAATCACGGAATACGCCGAGGAAATTATCGGAGACTACCAATGCGGATTTAGACGGAATCGTTCGACAATTGATCAAATATTTTCTTTACGGCAAATATTAGAGAAAAAATTGGAGTATAACGGTATTGTTCACCAGCTGTATATAGATTTTAAAAAGGCTTACGATTCTATTGACCGCCAGAAACTGTATAATATTCTAATCGAGCAGGGGATTCCAAAAAAACTAGTAAATCTATTCAGGATGTGCTTGACGGAGACACTCAATAAAGTTAGAATCGGTAATAATTTGTCCGAAAAATTTGAGGTTCGTTCGGGTTTAAAACAGGGGGATTCCCTTTCGACTGTCCTGATCAATTTGGCATTAGAACATGCCATTAGGGAGGTAATGCGTACCGAGAAAGGGTTGGATCTGGGTGAGACAACATCGGTGCTGATGATCTGGTACTGTTAAGCGAAGACGTTGAAACTATAAAACTAAATACGACAATGTTAATGAAAGCCGGTAAAGAACTAGGACTCGAAATAAACGTGGATAAAACAAAATATATGGTTAGCTGCAAAAATGGCGATACTACTGGTGATATCGATATAGATGGTAATATGTTTGAACAGGTAGATAAATTTAGGTATCTAGGTTCTACGATAACTAGAAAAAACGAAATTGAAGAAGAGATTAAGGTTAGACTGAAGGCGGGGAATGCTTGTTATTTTTCTGTGACAAAACTACTTAGTTCGCGCCCCTTGTCCCGAAACTTAAAAATTAGAATCTATAAAACAATTATCTTGCCTACAGTTCTTTATGGATGCGAAACTTGGCCTCTTACATTAAGGGATGAGCAGCGTCTTAAGGTTTTTGAAAATAAAGTATTGCGTAGAATATTCGGACCGAAGAAGGATGAGTTAACCGGAGAGTTCAGACGGTTACACAACGCCGAATTGCGTGAGCTGTATCCGAGTAATATAATTGAGGTAATTTCATCGCGGCGAATCAAATGGGCTTGTAAAGTTGTTGGGCTTAGTAACGAGAGAATTCCTAAAAGGTTAATATTTACGGTGCCGAATGGTAAGCGTCCGAGGGGTAGACCGAAGCGAAGGTGGGAAGATTGCATTAAAGCCGATCTGAAGGGACTGGGTTTGAACGGCGAACGGTGGAGGGAGGTGTGTAATAAGCGATTGGTGGTGTCGGCATCGAACCTTCGGGTTCGCTGAGCCTTTTATTATTATTATTATAGAAGTCTATTAATGAGAGTTCAAAAGCCATAGTTGGATATTTATTAGATTTACTAAAAAAACGTCTGCCAAGTAAGGCCAGTATAGCTTCCTCACCGTTTTTATTGGCTGAATATTTCAAAGTATATAATTTTTCGTAGGAAAATAAAATGTTCGGGAAAAACCATTTTCGGAAATACAGTAATTCCTTATCATTTGCGGGTTTGATATCTGCCAATTTTGTTCATCAGCGAATGATAGTATGTTGAATAATCCTTATTTGTTTTTTGAAGAATGCGTATTTGATTAATGTAATAGCTGCTATTTGAGCTCGTCGTATGTAAAAATTGGATGTTTTATAATAGATCATAAAAACTAATTATTTCTTTATGATTAATTAGTGTAATTTTATATTTTATTTTTCTTTGCTATGTTCCATAGTAGCAGGCTACATTTATTAGTTGCATACTGAGAAATATCACTTTTAGCACTTATAGAATACAAATGGAAAATTGTTACTTACGACCTTTTACACTAACAGTAACGATGGATACTTTGCTACGTGCCGTTTGGGGTTTTGAATTTTTTTGGGAAGGCACTGGATAATTATCTAGAATTATTTAATAAGAATTAATTAATTAAATTATGTTATTTAACTTATTGATCCATGATCAATATTCAACTTTTTGTTTCTTTGGAGTTAACGAGACCGACATTTTTCCTCGGTCGGAACAAAACTAATTTAAGATGAATTAAAAATATGAGTTCACACAACTTTGATGATTCAGGTGAAAATCGAGACCACTAGGAGCTGGTTGTACTTTAATATAAACAAATAAAATTACAAATAGGACTTATTTTTTTTACTAACTTAAAGTAAAAATTAATTAAAATTAACTGAAAATTACCTAAAATCTAAGTTAAGGCAGTTTGGAATCGTAACGTTTGTAATCGTTTGTAACGTGTATATCGTTTGTGTAACGTTTGGAATCGACCAAACAATACAGTATAAATTAACTTTTTGAATAAAACTTAAAATGTTGTAACCTCATAAAAATATTGTATTAAACTAACCCATATTCCGTATGATAGATAAATACCTTTTACATTTAACAGCCAATATATAATTAATAGTTACTTTTATTAATTTTAATTATTAAATGGAATTATATGAAATTAGTACTAGGCAATAAATTATTGATATGCTTCAGATTATTTTTTTTGCGAAATTTGTAAGTGACCAACTAAATGTTACTAATTGTAATATTTATTGTTCTAATGTTTATAAACCTTTCTGACGGCCTACAAATTAGAGCGAAACGTCAGCCAGAAATATCCTGGATTAATATTAAAAATCCTCCGAAAGTATGACCCCTATTGTATTTTAGTTTTGAGATAATAGATATTTAACATAGTTTTATATCGTTGTATTGATTAGAGAGCGGAGGAGGAGGTTGATAAAAACAAAGAAGATTGAGGAGAAGGAAGAATAAGGACGGAGTTATGGGGAAGATAGAATTTGGGTTTTATTTAAGAAGAAGAAGCGACACTTAGCGCTAAGTAGGGGTTGATGTAATGGAGCCGATAATCTAGCGGGCCCCCCCTCCGGGGCTGATTTCTTTAAAACCGCCTCCTATATCTTACAGCTCGGCTTAGGCGGCAATTCCAGGCGGTTCTCGGGGTGTCACTTCCGGAGGGGGTGGCGTCGGCGGATGAGGAAATAATACCATCTCCTCCTGGATGGCTCTAAGTCGTCCTCATGGAGGTATGGAGGTGTGCTAAGGTGTTCGCTGGAGGTCGTCAAGGTGATAGCAACACCTGGAAAAGAAAAAAAAAGGGTCATTTTGTTTTTTTTATTAACCATTTATTAGAACAGAACTATGCCATGATATTATAGCTCTTAATCTGTATATAAAACAACATAAAGATGTATGCATTGACTTACATAATATATATATATTACACTGTCCTATATACAGATTAAGAGCTACGTAATAACGAAAATTTGGAAAAATAAGTTATTCTGTATAGTTTCGAAGTTTAATCATTAAATTATAATTGCTCTAGCCTATTTAATGATTGAAGATAAGATAGTAAAGTAACATATATTCTTAAAGAAAATTTAATAATTAACAACTATCTTCCTCATGGCTTTTTCATAAAATCAAAAGATAAAGAGTTGGCGAGTCAAATAATGATAAAAATGCAATGGAATATACGCTTACAACCTATGTAGGGTCTCTATCTATCTTCATATGGCCGACATTTTGTATTTTTCTCATCAGTCCTATGGATATGATTAATTTATATGGGCAAACCTTAGTATGAAACATGACACCTTTTTTTTGCCACGGGCTCCACGACTATGAGGGAGGGTTGTTTTAGAATACAAGAAACCTTGTTCAGAGTGGAAAGGCTTAGTTTCCTTCCATTGTTTGCAATGAAATAAATTTTAACCCGCCCAGGTCTGATTCGAACCGGTAAGTATAGACATTAGAATGTTAAAGCGGACAATGCTCTAACCGAGCGATTAATGAACCTTTCGGTACTCATGCTGAAATGTACCTAATAGAAGATAGTTCTGACCCGTGTCGGACGGAGCAAAATCTATCTAGAATTCTAGAATAAGATATTAGGCAGGAGACAGTATTTATTGATTTCTCGACTTTAAAGTGAAATGCTTGGTTTTAAACGCTTTAGCAACATCCATAACTATGCCAGTTGAATATTAATTCTGGTCTAGTGCCGTTAAATCAGTTATTCATAGGAGTCGACTTATATGATAATATAGATTTCATGCTAAAAACCAAAGATATTTGTTTGCTTATTTATAAATTATTCCTTAATAAACTTGTAAAGATTATTAGAATACACAGTGTCCCGTAAGCAGAGAAAAATATTGAAATCAGATCTCAACAGCAACAAACAAGTTTATACACTGAATGGCCTGATTTTGGATTGAAAAGAAGGAAGTTTAAGTTTTGCGTTGCAATATTTACATTTAATATAAAGACCTGTTAATTGCTTAATCGCAAACATTCCGTTGGTCACTTAAGAATACGGTTTAATTTCTATAGAGATCTTAATAAAAAACTACCGTTGCAATATCATCTAAGATGATAAATATTCTAGAAATCCTTATGTTTATATATATATATATATATGAATAAGAAGTGTATTTATGGAGTTATTTTTATGATAATACATCCCAGATCATGTGAAAAATGAAATTAATGCTTTTCAATAATTTATTGAAGTCATTTAACAGAAGAAAACTTGGTTACTTTTAGGTGACATGATATAAAATAATTTAATTTTTATATTCAACTTGAAGTGAATCTCAAAAATTTGGGAATAAATTGAAATTAATAAAATTAAACCTTATTAAACAAGAAAGTTTTCTAGTTGGAGGATGATAAAATATTTTATGATTTTTTTAAAAACAGAACTTAGTTTAATTTAGTTTCTCAAAATTCGTCTTTAAATAGTTTTAATAATAATGAACTACATTTTTCTTTTGGTGTAAATTTTTTCTAGTTTACTATGAAGCAGTTAGTTACTTAAATTAATATTCTTTTAGTTATCGCTTCATATTCATCAGAAAACGAGGCTTACTTAATAAATACAACACATAAATTCCCTGCATTTCTGCCCAAAATTAGGCCGTAGCTTATATTAACTTGGAAGATTTGGTATAAACCCTTTAAATGTGTTTCTCAAATTAAGGTATACCCTGTATTCAAAACATGTTGAATTGAAACTCTATTTTAAGGTACAAAAATAAAAAAATTAAATTGATAATATTCTTCTTTCTTCTTCTGATTTATACATAAGGGCCTACCGAACCGCTGCTTTCGACAGACCTTTCATTATCCGATCCTCATCCCTTCGGAACTCCATCCCTTCTCACATTCATCAATCCAATACCCTTTCTACCTTTAAATCCTGCCTGTTGAATTATTTCTTATCCATCCAGTCCCCATGAAATTGTAAATAGATACTACTGCAAATATGTTTACAAATTATTAGTTCGATCTTCATGTTTTTTCAATTTTTATTTTTTACTAGCTTTACCCGGCCACGCGCTGCTGTGGCTTAGCCTGGCAAAATGAAAAAGAAAGAAAATAGAAAGCACATATGAGTAGATTAATAGCAAAGGACATCTGTCATTTTTAAAAAGTTGGGAAACAAATTTGTCTGTAAAATGGCTTCAATTTAAACTAATTCTAATGATTTTTTTTCTCATGATTCAAATTGAACATTCATAATCATCTGAGTGAATACGCCGTCATTCATAATCATCAGAAACAGTCTGAGTTGAACTTATAAAACTAAAATAAAAAATTAATATAAAGAACGTATAATAGTATTGACCTACATAAGGAGAATCATATAACTTCTTCAAATGATAATTTCAATTACTGTAGTAATTATAAAATTTTCGATTAATCAATAAAAAAAAAAAATGCTTGCCTACCTTCGGTAGTGAGGAAGCAAAAGGAAATGGCCTTTTCTGAAGAGAAAGCAGTAAATGTTTAAAACTCTATAACTCTGCAACGAACCGTCCGATTTCGATGATTTTTTTTTATTTTGTCGGCAAATCAGGAATCTTTCAAATAAATGTGGGTATTATCAGTCAAAAATTCTGTACTTTTTTAGTTATCGTCAAATAAAATATTGAATTCATCGTAACATTTTTCAGCTTGTTTTCGGGAAAGTATGTTATACACATAAATTAAAAGGGTTTCAAGGGGAAGACTTTAGCCAAGTTTCGTTAAAATCGGTAAAGCCGTTTTGGCGCTACAGTTTATAGCGACACATTTTTTTGCGGCTTTGAACAGAAAAACATTTACATTTTTATTTTTTTTACATATATAAAATTATCGTAAGACAGAAGTAATATGCCAGAAACCTTCCCAGGAGTGTACGGAACAACTTCCCAAAGTTTCATGGCGATCGGTTGAATGGTTTAGTAATGCACAAAGGACAAACAGACGGACAGACAGACATACATTCATTTATATATATATATATATATATATAGAAGATTATTAACCAATTTAATTTAGAAAGTAACTCATATGTTTTTTACTATGGTTGTTTAATTACTTTGTATTTTTGTTTATATATCTCTCAGGATCCTTAGCCCACATTTCTGTCTATCTGTATTATTCTAAAGGGACTGTTCACAGAATAAATAAATAATTATTATTATTATTATTATTAATCAATGATTTTTTTTTTTTTAGGAAAGCGGTGTCACATAATCAATTATTGAGAGACAACCTGATGGCCGCCATTGAGCAAGACCTCGATGACGAAGAGGGCGTTGAGCAGCACGACACAAAGTTCATCACCAAGGTAACCAATCAACATTATACTCGAAATTAATTAGAATAGTCTAAGGAAAGAGCTTTCCCAGGTCATGTTATGGCTAATTGTCTCGTTATATCCAACCCTGACTAAACTGGTATGGCCTGCCATTTACCGGAGCATCAGCTCGGAACAGCGATGGTTCACAAATGTAACGAGTGTTGGAACACCTCAATTATTGTTTATGGCTTTGCCGACTTCCATCTTTGTAATGATATCCTCTATTAATAGATTCTATCATTTTTCTGTCTCTTCTTACCTTAACACCTAATTAATTTTTTTAATTCAACTAATTCCCTTCCTCATGTTAAAGAAACAAATGTTAACCTGCCCAACGTTGGACAATTTGTTTCATTATTGATTATTATTGGTTTATTATTTTCAATAATCAACCATTGTGATCGACCAAAAAATTCAAAAATTAACCCCCTCTCAAAATTTGAGGTTTCACGTTTCAGGGTGCGTAGAATTCGAAAAACGAATACAATTTTTTTTGTCCGTCCGCCTTACGCGCATTTTCTCCGACACTACTTAACCGTTTTTTTTTTTTTTTTTCAAATTTTAATATAATTCCGCCTTTAACTTTCAATATGGCGTCCGAAAAACCTGCGTTGCTATAGACTGTAGCGCCTAAACGAATGTACAGATTTCAATAAAACTTCGCTAAATTCATTTTCTCGAAGCCTTTTAAATTTGTCTATATAACATACTTCAACGAAAAGAAGCTGGAAAAAAATTACGATTGATGGTAAAATTAAATTCCGAATAACTCGAAAAGTTTATACTTTTTTGTTGATATTGTATGTTTTTTTAAAATTTGACGAAAGTTCCTAAAAAAAAAAAAATCGTTAAAATCGGACAATTAGGTGCAAAGATATCGTCTCCGGTTTTTTTATATGTTCTACTCCAAATGTTATATCCTTGGTTTGGTTTTAAATTTTAAATGTGTTACTGAAGTAATGCTATTTTTTTTTTTTTAGCATATTACTAATGATTAAGAAAAAAAAGTTTAGTCCAATAATTGGAATCACCTTTTGTTTATTTTTCTTTGTAATTCGGAAGGTAATGTTACATTAGATGTGTAATTGTTTGGAGATAATAAACCATTGTGAAATAATTTGAAGCGTTTTATTATTATATTTTATATTTTTTAACGTCCCTGGTGTAGGTAAATTAGATAATAATTATTCTTAAATTAATTAAATGTATTTTTAAGTTTTTGAAGAGAAAAATTTATTACGCGAGTTTTGTAGACTGAATTAGATTGAGCCGTCAGATTTCTGATGTGTAACGCTCGGGTAAATTTTGCTGGAGTCGACTAATTGAAGTGTTTTGCATATCTTAAAAACTAAAAATCGAAACTGCATATTGTTAATGCTGAAAATGTTCATCATTTCATCTCCTTTGTAATTGAGCTATTATTCAAAATTGTATCTTGACGCGTAATGTAAATTATAACACATCAAACATTGAAATAAACAAATAATAATTGAACAAAAAATATTATAGAATAGAAGATTGTTGGGGTGTTCAGCCAAAAAAAATGTAAAAATAAATAAATTATATTTATTATTATGTTTGGCGAAATTTCGGCCGAAAGTTTAGGCCTTCGTCAGGGCTAAGAGAAAAAAAAAACAGATGACATTGTATATGTGAAATTATCAACATTAAAAAGAAAATAATAACATGTAGGTGAATGATATAGTTTAAAAATATAGGTAGAATAAACTAGGTAAAATAAAGCAAGTAGAATAAACTTGAAGGAAACATCGAGAACAAAGTTAGAGATCGAAAGTAGCGGAGGCAAATAAATAGGTTTTTTTCTGCTTTTCTCCTGTTTTTTCTTAGCCCTGATGAAGGTTTGAACTTTGGGCAGAAACGTCGGCAAAAAAAATATCATTTATTTATTTTTAGTTTGTTTAATTTTGACTGAACACCTCAACCCAACTTCTCTTCAAGTATTAATTACAGTCAGCCATCAGTTTCAATTAAAAAATAATATATATTTTATTAAAAAATTATCATGTAATATTATTTTACTAATTACTTCAAGATCGTCTTGTTTTTATTATCAGTTCTTATGAAAATTGTTGCTCTGTCAACTTATTTTAAAAAGTAAATTATACAAAATATTTCTGAAAGAACTTGGTATTATGAATCCTTCCAAAATATTTTAATTTCATATTAATAAACCGGGTTTTTTATAATAACCCCCCTTCTAATCTTCTTGAAATGCTGCCCTTAAGGAAAGAAGCCTAGCTAAATAGCAGCCTGAAGAGATGGGCACTAAAGACAAGCTAATGAGAGGGTTTAGATAAAGCGAAGCAGTTCATCAGCGATCGAGAGGCGGAAGGGATTCTCCGCCCTGGATTTATAGTCTGGTCTTCTGGCTCGTTAATTTCGTGAGGGGGGCCCCGGCAGAGGAAACTATCAGCCCCGGATTATCCCTGATGGCTGGATCACGGGGGTATTCAATGGGCTGTGTGATAGTGTGCGGTCGTCGTTGTTTTAACCGCTCCGGGGTCGCCGTGTTACTCATCGGCCCTGCTGTATGTTACGGCTCGTTCCGTTTTATAGTTTCCTTATATCGATTTTCCTTTGATCTTCGATATTACACTATGTCACAGGCATGGAGTTGATCGGAACAAAATAATTTTTTTTTGTAATATATTGGTTTATTATTTTCAATAATGAAACATTGTGATCGACTAAAAAATTCAAAAACATAACCCCCTGAGAGTTTCACGTTTCAAGACGCGTAGAATTCGAAAAAGGAATAAAATTTTTTTTGTCCGTCCGCCGTACGCCGTCCGCGCATTTTCTCCTAAACTACTCGACCGATTTTTTTTTCAAATTTTGATATAAAATCAGAGGTCACCCGAGGATGATCCTCCTTCTTCGACATTACTCTCCGCCTTTACCTTGGCCGAAAAACCTGCGTTGCTATAGACTGTAGAACCTAAACGAATGTACAGATTTCAATGAAACTTCGCTAAAGTCATTTTCTCGACGCCCTTTAAATTTACCTATATAACATAATTCAACGAAAAGAAGCTGGAAAAAACGTTACGAGGGATGGTAAAATTAAATTCCGAATAACTCGAACAGTTTTTACTTTTTGTTGATATTGTGATGAGATGTTTCAAAGGTATTTAAATTTCCTAAAAAATGGAATGAAACAAAAAAAAAAAAAAAATCGTTAAAATCGGACAATTAGGAATAAAGATATGGTCTCCGGTTTTTTTTTTTCTATTCCAAATGATAAATCCTTGGTTTGTTTTTTAAATTTTAAATGTGTTACTGAACTAATGCTATTTTTTTTTTTAGCATATCACTAATGATTAAAGAAAAACAGTTCAGTCCAATAATTGGAATCACCTTTTTTTTTTTTTTTTTCATTGTAACTCGGAAGGTAATGTTACTTTAGATGTATAATTGTTTGGAGATAATAAACCATTGTGAAATAATTTGCAGCGTTTTTTTTTTTTGTTTTAGTAAAAATAATTAATTAAGAAAAAAACTCATCAAGATGCAGAAATTAGATGTTAGATTATAATGAATAAAATCCAACGGGACAGGCTTGTTTCTCTAAAACGCTGATAAATAACAAACAAACCCCTCTAAAAATCGATTCAAGCATCATCGATACACGAAAAACAAGATCTCACCACTCAATGACATCCGAAATCATATTTTCATCTGATATGCTTTTTATTGTTTCGTGAAAAATATTCTTTAATATTTTTAACTGGAGCTCGTTAATGGTTGTAATTGTGTAATTTTAATGAATCTAAATTACCAAAATGTATGTTATGGTAAGCTGCAAACGAACTGCTTTCTAAAATGGCTACTGATTTAAAGAATATTAGGCCAGTAACTTGAAGATCGAATTGGAAAATATATTGCGAAAAATGTGGGAAAACTTTTTGTTTTTTTAATTTCTAAGTATGCTTACCAACATGTAAAAAAAAATAAATAAAATAGTAACAGAAAACAAAAAATTTTTTTTCGCTTGTTGGCCCGCGTTAGCAATTTAATTTATTATGTCTAGATCCAAATATACTACAACTTAATAAAAAATAAAAAGTTTTTGTACATTTTTCGCAATATATTTCCCACTTCAATCCTCAAGTTGATGGCTTGATATTCTTTAAATCAGCCGCCATTTTTTAAAACAGCGGCTGTGGAATGTCAGACATGGTTCGTTTTACTTAGGATAACATACATTTTTGTAATTTAGATTCAAACCTTCGCCTACGATGAAGTGACTTATTGGGCTCCTGGTATATCTTACTATCTCTAAATTTAGTTGGCTAAAATTTCAGTTAATATTATAAACAATGACATGGTGAAAGAAATTTATAATCATGAAGAAATAATACTTTTTTCAATTTTAAATGGAAGTTGTTTTATTAATTTAATTGTTCTGTTAAGGATTCTTTAAAATAAAACCACAAAAACATACTGTATTGGTTCAATTCTCCCTCTTCCAAAAATATCATTATTCAAGAAGATTATTTTTGGAAATGCTAGAATGATTTTGATGCAGAAAAACTAAGGACTGTTAAAAAGCTAAACATTAGAATTTATTTGTCTGTTAAGTTCTTAAAAATTGTGTAATGGATAGCTCAGCCAGATCTATGGGAAAGGGCTTTTGGTCGGCACAGTTAGGCCAAAATTATATTGAAATTTTATATACTTAAAGTAATAATTTTAATAACACGCCTTCATTCTTCTACACATTTATTGATGTACTAGATATAGTGATAATATAACAATGTAAACGTTATATGTTTGATAATGGGAAATAGTTTTATAATGGTAACGTCCCATTAAGAAAATAAATGGATAGAAGTGTGAAGGCTTGTTTAAAACTATTGGTAATGTGTAAAACTGAAACTAAATTGAACACGAAAAAGCCTTCAAGGTAAAAAATAATTCACTTTCAAATTACTTCCTTAGAAATATTTTTACAACTCGAGTTGTGCCGATGGAAACAATTTAAAAATGGAAAAGATGAACATTTACTTCATATTTTTTATTTTATTTTCTTAAAAAAAAATAAAATTATAAGGATGCCTTCACAATTTTGTTATACTTTAAACTAGGTGTTATTATCAAATTAAATTTAGTTCTTGGAAATTAAAAGACACTCCTTTTTTAAACAGATAATTAATACAATAGTACCTATATGTTGTCGATGTTTCTTGTTCGAATTCGAAGATCAGAGAAATAAATGCAATTTATTTTTCTATATGTATTTTCCCGTCAATTTTTTAAGAATTATTTATTTAATAATTTTTATTGGTGCCATAACACAATCTTTAAGAACATATCCAATATAAATGTTAATTATTATTAAGCCTACGCATTTACGTTTCAAAGTAAATAAGTAAAGAATCATACCCACTTTAAAGAGGCTGGGTGTGGCCCATGTGACAGATAAATAAATACCTGACTTCAACTGGATTCGAACTGAGTGCCTTACTCATTGAGAGTCAGTACTTTACACCCTGGACTAACCCGCTTCTTTTTTTTACTCTGTAGTTAGATAAATAAGATCTTCCATACCATATAGATATTTATATTTACGTTTCGGAGTTGAATCCCTATTTAAAAAAATGTTTTAATCTCACAATTTTTATTTCCCGTCTTTTTTATAATGTCACCATCTAAAGTTAATAATAAAATTACATGCGTTATGTATGTGTTAAATGTTATGTATATGTAACATTTATATATTGTACTTTGTAATACAGAAATTTCTGGGGGTAGGAAAAAAATTAAATTAAATTAAATAAATAAATAAAAATAAATAAAATTACACTGTAGATATTTGTCTTTAGTTCAGAACTTGGACTCAGGCCGAATACATTTTTTTTTTTATCTTTGCGAGTCATTAGAAATTCAGTTTTGATTTTTTAAATTACTATATTAATAAGTACAAAATAATATTGTCAGATAGCCACCATGCCCTAATAGCATTTTTATTTTTTTTACTATTAAAACATGATCGAATCAATTGTATTTATTTATTAATTTTACGTTAATTTAGTACATAGAGTGTGAATGTGATCTCTGAACACTATTATAAATGTCCTTGAGACAGATTGTAATATTTTCCAATAAATAGGTTGAACTTAAATTTTTTTTTTTTTAAATTTATTTATTCAGAAATATTACGATCTGTCACAATTAAGGCCATTTATAATAGAGTTAAGAGAGTACATTCACACTCTAGAGACAAATAATAATACTATAACAAAAGAACTAAACTAATAAAAATAACAACTAAAACTAAGAGGCGATATCTTAACCAATGAAGGTCTACTGATGTGCGATTAGATTATTTTTTAAATTTTCTTTTGGTGGGGCTTTATCCCAAATTATGTTGATGTTTACTTATGTATGTTGATGATCATTTAGTTCGAATAATTTATAATCTAAATAATTTAATAAAATTATTGTCTAAATAATTTATATTCTAGATAATTTTAAATAATATATATAATTAAATAATCTTTAACGCTAAATGACTTTAAAAAAAGAAACTTTATTGGAAAATGACAGCAAATATAATATAACTGGTCTAATTTCTATCTAAAATAATATCTAGTCTACTTCCTAACTAATAATGACTATGAATATCGAATACTGAATATTGAATATTATCTCACGCTAAGAGGAGATCGTATTTATAAGGATAAGGAGAGGAAATGAGTCAGTGCTGACTCATATATATATATATATATATATATATATATAACTTGAATATTTAAATATCTATTATTTTCTCGATTTTTATTTCTATCGATCAAATAATTTATATATTAAATAAAATTTAATTAAAAATTAATTACATTAAACCAGACTAAATAATATATATATATAAGATTATATTATATATATATTATATATATATAATATATATATATATATATATTGGTGGTGTCGGCATCGAACCTTCGGGTTCGCTAAGCCTTATTATCATTATATATATATATTTATATATATATATATATAATATATATATATATATATATATATTATATATATATATATATATATTAGTCTGGTTTAATGTAATTAATTTTAATTAAATTTTATTTAATATATAAATTATTTGATCGATAGAAATAAAAATCGAGAAAATAATAGATATTTAAATATTCAAGTTTAGGAGATGTTCGTTGTGGGAAGGGTAATAAAAACCTAGGGATTAGATGGCAGTATTGCCAATACCCTAAATGGCAACGCTGCATTTCACTTTCTCTTTTTTAATATCAAATAAAGACACTAGATCTCAACTGCTAATATTAAACCAGCCTTCATAACTTCACGATATTCAGTATTTCATTTATGGATATTTTATACTCCAAAATAGTTTATTTAGATAAGATGTATATTCTAATAGAGGTATAGAAATTCAAAAGCAATTAATGACAATGTTGAATTTTTAAATTTTTTTTTTTTAGATTCAGTTTTGGCACTAGATTATCACGAGTTAAAATATTTTTTTTCTAATTTATTTTAATTTTATAAATCGGTTTAATTAGATTTGATTTAAATAATTGTTAAGTTAAAAAAAATATGTAAGGGTGGATTTGGCTGGTTTGGGAATTTGATCCCTTAACATCAAGGTCAAGTTCCTAAACTCTGGGCTTAATTTATTGATGGGCATTGAAAATCCATCAGGCAGTTCCTTAACTCATCGATAGACCTATTAATAAATCCTTTGGATGTAACCTCATAAATACCCCTTTGTTGTTATTTCTCAATTCATTTTACATATTTCTATTCAGTTTACTTTCTATCTGTATTTATTTCTGTTTTGAAATTCAACTATTCGGTGGGTAAATAATTCCTTATAATTTAATATTATCTTTCATGTGTTTTTTAACCTTGCAGGAAGGTTAACTTTCCGCTAGAATCCAAGGGTCGTTCCTAAACTCAGCATGAATCGCTCTCCTACGATGCAGATTTCAATCAATGGATTAAGCAATGGATTTAAGAAGTTATAGTAGATGAACCTGTACCCCACAACGCTTGTTGGGTTAAGTAAAGCGTTTACACCATATTTTTTTTTTTTATTTCTCTTTTGGTTAGTTAAAATTTCTCTTTTTTCCCTTAGAAAAATCCCTTTCGCCCAAATATATATACGATAATACGTAATATTATATGCAACTATTCATTGTTTATTTTAAGACTGTTCTAATTTTTTAAGCTCGGGCTCGTTCGTATTCCTTTGGTTCGCCCATTGCAACTATTCTTCGTTACGATTTCTTATTTCTCCTTAAGTTAATTATTAAATTCTTTCAAATTTTATATTTAACTATTTTTTCTATCAGAGATCAATGTGAAATGGTTAATTATTTAATAAAAAATATTAAAGATACTTTAGAGGAAGCTAATATTAAAAATTATCCATTTAAGTCCTGTCAGATAAAACCTACATTTTATTAAAGACTGATTAATCTTATACTGATATAGCCGTTTTGACGAAAAACTTGCTGTAACATCCCAGGCATATAAAAACTTTAAATTTGCAAAATCACTTTCGTACGACTTTTCGTACGATATATATATATATATATATATATATATATATATATATATATATATATATATATATATATATATATATATATATATATATACGATATATATTCTTACGACTGTTTCATATATATATATATATATATATATATATATATATATATGAGAACTATCTATATAATAAAAACTTTATTAATCTCTGAAGATTATTATCAGAAATTAGCTTTAACTTTAATCATGAAAGGTTAAGGATATATTTAAAAAGCCTCTTAAATCGATTTTTATTAATGTTATTTAATCAGCTGTTATTATTCTAACCAGTTGTATTATATAACCTTTTTCCGCTCTGTCAATATAAGCTCTCCACTCCTTCAGTATTTCGTCGGATTATTGTAAAAACTCATTACGCGACATTTCACATTTTTTTTTTATTTATTCAAGATACACATTTACAACTGTATTGCAATATAAATACATCAAGTAAATGTGTACACAAGAATATAATCACTTGAAAATGCTTGTTGAGAAACTACCCACAGGTAGCACTCTAATAGTATGTCTGTATAAGGAGATCACGAGGCCATCTTCTTTTCAGACATTGTGAGGGTTCACAATTTTAAATCAGCAGGAACATTGATGAATTTATCCTTTGTAAAAACATAAAAGAAAATTGCGTGTTTGCTACTGTTTGATATATAAAAGGGTTTGAGTTGACTTTAGTTCACTTTTTTTTTTTTTTTTTTAATCAATAAATGGAGTAGAAATTCACAAAAACGTTAATGAAAGATCTATTCGTGAATTGTTATAAAATGGCGATATGCTGACATTCTTTCTTCTAGGAGTAATGGAATTTTTCCACTTGGTGAGACTTTATTGGACTGATAAATAGTATTTAGATGTTTATGTAACTGATGTTGAAGTGTTTGGTCTTTTTACATGATGTAATGTTTTTTTCTTGTGATATAGCCTGAATTTGAGAAGCGTTGATTGTTAAACTATACTCTATAATTAGATTAAAAAAAAATTCTTTGTACTGAAATATCAGGATTGTATACTAACAATAATTTTGTTTTCAGTTTCTGTTCTCATTAATTTCATATATATTATGCATTTTTACCTTATATAGAGCCAGAAATATAAATTTTTTTCACCATATTGTATCGTTGAATACTTTAGTGGATCAATAGGCTGCCTGCACTGTTCTTGGAATAAGAATCGCTTCCAAGTTTACTTTGGAAGAAGGGGGGGCCCTCTTAGGGAATATAGCAGACATATCTCATACTGTCCAACCTCCGCCATATCAAGCCCCATAAACAAGTGCAAGCTCTTCAGAAAGTGTTCTTGAACCTTCACTGACAGCTGACACCATTGGTTCAGACTTTCAATTTTGGTTGGAGGGTGGGGCGATGGGGGGAAAACGAAAAAGGTGGTAGTTTATATTATGTGTAAAAATTGAACATAATTATTGTGAAACGAACAAATATAATAGTGAATATTTACAAATAAATTTATACATATATGTTTGGACAGTTGTAAGAATTTTTTTATGAATAATGTTAAAAAACTGAAAAAAAACTATATATATATATATATATATATATATATATATATATATATATATATATATATGTGAAAACATCAACAAGAGGAGATTAATAATATGAAATATAAATTATAAATAATAACTCATTACAAAGAAGATGAAATGCTCAACATTTCTCTCGCTTACAGTATACAGATCCGATTTTCAATATCTGAAATATTTTAATTCATATTATCATTTGGTTTTCAACAATATTTTTTCCTTATCGTCTTTCTAAAACAGTGCCGCGTTAAGATACAATTTTTAATTATAGCTCATTCAAGAGTGTATGAAATGCTGAACGATTTTCTAGCAAACAGTAAACAGGCCACATTT
Source organism: Nezara viridula (assembly GCA_928085145.1). Lineage (NCBI taxonomy): Eukaryota > Metazoa > Arthropoda > Insecta > Hemiptera > Pentatomidae > Nezara > Nezara viridula. The sequence goes on along the minus strand of OV725083.1, from coordinate 2,040,321 downwards.
TTAGTTTCTGAGATATTTTAAACCATATTTAAAAATATTTTAATTAGTCGACTTTAGCCGACTTTACCCGAGCGTTAATGCCGAACGAAATCTGATTCATCAATCTAATTCACTCTCCACAAATAAGTGCAAATCGCGCCTAAACAAGTTTCACTTCATAAATTTGTTTTATTAGTTTGTATAAGCTGAAAATAAAAAAAAATGTTTTCACAGGCTAACTAGTTGTGTAAAAATGTCCATAAAATCGTTCTATATAAAATATTTTTATACTTGTACTTACATACAATAGTTCTATCCAACTTCATCGTAGAATATTTATAAGAAAATCATACAAGGGGTGAATGAATCATAAAATCCGAGGATACGTTTCTATATTACTACTTCTGAATATAAATGAATATATAAATATTATCAATATTTTGGTCGTGATAAATTATTAAATTGTTCCATAAGTTGTTTCCATTTCATCCTTTGGGTTTAAAGTTAATTTATCCTCATATCAGATTGAAACGACAAGAAACCGCTCGTCGTTTCCGACTACTTCAGCACTTACTAGACAAACGCTCTAAACTTTCAATTAATTACAAAAGACTCATATACATGACTATAATAAGGCCTATTTGGACTTACGGAGTTGAGCTATGGGGCTCCACTAAACCATCGAATTCCTCTCGTATCCAATCGTTACAATCTAAAATCCTTCGTAAAATCCTCAATGCTCCTTACTTTGTTACAAATAAAACCATTCATAATGACCTTAATGTTTCTTATGTATCAGATTTGGCCCAATCCAGATATCTGTCCTTCCATAATAAACTTCATAACCATCCCAACCCTCTCGTTTCTAACCTTGCTTCCTATTCAATTCCTGATAACCCTCCGAGGCGTCTGAAAAGAAATAGGCGCTGTGATCTCCTAATGTAGACATATCATTAGAGTGCTACCATTGGGTAGTTACTCAAAAAGTGCTTTCACGTCATTATATTCATATGTTCAAATTTACTAGATGTATTTCTTTAATACAGTTATAAATATCATTAAGAAATAATAAATTAAAAAAAAAATGGTTGATTTACTGTACTATATACGAACCGTTCTGCTGTATTACCTTATTCCGCCTCTCAGGAATCCTCTAATACCATTTTGTTTCGAAATTGTTGAGACTTACTGAAAAATATTCATCGATATTTTGATTTCGCTTTATTTTTGACATTCATCACGGAAAGATTTTTTTAACGAAAGAAACAAGTAATAATATGATAGGTTAAGGGCTAAAGAATACGGAGTATGAGGTAGAAAGTATTTATGAAATTGTAAGAGTTTCTTTCTTACGGCAAATATAACATGCGGAATTGGCCTTATTGGATTTCATTTATTTGTGGTCAGTCCATTCATTGTTATTGTTTATTATTTCGATTATTTTTCTTTATTATTATTTCTTAGACATTAAGTATTCAAAATATTTATTATTTTATAGGGAGTGGGGTAGCTCAGTGGTAGGGTACTGAGATTCCAAGGTTCGAATCCCGGCTCATGGCGGAAAATTTATTTATCTGTTTCATTGGCCGTGGAGACTCTCTTGGGCACACCCAGCCTCTATAAAGTAGGTAGCCTTAATTAAATAATTGATTAAAGAGATAAATCTGGCGGTTGAGCGTTATCTCGGTCAAATCACCTCCGCATTGCACAACCCTTGATCTAGAAACAGTGCTTTCCCTAAATAGTACTGAACCCCTTCTGAAGACCGTTCATGGGTTGTAGTGGTATAGGTTTTTTTTTTTAATTTTTATTATTTTGTATTGTGTTAGTTGTTTAATTACTTATTAGTCATTCCTGTATATGCAATTGTTGTAAGGTGTTTATTTGTACTGTACATGTAAAACATATAACATTTCCAGCAGACGAGTAATCATGCCGCGAATGGACATTTTCGATTCTGAGAAGAAACATTTTTTAACTTCTCGCTCAAACACAAAGCCATTCCCCACAGACGAATGAGAGAAAAATAAGATCTGAGTAATGCAGCTCGTGTTATAATTTTTCCCTCTTCTTTTGATTCAAACCGCAATTAATCACAAAGACAGAGCGGCTTCCCAGCCTGCCTCGGACAGTGATATATCCGGATAGAATTGAAGGGATCATTTCAGGAAAGTTTTGAATTGAGCCGTGATTTAAGAAGTTGAGGGAGGGGAAGGAAGTGGCCGAGACCTTTATGATTGATAGGTTGTTATCGACTACTGATCAATCAGCCACTGCCTCATGAATTATGGACTCCCTTCAGAGAAATGTATTCATCGCTTCCCGGCTGTCCATTAGCGTCCCGAAGAGGGGGCTCCTGTGCAGTTGGGTCTCGTACCAACTTCATTTCTCTTCTCCTCTCCATCTTGGTTCTTCTGTTCTCTAGTCTTCGAGGTCATAATTCATTAATTAGAAGAAAAAATAACTAACATTAATGTCTGCTGAGCGAGCTCCTCCTTCGCCTTGGCTCTTGAGTAATTCAATTGTATTATAGCACAAATGTTCCTTGAAATTTTTGAAGTGAAAACTTCTTTAAGCAAGTTTTGCAATTTTTTTGTTGAGAGTGAATTAGATTGAGCTGTCAGATCTCCGTTGTGTAACGCTCGGAGAAATTCGGCTGGAGTCGAATAATTGCAGTATTTTGAATTTGGATTAAAATATCTCAAAAAATAAAAATCGGATCTGCATACTGAAAGTGAGGAAAATAATCATTATTATATCCACTTTGTAATGGTATACTATTCAAAATTTTAATTTATACATGACGCCGTAATAGAGAGATTAAAAGAGAAAAAAAAAGTGTAGAAAACGAAAAACATTTTATTTTATTTTTTCCATAGCCTCTTTTTATTTATTTTTGTCTTGAATCCTTGAAGTTTCATTGTCTTCATAGTAGTCCTTTTACTGCTCAAAAGCATTGTAAGATGCATTTTTTATTTCTTTGTCGTTTCTGAATATTTTTCTAAATCTGTAATATAAAAGGAGATGGGGCTCACCTCAGGCTTGAGTTGACCTTCCTGATCTATCCTATGTGAGTTGTTTTCGAATTTTGGCTGGCAATAAGTTGTTTAAAAGATGGTTTACCAATTGTTGGGATTTTTCGAAAAATCATTTTTTTCGTTTTGCGAGAAATTCTTTTTTTGTTGATAAACATACAACATACTAAATATTGTCATCTTAAATATGACCAATCATACTAAAATAATGAGAACACACGATCATCAAATATTTTAGTTATAAACCAATTATTTAATGATCAGTTTATAATGGGTTTACTGGAGTAATTAAAACACAATTTTTTTCATTTCTATCGTGTTTTCTTAACCACAAATAGTAGGTTTGTTTTTTATAGGCAGGTAATCTTATTTTTAAGGGGTAAAGACTGGAGTCGTTGGGAAAAAAAACAATCTTAAGCTAAAGTTTAGTTATTATTTTTTTTTTTTTTTAATAAGTCGGCGATGATTTAACAAACATTATCATAAGAGAAAGTATCTAGATAGGCAAAAATGGCGAAATCGAATTTTTTACGGAAATAAAAATTTCGGATCCCATCAATCTAAATATGTCAGTGTGAACGCACGAGCATGCTTGTATTTTAATAGTCTTGATAAAAATAAATAAAAGTACGAAACAAATACTTTTTCGAAGTATGATTGGAAACAGAGGCAAATATTAGATACACCACTAAAACTCAACCGGAGCGATTTATGAAGTATGTAACAAAAAGATGATGTTAAATTGTTAAAATATTACATAATTATTGTAAAATATATTTAATTTTATCAATACTTTATTTGAATGGAAATTTATTAGTGAAAAATAAGATCTTGCAGGCCTGGGGGCAGTGATCCCCTCTTTTTGGGCCTGGCCGAAAATGATACTTTATATAATCCATTTTAAACATTTTTATAATTTTTCTTAGAAAAAAGCTTTGAATGAATTCATAATATCAAGTGATCTTTGATGTCAGGAATATATTTTCCTCGTGTTGGAAAATCTAATACAGATTTAAAAAACTTGAAAATTTTGTAGATCGTGGGCTGTTATTATGTCCCCCTTAAGAAATCAATTTACACGCCCATTGAAATTGGAAATCAAATAGATAAAAATTCATAATTTGAAGATAAATTTTTGCAAGTCTACATGAATCTGCATAAACAGCAGATGTTAAAATACTTTGTCTGCCGAAGTTAGGCATAGGCAGAATAATTCATTTTTTTTTCATCTAATAGTAGACTTTTGCAAATTTCAAGAACAGCTATTCATTCGAAGAAAATATATTTTTTTTATAACACTATTTGCGAAGAAAATATTTTTTCAGTGCTTTTTATTTACTCCGGTTAGAGCGCTGATTTATTTTTTAGTTTCAAGCGAAGCAGTATTTCAAAAATCAGCATAAACAAGAGAAAATGTCATAAACACCACCATTCCTATTGATAGTTTGTAATAATTATCTTAATTCCAATAGTTCCTATGACATTAGACAAATCAAATCATAAATGGTTATTCCTTGTGTCTTTATTTTTTTTGAAAGATCGTATCTCTTGAAATATTGAACGTAAATAGCTTTATCAGCTATCAGTTATCTGATAGTCTAATTCGCTATAAATTACTTTAAGATAATTATTTTTGCAAGAATAACTGTTTTTTTTTTATATTATATTGATAGTGCTATATTTTCATTAACATCTATTGACCATTTTTACTATTTTTAATACTAACTAAAATGTATTTTAATTATCTATTGAGAGATCCTTTGTGAAATAATGACTTAAAAACCGAACTAGTTCTAAAACTTAGCGTTGACTCTGATTGATCGGATGTTATCAATCTAGAAGCGTTTGCCTGCTATTTTGCGCTGAGTATAGAAACGACCTGGTGCACTCCATTAGAAGGTTAATAAACACATGATATGTATAGATATATAAGGGAGCGGGGTAGCTCAGTGGGTCAGCACTGATTTCCAGAGTTCTAGATCCCAGGTTCGAATCCAGCTGATCAATAGTAATTTTTCATCAGTCGTGGATCGACCCTGGGGTCGGAAGACCCTTCTGGAGCAAATCCAGCCTCTATAAAGTGGTTACTTATTAAGTAATTATTTAAGGGGGTAAATCTGGCAATTGAGCGTGATGTCGGTCCAATCACCTCTCTTCACAAACGTTGGCCTTGTAACAGTACTTCCTCACATTGTACTGAACCCCAAGACCCTCCATGGTTTGTTAGTGCTATCGGTTTTATGTATATATATATATATATATATATATATATATATATATATATATATCAGTGTAAGATTCGTAATTGGTGCCCCGAAATACTCCCAAGTGTCTCACCACTACACTGAGTTAAGGTGGCTCTTCCTCTCCTTTCGAAGACAATACTTCCTAGGTACATTCCTCTATCATATCATCAACAATCATCGTCCTTCTTACGCGAAAAACAGTCATATACTTGCTAACCTTTTGATATTATACCTTTATATTACATCATTCATCATCAAGTGATAGTACTATTCCATGCTGTAAACTTCACTAGGGATATTACAATATCTTCCTACTCTTAATGTCACTGAATCCAACTATTGTTTTTTTATTCTTATAAAAATATATTTGTAACTACAGTTGCAATAAGATAATGATGTGTTCACATATTATTCATTATTTAAATGCTCTGACATTTTATATTGTCAGATTTGTCTTTCCTTTGTTATCAGAAACACAGAGCTTATTTTAAAGAAGAACTTAATGTATTTATTTCTCAAAAGTGTATAATTATAATTTTTCCTACTGTACATAGTTTAAAGTGTCTTGTCATAGTTTTAAATGATTTGTTATATATAGCTTGTTTACCTAATATTTTCTTTACTTTTTCTTTTTTTATTATTGTTTTATTTAGGCCAGATGTAGTATTTTAATTCTGTACTATTTTGTTATTCTAAAGGGTGCAGAATAAAGTTATTTTCTATTTCTATTTCTATAATGAATTACCTGCCTACTGCGTTGTTGAATTAAAAAAAATAATAATATTTAAACAGAATTTGTGTGTGCCCCGGAGGTAAAGAACACTATTTCCATTTTTGTAATAAATGATTTAGTAACAAAGGAACAAACGTTAATAGCTCAAAGTTATGGAGCATTGGCTACCCTGAACAAATCCAGAAATGAACATCTCGTTCTGTTTACCTCCGGGGCACAGATATAAACATGTAAAATAAATTGGGAAATAACATCACTGAGCTAATAATGAAGTTATATATACCGCAATTGCTGAGTAAAGAAACGCGCTGAATTCCATCTATGAATTCCATAGAACAGTTACTGGATTTCTGATTCCATCTATGAGCTCATCACTGAGTGAAGGAACTTGTGCACAGATCGCTTATCTGAACTGTCTGTGGATGTAGTTCGTGACTGATTTTAAAATGGAAAGTACAAGATTTTTTTTTGATAATGGAAGTTAAATTCGTTGAGGCGAGCGTTCGTACAGCAGATAAAGAAGGCATAGCCGCTACGAAGCCTAAAGAGTTCCGTACAAGTTAATCAATTCCCTTCTTTCGACGGCCGCTATAAAATATACTCTAATAAACTTTTACGAGCCCCCCCCCCCTTCGGTTTTCATTTCAGTTATATTTTCCTTCTTTAATACCCTTCGCTGATAAGGCTAATGACCCCTGATATCTCTCGTCCCGGGTTTGTCATTTCGTTATTTATCTTTTTTAATAGTTTTAGGTTATAAAAATAAAAAAATGTAATAGATTTTTTTATAGCAGTTTAAAATACAAATTTATAACTCTATTCCAAGACATGATACAACCGTAAAGTACTGCCTCATTGACAATAGATAATGATTTAAGAATGTTATTAAATCGAAATAAATATATATATATATATATAACAACTACAGCTACATAGATTGACAGCCTGTAGGGTAGATGGATGCAAATATTGTATCGATATTTTGAAATCTATCGAATTAGTAATTTGATTTTCTTTGAAAGTAGTAGATTTGTAAATATCTACGTGGTGTAAGTAGCAAAGCAATAATGGTTTTTCGAGCGCCTTAAGATATCAAAGATAAGTAAAGTTAAAAGGAAAAAAAATATATATATATTTTTACAAAATTTCTTCTATCGACTTTGAGTATTATATTTTAACATAATTCTTTAAATTGGGAATTAGGTCACTTAATAATCTATATATATATATAAATGAATATATGTCTGTCTGTCCGTCTGTTTGTCCTTAGTGCATTACTAAACCATTCAACTGATCGCCATGAAACTTTGGGAAGTTGTTCCGTACACTTCTGGGAAGATTTCTGGCATATTACGTCTGTCTTACGATAATTTTATATATGTAAAAAAAAAAAAATGTAAATGTTTTTCTGTTCAAAGCCGCAAAAAGTGTAAACTTTAGCGCCAAAACGGCTTTACCGATTTTAACGAAACTTAGCTTAAGTCTTCCCCTTGGAACCCTTTTAATTTATGTGTATGACATACTTTCCAGAAAACGAGCTGAAAAATGTTACGATGAATTAAATATTTCATTAGACGATAACTAAAAAAGTACACAATTTTTGACTGATAATGCCCACATTTATTTGAAAGATTTCTGAATCGCTGATAATAAAATTTAAAAAAATCGGACGGTTCGTTGCAGAGTTATTGAGTTTTAAACATTTACTCCTTTTTCTTCAGAAAAGGCCATTTCCTTTTGCTTCCTCACTACCGAACGTCGGCGAGCATTTTTTTTTAATTTTTATTGATTAATCGAAAATTTTATAATTGCTACAGTAATTGAAATTATCATTTAAATAAGTTATATGATTCTCCTTATGTAGGTCGATACTATTATACGTTCTTTATATTAATTTTTTATTTTAGTTTTATAAGTTCAACTCAGACTGTTTCTGATGATTAGGAATGACAGTGTATTTACTCAGATGATTATGAATTTTCAATTTGAAACATGAGAAAAAAAATCATTAGAATTAGTTAAAATTGAAGCCATTTGACAGACAAATTTGTTTCCCAACTTTTTAAAAATGACAGATGTCCTTTGTTACTAATCTACTCATATGTGCTTTCTATTTTCTTTCTTTTTCATTTTGCCAGGCTAAGCCACAGCAGCGCGTGGCCGGATAAAGATAGTTATTCAATAAATTTCAATTGATCCTGCTGTTTATTTAACATTTCGATCCCGTTTTATTTTTTATTTTTTAGTTACAAATAGTATCCTCTTCAATATTTTCAAATAGAGCCTCGATACCTCTCGATATCTACTTTAAGTAGCTTAATATATGTACTGGTGGACGGTGCTGAGGCTGTCGGTGTGTCCTTGGCCTGAGGTATCGAAACTTTATTTTAAAATTTAGAAGAGGATCTCATCTTTACCTAAAATAAATAAAAAAAATAAAAATAAAAGAAAAAAAAGAGGGGTCGAAACGTCAAATAAACAGTAGGATCAATGAATATTTTGTAATGTATTGGATAATTATTGATAATAAGTGACCTAATTTCCCAATTTAAAGAATTATGTTAAAATATCATACTCAAAATTCGATTGAAGAAATTTTGTAAACATATATATATATATATATATATATATATATATATATATATATATATATTTTTTTTTTTTTGGCTAACTTATCTTATACTTATATATATTTCTAAGTCAAATTCAATTTCATCTACTAATCTATTTCTCATACAAATTAAACCTTCCAAAAACATATTCAACCTTTTCCATTTATAAATCAATTTACGAATTATTTAATATTCTCATGATTTTCAATTTTAGGGTAAATTATTATTGTTATTATTATAGGGTAAATCCATTAATGTTAATTTTTCCGAGTCAGCGGAGCACCTCAGTAGGTAAGATACTCAATTCCTATTCTCAAGGTCTCGGATTCGAGTCCGGCTGAGGCAGATAACTGTTTACTCAGTCTCATCAGCCGTGGATCGACTTTCCAGAGATTCCCCCTCCCAACCGCCATAAAAGTGGGTACCCTTCATTAATATTATTAGTGAATTAAAGGGGAAAATCCTGCCGGTTGCAGATGATAGCCTAGTCATATTCTTACACAACAGTTGACCAAGAAACAATTTATTCATACAAAGCATATATATATATATATATATATATATATATATATATATATATATATATATATATATATTTAAATCCCTATATTTCAACTTGCACCATGAATAAAAAAAAACAAAAATAAAAAAAGGGAGTATCTTAAAAATAAAATAATTGAAATAGAAACTAATAGAATCGAAAATAACGTAAGAGACATGTACAAAGGTATAAACAGATCACGTAAATATGTAGGGCCCGTAACGTCTGGAATTAGGGATGATAATAACAATATTCTGACCGATCCGGTTGACATATTGAATAAGTTTAAGGACCACTTTGACAATATTTTAAATATGGGAAATTATGATCTGTGTCCTCCTTCTGAGTACCAGAGTGCTGAACCGTTAATAGAAGGACCAAGTAAAGAGGAAGTTGAAATAGCTATCGGAAAATTAAAATCATATAAAGCAGCGGGAATCGATAATATTCCTACTGTACTAATTAAGGCATGCGGGGAAGCTGGAGTTTCTAAAATACATCGGTTGGTTAAAAAGATCTGGGTGAACGAGAAATTACCTGAAGAATGGAAAGAATCTATTCTTATTCCGATTCACAAAAAGGGCCCGAGGACGGATTGTAATAACTATCGAGGAATTTCACTCCTTCCGGTATGTTATAAAATATTCACTTTAATCTTAACCAGTCGAATCACGGAATACGCCGAGGAAATTATCGGAGACTACCAATGCGGATTTAGACGGAATCGTTCGACTATTGATCAAATATTTTCTTTACGGCAAATATTAGAGAAAAAATTGGAGTATAACGGTATTGTTCACCAGCTGTATATAGATTTTAAAAAGGCTTACGATTCTATTGACCGCCAGAAACTGTATAATATTCTAATCGAGCAGGGGATTCCAAAAAAACTAGTAAATCTAGTCAGGATGTGCTTGACGGAGACACTCAATAAAGTTAGAATCGGTAATAATTTGTCCGAAAAATTTGAGGTTCGTTCGGGCTTAAAACAGGGGGATTCTCTTTCGCCTGTCCTGTTCAATTTGGCATTAGAACATGCCATTAGGGAGGTAATGCGAACCGAGAAAGGGTTGGATCTGGGCGGGACAACATCCGTGCTGGGCTATGCTGATGATCTGGTACTGTTAAGCGAAGACGTTGAAACTATAAAACTAAATACGACAACGTTAATGAAAGCCGGTAAAGAACTAGGACTCGAAATAAACGTGGATAAAACAAAATATATGGTTAGCTGCAAAAATGGCGATACTACTGGTGATATCGATATAGATGGTAATATGTTTGAACAGGTAGATAAATTTAGGTATCTAGGTTCTACGATAACTAGAAAAAACGAAATTGAAGAAGAGATTAAGGTTAGACTGAAGGCGGGGAATGCTTGTTATTTTTCTGTGACAAAACTACTTAGTTCGCGCCTCTTGTCCCGAAACTTAAAAATTAGAATCTATAAAACAATTATCTTGCCTACAGCTCTTTATGGATACGAAACTTGGCCGCTTACATTAAGGGATGAGCAGCGTCTTAAGGTTTTTGAAAATAAAGTATTGCGTAGAATATTCGGACCGAAGAAGGATGAGTTAACCGGAGAGTTCAGACGGTTACACAACGCCGAATTGCATGAGCTGTATCCGGATAATATAATTGAGGTAATTTCATCGAGGCGAATCAAATGGGCTTGTAAAGTTGTTGGGCTTAGTAACGAGAGAATTCCTAAAAGGTTAATATTTGCTGTGCCGAATGGTAAGCGTCCGAGGGGTAGACCGAAGCGAAGGTGGGAAGATTGCATTAAGGCCGATCTGAAGGGACTGGGTTTGGACGGCGAACGGTGGAGGGAGGTGTGTAACAAGCGATTGGTGGTGTCGGCATCGAACCTTCGGGTTCGCTAAGCCTTATTATTATTATTATTATTATTATATATATATATATATATATATATATATATATAAAAAATTTTATAATCGACATTTAATTGTCGTCTTAGTGTTTGTTCTTTTTTGTCGTTTCGATTCCGCTTGCCATTACATAAATAATGGAATCCATTTCAGTATTATTGAATGGAGCAGCGATACTATATACCGATATGAGTAACCTGAGATATAATGTCGGGGTACTGCCTGGTTCGGAGTATCGCTTCTCGATACAATAATACTGAAGACGATCTCATTATCTAGAATAAAAGGGATCCAAAAGCTAAACACTAAATGAAATAAGTTGACTGAAAATGGACAACACCTAATATAAATAATACATAATCGATTCAATAATTATTATATCGATTATATTTTTTTTAAGGATTATTATTTTAGTTTTCTTCGCACTCCTTTTATGTCCATTATTTTTTGTTATCCTTTAGATTTGTTCGATTATATACACAATTACGTATATTATACATACCTCTTATTACATTCAGTTTTCCTTTATCTATTGTACAATAATTGTTACCATTTATTTACTTCAGTTTAGGATCTTGTTACTTAGTTATACTTCGTTTATTTTGTTTACATAATTTATTTTTCCTAATATCTCTATGTACTTTCTATTCACATTGCTTATAATTTTTATCTAAATATCATGTACCTTTCTCATTTTTTATATCCTTTTGTATATTGTTCGTTTAGGCCTGTAGGAAACCTGCAAAGTTGGGTCGAAAGGTGGGCTTCAAATAAATTAGTTTTTTTCATTATTATAATCTTTTTATGACCGCCACCCCCGCCACCAACTCGTTACTCAATAATATACAACGGTCAACTATCAAATATTCAATAATTATTATTATAATAGAGATGGGCAAATGCTACTCTGTATAACGAGTACTAAGCACTTTACTGAATACTAACCTTTATAGAGAACTAAAGAATTTAATTACTACTTCAGTGTCAAACGTTTAACTGAACTAGTGATATATATATATATTATATATTCTCTGAGTACCGAATACCAAGTATTTTTCTCAAATTGAATCACTATTATGAATCCAATCACTAGTTCAGTGATTGGATTCATATATATATATATATATATATATATTAATTATGTATTTATAAAGCAGAGAGGTATATATTCCCCGACTCTTCAATTTAATGACAGTAATTAATGGAATGGTGTATTATCATCTTGATAACCTGAAACAGATTATTAAAATGTGTGTTATCGCGGCTTTAATTAATGCTGATAGTGATCTCGCACCCCAGGGAGTCGGGCGTTATGTTGCTGTAACATTTCAAAAGTCCAATACTGTTTCATAGTCGAGCTTTTGAACTTTTTTTGTTATTTTTATTTATTTATTTTTTATATTATTTTTTTGATATTTGAAGCTTTTATGTTGGACTATTTTGATATTTTTGGTGATGGTGATGAGGTCTAGTTTCACTTTCTAACAAACATTATGTGCAATACTACGTATGGAATGCAGTTCTTAAAATTTACTGTTTTTCTAACAAAATATTAAGATGTTTTGCTGTGTAGGCATGGGCGTCGGAACTTAAGAAATATTACATAGGACATAAAACACGCACACACACACACATATAATATTAATTTTATTAATCATAGTACACTTGTCAAATTAATGAAATATTACAAGATCCTTACAAATTGCACGATGATGGTTGTAAAATAAAGTCAAATGTTCCAATAAAATAGCTGAAAAAAAAAATTAAAAACAAAACAAAATAACTATAATAAAATTATTAGGCGTTTCTGTCTTCTTGAGGAAGTTGAAAATCAACTTCAATACTAAATTTATAAATTTTCTTATTATATTTCTTAAAAAATATTCTTTTCTTTTACTATTGTGGAAAACTATGATTCTTATTAAATGATAACGTTTACCTTCGAAAATAGGACAGACATACAGAACATGATGAAAAATCTGAGGAGTTTTTCCGTCGCAGTGCCATACTTATCAGATCATTAGTGTGTCTAGGATTTAATTTTCTACATCGGTTAATATAAAGGAATTTTTCCTGAAATTCTTCACAATTTTATTTAATCTTTATAAATTATCAGTCGACTACTTACCCATCTCTAAAAATAAATAAAAATGTCTTAAACTATATTACTTATTCTAATTAGCAAAACTCTGATCTAATTTTACTGAAAAACAAAAATTAAAAATAATTAATATCAAAATTGAGAATACCATAGCTGTAAGCAGTGGTTACTGAAGCGTAAAGATTTGTTACTGAGGAGCTGGCAACGTCGCATGCCATCTGACAACGCTGGAATCGCATTTAATGGATAAAAAAAAATAATATTTAAAATAAAAGTTTGAAGTCATTATATTTCTTTCACTGTTTAAACTAAATATTTTTGTTTCCCTAAATATCAAACAGAATATAATGAGGTCGCATCATTGTGTGTTTTATTTTCAGTTATATATATTTAAATAAATAATTAAAAAATATTAATAATGCGGAAGTTATCAAGCGACAATTTTTACTGGAATTTCCCACTGTGCATTTAGCTTTTACTTAACTTCGCTAGCGTATAATTTAATTATCTTTAAAATCAAGAAAATTCTTCCAGTTCCATATCTGAAATCCTGAATAAGATATCGAATATGACTGAAGATAAAATGTAAAGTCTGTAAAACTAAATGATATCAAATTCAAATGTTTCAACCAACATTACTGAATTATTTTCGAGGTATGAAAAGATATTTTATGAATAAAATAATATATTATATATAAAATGAAATAGTAAAAAAATATTTCATTTAGATAATGAATATTTGTAAATGTTCGATAATTCTGTCAAAAGTTTTGCAATCTATTTTTCTCAAATTTTATCTTATTTGATCTAATTAAACTATATTTGAATATCTTGTTATCTCTCTAAATTGTTTATAGAAAATATTAGAATACAGTGAGATGGAAAAAATGATATATATATATATATATATATATATATATATATATATATATATATATATATATATGAAGCAAATAAAATAAATATCTAAACGAATTATAGAGGGAAAATTATATATATATATACTTAATTCAAAGAGAAGAATACCTTTGCATTTATCATTTTGCTAATGTAATTTAATATTTTTTAATTTTAAGCCCTAATGACTCACATGTTTGAAACGTCGGCTTAATAAAGACAATTTTTGACTGAACATCCTTATTATTTTTTTCCATCCTTATTTATTATTAAGTATTTGGCAAGTACCTCACAACGTGACTATGTTCCTCACCAGACCATAGAGGTTATAATGTCCAAACTTATAAAAGAAAGAGGTACAATTGATCCTGACCCCTAACCGTTGGCCGGAATGAAGACAAGAACCCAACCACCTCAGGCAGAGGTGATATACGGAGGGGATGATTTCCCAAGGGGGGGGGCCTAAATACCCCGGGTCACTCTCCTCCTAACTGAAATAATAACTTCAACAGCTCCTAATCAGCTTCGCTATCTTCCTGTCTGAGGCCCCTTCCGATATATTAATATACAGCTCGTATATTAATGTATCCGCTATATAATCTTATATATTATTTCTCAAATATATATCCCTTTTCTGGCTCTCAGGAATGATGGATTTTGACCAATGAGATATCAATAGAAAGGGAATATCACATAGAGTGCACGAATCGTAATTCTGATTCCTAATTTTATACCTGGACTTAAATAAAAGTGAACGTAAAAGTGGGAGGTTTCAAACCGTCTCAACGAATCCAGACGTTACAAATGGAGTCATAATTAGGGAATAACTCGGAAAGGACACAAATAATCCCGTTATGCATGAGTATTTGAAAGCTCACTAAATTCCCTACAAAACGTAAAAAAAAATCATCGAAATCGGACAAGGTGATGTAAAGATATAGTGGTCTAAACATTTAGTATTAGTTCTACTTTAAAGATTTTTTTCTTTATTTCAGTTTTGGATTGCTCAAAAACTTTAAATATATTGTTGTAATAATTGTATTCATCAAGTATATTTTAGTAGAATTTTATTATTTGGTTTGTACCTTTAAAAATTTTTCTAGGGTATTATATTTATATTTAAAACACTTTATTCAGAAATATTACAATTTGTCACAGTTTAAGGACACTTATAATAGAGTTCAGAGATTGCATTCATAAGAATAAGAAAAAAGAACAAAAGAGTAAAGAAAAAAAAAAATATATATACACATAAGTAAATAAAAATAGAAATAAAAATAAAACAAACACCTTATATAAAACATACCTATAACATTATTTAGGGTATTATATTAATAATAAAATTCATAATATCGAGGAAAAAGCTTTTTTTTACCCTTATGTATATATATATTCCATGCTTGGATCATTTAAATGAATTAAAGCATGTAATAAATATATAAGGGTAAAATAAAGCTGTTTCCTTGATATTATAAATTTATTAATAGATTTTCTTATTTAACAGAAAATGATATAAAAATATTTCTTAATCTACCCTATTTTCTCTTCTGTTCTTCATTCGAAAACTTAAAATTTGGATAGTGACTCTTTTCTGCCTGATACAGTATGCATTGTAATAATAAGTAATTATTCTAGCTAATTTCAAAACATTTGATTTTGTAAAATTAATTAATAAATTTGTTATATTGCTATAAATATGTAATCTTATATACTTCATTTTAAATAAAATATTATCTATATATAAGTTATAGGTAAATTCAAAGTATTTAGCCTTCAGCAGATATTTAAAGGCAATGTTTCGAAGCTTTTGTAAACTTAATAAAAAATATAATGTTATAATTATAAATTTAATGAAACTAGAAAGGGTTAACCTACGGATGGGTACAGATTATTATATTTATAAACTGATAACTTACTAAATAAAATTATTAAACCTTTGCATAGAAACATTACTGAAACAACAACAACAACAACAACATTACTGGAACATACAAATACAAGGTTTATGCGAAGTATTCGCAGGGGTCAGCTAGTAGTATATTATATACTATATAATATGATATACCTAATTTATATAATGGAGCTCCCACCACCACCACCTATCTACCTATCTTCTAAAGACACCAGGGTCTGTTTGTCTTATATTTTAGCAAGCTTCTGTTCTGTTCTTTATCTTGGAATAGAATAACATAATATACACGAAACATAAATAAGATAAAGGAAGGAGATGGTCCGGGGTGGCGGTCATAAATAGGCTAAATAGTGGCATTTTACATATTACACCACTACCATCTATTTACTTCAGTTTAGGATCTTGTTACTTAGCTTACTCTGTTTATATTTTAAAGTACTTACTGTTTATAATTTTAATAATTTATTCACATTGTTTTATAATTTTTTGTCTAAATATTATGTAACTTCCACAATTCTCTATCTTTTTGTATCTTGTCCGTTCTAGCCCTGAAGGAGACCTGAAAAATCGGGTCGAAACGTTGGCTTTTAATAAAACAGTTTTGCCACTATTTAGCCTATTTATGACCGCCACCCCGGACCATCTCCTTCCTTTATATTGCAACGGTCAACTATTAAATATTCAACATAAATAAGATAAATTTTATTCGGATAATTCAATGGCGATAATGATTTTATCTTAGCGTATTTTAATTTTTTTTGTGAAATGAAATTTCATGTATGCATCCACTCTATATCAAAGATCCACTTAAAAAAAAATTATATCTAATATAATTAATTTGACTGGCTCTAGCACCAGTGAAGTGGTTGAGAGAGTAGCGCACTTTTCCTTCTATAGTTAGAGGGAGAAGCCTGGGGCTTGGGGTTCCCTGCCTGATTGAATATATTGTATATAGATATGACTGTATTTTCATGTTTTTAATTTACTTATCTTAAGGTTATTTTATTTTTTATTATACATACTTTTTTTTATTACCCACACATATATTATTATAGTAAGGCTCGAAATCGGTATTGTACCAAATATAAGCTCCTGTCATGCTCAAATACCATGAATGGGGTACCGTTGGATTCAGAATTTCACGAGGGTTAGCGAATCGTATTCTCCACTTTTGTTTTTCTTTCTAAAATAAATAAAGTCGATACAAAAATTTTGCCTGGCTTCGATACTGGAACGGTGGTAGGTCTGTAGATCGATGCGGGACAAATTGGCCTTTGAAGATTTTGATGCGTACAAGACCCGGATAGGTCCTCCAGAACTATCGGATCATGCGTTTTTAAGCCTAAAAATATACTATTTTCGAGATAACGCAAGGGATGGGGTTCGCATCCACACAACCTTGCATTAATTGTAGTACTGTCATTGAATACATGTCTCCTTTCGTCGACTTGAGGCCTCTATGATCGAGAGAGGAGGAGTTTATATTATTTATCGATGGTGTTTTTGATCGGCAAGCCATATCATCGTTAATTCTTCACCAAATCTCAAGATTGAGCCACCAATTTCGGAGGCTTCCTTCTCCTTCAGGCGGGCAAAATAGTCGCATTACCACAAAAATTCAGGCAAACAAGTTTCTGAAAGAAAACACACTTTATTTGCGAATAACTTACAAATTGCACACTTTTTCTTTTTTCCATGGGTTATGCCCATGATTATATAAAAGATTACTAAATTCCCTACGAAAAGAAAAAAAATCATCGAAATCGGACAATTTTTAGCAATGTAACAGCTTATTGAAATTTGTAAACATGTTGGTTCAAAACATTAATGAAGATTTAAAATATTTTTGTTTCCTTTATCGTTTATATTTATCGATAAAGTAACAATTGATTTTTTTATCTTTTGATACGTGGCACACTATTTTTTTTCTTCATAATTAAGCATTTGAAAACAATATACTGTGCGAATTTTTCGTACGGGCCTACTAGTTTAGTTATATATTGTGTGAATGTGTTCATATATCACTATAATTATTGTACACGAAACAGATTATTATATATCTAAATAAATAAATTAAAAAGAATATAATGAAAATAAAAAAAAATAAGTGTCACAAAAAAAATAAAATGTATAAATAATTGTGAATAAATCATATATGGAAAACTCATGAAAATGTTAAATATTAACCTTTCTAGCGAACCAATAATCATTTTTATACTCAAAGTGAAATTGTCAATCATATTTATGTAAACTAGCTGATTCAGAGTTTCATTTTTTTTTTTTGGTTGGGGGGGAGGGTCTTCAGTCCGAAAGATTTTTTTAAAAAAATATTACAATTATTGGAGAAAGCTAGTAAGAAATTGAAGAAAGAAACTGTTCTACATATCATGGGTGATAAATTGTTAATTTTTTATTTTTGCCAACGTTTCAACCCTGTTGGTCATCTTCAGGGCTGAAAGCTTTAAAATAAAATCAGAGATAAAAGTTGGCAAAAATAATTTTTATTAAAAAAAAAATACTGCGTCCTCAATATTTATCACCCATGATTACAATTACTTTGGAAGAAAAATAAAAAACTAATTACCTATACGAAATGGTGTTTGAGTGATCCTTGAAGTGGTATTATATGTAAATACACCAACAATAATACTTTTAGGGAAAATTTTTTATTCTCGGCCTTGGTTCGATATTGTCACTTTAATGGTTTGCTCTCGGACGAACGGAGTGTTTAACATCACCAATTGATCAGGTCTACATTAAGTTAAATCTCTATTCCGACCATATTTTATACGACATTTTGGAACTGTAGCCGCAAGACTTTTATTATTTTAAAACTATCGTCCAACAATGGAAATACATTGGTCGGTCGTATAACGCGCTCCATTTTTACTAATTCTGAACTATCAGCTGTTAAATTTACAAAGAAAACAAAAGAAGAGTAAACTGTGTTTTATATTTAGTTTTTTGAGTTCTACCAATGGGTAGTTTCTCTTTATGTTGTTCATGTCATGTTACCAATGTCTCATTTACTTGTTGTATTTTTAATGTAATACAGTTGCAATTTTCATTAAAAAAAAATAAATAAATAAATTCCTATAAGAATAACCAGTCACTGAATAGAAATGAGACGGATGACATGTGGGTGACTCATGAACAAGGTAATTTGTTGGGGTGCTCAGTCAAAAAAGGAAGGCAAAAAATAAATTATAATATTTATTTTTTACATATGCCGACGTTTCGACCTGAAGTTCAGGCCTTCATCAGGGCTAAGAAAATAACCAGATAACAAGGTATGAGAAACATAAGTAATGATGGTAAAAAAGATAATAAAAAATGAAAATAAAAAAAAAAATTATTAGAAAAATAAAATAGATAGATATAAAGTAAAATGAAATTGTTAGAATAATGACTAAGAACTAAGAGATAAATAATAAAAACTGTTACATAGTGTGGAATGATGAAGTAGGCATAATCAAAAAGGGGTGACAAAAGTGTTACATTGGGAATCTTAGAATAAAATGTAAAAACATAAAAAAGAAATATAAAGTTATATAAGAAATGAAAATAAAATAAATAGTAAAATTAAAACATTGAGAATGGAGTAGTTAGATAGAAAATTGAGATATTGTAAAGTCTATCAAGATGTACAGACAATGTATAATATAATAAAGAGTTAACAACAGAGAAAAGGAATGAAGGCCTGAACTTCAGGTCGAAACGTCGGCATATGTAAAAAATAAATATTATAGTTTATTTTTTGCCTTCCTTTTTTGACTGAGCACCCCAACTATTCTTCTCTTCATTATCCACAACAGTTAATTTTAACTTATTTGAATCATTTAATAGGAAAGAATTGAGTAATAATAATGTTGTAAAATAATTAAAGGTGGACATGACAATAATAAGGAATTTTATTATGAGTAGACGCTTGCAATTCGCATAAGTGAAAAGGACAGGTACATGATGGGTATTTTAGGTACATAATAAGAATCTTTATATTTTGAAATATGTTAAAGTTAATGATTGTAAATTGAAAAAAAAAAATTAGACTTAAATGGCTCTACAAGCCGAAACGTCGTAATTGTGATGAGTAGTCATTAAATTGACAAAATTTATGTAAATATGGCTGATAATAAATTAACATGAAAATAAATAGTATGCACCGAGGAAGAAGTAATAAATATTGTGAATAAATAAATAAATATTTAAGTTAAATGTTGCGTTAACTGTGGGACATGCTTCAGTTAGGAAGAGTCCTGTAAGTCGACTCATCAGATATTTTCCTTAGGAGGTCCTTTATTTATTTTGTTTCATCTAAAAAAGTCCTCAGATTTCCTAAAACTGATAAACAGTCAAGTTTACTAAGCCTGGTTTACAAATTACTATATAGAGTGCGCTATTGATTGGGGACGCCCTGCCATATAGATAAGGTGGGACACACGTGAGGGGGCCCCTGACATATAAATTCCTCTGCTTCCTTCCGGTCTAAGCCCCACAGATTTAGGGATTGTCTCCTGTCCTTCCTAATCTCTAATCCAGGTCCGGTGTCCACCCCCCCCCCTCATAGTCGACTTTACAGCCTCTGTTGATGAGTCTGTGTCTGTTGTCCGTCTGTTATGGTACCTCTCTGGTATCTATGGTGACAAAAAAAAAAAAAACAAAAAAAAAAACAAAGAAGTTTATTTCTCATTAGTAGCTTTGATAGAGATTCTTGAAACTCTATGGAAACTTTTACTGTAATATTTAAAGAGGGAGAAAACTAGGTGTACATTTTGACTTTATCTTAGTGTATTTAAAATAGAAAGTTAGAAAAAGTATATAGTATAGCAAGGTCGTAAGATATTGCGAACGTGAAAAGTTTCCAAGCATAGTTTATATACAGGGTGTCTCATTCCTTAATGGCCAAATTCTAAGAATTTTTCTAGACAAAAATTCCAAAAAAAAAATTTTATAAATGGGCCAATTCCAAACGAAAAAGAATTTAAGATTTTTTTTTGTGGAAACATGTTTTTTTTAAATAAGAAGAAATTGCTCAAAAACTGTTCAAGATAATAAAATTCTAAGTACACCATCGTAAAGAAGACAATAGTGTGTTTAGAAAACTAATTATATTTACTAAGGTCTAATATGGCAGCTGCATTGCTGCAGTCACATTGCCGATAGTCGAACAGCATATCTCTGTACAGATGACCATATTAGTCCTTCCTGAAAATTCCTTTTATTATTGACTTCAAATAAATTTAATCTCTGTTAAAAAAAAAAAAAAATGTCTGCTTCACGATGGTGTACTTAGAATTTTATTATGTTGAACAGTTATTGAGCAATTATTTATTATTCAATAAAAAGCGTCACCAGACAAAATTAATCTTAACTTCGATTCTGTTCGGACGGAATCAGCCATGCATCGAATGAACTTTTTTGTTGAAAAAATTGTCTAGAATCACCCACCCCTCCCCTCAATGTTTGGCCATTAAGAACTAAGATACCCTGTATATGTTTTGAGGTTCCTGTATCCAAATAACCAAGTCTCTTAAAATATTATGTGAGTTTATCTGTGTCTGAAAGTGAACAGCTTAGGTAAAAACAGAAAATAGTACGAAACTGAAATTAGGTATTTAATGTATATGCAGGACTTCTGACAGTAACGTTTCGTCTTAAATCGAATTAGCGAAAGTGCCACTAAACATTATCGATTTACATCTTTTTTTTGCAACTGTTTTGACTAATCTGGCTATTCCAATGCCCAATTAAGTACTTTATAACATTAGGTATGTCTATTGTCATTCAAATTGTCTGGCATGACTTAAATGTCGAATTTTCAAAATGGCTTCCTCCAAATACCTTTAAAATGGTCATTAATAGCAATAAATTGCTAAATATAAACAGTTATTAATAATGACCAGCAAAATTTAGGTAAGGGAATTTTAAAAAGAATAAAATAAATACGGTTAAGGAAAGGTTTGTCAAAGTATAACCTTTGATGAGCTTGATAATATCAAATTCAACAAGAATAATCTTTTGAAATATGTTTTTAGCTTGGCTAAAAAATTTGGTGTCTTATGGAATGTAAACTAACACAAACTTACCGAATATTTAAAAATATATTCTATGCCTACTTATGGTATATTAGAATGAATTATTTATTCATAATAATTAAATTATATATTCTTAGAAATTAAAAAAAGAGTGAAAAGATTAAGATATAGATTATAGCCTCAGATATATACTCACATAATTTGTGTGCATATATATCTGCATTTATATAAACACATACAATTTATATATATATATATATATATATATATATATATATATATATTTATTTATTTATTTATATACACACATACATATACTTTTATTTAAAACAAATTTTGTCTAGTTTACTATGGAGCAATCGTTAATTACTTAAATTAAATATTTTTTTAGTTATAATTTTCTATTTAACAAAAACATAACTTACTTTAGAAAAAATAAACTTGAATGTCTTATTTTTCAGACGAAGATCAGAGCAATGTATATATAAACTTTTTTTTAAGCGCTTGAAGATTGCTAATACTCTTGCTTGACCACTTTACCACTGAAATCCAACCCCATTATCTTTTTTGATCTGTTACAAAATGGGTATAAAATACTAAATTAACTCCTCTCCTCATTTGATAAAGTGCAATACTATGATATTTTTTTTTTTGTAAACTAAGCCAGGGTAGCCCCTGTCCACATCACGGCCGACCTACCCCCATTTTACAAATTATACAACTTTCATTTAATTGTACTACTCGATGCTCAAATTCTATAACTTTAATTTACATATATTATGTAGTTCAGATTGTATTATATTTTATCAATATAAAATAAACTGAACAAAACCAGAGTTCGGACAAACTTTTAATTTCTTTAAAAATCTATATTATACATTGCGCCATATAGCCGGTTTATATTATTATTTAATTATAATCATTCTTATTGCCAGTTAATAACCATTATATATATTCAACTTGTCCAGTTTCATATAAGCCCAGCAAGAATTTAAGTATTTTATTTCTAATATTTTCATTGTTTGTTATATTGTTCTTCCTTTTATATTTCATAATAATTATAATTATATTACAAGAGGAAATATCTAGATCGAAAAAACTTCGAAAAAAATGGAAAAAAAAATGGTAAAATCAAACTACCACCTCCAGATGCAGACATATTATTTTTCATACAAATTTTTAATTTAAAATTTTGTATTTGGAAAGTATTACAGTAAAGCAACAGGAATTCAACAGATGTAGTAATTATAGAACTAATAGGAGAGTTTCTGTAACACCCCTGCGCTCCTAATACTAAAAAAAAATCTGATGCGTCCACTCACACGACTTTCCTACCAATTTCAAGGCAAAAGTTTTTATATCTTTAAGTATGTCCATTGAAAAAAAAATTGAATTAGATTTATTTTCCTGAAAATTGATCAAAGAAAATATTTAAGTACGATTTCTTTTATAAACTAAACCAGTTCAAACGGCTAGTGGAGATCAGCGTAAGAATTCAAAATACTCTAATATTGCTAATCAAAAACTTTTCGCCACAGCCCAATTTCGTCTGACAATAATTTCTGTTAAAATAAAAGAAATAATGAACCTTGTGTCATGGAGGCACCAGATTTTTTTTACTTTCACTTACATTTCTTTTTTTCTCATTCATCCATTTCTGGCACCGGGATTTGAACTCAAAATCTTAAATACGAAATTGCTGTAACTTCGCTAATAGTTGTCCGAAATAATCGCTTTTTATATATTTTTATTGGAAATTTCATCACCGGGGGCTGTGGAACGTATATATCGAAAACCTGACATTGGAAATTTGAGCCAATCGCAGTACTTTCCTTACTTAGTATAGACAGGAAAGTAATAAAATATGACATACACTAAAAAACTGTTTTATATATAATATATCGTCAGGACTTATATATTCTACTCTTCGATAGCCGCTAGATACAGCCTACATAGCTAAGAGAAGAACTGTCGGAAGACACAGTCAATAGAGGACCTCCCCCCCCCCCCTAATTAGGTTCTATTGGTCGAGCAAACATAGGGTGAGTCCCTTCGCCTCTTTGTGTTCCCTGTCCTCCCAGTCTTATATTTAACAATAGTCTTCTCTTTATCAGGGGCAAGTTATTTCCAATGTTAATTATAGTATAAAGCTTAACATGCTCATTTATTATTATTTTTATTCATATATTATTTAGTTTTCATATATCTTAGAGGGTAGCTGTGTTTTAGTGTATGAAGCTAAAAAATCGCATTTCAATTCGCGAACCGAAACATCAAAAATTCTTTTTATTTTATGAAAACTATTGTCTTTAAGTTGAATTGATGATTTTCTTAGGGATTGTCAGGATTAAATATAGACTAGTAGGCCCCTGCGAAAAATTCGTACAGCATATTGTTATCAAATGCCAAATTAATAAGTAAATAAAATAATACAACTTATCAAAAGATAAAAGAATCAATTGTTAGTTTATCACTAAATATAATCGACAAAGGAAACAGAAATTAATCTTCATTTTTGTTTTGAACCAACATATATACCAATTTTAATAAGATGTATCTTTGCTAAAAATTGTGCGATTTCGATGATTTTTTTTCCTTTTGTAGACAATTTAGTAATGTTTTATCTAATCATGGGCATAACCCATGGAAAAAAGAAAAAGTGTGTAATTTGTTAGTTATTCGCAAATAAAGTGTGTTTTCTTTCAAAAACTTGTTTGCCTGAATTTTTGTGGTAATGGGACTATTTTGCCCGCCTGAAGGAGAAGGAAGCCTCCGAAATTGGTGGCTCAATCTTGAGATTTGGTGAATTAAGGATGATATGGCTTGCCTATCAAAAACTCCATCGATAAATAATATAAACTCCTCCTCTCTCCATCATAGAGGCCTCAAGTCGACGAAATGAGACATGTATTCAATGACAGTACTACAATTAATGTAAGGTTGTTTGGATGCGAACCCTATGCCTTGCGTTATCTCGAAAATAGTACGTTTTTCGGCTTAAAAACGCAGGATCCGATAGTTCCGGAGGAATAACAAAAGTGGAGAATACGATTCGCTAACCCCCGTGAACCCCATTCATGGTATTTGAGCATGACAGGAGCTTATATTTCGTACAAAACTGATTTCGAGCCTTAATGTAATAATATACGTGGGGATAGTCTATTGTATCTAGTATCAATTTCATCAAATTTCGTCCTACATTTCTTACGTTTAAGGTTATGTTTATCTAGACAAGACTATACTTCAAAAACGGCTCCTCTCCTATATTTCATTTCCTAACGACGAAAGCATAAGTATATATCTAATTACGTCGCTAACGAAAGTGGTGAGTAAGCTCTACTAATCCTACTTGGTAAAGGTTTTTTGTTCAGAAAAAATCTTTTAGATAAAAAAAAGAATTAACTTTAAAAAGAATTAAAAATTTAATTGAAAGCCCCCTCAATTTTAAATACTTTGGCTAAAAGTGACGTTGCCTGAAATTGGCAGAAGAGCATCAATTGGCCTTCCTGGAGGAGCCTAACGAGAACCTCGGCTTTAATATTTAATTAAAAAAGAAGAAAGATTTAATAAACCGCCATTATACATTTTGAGGAGGTAGTGGGGGAAGAAAGGGAGGGGGTAGGGACAATGCGATGTTTTAAGTCAATCTACTTTAAATTAAGCCTCTCGCTACGGGGAAAGGAAATTCCAAAGATGGCTGGTCTCATCATGCTCTTACGGGAGATTGTTCAGGAGAAATTTATAACTTACTTTCTATTTCCCAGAACAAAATCCTAATTAATATAAAAAATTAAATATGTACCATCTTTGAAGTCTTTGAATTCTGCTTTTAAAGAATCCTTTTGCAGTCAAAAGAAGAAAAAAAGTCTGCCAATTAATTCAGTATATCTTACAATTTTTATCAGGAACATAAAAAAGTACCGTTATACACAGTAAAATAATAATGTTAAAATTATATGTCTATAAATTAATCCGACAATGTTTTAGCCCTCTCGACCAGCCGAAGCCAGGGCCAAAAGAAGGTTTGAATGTAAATTACTAAAGTATATGTTATCCTAAGTAAAATCAACCTTGTCTGTCATTCCAGAGCCGCTGCTTTCTAAAATGGCGGATGATTTAAAGAAAATTAGGCCAGTAACTTGAGGATCGAAGCGGGAAATATATTGCAAAAAATGTGCAAACAATTTTTATTTATTTTTTTAAAGTTGTAATATATTTGGATCTAGACATGTAAAAAACAAAATTTCCACAAGGGAAAACTTTTTAAAGCTTTTTGGTTTTGTTCTTTTACTTTAAAATTTTTTTTTTTATGTTCGGATCCACATATACAAAAAATTAAAGCTTTTCCCTTATTTTTCGTAATATATTTTCCAATTCGATCTTCTAGTTTCGCAATATATTTCACGCTTCGATCCTCAAGTTACCGGCCTAATATTCTTTAAATCATTCACCATTTTAGAAATCAGCGGCTCTGAAATGGCAGCCAAATTCGTTTTACTTACCATAACATACAGTTTCGTAAATTAGATTCAAACGCGTCGGAACGATGAAGTTAATAATTTCCGGACCTTGATTTCAGTGATATGAGACATTTTCGAAAATAAATCTTAGGGCAATAACTTGAGGTTAGAAACGAGAAATATATCTCGAAAAATGTCGGCTGGTTTTTGTCTTAAAAAATGATTATTTTTTAGGAAAAACACTTGTTTGTAATTATTGAACATTTTCTTTAAATATCCTTAAATGCCAAAGAGCCTGAGAAAATCTATCTTATATATACTGTTTTAATTAAAGTTAACATTTACGCAAAGTTCTGCCATGAAACTTTGGCATGTTTGACTTTCAATCCAGGATAACCAAAGTTTGTGTTTTTATAAAGTTTAATGTTTAGTTTTCAGAAATATATTTTTGCACACGTGGCAAATGCAGCAACGGAGAATGGGGTAAGTGCGAATATGCCTGTTGCCGTTCTCCCATAGCAAATCTCTCGAGAAAGTTAAATATTAATACCTAATTTTTTAATTTTACTCATTTTTCCTTCTTTTTTTACTTTCTTACCTATACTAGGTAAGGAAAGTATTGCAATCGGGTCAAATTTCTGATGTACGGTTTTCGATGGATCTATAGGTTTCAGATCCCCTGAGTCTGAAAAACACATTTTTAGCCATTGGTCTTTCCGTTTATAAAGAAAAGAAAAAAATGTTGAGTCTAACTCGCTATATATATATATATATATATATATATATATTCTACGGTAAAATTTATAATGAAACTTTTGAAAGGTAATGAAATTGCCTACAAAAATGTATACAAATCGTTCATTTTGGACAACTATTAATGATGTTACAGCTATTCGATTTCCAATGAAAGATTATGGGTTCATATCTTCGTTCACCCCTTGAATGAGAGAAAAAGATAACTAAGTGAAAGTAAGAAAATCTGTTGCCTGCATCACACAAGCTTCACTATTTCCTCAACTTTTAAAAGAAATTATTATTTGACAAAATTAGGCTATGGCAAAAAGGTTTTTATCAGCAATATTAGAGAGAATTGAAATTTTTACACTGATCTACCTTAAGCCGGTTTACATTGCTTTAATTTATCAAATAAATCGTACTCAAATCTTTTCTTTGATCACTTTTCAGGAAAATAAACCTAATCAATGTTTTTTTTTTTGTTTCTTCATGAACATATGTAAAGATATAAAAAGTTTTTTGAAATAGGTAGGAAAGTCGTGTCGGTCACCCCAAAACGGATTGAGACAAAAAATTAATGGCAAAATCAGTGAAAAACAAGCTATAACGCACTTTCCCCACTGTCATTTATGTTGCCTCTTATGGAGAATCTTAAAGTGAGGTTGCATTCACTCCGGATGTGCAAGAAGTTAAGTGCAAGAAGTGTGCATAAACATTTTTAAATTTTTTTTTTCATTTTACGAAAAATGATACAAATATTCTAATTGCAGGATATTGTGGCCAGATAATCCTAAATAATGTGTGATGGGTTGTATTTCCATATTCCTAATAGTTACCTCACAGTAATACTTTAAAAATGAAAAAACATTATGTCTCCCAAATTATCCGAAAATCTATTGCTACCCTAAATACCTCACTTATCTTTCCTCACTTCGATTATGGCTGCCTTGTATACGGTGGACTGTATGGTTGGCTGGAGATCAGATTGAAAAGATTAATGAATTGTTTCATTCCATTCATCTTTGTATTCCCCAGGCGCTCCCACGTCTCCATTTGTTATGACGAGTTGAAGTGGCTCTATCCAGATTTCCAGTGACAATATTTCCTAGTTGCACAGGCGGATCTACGGGGGGGGGGGGGAGGGAAGGGCTTTCGGGCTGTAGGTCCCCCCACCCAAATAGTAAAATATAACTATGTTTTACAGAAAAAAGTATTAAAAACTATCTCTGAAAGTTTTCTTGCTCGTTTAATTACACTTAATAGGACTTCAATAACCACTTAAACACCATTTCATATAGGTTGTAAATTTCTTTCTTTTTTTTTTCAAATTAATTATCGTTTTCTGTATATGAAAAAAAAATCTTTCGGGCTGAAGCCCCCCCCCCCAAAATAAAATCCTGCATCCGCTTGTGACCAATATAGAAAAAAAATATTTTAAAATTATATTTTAAAGTATTATTGTTCGTGTAATTACATTTAAAAGTAACTTTAGGAATCACTTAAACAGCATTTAATATAGGTAGTTAGTTTCTTTCTCTTTTTCCAAAGTAATTATCATTATTTATATGAAAAGAAAGCTTCGGGCTGAAGCCCCCCCAAAATTAAATCCTGGATCCTCTGGTGCCTAGTTGTATTCCTTTTCCGAACCTTCACAACCAAAAAGCCATTTTACCTTCTTAATTTGTTTACTCCTTGTACCTCTGTTCATTCATTTAACACTAGATCCCAATCCATAAACCTGTTTGTTCCCTGTCATAGAACCGTTTCCTTTAAAAAATCCTTTATCATACGTGTTACCTTTTTTTGAATTCCCTATCTTAATACGCAAATCCTGTTCCTTAACCTCATTTAAATAACATTTATTCTTCCACCTCCTTAGCAATCAGTTTTCCGAATACACGTTCGGATAAAATATAGTGTTTAACAGCTGTCACTCTCATTCCACTATTATGTTACAGTTACTTACATATCATCAATATTGTTAATCAGAATGTGTTTATCAATATGTTAATCTTACAGAATTTATTTGTATTATAAGGTTAGATTATTATGTTGTGTTATAGTTATAGTGCCAGACAATTTTCATCTTTTTGTACATTATAATTGTTAAAAACATCTGGTATGTCCACTCACACGACTTTCCTGCCTATTTCAGAAAAGTTTTTATATCTTTACATATGTTCATGAAGAAACAAAAAAGAATTGAACTATATACATTTTCCTGAAAATTGATTAAACATAAGATTTGATTACGATTTATTTGATAAACTAAAGCAATGTAAACCGGCTGAAGGTAGATCAGTGTACAAATTTCGATACTCATTAATATTGCTGATCAAAAACTTTCTGCCATAGCTTAGTATTGTCAAACAATAATGTTTGTTAAATGTAGAGGAAATAGTGAAACTTGTGTGATGCGGGCAACAGATTTTCTTACTTTCACTTAGTCATCTTTATTCTCTCATTCACCCCTTTCTGACACCAGGATATGAAACTGTAATCTTACATTGGAAATTGAATAGCTGTAACTTCGATAATAGTTTTCCAATACGAACGATTTTTATATGGCTTTGTAGGGAATTTCATTACCTTTCATTGGGCTCTAAAACGTATAGATCCGTCGAAAACCACATATCGGATATTTGACCCGATTGCAATACTTTCCCTACCTAGTATAGGTAGCAAAGTAAAAAAAAAATAAACCTGGTAGCAGTTAGCCCAATTCGCCTTAATATATTTTGAATTTGAACATATACACAACGAAATTGCTAATCCGGGCCACCAAATAAAAACTTTTTACACCCAAGACGCCGATCGATATTTTCACCTACAAATTTTTCCATCTAAATTCTAGATATTATAACTAAGTGGAAGTATAAATAGATATATTTATTAGTCCGCTTGGAACTTAAATTAATGCTATGCTATTTGAAGATATAAAGTTAGTGGTTCATCCACCAGTGGAGGCTGGGCCTAGACCCTATATCCGATTCTCTCTGAATGTTGATTAATTACTTTCTTACATGGGCGGGACTCTAACTCGGAGAGGATTAATTAAATGCTAATTAGAAAGCTCGGGACGAACATTAATTATAAAACTGCATGTGTTCCTCCTCCCCCCCCCCGGCGAGGGTGCCTTTCGATTGGCTCCCTTAATCAGATAAGTTTCTTCAGCTCTTCTCTGCAAATGTCGAGCAGCGGCTGTCCGGACTTCTAAATGGCCCTTCGGAGAATCTTCTGGCTTCTGGGTCGAAATTATCTTCATCCACTAGCGGATCCAGGATTTAATTTTGGGGGGCTTTAGCCCGAAAGATTTTTTTTTTCATATACATATAACGCGATTGGTGGTGTCGGCATCGAACCTTCGGGTTCGCTAAGCCTTTTATTATTATTATTATTATACATATAACGATAATTAATTTAAAAAAAAAGAGAAAGAAATTAACTACTTCTCTATGAAAAGGTGTTTAAGTGGTTCTTAAAGTCCTATTAAAATGTAATTAAACGAACAAGAACACTTTAAGAGATAGTTTTTAATATTTTTTTCTGTAAAACATGATTATATTTTATCATTTTTGAGCCGACACCACCAATCGCTTGTTACACACTTCCCTCCACCGTTCGCCGCCCCCCAGTCCACCTGGACAAACGTCTAACTTGGAATCCTCATACCAGACTGAAACGACAAGAAACGCTCGACGTTTCAGACTACTTCAGCACTTACTAGACAAATGCTCTAAACCTCCAATTAATTACAAAAGACTCATATACATGACTATAATAAGGCCTATTTGGACTTACGGAGTTGAGCTATGGGGCTCCACTAAACCATCAAATTCCTCTCGTATCCAATCCTTACAATCCAAAATCCTTCGTAAAATCCTCAATGCTCCTTACTTTGTTACAAATAAAATCATCCATAATGACCTTAATGTTCCTTATGTTTCAGATTGGCCCAATCCAGATACCTATCCTTCCATAATAAACTTCATAACCATCCCAACCCTCTCGTTTCTAACCTTGCTTCCTCTTCAATTCCTGATAACCCTCCGAGGCGTCTGAAAAGAAGATGGCCACGTGATCTCCTAATGTAGACATATTATTAGAGTGCTACCAATGGGTAGTTTCTCAACAAGTGTTTCATGTCATTATATCCATATGTTCGAATTTACTAGATGTATTTCTTTAATACAGTTGTGGGAAGGGAGGCTTCAGCCCGAAAGATCCCCCCCTAGATCCGCCCATGCATGTACTGAGCTGGGCCTTCCTTGGACTGAAGAGCTATTGTTTCTATTTATAAATTTATATGGTTTCTTAATAAATTAAAATACACTGCTTACAAATATATATATATTTATATAATTATTGCAGACGATGAAGTACCGAGAAGAGAAGCTTCTATACCTAAGCTCTAGCTTGGGCTCCATTTCCGATGGTATGGTACCCCCAATACCTGTTCTCTTCGGCATTAGCCATCATCAGGCCACCGTATCTGCCACCTACATCGCCACCAGGTCAGTACATATATCTATGCATGCTTAATATATTCAAGATACACAAAGTTATAATTATATGTATTTTAGAATACTTCATGGTTTACCGCGGTATATTAATGAGTAAGGAGATGGTCCGGGGTGAAGGTCATTAAAAGTTTAAAATAGTAAAAAAAAATATTTTATTTAAAGCGAACGTTCCGACTTTGCGGGTCATTTTAAGTAAATTACTCATTTGTTTATAAATTAGTCCATTATTCACCATTATTTTATTTATTAGCTATTTTATTATGACGTTTCGACCATCACTAGGGCCATTTTCAAGTCTTAATAAGTCCTCCATTAGATATTCATTATTAATGTCCTTCTCACAGATCTGCCTGGTTCCAAAACTCCTTCATAGCTCGCTCTGTTAAATCTTGGAATTCCCTTCCTATCCTCGGCATTCTTCATCCCTGTGTACATTCAAAACCCTCCTATTCCAATTCCTGTCCCAAAAACAGTCAGATACCCGCTAACCTTTTATATAAAATTACATATTATTCATAATAATGTATTTACATATAGCTCATAACTGAAATACTTATTAGCAGATTCGACTTTTTTTTTTTTTTTTAAAAGTATATATTTATATTTTACAGTTTTCAGTGTCTTGGCAAGGTTTCAAGAGTTTTGTATATAGAGTTTTTTTGTTTTTTTATTTTATTTTGTATATAGTATGTATAACTAATATTTTCTTTACTGATTTAGCTTTACTTTTATTTTTTATGTTTGTTTTTATTTGGCCAGATATAACATTTTAATTTTGTAATTTTTTGTCATTCTGAAGGGACTTCGTCCCAGAATAAAAATATTTTCTATTCTATTAATTGGTCGGACAATCAGTCCTTTCTAAAATGACGTAGAGGAAACTCATAAATAGCCGGACAATTTAATTTTTCACTGAACAAATTAATACGACATTAATAATAAATATATAACGGAGGACTCATTAAGACTTGAAAATGACCCTAGTGATGGTCGAAACGTCGTAATAAAATAGCTAATAAATAAAATGTTGGTGAATAATGGCCTAATTCATATAACAAATAAAACCTCAAGACACCAATTTTAGGAATAATAAACAGAATAAATTACTTGGTGATAATTAGTTTATTCTTTTTATATAGTTTATTGTTCTTCATATTTCTATCTACGTTTTATCCACACTGTTTATTTCTTTAATAATTTTATTCACGTTGTTTGTAATTTTTATCTAAATATTTTGTAAACTCCACATTTTTCTATATCCTTTTGTATCTTGTTCGTTCTAGTCCTGAAGAACATCTGCATAGTTGGGTCAAAACGTCGGTTTTAAATAAAATATTTTTTTTATGGATGATAAATATTTAGGATGCAGTCATTATAAAGTTTTATTGGTGCCGACGTTTCAACCCAAACATGTGGGTCTTCATCAGGGCTGAAAAATTGTTTAATGTCAGAGATATAATATTATGGTTTATAATAAAAAAAAAAATGGTGATTGATGATACATGAAATAGACAAATGATATATATAAAAAATGTATTATTTACTCACACTATTTTAGTTTTTTTATAACCTTCACCCCGAATCATCTTATTACTCAATATGTCTTTTCATAATAATTGGTGCCGAAACAAGCAATCACTTCATATATATATTACATTGTCCGAAAAGTAATGGAGATGATATCGTTACGAAATAAAATAAATGATACGAAACTTTATTATTTATTAAATTACGTACCATTATTCTCAGTACATTTTTGCCAAAGTCTTGGTAACTTTTTAGAATAGAATGTTGGTTCTTTACTATGTACGAATTTCCATATTTCAAAACGTGATCCAGATTCCTAAAAAAATTGTCAGTCGGTTTGTTTCTGTTTCAGCAGGGTAATACAACGCAAACTCGATAACGAATATTACTTTAGCGGTCGTTTAATACATAAGGAATCCAAGTTTAAAGTATTTTTACCATTTTAATCGCGTTGAGATTTTCTAACTGTGAATTTCTCTGCAACTTCTCGAACAGTTGTTCTGAGATTTTCTTCCACAAAAGCACGTCGGAGAATGGAACAAGTTCCACGAACATCTTGGTCTCCTTAACGGATTTGTTTGAACCATCGTTGAGCGGTGCATTCACTCACATTGCCATCGTCGAATGTTTTGACAACACAGTAAGTCTGAACATCTGGCAGAAAAACTGGAAAAAGTTAAGGTGGTTTGAATTTGATTTGGAGCCAGTTTATGGAAAACAAAGATAAAGCTCTATCCAAAAAGTTGCAAATATTTAATTCTGTTATTAGGGCAGCGATGTGCTATGGAGCACAAATCTGTGGCGGTGTAAGTTATGAAGCCGTGGAAAGACTACTAAGATTTTTTCTTAAAAAAGTATTTAAATTACCAAAATATACTCCAACACATTTTATTCACTTTGAGACTAAAATAGATCCATTATTTATCTTCACAATTAAACTCCATTTTGATTACATTATAAAAATTTTGAATCTTCCACCACATAGATATCTAAAAATATTAGCATTATAGATAATTAAAAAATAAATCGCATGGTTTAGGGACTTATTAATCTGATAGAACTGCATGGATTAAATTTCAACTTAAATCGATCCAACTGTGATGATGTTAAACTATGGAGAGCTAATTTATATTTACTAAGAACTCAAATTCAGAAAGACATATATAATCAATATGTAATTAAAGTTCAGAATTCTAAAACGTTCACATTTTACCCTCATTCAACTTCAGTAAATTACATTGACGACAATAGCTCATTGAAGGTGATCAGATGGGCAATTAAAATTAGAGCTGATGTTTATTAATTAAGCAAACAAATAATAATTGTAGCATGTGTAATACAAACGAAATAGATCTCTATCACTTCCAGGCTGCTTGTCCGATACTCTCTGAATTTTTAATTAAATGTTTAAACTCTAGAAATTTATCTCGGGATCATAAATGAAAAAGATTTAATAAATGAAAACAATTGGATAGCATTGGTAAAATACTGTAAATCTGCTTTCTCCTATAGAATAATGCTCACCAGAGAATTTAACAATTAACAAATTAGAGAATTTTGGTACCACTCTTTTTGTAATCAAAATATTTATATAACTTTTATGTAAATATAATTGTTCTTATTAATTAGTCGGATATAAATAGCTTGAAATATAATTTTGTTATAAAACACAAACTCCTTTGACGGCCAACAGACTACGTAGCACGTCTGATTTTCGGTTTTAAATCCAAAAATATTATTTTGTAATTTATATTATGTAATTTTGATAAATAGAAAGACTTTTCTTCTTCTTCCTCTTCAGTAAGTCCGATTAGAACTTATTACAGTAATGCAAATAAGTATTTTTTAATTAATTAGAATCTCAGAACGTTTGTCTTGTAAGTGCTAAAGTAGCCGAAATGTGGTATATTATTAAAGAATACTGTAGGGCAGCAAGTCGGAGGTTTACGATAAAAGTTTTGGTAATTTGATGGGATTTATTGGAATTTATTTTAATCCTCCATTTTTTATATCATTCTTCAATGTATATTAAGTTATAAATTATAAATATGGAATAGCTCGCTCAGACGAGTGTAACAAGGATTTATTGGCGAAGGGATAGAATGAGGAAAAGCGATATATTCTCGTTATAAGGCTGGACTGCTGACTGGAAAAGCTTCCAGATATATATATAGATATACCTTCCAGGACAATTAATACAGGTAGCCAGGTAGCCAGATAGTGAAGGTGTAGCAAGTAACAGGTGTCGCAAGTTGTGCCGGATCGGGAGCAATAATTCCTCATTAGTCCGCCCTATCGGATAACTTGTCTCTCTCAGTCGGCTTTTATTTATCGCCTCTCCCCGTTCCTGGATATATTCTATAACATATTGTCCTTAATATATAATATATTTCATAATTATGGGTAAATGGTTGACTGTCAGGAATAGTGAAGAGAAGAATAGTTGGGGTGATCGGTCAAATAAGAAGGCAAAAATAAATGATAATATTGATTTTGACAGTAGCCGACGTTTCGACCTGAAGTTCAGCCCTGATGAAGGCCTGAACTTCAGGCCGAAACGTCGGCAAATGTCAAAATAAATATTATCATTTATTTTTGCCTTCTTATTTGACCGATCACCCCCACTATTCTTCTCTTCATTATAATATATTTCTATTTTATCAGATATGATAAAATAGGTAACTATTTCTAAAAGTGTGGATAATGTTGATGGGATAGAAATATTTAATCAAATCTGTGCAGAAGATATGAGAAAATCATATTTTTTTATCTCAATTATATCAAATTATAGAGAATTGGTAGGGTAATCTTAAATATTGCCCTCCGCATATTATAGCAAAAACTCCATATTGCACATCGGCATGTAATCTGTCCGGATCTTTTCTCTTGGTTGTTCTCTTAAGTATGGAGTTAATCTTTTAAAACATTAGTATTTAAAAAAATGTATTTATTTTTATTGTATGTATTTTGTTGACAATTTTAGATTTTATATTAATTTGATAATTGGAACTATTTTAACTTTCTGACCTTTACCGAATACTATTTTTAATTTATGCTTAAGACTGTTGTAATATATATGTTATGTAGTATAAAAAGGAATTTGTATTTCCATAAGGATAATAATGTTTATTATTTTGTGCTAGACTCCATTTGTATATGGTTCCTCCCTTAAAACAAATAAAGATTGAATATTGAATATTTCTAAAAGTAAACATATCGCAATTATTTATATTTTTGCTCCTTCCTCGACTCATAGGTAATACGATGTTTTTCCCGGGTGAGAGAAGAGGGCGTGAGATTAATACCGAGTTAAAAGTCCACTCTTTTAAATTAAACAATTTGTCAAACAAAATTTAAAAGTTGAAATTTAAATCCAATTCAGTGATTAACAAAATTAAACGCAGGTGTTGATGACGTCGATGTTTTATGCCTAAAAACCCGAAAAACAACCATTATCAATTTAAAAAACAATATTTTATTGAGTATTAATACAGTCTGCCACACTGAAGGGCATTGGTACTAGGGCTATAGTATTCATTCACACAATATGTACATAAGAAAGGAAAACAAATAAAAATAACCAAGTTAGAAAAAAAAATATATATAAAGATAAAGTAATATACAAGATTAGTAAAATAACAGATTAAAACCGAATGAATTATCAATTTAACCTAAATTTTATGATTTCTTTTAACACACCACCAGTATCAGATTATGAAATATTTATAGATCCTAGATGCTCGGTGGTCGGGTATTAACTAAATTCATCTATATAGAATAGAATAGGATAATAATTTAATTCCAGGACAAGTTTTGCATATGTGGTAGAGTCGGTGAATAGTGGTCAGAGAGAGATAGATTACTAAAAATATGTTATAACATTTCAAAATATGTTAAATAATATTTATGGTGAAAGATAACAGTGACAATAAGCAGTTCCGTTGTTTATACTCTATAGCGAATAGTCAGTGTTCCGCGTATATTGGAACGGAGAGGTAATGCTGCAGAGCATCTTGTACGATAATAGGATTAACGTCAGTCAAATGTCATGCCATTTGGGATCTGTCTAACCTTTAG
This sequence comes from Nezara viridula, assembly GCA_928085145.1. Taxonomy (NCBI): domain Eukaryota; kingdom Metazoa; phylum Arthropoda; class Insecta; order Hemiptera; family Pentatomidae; genus Nezara; species Nezara viridula. The sequence continues at coordinate 2,003,016 of OV725083.1, read as the reverse complement.
CTGTGGCAAGGGATTCATGTCAAGCCATGTCAATCCGCCTCTGGTCGATATAATAACATACCTCTGTTCCAATATACCGTACCTATAGTCCTACCATTTTGGAATTGAATCCAAGTCTTTGATATAACTTGGTAATTCTGTACTCAGGAGTTAAAGGAAGCCATGTACATTTTTAAATAAAATAGTTTAGTAACTAAGCAACAAATTCTAATAGCTTTAAATTTACTTTGAACAAAGAAACCTAAATGTTACCAAAGAGAGTTAGCCTGGTATTAAAGACATACTCATTGCAAAATTTAACAGTTAAAATTTTTAATGATGTAGAGATGGTTGACCGTTGATATAATATGAGAAGGAGTTAATCGGGGGGTGCGGTCAAATAATTACTAAATTAAAATATAGTAATTATTTAATTTTTGCCGACGTTTCGACCCACTTTGCAGGTCGTCTTCAGAGCTACAAAAGATACAAAACAGGGTGAAAATAAAATAAATGAATATAAGTAGATATAAAATCAAGTTTTCAGATACAGAAATAAAAGATGATATCAGAGATATAGTAGGTGACAATGTACTTAAAATATTAGGTATTATATACGTAGGAGATACAAACAAATGGAAAATAAGTATGAATAAAAATAAAGGAGAATATATCATGTAAGTTAAAAGTAAACAGATTGCGATAAAAGATAAGGAATAAGTGTATAACAAACTAATAGAGATTACGTTAGAAAACTGTGGATTAACAGATAAAGAAAATGAATGTTAACGAATAAATAGATTGAAAATTGAATAAGTATTGTTACAGTAAAGTTAAAATAAGAATAAGATAACATAATAATGAGATATCAGTGGATAACAAGCTAGTGGAGGTTACATTTGATTGTAAGTAAAATAGATAACGGGACTAAAGGTTAAGAAATAAAGAAATTGAAAGATTAATAGGGTAACATTAGTGTAATATCGTTAGGATAGGTTTATTAAATATAAATAACTCTATAAGAAAACAATAATTTTAAAAGAGAACTTTAGAATGTAAGTATAAGTGTAAAACAAGGTTATGATGATAAAAAAACAAAAACAAGTTGTACTATATATAGATGACAATTGACATTCAGTTATTTGAAAGAGGTAATGGAATAGCAGGCTGAATAAAGATAATAATAAGGTGTATAGTTGAAGGATAAGTGTGTTAAGAAAAGAATCCCAATAAAAGTCAAAACCCCCAGTTAAAATTTTTAATTATGAAAATGATAATTGTAGAAGTGATGTGAGTGAAAAGATTCCAAAAGTGATAATTATAATTTTTTTTTTAATTTTAATTTTTAAGCCATTTGCACCTGCGCTGCAGCACACCTAGGAAATTTTACGAATTAGGCATTGGCTGCGAATTTGCTTGATTAACTTAATTTTGTTGTAGGAGTAGGTCCCTTGGACATTTTCTTTTTAGTCTGTGTCGATCAGATCACAGGGATGAAGAAAGAGACAAAACGAGTGGGATGATTTAGAGTAGAAGAATGAAATGAAGTTTATTTGTTTATTTGTCGTGGATATGCGATTTTAATGTTGCGATGTTTGAGTCGTTATGTAAAGTGTTATTTGAAATGTACTATGTTATGTTGAATGTTTGATTGTGTTGTTTGTATTTTATTAATCTGTTTCTTTTGCCGAACCCCAAAGTTCTACTCCATGTCCAAATTGGTCTCAGTATGGTGTTGTAGATTAGTAGTTTGTTTCGTCAGTTAAGTGAGGATCTGTAGTCCAGAAGATGCGAGAGTTGGTTATGTCGTCTAGTCAGTTCTTGTCTTTTTAATTTAGTATGTATGTTCCAGGTAAGTATTTTGTCTGAGTATAGTCCGATGTACTGTACATACGAAGTACGTGTAGTATTGTAAACATTTAAATGATAAATCCAAAAATATGATATTATATATTGAATATAGATTAGATTAGATATTATTATAAATAGATGTATATGGGCATTATGGGACTAAGTTGGCTCACGTTCCATCGGAGCGGTAGAGTCGATTCTCTGCCATTTCCAATTATAACTTGAAATTAGTGGCTTCTGCTAAAACCGCAAGCTTAGGCTAATTCTCTGTCCTGTGGCCGGGCTCTTTCTGAACACACCAGCGCCATCTGGATTCGATTACGAGCGGCGAATACATGGAATTCAAATGAGGACGTGTTTTAGCTAATTTTGACCTAATAACAACCAGATCATTGATATAGTTCAAGAATGGATATGATTTTAAATGTAACCATTAATTTATTCTTTTCTAATTTATATGTACGATTTTTATAATTATCAACCCAGTGGAATGGTTAATTTTGGTTTATCATTTTCATTAATGAACCATTCTGATCGACCAAAAGATTCAAAAACTTAACCCCTTCTCAAAATTTGAGGTTTCACGTTTCAGAATGCGTGGAATTCGAAAAACGAATAAAATTATTTTTGTCCGTCCGCCGTCCGCGCATTTTCTCCGAAACTACAGGACCAATTTTTTTTTCTTCAAATTTGGATATAAAGTCAGAGGTCACCCGAGGATGATCCTCCTTCATCGACATTATTATCTGCCTTTTAATTTTAAAATGGTGGCTGAAAAACCTGCGTTGCTATAGACTGCAGCGTCTAAACGAATGTACCGATTTCAATGAAACTTCACTAAAGTCATTTTCCCTTTAAATTTATCTATATAACATACTGCAATGAAAAGAAGCTGGAAAAAAGTTACATGGGATGGTAATATTTAATTCCGAATATCTCAAATAGTATACACTTTTTTGTTCATATTGTAATGGTTTAACAGTTTATGGAATTTCCTAGAAAACAAAATAAAAGTTGTTAAAATCGGACAATTAGGAGTAAAGATATGGTCTCCAGTTTATTTATATATGTTCTACTCCAAATGTTATATCCTTTGTTTGGTTATTAAATTTCGAACGTGTTACTGAAGTAATGCTATTTTTTTTTCAGCGTATTACTAATGATTAAAAAAAAAAGATTTTTTCCAATAATTGGAATCACCTTTTATTTATTTTTCTTTGTAACTAAGAAGGTAATGTTACTTTAAATGTATAATTGTTTCGAAATAATAAACCATTGTGAAAGAATTTGCAGCCTTTTTTTTATTGAGAGGTATAAATTTAAAAAGTTCGGCATTTAAGATAGTTCTGACTGTTCTAAAAGGGATAACACTTTGCTGATATCGCATACAATTTTTTTTTTTCTTAATGATATTTATAACTGTACTAAAGAAATACATTTAGTAAATTTGAACATATGGATATAATGCCGTGAAAACACTTGTTGAGAAACTACCCAATGGTGGTACTCTAATAATATATCTGCAATTAGAAGATCACGGGGCCATCTTATTTTCAGACGCTTCGGAGGGTTTAATTTAATTTAAGAGGAAGCAAGGTTAGAAACGAGAGGGGTGGGATGATTCTGAAGTTTATTATGGAAGGATAGGTATCTGGATTGGCCCAGATCTGAAAGGTCATTATGGATGGTTTTACTTATTTGTAACAAAGTAGAGAGCATTGAGGATTTAAGGAAGGATTTTAGATTGTAGGGGATTGGATGCGAGAGAAATTTGATGATTTAGTGAAGCCCCAAAGCTCAACTCCGAAAGTCCAAATAGGCCTTATTATAGACATATTATTATTATTAAACACTTTATTCAGAAATAAATTATAATTTGTCACAGTTTAAGGACACTTATAATAGAGTTCAGAGATTGCATTCATACTGTAATATACAAAAATATAAATAAATAAAGTAATAACAAAAGAATAAGAAAAAATAACAAAGTAGTAAAGAAAAAAAAAATATATATACAACATAAGTAAATAAAAATAGAAAGTAAAATTAAAACAAACCCCCCCCACACCTATAAAAAAACAATACTATATACATTATTTTACAATTTGCCAGGTGGTCTTCCGAACAATCCTGTCCCCTCCACATGTGGAGGGAAATAGTGGAGGCTTAGGAGAATCCCTACTCTGTCTCCCTCAGCCCTTCACTGGTATTTTAGCCACAGCCGGATGAGTAACGAGCGCTACAGCTATAGACAGTATATAATGATTACTTGTAATTAATTGATTTTGTAGTGCGAACGTTGAACAAACTTATAAATACTAAATACGACAACGTAATGAAAGCCGGGTAAAGAACTAGGACTCTAAATAAACGTGGGATAAAACAAAATATATGGTTAGCTGCAAAAATGCGATACTAGTGGTGATATGGATATAGATGGTAATAATGTTTGAACATGAAGATTAAATTTAGGTATCTAGTTCTACGATAACTAGAAAAAACGAATTGAAGAAGAGATTAACAGTTAACTGAAGGCGGGAATGCTTTGTTATTTTTTCTGTGACAAAACTACTCAGATTCGCCGCCTCTTGTTCCCGAAACGATAAAAATTATAATCAATAAAACAATATCTTGCTACAGTTCTTTATGGATTGCGAAACTTGGCCGCTTACATTAATGATGAGCAGCGTCCTTAAGGTTTTTGAAAATAAAGTATTGCGTAGAATATGCGTACCGAGAAGGATGAGTTAACGTAAAGTACAGACGTTTTAACACAACGCCGAATTGCGTGACTGTACCGGTAATATAATTAGGAAATTTCATGCGGCGAATCCAAATGGCTTGTAAAGTTGTGGGCTGTAGTTAACGTAGAGAAATTCCTAAAAGGTTATATCATATTGCTGTGCCGAATGGTAAGCGTCCGAAGGGGTAAGACCGAAGCGAAGGGGTAAGATTGTGTATTAAAGCCGTCTGAAGGGAACTGGTTTGACGCGAACGGTGGAGGAGGTGTGTACCAAGCGATTGTGTGTCGCATCGAACCTTCGGGTTCGCTAAGCCTTATTATTATTATTATTATTATTATTGTAATTAATTGAAAGTTAAGAGCGTTTCCAGTAAGTGCTGAGTAATCGGAAACGTCGAGTGGTTTCTACAAGTATAATGAATTTAAACAAAATTGTTAGAGCCGTTTTCAAGAATTTGTTGATAAAATCCACGATATAAAATGGCCGTTCCAGTTAGTCAATTTTATAAGAAAAATTGCTGTAACATCCCAGGCCTATGTCTACTGTAAATATGTGTATTCCTGATACAGACTTTTATTTATCGAATTATTAACATCCGTCTGAAAATTCATGGATGGCTTTACCTTAAGATAATGTGATCACAAAATCGAGTAAAAAAGTCTCAAAAAATATATTAGCGTTTAGCATGACCTCCACCTACAACTGTTAAAACAAAAAGATTATATAGGCCAAATGGCAGAATATTTTTAAAGATCACCTTTTCCCTTAATTTTTTTTATCGTATTATATTACGATTGCAGTGGAAATCAAAATGGTATTCATAAGTTTTTAGTACCTTATTAAGTTAATTATTTGAGAATTGGTCCCATTAATGAGAATTTTCCTAGATAAAAATTTTTAGATTATGATAAGATGTTGCCATTCCCTAAGTTTCGGACGGATGTTAATAATTTGATAAAAAGGATCCTGTACCACGGATTACTAGATACGCACTTTTGCTACTCTTGATTATTTTTTTTTTTTGGATTTTACTTTATTTCCGTAAAAATATTTAGAATAACATTCTTTCTCAGTCGCAATAATAATTATTAAAGGAATAATAATACTTTTAATGTTAAATAAATTGTTTATACTTTTTCCTTGAAAAGTGCTTCCATACATGAGAGTGCTTCCATACATAAGTGCTTCCATAGGTCTGTGGTACAGACCTATTTTAATGGAATTATTAACATCCGCCTGAAACATCGTAAATAGTTTCATCTCATCGTAATCTACAACTATTTTCTTTACAAAAACTCTTGGTAAAAAAGGTGGCCTTGAGAAATATTGAGCGTGACCTACACCCCCAAATTTTCAAAAGAACGAGACCATATAGGACAAATGGCCCAATATTTTTTATCGATTTTGTGATCATATTATCTTACGATCCAAGTAGAAAGCAAATTGGTATTTACGAGTTTTTAGTACCTAATTAAATAGACAAAGTTTGCCTCTCTCCAGATTGATAACGCCCCAATTCCAAGAGTTTTTGTAAATAAAAATAGTTGTAGGTTACGATGAGATAAAACTATTTACGAAATTTCAGGCGGATGTTAATAATTCGATAAAAAGGGTTCTGTTATAGTTTAAAAAGAATACATATTTTGCAATTGTGTAAATATTTAGCTTGGATCACTCACAGAAACAAATAAAAAAAAATTTTATTTTAAGAAATTTTACTCAGAATTAGTGTTGCCCAGATGCGAGACCTAGACGACTCTTGTTCTTGCAAACTCAGTCTTGGTTCTGGTCTTGGTCTTGCGCCAGAGTCTCGCAACAGTTTTGCGGTTACTTATTAGCTTATTACTGTAGAGATATTACTATAATTTTTTAGACAGGAGAATCCTAACTAAGCCCCAATGAAAAACTAGAGGAGTTAAATGCAAAAGTATATTCGTTATACCAATTATTAGCATATAGTAACTAAGATTGTCGATTATTAGTAATGATGTTGCCTTAATTATTATTAAAAAAATCGATTTTTTTACCAGTCCTAGTCTTGGTCTTGCAACAGTTAGGCGACCTTGGTCTTGGTCTTGCAAAGTGTAAGACCAAGACCGATTTTGGGCAACACTACCCCTCATTCGTTAATTCGGCATTTGAGTGAAATGAAATGAAAATATTTTTTTATTATCCTGGGACTGTTGTCCCTTTAGGATAAATTACAGATACAGAATAAATGCCTGTGTGGCCATATATAAAATTAATTATTTACAATTCTTATTAAGATTAAGATTTTGGAAAAAGATTAAAACAAAAAAATGGAACTATTACACTTAAAACATACTGATATGTATAATACAAACGTGGGAAAATAAAATAACATAAGTAAATATAATCATTTCTGGAGGAACTTTAAAAAGTTCTCCTATCTACATTTCATGATCAATCGGGTTGGGAAAAGAGAAGTTGGTTGAGTGTGTAATTCATAGTGGTTTGTAATAGGGAATATAGCTGTCTTTGGTTTAGTAACGAAATTTGACTTTTTCTTGGTATCTTGGCCCTATGTAGTTTACTTTGTTGGATTTTTATTATATATTTTCTGAATCACAATAGCTTTACTAATTATAGTAAGTTCTAAGACCTGAATCCATCCCTGCGGTTTACCCCCTGGCACCTGCGGTAGATCATCAGCACCTTTCGGACCGGAATACAATTTGGAGAAGAAGCCGGAAGATAATTGAAAAACTTGATGGGACTGACATTGCCTGCTAATTCCTCCGCTGAAGGCGAATCCTTCATTTCACACCTCCCTAACTCCTCACTCCAGACAGCTCCTGCTAAACCCCTGCTAAATCCCTCCGCTAACCTGTCATTGCTGTTTAAAATATGTTCCTGTTTAATCTATTGTACGTTGTCGCTCACAAAATTATACAAAGCTCGTTGTACTCAACGCTCTGAGGGGTGTTAAATGTGGATTATTTGGGCCGGATAACTTAGTGAATAACACACTGACCTTTTATCAAGGGCCTAGCTTCGAGTCTGGCTATGACAAGAGAGAAAAACTTTATTTAAAGCAGTGTTGCCCTACAATATAGGATTGCTCGATACTCAGCGTACTCATCAATTCTTTTTTTGGACATAGCACTTAATTATACTTGAATCAGATATTTATATATATACAAATTCTTTTCCACATCACTCATCATCGACAATATTAATTCTATACTATACCAACATAATCACTAATATACAATATATATGTTGCGGTAAAACCGATACAAAACAAAATCTGAAATTGATAGAAAAAAAATATTCGAATGCCTGAATTCAATAATTAGAACGCATACATAAAAAGATCTGATAAGTTAAAATATTTAGAAGGACCAAGTCTTACAGATTTAATCATCACAAATAAAAAATACAGAGAAAAAGTAAAGTAAATTATAAACATGCTTTATACAAAACAAATAAACCTATATACAAAACACCTAAAAGCATATACAGTGGTAAAACATTATAAATATACACTTTTACAGGAACAAATAAAGACAAACTAAAAAATACATTAAATTCTTCATTAGAATAAACGCTGTATTCCTTCAAATAAAAAACAATGCCGAATCTAATAATATAAAATACTTGAGTATTTAAATGATGAATAATATGTGATACATTATTATGTAAATCATTATTCTGATATTTATTTACAATAGTAGTACAAAGCAATCAATATTTTTTCATTTTCATTCGAATAAAATGGTTAAAACAATTTTGATGAATTTATTTTTTTTTAAATCACTTAGAAATTACAAAGTAGGAATTATTACATTCCTTGGATAAAAAAGGTTGTTTTGGTTTATTGTTTTCAATAATGAACCTTTGTGATCGACCAAAAAATTCCAAAACTTAACCCCCTCTCAAAATTTGAGGTTTTACGTTTCAGAATACGTATAATCCGAAAAAGGAATAAAATTTTTTTTGTCCGTCCGCCATCCGCGCATTTTCTCCGAATCTACCGGACCGATTTTTTTTCAAATTTGGATATAAAATCAGAGGTTACCCAAAGTTGATCCTCCTTCATCGACATTAGTATCTACCTATTATTTTCAAAATGGCGGCCGAAAAATCTGCGTTGCTATAGACTGTAGCGCCTAAGCGAATTTACCGATTTCAATGAAACCACTCAAGTCAATTTCTTGACGTCGTTTAAACTTATCTAAATACTTCAACGAAAAGACTGGAAAAATTGTTACTAGCGTTGGTAAAATTAGGTTTCGAATAACTTGAAAGTTATACACTTTTTTGTATATATTGTGTGTTTATTTAAGAGTTTACGGAATTACCTAAAAAAGAAAAATCGTTAAAATTGGACAATTAGGAGCTAAGATATGGTCTCTAGTTTTTTTTAAATATGTTCTGCTGCAAAGGTTATATCCTTTGTTTCAATTTTTTATTTTTGAATGTGTTACTGATGTAATGCTAATTTTTTTTTAGCATGTTACTATTGATTTAAAAAAATATGTTTAGTGCCAATAATTGGAATCACCTTTTATTTATTTTTTCTTTGTAAGTAGGTAGGTAATGTTACTTTAGATTTATAATTGTTTGGAAATAATAAACCATTGTGAAATAATTTGCAGCGTTTTTGTTTAGAAATGGGTATTAATCTCGATTCTCGAAAAAATCGATTAGGTTTCACTTTAGAAATAAGCGATTCGCTGGATTCACGATAATTATTTTTATTAATAATTACTTGTTTTTTTGAGTGGATAAATAAATAAAATAATGTTGCCTATCTTTTATAAAATTAAAAATTACGACGCATACGTTTCGGGAGTTATTCGATATTCTATGTAGCGGCATGCTTTAGCTATATGAATTCTGCTTAAAATATAAGCCCGAGAAAATATCCTGGAAAAGTAGGGCGTAAAAAGTTGGCTCCTGATATTTCAAAATGTCGGAGCGGAGAGTTTAAAAGCCAGCGAGTAAATTTTTATAGTCTTGATAAAATTTTACGAGGTGGAACTCTACGATCGATAATTCTCTCGGCCCGGTTCAACTTGTCCTGCCTCAAATATAACTTATCCTACCTCATGTTTTATTAAATAGCTACTGCGGTGTCTTTTGCAAGTGTGTTCTTTCTTCGTGTAGTATTCCTCTTCATAAAAACATTTCTGTTATTGACTAGTTTCATATTGAAGGTGACTAACTGATCAGGGAAATGTAGAAAATTTTAGGAATTAGAAAAGAGAAGCATTAACAAAGTGGGGTAGTGCGTATTTTTTCTAGTGCTTGTCAGAATAAATTGATATTCATAATAGTAAAGTTATTAAAGGTAAAACTTGTTACGGTTCGTTTAACTAAATGGTGGACCGCGGTGGTTTTGTATATGTATACCTTATGTAGAACAGAATAGAATAGAATAGAAAATGGAACTTTATTCTGGGTCTAAGTACTCTTAGAATAACACTGATGAATTAATACAAAAGATATTACAAATCTGGCCAAAAACTAAAAACCTGTACCATTACAACCCATGAAGGGTCTTGGGTTCAGTACTATTTAGGGAAAGCAATGTTGTGCAGGAGGTGATTTGACCAAGATCACGCTCAACCGCCAGGTTTTCCCCTTAATTAATTATTTAATTAAGGGTACCCACCCCAGGAGGGTCGCCCCACGGCCAATGAAACGGAATAAATAAATTCTCTGCCATGAGCCGGGGTTCGAACCTGGGACCTTTGCATTGGAAGCTCAGTGCCCTACCACTCAGCCATTCCACTCCCGTCCAAAAACTAACTTATAAAAATTCTAAAATTATATACATTAATTTAAAAAATAGAATGTAACCACTAAATAAATAAATAAACAAAACACAATAAATAAATGAAAATAAAATCTTCTCAAAATTACTTGTTATTGCGATGGCAGAAAAAAAAAACTGAATAAAAGGAAATTACATGTTTATATGCACATAACTACACAATTTATAAACAATAGGCTAACTAATAAAAAAATAACTTATATATACACATATTCGTACATAGAGAGACAAAACGTATAACCTGGATAAATAATAAATAAAATAATAATATAATAAGATAACAAAAGTAATAACGGAAAGGCATTGATTTAGATGTTTTTTTTTTCTCTTTAACTATTTATCCGCACCTGTCATAGTGTTGACAATCAGCAGATGTCTTCTCATGATGAGGATAGGTATTAGACATGAGGAAGGACAGCACCTCTTCTTGATCATTATTTACTTCCTTGATCTCTCATCCAACTCCTTTTTAGTCTCTGATGGGCATATCAGTAGTGGCCATGTCGTTTATAAGTCCGTTTTCTTATCCATGTAGTTTGAGATGAAAACGAGAGTAAAGAGTACGTATGTGTTGGTCTATGGCTGGTTGTCGTAAGTCGTCATGTAAAGTTTTGTTGTTAACGTACCTGGGAGCTCCTGTCGTAAGTCGTAAAATTTTGCATTGAAATGACTGTAGATTTAGATGTTAAAATATAAAAAAAAAGCCTAAATTAATAAACCGGCTGTGTTTTTATGTTTTTAATTTACTTATCTTTAGGTTATTTTGTTTTATTTTACTGTACATAGTTTTTTCATTATTATTAAGTTATTATTTTACTTTTGTCAATTCTATATATTCTGTATATATGGTGTGGTGAATGTGTTTATTTATTACTATAATTATTGTTCCGCGGGACAGAATATTATATATCTAAATAAATAAATTAAACAAAATAAATAAACTAACACTATAAGATAATATGTTAATAGTTAAACAAAAAATCTACTTAAGCGCGGTTATAGTTGAAATGGAAAAGTAGAGAAAAATAAAATAAAGATACATAATAAATATAAAAATACATTGGAGCTTTGGAGACTTTGTATATATATATATATATATATATATATATATATATATATATATATTATCAAATTCTTTTATATTTTATGTTTAGCTATTTTCTATGTCTGAATTTAATTTTTTAATTAATTCAAATAAAAAAAATTAAAGGTACTTCAGAGGAAAAAATATTGAATATTAGCCTTTTAAGCCATGTTAGAGAACATCAATGAGAATAAAACCAACATTATATAAAAGCTGTTTAATTTTACACTTATATAAAGAACTTAATCAAAATCGTTAGAATCTTTTTCAAGTAAATCGAAAAATATGTTAAATAGATAATATAAAGTGCCACTTCTGGTTAGCAGATTTTGACGAAAAAGTTTATTTAACATCCCAGGCATATAGAAACCTCAAATATGAAATTACGTTTTCGTACGATGTTTCGTTTTTGAGCTAGAAGACTAACACACACTCAGACCATCTTGTGGGAATTGGTTATTTGGACTCAAGGGACCTCAAAACATGTATTTCCGTTCAAAACTGTGATTCGGAAATTTCCACGATCATAATACTTTAATACGTATGAACTAATTTGAGTCTACAAACAAAGCCTCTGAATTATTGAATCTGACATATTGAATGAATTACGGTTTATATAAAATATATTAATTTATGAAACACCCAATTTTTTTTTTAATGTATTTTTGTGAATGTTTTAGGCCATAAAACCAGCTCTGGTTTTATGAATTTGTGAATATCTTGTCTTATTATGTCCATATTTTGTTACCATTCCTGTTGTACTATCAATTTTAAGGAACCTCCGATGGAAATGATGAACAAAAATAAAGTAATTGTGGGTAAAATGGTTGACTGTCGTGAATAATGAAGAGAAGAATAGTTGGGATGATCAGTCAGAAATAATAAGGCAAAAATAAATGTTAATATTTATTTTGACATTTGTCGTTATTTCGACCTGAAGTTCAGGCCTTCATCAGGGCTATGGAAAGAACCAGATAACAAGGTATGAGAAACATAAATAGTGTAGGTAAAATAAAATGAAGTTGTTAGAATAATGACAATAATAAAAACAAAGAGATAAATAATAATAACAGTTACATAACTTTTTACATTTTATTCTAAGATTCCCATTTTATTACTTATGTCACCTTTTTTGATCATGTTTACTTCATCATTCCACACTTTGTAACGGTTATTATTGTTTATCTCTTAGTTCTTGTTATTGTCATTATTCTAACAACTTCATTTTACTTACTTTTTTTTTACCTACACTACTTATGTTTCTCATAACTTATTATCTAGTTATTTTCTTAGCCCTAATGAAGGCCTTAACTTCAGGTCGAAACGTCGGCGAATGTCAAAATAAATATTATCATTTATTTTTGCCTTCTTATTTGACTGATCACCCCAACTATTCTTCTCTTCATTATTCATGACAGTCAACCATTTTACCCACAATTACTTTATTTTTGTTTAGCATCATTTCCATCGGAGGTTTCTTATAATTGACAACAGTAAGTACAACAGGAACGGTAACAAAATACGAACAGGATATTCACAATTTCATAAAACCAGTGCTGGCCTCAAAAAATTCTTTTCTTAGCCCTGATGAATGTCAAAATAAATATTATCATTTATTTTTGCCTTCTTATTTCTGACTGATTACCCCAACCTTTCTTCTCTTCAAAAATAAAGTATACAAGAGCTTTACCTGGAAGCCCACCAGGGAGCGCCGAGACGACTCAGGATAAATCCCAGAAGCCGCTCCGACCCCAGGGACTTAGTTAACTGGGTTATGGACGTAATTAATTTATGAGAGGTGTTGATAAATTAGGCAGCTCTCCCCAAAAAGGCGACGAACTTCGTCCAAGTTGTTCCTCGACTTCTTCGCCCCCCCCCCTCCCGGCAGTTGCTCACAATCGATGGAATACCTTTCGCCTCATAAAGCTCATTCACTGGCGCCCTCTGTCCTTCGCTTCTTGTTACTCCGGAAATAAATATCCTGCAACTTTTTGCGATTCTTCATCACTTCCTCTTGATAGATTACTTCCGCTATCGAGGGAAAATTTCGGTTCGACATCTTTATTTCCTACAAGTTTCCATGAGATATAAGAAAGAGGATCTGACTTTGAAAGGGCATATGGTCGTGTTCTGGCTCCGGATCAGTAAATAAATAAATCGCGTCTGCTTGGAACTACCTAAAAATAAGTCTATCATGCTTATATTTCCGTAGTCCTTAAATATCATTAATACTTCTATAATAATATAATCGCTTTCTGCCCTCCCCTTCCGAATATTTTTAGTATTCTTTAATATTTAATAATAATAATAATAATAATAATAATAATAAGGCTTAGCGAACCCGAAGGTTCGATGCCGACACCACCAATCGCTTGTTACACACCTCCCTCCACCGTTCGCCGTCCAAACCCAGTTCCTTCAGATCAGCTTTAATGCAATCTTCCCACCTTCGCTTCGGTCTACCCCTTGGACGTTTACCATTCGGCACAGCTAATATTAACCTTTTAGGAATTCTCTCGTTACTAAGCCCAACAACTTCACAAGCCCATTTGATTCGCCGCGATGAAATTACGTCAATTATATTACCCGAATACAGCTCACGCAATTCGGCGTTGTGTAACCGTCTGAACTCTCCGGTTAACTCATCCTTCTTCGGTCCGAATATTCTACGCAATACTTTATTTTCAAAAACCTTAAGACGCTGCTCATCCCTTAATGTAAGCGACCAAGTTTCACATCCATAAAGAACTGTAGGCAAGATAATTGTTTTATAGATTCTAATTTTTAAGTTCCGGGACAAGAGACGCGAACAAAGTAGTTTTGTCACAGAAAAATAACAAGCATTTCCCGCCTTCAGTCTAACCTTAATCTCCTCTTCAATTTCGTTGTTTCTAGTTATCGTAGAATCTAGATACCTAAATTTCTCTCTCTCTGTTCAAACATATTACCATCTATATGGATATCACCAGTAGTATCGCCATTTTTGCAGCTAACCATATATTTTGTTTTATCCACGTTTATTTCGAGTCCTAGTTCTTTACCGGCTTTCATTAGCGTTGTCGTATTTAGTTTTATAGTTTCAACGTCTTCGCTTAACAGTACCATATCATCAACATAGCCCAGCACGGATGTTGTCCCACCCAGATCCAACCCTTTCTCGGTTCGCATTACCTCCCTAATGGCATACTAATATTAATATTTAATATTCTATAATAAATATTTTTGAGGAGAATCAGTACGTCCGACATATTGCAGATATTTTCTGATGAGTAACTCACCAAAATAACAATAAAACGTTTTGATAATAATTATATTATAGTACAGGTAATAAAGAAGATTCCCCTGCATTAAGTTAAAGTAAGAATTGTGATGTTAAAGAAAATTATAAAAAAAAAAAAAATAGATTTTAAATGTGGATATGGAGGGATTTACTCAAAATCGTAAGTGATATTTTAAATAAAATCATAAAATAATATTATATAATATGCCGCTTTCCTATTCCATTTTTTTTCCGATACCAAAATACTTTTTTTAGTATTTATTTCCTACATGTAATAGATAAATGAAAGTTATTTATAAGTAATCATATATATTTCATTTCCTTAACTCTGACGTTAATTGAAAAGTACACATTTATGAATAGAACCCTAAATATAGATTCGAATTAATATTGCTAGCACAAAATCTTAACCTTTTTACACTTAAGTAGCTGTAATGAGAATCAAATCGCTTACGTTTTAGAGAGAGGGTGAGGAGAAAAGTTACGTATGCTTTAAAAGTTTTTTTTTTTTTTGGAAAATTTTGTTTTTGTCATTACTGCCTAATTACGTTCATTTATAAGTTTTAATACGCCGAACGTAGTTATAAATTGTATTTACTTGTAAACATCTACAAGGACATACTTGTACCTGTAGGTGTCCACCTGTTTAATAGGAAATAAATTTAAAAAAATATATCTTGTCTTTTTAGCTTCTTATGTAAAACGTTTGTATTGACAACTATAATAATTAGTATTCTGCCATATAACCGAGAGACGTTCTGACATTCATTGTAATTGTGGTTTTCAAACATCTGGTTTCATGAAGAATTAATTATGTTTGTATTGTAGTAGTCGTAAATACTTAAATTTTTTGAGATATTGGTCCTATTGTATTTCTACTCTTATCCATTAATAAAAACATATAATAATATACTTGTATACCACATTAAACCAACATCATAATAACTTGGGCCCAGGGTGTTAAATGTATGGTACTTAAATGAGCCTCAAAAGGAGCTGGATGAAGGATTTCCTCGCTTAGCTATAAATACTAAATTCAAATACTAGATTCAACAATAAAACCACATACAACAACGGTAATGGAAGGTGGTAATAGTTAAAAAAACAGCGACAATTTTGACGATATCGATATAGATGGTAATATATTGGAACAAGTAAAGAACTTTAGGTATCTATGGTCTACGATAACTAAAAAAAAACGAAATTGAAGAGCATATTAAGGTTAGGCTGAAGGCGGGAAATGCTTAATTTTTCTTTGTCAAAATTACTGAGTTCTCGCCTCTTGTCCCGAAACTTTAAAAATTAGAATTTACAAAACCACTATCCTTCCTACGGTTCTTTATGGATGCGAAACGTGGCCAATTACATTAAAGAATGAACAACGTCTTAAAGTTTTTGAAAATAAAGTATTGCGCAGAATATTCGGACCTTTAAATTTCCAAACTCGTTTTTCTCAGAGTTTAGATTAGGCTAGTTAGAACCTTGTCATACCAATTTAATATTTAAGGTCACTTTGATAAATAGAAATTTCAAAAAATATAAAACGCTGCAAATTATTACAAAACGGTTTATTGTTTCCTAACTGTTTAACATTACTTTCCATGTAACATTAAGGAAAATCAATAAAAATGGATTCTTAATGTTGACATTAATAATTTAATTTTGTATAATTGATAATTTAATGTAAAACTTTCAAAAAATCAAAAATCAAAACTAAATATTTAAGCTTTTTGGAGGTGAACATACAAAAATATTTAGAAAATTTCTTTGTATCAAATTTTATGATTTCAACAATTTTTTTTTATTGCATTTCTTAAACTTTTAAAAACCAAATATCAACAAAAATTGGGAATTAGTCATTTGGAAATCTAATTTTGCCATCCCTCGTAACATTTTTTCCAGATTCTTTTCGTTGAAGTAAGTTACAAAAATGAATTTAGAGGCCATCGAGGAGAAGACGTTTCATTGAAATTGGTAAATTCCTTTAGGCGCTACAGTCTTTACCAGCACATGTTTTTTGGCCACCATCTTGTAAGAAAAGGGCGGGTGGTAATCTCGATGTAGGAGGATCATCCTCGGGTGACCTCTGACTTTGATTCCAAATTTGAATAAAATCTGTCCAGTAGTCTCGCAGAAAAATCGCGTACAACGGGCGGCGGACGGATAAATTTTTTTTATTCGATTTTCGAATTCTATGTATCATGTAATTTAAAACATCAAATTTTGAGAGGAGGTTAATTTTTCGGACTATTACAATGATTCATTATTGAAAATAAACCAAAAAAATCTGGTGCGCGCAACACACAACTTTCACTTACCGATCTACTTTGAATAGAAATTATTTTCTGGCAATGCTGGGCTATTATAAAATTTTTCGAAGTGCATTTTAAATGGAGCTAAAGCTTAAAGCTTACAGAAAACAAGTCATTAATACCTTTATAATTACAAAATGTCTATTTAATATATCGACGATAGGCAATAAAAATCTAGTCAGTCCATCTGCTTTTATAAACCACACAAATTTCTTTGCTTTTATAAACCACAGAATGACTAACTCCAATTTCAACATTTTTGAGTGAAGTCATTTTAGTGATATTTTTAGTTGAAAAAGCTATTTTTGCCTCTTCAAGGAAAAAAACTAAAGACCATATCTTTCCTCCTAATTGTTCGATTTTAACGATTTTTTTTTTTTTTTTTTTTTTAGAAAATTCCGTAAAATTTTATAAAACTATATACAATATCCCCTAAAAAACGTATACTTTTTGAGTTATTCAGAATTTAATTTTAACATCCCTCGTAATTTTTTTTCCAGCTTCTTTTCGTTGAAGTATGTTATATAGATAAATTTAAAGGGTATCGAGAAAATGACTTTGGCGAAGTTTTATTGAAATCGGTACATTCGTTTAGGCGCTACAGTTTATAGCAACGCAGGTTTTTCTGCATTTTTATTTTTTTTCTTCGCCATATCATATCAGAAATGACGTAGGCGAAACCCCTATATAACATGACAAATTAATGTTCACTAAATTAATTATAACATTAATGATGAACATAAAACGGAGGACTCATCAAGATTTGAAAATGAGCCTTAGTATGGTCGAAACGTCAAATTAATGCGTATCAATAAAATGTTGGTGATAATTGGCCTAATATATTGTAAAAAATAAAAAACTTCGACACCAAAATTAGGAAAAATAAACAGAAGAAATTTAAAATTAACATTATTTAAATATTAAATAATTCCAGATCTAGATTTTAAAAAAACTGCATAAAAACGCTTGAGATCTCACGGAGGTCACGTGCGGCCTAGAGGCCGCAGGTTCCTCATCTGTGGTATATACTAATAAACATGATACATTTAGAGAGGGTCGAAAAAATGACCTTAGGGAAGTTCTATTGTAATCGGTACATTCGTTTCGGCGCTACAGTCTATAGCAACGCAGGTTTTTCTGCATTTTTATTTTTTTCTCCTTCATTAACTTATCAAATTCATTCAAAAGTTATATTTAACATTTTTTCGTAACTCTGAATAATGTGAAATGATTAACTTTTTAAAATAAACCATATTAAAGGTACTTTAGAGGAAGACGTATATGAACATTGGGCATTTAAGCCCTGTAAAGGGACATCAATGAGGATAAGACCTAATTGATATTAAAGACCACTTCATTATACAATGACACACCGAGTTTAATCAAAATCGTTAGAGCCGTTTTTGAGAAAATTATAAAAATGTGTTTCAGCGTTGATATAAAGTGGCAATTCCGGTTAGCCGATTTTAAGGAAAAAGTTGCTGTCACATCTAAGGCACATACCTATCTTAAATACCAGTAATATCAGTTTCGTACAACTTTTTGTTTTTGAGCTAGACTGCTAACATACAGACACACAGACCATTTTTCGGGACTTGGTTATTTCGACTCAGGGTACCTCAAAACGTGTATTTTCGTTGAAATCTCAGATCCAAAAATTTTCTCGATCGCAATACTTACGCTTACTATATATTACATATATACATAAGTGAAAGTAATATTAATTACAGAATTAAAATCATTTGAATTTTATATAATATAAATTATAAATACTACCTAAAAATGGGTACAAATTCTGTTATAATACCGCTTAATGGATAAGTGTGCTTAGTCTTAGTAAAAAGGAACGTTTAGAAGTATTACAAAATTCTAACCTATATTATCAATAAAAATACATTAACTATAATGAGTCCGTCGCTAATCCGGCACATTTCGAATTCCGGCTGATCAGCTGTTTTAATTTCTATTTTCTACTTTTTTTTTTTTATAAAATTACAAAATAGAAGCTACCCTCCAGAGCCGCTAACCCTGGCAGTGCCCACAGGAGCCCCCCACAGCCGCGCCAGGACTCGGACCCCAATGTTTGCCCCAGGACTCCCAGAGGAGTACTACTTCCTGGGCGAGGAGGACGGGGATCCCAGAGGATGTTCCGAATTAGCAGAGACCTCTCCCTGAAAGGCTTGAGGCCGCTGGGGTTAGAGGTAATTCGATTCAGCCTCTCTCGAGAAAGGGAATTGTCGAGATGTCTGCCTCTAGCTGTGTGCTTTGTAAGGCTGCTTTCTAAGGCTTTCGGTGGACTTTTATTCGAAACCCTCTCTAAATTATTATACAATGCCGCACATATTATTTAACTAAGCTTCCGAATATGTATCAAATATAAGTCCCCTGGGTGCTCAAATACAATCAAAATCGTAGAATTCAAATTTTATTGAACATTCATAGTTTTTGTGTCGATTTAACAAAGTCGATCTACTACCTCTCGACCTTCTCCTGCGAGAAGACTCGCTAATATTTAAGTTGAAAAGAGAAGGCTCAGCAGGTCTTCCGGAGAAAATCCGGGTGAGGATTGCAGAAGACCCAAGAAAATGGAAGAGGATTATCCGGGAGGATACCATAGATGAGTGGGATCGGCGGTGGGTAACAACCTTGAAAGGAGCAACTTTAAGAAAATATTTCCCCACCGTCCGAAGTCGCTTGAAAGCTAAGTGGGTTCTCCCGGATTACTGGGTCTCTCAATTTCTTACTGGGCATGGGGGTTTCCGCTTAGTTACATGGTTTTGGAAAAGACATAGATCCCCTATGCCCCACTTGCGGTGTACCGGAGACGGCTGAGCATATTATCGTCAACTGCACCGCCTTTGATGGACTAAGGGCCGAAATGATAAGAAAAATGCGAATCTATGGCCTCACGGAGGATGAATTTCCCGAGTTAGTGACGGAGCAGAACTACAAAGATTTTGTGTACGGGTGGAAAGCTGCTCTGGAACCCTCACACTTTAATCTGGGAAGAGAACCTGCTAATAGAAGGCCGCCAGACTAATATAGTGAAAATAATGAAAAAAGAAGATATTTGAAAAAAAAAAAAATTGAAAATTAATTTGTGGTTTAATAGCAGGAAAGGCATGCACGTGTGTGATATGCCATCCCTGCAAAATCCCGTGTAGCCGAAAGGCAAGGAGGGGAGGCATAAATAAATAAATAAATAAAATAAATACTTATATAAACCTGTCTTCCACACAGGGAGGGGGAGATAAGTTTTTTTTTAGAGATACAACTCGACATATTTTAACTAGAGTGGGAAGGTAGAGATTCAAAATAAATAAATAAATTTCAACCCGCTTAGGTCGGATTCGGACCAGTTTCGCTGCGGACCGGCCACCACGATATAATCTAACTGGAACATTGGGATTTCGATGAATGATGACGGGAAAAATTGGGTCTTGAAGATTTTAATGCGGACATAAAATACACCTTACGTTTTAAATCCCTAATATCTATCGTTTTCGCAATAATACAGGCTAAAGCGTTTGCAGCCGCGCATGCTCACCTTAATGGTAGCGCTTCTATTGGATATCGTTGATTAGGTTCCTAGGAATAAGAGATTCCACAAGGCAGTGTCTTGGGCCCAGTTCTCTACATCCTCTTCACTTCCGATATCCCTTCAAATCCCGATACATTTCTAGCTACATTTGCCGATGATACTGCCATTCTATCTTCCCACTCAGATCCTCAAATAGCATCTAAACCTACAATCTCACCTCTCCTTGATTGAACAATGGTGCAACAACTGGCGCATCAAAATCAATGAAGCAAAATGCAAACATATTACTTTCACCCTGCGACGCAGATCCTGTCCCACAATCCTTTTCAATTCAATACCACTTCCCTACTCAGATACAGTCCGTTACCTTGGCTTCCTTCTAGACAAAAGACTAACTTGGAACCCACATACAAGACTTAAAAGACAAGAACTTAACCAACGATATGGCCAGCTATATAGACTACTAGGCAGGACATCTCATCTTTCGATTGAAAATAAACTTTTAATCTACAAGACAATACTGAAACCTATCTGGACCTACGGACTTGAACTGTGGGGAACTGCTAAACATTCGAATAGCAAACGCATCCAATCCTTCCAGTCCAAAGTACTTAGAACAATAGTCAATGCCCCATATTATGTCACAAATAAGACCCTACACCATGACCTTAACATCCCTTTTGTCCTCGACATCATCCCATCCAGATTCTCAAACTTTCACCAGAACCTTATCCATCATCCAAATCCTCTAGCTCAATCCCTATCCAGCTCCCACCATCCCTACAATCCCCCTCGAAGGTTAAAACGGCAGTGGCCGCGAGATCTATTGTAATATGCTTCTGGAGTCCTGGCAATGGCCAGCTTCTCCACTCAAGTCCTGAGCATCTGTGGCTCTAGTGCCCTCCTTCAGCCTCCACTGGCTTTTAATACTAGTGATGCGGCTGGAAAAGTGGCACTGGGATCTCTGGAGTCCTGCTTTGCTTTCCACATGTGGGGAGAGAAGCCTGGCTCGGAGATTCCTGGGCGAATGTATATATTGTATATAGGTATGAATGTGTTAGTGGGCGGGGTAGCCGAATGGGCTTAAGCGTGTGCACTGCACCGCCGTTGCCTGGCAACCTGACATATGAATTAAAGATATAAAAATAGCCACGAGTTCGCGTCCCGGTGCCGGGGGAGTCTTTTAAATCCCCACCCACACTCCCTGGCCCGGGAAAATCCCGTATAGCCTTAACGGCGAGGAAGGGAAGGAACCAAAAAAAAAAAAAAAAAAGGTATGAATGTGTTTAGAAGTTGTTATTTTATTTTGTTTGTTTATTTATTTATTTTATTTTTTTAATTTTATTTATTAATTTATTTTTTTTCCCTATTGATTTACTTTTTTTTATAAGTATTATTTATTTACTTCTTATATTTATAGTTACTTCTGTATTACTTGTATATACTGTATGAATGAGAACTTCTAGCCTTAATCCTTATAGCCCTCCAACAGTGGCTGATTGTATTATAATTCAATAAAAAAAAAAAAAAAAAAAAAAAAAAAAAAAGGAATAAGAGAGGACGAGGTTATATGAATTATTTGTTATAATTACTTGTCAATAAGTTTAGTTTTAAGAAGAGTTTTGTATATAACTCGACCAGCTTTATAATTAGCATGTTAATGTTATAGAAATGTTGAAGGGGTGAGAATATCGTTTTGCCCTACCCCAATAATTTTAGAGGAAAATATTGAAATCGATTACGAATAAGCTACATGAATGAATGAAATGAGTTAACTAACATCGATTAAGAAAATTCTATTATCTATTAAGATTAACCTTATCGATTAAGAAAAGATAGTGTCTGGCACAAGGGCCTATTATGGAAACTAAAACCGCACTTACCTTCCACTAATTTTTTAATTCTTCAATCCTACTTTCTTAATAGATTTTTCTGTACTTCCGTAGACTCTTCTGTATCTTCCTTCTTTCCTCAACGCAAAGTCGTACGTCAAGGTAGCGTCTTAAGCCCAAACCTCTATTCTATATACACTTCTGATATCCCTGAGCACCCTAATACCACCATTTATTGCTTCGCTGACGACACTGCTATTCTATCTTCACACAAAAATCCTACTATCGCATCAATTGCCCTACAAAACCATCTTCATGATCTCGAAAAGTGGTTTGAAAACTGGAGAATCAAAATTAATAGTATAAACTCCACCCACGTTAGTTTCTCTCTTAGGAAAGCCTCATGTCCACCCATAAAGATTGCCAATAATCCAGTTCCTTCATAGAACTATGTACGGTACCTTGGACTCTACTTAGACAAAAGACTTACTTGGAACATACATACGAAATTAAAAAGACAAGAACTTACCAGACGATATAGCCAACTTTCACATCTTCTGGACTACAGATCTTCACTTAACTTACGAAACAAGCGACTTATCTACAACACCTTACTGAGACCAATATGGACATATGGAGCAGAACTTTGGGGTTCAGCAAAACAAACACACATAAACAAAATACAAACAGCACAATCAAAAATTTTACGAAAAATTGTTAACGCACCTTGGTACATTTCAAACACTACTATACATAACGACTTAAACGCCCCAACAGTAAAATCCTACATCCACGACAAATACACTACATATCATTCTTCAACCCAAAATCACTCCAATCCTCTGGTTCTTTCTATCTCCTGCTCACAGTTACCTGAGCAACGAAGATTAAGAAGAAAATGGCCAAGAGACCTACTACATCAATAAAAAAAATCAAGCAATTACACCAAGACAATAAAAATACAACAAATTTGCTAGATGCGCAACTGCGCAGGTGCAAATTGCATAAAATAAAATAAATAAATAAAAAAAAATATCTTAATGTATTATAAATTATCATTTATATTTAAAGATAAAATACCCAAGTACTTTATTATTCAATCACTCATCAATTTTCACGTGTTATCATTGTCAAATTTTCCGTGACAACTTCCGGACTTAGAAAAACGTATTTTTATATGAGGTTGTACCGCTTAGAATTCAAAGATATAAATAAATAGCTTATTTATTGAAATATATTACAATCTGTCTCAGGGACATTAATAATAGTGTTCACAGATCACATTCACACTCTATGTACAGTAAATAAAATAAATTATACAGAAAAATAATATATATATACAATAAACAAGAATAAAATAACCTAAAAATAAATAAATAAAAAGAACACATGCACACCTATATACAATAAACCGATTTTTAACGATTGTTTTTTGTTTTTTTAGGAAATTCCATAAACTGTTAAAAAACTATTTAGGATATCAACTCAGGGTATACTTTTTGAGTTATTCGGAATTTAATTTTACCATCCCTCGTAACTTATTTTCCAGCTTCTTTTCGTTGAAATATGTAATATAGATAAATGTAAAGGGTGTCGAGAAAATGACTTAGGCGAAATTTCATTGAAATCGGAACATTCGTTTAGGCACTACAGTCTATAGCAACGCAGGTTTTCCTGCATTTTTATTTTTTTTCTCCTTTATTAAAAAAACAAATTCTTTCAATATTATATCTAGCATTTTTTCCTAACTCTGAATAATGCGAAATGGTTAACTTTTCAAAATAAACCATATGATACACCGAGTTTGATCAATATCGTTAGAGCCGTTTTTGAGAAACTTATAAAAATGTTTTTCAGTGTTAATATAAAGTGGCACTTCCGGTTAACCAATTTTAAGAAAAAAGTTGCTGTCACAACTAAGTCATATACCTATCTTAAATACGTAATATCAGTTTCATAGGACTTTTCGTTTTTGAGCTAGACTGCTAACATACAAACACAGAGACATACAAACACACAGACCATTTTTCGGGACTTGGTCATTTCGACTCAGGGCACCTCAAAACGTGTATTTTCGTTGAAAACTCAGATTCGAAAATTTTCTCGATCGCAATACTTACCCTTACTATATATTACATATATACGTAAGTGAAAGTAAAAACCAAAGAAACAACAGTGCAGAATTCTTATTGTGACCCCTATATGTAACACTAATACTATTACTCACTGTAAAAGGGTTTATAAAATTCTTCCTTTTAGAGTTATTTTTACCTTATTTTTTTTAGTTGATTAATGAATATCTAATGTTGCAAACAGAAGCCACCTTTCATTCCTGTCTCATGTTATCATATCACTGGGATGGTAGTTAACACGTTCAGAGACAATTCAGCCGTGACCACCCATTTGGCACATTTTGTTTTGTTATTTTTTTCTAACATGATTGCTAATAAAGCTATTAGAAATCTATTCATATTTTCTCCGTGTGTAAATTGAGTTTCAATGGTTCAGTCGTTAGGATCTTTTCTTTCTAAAAATTTATATCTGTATGAGAAATTGAACTTGAATTAAACCACTTCTTAACTATTAACTATTAACATTTTTTTATTGACTAAATTGTAATAGATAGCATATTAAAATAATTTACAATTATTTAGTGGAATCGTACTTATGGAAGAAAATATATTTTGAAAGTGTGATGAGATTCAACAGGAATATTTAACATTAATAATTTAAAACTAGTACGCCCGAGCGAAAAATTCACACAGTATATTGTTATCAAATGTTAAATTAATAAGAACATAAAATGATGCAACGTATCAAAAGATAAAGAAATCAATTGTTACTTAAATATAATCGACAAAGGAAACAAAAATTAATTTAAATCTCCATTAATGCCTGGAACCAATATGTATAAAAAATTTCAATAAGCTGCATCTTTGCTAAACATTGTCCGATTTCAATGATTTTTTTCACTTTTGTAGGGAGTTTATTAGTCTTTTATATAATCATGGGCATAACCAAGGGAAAAGTGTGTAATTTTTTAGTTATTCGCAAATAAAGTTGATCATAGGACCTCAAGTTGACGAAATGAGACATGTATCCAATGACAGTACTACAGTTACCGTAAGGTTGTGTGGATGCGAACCCAATACCTTGAGTTATCTCGAAAATAGTTCGTTTTTGGGCTTAAAAACGCAGGATCCGATAGTTCCGGAGGAACTATCCGGGTCTTGCTGGACGCATCAAAATCTTCAAGATCCAATTAGTTCCGTATCGATCTACAGACCTACCACCGTTCCAGTATTGAAGCCTAGCAAAATGTTTTTATCGACTTTATTTATTTTAGAATGAAAAACAAAAGGGGAGAATACGATTCGCTAACCCCCCGAGAAATTCTGAATCCAACGGTACCCCATCCATGGTATTTGAGCATGACAGGAGCTTATATTTGGTACAAAACGATTTCGAGCCTTACTGTAATAATATATGTGCCAACGTTTCAATCCAAACATGAGATGGGGATTATTGAATGACTGGTTTCATGAACACATCAACTCAAATTTAATCTAATATGAGATTCATATTCCAGAAATCAACCTCGTATATAAGTTACTGGTTATACTAATTTTATTTATAATGTGTCGAGTAAACGAAAAAATATATTTCAAATATGAGAGTAAAAGTAAAAAATAATTAAGGAAATGCTGGCACAAATTAATAAGTAAAGACCACAACGTTTTTATCCTGAATACTCGATAGTTGATT
This sequence comes from Nezara viridula, assembly GCA_928085145.1. Classification (NCBI taxonomy): domain Eukaryota; kingdom Metazoa; phylum Arthropoda; class Insecta; order Hemiptera; family Pentatomidae; genus Nezara; species Nezara viridula. Next base: position 1,976,825 of record OV725083.1, on the reverse strand, counting down.
TTTGCATTAAAATTTCATTTAAGAGTTATTGGTTAACGAACTATTAACACCACTCACATGATTTATCAAAGGAAGTTTAGCTTTCAGAATTTTTTTGACAAATAAGGAAGAATTTGATTACATTCACTAATTTTAAATAAATTTTTCAAAATATACATGTTTTTAAAAAGTTTTTTATTTATCATTTTAAATTATATTTACTTTTACGTAATATATATATATTTACAACTTTCCTTTAATCGACCTTTGAGTATTAAATTTAAACTTAATCTAGTTAACAGTATCTTAATGCTGAGACTGTCGGTGTGTCCCTGGCCTGATCGAAGCTCTATTTTTTAATATTCTAGCTTTGAAGAGGATCCCATCGTTGACTTATAGAAAGAAAATACCGGGATCGAAATGCAATAAACTTTAATATAAAGAAATGAACATTCAATAGTTTATTAAATAATTAATAAATGACCTTATTCCCAATTAAATAGTTAAGTTTATATATATATATATATATATATATATATATATATATATATATATATATATATATATATATAATAATTATTTTATACATGAAAAGAAAATATACATATGTAGCATCAATAAAAGATGTCGAGTTTTCCAACTATATAAAAACTGTTATTTCTATTTTTAATGAATCTTTTATAGAAGATTATAAATAGTTTCGTAAAATTCGTTTAGGTCTTTAATACAAATACACAAAAATATTTAACGATAAGTTTTCCCGACTAAAAGGAAGAATTAATTTATTTTTTTTAATATTTCAGTTACGATCTTAAATTAACATGAAGAATTCGTCGCACGAACAAGCTTCATGTATTAATCGATACAGCACAACCAAAACTATAAAAATCAATAATCAACTGCTACCTATCTCGTATTGTTTGTCTTTTACGGAATTTGTCTCTGAAAAGATGGTTTAGTTCCACTGTGCGCCGCATGGTACACCGGTATATTTATATCATCCAATAATGTTTCTTTTTTTAAATCCTCTTGTAAAATTATATTGAAGTAGGCGATGTTACATCTTACCTGCGAGAAATCCTGACAGATTTAGGCCTGTCCAAAAAAAAAAAAAAAAAAAAAAAGAACCAACAAGTTGATAATATCCAAAGAAACCCCAAGAAGGAGCAGAAGAGATATGTTCTGCAGCGGCGCGAATCCACCGCGAACCTCCCGCGCGGCTCCACATATCAAAGGACCACCGCTACTTGTACCGGTGTACAAGTTGTACTAATTAGCCCATCACGGCTGCTTTCCTCGCATCTTTTTATTTTCTTTTTTACTAACCCTTTAAAGGCTTCAAAGGAATTATTCTTTCAGCCTTGGAGATCCAAACCCTTTGAGGGCTTTCTCTTCGTCCAAACAGCTTCAACGGCCTCGACTAATTAAACGATACTCGAAACAAGGAACCATACAACCGTGAATCCTCCGATTCCGTTCGATATGATTTCTCTTCTTTTAATTAATCTTTTACAATGACGACTGAATTATTAAATTTTAGGATTTCGTCATGAGAATTCTAACGACACTTAACTAAATTGTATGCTTTAGACTATACGATAGGAGTGAAAACATCAATAAGGCGAGATTAACAATATGAAATATATATTATAAATAATAGCTCTTTAAAAAAAAATATGAAATACTAAGTATTTCAATCGCTTACAGTATCCAAGGCCGATTTTTAGTTGCTGAGATTTTTTTTTTTAATAATAATGCTTTATTTATTATGGGACGAGTCCCTTTAGAATAATATAAAAAGACAATAATGTGGGCTAAGGAGCCTTAGAGATACATAAACAAAAACATGGAGTAAGTGAATAGTCAAAATAAAAAAAACGCTGCAAATTATTTCACAATGGTTTATTATTTCCAGACAATTATGCATCTAAAGTAACATTACCTTCCTAGTGACAAAGAAATTAAAGATGATTCTCATTATTGGACTAAACGTTTTTTTTTTAATCATATGCTAAAAAAAAAAAAAAAAAAAAAATAGCATTAGTTCAGTAGAATATTCAGAATTTAAAAACCAAACCAAGGATATAACATTTGGAGTAGAACATATAAAAAAAACCGGAGACCATATCTTTGTCCCTAATTGTCCGATTTTGTTTTTGTTTTTTAGGAAATTTCGTAAACTTTTAAAAAACTATAAAAGTATAAACTTTTCGGGTTATTCGGAATTTAATTTTACCATCCCTCGTAACTTTTTTTCCAGCTTCTTTTCGTTGAAGTATGTTATATAGATAAATTTAAAGGGCGTCGAGAAAATGACTGTAGCGATGTTTCATTGAAATCTGTACATTCGTTTAGGAGCTACAGTCTGTAGCAACGCATGTTTTTCGGACGCCATTTTGAAAATAAAAGGCGGAGAGTAATGTGGATGAAGGAGGATCATTCTCGGGTGACCTCTGATTTTATATCAAAATTAGAAATAAATCGGTCCAGTATTTTTGGAGAAAATGCGCGGACGGCGGACAGACAAAAAAATTTTCATTCGTTTTTCGAATTCTACGTTTCCTGAAACGTAAAACCTTAAATTTTGAGAGGTAGTTAAGTTTTTGAATTTTTCGGTCGATCACAATGGTTGATTATTGAAAATAATAAACCAAAAATGAAAAATTGAAAATAAACATAAAGTAAAAATAATGAGGAACGATCTGATGATTTCTATAGATATTTACAGTACTATATACAATTTCATGGGGAATGGATGGATAAGAAATGATTGAACAGGCGGGTTTTAAAGGTAGGAAGAGTTTTGGATTGACGGATGTCGGGAGGGATAGAGTTTCATAGGGATGAGGATCGGATAAAAAAAGATCTGTCGAAAGCAGCGGTTCGCTGGGCCTCTATGTATAAATGCATAAATGTATAAATTTTAATCCATATCTTCAATAAAACTCGTTATCATTTTGTTTTTGACATTATTTTTACCTTTTCACCTTCCACAGCGGTCGGATGAGACATGAGAACGGCAAAAAGCCTGTTAAAGATATTTGAAAAACTGAATTTATCATAGCATGTCCGGCATTCTGAATTAATATACAATAAAAGTTATTTGGTAAGACCAACCGTTATTATTATTGTTTATTTTTTTCAATTATAAATAAAATATATTTTGCATGTAATATGTTGTCAATGTGAAAATTATTATATAAGGACAGAAGCAATTATAAATATCTATTAGCTATATTACCATCAATAGGACACAGTGATAAGAGAAGAAGAGCAAATCAACCTACAACTTAATGAAGATAAAAACAAATACATGATAGTAAGCTGAAAACATTACCTCAGTATCAATTACGAGTCACGAAATTGTTTGAATTTATCTTCAATCTTTTTTTTTCTTTTCTTTTCCTCCATTTTTCTACGACAGAAAGGAGTAAATTATATTAGGTATGAATTTACTTAGATACAGGTAGGATTTTTTTCTTGCTCGTTTTTAGAATAAGTTTCTTGACTGGATTTGCCAGATGATTACCAAATTAGAATCGGCCTCGAACCTTTGGGAATGAACAAGTGAATTTCATCGCCAAGATTCTACTTTTAGGAATATATATATATATATATATATATATATATATATATATATATATATATATATATAATTGGTAATTGGTTGACTGTCGTGGATAATGAAGAGAAGAATAGTTGGGGTGGTCAGCCAAAAGGAAGGCAAAAATAAATGATAATATTTATTTTTTACATATGCCGACGTTTCGACCTGAAGTTCAGGCCTTCATCAGGGCTAAGAAAATAACCAGATAACAAGGTATGAGAAACATAAGTAGTGATGGTAAAAAAGATGATACAAAAAATAAAAAAAATATATTAGAAAAATAAAATAAATAAATATAAAGTAAAATGAAATTGTTAGAATAATGACTAAGAACTAAGAGATAAATAATAAAAACCTTTACAAAGTGTGGAATGATGAAGTAGGCATAATCAAAAAGGGTGACATAAGTGTTACAATGGGAATCTTAGAATAAAATGTAAAACATAAAAAAGAAATATGAAGTTATATAAGAAATGAAAATAAATAGTAGAATTAAAACTTCAGGTCGAAACGTCGGCATATGTAAAAAATAAATATTATCATTTATTTTTGCCTTCCTTTTTGGCTGACCACCCCAACTATTCTTCTCTTCATTATATATATATATTTAATAATAACACTGATCAATTTTTATTAATTTATTTTAAAATTCAGGATTGAATTGAAAAAAATAATATTCATAATCACTCGGTAATGAACTATTTAAACAATGAATATTATAATGAATATGGAAATTTATATATGTGTGTGTGTGTTTAAAGTAATTTATAAAAAATATTTTAATGCTTCGATCACTGGGTATTCTTTTAGTTGTTAGATATTCAAAAAGGTTTTCCTTTGACCGTATTTGTGAAGAGAAGGGTCGAGGAAATGGCTGATGTTTTTCATACAGACAGTACAAAAACTAATAAGTAAGTTATAAGAGAGAGAGACAGATATATTGAAAGAGAAAGATGGAGAATTTGGTACGACCCGTTCGGCAAATAGTGTCCTAATTAGATTGCAACGCCATCCGCCCTTATCCTTATCCTGGTCAGTTATATTCAAACTGTTGAACCTGCCTCAGCGGTTTGATAGCGCGTGTTCGGTTTAATTTTTCTTTGTGTTCTTTTGTGATTTATTTGTGGTTATAGTGCAGTGATTTAGTGTGTTTTAAGTTGTGCTTAAATAAGTTTTTGGATATGGAAAAACCAGTCAACTCGATTGTCATTTTTTTTTTAACTAATATTTTATTAGACGATTATATCATTTTTATTATTAAAGTGTTGTTACATTTTTATTTTTATTTTTTTGTGGAACTTAAAAAATAAATTTATTTCTGGCCTGAAATGGTTTATTAGTATTTTTACTAAATTTACATTAAAATAAAATATAGATAATATTTCACTATATTACTTCATTATTGCTATAGAAATTTATATAAATGGCCTCATATCAATGGAGATCTGTAATTTTTGGTTTATTATTTTCAATAATGAAACATTGTGATCGACCAATAAATCAAAAACATAACTCCCTCTCAAAATTTGAGATTTCACGTTTCAAGACGCGTAGAATTCGAAAGACGAATAAAAATTTTTTTGTCCGTCCGCCGTCCGCGCATTTTCTCCGAAACCACTGGGCCGATTTTTTTTCAAATTTTGATATAAAATCAGAGATCACCCGAGAATGATCCTCCTTCATCGACATTACTCTCCGCCTTTACCTTTCAAAATGGCGGCCGAAAAACCTGCGTTGCTATAGACTGTAGCTCCTAAACGAATGTACAGATTTCAATGAAACTTTGCTAAAGTCATTTTCTAGATTTCCTTTAAATTTATCTATATAACATATTTCAACGAAAAGAAGCTGGAAAAAAGTTACGAGAGATGGTAAAATTAAATTCCGAATAACTCGAAAAGTCTTTACTTTTTTGTTGATATTGTGATGAGATGTTTCAAAGGTATTTAAATTTCCTAAAAAATGAAGGAAGTTTCATCTAAATCAAAGCACTATTAGTAGAGATATCGCGGTATTTACATATTTTGGGTTATTATTTTCAATAATGAAACATTGTGATCGACCAAAAAATTCAAAAACATAACCCCCTCTCAAAATTTGAGGTTTCATGTTTCAAGACGCGTTAAGAATAGTTTTTTTAAAAGTTTACGAAATTTCCTAAAAAACAAAACAAAAAAAAAATCGGGCTATTAGGAGCAAAGATATGGTCTCCGGTTTTTTTAAATGTGTTCTACTCCAAATGTCATATCCTTGGTTTGGTTTTTAAATTTTAAATGTTTTTTTGAACTAATGCTATTTTTTTTAGCATGTTACTAATGGTTAAAGAAAAACAGTTTAGTCCAATAATTGAAATCACCTTTTGTTTTTTTTTTCTTTGTAACTCGGAAGGTAATGTTACTTTAGATGTATAATTGTTTAGAGATAATAAACCATTGTGAAATAATTTGCAGCGTTTTTTTTTTAACAATGCTTCAATTTAAACCAATTTTAATAATTTATTTTCATGATTTAATCTGAACTTTTAAATAAAATTACGAAAAGCAGTTCCAATAACATTAAAAAAAAAAAATTAATTTTTTTTTTTTCTTAAAATGACAGGAATACTTTGATATGAGGTCACTGATATAATAATTACGCTAAATATTTACGTTTATATTTTTCTTTCATACCTTATAAAAGAAGAAGTGGGTTTTACTGGTAAATTTAGTATTTGAAGGGGATCCGAGGAAATTACCACCTGTTTCTACTTGTGGATCTTCGGAGGGAGAGGGTCTTTGGGGCTGAAGGCTCCCCCCGCACCCCCAAAATGGAAATGTTTTTTTTTCATTGGTCCATATTTGTCACTGTGAGTGATATAAGCTAAATAAAACAAAGTTCTATTTTTTAAACTATAATGAGTACACAGTACTAAATATTAACATATCTTATGATAAAAATTATTTCTTAAATAATATTGTTCGAGTACTTCTTTTTTTTTTTTTTAATTGGGCTTCAAGAATCAGTTAATATAATTTAATTCAGATAATTTCTTTCTTTTTATTCTAAGTTATTCTTCTTTCGTTATATATATATATATATATATTTTTTTTTTTTTTTTTGGGGGCGGGGGTAAAAACTCTCAAAATTAAATCCTGGCCTCATTACTGCCTGGATCCTTGGTTTTCTTCCACGGTCCTGCTAGCTACGATACTGGTAGTTATAATAGTAATCATAAAGTATATGAATTCCTCATGATAGCCCACCTAAACCGAAAAAAAAAATATGATATCTTGAAAATAGAGTTGGCTGGTTTTAGACTTCTCTCATTTTTGATGAAATAATGCACGACGTGAGGAAGGCATGTAAGTCCTTTTGCATTAATTACATTATATTGCTAATAATATCTCTGGTTTTCTAATAGTATGAATTAATCATTATTCATAATCTTTTAATAGTTATATTTTATTTCCTATTTATAGACTTAATCATTTAAGCCTAAATGTGAGAGTGCGCAAGGAAATTCTTATTGCAAAATTAACTCAGTCATTAAAAACTTCCATTGTTGAATTTATTCATAATTTTTGGAGATAGAAAAAGTTTCCAAATTCAGCGCTGATCTCATCGATGGTACCAGATATCCATCAAACACCTGTTCTCCTGTTTATTTATAGAATTTAGGACTTTATTAACACTAATCATACCAAGACTTAATATATACCCATTTCTACCATAGCGGGTCAAATGACCCGACTTTATGTTTCATGCTTGAATGTATGAAATATGGATGTTAGGAAGGAAATAAAAATATAAATTAAATTTATTATGATTAAACAAAATAGTATGTTGAGCATTTCTATTACAAAAGCAAAAAATAAAAACTTTTAATTCATAGTTCATCGCAGTGGTGCTCTTCCAGGTGTGCCACCTACTTGCATTTGTTGCCAAACAGATCCATCATTCACAACATTTTCTTCATTTATTTCTACTTCACTTTCTTCCGAACTCGTGAGTAATCTTATTCTTTTTCGGCCACTACATACATTCACAATATTTTCCTCTTCATCGTCAGTATCTGTAGAATCAAACTCATTTTTATTTGCAACCGATATATCTTCATTTTCAGAAAATTCATCTTCACTAATTTCTGAAAACTCTTCGCCAATATTGTTTATATATTCTAAGAACTTGTACTGTCTTGTTTGCTTCGACATTTTTCTGGGTAAAAGATGATCTATATTACTATAGCTATCAAAATAAAATATAAGCTAAGTACTTACCAAGACTTTTAATTTTTGCCACTTTTTTTTTACACTAAAAAGCTATTTTCAATCTAAAATTTTATATTTTCTTGAAATTATTCTGAGCTATTTTCGTTGAACTACTTTACGCAACAGTCTTTGGAAGAATGTGCAACTTACTGACTACAAATATGACTAGATAATCTCATAAACCAAAAAAATTCTCTCCGGGTCAAATGACCTGTTGTGGTAGATATCGGTATACAACAAGGATTACTCAGAATAAACAAAACAAAACAAAACAAAAATATTTTTATAACTGTACATTAATTACTTAGAAAAAGTCATGAAGTCAAATGTGCAAACGCACTAAAATTATACGTGCATTTTCAAAGGAAAAGTTCAAAATGGGTCATTTGGCCCGTTATGGTATGTTTAGTGTTAATCGATTGAAATAACGATGGCTCAGCTCTTGAGGGAAATCGATAGATCGGCTGGTTGTAACCTTATTATAACCTCACTGTTGTTATTCCTCATTCGCTCTATGTATTTATTCTTTATATCTATATATTCATTATAATATCCATATCTATTTTTTTATGGATTTTTTTAAAACTTAATTTCCTCACCATCGCCTGTCAGAAATACTGACAATTAGAGATTATCCTGTGGGGAAGAATACTGGTAGTAGTATTGTGTGTCTGTATTTGGTCGCTAACTGTTGGCGTGCGAAGAACTTTATGTGAAGTCATGTTTGTTATGTACCATGGAGCTTTAGTTATAATCCTGAATGTTTTCGATTGAAAAGTTTGTAATTTTCGAATGTGGGTCGTATTGGCTGTTCCGTATATTTGAGAAGCGTAGGTTACTGTCATCGTAAATTACTGTCCATCGGTGCTAAATTTAATCGACTCATAATTTTTTCTATTAAATTAGCATTGAATTAGTATATAATAATAATGCGTTATTTATTATGGGACGAGTTCCTTTAGAATAATATAAAAAGACAATAATGTGGGCTAAGGAGCCTTAGAGATACATAAACAAAAATGTAGAGTAATTAAATAGTCAAAATAAAAAGAATTATAGAAAAAATTATAAGTTACTTACTAATTTAGATGAGTTGAAATAAAAACAAAAAATTGAAAATAAACATGCAATAAAAATAATGAAGAACGCTCTAATAATTTATATACATATTTACAGTAGTAACTGTTTACAATTTTACTTTTCTGTACTATTACAATAGTAGGAAGCAATAATTGGGTAGAGAAATCTGCGAGGAAGGGATAAAAGGTTTTAACCAGGTTTCGGATATTGCTATTATGTGGTAAAAATTATCAAGGAAATGTTCCTGAAATTCGTTCTAGTGTGCAGTAAGGGATTGTGCATTGATGTGACAGGAATTCAGGATATTAGTCATGACTGGAGGGTTGGGAAGTAGGATTTTGAAAAAAAAAAAAATGATCAAGGATGGAGGATAGGATATAGCATTTTTTGAGCATAATGTCAAGTTCAGAAATATAAAAAACAATGCTAACATAAAATAGACTTTGAGATGAAAAAAATAAATTTTCGGTGTTTCGAAATAAATATTCAGTTAAAATTAATTTATAACATAAGAAAATATAAATTTCTCCTTGGTCTATATAAATTGATAAAAATGGGCAAGAAATCGACTAAAGTTCTAAATATATATATGTATATAACTGGAAATAAAACATATAATAGCGCGATTTTATTTTATCCCTTCTGTTATTTATGGAAACTGAAAATATTTAGTTTAAACAGTGACAAAAAATAAATACTTACAAGTTCGATTTTTAATTTTATTTTAAATCGATTAATTTTTTTTAATGGTCAGATCTTTGCTTATTATCCCAAGTCATATATTATCTCTTTATTATATCTATTTACACTGTCTCTGCTACAACCCAACGAAAAATAAATGAAAAAGAAATAGTAAGAAGTAGAATTACCTTAATAATAAAAATTACAAATATTTTGCCAGTCAGATTACAATATAGTAATTATGATTATTTCAACTTTTATCAAAATTAAACATATTTTTATAAACATTCACACTTTGGTGATAACTGATAAGGTATGTTAGGTCTGTTTCTCTGTTTTAGGTCTGGGTTGGGATAATATTTTGTGGTGGAAAGAATACAGATTAGGTTTGATAGAAAAAAAAATGTATATACCAGATTTTAACTTTGCTCAAAACATTGTTTGCCGAGGTAAGTAGGTTCGTGTCTGAAGTTATATCGGCCTTTTCTAAGCTGAAGTCCTATTGTAAAGTCTCCCGAACAGCCACTCCTTTCTTTCCCTAACTTATTCAGGGACTCGTGGTGCATGAAGTTCCCGAGGGAAATCCGTTGCAACTATCCCTGATAATGAAGCCTTCCCGAGCTCCAGGGGGGGGGGGGAATTCGAAATTACAGAGTAATAGTTCCCGCTTATTGCCTTTGTTCCTTTCATTTAAAATTAGTTCCTCTTGTTAGCGAAATTGTCCTGTAATAAACTTATATTGAATTAGAATTATTTTATGCTATCTATTAACTATAAAATATTTGTTTTCATGTTTAATTTATGTTCATTATAATTCGCAGAATTGTACTATATGTAAGTAAGAAAAATGGCGCGGCTATTTCTAGTTTCATGTTATTATTTTTATATTATTATAAGGCGCAGATGATTTTTACCTTAAGGCTGAGAAAAAAATCTTCAGAATCATAGTAGGGGAAATACGGTCCTCAACTTCTAAAATAACTATGATTTTTAAATGTTCAAAGTAGAATTTTATTTGCTTTGAAGAGACTATGTTAATTTTTAAATTATTTTATCAACAGATTTTGACTGTAAAAAAATCATTTTTAAAAATAATAAATTACCAATGTATAATTACTATACTTGTACCTTTAGCAACTACTTATACCTCGGACTACGGATTGTATCTTGGGTAATTTATTAATTTATTATTTGTTGATTCTTTTCGATTACGATGGTTTTTTTTTATCATTTTGTAGGAAATCATGATATCTTTCAAATAAATATTGTTATTATCGATAATTAAAAGTGTGTACTTTTTGAGTTATTCGCAAATAAAATACTGAATTCATCATAAATATGTATGCAGCTTGTTTTCGGGAAAGTATGTTATATACATAAATTATCGTTGAAGCCGTATTGGCGCTACAGTCTAAAACGAATCATGTTTTGGTCGTTTCGAAAGTAAAGGCCCGATGATAATGAAACGTATACCGAAAAATTTCTAAATATTATTGCGACGTTCTGTCAAAATTTCAAAGAAATAGGTAAAGAACTTTTGGAGATTAGCTGTTTTGAACAAACTACCATTTATATATTTATCTACATACTATTTTATATTTTTATTTATTAATAACACTAAAGCTCGTCAATATCTATTAAATAAAAAAAAGAAGGAAGAAAATCGGTTGAATAATAGAGGAGAAAAAGGGGGTGAATCGTTTTGTGTTTGCCTATTTATATAATGATATTATATGTGTGTATATATATATATATATATATATATATATATATATATAATTAAATAAAAATAATATTGTTATACACAATCATACCCAGGGAACTCCGAGAAAAGCACAGAGTTCTTCAATTGCGGTGGTGCATAACCCCTCCCCTTCTTCACCCAAAATATTGTTTGCTCTCCTCTTCTCAGAAAAAGTGCAAACAAAAATAGAATTAAAAAAACTCGTACATTATTTAGGTAAAGCTGCAGTTGCTGCGGTCTTCTCCAAGTTTCTGCCTTTTCCATTGGTTTGAAAATTTTCATTTAGAATGCGCCCTCTCTCAAAAAATCGGAATCCCGTCAAAATGCACCCTTTGTCGCTATACATATCGACAGTTATTCCATGTCATTAATTTCATAACCTCCAATAATAATTAACTTTGATGATTTTTTTCTTTATAAAATCTGAAAATTGTACACTTAATATAACTGTATATGACAAATAAAAGGGGTGTGTGTCATTTTCATCCACACACTGTGTATTTATTTTTGTATAGATAAATAAAGTTGAAAATCACAAAAACATATTTGAAAGTTAACCTTTACCAAAAAATATGATGGGCGCAACACACAACTTTCACTTACTCTTTGAACTTTGAATTGAGATTATTTTCTGGCCATGTTGACTATTAAAAAAACAATTTAATTGCATTTTTAACTGAGCTGAAGCTAAAAGATTGCAGCTAACAAATCATAAATACTATTAAAATAACAAAAGTTCTATTTATTATATCACCGATTAATCAATTAGTGGACTAAATTTTTTTTTATAATGCTTCGTAATATGCCAACAAAATTAGCATTTCCTAAGTAACACATTCAAAATTCAAAAACCAAAACAAAGGATATAACTTTTGCAGCAGAACATATTAAACAAACTAGAGACCATATATTTTCTCCCAATTATCCGATTTTAAAGATTGTTTTTTTTGTTTTTCAGGTAATTCCGTAAACTTTTAAAAAACCGTGACGATGTCATAATATTCCCATAAAAACGTATACTTTTTGAGTTATTCAGAATTTAATTTTACCATCCGTCATAACTTTTTTCCAGCTTCTTTTCGTTGAAGTATGTTATATAGATACATTTATAGAGGGTCGAAATGACCTTAGGGAAGTTTTATTGTAATCGGTACATTCGTTTAGGCGCTACAGTTTATAGCAACGCAGGCTTTTCAGCATTTTTATTTTTTTTCTTCGCCATATCATATCAGAAATGACGTAGACGAAACCCCTATATAACATGACAAATTAATGTTCACTGAACATCTTAATTATAACATTAATGATGAACATATAACGGAGGACTCATCATGATTTGAAAATGACCCTTAGTATGGCCGAAACGTCAAATTAATGTGTATCAATAAAATGTTGGTGATAATTGGCATAATTTATTGTAAAAAATAAAAAACTTCAAGACTGCAACATTAGGAAAAATGAACAGAAGAAATTTAAAATTTACCTTATTTAAATATTAAATAATTCCAGATCTAGATTTTAAAAAACTGCATAAAAACGCTTGAGATCTCACGGAAGTCACGTGCGGCCTAGAGGCCGCAGGCTCCTCATCTGTGGTATATATTAATAAACATGTGTCACTGTTGGAACTTAACGTCGAATGCATTAGGTTTGATAGCTGTCTAAGCCTGGAATTGTCATTCGGTTACACTAGGTTACTATTTTATTTATTTATATTTTATTTTATGCAATTTGCACCTGCGCAGCTGCGCATCTAGCAAATTTGTTGTATTTTTATTGTCTTGGTGGAATTGCTTGATTTTTTTTATGTTGATGTTTTTATTGATGTAGTAGGTCTCTTGGCCATTGTCTTCTTAATCTTCGTTGCTCAGGTAACAGGGAGCAGGAGATAGAAAGAACCAGAGGATTGGAGTGATTTTGGGTTGAAGAAAATAACCCACAAACGTAATATAAACAAAAATAAACGTAAAATTTTTGATTGTGCTGTTTGTATTTTGTTTATGTGTGTTTGTTTTGCTGAACCCCAAAGTTCTGCTCCATATGTCCATATTGGTCTCAGTGAGGTGTTGTAGATAAGTCGCTTGTTTCGTAAGATTGGTGAAGATCTACACTAGTTAATGCATAGAGATCGAAATAATTCTTAAAACATTTTTTCAATTAGTAATGCGAGGCAGCCCTACTATCACCATCACAAGTCCTGTTAGCCTTCGGCTGATTACGGTGGCCTGAAAGGGGAGCAGACAGCAGACACAGGATGGAGGAGGAGCGGAGAGGGATTAGGGATAGTGCGTGCAGCGGATGGGCCGGCTGTAATCCAAGGCTCAGTCATTAGCCCTTCTTTATTTACCGCTCTTTAGGATTCGCTTCCTTCTTCTATAGTAGAGCCCTTTTCGTTTTGTTCCATTTGCGTTCGCCCTAATCCCTCCAGGTCAAAACCACTTTAAGCTTAAAAGAACTAATCGAATTTCCCGGAAAAAAAACAAAACAAAAATAAGAATAAAGAAGAGGATACTAAAGAGAAGAATAGGAAAAAAAACTGTTAGAGAGTTCCGAAAATTAAATATCTGGCCTGAATATTCAAACAAATTTCCTTATTGCTGTTGGTCCGAATTCGACGTAGAAATTGTAAACTTTATGCGTAGGTGCAGGCTTTACATGGTTATTGATGAGGAGGGGAGGGGGAAGAGCGATGGAATCTACCCCAAAAAAATCTGAGAAGTTTACTTTGCATATGAAAATTATGAGTGATAATTGATAAGTGAAAGTAAAAAGAACAACACGATGAATAAGGGAATAAATATTTTGTCTTCATAAAATATGGAAGCTGAAAAATATGTATTTGATATACTCAGGAGCACTTAAGGTGTTTTTTTTTTTTTTAGAATAGCAGTAATGAATGCCAAATTCTATAACACTAATAAGCCGTTTCCAGGAGATGAGCTATGTTGATAAAACTAAAAAGCCGATCCTGAAAATGAGGTGGCCGCGAGAACAATAAAACAAAGTGCTCTTAGAGGGCCCTTTGTACAGAGCACTCCCCGCACTCCACCTTCCGCGATCCAATCAGTCCATTCTCTTCTCCGGCTAATTGACCTCGAGTCTCGTCTTCTGATTGGTCTAGAGTTTGAAGAAGTCAGGGCTCTGATGAACAAAGGGTTCGGGAAACAGCAACAGGTACCTAAAGAGGTACAGACTTAACACGGTTTGGTTTAGAATCATGTTAATTTTACGCCTAGGGCCGTTTAGTCATTGAGCAAAAAGTTTACTCAATAATATTCATCCAAAACTTTCCTAAAACGTCTTATAATAACGAAAGGAAGACTTTCCCTGGTACTGCTTACCGTTACGGCCAACTCTTCTCCCATTCAATATTATTCTTTAAAATTCTGTAATATAAATAGAATAGGCTAAAACTTGATAGATTTTATATTAGTGGGTTAATGGTTGACTATCGTGAATAATGAAGAGAAGAATGGTTGGGTTGATCAGTCAGAAATAAATAATAATATTTATTTTAACATTTGCCGACGTTTCGACCTGAAGTTCAGGCCTTCATCAGGGATTCTTCAGGAGTTGACAGAAACAAAGGAAGGTTACTACAGGAACCTATCAGCTACTGGAGAAGCCCTGATGAAGGCCTGAACTTCAGGTCGAAACGTCGGCAAATGTCAAAATAAATATTATCATTTATTAATATTTCAAGAACTAATCATTTCACTTAATTCAGAGTTACGTAAAATGGGAATATATACAAATTTTGAAAGAATTTGATCAGTTAATAAAGAAGATAAAAATAAAAACTCAGGAAAACTTGCGTTGCTATAGACTGTAGCGCCTAAACAAATGTACCGATTTCAATGACACTTTGCTAAAGTCATTTTCTCGACATAAATTTTTATACTAATGCTAAGTATGAGATATCTTTGAATATTTATAATAAAGAACATATAAGGTATTCATGATTGGTAATTGGTTGACTGTCGTGGATAATGAAGAGAAGAATAGTTGGGGTGCTCAGTAAAAAAGGAAGGCAAAAAATAAATTATAATATTTATTTTTTACATATGGCGACGTTTCGACCTGAAGTTCAGGCCTTCATCAGGGCTAAGAAAATAACCAGATAACAAGGTATGAGAAACATAAGTAATGATGGTAAAAAAGATAATAAAAAATGAGAAAAAAAATAATAAAAAAAAATAATAAAAAAAAATTATTAGAAAAATAAAATTCACTTCAGAAAAATAAAATGAACTTCAGGTCGAAACGTCGGCATATGTAAAAAATAAATATTTTAATTTATTTTTTGCCTTCCTTTTTGACTGAGCACCCCAACTATTCTTCTCTTCATTCAACATATAAGGTAATTCAGAGGAAGAAACTTCGATGCTAAACATGATATTCACAACGCCTTTAAGTTTACATAGATATGACAGTTTTGATCAAAATTGTTTGCGCCATTTAAAATAAAACTTTAAGTTACTCGTTTTTAGGAAAAACTTTGTATAACATCTTAGTCATAAGCATATAGTCCGTGGTACAGATCACTTTTTATCAAATTATTAACATCCGCTTGAAACTTCGTAAATAGCATAATCTCATTGTATATATAAATAATTTTTGTATATAAGTAATTTCTCTTCTTTTTTTTTTTTTCATCACAATTAAGTAATTTTAAGAAGATTTTATGTTCATTTGTATATATATTTTATTTTTTATTTTTCACTGGTTACATACTTTTTAAATAATGTATATAATATTAAAATTTTATAAGTTAGTTTTTGGCCAGATTTGTACTTTACTTTGTATTAACTCAATATTGTTATTCTAAAGGGACTTAGTCCCAGAATAAAGTTTAATTTTCTATTCTATTCTATTCTATTTCTACAAATAATTTATTTACGGAAATTCTGAGAAATGGATCGTTTTGAAACTGGAGATCTGTAGATCAATCTGTAGAAATTTTGGTTATTTAATCAGATACTAAAAACTTGTAACGTGAGCAAAAAGTGGAGAAAGAGGTGGCCATCAAAAATATTGAACCGTTGTGCGTGACCTACATCCCAAAAATGTCAAAATAATAAGATTATATGGGCCAAACGGTCCACAATTATTGTAAGCCACATTTTTAAACGATTTTGTGATCAGATTATCTTACGATGGAAAGTAAATGGGTATTTAAGAGTTTTTAATACCTAATGAAATAGACAATGTTTACCGACCTCTATATCGAAAACGCGGCAATTCCCAGAATTTCTGTAAATAAAATAATTGTAGGTTAATATAAGATGAAACTATTTACAAAGTTTCAGGCGGATAATAATAATTTGATAAAAAGGGGCCTGTACCACGGACTGCTATCTTAAATAAGTAATTTCATTTCGTTACGACTTTTCATTTTGAGCTAGCCACAGAAACATACAGAGATCTTTTTGCGAAACAAGTATTTTAGACGAAAAGTAGGATTTTCGAATTGTTGGCAGTATTTTCTCTTGCTATATATTTCATATATGGTCTGTGAAAGAAATACAATTTACAGAGTTATAGCTATTGCTAGAATTACTGTTGCCCAAAATCGGTCTTGGTCTTGGACTTTGCGAGACCAAGACCAAGGCTTCTTAACTGTTGCAAGACCAAGACCTGGACTGGTGAAAAAAATAATTTTTTTTAATACAAATTAATTTAAAAAAGTTACTAATACTTGACAATCTTAGTTACTGTATGTTAATAATTGATATAACTAATACACTTTTCCATTCACCTCCCTTAATTTTTCATTCGGGCTTAATTAGGTTTCTCCTATCTAAAAAAATACAGCAATATCTCTATAGTAATAAGCTAATAAGTAACTGCAAGACTGTTGAGAGAGCCTTGCGCAAGACCAAGGCCATGACCAAGACTGAGTTTGCAAGACCAACACTCGTCTTGGTCTCGCATTTGGGCAACACTAGCTAGAATGAACGTGTTTAATGAAAAAAAAAAAAAAACAGAAAAATTACTTATCTTCCTAGAAAGAAATGAGCAAATAAACTAAGAGGCAGCCTTGTTGGAAATAATAAAAATAGAAATTTTTCTGAGAATTTAATAATTATTGAAATTCTATGCAGATTGAGGAAAGTAAGAAAAATAGAATTAGAACACAGTAAGGATATTATTTCCTATATTTCGTTGCGATATATTTCTTCATAACGGAGTTGAATAAAGTAAATAACGAGGCGCTATTATTGTGGCCTTAACTTGAGGTGAACTTGCTCCTCTCCCCCTCCCCCCATGCCTTGAAAGGGGCTTAGTGTCAAAAAATGTTAAGCCCCCGCGATTCCTGTGGAAGCACTCGCCCTGATGGCTTCCTTATCTTTATCTCAGTATATTATGCTGTAATAACCTTATATTACAATTCTCAGGATATACTCCTATATAGCTTCCTATTGTTTCTATGAGGGGCTGTTTCACTGTTACTACCCACTGCGTTACTTCCACCGCTCAATATAACATTATATAATAATATACTACTACTATACTAAGTATATAATAATTGGTAAATGGTTGACTGTCGTGTATAATGAAGAGAAGAATAGTTGGAGCGGTCAGTCAAAAAAGAAGACAAAAATAAATGATAATATTTATTTTTACATATGCCGACGTTTCGACCTGAAGTTCAGCCCATCATCAGGGCTAAGAAAAGAACCAGATAACAAGGTACGAGAAATATAAAAATTACAGTAAAATGAAGTTGTTAGAATAATGACAATAGTAAGAACAAGAGACAAATAATAATAACAGGTACAAAGTGTGGAATTATGAAGTAAACATAGTCAAAAAAGGTGACATAAGTATTGTAAAGGGAATCTTAGAATAAAATGTAAAACAGAAAAATATGAAGTTATATAAGAAATGGAAATAAATAGTAAAATTAAGATATATTGAATAGAATATTTAGATAGAAAATTGAGATGTTGTAAAGTCTATCAATATGTACAGACAAAGTATGAAATAATAAAGAGTTAAAACAGACTATGTCGACCTATGTTATATTATGTTGAACTATGTAATGTTTAAAACAGACTATGTCACCTTTTTTGACTATGTTTACTTCATAATTTCACACTTTTTACCAGTTATTATTATTTGTCGCTTGTTCTTCCTATTGTCATTATTCTAACAACTTCATTTTATGATTGAATTTGTATATTTTACTGTAATTTTTATATTTCTCATACCTTGTTATCTGGTTCTTTTCTTAGCCCTGATGATGGCCTGAACTTCAGGTCGAAACGTCGGCATATGTAAAAATAAATATTATCATTTATTTTTGCCTTCTTTTATGACTGACCACCCCAACTATTCTTTTCTTCATTAAGCATATAATAATATACTACTACTCTGCTAAGTATATAGTAGTATATTATATTGCTATTATCCTAAGGTATTGTATCGCTGATACTACATGTCACATTCTTACCAGGAGTCCCATATATCCATAGTATATTACTCTTTATGTTAGATGCCATTTGTAACAGACATTCTGAATAAAAATATTACTTATAAAGTCTTCACTGCCTCGGATTCGTTCGAACTGTTGGACATTTAGAATCTCTAGGGTATCCTTTTTTTATTTAACACTTTAAAATTGAAAAATGAAGAGAAGAATAGTTGGGATGGTCAGTCAAAAAAGAAGACAAAATTAAATGATAATGTTTATTTTTACATATGCCGACGTTTCGACCTGAAGTTCAGGCCTTCATCAGGGCTAAGAAAATAACTAGATAATATGTTATGAGAAACATAAGTAGTGATGGTAAAAAAAAAATAAATAAAAAAAATCATTCCACACTTTGTAACGGTTATTATTATTTATCTCTTAGTTCTTGTTATTGTCATTATTCTAACAATTTCATTTTACTTTTTTTTTTTCTTTATTTTTCTTTTTTACCATCACTACTTATGTTTCTCATACCTTGTTATCTGGTTATTTTCTTAGCTCTGATGAGGGCCTGAACTTCAGGTCGAAACGTCGGCATATCTAAAATTAAATATTATCATTTATTTTTGCCTTCTTTTTTGACTGACCACTCCAACTATTCTTCTCTTCATTTTTCAATTTTAAAGTGTTAAATAAAAAAAGGATACCCTAGAGATTCTAAATGTCCAACAGTTCGAACGAATCCGAGGCAGTGAAGACTTTATAAGTAATATTTTTATTCAGAATGTCTGTTACAAATGGCATCTAACATAAAGAGTAATATACTATGGATATATGGGACTCCTGGTAAGAATGTGACATGTAGTATCAGCGATACAATACCTTAGGATAATAGCAATATAATATACTACTATATACTTAGCAGAGTAGTAGTATATTATTATATGCTTAATGAAGAAAAGAATAGTTGGGGTGGTCAGTCATAAAAGAAGGCAAAAATAAATGATAATATTTATTTTTACATATGCCGACGTTTCGACCTGAAGTTCAGGCCATCATCAGGGCTAAGAAAAGAACCAGATAACAAGGTATGAGAAATATAAAAATTACAGTAAAATATACAAATTCAATCATAAAATGAAGTTGTTAGAATAATGACAATAGGAAGAACAAGAGACAAATAATAATAACAGGTACAAAGTGTGAAATGATGAAGTAAACATAGTCAAAAAAGGTGACATAAGTATTGTAAAAATAATTATTATTTCATACTTTGTCTGTACATATTGATAGACTTTACAACATCTCAATTTTCTATCTAAATATTCTATTCACTATATCTTAATTTTACTATTTATTTCCATTTCTTATGTAACTTCATATTTTTCTGTTTTACATTTTATTCTAAGATTCCCTTTACAATACTTATGTCCCCTTTTTTGACTATGTTTACTTCATCATTCCACACTTTGTACCTGTTATTATTATTTGTCTCTTGTTCTTACTATTGTCATTATTCTAACAACTTCATTTTACTGTAATTTTTATATTTCTCATACCTTGTTATCTGGTTCTTTTCTTAGCCCTGATGATGGCCTGAACTTCAGGTCGAAACGTCGGCATATGTAAAAATAAATATTATCATTTATTTTTGCCTTCTTTTTTGACTGACCACCCCAACTATTCTTCTCTTCATTATCCACGACAGTCAACCATTTACCAATTATTATATACTTAGGATAGTAGTAGTATATTATTATATAATGTTATATTGAGCGGTGGAAGTAACGCAGTGGGTAGTAACAGTGAAACAGCTCCTTATAGAAACAATAGGAAGCTATATAGGAGTGTATACTGAGAATTGTAATATAAAGTTATTACAGCATAATATACTGAGATAAAGATAAGGAAGCCATCAGGGCGAGTGCTTCCACAGGAATCGCGGGGGCTTAACATTTTTTGACACTAAGCCCCTTTCAAGGCATGGGGGGGGGGGGAGAGGAGCAAGTTCACCTCAAGTTAAGGCCACAATAATAGCGCCTCGTTATTTACTTTATTCAACTCCGTTATGAAGAAATATATCGCAACGAAATATAGGAAATAATTTCCTTACTGTGTTCTAATTCTATTTTTCTTACTTTCCTCAATCTGCATAGAATTTCAATAATTATTAAATTTTCAGAAAAATTTCTATTTTTATTATTTCCAACAAGGCTGCCTCTTAGTTTATTTGCTCATTTCTTTCTAGGAAGATAAGTAATTTTTCTGTTTGTTTTTTTTTTTCATTAAACACGTTCATTCTAGCTAGTGTTGCCCAAATGCGAGACCAACACGAGTCTTGGTCTTGCAAACTCAGTCTTGGTCATGGCCTTGGTCTTGCGCAAGGCTCTCTCAACAGCCTTGCAGTTACTTATTAGCTTATTACTATAGAGATATTGCTGTATTTTTTTAGATAGGAGAAACATAACTAAGCCCGAATGAAAAATTAATCACTACTTATGTTTCTCATACCTTGTTATTTGGTTATTTTCTAAACCCTGATGAAGTCAACCATTTACCAATAATAAAATTGAAAAAAATATTCAGTTATGCAGATATAATGCTCATTTAAAAAAACAAAATTGTTTTTCACTAGTGATGGACACCCCGAAATTCGATTGTTCTAGAAATGAAGAATGGTAAGTATATAGCTTCCTATTGTATCTACCTCGAGTTTATAGAGTACTGTTTCACTGTTACTGCCACCGCTCAATATAAGATACTATAATAATATAATATTACAATTCTAAAGTGTATAGCTTTTTTCTTAAGGTAATGTTTCATTTGTCATCCATTTTACCTATAATTTTTGTATGGTTTTCGACTAATTCTTCTGTTTCTAATTACAATGATGTATAAACAATCGTTTAATGCCATTTTAAATTAAGAAATTCACTATCGATATTTTGACTTTTGCCAAGCTAAATTGAGACAGACCACTGTGCCTTGAGTTCGCTATATCTTTATAGACAAATAAATTGCATTTTATCGACTTTTATTATATATATATAAAATATTACAATGTTTTTTTATAATTCGACCTTTATATATTATAACTTAAGATATGAATTATAGTCATGATTTTTTTTTTTTATCGATACATAACTCTGTTAACTTTGTGAAATTTATGTAACTTAAGTGATTATTTTCCACCTTACTGATTTTACGGCCACTTCTTTTTAAGATTTGTAAACAGAGAAACCTCATCTAATTAGTTTGTTATCAAGTGGTATCTTTTGCTTTTCAATAAAATCTTTGAACTAGAATAAATTTTTGATATTCAATTCGTTTTCTATTTTTTCTTTATTTAAGATACCAGCTATGACTGTTACAAAGTTTCAAACTTAAGGCATTATTTTTCTTCCTCTTTCGTTGTAATAATTATTAAAACATTAAGTTTTTTAAAAAGTATATTTTACTTTTTTAATGTTTATAGAAAGTTATCTAATAATTTCTTAAACTATATGCACTTTTACATTATACCCTATATTAAATTTGTTATCCTTTTTGACCCATTAACTCAAAAGAATTTTAAATGTCTTAAAATTCTTGACTTCAGCTGATTAGCAAAGCTCTAATCTAATGTCACAAATATATTTATTGTACATAGAGTGTGATTGTGATCTCTGAACACTATTATAAATGTCCTTGAGACAGATTGTAATATTTTTCAATAAATAAGTTAAAAAAGAAAAAAATGTCACAAAAAAAAAAAAAAAAATGAATATTGAGATTGCATTAATATTTTTTAAAATATAATAAGGTCAATTTTTTAATAAGTAATAAGCTAGTTATGAGAGTGCAATGGACCGAGACAGGACGGCAACAGCGCATTGGAGACGTGGCAACGTTGGGGCACTTTAATTGATTTTAAATCATTCAAAATAGAATATTAAAAATCAAACTTAGAAGTCAATATATTTATTTTAATTTTTAAACTACATATGTATGATTTCCATAAATAGAAAAAGGATAAAATAAGATCGTATCGTTATGTTATAGTTTCAGTTTTATATATAGACGATTGCTGAAATAATATATTTTTTTTTATTTGATGATTTTTAACGTCTCATCGACTGACAAAGTCATTAGCGACGATCATTATTCTTAGATATAACTTTTATTTTTATTTGTTGAATGTAGTTTAGAGTTTTTTCAATAGTACTATTTTCTTTGTATAATAATAGTTCATCATTACCGAAATGTTACATTAGTAGAGGAAAGTACTTAGAAGTGGAAACTTACTTTAAATAATAGAATAGAATAAAAGTGTCCCTTTTTTCATAAAAAGATGTTTCAAAAGTTATACTACATTACCTACACTAAATTATAAATATTTATATATATATATATATATATATATATATATATATATATATATATATATATATATATATATATATATATATATAAATTTAAAGTTAACTATTTAATTGGGAATAAGGTCACTTATAAATTATTTAATAAACTATTGAATGTTCATTTCTTCCATGTTTATTGACGTTTCGATCCCGGTATTTCCTTTTTATAAGTCTACGATGGGATCCTCTTCAAAGCTAGAATTTTAAAAAATAGAGCTTCGATCAGGGCAGGGACACACCGACAGTCTCAGCACCGTCCACTAGAACATATATTAAGCTACTGGTAGTAGCTTATATACGAATACTACAGTAGCTTATATACGAAACGTCAATAAACAGAAGAAATGAACATTCAATAGTTTATTAAATAATTAATAAGTGACCTTATTCCCATTTAATATTTAAGTTTAACGATATTTAAGAAACGATATTTATTTTGGAGAAAAACAAAAAAAAATTTTACCATTTGGGGGAGGGGAAGCTCCAGCCCGAAATTACTTCTACCTCCCGTAGGCTTTGTTTATATTATATTATTTATAATACAGCGAAATGTTTATATTGAAGATGATCATATGTAAATAAATATAAAATGTTCTACTTCATCAATCTCTGTATGCAATAGCCATACCCCACTTACAGTGGCTGAGTTTGGATCTTACGTGATTTACACATCTACTTATCTGTTCATACAATGATTTGGGTTGATTTGAGAATATTTCAAATTATGTGTGATGAATATTCAGGACGCAGTGTTTTAAAAAAAAAAAAAAATTAACTTTTTATTCGAGCCAACGTTTCAATCCTAACATGTCATCTTCAGGGCGTGGTTTGAGCACTGAGGGTGTTCAAGTACTGTCTGTAATTTAAAAAAAAAAAAAATTAAAAAGATTGCGTCCTGAATATTTATCACCCATCATATGTAGAATAGTCGACTAGCTTCCTTCAATAATATTTCAAATTATTTTAATATGTCCAAGTATTACTCGACGTTTCGCGTTAACCCATATCTATTGCAAATCGTTTTGCTTAGCTCTGCCACTTCAGGCTAGGTAGGAGAGAAGCATGTTCTTTATCAGGTCTATATTGACGTCAGTGATGATCCTGACGTTGCTGGTAGTGGACTGGTAGTCGACGAAGACCGCGCCGCGTCCATGCTCGCCGCAGGTCTCCACGTAGATCTTGGTGTCGGTCCATGCAGTGGCGATCTTGGGGTCCAGGAGGATCGCTGCGGCCGTCTGGTCGAAGGGCGACCACTTGGATATCTTCGGGAAGGTCTTGCCCTCGGCCAGGTTGAGGAAGCGAATCCAGTTCGAGTCGAGCCCTCCCAGCGCGTTTAGTCTCCAGTCCTTTTGGGGAAAAGGGAATAGAATGTATTTATATTAATATTAAATATATATATTATTTATTAGATATACATATTCCTGGCTCATAATAAATTTGCTATCTACCTAGGTATTCAGCAAATATGATATCAAGGAGAAGAAATTATAACATAAGAAAAAAAAGAATATTAATAACAAAACTAAAATATCTGGTGGGTCCACTCACACGACTTTTCTACCTATTTCATAACAGGTTGGATAAACTAAAGCAATGTAAACAAGCTTAAGTTAGATCAGTGTACAAATTTCAATACTTCCTAATATTGCTGATCAAAAACTTTTTGCCATAGCTTAGTATTGTCAAACAATAATTTCTGTTAAAAGTAGAGGAAATAGTGAAGCTTGTGTGATGCGGGCAACAGATTTTCTCACTATCACTTAGTCATCTTTATTCTCTCATTCATCCCTTTCTGACACCAGGATATGAACACGTAATCTTACATTGGAAATTGAATAGCTGTAACTTCGTTAATAGTTGTCCGAAATGAACGCTTTTTATATGGCATTGTAGGGAATTTCATTACCTTTCAACGAAAATTGGGAGAACATTATAGGAAAATTTTATCAGAATCGTTAGAGCCGTCTTTGCGCTAAAGTCTATAGAAAAACATGTTTTTCATTTATTGTGCGCAAGCTATTGCGCAGCAGTACCGAATTTCTGTCACAGGCATCAGTAGTCAAAACCCTACAAAATAAAAAAAGAGCAACAAACGTCAGTACCGAGAAATCTTGGCACAGACAGACAGACAGACCAATGGCTAAAAATGTGTTTTTCGGACTCAGGGGATCTGAAACGTATAGATCTGTCGAAAACCGCATGTCGGAAATTTGACCCGATTGCAATACTTTCCTTACCTAGCATAGGTAGGAAAGTAATAAGTTAAAAAAATGTATAAAAAATAGAATAAGCTGTATCATCGCTAATACTGGTTCGATTCCGATGATTTTTGTTTTGTTTTGTTGGTAATTTAATTACCTTTCAAAAGTTTTATTATAAATTTTACCGTATAATATATACTTAAGGAGTTAGGCCGCATAAAATTGTTCTTTTCTTTATAACTTTTTTTCCTGATTTTTTTCGGTAATTTGATATATTTGATTTCTTTGCTCTTCCCCATAGTTCGATCACATATGTCCAAAGTGGTTTAATGAGGACTTTATAAATAGTTAATTTATTAGTCACAGATAATTTAGAACGTCTGTCAAGTAGCCTAGAAAGAAGTCCGTATCGCTTGATTAAGTTCTTTTCTTTTTTGTTTTATGTGGTATGTCCATGTCAGTCGTTTGTCCAATTGGAGACCCCAATATCGTACAGTTTTTGAAGGTGATAGAGCGATATTATTGAAGAACACTGGAGGACAAGAGTCATGTTTAAGTGTAAATGATACTAATTGGCTATTAGACTTATTCATTTTTATTCCCCACCTCTTAGCCCATTATTAAATATAAGAGATATATAAAAAAATATCCCTGGGATGGTTATGTTTTAAATATTTAACTCTAGCTCACGTCCATATTAATAATATGGGCCACGAAAACCCTTCGGGTTCGTGCGTTTGATAATTCCTCCTCGTTTTATACAAAGGAAATTTAAAAAAAAAAAACATGTGCGCACAGCTTTCATTTACATCTCTACTTTCAATAGAAATTATTTTCTGTATTTAAGCTTATAATATTTTTATATTTCATTTATTCTTTTCACATAAGTACAACATAATAGTTTTTTAAAACAATGCTGTTACCTTAATTAGAGGATTTTAAATATTTTTTTACAAACTTAAAAATCTGGTGCGCGCAACACACAACTTTCACTTACCTCTCAACTTAGAAAAAAAATTATTTTCTGGCCATGTTGGGCCATTATAAATTTTTTTAATTACATTTTTAACTGAGCTAAAGCTAAAAGCTAGCTATTGTAGCTAACAAATCACGAATAATATTAAAATAACGAAAGTTCTACACCGGTTGATTATGGATTGTGCGATCCGTTGATTATGGATTGTACGACTATTAGTTATTAAACTGTTATTTTCTATTGCAAAGTTTATTAAAATGAAATTAAGGGATTTGTATTGTCTGTCATAGAAAGGTCAAAAGTTGTCACACTAATTGTAAATGGATTTTGTTGGAATATCCCAGAGGGAAAGTTTATCAATTTATTCACTAATTTACATTTCCAAAAGCTTACATGATGATATTTTCGGAATAAACGGACGATAGATACCTAAATATTTAAATATATATCAGGTCTAGAGTTATTAAACTACAGTAAATATATTTAAGTTTATAAACGTATCTATGAAATATTTTTATATTTCACTTTTTCTTTCACACAAGTACAATAAAATAGTAGTGGATACTGTTTGAATATCACAAAGGGAAGATTCACTAATTTAATTTTCTAAAATGTTACATGACAATTTTTCGGAATAAACGTTGATACCTAATTATTTAAATATGATATCAGATCTGGAATTATTATTCTGTAAGTTAGTAAATTTAATTTAATTTCTTTGAAAAAATGTGGTTTCCGTTAAATAATATTATTTTTCACAAATTACTATTTATAATTTTTCGCCACTCTCCATTAATTCTTTCTATATTAATAATAATAATAATAATAATGCTTTATTTATTCTGGGACGAGTCACTTTAGAATAATACAGAAAAACAAAAATGTGGGCTAAGGAGCCTCAGAGATATATAAACAAAAATATAGAGTAAGTAAATAGTCAAAATAGTGAAATAAATTATAAGTTACTTTCTAATTTGAATCAGTTAATAATAAAAACTGAAAAATTGAAAATAAACATGAAGTAAAAATAACGATCTAATAATTTATATACATATGTAGAGTAGTAACTATTTATAATTTTATGAGGACTGGCTGGATAAGAAATGATAGAACAGGTGGGTTTTAAAGGTAGAAAGGGTATTGGATTGACGAATATGAGAAGGGATGGAGTTCCAAAGGGATGAGGATCGGATAATGAACGACTGTCGAAAGAAACGGTTCGGTGAGCCCTTATATATAATTCAGAAGACCGAAAACGAACAGAGGATTTGAATATAAGGAGCTCGGAGATGTATGAAGGACGGTGTGATTGGATGACTTGAAAGAGGAAGGATGCCAGGAAATACGTCGTTAGGAAGGATAAAGCCTCTTCAACTCTGCATAAAAACGGTATTGTTATTATTATTATTATTAGCTATTGTTTTATTTTAGAATTCTCCACTTTCCAACGATATTATATGTATGCATTCTGACTAGTATTTCCCGAAATTCATTTTAGACCTAAATAAACATTTTCTCCTTATTCTCCACTTTTCAATTATCAAATTCTTTCAAGAGTTATATTTAGCATTTTTTCGTAACTCTTAATAATGAGACATAGTTAATTATTTAATATAAACCTAATTTGGTTTATACCAAGTATCTTTTATAAATTAAAAAAAAAAGGAATATATGAGTAAAACAAATAATGAAATAAAAAAACTCATATAATTCATCCAATTAAACCGTGTCAGACATTTCAATAAGCATAAGAGCTAATAAGCTAAAAACTATTTTATTTTACGTCATTAATACGAATCAAAATTGTTAAAGTCGTTTTGGAGAAATTTGTGTAAATATGTAATATGATGTTAAGTATGATTTGTGGTTGGTCGATTTTGCTGTGACATCTCAGGCATATTCTTTCCTTCAATATGTAGTGTCGGTTTCGTATTACTTTTCGTTTTTCGATTAGATTGTTCACAGAAATCCATACAAAAATAAAGCTGATATTTTGGCTTTGTTATCAAAATCAACTGAGATACTCCGTTGTCGCCAATAAATACGATTCATTTAAAAAAAAAAATAGGGATGTGGGGATATATTTATCTCGTCAACAATGAGGGATATGCAACGGGAACAATAGATTCGATAGAACGGAATACCATCAGATAATTCCATCGCTTGCAGAATCCTGATGTTAACATCCAGATCAAAATCTGATAGGTCTACGTTGCATAGGGTTTGTTGTCTGTTACGAGTGGGTCTTGTGTCGTTCTCAATGCATTCTCTACTCTACTGTCATCAGCCACCAATGGCTTTGAAATTAGATCGCTCCGTTTCCCCACTCAACCAAAAGATTTTTGATAAAAGCTTTTTATGTTTTAGATTGCATATACTAATTTCAAATTGAATCCTATCTTTGACAAGAGAAACAAAGGTGATAGTTTAGGTTTAGTTCTTTTATTCTCCGTTTTTTGTTATCGCTGCTGATAAAAATTTCCTACCATATAATGAGGGCACAATCAAATCATGGAAATGCTTCTAGTTTATGCAAATCTCGGAGGCAATAAGTTTGGGCAGTGGTCTATGTTAGAATATTGATTTACTTGTGTAAGAATAAATTATTGTATAAATAATAAAATAGTTCGTGGTACAGCCCCCCTTTTTATCAAATTATTAACATCCGCCTGAAACTTCGTTAATAGCTTCATATCTTCATAAGAAACTAAGTTAATAGATTACGACTTATCATCGTAACCTACAAATATTTTATTTGAGAAAGTTTTCGGAATTAGGGCATTTTCTAACTGGAATTCGACAAAATTTGTCCATTTAATTAGGTACTAAAAACTCATATGAATACCCATTTGCTTTCCACTTGAATCTTAAGATAATATGATCAAAAAGTTGAAAAGAAAAAAGGGGGCCCACAAAAATATTGGGCCATTTGGCCTATATGGTCCTCGTTATTTTGACATTTTGGAAGTGGAGATCACGCCAAACTGCGCAACATTTTTTTTTCGACTTTGTGATCAAATTATCTTACGATTCAAGGGGAAAGCAAATGGGTATTCATGAGTTTTTAGTACCTAATTAAATAGACACAATTTGCCGATCTCCAGGTTGAAAAAGCCTCAATTCGCCGAAAATATTCGCAAATAAAATATTTGTAGGTTTTAATGAGATCTAGCTATTTACTAAGTTTTAGATAGATCTTAATAATTTGATAAAAGTTTCATTACAAATAAATAAAGAGTATTGAAGTAGTTAAGTTGGCACCCCATATATTTTTAATCAATTTTATTGAAGTTGTGCTTCGATTTTGAGGTTCGAAATTGGAATTTGCCGATTCCCCATGAATTTATTTTCTTGAATAAAAGTTGTTTTGGGTTTTCAGTAAAAAATAAACAAATTAACTATGAATAAATGATATTTATTCATATTTCATATTTTAGGACTGGTAAAAAAAATATTGATTTTATTAATAAAAATTAAGACAAAATAGTTACTAAAATACTCGACAATCTTAGTTACTATATGTAAATAATTGGTATAACCAATATACTTTTATATTTAACTCCTCTAATTTTTCATTCGAGCTTAGTTAGGTTTCTCCTATCTAAAAAATTACAGTAATATCTCTATAGTAATAAGATAATAAGTAACTGTAATACTGTTGCGGGACTCTTGTGTCTCGGTCTCTCATTTGGGCAATACTAGGCTGGGCCACGAGAAATTCCTGTAAGACCTGTTCTTAAATAATTAGGATTTAGGTCTACGTAAACCGATGACTTCCTGTCCTTCAGTATCCTTTAATAACATCTCACTTATTCCTGTTGAACAAATCCGTTACCTAGGACTCCATCTGGACAAACGTCTAAGTTGGAATCCTCATACTGAAACGACAAGAAACAGCTCGACGTTTCCTATTACTTCAGCACTTACTAGACAAACGCTCTAACCTTCCAATTAACTATAAAAGACTAACTTACTAGACTATAATAAGGCCTATTAGGACTTACGGAGTTGAGCTGTGGGGCTCCACCAAACCTTCAAATTCCTCTCGCATCCAATCCTTACAATCCAAAATCCTTCGTAAAATCCTCAATGCTCCTTACTTTGTTACAAATAAAATCATCCATAATGACCTTAATGTTCCTTATGTATCAGATTTTGCCCAATCCAGATATCTGTCCTTCCATAATAAACTTCATAACCATCCCAACCCTCTTGTTTCTAACCTTGCTTCCTATTCAATTCCTGATAATCCTCCGAGGCGTCTGAAAAGAAGATGGCCACGTGATCTCCTAATATAGACATATTATTAGAGTGCTACCATTGGGTTTCTCAACATGTGTTTCATCTCATTATATCCATGTGCGAATTTACCAGATGTATTTTTTGTATACAGTTTTAAATATCATATAAATAAATAAAAAAAAGAATAGGATTTAGGTCTTAATTTCAGAGGGCGCTACGTAAGTTCCACTGTAGTCTGTCAAAGTAATCTTGTCTTATGGGAAGAACAGCCCTGATGAAGGCTTGAAATTTGGGCGGAAACGTCGGAAAATATAAAAATAAATATCATTTATTTATTTTTACTTTCTATTTTTGATTGACAAATAAGAGAGAAAAAATTGGAGTATAACGGTATTGTTCACCAGCTGTATATAGATTTTAAAAAGGCTTACGATTCTATTGACCGCCAGAAACTGTATAATATTCTAATCGAGCAGGGGATTCCAAAAAAACTAGTAAATCTAGTCAGGATGTGCTTGACGGAGACACTCAATAAAGTTAGAATCGGTAATAATTTGTCCGAAAAATTTGAGGTTCGTTCGGGCTTAAAACAGGGGGATTCTCTTTCGCCTGTCCTGTTCAATTTGGCATTAGAACATGCCATTAGGGAGGTAATGCGAACCGAGAAAGGGTTGGATCTGGGCGGGACAACATCCGTGCTGGGCTATGCTGATGATCTGGTACTGTTAAGCGAAGACGTTGAAACTATAAAACTAAATACGACAACGTTAATGAAAGCCGGTAAAGAACTAGGACTCGAAATAAACGTGGATAAAACAAAATATATGGTTAGCTGCAAAAATGGCGATACTACTGGTGATATCGATATAGATGGTAATATGTTTGAACAGGTAGATAAATTTAGGTATCTAGGTTCTACGATAACTAGAAAAAACGAAATTGAAGAAGAGATTAAGGTTAGACTGAAGGCGGGAAATGCTTGTTATTTTTCTGTGACAAAACTACTTAGTTCGCGCCTCTTGTCCCGAAACTTAAAAATTAGAATCTATAAAACAATTATCTTGCCTACAGTTCTTTATGGATGCGAAACTTGGCCGCTTACATTAAGGGATGAGCAGCGTCTTAAGGTTTTTGAAAATAAAGTATTGCGTAGAATATTCGGACCGAAGAAGGATGAGTTAACCGGAGAGTTCAGACGGTTACACAACGCCGAATTGCGTGAGCTGTATCCGGGTAATATAATTGAGGTAATTTCATCGCGGCGAATCAAATGGGCTTGTAAAGTTGTTGGGCTTAGTAACGAGAGAATTCCTAAAAGGTTAATATTTGCTGTGCCGAATGGTAAGCGTCCGAGGGGTAGACCGAAGCGAAGGTGGGAAGATTGCATTAAAGCCGATCTGAAGGGACTGGGTTTGGACGGCGAACGGTGGAGGGAGGTGTGTAACAAGCGATTGGTGGTGTCGGCATCGAACCTTCGGGTTCGCTAAGCCTTATTATTATTATTATTATTTTTGATTGAACACCCTTCTCTTCAACTCCTCTTCAATTTTTCACTACATTAACCATTCATCCACTATTAACTCTTTTTCTTTAAGATTCGTCGAAAATATATCTCTATATTAAGAAATACGAATATAGTGTATTATTAATAGGTTAAAAGGGTTATACCACATCGACGATACATACCAGCGGAAGGGAGTTGCTTTCGACGGTTTCCAGCGGAACCAACTTGATCAGCTTGTCCTGAGGAGCTTTGGAGAACACCAAGGCCGCGGCTTCCGGGTCGAAGACGATGTTGAATTCCGCTCCTGGCTTCTTGTTACCACCGCCTGCCAAATAATCCAAAGTGAAGTCTTAAACTGTTGAATAACAATTCTTTAATAAGTCGTGTATAACTATCTATATATAAAAAAAGTGTACACTTTATGAGTTATTCCGAATTACCATCCCTCGTAACTTTTTTTCTAGCTTCTTTTCGTTGAAGTATGTCATATAGATAAATTTAAGAGGCGTCGAGAAAATGACTTTAGCGAATTTTAATTGAAATCGGTACATTCGTTTAGGCGCTACAGTCTATAGTAATACATGTTTTTCGGCCATTTTAAAGTAAAAGGCTGATAGTAATGTCGATGAAGGAGGATCATCCTCGGGTGGCCTCTAATTTTATATCTTTTTTTTTTTTTTTTGTCTATCAAAAATATATTTGCGCCTGTCAACTTATTGTTGACAATCAGCAAATGTGATGGCGATGCATGGGGCAGGCATGGGGAAGCAAAGTACTCAGCAGTACCTCTTCCCTACCTATTTCCAATTGCTTAGGTTGTCGAAGGAAGGAGATCCTTCATCCAACTCCTTTTCAGTCTCCCCCTCATGTTCTGAGGTATGTCAGCTGTGGCCATGTCTCTTATAAGTCTGTTATTATGTCCATTTAAATTCGTGTGAAATCGTTGATAAAGGGACGTTATATGTTGTTCAACTGTTGGAGGTCAGTATGTAGAGTTTTGTTAGTCACGTACCAAGGTGCTTTTGTTATGAGTCGCAATAATTTTGATTGGAACGTTTGAAGTTTTTGTAGGTGGGTCTTTTTAGCGATACCGTATATTAGTGATGAATACGTCCATATGGGTTTAAGTAAGTATGTATATGTATTCAGTTTCTGTTTTAGTTTTAGTTTTGAGGATTTGGGAAAAAGAGAGTAATTTTAAGTAATTTAAAATTTTATATCTAAATTTGAAAAAAAATCTGTCCAGTAGTTTCGAAGAAAATGCACGGACGGCTGACGGGTAAACGAAATTGTATTCGTTTTTCGAATTCTACGAATCCTGAAACGTAAAACCTCAAATTTTGAGAGAGGGTTAAGTTTTTGAATTTTCTGGTCGATCACAATGGTTCTTTTTTGAAAATAATAAACCAAAAATATTTTAAAATCGCGATTTCTCTACTAATAGTACTTTGATTTCGATGAAACTTCCTTCATCTTTTAGGAAATGTTGCAATTGAAGAACTTTCTTAGTTACTTGTCTCTATGGCTTTTAAATGATAATGCATATAAAGCTAAAATTTAATTTAAAAACCTGATTCTGAATTAAAATCCTCTTAATTGAGCTCCATCTGCTGCCATCTATGTGATATTTATTTTGTTTTGTTTTTTAGTTAAAATTTTATTTTTTTTCTTTGTTTTCTATTTTTCCGTTCTTCATAGCACATTTCCTTATCATTTTCTGACAGACTGACTCTAAATTAAAATCCACTTACTCAAGCTCTATCTAGTGCTACAAATCCATATGATCCGCTGTTGATAAGACTGCTGTTACGAGACTTTTTACATTTAGCTACTCACCGTGATATTTTACTTTTGTTTTATAATTTGTTTTTTCAGTTTAAGTTTTTTTTTGTTTTTTAATCAAAAATTTATTTAGGAGCGTTTTGCGCTTTTTTTATGGAGAGTGAATTAGATTGATCCGTCAGATATCCGAACTGTTAACGCTGGGGTAAAGTCGGCTAGAGTTGACTGATTGAAATGTTTATATTTATGGATTAAAATATATCAGAAACTGAAAATCGGATCTACATACTGTAAGCGATGTAATATTTCAGCAATTCATACTCTTTGTAATCAGCTATTATTAAAAATTGTATCTTAACGCGATGCCTTAAGTTAGAAAGGCGGAAATGAAAAAAATAGTGTCGAAAACCAAATGATAACCACTTTTATGAAAGATGTGGATTAACATTTCTTAGAAATTAAAAATCAGACCTGCATACTGCAAGCGAGAGAAATGTTCAGTATTTCATCCACCTTTTTGTGATGTTTTCACTTCTATTGTGTGGTCTAAAGCATGCTTCTTACATTTATCCTTTTCTTTGTTCTCTATGTTTTTGCCATCTTCATAGCATATTTTCTAAATATTCTAGTTGATAGAAAATTAGATATAATAGATATAAACAAATATGCGTTGAAGTTATCTTAATCGTTAACTCTTGTCAGTACAAATTTAATTGTAACGTTGGAAAAGTTATGTTTGCGAATGAAGCCGTAGGCAATAGCTAGTTATTTACAAACTTATCTAAAACTTAAGTCTACAAATTTACAATTTTTTTTGTCAAGGATATTTTAAAAAAATATTATAAATAAGGAATATATATGAACTTATTTCTCTATAAATGATTCATTTTATATTCATCTATAAATTTTTGAAAATTCTTTACAAGACGAGATTATTATTTGGTGAGTTGTAATATTTATTGATTATATTTCTGAGCTCCCGGCACGTAAAACCCACTCACAGTTTCCTTCATTGCTGTATTATCTTTAGTTTAAATATGCATCTTTTACTATTGTAATAAATCCGTTTTAATTCTTCCCTTTTCACAAAATCTTTCAACAAACAATCCGTTCAGTGTAAATCAGCACAAATGCTTCCCATTTTACATAATTATTTTACATAATATTGTAATTGATTATGTTTCTATTTTATTTATCGGTTTATTATTTTTTCGCTATAATTTTAAGTGTATTTTTTTAATTAATCTACTCCTTATTTATTCAATAAAATATATTATTTAATTTATCACTCATTTGTTATTTGGTTTAACAAGAATCCTAACTAGTAGTTAATAAATATCTATAAAGTGTAAATAATTTCATTAAAATTTTTTTGAAAAAAATTGCCAATTCCTACAAGTGTAAATTTCTTTTCAGAAAAGGAAAAACTTAAATTTTCAAATGATTTGTTTCCATATTTAGGATACATATGTAGAAATTAGAATATTGAATCAATTCAATGTCTTTCTCTAAAGTTTCACAATTTTTTTTCTCGTATTTTTCTGGATTTTTGATATTCTCAATCGCATGCAAAATTATGTAACCTGATATTTTTAATGATCAAAACTCGTGGTAACTGTTATTTTTTAGGATATAATTATCATAATACACGATATATGTCATTTTTCAACAAATCGTTTCTGGGAACTATTGAGCATAAAAAAGGAGCTATA
Source organism: Nezara viridula (assembly GCA_928085145.1). Classification (NCBI taxonomy): domain Eukaryota; kingdom Metazoa; phylum Arthropoda; class Insecta; order Hemiptera; family Pentatomidae; genus Nezara; species Nezara viridula. The sequence goes on along the minus strand of OV725083.1, from coordinate 1,941,253 downwards.
ATATGAAATTACGGCGATAGAATGCGTTGGAGAGTTGTTTAAAATCTTACTCGCCGTTTTCTTGATATTCGGAAAGGTGTGCTGTAGTGGGAAAATGCTACGTTTTAATTTTCTTTACCGGTGTAAATCACTTTCAACTTGTGCGGACGATATTTATTTTGTAAATTATTTTTATAAATATCTATCAGTATTTATTTGCTACCTAATCTTTGCTTTGTCTAGATAAAGGTCTGAAACTTAGAGCTAACGTCGTTACAAAGAAAATAAATATTTTTTTGTGTAGTTATAATTAGCAATCCCCAATCAACTTCTCTTATTTTGAATTTATTTATTTATTTTTCTTCAATTTTTCTCCCGCACCTGTCATGGTAGTGACAATCAGCAGATTTGTGGTCATGTAGAAAATGGCATGATAGGCATGACGAAGAATGGAACCCAGCAGCACCTCTTCCCTGGTCTGTTTACATCCTAAAATCAGGAAAGGAGATCTCTCATCCAGCTCCTTTTCAGTCGCCTCCTGATGAGCATTTCAGCCGTGGCCATGTCGTTGATAAGTAGAGAGTACGTATGTGCTGGTCAATGGTTGGTTGTCTTAGGTCGGTATGTAAAGTCTTGTTGTTGACGTACCAGAGAGCTGCAGTTATTAGTCTTAAAATTGTATTAATTTAGCGCAACACTTATAGAATTGATATTTGTGAGATTATCCACACGTTTTTAATTCAACGTAGATTTCTTAGTAATTACGAAAATTTGTTTTCTTACAATATTAATATTTTAAAACATTTTAAATAATGTTATCTATACCAAGAACCTTTGAAGGATAAGCTGGTTATACCTCTGTAGGATCCTCCAAAAACGACCATTTCCTTAATCTCCTCCAGGAACTTAGGGTAAAGATGAATAGCGAGTGCGATGTTAGTCAGGGGGCCCGTGCAGAGGACCGAAACCTTTCCTACAAATTTAATTACCACATTATTTATATATAATTTTTTATAAATGATACAATAAACATTTTTAGGGCATTATATAAATAATCTAATATTATTAGTTTGAAAAAAAAAACGCTGCAAATTATTTCACAATGGTTTATTATATTCAAACAATTATACATCTAAAGTAACATTACCTCCTAAGTTCCAAAGAAAAAAAAAACAAAAGATGATTCCAATTATTGGACTAAACTGTTTTTCTTTAATCCTTAATAATATGCAAAAAAAAAAAAGCATTAGTTCAGTAACACATTTAAAATTTAAAAATCAAACCAAGGATATAACAATTGGAGTAGAACATATTAAAAAAACCCGGAGACCATATCTTTGCTCCTAAATGTCCAATTTTAACGATTTTGTTTTTATTTTTTAGGAAATTTCGTAAACTTTTAAAAAAATGTCAACAAAAATCAACAAACAAGTAAAAACTTTTCGAGTTATTCAGAATTTAATTTTACCATCCCTCGTAACTTTTTTTCGAGCTTCTTTTCGTTGAAGTATGTTATATAGATAAATTTAAAAGGAGACGAGAAAATGACTTTAGCTAAGTTTCATTGAAATCTGTACATTCGTTTAGGAGCTACAGTCTATTTTCTAATAAATAATCATTAACATCTGATTTAAAGATAAGTAACAGTTGAAGTGTTTAAAGGTTGCTCAAGTAACCTTACATATTTTTAGTTGAAAAAGTTATCTATGCAGACAGTGAGTAAGTTGATTCCGGAGGTGTTGATTGTAGTGTTGAAATATAGAAATGAGAATAAAGTTATAAATTTAGATACTTATTTCTTATGAAAGATGTTCTTAGGAAAGACACTTTATTTAATATCTGTAGATAAAAGTTTTTTTTAGTTAAATAAAAAAAATATATTTGAAATTTATTCAAATTTACACCTCTTCAGGGAAAAAAAACTGCAGACCATATCTTTCCTCCTAATTGTCCGATTTTAACAATTTTTTTTTTAAATTTCGTAAACTTTTAAAAAACCTATACAATATCAACAAAAAAGTGTATACTTTTTGAGTTATTCGAAATTTAATTTTACCATCCCTCATATCTTTTTTTCCAGCTTCTTTTCGTTGAAGTATGTAATTGCACCGGAGGTAGTGATTGCAGTGTTGAAATATAGAACTGAGAATAAAAGTATAAATTTAGATATTACTTTCTCATGAAAGATGTTCTTAGGAAAGACACTTTATCTGCAGAAAAAAGGTTTTTTTAGTTAAATAAAAAAAATATATTTTAAATTTTTCCAAATTTTCACATCTTCAGGGAAAAAAAACTGCAGACCATATCTTTCCTCCTAATTGTCCGATTTTAACGATTTTTTTTTTTAAATTTCGCAAACTTTTAAAAAACCTATACAATATCAACAAAAAAGTGTATACTTTTTGAGTTATTCCGAATTTAATTTTACCATCACTCGTACCTTTTTTTCCAGCTTCTTTTCAACGAAAAGAAGCTGAAAAAAAGAAGCTCGTTGAAAATTGAAGCATGTTATACGGATAAATTTAAAGGGCGTCGAGAAAATGACTTTAGCGAAGTTTCATTGAAATCTGTTCATTCGTTTAGGAGCTACAGTCTATAGCAACGCAGGTTTTTCAGCCGCCATCTTGAAACGTGAAACCTCAAATTTCGAGAGGGGATTTTTGAATTTTTGGTCGATCGCAATGTTTCATTTTTAAAAATAATAAACCAAAAATGTGCACATATGATACTTTTATAATGTAGTAGGTACACTGCTCTTATAAAAAACTTAAAGATGAAAACAATGAGGGAAGATATCCTCTCTGATAATCGTGGGAAAAGGGGGAGGGTTGACGAGTTTTTTTTTTTTTTTTTTTTTTTTTTTTTTTTTTTTTTTTTTTTTTTTTTTTTTGTTCTTCCCTACCTCGCCTTTTAGGCTATACGGGATTTTCCCGGGCCGGGGGGTTAGGGCGGGGAAATTTAAAATCCCCTCCGGTATCGGGACCAGAACTCGTACTTTTTATATCATCTCAAATCTCTGTTATCCGGTTGCCAGGCAACTAGCGGTGCTGTTACACACGCTTTAGTCTATTCGGCCACCCCGCCCCCTTACGCGTTGCCTACCTATCGATGAACTGAAAATTAAGGGTTCGATTCCCGGAACCGAGGGCTATTAACTCTAGAAATAATCTCCCACACTCTCATCTGATCCTGAAAAAAACGTATACTCAAAAAGGCAAGAAAGAAAGAAAAAAAATTGAATGGGACTCACCGGGATGGGTCTTGACGATGTCGACTAAGGCCGCAGCCGCATGTCGTTCAGCCACGAGCGCTTCCAAAGGCTTCGGCATCGCGTCGCCCAAGCCGTCGTAGCCGAAGTAGTTGTCGGACCTGATGTCGGAGACCAAGCCGTGGGCGGCCCCGCGGTGGACTGGTATCTGGGGGCTGAACTCAGTATCAGCGGGTACACAATGTACACCGGTACACGATGTACACCGGTACACAATGTACACCAGTACACAATGTACACCGGTACACAATGTACACTTATTCGATACTTATATAAGGTATGCAACTTCTACATGCGCACAAAGCACTCACTTCGGTTCGGTTGGCCACCTCCAGTGTCAGCCAGGCATTCTGGGTACCGTTCGTGACCCCCGTGTTCCCGGTGACGCAGGTGACCGCTATCAGCTGAGCGCGACTCTTCCCCGACAGCAGCATCAACATCGCCATGGCGTCGTCCGCTCCGGGGTCTGCATCGTGCACCACCATCAGCTGTTCTCTGCTATCGATGGCGGCGAGGTACCTGGAACAGGGTACGTTCGAATATCTACAATATAAAACTTTTGAGAGGGCCTACGTACGGTCAATGCGTAGTCCGTGTAATGATTTCAATTATTCAATTAAGAATCTTCAAACTGGTTAACATCAATATTTTTTGATTATTACAATATTTTCTTTGAGAATTATATCATAGAATTATTTTTTCCCCTTTAATTATTTATCCGCACCTGTAATGGAATTGACAATCAGCAGATGTGTTCTGATTATGAGGATAGGCATTAGGAAGGATAGTACCCAGCAGCACCTCTTCCTGGTCATTATTTATTTTTTTGATTTAGGTGAGGAGATCTCTCATCCAGCTCCTTTTTAGTCTCCTCCTGATGGGCATGTCAGTCGTAGCCATGTCGGTTATAAATCTGTTTGTGTGTCCGTGTAGTTTGAGATGAAAACGAGAGTAGAGAGTACATATGTGTTGGTCTATAGTTGGTTGTCGTAAGTCGTTATGTAAAGTTTTGTTGTTGACGTACCAGGGAGCTCCTGTTATAAGTCGTAAAATTTTGGATTGAAATGACTGTAGTTTTTGTAAGTGCGTCTTTTTTGCCGAACCGTAAATCTGAGAGGCGTATGTCCAGATGGGTTTGAGTAGGTAAGTGTATGTATTTAGTTTTTGTCGAACTTTCAATTTCGGTTTAGAAAAGAGTGAGTACAGTATTTTCAGTCGCTTGTTTAAGGTCTGTCGTTTCATTTTGAGGTGTGGGCCCCAGGTCATCCTTCTGTCGAATATTAGTCCAAGGTAACGTACTGTGTTTGTCAGAGTAACTTGGTTCTCTCCTAAATAAACGGGTGGGCACGTTTCTCGTCGAAGTCTAAATGTTATATGCTGTGACTTGTCATGATTTAATCTTATTTTAATCATATCATAGAATTATAGTTTTTACTTTTATAGTATACTAATTAATTTAGTTAATAGTTTATTATAGTTCGCTTTCTACAAAGAGTTATCTCGTAAGCGCCAGGTAATAATTCCTAAAGCATTTTTTGCATTAATTAATACTGAAGCTCTTTATACCAAATTAAAGCTCAATACATCGATATGCGTTTATAAAAAACTAGCTGTATCCGGCCGCCTGTTGCTGTGGCCCAGTCTGGTTGAATAGAAAAATAAAATAAAAAACATCTGGCGCGCGCAACACAAAACTTTCACTTACCGCTCTACTTTGAATAGAAATTAGAGGAGTAAAATGCAAAAATATATTGGTTATATCAATTATTAACACATAGTAACAAAGATTGCTAAGGATTAATAACTATTTTGCCTTAATTTTTATTTTAAGAAATCGATTTTTTTTTTTACCAGTCCTGGTCCTGGTCTTGCAACAGTTAGGCAGCCTTGGTCTTGGTCTTGCAAGACCAAGACTGATTTTGGGCAACACTAGTGAGATGTATTTAGAAGATTTAGAAAGTAGTGAGTTGGAATAGTATGAGTCGGTACCTGCTTAATTAAATCAAGCATATAATTAAAAAAAAAAACCGCTTATAGCGTCTCTTACCAATTTAAACCTTAGCCAGGGATCAAAGAATTAAACAGATATCAACAGGAGATTTATGCCTGTTTCAAGGATTAGCGGGGAGATAACACAGTGAACAGGTTTATGATCTAATTGGGCGTATAAAAGAGGTTTAATAAACGTTTTAAATATTGTTCAATGTTAAATATAGTTGCGCAACTACTGTCAGATTTAAACAATTATATATTACTAGTAGGCCCGTGCGAAAAATTCGCACAGCATATTGCTATAAAATGCCAAATTAATAAAAAAAGAAAATAATGCAAGAAATCAAATGTTACTTTATCGATAAATACCACCGACAAAGAAAACAGAAATTAATTTAAATCTTCATTTTTAATTGGAGCCAACATGTTTACAATTTTCAATAAGCTGTATCTTTGCTAAAAATTGTCCGATTTCGATGATTTTTTCTTCTTCATTTTTTGTCGAACTTTGTAATCTTTTATATAATCATGGGCATAACCAAGGGAAAAGTGTGTAATTTTGTAAAGTTTGTTTTCTTTCATAACTTGTTTGCCTGAATTTTCTGGGTGATTGGACTATTTTTATCGCCTCTAGAAGAAGAAAGCCTTCGAAATTGGTGGCTCAATCTTGAGATTTGGTGAAAAATTAACGGAGATATGGTTTGCCGAACAAAAGCACCATCGATAAATAATATAAACTCCTCCTCTCTCGATCATAGAGATCTCAAGTAGACGAAATGAGACATGTATTCAATGACAGTACTACAATTAATGTAAGGTTGTGTGGATGCGAATTCTATTCCTTGCGTTATCTCGAAAATGGTACGTTTTTGGGCTTAAGAACGCAGGATCCGGAGGAACTATCCGGGTCTTGCTGTACGCATCAAAATCTTCAAGATCCGATTTGTCTCGTAACGATCTACAATACTTACCACCGATCCAGTATTGAAGCCTAGAAAAATATTTGTATCGACTTTATTTATTTTATAAAGAAAAACAAAAGTGGAGAATACGATTCGCTAACCTCCCGTGAAATTTTGAATCCAACGGTACCCCATTCATGGTATTTGAGCATGACAGGAGCTTATATTTGGTACGAAACCGATTTCGAGCCTTACTGTAATGATATATGTGGGGATTTGTTCGAATTGGTTACCTGATAGACTCCGCAGTTATGACGGCCACTATCGACAGAACGAACACCGCCACCATCTTCTTCATGTAGCTGTCCATGGCTTCGGGTCGAGCTCTCGACCGGGTCTGCCAGCACCTAGCACGATGTTCGCCGAACAGGAGTGTCTATCTCTTGCGGCTTTCGTCATAACTACCTGATTTCATTTAAATTAGACTCCGCCCATTGTCTTATCTTTAATGCTAAAATGTCTTTCCCAGCTTATAAGTTTACTATTTTTTGAGCTTCAATAAGAAGGGAACACCGTCAAAAGACAGGCTACCTTATTAGAGAAACTATACGCAGTTTATGTACATACAAACTATTTTTTTTTTTAATCTGTTTACTGAGAAATAATACATTTTGCCACACTTAAGGGCACTGAGTACTAAGGCTGAGTGAGGCACATTCATACCATATATACAATACCATAAAACAATAGAAAATAAAGGAAATAAATAAAAAAAAATATATATACATCTATAAAACTAAATACGACATCGTTAATGAAAGCCGGTAAAGAACTAGGACTCTAAATAAACGTGGATAAAACAAAATATATGGTTAGCTGCAAAAATGGCGATACTACTGGTGATATCGATGTAGATGGTAATATGCTTGAACAGGTAGATAAATTTAGGTATCTAGGTTCAACGATAACTAGAAAAAACGAAATTGAGGAAGAGATTAAGGTTAGACTGAAGGCGGGAAATGCTTGTTATTTTTCTGTGACAAAACTACTTAGTTCGCGCCTCTTGTCCCGGAACTTAAAAATTAGAATCTATAAAACAATTATCTTGCCTACAGTTCTTTATGGATGCGAAACTTGGCCGCTTACACTAAGGGATGAACAGCGTCTTAACGTTTTTGAAAATAAAGTATTGCGTAGAATATTCGGACCGAAGAAGGATGAGTTAACCGGAGAGTTCAGACGGTTAAACAACGCCGAATTGCGTGAGCTGTATCCGGGTAATATAATTGAGGTAATTTCATCGCGGCGAATCAAATGGGCTTGTAAAGTTGTTGGGCTTAGTAACGAGAGAATTCCTAAAAGGTTAATATTTGCTGTGCCGAATGGTAAGCGTCCGAGGGGTAGACCGAAGCGAAGGTGGGAAGATTGCATCAAAGCCGATCTGAAGGGACTGGGTTTGGACGGCGAACGGTGGAGGGAGGTGTGTAATAAGCGATTGGTGGTGTCGGCATCGAACCTTCGGGTTCGCTAAGCCTTTTATTATTATCATTATTATTATTATTACATATATACATCTATATAACAAAGGCAAAAACTATAATAAACCAAGGAAATATAACTTAGAGTTAAAATTATATGAAATACAGAAATTCGTAGCAAAATTAAATAAATTATAAGTAATAGAAACAAATAGAAAACATTCATACTTAAATACAATATTTACAATCAGGCAAGAGATCTCCGAGTCCACGGAGCCCTTTCTCCCACGTGTGAAGGACAAAGCGAGACTCTAAGAGATTACCAGTCCGGTGGAGACTGAGAGAGGGCACTAAAACCACAAACACTCATGACTTGAGTGGAGAAGCTGGCCATTGCTAGAACTCCAGTGACGTCTTTACAAGAGATCTCGAGGCCACTGCCGTTTCAACCTTCGAGGAGGGTTGTAGGGATGACTGGAGCTAGATAAGGATTGTGCTAAAGGATTAGGATGGTGGATTAGGGGACATATAAACTAATATTTAATATGTAACGTATGAAAATATTGATAATACATTATTAATAAAATATATTATTAATATTTATATTAATAAAATGTATTATTAATATATATATATATATATATATATATATATATATATATATATATATCATTATATAAATAGGCAAACACAATTCGGTTCAGCCCCTTTTACTCCTCTATTATTCAACCGATTTTCTTCATTCTTTTTTTGTTTAATAGATATTGACGAGATTTAGTGTTATCAATAATTAAAAATATTAAATATTTTTTTTTAATTTTATTGAATAATAATACAATCAGCCACTGCTGGAGAGCTATAAGTATTAAGGCTAGAAGTTCTCATTCATACAGTATATACAAGTAATAAAGAAATAACTATAAAAAGTAAATAAATAATACTGATAAAGGAATTTAAATCAATAGCAAAAAAAAAAAAATAAATAAATAAATAAAAACTTCTAAACACATTCATTCCTATATACAATATATACATTCGTCCAGGAATCTCCGAGCCAGGCTTTTCTCCCCATATGTAGAAGGCAAAGCAGGACTCCAGAGATCCCAGTGCCACTTTTCCAGCCGCATCACTAATATTAGAAGCCAGTAGAGGCTGAAGGAGGGCACATACAAATTTATAACAATTTAACTATTTATGAATAAATTTTTGTCATGAAAAATCGATTCAAATTCATTTTTGAAAAACACTAAAACTCTTAAATACGAGTTTACTTTGCAATAAAAAAATATATTTTTTTCGACTCAATTTTATGGGAGGATTGTTTCCTAAGTCGACGCTACAACACCCGCTGGAAAGCTCAATTATTGCTCCTTAAAACTGATGGATTTTATTTATTTATAAGGAATAAATAATTAAAAACTTCCCAAAAGTTTTTATTTTTTATCTCCAAGCCTAATTTGTTTGCGGCCGTCTAGTTTGTGCTATTTTGTGTGTATTATAGATCCCTAAATTCATGCTAATTTTCGTGTAGATGAGTGGAGCCTTGTCGAAGTTATCGCATTTTTTGTGATTTTCGAAGACAAACGAAGGGCGAAAAGATCCTGCAAAAAAAAATATATATATATTTTGCGATCGGTATGAAAATTCTTATTTAAGGGTTTTTCGATGTGAGAAATACAAATCTCAACTTCGTTTTAGCTTAAAAAATATTTTTAAACCACTTTATTCCTAAGGTCAGTACTAATTGTTTCAATATTGTACTCATACTATAGTTGAGTGCCAAATATATGTATATATTTTTCTGAGCTGTATATATTTAAATATCAAAAGTTATAGTACATGCACAAAATCTGGTATTTCTCCGCTAGGTGATGTCGTGGATTTGAGATAAGGCACGGGATTAGCGAAGGCACATGTCTTCTTCGAATAATTTTGAGCTCCTATCTTTATTAATATGTCTTCTAATTCCATACTTATATATATAGCGAAAGTGTTGGTTTGAAGGTTCAAAAAAAAAAAAAAAAAACCTGCTCTCAAGTTCATATTGACAACCAGATTCCTCAGACGGTCACGACATACTAAATTCGACAAGATGTCATTTAGAGTAAGCACACCATTGATGGAAATAGCTAAGGAAATTATTGTATTTTTTTGGCTTATGCTGCCGTAATTATTATATGTATACACTTCCTCGTTGAGTTACGGAATGGACTTAATCCGTAACAAATAAGAGTATTAATTTAACTTTTATTTTAATGATTAAGTTTGTTAAATATGCCAATTGCTGAATCGTGTATTGTATTGGTGGTTCTCATGATTCAAAGGATAAAAGAACAAAGCTATCCCTAGATAGCCAGGTGATAGCCATCTCTGATAGCTTAGATATAGTTATCTAGAATGTATCGACTGGACAGAAGACCCATTATCGAGACTTAGGGAACAATAACAGATTTCAGCAAAAGAGCACTTTCTCACAGACCTCATCTTAACAATATTAACTATCCATAACTTCTTCTTATTTTTCTTTCTTATTCTCTTTATTATTTCAACCTTCTCAGTTTCTTTCCTCCTTCCTTTCATCCCTCTGTTTTAACTCTGTATTATGTTGTCTATACATCTTGATAGACTTTACAACATCTCAATTTTCTATCTAACTATTCTATTCACAATATCTTAATTTTACTGTTTATTTCCATTTCTTATATAACTTCATATTTTTCTGTTCTTACATTTATGTCACTTTTTTTATTTTTTATTTTTTTTTTATTTATTTTTTTTTTATTTTTTTTTTATGTTTACTTCATCATTCCACACTTTGTACCGCTTATTATCTTTTATCTCTTTGTTCTTACTATTGTCATTATTCTAACAACTGAATTTTACTTTAATTTTTTTACCTACACTTCTTATGTTTCTCGTACCTTGTTATCTGGTTCTTTTCTTAGCACTGATGATGGCCTGAATTTCAGGTCGAAACGTCGGCTAATGTCAAAATAAATATTATCATTTATTTTTGCCTTCTTTTTGACTGATCACCCCAACTATTCTTCTCTTCATTATTCACGACAGTCAACCATTTACCAATTATGTATCCATAACTTCCTTTGCCGTCCTCTTCCGACTTCATCCCCTTCCTATTCCTGGGTATATAAACTCCATGCTCCTCTGGACTCAGCACTCTTGCAGTCACATTCTTACTAGGAGACCCATATATCCATAGTATATTACTCTGTATGTTAGATGCCATTTGTAACAGACATTATGAATAAAAATATTACTTATAAAGTCTTCACTGCCTCCGATTCGTTAACTGTTGAACATTTAGAATCTCTAGAATATCCTTTTTTTATTTAACACTTTAAAATTGAAAAAAATATTCCGTTATGCAGATATAATGTTCATTTAAAAAAAAAACATCGTTTTTCACTAGTGATGAACACCCCGAAATTCAATTGTTCTAGTAATGAACAATGATGAGTATATAGCTTCCTATTGTATCTATCTCGAGTTTATAGAGTACTGTTTCACTGCCACTGCTCAATATAAGATACTATAATAATATAATATTACAATTCTAAAGTGTATAGCTTTTTTCTTAAGGTAATGTTTCGCAGCCACCAATCGTTACTGCTGTGCATTCTGCTTAAACTGCTCATCGTAACGTCCAAGTCAACTTTCAATTAACTTCCTAATTTAAATATTCAACATTAATTATTAGCTAAAATATTTTAAAATTAAAACTTTACATTTAGGGTAAGCTGACCAGTGATGGACATAGCTAAGGAATTTTTTCTATTTTTTGCCTTATACCGCCGTAATTATTATAGTTATTCAAACCTCCTTGCTGGGCATTTAGAATCCTAAGGGTCTCCTTCTTCTATTTAAGACTTCAAAATTGAAAAAAATATTCATTTATGCAGACATAATATTCATTTAAAAAAAACATCTTTTTGCAGTGGTGGACATCCCGAAATTTAATTGTTCTAGTAATCGACAGGAGATCGGTATTAGCAATTTACATATCTAAAAAAAAATTCTAAAATTTTTATTTAAATATAAAGATAACTTAAAAAAAAAAAACCGTAAGCTTAAAATCAACAAGACAGCTGATTACTTACATTTAAAGCCTAACCAGTCCATCACTAGTGAATTCACCTTAATGGTTTTCCATAAAAGTTCATGGCTTCTAGTAACTAAACATTTATATATGACGATGCTTGGTAAAGTTAGAGCTTTTTAAAATTTGCATACCAGATCTTCATTTCAAATGTCTACGCAATTGAAAATATATTACATATAACTCAACCAAATATATTACTAATTGTTATCAAATATATTACATATTGTTCTAGTAATGGACATATCTCAGAAAAATTCGAAAATCTTTATTAAACTATAAAAATAACGATAAAGATAAGTTAAGATAAATGTTCAACTTACTCTTAGCAAAACTGTTAGCAGGAAGATATGAAACACACTCATCTCAAGAGCTTGATAGAAATTTCATCTTTTGACTAGATAGTCTGATTAAAATATTTATGAACTTTAAATCATGCAATTTATATACTATTACCTAAAAAATAAATTGAAAAAATTAATTAATTTTAGCTTAAAATCGCTATTTTGAAAACTATGAAAAATACATAAATTTTTGAATTTATATCTTCTTAAAACACAGTGAGTATTATTAATTTTTAAAAAAATATCATTTCGGAATTTTTTTCCTATCTTTGCCTCACTGTGCGATAAAATGATACAAATATTTAGGAAAAAACTAATTCTCCCTGAAATTCAATTGTTCTAGTAGTAGATAGGGGGTCGGTACCAGTAATGGACATACCTCAGAAAAAATATATTTTTTTTATTTAACTATAAAGATAAGATAACATAAATGTTCAACTTAATTTTAGTAAAAGTGTTAGTAGGAAGGTATGAAACACACTGATCTCAAGAGCACTATAGAAACAACAATGATTGGATTTTAAAATTTTCTTTTGGGAAATTAATTCATACAGTTTTCACTAGAGCGCATTGTTCCTCAAAGGAGTCTTTAAATCAACAGGGAACCTTATTATTTACATTTGAAGTCCAACTTATCCATCACTCGGCCTCTTGTCCATAATTGGTACCTTCACCCTACTGTAACTATCCTTTTTTTCAAAATATTAAAAACTGGAATTGAGACAGAAAATAAAAACAGATAAATACTTAAACCTCTATGGACGTACTCCTTAGAGATATACGGTATCGACCAAATGATCCACTGCAAAACTTTAATCCTTCCAATCAAAACACCTCCTTGTTACCCGAGGAAGCAAATCCTACATACTGATGTCCACCTGCCTATAGTTGACTAACACACAAGAACTATTTACCAACGATTTCATATTAATTTACAAGAACATAAGAGATATGGCCAGAGCTGAGACTCGAATAAGAGGTGAAGACTAAAAAAGTGCTGGATGAGAGATCTTCTTCCTTATTCAACAGAATAAAATCAAGATGAGGTGATAAAATAATATCGAGATCGCGTGCCAGTGCTAAGGGGAGCTTTTAACTCTGGTATTAATTCTCCGCCCTCACCCCTTGGCCCGGGAAACCACCATGTAGCCTAAGAGGCGAGGAAAGGGAGGACAAAAAAAATTTTTTTTTCTTTAATTTTGAACATTTTGAATTTCTATTAATTTCATATATTGATAAGATAGTCTGACTAAAGTATTCATAAATTTTAAATCGTGAAATTTATATCATTTTATCTAAAGAAAGGAAATTAAACCCTTTACAAATGATACTTTTTCTGATTTAAACGCACATCACAACCAATTAAAAAGAGAAATGGCCATAGCTTATATACCCCAGAACATGAGGAGGAGACTAAAAAGGCGTTGGATGAGAGATCTCCTTCCTTAGACAACCTAAGTAATTGGAACAAGTTAGGGAAGAGGTACTGCTGAGTACTTTCCTTCCTCATGCCTGTCATGTCATTCATATATTTTATTTCCAGCACAGTTTCTGATTGTTAATAAAAAGTTTATTTGTGCAAATAAATTTTTTCTAGCATAAAAAAAAAATTGAAACTATGAAAAATAACCAACTTTTTAAATTTATTGCTTCTTAAAATCGTTTTTATCTGTTGATGACTGCAATATACAGTTAATGTTTTTAATTTTAACAAATTTATACCCTTCGAGGCGCCTGAAAAGAAGATGGCCTTGGGACCTTCTAATATAGAACTTCAATTTGAGTTCTACCAATGGGTAGTTTCTCTTCATGTTCTACATGTCATGTTACCAATGTTACATTTATTTATTGTATTTCTCATGTAATATAGTTGTAAATTTCATTAAAATAAAAAAAAAAAAAATACTGTTTAGGGATTTTTCCCAACCATTGGCCCACTGTGAGATAAAATGAAATAAATATTTAGGAATAAACTGATGCTTACCTAATTTTAGTTATTGGTCCTAATATTGATAATTTAAGCAACCTCTAATAAACAAAAAACTTGTTGCTGCATATAATGTAGAATATATTATGTGTATCAAGTAGTTGAGGATCTTACTCTTTGCGGTAAGGTCAGTGTTTCTTTCACCTTTGATAAAATATTTAATAACTTTGAAACATACCTTTCAAGAATATTAAAAACACAAAAAAAGAGGCTGCCTTTTTAATATGTTGAGTCAAAAAATATTTTTAACTTTTAAATAAGACTTCGACAGAGAAGCTATAACTGGTACTAGAGAATTCGAAAGCAATATTGCAATTAATAATTTTTCTCCATATTTTTTATTTTCAATTTATTATTGTGTTTTTTTTCTTTAAAAATATTATAGAATCCATTATGGAATTTTCCGTTCTACAACCTATCAGTTCATAATTAATTGTTTGGTCGTATTTAAAACAGTTAATTCAAATTTAAATACAAATAATTAAATGAATTATTGAAGGAAGTTAGTCGATTGTTCTACATATCTTGCAGTTGATAAATATTCAGGATGCCGTCATTATAAACTTTTTATTAGTGCCGACGTTTCAACCCCAACATGTGGGTCATCATCAGGGCCTGGTTCGAGGACTCAAGTACTGACACTTGTCCTGAATATTTATCGCCCACATAAATAATTAAATATAGATATTTGTGAATGTGGTAACTATGCAGGAGAGAAGCTAAACTCGACCAGACATTGTGCTGTACTGGGGGCAATTTATCAGGTTTTTCCACCCCACGAATTCGAGATAATTTTAACTGGATATTATAAACAGTAAATAGTTATTATGAAATATTATTGTCAGTTTATATATATATATAAGTTAAGCGTCTCCGGGCTTTAAAAATAAAAAAAAAGAAGGAAAGAGGAACGAGAAACAATACTCACGGCTTCTGAATAAACACTGCTTTATTCGTCCAATAATCTGCCTTATATACAATTGCTATGTTTATTTACATTACAAGATGGTATTAAGGCTGATATCGCCAGTCTCCGGTCTTTATCTCCCCCCCACCAGTTTACGAATAGGATTTTCGGAAACTTATAAATTCCCAGATCGGAGCCACCGGTATCAGCCTTAACCCTTTACAATTATTTGTACCAGTATAAACTTAAAGTACAGCAAACCTCACTTCCACTCCGCTGGAACGAGAAATAAATAAAAAGAAATAAACCACAGAAAGTAAACACACAACGTCTTATTAACAATGGAACAGAGCTCTTAATCCTATAAAACTTACAATCACCTCTATTATGCTGCCATATCTTTATTTACAAGAACAACAAAAATAATAAAAAAAAATGACATCATCAACAGTAA
The DNA here is from genome assembly GCA_928085145.1 of Nezara viridula. Classification (NCBI taxonomy): domain Eukaryota; kingdom Metazoa; phylum Arthropoda; class Insecta; order Hemiptera; family Pentatomidae; genus Nezara; species Nezara viridula. The sequence continues at coordinate 1,925,825 of OV725083.1, read as the reverse complement.
TAATAATAAAAAAAACATATTTTTTTATAATACGCGATAAGGGTACTACGAATCAATTGGTTTTTGTACCGGTTCTAACATTGGGAGCTTCAATTGTTCAATATGAACAGTTCTCCTCTTCTTAGGTTCGTTAATGCTTTCAATGGTTACCAGATTATGCTCCCTAATAGCAATCACTCTGAATGGGCCCTCGTACCGTAACAATTGTTTCCCTCTGTTGGTTCCAATTCTACGATACACTATTGTTCCGATTTTTAATTCTCCCATTCGGTCACGTACCTGCACATTCTGCCGCGCTACCCGCTTCTCCTTTTCCCGCTGAATTCTCCCCGCTACCTTCCCCCACGTCTTTCCTACCTCTACCCTAGTATTCTGGATTTGCTCTACGAGATGTTCATTGGTCGTTGTTTCCCCCCAATCTCTCCTTGGCCTGCGCATCCCGAATAGTATTTCCACAGGTGAAAACCCCGTTACGGAGTGGATCGAATGGTTGTAAGCTGTTACGGCTTTCTTCATCGCAACATCCGGCTCCAACCCTTTCTCTCCCTGATATACACGGATGTGGTCACTCAACGTGCTGTGCAAGCGTTCGATTCCTCCTCTACTCTTAGGGTGTCCCGGTGTGTTATAATGCCACACAACCTCTAACCTTTTCACCTCCTCCCTAATCGCGGTATTGTCGAATTCTCTACCACCGTCTGATGTGATCCTCTCGGGAACTCCGTAAAACTGTATCCAGATTTGTAGGGCTTCCGCAACTGCATTGGCAGACTTGTCCATGACCTGATGTGCCATAGCTACTTTACTAAAGGTGTCGATGACCGTGACCCACTTGAACCCTTTCCAGGTGAATGTATCGATCTGGAGGTCTTGTAGCGGCATATTCCCTGTAGGTGTCTCTTCCTGAACTCCTCTGGGGGGGTGTCGATCATACTTTGTGCGCATACATACCTCGCATTTCCCGATGATTCCTTGGATAGATTTTTTCATTCCCCACCAGAAATACTTTCGCCGTAATGCCTGCAACGTCTCGTTGACGCCTCGGTGGTTGGTCTTCCCCTGGTGGTATGCCAATGTAATTGCTTGTTGCTGCTCCTCATCCTGTACGGTTTCCACTGCATACTTGCACCGGATGATCGTTCTATCCATGCCTATCCGCTCGGATCTCCACATCCGCTTTATTTTCTCCCATACCGTGTTGTTCCCAACATAGAGATGGTGTGTCTTTCCCGGCTCCGTGGCGTCCTTCAGTGCCGTACGGATTTGCTCCTCGCTCACCCCGGGTTGCGACCAAATGACGCGAATCCTACTTTTCCCGTATCTTCGGTAATCTATTTTCATGATCCCTGTTGTCCTGGTTTTCCAGATTACCTGTCTATGCTTGTCGTTGATGATTTCGTCTATTTCCTCCATCGCCTCTGGTCTTTCCTCCGCTGAGCTATCTTCTTCCGGGGACCCCTCCCTGTCCTCTATACTGACGGTATCATCTGCCCCTTCACCCTCAGGAGTCCATTCCCTCAAGAATTGGCGCACGTCCCGCGATGGACCTCCTCCGTCCTCTTCTACCGCGTTGATCATGATGGCCCTAGAGAGCCAGTCTGCCACCACGTTTTCCTTTCCCGGCTTATACACCACCTCCATGTTGTACTGACTAAGGAATTCTTTCCATCTCGTGACCCTCGCAGAGGTTTCCTTAAGTTTTCCTACCCACTGAAGGGGTTTGTGATCGGTGTGGACTCGAAACTTCCTCCCAAATATATACGGCCTGAAATGGTCGATGGCCCACACTATCGCGAGTAGCTCCCTCTCTAACGCGCTGTACCGTGATTCCGCGCTCGTAAGTCGTCGGCTCGCGTATGCTATCGGACGTTCACCCTCACTTCTGCCCTGAGATAAAACGGCCCCCAACGCGTATTCGCTCGCATCGGTGGTGACGTTGAACTGCTTCTCAAAATCCGGGAACGCCAATACGGGTTCTGCCTGCAACCTATCCATGCATTTCCGAATATTATTTTCCATTTCCGGTGTCACCACGATCCTCGCGCCTTTCTTCAGCAAGTTATTGATAGGTACCAAGTATTCTGCCATCTCAGGTACGAATCTCCTATAATAATTCAGCGTCCCGAGAAGCCTACGAATCCCTTTAACGTCCCGTGGCACCGCCATTCGTGTGATAGCCTCCACCTTTGCCGCATCCGGTCTGACCCCCTCGCTAGAAATAGTGTGGCCTAAAAAATTGATTCGCGTTTGTCCCAACAGGGACTTCTCACTTGACAGTTTCAGCCCGAATTGTCGCAGCCTTTCGAATACCGACCTCAAATGCCCCACGTGTTCGGCTTCCGTTCTGCTAAAAATCAACAGGTCGTCCATGTATACTTGACATACGGAGTCGTCGATCCCCCTCAGAAATTCGTCCATCAGGCGTTGAAAAGTTATGGGCGCATTCTTCAGACCAAACGGCATTCTGGTGAATTCGTAATGCCCCCTTTCGAATGTAAACGCCGTCTTATGTTGGTCCTTCGGGTGCATCCGTATTTGGTGGTATCCCGCCTTGAGGTCCAACGTGCTAAACACCACGGCCCCACTCAACCTATCAAGTATATCTTCGAATCTAGGGATCGGGTACTTTTCGTCTACCGTGTTGTCGTTCAACCTACGATAGTCCACTACCACTCTGTATTTTTCCTTATTATCCCCCGGCGCTGCCTTCTTTTTCACTGCCCACAGGGGACTATTAAATGGCGAGGTGCTATCGACTATGATCCCTTGCTCTTTCAGGCTTTCCAATTCCTCCCGAATATGCTGCCTCATCGCCTGCGGGTATCTCCTTTCCTTTACGTAGGTCACCCTATCTTGCTTCAGTGGAACTTCGTGTACCGTCTTCCCTGTTACCCCCAATACCTCGCCCTCCCTGAAGAAAATATCTACGAACTCCGCTTGTAACGCCTTTCTCCAGTCCTCCACCCTGTTCACCGCTCCTATCCGCACCCTTCTTTCTCTCGCGACCCCTATACATCCAAATTTCCTCTTTCCCAGCCTGATACTCCAAGCTCCTCTACGGTTTCTAATGCTTACCCCTACCTGTCCTAACAGATCACAACCTATTATGACTTGGTACTCCCGCGCCATGCTCTCTACCACATGCACCCTTAGCTCCCCCTTTTTCCCTGCCCACCGGTCAAGCGTAATTGACGCTTCCCCTTCTACTTTACAGGGACCACCCAGAGTGATTAGCTGGCAGCCACAGTTTTGTATCCGGAGTACCCTCTCGCTCCCGCACACTCTCCCCAACGCCCCCCGAGTCAAGATAGTACTCGAGCTCCCTGTGTCCACGAGACACTTCACTCCCCGATCTACTTCAATAATCGGCAACCAGCATGGCTTACCTCTAATATTGTTGCAGGTTGCTGTGCGGTCGCCTCTCTGCTGACACCCTTCTCAGATGCCACCTCGCTTCCTCCTTACCGCCGTCGCTCGTCGTTGCTCGCTCCGTTGGCTGCTCCTGCCTCCTTCGCCTCCACTGCTGGCTGGCTCGTCAGTCTCCGTTCCCGACGTCCCCGACTCCTCGGTTGCCTCTTCCGAAGATCCGTCTCTCTGCTGCATCCTAGCTCGTTTTTTCAACTTTTGAGCGTTCACCTCCATTGGCTCGTCTAGAGGTCTCTCCCTCCTGCGAAACATGTACGGGCACTGTCTGGCAATATGCCCTTCAGTCCCGCACTCGAAACATCTAGTGCGCGGACATTGTGCTACCAAATGTCCCGGTTTCCCGCACCCGTGACATTTTCGGTCTTCCCTCCGGGGTCCATTCCTAGGCCTGGACTGTCCGGATCTTCTCTCGCCCGTCGTGGCTTTTTCTCCGTTCGGGTGTTTCATTTCCCTCTTCCTCCACCCTATCTGGGCTGTCCGGGGTCGTCTGTCACTCACTCGGGTCCACCCTGGTTCTTCTACTTCCATCCGCGTCTCTTCCTCTCTTGCACTCAGATCTATCATTTCTTGGGCACACTCGAGGAACGATCGCTCTCTAGGCAGTCCGTCCCTTCTCCCAGTCTCCTTAGCTAACTGAACCTTGAGTATTGTCGAAAGGAATTCCATCCTAGCCTCGACCTCTCCCACACTCATGGTTTCACGCATTTTCTCAGTTATGCGGTTGTACTTCGCCACTAGTACCCCCGCATACTGTCCTCTTGTTTGGCGTTGGGACCGACACTCCCTAAACATTTGGAAGATATCTTCTTCCGGCGTCCATCGGCCTCCTCCGAAAGCCTTCTTCAAACGCTCCTTAATCACTGGCCATGGTGTCTCCTCGTCCGCTTGGATTTGGTTGAGGATGTTCCTCCTCACTCGGCACACGAGAGCTGCCTTCAGTGCTTCTGCGTCTCCCAGGTTCACGAGGTCCTCCGCCACCTTTGCTTCGATTCTTGATATGAGGCGGTCTCCGCCTTTCAGGAAGTGATTAAGTTCACCTATCTCGCCCCCGAATCGCTCCAGGTCTGCGATTGCTCTCCGTAGATCCTGCGTGGTTGCTGCCCTTATCTTCATCCACTCCAATGCATTGGCATGCGCCTCTGCCAATGTGTCCCTAGGTAAGGGAGGGATCTCTTGTATCTGCGGTACTTGAGGTATCTGAGGTATCTGCGGAATCTGCGGAACCTGAGGGGCGATCTGAGGAATCTGCGCTATCGGCATTTCCTGAGGTTGCGGCATTTCAGGTGCGTTCAACACTCCTGGTCGAATTATGCCCTCTGTCGGCATCTCGTCTTTTCCTTATGACTAGGAGAAGAGAAAAAAAAATTAAAATAAAGACAGAAAAAAAAATTTTACTTCCGTGTTCTCCTGACGTTCTCCCGGGTTTCGGCACCAGTTAAGCGTCTCCGGGCTTTAAAAATAAAAAAAAAGAAGGAAAGAGGAACGAGAAACAATACTCACGGCTTCTGAATAAACACTCCTTTATTCGTCCAATAATCTGCCTTATATACAATTGCTATGTTTATTTACATTACAAGATGGTATTAAGGCTGATATCGCCAGTCTCCGGTCTTTATCTTATATATATATATATACAACTGACAATAATATTTCAATTTAAAAAAATATATGTTGAGCAAATTGATTTTAATTTCTTCTAGTTATTTTTAATAATTTTTTTTTGTCTAGGTCATATTTATATTTTTTTTAACCATGTGAAATTAAGATATATTGAAATTGCTACATATTTTTTGAATTTATCGAATTTAACATATTTTAATTCTATCGTTAGTTGGCTTTCTAGTTAAGTTGAATTAGTCGACTAATAGGAAATAACTGTTAAACTATTAAAATTGTACCTTAATCAACGTAATTGTAACAATATAACTAAACAACCGTTATTATTTGAAATTATATCAACTTATTTCATATTTCGGAATATTTTTACATGTGAAAAATTTAAAAGTCTGTCATAACTTCGAAGGACGACGCCCCAAGCAATTCTTTTTCCTCCCTTTCCATCTCTCTAACTAACAGGAAAAATCTATTCACTCTATCTGCTTTTATAAACCACATAGCTTTCTTTGCTTTTATAAACCACAGAATGACTAACTCCAATTTCAACATTTTTGAGTGATGTCATTTTAGTGATATTTTTAGTTGAAAAAGTTATCTATGCAGACAATGAGTAAGTTGATTCCAGAGGTGGTGATTGCAGTGTTGAAATATAGAACTGAGAATAAAGGTATAAATTTAGGTACTTATTTCTTATGAAAGATGTTCTTAGGAAAGACACTTTATTAAATATCTGTAGAAAAAAGGTTTTTTTAGTCTCAACAATTAAAAAATATATTTTAAATTTATCCAAATTTTCACCTCTTCAGGGAAAAAAACTAGAGACCATATCTTTCCTCCTAATTGTCCGATTTTAACGATTTTTTTTTTTTTTTAGGAAATTCCATAAACTTTTAAAAAACCATATACAATATCACCCAAAAAAGCGTATACTTTTTGAGTTATTCGGAATTTAATTTTAACATCCCTCGTAACTTTTTTTCCAGCTTCTTTTCGTTGAAGTATGTTATATAGATAAATTTAAAGGGTATCGAGAAAATGACTTTAGCGAAGTTTCATTGAAATCGGTACATTCGTTTAGGCGCTACAGTCTATAGGAACGCAGGTTTTTCTGCATTTTATTTTTTTCTCCTTTATTAATTATCAAATTCTTTCAAAGTTATATTTAGCGATTTTTTCGTAACTCTGAATAATGCGAAATGATTAACTTTTTAAAATAAACCATATCAAAGGTACTTAAGAGGAAGATGCATATGAACATTGGGCATTTAAGCTGTATAAAGTGACATCAACGGGGATAAGACCTAAATGATATTAAAGACTACTTAATTATACAATGATACACCGGGTTTGATCAAAATCGTTTGAGTCGTTTTTGAGAAAATTGTAAAAATGTGTTCCAGCGTTCATATAAAGTGGCACTTCCGCTTAGACGATTTTAACGGAAAAGTTGCTGTCATATCCCACCCATATACAAACCTTAAATACTTAATATCAGTTTCGTACTACTTTTCGTTTATGAGCTAGACTGTTAACACATACACACAGACCATTTTGCGACACTTGGTTATTTGAACTCAGGCGGCCTCAAAACATGTATTTCCGTTGAAAACTGAGACTCGATAATTTTCACGGTCGCAATACTTACCCTTACTATATATTACATAACGGTATTATTAGAATTGATATTAGTTCGAAGGCTGTGATGACATGATATTTACTCTGCTTTCTCCCTTTTCTCCTAGGAACTCGACCTGTAATGTATACACTCTCAGGATTATAATTGTTAATGTTTCTAATATCACATTTTTGTCGGCTCCTTTATGAGCTGGAAGTCAATAAGGCTGATGGTAGGCCCATGCCAGGGGGCAATTACAAAGTGAAAACGAACATAAAATTAATTATAATTCTGGCCGAAACCGTAGTGGGCCCAAAACAGATGGGGGAGATAACAGGGAATAAAATGGTTTTTATCGCCGGTGCTCGGCCGGTCGGGATTAGTAGTGCCTCTACACGCCACATGACGAATGGCACCCGACTGATTCCATTGTTTATATATCTCTAATTGTTGTTCCGTCTTTGTTTTTGGTTCTATTGACAAAGTGTCAACAGGAGGATAATTATTGCTCAGCTCTTCTTGAGGAATACTCCCGGTTATTTATAGATGAATGATCTCATGAAATACTTTCAAAGTTTGTTAATGTTGATAACAGCAAGTTTTTGCCTATTCAAATTAGTTAAGGATGGTTATGGTAGCTCAGAGGTAGGGCGCTGACTTCCACTGCTCAAGGATCGATTCGTAGGGGGATCCTTCTGGGGTACACACACCCAGCCTCTATGAAAGGGATACCCTTAATTAAATAACTAATTTTTTTAAATTTTGATTATTTGTTTATTGATAAATATTACAATCTGTCTCAATAAAGGCCATTTATAATAGAATTCAGAGAGCACGTTCACACATTATTTACAAATAAAAAAAAGCTAATTTCAAATAATATAAAGCTATAAAAGAACAAAATAAAATATCATAGTGAAGGAAGAAAATATAAATAATAGTAACAATAGAATAAAAATAAATGATTAAAATAGAATTAAAATTATCTTTTAAAAAAAAGAATACCTGCCAAACTGCCAGAACTCCAATATATACATGCTACAAAAGGTCACGGGGCCAATGCCGTTTTAGCCTGCGAGGAGGATTGTAGGGATGAGTAGTGGTAGGTAATGATTGTGCTACGGGATTAGGGTGATGGGTAAGGTTCTGATGAAATTTGGAGAATTCGTCTGGGATAAGATCAAGAATAAATGGAATATTAAGGTCATTATGCAGTAAATAATTAATTACTGTGGAAAACCTGGTGGTTGAGCGTGATCTCGATCAAATCACCTGCTCACACAACCGTTAAACCAAGATACTTTACTTTCTCAATGAGTAATCAACCCCAGAATCTTCATGGTATTGGTACAAGTTTTATTAATTAATGCCTTAATGGGTTCAATTTAAAGATTAGGTAGGTATTCCCTTTAAACTGATCATTCCTGGATACCGAATTAACTTCGCTTAGGCTACAGTCGAGAATATTAGAGAGGAATATGTTCTAGAAATATATATACAAAAGGCCTCTCTCTCACCAATGCTGTCATGATGCGAGCTCAGCCCCTCACATATTGATATAGTATAAACTTTATGAAAATATCTGACGCGTACATTATAATTCCTTTACAAAGGAACTATGTACTAGCGGGTATAATAGACTTCGTTTAACGGAATCCTATTCTGTATGTGTAAATTCATCTAAATTATCAAAGGAATCATATATTAAAATACTGTTTTAATTTGGTGTGACAAAACTTGATAATGAGAAAGGGCTTAAAACAACTCAATACCTGACTCAGATGATAATTTTTCATATAGGCATGTATTATGTATTGCATATATTATATATTACAAATAATATGAGCACCCTCCTAGACCCCCCACTCCATATTCTTATAGTTTGCCCACCTTCTCTCTCAATAATTTTGAGAGAAATGGGATCCTATGGGACTAGTTATTGACGGTGTAAACTTGGAATTTATATTATCTTGTTTTGATGACTTAGACTGACTACTTAAGTGATTGAAAATAGTTTAGAACATATAATATCTTTACTCAATAATTCAATAAGGCTGAAATAATATGAAGGACTGAAGAAAGAAAAAAAAGTATAACAATACAAAACTGAATATTATGGAGTAGGAATAGGAGTAAATCGTCGGAGTCATGTTGAAGTAATCTATGTTTTCCTCAGATATATTGATGATACAATAATCTCGTTGATTAAGTTTAATACAGATTTCCTTAAAACAGGCTTTCATTAAAATTTTGAATAAATTGAAATTAAAAGAGTTTAATATATAGAATTCCTAGTTTTAATAAATGTAGTTTAAAAGTCCATATTATAAATTTATAATTAATATATTTATTTATCTATGTTACAGGAGACTGCTGTCTACTCCTGAAAGGTAAGCCTTCTAAATAATATTATGCATGACTTGAAACTTCCTTTTATAAAGAGCTTCCTGCTTTGATAATCTTTATTAACTTTGTGATTTATTAAAGGCTAAAATATAATTAAGGTGGAAGTATTTTAATTATGACCATTTTCTCAAATATTTTTCACTAGCAATAACATAATAACTGAATCGGTTGGGTTCAAATCATTAATGAAATCCAACATAAAATTAGCTCTGAGTTTAGGAACTAGTAGTCCGTGGTACAAATCCCTTCTATCAAATAAACTGCAAATTGTTTTATCTATGAAATTTTCAGAAACAGGGCATTCTCTTATAAAATTAATTATTTTCATGAGGTACAACAAACTCATAAATACCCATTCGCATCGTAAGATAATTGGATGGCAAAATCTAAACATAAGGTGACCTACAAAAATATTGGTCCGTTTGGCCTATACAGGGAAATTTTTATAGAAGTGACAGCAGACCTCAAGACAATTTAACTTTAAACGATTTTACTTTTGAAAGGATAAACTAAGGTAAGTTCGATTTTAAAAAAATTATAACTAATTCAGGTTTTTTTTTTTTTTATCATCATCCAACTATTTTATAGATACCCCACTTTTAAAAAAACTTTAACTTTATTTTTTATCGTGTTAAGTAAATGTACTCCTGTTTTCAGCGTCAACCACTACAATCAATTGTTGCAAAGTTTTTATCTCTTGTTTTTCTATGATCTGAGATGTATTATAATAAACCTAATTGCTTAAATACTCATTATTATTATTATTTTTATTCACATAACGGCCTTTTAAAATTACACGAATATCATTACGTTTCCTTTCCCATTATCTCTTCTCCCATTACCCTTCCGTTTTTCTTTATTTTCCAGAAAAACTTTGTTTATTTAAAATTTTTTCCGTATTGCTTCCTATCTTCACTACAGTCTTTGTCTGCTATTTTCAATTTTTCTGTTTCCTCTTACATTTGTTTTGCATATCCTATTGCATATAATCTTGTGTTCACGGATTCTGTCAAAGACATTCTTATAGAAGCATGTTTTCTTAATTATTATTATTATTAACAATAATGCAATTATTATTATTAAATTTGCCACTGCGCTGTAACGCATCAAGCAAATGTATTGGCGTTTATTTTATTTTGTTGTATCCTTCATACTTGCTTAACTTGTCAGCAGAAGATCTCTAGGCCACTGCCTTTTTAGTCGTCTTTGAGGCTCACCAGGTAACAGGGAGGAAGATAGAGATAGAACGAGTGGATTTGGATGATTGAGAGCACTAGAAATTAACTAATTGCCTACATGAAATGGTGTTTAAGTGACTCCTAAAGTCCTTTTAAATGTGATTACATGAACAATAATAATTTAAGAGATATTTTTAAAATTTTTTTTTTTCATCAAACATAGTTCCATATTACCAATTTTTGGGGGGTGGGTGGTGAGCTTTAGCCCGAAAGCCTTCCCCGTAGATCCGCTCGTGATAGAGAGTAGAATAATGAAATGTTGTGTACTTTTTGTGCATGTAGGATTATTATTATCAAATGTGTTTTTCCTTTAAACAGGAAACACATTTTATTTATTAAAAAGAAATTGAAAATTACTGATTTTTCAAATATTTTCCCGGTAAATTGGTTGTAAACTGTGTTTTCGCCGAAATTTCTATAATTGAAATTGATCTGTATGACAAAATAAATGTTTTTAAAATTTACGTTAAAAAAAAAAGATATTGGTTGTTTCAATTATCTGAATGAAAGCATTAATATTAGGATCAACAACATCTAGTTTGTCAGTTATTAATGCGGATTCAACGCTCCTTACTTTCTCACAAATAAAATCTTTAATGTTCCACATGTTACCGAATTTGGCCCAATCCAGATACCTATCCTTCCATAACAAACTTCAGAACCATCCGAATCCTCTCGTTTCTAACCTTGCTTTCTCCTCAATCCCTGATAACCCTCTGAGGCGTCTGAAAAGGAGATGGCCTCGTGATCTACTTATGTAATTATATTATTAGAGTGCTACCAGTGGGTAGTTTCTCAAAAGGCGTTTTCATGTCATTGTATTATTATTGTGTGCACATTTACGAGTTGTATGTTTTTATAAAACAGTTGTAAATATCTATGAATAAAAAAAAATAATAATACGGATCAATCCGTGTAATAAAGATCTGGGTGAAAAACACAGTTTATAACCAATAATCAAAAACCAATATTTTTCAATATTTTTTTTAAATGTGTATATTGGCTATTCAGTTTATTTTAATACATTCCACTTCTTGGAAAAACAAGAATCAAAAGATTATAAAAATTAATGTTAGTCATTTTAGCTGAAAACTGGGGTACTTTATTTGACAGAATAAAAAATAACATAATTTTTTCACATAACTTGAGTTAAATCTAATTTATTCCTAATTAACCACAACTTAATTAATACAGACTTAAAGCTTATTAAACGAAGAAGTTTTTATGAAAGTGGTTTATCTGTAGTATAGTTGGATGATGATAAAAAAAAAAAAGGAGAATAATTTATAATATTTTTAAAAACTGAACTTAGCTTATTTTATTCACTCAAAATTCCTCATTAAATGGTTTTAGCAATGATAAACTCTATTTTCGTTTTATTTCTCAAGTAGATTTTATCTAGTTTATACTGAAGCAGTTGCTAATTAATTAAATTAAATATGTCTTTAGTTATCGTTTGGATAGGAAAACTGTGGATTTCCTATTTTTCTGCTGAAAATTAGATCAATGTCTATATAAACTGTTTTGTAGCTCTTGAGGTCTACTATTAATCCTTTGTGTAATTATGTATGTATGTATTAAGATAATTATATGTGTATATATGTATATGTATCATCAGAAGAATCAAATATAAACAGGCCAGCTAATTATGTATATTCGTATATATACAACATAATATTATTAAGAAAGCCTATTCAACACGTAGCATGAAGCTTCACCATGACAGTTTAAGTATAAATTTACTAAATAAGTAATTAGCTTGTTTCAATGGAGAATATCCTTCCAGTTTACATCTACCTGCAACTTCGCGGATAGTTTCATCTCATCGTAACATACAAATGTTTTTTTTTTTACGAAAATTCTAGAAATTCGAAATTTTCAATCTGATGATTTCAAATTTTGTTGATTTAATTAGATACCAAAAACTCGTAAATATACATTTATTTCCCACTTGAATCATAAGATAATGTTATCATAAAATCGATTAAAATGTGGCCCACAAAAATATTGGGCCGTTTGTCCAATATAACCTCGTTATTTTGATATGTTGGGGAGTAGAGGTCATGCCAAACGGCCCAATATTTTAGTAGGCCTCCCTTTTTCCCGATTTTTTGATCAAATTATCTTACTATTCAAGAGGAATGCAAATGGGTGTTTATGAGTTTTTCATATCTAATTAAATAGACAAAGTTTGCCGATCTTCAGATTCAAAACATCACAATTCCGAGAATATTAATAATTAAAATGTCGTAGGTTATGGTAAGATGAAGCTATTTGCAAAGTGTAAAAGGAACCTGTACTACCTATTATAGCCGATACTATCCATATTTATTTATTGTAGAATGATGGTTGACTGTACTGAATAATTGAAGAGAAGTTTGGTTAGGATGAGCAGTAAAAATAATTAAGTATTTTAATTAAGAATATTTTTGAAATAGAAATAGAAAAATCATCTTTATTCTGGGACTAGGTCCCTTTAGAATAGCAGTATTGTTCATATAAATTAACCATAAATCTGGCCAAAAGACTTATTACAATGAATAATGACAAAATACTAGTAATAAATTAAGTATTAATTAAGCTGTTAGGATAAATTAACGAGGACAGTTTGGTAATAGGGGTTCAGTACTACAATATTGGAGCTAAAATAATTGCATAATAATCACTGAATGAAATTATAAGGAAAGCAAAATCAATTTTATAGGCAAAGGATTGTAGTGATGGAATATGAAAATTAAAAAAATAATACTAACTGTTAATATGTAAGGAAAGAAATTAAAAAAAAAAAAAATAATGATATACATATGTTCCCTAAGATATTTAAGTGATTATGCGTAAAGATTAGGAGAAGAAAAAATAAAATAAAGTGTACATATATATACACATAGCGAGGATTTTTATCCAGTGATTTATTCTCCCATTTTTTTCCACTCAATTACATCATTACATATAACGTTTCGGTATTAACAATTATATATGAACAATAAGGCATTTATCAATACAAATAAAAACAACAATAATTTTATTTTTATTTTATTTTGCCAATCTTACCAGTATCATCTTAATTCTCCATAATACTTGTCATGTTGATAAATTATTTTATTTTTTGTCTTATTGCTAAAAATGTAGTAATTTTAAATTTATTATTTATTTAGTTATTACTATTATTATATGTATTTTATTATTTTCAATGTTGAATATATTACCAGAAATCTTATTTAAGTCTCCTCTAGGGATGGTCTAGTCAGATACATTAAATTAAATTTCAAGCAAGGGGTCAAACTCCAATTCTTATATTTATTTTTATATATCTAATTTATTTATAAGATAAGCATAGCGATTAATAGCGATATATTGTAATTTCTAGTCTGAAGATGAGATATAAGTGGATCCCGAAACGTTATATGTAATAATATAATTAAATGAAAAAAATTGGGAGAATAAATCACTGGATAAAAATATTCCTACTTATATACCTAGAAAATAAGTATCTCCCTTAGGATAAATGAAGAAATAATTAAGTATATTTATTTTTACATTTTTTTTGACTGATCACTCCAAATAATCTTCTCTTCTAGTATTTTTTATTGTTTTTTTTTATACTGCTGATGTGAGATGTGTTTTGTATTCGTGTATTTGTATGTTTCTTTTTCTGCTATCTTATTGTGAATTATTCGAGACATTCACTGTTCAGTTCGTAATGAAGTTATGACTTTATTACATTCCTACCTATACTAGGTAGGGAAAGTATTGCAATCGGGTCAAATTTCCGACATGCGGTTTTCGACGGATCTATACGTTTCAGAGCCTCCTGAGTCCGAAAAACACATTTTTAGCCATTGGTCTGTGATATGATTTTCTCGGGAACTACTGAACCGATTTTTTTGCTTCTTTTTAATATTTTTTAGGGTTTTGACTACTGATGGCTGTGACAGAAATTCGGTGCTCCATGCGCAATAGGTTGCTCACAATAAATAAAAAACATGTTCTTCTATAGACTGTAGCGCAAAAACGGCTCTAACGATTTTGATGAAACTGTCCTATAATGTTCTAATCATTGTTTATTCAATTTTCGTAGATAGACTAAATTCTCGGAAAAATTCAGGAAAAAAAGTTATAAAGACAAGAAAAATGTTATAGGGCCTAACTCATTAAGTATATGTTATACGGTGAAATTTATAATAAAACTTTTGAAAGGAAATTAAATTACAAGCAAAAGAAAAAAAAAATCATCGGAATCGAACCAGTATTAGCGATGATACAGCTTTTTCTATTTTTTACGCATTTTACGTATTACTTTTATTTTATTTAAACGTATTACTTTGGGTTGAAAGGTAATGAAATTTCCTACGAATTTATATAAAAATCGTTTATTTTTGACAACTATTAACGAAGTTACAGCTATTCAATTCCGAATGTAAGATTACGGTTTCATATCCTGAGGTCAGAAAGGTGTGAATGAGAGAATGAAGATGACTAAGTGAAAGTAAGAAAATCTGTTGCCCGCATCACACAACCTTCACTATTTCCTATACTTTCAACAGAAATTATAATTATATGCCAAATAGTTTTTGATCAGCAATATTAGGACGTATTGAAATTTTTATACTGATCTATCTTAAGCCGGTTTACATTGCTTTAGTTTATCAAATAAATCGTACTCAAATCTTATGTTTGATCAATTTTCAGGAAAATGTATCTAGTTCAATTATTTTTTGTTTCTTCATGAACATATGTAAAGATATAAAAACTTTTTGAAATAGATAGGAAAGTCGTGTGAGTGGAAACCCCAACTTTTTTTTCATATACAATTGAAGGCACTAATATAAATCTAAATGTTCATTGTTTACGTTGTTTATTTTATTATAAAACCCTAAAAGTAAACATTGCAATTGGATAAGAAGGCCATTGAGAGAACTTTGGCTAACAGTCTGTCGAGGGGGGGGGGAGAGGGGCTAGGAACATTAAATGCAAAGCAGAACGAACCCTTACATTGCGAAGGCCAAGTCGATGTTGGTTCTTTTGGCAAGGAGCTGGTAGAGTAGTCCCTCTCTTAACATATCTTAGGGATAATCCAGGGGCTCATCTGCAATTTAAATTTTACGAAATGTTCCAGTATATAATATTTACATTAAATGAGTCGATAATTCCAAAGTTCTTATCACTATTAGCAATATTCAGGAATTAATAGGTCTTTTCTGTTTTTTTGGTAATGATAACTTCCAAATATACAACAATTGATTTATTTGTTGAATTTACATGGGATCGTTTCAGGAATTTTACTCCCATCTTCAGAACTTCAATCCCATGTTTTCTTATCGATTCATGGCTAAAAAGGAGTTAATTAAAAAATAATACATGTTAGAGTTGCTTTGTTATATTAATTTTATAATTACCTTATGTCTGATGTATTTAGATAGATAGAAAGAAAACTTTATTCTGGGACAAGGTCCCTTATGATTAACAGATATGAACAAAAAATAAAAACTACATCTGGCCAAAAATTACATTAGTCAATGTTAAAGAATATATAGTATCGTCAGTAAAATTAAATTAAAACAAGTAAAAATAACACCATTTTGAAAACAAAACAAAACATTATTTAAATGAAAAGAGAACAAAATAAAATAAACATGGGTTGATTTTTAAAATTAAAAAATCTATCAATTTTTACAACCATTTGCCTCAGTCAAAATCTGTTTCGCAGTATTTATTTTATTGTATAACGTCATTTTGGGATGAGAGAAGGAATTCTTTTAGTGTTTCCAAAACGCAAGACCGAGACGAGTCTTGGTCTTGCGCAAGACTCTCGCAACAGTCTTGCAGTTACTTATTAGCTTATTACTATAGAGATATGAATGTAATTTTTTAGATAGTAGAAACCTAAGTAAGCCCGAATGAAAAATTTGAGGGGTTAAATGCAAAAATATATTGGTTATACAACATATAATATAACATATAATATAATATAATATATATAATATAATATAACATATAATAACTAAGATTGTCAAGTATTATTAACTATTTTGCCTTAATTTTTATTCAAAAAATCGATTTTTTTTATCAGTCCTGGTCTTGGTCTTGCAAAGCGCCAGACCAAGACCGATTTTGGGCAACACTAGATGTGGTCCTTTGCCATGTTTGAAATTTATTAAAAAAGAAACATATCAGACTTAAGGTAATTACAAAATTAATGTAACAACGCAACTCTAACATGTATTGTAGCACGCATTATTTTTTAATTAACTCCTTTTTAGCCATGGATCGATAATAAAACATTGGATTGTAAGTCCTGAAGATGGGAGTACATTTCCCAAAACGTTAACATGTAAAATCAAAAAATAAATCAATTGTTGTATATTTGGAAGTTATCATTGCCAAAAAACAGCTTCCCAACAAAAAGAAGACATTGTTCGATTACAATGGTCCATTATTGAAAATAATAAATCAAAACTCTGAAAATTGACATTGAGTCCTCCATGATCTTCCATAAGTACTACATATAATAAATGTAATTATAAAAAAATATTAAGTTCCCTCGACTGAGCTACCCTGAGGGTGGCCTTAGAAAAAACTAGAAAACACTTGGCCCAAACACCGCACAGGGCCCCCCCCTTTATAAAAAACGAGGAACAGAGAAGGACACTCTAGCCACCGCCTCCCCCCAACAGCTTGCCGCCCCCGAAGGCGATTGATGGCTGCAAGGAAAACAATAACCTGCAGAAGTGGATGGATGGCCGCTCCGGAGTCAGCTTCGGAGGAACCGGGGGCTTCGCTAGATTGGGGCGACTTAGGGGAAATCCTAGAACAGCTACGAAATCACCCGCTGGTACTTGTACCTGGGCAATCAAGAGGAATTAATGCACGTTCATGGCATCAAAATCTGGTACGTGAACCACAAAACTTCCACTTACCGCTCTATTTCGAACAGAAATTATTTTCTGGTGAAATCGAGCTATTACTAAACGTTTTAATTGGAGCTAAATGTTATTTATTTATTTATATGATATTTACAACTGTATACAAAAAATACATCTGGTAAATTCGCACATTGGTATAAAGACATGGAACACATGTTGAGAAACTACCCATTGGTAGCACTCTAATAATATGTCTATATTAGAAGATCACGTGGCCATCTTCTTTTCAGACGCCTCGGAGGGTTATCAGGAATCGAATAGGAAGCAAGGTTAGAGACAAGAGGGTTGGGATGGTTATGAAGTTTATTAGGAAGGACAGATATCTGGATTGGGCCAAATCTGATACATAAGGAACATTAAGGTCATTATGGATAATTTTATTTGTAACAAAGTAAGGAGCATTGAGGATTTTACGAAGGATTTTGGATTGTAAGGATTGTATGCGAGAGGAATTTGAAGGTTTGGTGGAGCCCCATAGCTCAACTCCGTAAGTCCAAATAGGCCTTATTATAGTCATGTAAATGAGTCTTTTATAATTGATTGGAAGGTTAGAGCGTTTGTCTAGTAAGTGTTGAAGTAGTCGGAAACGTCGAGCTGTTTCTTGTCGTTTCAGTCTGGTATGAGGATTCCAAGTTAGACGCTTGTCCAGCTGGAGTCCTAGGTAACGGATTTGTTCAACAGGAATAAGTGAGGTGTTGTTAAAGGATACTGAAGGACAGGAAGTCATTGGTTTACGACGAAGGGTGAAGGTAATTTGATGGGATTTATTGGAATTTATTTTAATTCTCCAGTTCTGACACCATTCTTCAAGGTTTGTGATGTGGGATTGAAGGGTTTGGGATGCAATAGATGGGTCGTTATTAACTGATAGGATACATGGAGCTAAAGAACACTTTTCTAGACTTAGGCCATAGTTATCATCTGTAGGCAATAAAAACCTCATAACTCCGTCAGTCTATTTGAATCACATAACTCAAGTCTCTGAGTAGTGTGTATTGTAAAATAAGAGATTTGAAAGCACATATCTTTGGCTCCATGTTGAAGTAACAGAAGTGCAACGTTTATATATATACTAGTAGGCCCGTGCGAAAAATTCGCACAGCATATTGTTTTCAAATGCCTAATTATTAAGAAAAAAACAACAATGCAACGTATCAAAAGATAAAGAAATCAATTGTTACTTTATCGATAAATATAATCGACAAAGGAAACAAAAATTAATTTAAATCTTCATTAATGTTTGGAACCAACATGTTTACAAATTTCAATAAGCTGTATCTTTGCTAAAAATTGTCCGATTTCGATGATTTTTTTTCCTTTTGTAGGGAATTTAGTAATCTTTTATATAATCATGGGCATAACCAGGGAAAAGTGTGTAATTTTTTAGTTATTCGCAAATAAAGTTTGTTTTCTTTCATAACTTGTTTGCCTGAATTTTCGGGTGATTGGACTATTTTGCCCGCCTGAAGGAGAAGGAAGCCTTCGAAATTGGTGGCTCAATCTTGAGATTTGGTGAAGAATTAACGATGATATGGCTTGCCGATCAAAAACACCATCGATAAATAATATAAACTCCTCCTCTCTCGATCATAGAGGCCTCAAGTCGACGAAATGAGACATGTATTCAATGACAGTACTACAATTAACGTAAGGTTGTGTGGATGCGAACCCTATGCCTTGCGTTATCTCGAAAATAGTACGTTTTTGGGCTTAAAAACGCAGGATCCGATAGTTCCAGAGGAACTATCCGGGTCTTGCTGTACGCATCAAATCTTCAAGATCCAATTTGTCCCGTATCGATCTACAGACCTACCACCGTTCCAGTATTGAAGCCTAGCAAAATGTTTGTATCGACTTTATTTATTTTAGAAAGAAAAACAAAAGTGGAGAATACGATTCGCTAACCCCCTGTGAAATTCTGAATCCAACGGTACCCCATTCATGGTATTTGAGCATGACATGAGCTTATATTTGGTACAAAACCGATTTCGAGCCTTACTGTAATAATATATGTGTGGATATATACATATTTTATTTATTTCTTAATGATATTTACAACTGTGTTAAGGAAATACATTCAGTAAATTTGAACATAATGGATATAATGACGTGAAAACACTTGTTGAGTAACTACCCAATGGTAGCACTCTGATGATAGCACTCTAAAAACCATTGTTGCTATGTACCGATTTCAAGGAAACTTAGCTAAAGTCTTCTTCTCGATGCTCTTTGAATTTATCTATCTAACATACTTCAACGAAAAGAAGTTGAAAAAAAGTTAAGAGGGGTGGTAAAATTAGATTCCGATTAACTCAAAAAGTATACACTATTTGCTGATATTGTGTATAGTTGTTTAAAAGTTGGACTATTTGGAGCAAAGATGTGGTCTCTAGATATCTTTTACTGCAAAAGTTATATCTTTTGTTTTGGTTTTTGAAGTAATGCTATTTTTGTTTTAAGATGTCCAAGCAAATAATAAGAATCACCTTTTATTTATTTTTTGTTTGTTACCAGGAAGTAGGGGTGGGTATAGAGAAGACACCAAATGTTCGGAAAAAACAGTTCTTGATCTCAAACGAATGAACTGTTCTTCCAAACGGATAACACAGTTGTTTTTCTTTAGTTCATCCGTTTGCTAAAAGTCGAGTTGCTGTTTGATTTTTTTTTCGTGTCGTTTTTTCTAAACGAAACAAAAGCTCTTTTTGCTTTCCAACGAACCTATCAGTTCATCATAAAAATAACCAAACAGTTTTTTTCATAAGACATGTTTCAACTGTTAAGTTTAGGGATGTAATTTTTAGTTTCCATTATTAATGAAGTCTAGAAATAAATAAAAGCTTTCATTATAGTTACTACATTACTGAATTAAATTAAGTATATTTGTAAGCAAAGTTAGTTTATGTTTTTAGATGTATCTATCTATATTAGTGTCTTGTAGACCGAAAATAATCTTATGATGATATTATGAATTATGAAAGTATTCACATAAATCGATTTAATTTCATAAATAAAATTAAACACTATTATGTTCTGTAAAAATCGAAAAAGGCAATCGATTGAAAAATTGTTTAAATTACAGTTAAAAGACTCATGATGACCAAGCAGCATAATTTCAAACTCCCAACATACAAGAAAGTCAAAATATTATTTAAATAAAAAATGTTCTATGTGTAAAAATTAATTTTTAGTTTTAATTTGTAAAAAAGATATTTTTAAGATTAAACATTCGTGTAATATTACAAATAAATTCAAATGTTATCAATTTCAAGCTCGAACAATGCCAAACTTCGTACATAAAACGATTCGTTAATTTCCAGATTTAAACGTTAAAGTTATTAAACGAATTACTCCATAAATCGTTGCGTTAAGAAAAAAAGTAAGGACTTTTGCAGATTAGCTGCGCCAGTTACTTTTTGTAACTGTTTTAAAAAAGTATCAGTTACATTTGAATCAATGTTCTTCTTTATATAAACATCTGTTAACATATCATATTTTATATGATTAAAAAAAAACACATGATACCGATTTTTTTAATTATTATTAACGTAATTTATATTAAAAAAAAAAACAATTATTCATATGACCAAAACTCTTTGATATTTAATAAAAAAAAAAAAAAAATGGAAACACACCAATTCCTTTATGTTTTCCTCAAATGTTCAATAGTAATTCTGGTCTAATTTTCACCACTTTCCGAAGACTTGTTAATATAAATGATTAAATAATTAAACAAGAGACAGAAATCAGACGTTAGATTACAAATGAGAAAAATCGAACCACGCATATTGAGAATTTAGAAATTATCGTTAACAAAAAACTGACCGTAGAAATTTGAATAAGTTTTACACTTAAACGTTGAACAAATTTTATAAGTCTAATAAAGCTAGCTAATTTACTATTTTAACTTTGTCATAGCGATCAGCTGTTTTTTATAATAATCTTCCTCTCCTGTTTATTTTCGTTTTTCTTTTTGTATGTTTTCACTATTATTTCTTTTCTTCTTTTTTATTTTCACTTACGTATATATGTAATATATAGTAAGGGTAAGTATTGCTATCGAGAACATTTTTTTCTGTATTTTTATGGCTTATTTATATATGTTGAGTACATATTGAGTATGAGTATATGTTGAGTATGTTTCTTTGTTTTCATCTGTTCCTTTAAGCTAATCAGCTATTCGCTTATGATCTTCCTCAGCTATGTGGAAATGCACCCTTTCTTTAATTTTGTATTTGGACGCTATTGAATGATATAATCTTAAAATATTTTATTAAAAAAATGATGGATTACATGTAAAATATGGTCTGTCAACAGATGTTTATATAATAGAAGAATAACAACATTGATTCAAATGTAACTAATATTTTTACTAATACTAATAGCTTACGAGGCTAATATGCAAAATACCAAATAAAAGATAAAATAAATATTTTTATGGGAATGATTTGATGTATAAGTTTTTGATAATAACAAACTGGTTTTTCATAATTTTTTCATAAATTTATTTCTCTGTTAAGCACCAATAAAACAATTTTATCCAGCCTTGCACTTTGCATCGTTTTTATGAATGAAAACTAAGGGGAAAAGTAACTAATACAATATGAAAATGATTGATAGAACCAATATTCTTTTGCATTTAACTCTTCTAATTTTTCAATCGGTGTTTAATTAGGTCTCCCCATTCTGAAAAATTACAGTAATATCTCTACAGTATGTAGTGGTAATATTTTTTAAAAGGTTATTAAATGTCCGAAACAACTGTTAAAAATTGTCTAAATAGGACCAGTTATAACAACTTTACAGTCTATTGAATTGTAAACATTGGTTTTAATAATTGTGGGTTTATGGTTGACTGTAGTGAATAATTGAAGAAAAGGATGTTTGGATGGTTGAGGTGTTCAGTCAAATTGAAATTGTAAAAAATATATAATTTTATTGGAAGGATTTAATTGGGGGGTGCGGTCAAATAAATAGCAGTGTTTCAACTGCCTTCCGCAGTGCTACATCCTACGCCCTGAAGGCGACCTGCAAAGTGGATCGAAACGTCGGCAAAAATCAAATGAATACTATATTTTAATGTAGTATTTCTTTGACCGTACGCCCCAATTAACTCTTTCTCGTATTATATCAACGGTCAACCATCTCTACATCATTATGAATATAAAGTTATTATTTTTACTTTTTTAATAAATAAAAATATTTATTTTTTACCATTTCAGTTTGACTGAATACCCCAATCATCCTTCTTTCGATTTTAATAATTGTTCATTTCTCTTTTTTTACATTTCTTTAGTTCACCAAGATAATTTCTCTGATCGGTTATGAGGAAAATTAGTCTAATTCAATTGTATTATTTTTTTGATAAATATATTTAGTTTTTTATTCATTGATATTTGTAACTGTATTATAAAAAAGAAATACAACTAGTAAATGTACACTTAGGAATATAATAATATGAAATCTCTTGTTGAGAAACTACTCACTAATAGACTCCAATACTTAAAATTGAAAAAAAGTTGTTTAAAATTGGTAGGAAAGTCATGTGAGTGTACACACCAGATTTTTTATTTAAATAATTGATGACATTGTATAGATTGATTTTAATATAAAACTCTTCCATTGTAAGATGGGGACCTATCACTACCTTCCTTGAAAATGTCTTTAATGTATTGTTAATTTTATTAATTTTGTTGGCCTTACTATGTCTATGTCAATAACACATCTAAATGTACCTATTCTGTTACGTTTTTATTAGATTTGAAGTAACATGTTTAATAAATAATAATAAGCTAATAGGTACCTGCAAGACTTGTGAACTTTGTGCAGTTACTTTTTGTAACTGTTGTAAAAAAGTTTCAGTTACATTTGAATCTTTATTCTTCTTCTTCTTACATTCGAATGTTAAAGAAAACACATGATATCGACATTTTTTATTATAATTAACCTATTTTACATTTAAAAAAAAAAAGAAGATTATTCACATGACCAAAACTCTTGATATTAAATAATAATAAAAAAAAAAATTGGAAACACGCTGATTCCATTACGTTTTCCTTAAATGTTTAATAGTAATTGTAGTATAGTTTCAACCAATTTGTCGAAGACTGGTTAATATAAATGATTAAATAATTTAACAACGGATAAAAATTAGACGTTAGATTGCAAATGGAAAAAATCGAACCACACAAACTTGTATCTTTACAATTATGTTTGAGGTTATGCATATTCCAGAGAATTTCGAAATTGCCGTTAACTATAAAACTGATCGTAGAAATTTGAATAAGTCTTGGTCTAGCATTTAGGCTAAACTAATTTTGTCCGTTTTTATATTTTTCAAATATAAAAATAAGAGGAAAACAGGAGCTCTTCTGCTAACGATTTTTTTTTTTTTTTTATGATAGCCAGTCGAGCAAACAAATGCAGATGGCGGAGGTATATTATTTTATTCCCTCCTTCCTCCCGATCAGATTGTTTTCAGTCAGTTGATAATAAGCCGTTTATAAGCCCTCCAGGCAATAAAGCCGACCACCGACAGGACTCGAACTCCAGGCATGGAAGAAGCTATCTGGAAGGGGAGTTCCGTAGCAGATGTGTTTCGGCCTCAACCACCGTCTTATTCAAATGCATACGACTCCTCTCTCTCGACATACAATAAGAAGGGTAGCGGGCCGCGATATCGGGGGTGTGTTCCTAACAAATACCCGAGCTCGCTAAAAAACTGTTTAAAAAACATGAAATCTGGATTATTTCCTCACTCCCCGAACGGGATTTGAATACAAATACTGGCTACGAGGTATTATCTTCTCCTTCTTTTCTTTTTTAATATATATTTATTTAAATCTATAGATTTTTCCACGTATGTATGTACCGCGAATCCTCGCAATAACACATTTTTTTGTCTTTAATAATAGATGTCCTTAATGCTGAGTACTAAAAAAAACTTATTTAAATCAACAAGTATTTATTTTGATCAAATATATATCTGTTTACTAACATTTGGATTTTTACTTTCACTTACCTATATATATAAAAGGGTATTACCTAAGGGAAAGTATTGCGATCGTGAAATGTTTGAATCTGAGATTTCAACCATCAACGGAAATAGACGTTTTGAGGTCCCAAAAAACCAAGTCATGCAAAATGTTCTGTGTGTATGCGAACAGTCTCTCAATCTCAAAAATGAAAAGTAGTACAAAACTGATATTGCATATTTAAGATAAGTATATAGTTACGGAATGGACTTAATCAGCAACTGCTGTAGTCAACTCATGTATTCATAGTATTACTCTGTATTTGAAGATCCCATTTGTAACAGAAATTATGAATAAAAAATATTACTCATTAAGTCTTCACTTTTTCCTTAAAATCGGCTAACCGAAAGTCCCACTTAAAATCAACGGTGAAACACATTTTTATATATTTTTTTAATAACGGCTCTAACGATTTTAATAAAACTCGGTGTATCATTGTATAATGAAGAGGTCTTTAATATAATTTAGGTCTTGTCCCCATTGATGTCACTTACAGGGCTTAAATGCTCTATTTCATCATTTTTTCCTCTAAAGTACCTTCAGTTTTGGTTTATTTTTAATAATTAACTATCTCCTATTGTTAGGAGTTACGAAAAAATGCTAAATATACTATTAGAAACACTTTGATAATAAAATAATGGAGAAAAAAAATGTTTATCCAGGTCGAAAACGAATCTCCGGAAATAATGGTCAGAATTTATACGAAAAATATATCGTTGGGAATCGAAGAATTAAAAAAAAATAAAAATGAAGTTGTAGAAGTTAACGGAGAATGACGAAAAAAATATAAATAATAATTTCAGAAAAATAACATCATTTAATGTTTAATAACGTGTTTCCAAAGAAATCAAATGAAATTTTCTTTCTATATGCAAACAGAATAAATAATTTTTCTGCCAAGAGCCAGGATTTGAATTTGGGACCTTGAACTTAGTGCCTTACTACTGAGCTACCCCGCTCCCCTGTTGTTAATATAAGAGTTATAAACTGAGTAACCTAAACATAATTGAAATATCATATGTTCCTCGAGTCGTATTGGTCTTTATTAACTTGCTCGGCAAACAAAACAGGTTACAATAACATGAATTTCAGCCTAATCAAATATGGAGACAGGCTATTTGCTTCGTTGATCGATTCATTTCTCGGAACTGGCCTCAACTTGCTTCTTGTTTCCACTTCATCCAGCTATAATTAGTTTTCCTCTTATTGAATAGCTTCTAGTGATTTATGGCACTTCCCTCGTTCGGTTAGCATTCACCCTATGTTAGCATTCAAATTGATGGACAAACAGTTTCAATTACAGGGAACATTTATGGTTGAAAAAATAAATTTCTTTAAGTTGGATTAAATAAGAGGTTCCTAATGGAGTTGTGAGTTTTTGGATATATCTATATAAGAAAGAATGTGATAAGTTAATCTCGATTCTTCACTTAATAATCACAAACCAAATTCAAATATAGAAAAAGACAATGTTTTTTTTTTTAGTTATAAATTTTTACTGTTCGCTGCTGCTTTGCGAAATTCGAAGTTTGATTTCCCACATTGAAACTAAAAATAATGCTTTAATCTGAAATGGAGAAATGGACCTCCCTCTCCCTCCAGTAAGTTTTGGGGCCCCTGAAAAAATGTTTAAGAAAAATCTTATAAAATTATTATTAAAAAGAAAAGAACTAAAAAAAAATGTTATTTAAAACTTTTTTTTCTTTTACTTATTTATTGAAAATATTACAACCTATCTCAAAGGACATTTATAATACTGTTTAGAGATCATACTTCTTCGATTTTTTAAAATTAATTACACAATTTTGTCTACCTAAAGTGGTGATTCTGCCCATTTTGTGGTGAAAACTTAAATTCACTCACAAATACCACAATGACTTCATTGACTGTCAGTATATAATGGAAATATTGGATTTACGTGTCATTATTGTTTTGATTTTTACCTTAAATGAAATATATTAAAATATTAAATCAATTTAATTAAAATACAAGTTTCACATATTTTTATAATTCTATGTTTCCATGTGATCATCATCGCATTTTTAGGTTTTAAAAATATAAAATATACTATTTACGATAGTATCGCTACAATTAGTCTGAATTGTAGTTGATCACAAGATCGAGAAAAAATGTGGCTTACAAAAATATTGGACCATTTGGCGTGAACTAGACTCAGCATTGAATAATAACGAGGTTATATAGGCCAATCGGCTCAATATTTTCGTAGGCCACTTTTTTTCTCAATTTTGTTATCACATTTTCTTACTACCCGAACGGAAAGGTATTTACGATTTTTTAGCACCTAATTAAATAGACTATGTTTGCTGATCTCCAGATTTAAACTCCCCAATTCCGAGAGTTTTGGTAAATAAAATAGTTGTAGTTTACGATGAGATGAAGCTATTCACGAATTTTCAGGCTGATGTTAATAATTTTACAAAAAGGGGTCTGTACCACGGACTTTTAATTTTTTTTTTTTTTTACAGGAGGGCATTAAAACTGATTATTTGTTTATTAATAGTATAATTTCATATATTTTATTTCCCTCTACTGTTTTAATTAGCGGCTTCGTTTAGCTGTTGCAGACTTCAAAACGTACCTTTAGCAGAAATTTTTTATTGAATACTACCTTTACCCGGTCACGCGCTGCTGTGGCTTAGGCTGGCGAAATGAAAAAGAAAGAAAATAGAAAGCATATATGAGTAGATTAGTAGCGAAGGACATCTGTCATTTTTAAAAAGTTGGGAAACCAATTTGTCTGTAAAATGGCTTCAATTTAAACTAATTCTAATGATTTTTTTCTCATGATTCAAATTGAATATTCATAATCATCTGAGTGAATACGCCGTCATTCATAATCATCAGAAACAGTCTTGAGTTGAACTTATAAAACTAAATAAAAAAGTTAATTTAAAAAACGTATAATAGTATTGACCTACATAAGGAGAACCATATAAATTCTTCAAATGATATTTTCAATTACTGTAGTAATTATATATAAATATAAATAAATATTCGATTATTAAATTTAAAAAAAAATGCTTGCCGACGTTCGGTAGTGAGGAAGAAAAAGGAAACTGCTTTTTCTGAAGAGAAAGCAGTAAATGTTTAAAACTCAATAACTCTGCAACGAACCTTAAAAAGGGTTTCAAGGACTTTAGCCAAGTTTCGTTAAAATCGGTAAAGCCGTTTTGGCGCTACAGCTTATAGCGACACATTTTTTGCGGCTCTGGACAGAAAAACATTTACCTTTTTATTTTTTTTACATATATAAAATCATCGTAAGACAGAAGTAATATGACAGAAACCTTCCGAGGAGTGTACGGAACAACTTCCCAAAGTTTCATGGCGATCGGTTGAATGGTTTAGTAATGCACTAAGGACAAACAGACGGACGGACAGACATACATTCATTTTTATATATATAGATTTACATTTACTGTAGATCTGTAGAAGTATATTCACATTTGCATATATTATATATTACACTACAACAATGGTTACCATCTATTTACTTCAGTTTAGGATCCTGTTACTTAGCTTACTCTGTTTATAATTTTAATGAGCTTATTCACATTGTTTATAATATTTTGTCTAAATATTATGTAACTTCCATAGTTCTCTATCTTTTTGTATCTTCTCCGTTCTAGCCCTGAAGAAGACCTGCAAAGTCGAGTCGAAACGTTGGCTTTTAATAAAGTAGTTTTACCACTATTTAGCCTATTTATGACCGCCACCCCGGACCATCTCCTTCCTTTAGAAATTTTTTATCTGGGATTAAACTTAGCGATATTATGTATTATACGAGAGTTATTCTCACTATCTCACTGCGGTGTATTAGTCACTGAATAAACTGTGTTAAATAATATTTATACTGAGCTGAAAATATCGCTAGAGAAGTAAGCCTTGCGAAAACATGTTGTATGAAGACCGCTGGTATAACAGACCGAACAAAAGAACCAGCGAGCTAAGAGAAGGAGATGACCGTGTGATGGGATCAGGAACAACAACGAGGGCCGACAATATCTGCAATGCAAATTGCTAGCCAGGTCTTGGGGGGGAGCTCTCGTGTTAATTGTTTTACCTCGAGGGGGGCCCAAACTACCCAACCCTCCCCCCACCCCGCTATTTTTAACTGTCACTCTCTGGTTATTGTTTGCTGTTAATTGACTTCTTGCCCTCCCTTAGTCCGGAGCCTTTTAATAAACCTCTGATCGTCGTCGGGGAAACTGCATCAGTCTCAATTTACCTAAGCTCTTTCTGTCTGTCCTCGTCAGTAGTAATGACAACGCAGGGTTCCTTGTTATATCCTTGCCATTATACATATACTTTTAACTATATTTATTATTTATTATTACGTTAATAGAACATCTCAACGTGAACACAAACATGAGATAGCTATCTTGAATATTTAATAGTTGACCGTTGCATTATAAAGGAAGGAGATGGTCCGGGGTTGCGGTCATAAATAGGCTAAATAGTGGTAAAACTATTTTATTGAAAGCCATTTCAATACAATGGCTTTCAATATAATAGTTTTACCACTATATAGCCTATTTAT
Organism: Nezara viridula; assembly: GCA_928085145.1. Taxonomy (NCBI): domain Eukaryota; kingdom Metazoa; phylum Arthropoda; class Insecta; order Hemiptera; family Pentatomidae; genus Nezara; species Nezara viridula. The sequence goes on along the minus strand of OV725083.1, from coordinate 1,897,008 downwards.
GACCGCAACCCCGTGACCATCTCCTTCCTTTATGAGATAGCTATCTTCAACGCCTGATGAAATTCACTACTCAAAAGACAAATTGGTCGGCGAGAAATTATCATAGTTAAAGAGCTGCACGTTTACAGCGATCTCTTGGCTTCAGTTAACAAAAACTAAATTGTACGAAATGTTTCAATAATGTTTGATACATTTTCTGTAAATTTCAAGGCCTGATCGTTTAAAAAATTATAATTTGCAATCTTTTTTACCATCAATGCGTATTTATTGTTCTCATGTGCTTTCAAATATAGTATTGTTGGATATAATTGGTATACACTCATTTGCTTTGTCATTTCTTATGTAAATGATGAGCCTATATAATATTGTATAATAGCATTGGTAAAAAATCATGTTTCCTGCCGTTTCTAATGGAGATAATTCACTGTCTCAATTTTACCCCAATAAATAGGATACGATTAGGTCAAATTAAATTTTTTTTAGTCAAACACTCTTGTTTATAGAGTTATTGATTAGCCATATTTTGTAAGATGAAGACTGTCCTTATATATTAACAATTATTTGAGCTTTAAACTTTGAAAAGTGTCCCAAAGTTATCCCATCTTATAATACCTGGATTTTTTTATTAATTATTTTTGTGTCTTTTTAATTATTAGTTATTTTTATTATTATGCTTAATATCCCTCCAGTTTAATATTTAAAGCTAAGGCACAACTATTCTTGAAGTGATTCATTATTGTACTCGACCAAGACCTTATCATTTTATGCATAAGGAGCTAACTAATTCATTAACTTACTAACAGTATAGAAGTCTATTATTCAGAGAATAGAACCTATATCTGAGTATTCTTTTTATGTATTAAAAATATCAACAAGTTTCTTTGTATGGTACCCGAAATACTTAAGATTACAAAATCTGGCGAGGTACGCTCATTACACAACTTTCACTTATATCATTTTTTTAATGATGGATAAGTATTTTCAGACAAAAGGAAGGGAACATAAAAATTACTGGAAGTACAATATATAATTTTAAACAATTATTTACTTATTATTAATATAATTTTCTTTCATTTCGTTGAGGTTTGTATTTACTTATTCACCGATGTTTTTTGAATAACAGCGTTTCTTGAAAAATGGCATGAAATGAATCGGTGACTCGAAAAGATATTATATTCCGAAATAAGAATTGGAAATAAAAACATTATTTTGGTGTACTATTGGTTTAATTAACGAATTATTTTTAGTCCGACAAGAGTACCATTGATAAATAAGCCTTTTTATTTATATTTCATAATAGGCATATTTATTTGTTTAACCATTGGTATATGTATAAATTTTAATTTTTATATTGATTTAATCTATAATAAAAAATATTAAATAATTCCACCGCTACCATTTATGCAAACCCCACATGGACATGTACCTATATATATTATCAGAGATGGTATTTTATTAAGCACGTTGCTATGATCCCTTATTTGTGATTTATTTATTTCTGAAATTCTTATATATTTTATATTTAACAATTTTTTTAACAGTCTATATTGTGAAATACTTAAATATAAAAATTAAAAAAAATTAGAGGTATTTAAGAGGAAGAAATTTCCAAAATTATGAATTTAAGCCCTGTTAGAGAATATCAATGAGAATAAGACCTACATTATATTAAAAGCCGCTTACTTTTATACTGATATAATGAATTTAATTAAAATGTTAGAGCCGTTTTTTAGAAAAATGTGTAAAATCGATAATATAAAGTTAAAGTATAGATAAAGATAAAAGTTGCTGTAACGTCCCAGGCACATACCTATTTTAAATATGTAATATCAGTTTCGTACGGTTCTTTGCACTAGCTGATCTAGGATTTAATTTTGGGGGAAAGGGGCTTCAGCCCGAAAGTTTTTTTTTTTTCATAAAAATAACGATAATTACTTTGAAAAAAAAGAAAGAAACTAACTACCTGTATGAAATGGTGTTTAAGTGATTCCTAAAGCCCTTTTAAATGTAATTACACGAACAATAATACTTTAAGAGATACTTTTTGAATATTTTTTTCTATAAAACATGATTATATTTTACCATTTTGGGGGGGGCTTCAGCCCGAAAGCCCCCGCCCCTCTCCCGTAGATCCACCCGTGGTTCTTTGTTATTGAGCTAGGCTGTTCACATGCACACAAACTAACAGACAATTTAGTGAGACTTGGCTATTTTGAAATGTGGATATCTGTTGAAAACTAAGGTTTGAAAAATTTTACAATCAAAATGATTTCTCTTATTATATATTCCATGAATATAATTCAATTAAACTGTACGTTTACTTTAAACTGTAAGGTTCATTTACCAAAATTATGAGAGAACAAGGTAACCATTTTATAGGGACGAGTGTGTCCCCAACGGATCTATAAATATATGTACTTTCATAAATGTTTTATTAAACTTATTTTGTAACTTAAATTCAATTCATTTTACTTTCTGATCTATTAACTTTAAAAATAAGTTAATAAAAATATCTTAAAATATATGACTTGAGCTAATTAGCAGAGCTCTGATCTAATTTTACTAAATAATAGTAAAATTGAGAATATAATAGTTATAAGACTTTTTAAGAAGCGTGGTTACTGAAGCGTGAAGACTTGCACTAAGCGACAACACCTGAAGGAGATCTGGCAACGTCGCTGCGATGGAATCGCTTTTAATTAATTTGAAAAAAATATTTAAAATCAAAGTTTGAAGTCGTTATATTTCTTTCACTGTTTAAACTAAATATTTTATTTTTCTAAATATCCAACAGAGTATAATGAGATAGCATCATTATATGTTTTATTTACAATTATTTACATATAAATAAATAAATATTTTATATTAAATTGTTGGATATTAAGCCACAAGTTTCGGTGGAATTTTGAATTTCCTTTAAAATCAGTAAACTTTTTGCAGTTATACAACAATAGTCTTAAATATGATATCAAATGTTTCTAAAGATAAAACTTAAAGTCTGTAAAAATTAACCATATAAAAGATAAATGTTTCAACCAATATCACCAAATTAGCAAAAAGATATTTTATGAAGGAAATAATATATATTATCTTTAAAATTAAATTAAATACATATTTAATTTAACTAATGAATGTTTGTAAATGTTCAATGATTCAGTTTAAATTTAAAAAACCTATTCTCAAATTTTATCTTATTCAAATAAAACTTAACTAGTTGGCCCGTGCGAATAATTCGTATAAAATTTTGTTTATTGCAGAAATAGCAAAACAATATGGAAATAAGTAGTTCCTATCTATTATGTGGGGATTTATTCCTTGGTCGATTACAATATTTCATTAAACATAATAGACCAAAATATTTGTACAAATTGCTTTCCTACGACCTATTTTTAAACGCTCACTGAAAAGATAATAAAAGTAATAAAGACAAAATAATGCCCCGATCATGGGATTTTCTAAATTATTACAAAAAAATAAAATGTAAGAACTACTGAATGCCTTTAAGAAATAATAAAATCAATATATCAGCCAGGAAAAAAAATGTAGTAGACTATTCTACTCCTAAATTCAATATATTTAAAGAGAAAGACATTATTAAGTATACCAAAACTAATGGACAGTATCTTTGTTAATAATTGTCCGATTATTTTATTTTGTAGATAATTTAGCAATCTTTCTAATTATCATGTGTACAATACAATAAAAACTTTTATTTTATTCGCAAATAAAATTTCTTTTCCTTCATAACTTTTTTCCAGAAATTTCGGGGAGACTATTTTTCCCACCTGACGGTAAAGAATATCTTCAAAATGAGTGGTCAATCATTAGATTTGATGAAGAATTGACGAAGTTATGGCATACCGACAAAAAAACACCTTTTAGAAATAATATATAGCATTAGGAAATTATTTAGATGCGCCACGACGCGTGGTTCACAATCACTTTGGTTACACTTCTTCATGAAACGCCGAAAATAGTTTTTCGGATAAACACGGATGTTTTGGGCGGGTATTCCATGAACAAGTGTGATCGAAGTGATTGTGAACCACGCCTAACCCGTGCAGTCCCATCTGAATAATTACTGTTCTTTTTTTTTTTTTTTACTGAACATCCTAACTAACATATCTTCAATGTATGATTTTTGAATAAACATTTAATATAATTTTCGAACGCCCCCCTCCTTCGAACTCCGGATTTTACATGTCTATGTAAGATCGAACATTGTGTGTACTTTAGCATTAAACCGATGTACTTCCCAGTAATTATTAAAGTTAAGTCTAATATCATGAATTAAATGCGTCATTATACGAAGCATAATGTTTCAAACAATCTGATAAATTAAGACAACAGTTTCTCTTCAATTTGAAAGAAAGAATTCATTATATTTTTATATAACTAAAATTTAATGTTAAATTAACCAATTCGTAATACATATATCTATTTAAAAGCATTCATAAAGATATTTTAGTATAATTAAAAATAGAAATGATATATTATTTATAAATATTTAATATATAATAATACAGCAACATTTAATTTTAAATTTCTAAACATTAAAACTATTCAAAGTATATTAAAATTACACAAGGCCCCTTGAAAGGATAATTTAAAATACTCCTCCAAGCAAATATATCTATATTTATTTATTTTTTAATACATGTACGTAACATGTATAAAAATCATTATAAATTGAACAATTTTAAATTTATTTTAAGAATTTAGTTTATTTTCACATGGTCTGGCTTCTTCGAACTTTGGACTTAACAGGTCTGTGCAAGTCCGAACTGCGTACTTCGCCATTAGTCTAGTCCCAGCTCTTTGTCGATGCACTTCGCAAACATTATTATAGTTTACTTCATTTATAAAATAATTATTATATTTGAACTATCTGAGCAACTAATGCTTATTGTTCTAAGCATTTTAGAAATAAGGTATGTTAAAACAACAAATTCTGAACATGCATACAAGCAGGTTTAACAAATAGCTTACTTCGTTGCAATAGACAACAGAAATTTCTTTAGATTGTGTGTAGTTTTCAAATACATTTATTCACACTAAAATCGAAGCGCATTGCAATAATCATTATATGTGCCTTTCAGTTGACAGAATGATTCCAATTTCAAAAGTTTTAAGTAATGCCATTTTATTAATATTTCTAATTGGAAAATTTATAATATCTGTAATGACAATGAGAAAGTTGATTCCAAAGTAGGTGAGTACACTGTTGAAATATAGAACTCTGAATTTCCAAATGAAATGTGAATTTAAAAGGTACTAATTTTCCCACGCATTAATATCACTAAAATTAATAATAAAAAATATTGAAATTTGAGTTATTGATTCTTTCAGCTGAAAGGCTCATATATAGCTTTTTATAAATCAAGAAACTATATAAAATGAAACTATATAAAATTGATGCATTATTTTATCAGTAGAAAACCTAATGTTATTTTTATCAACAATCAAGAAATATCATAGTGATTACATTATGAAATAAATATTTCTGCTTTTTAAATCAACCGACTTCTTGTCTATGTATTTACTTACAAATATTTCCCAATATATTAAAAACAAGGTATTATTTAAATAATAAAATAAGTATTACTATTTGCTAAGATAAACTTGTTAAATTATGCGCGTACAAAAATGACAATTTTTAATAATTACCGTTATGTGTTAAAAAATTAATATATATGTATAACCTATTAGTGATTCTCTATTCAGCACTTTGATTTTAGAGTAATCTCAGCTCTATATTGACGCAATAATTATTGTAGTTTATTGCCCTACATATAAATAATAATTTTAAACTATTGAGAAAGCTCTTCAGCAATTTAAGAACAGCTACTAATAAAATTTTTAAATAAATAATACTGCCTATTAATTATTTACATTAAATATTAGTATATATGATGTTGTTTCTCCACAGTAGAACTACCAATAAACAAAATAACTATAGAAAATTGTATAAAAACGTGTGTAGTTTAAATGAAGGAGGATCGTGAAAATTCGGACTCCCTCGACTGTTTTCGTTTTAACGGTTTCTATCTTGAACTAACCTTTTTTCCTCTTTTAGTTAATTATAGTATCCGTTCGTAGTTCATATTCATATTTTTTCATCTATTTTAATTTATAATGACGTAGAGATGGTTGACCATTGATATAATATGAAACCTTTAGTCCCGTTATCTGTTTACCTTAGTTATCAAATGTAACCTCCACTAGCTTGTTATCCACTGATATCTTATTATTATGTTATGTTATCTTATTCTTATTTTAACTTTACTATAACAATAGTTATTCAATTTTCAATCTATTTATTCGTTAACATTAATTTTCTTTATCTATTAACCCACAGTTATCTAATGTAATCTCTATTAGTTTGTTAAACACTTATTCTTTATTTTTTATCGCAACCTGTTTTCTTTTAACTTACATCCTATATTCTCCTTTATTTTTATTTTTATTCATACTTATTTTCAATTTGTTTGTATCTTCTACATATATATAATACTTAATATTTTAACTACATTGTCACCCACTATATCTCTGATATCATATTTTTATTTCTGTATCTGACAACTTCTTCTTATTTTATAATCTATTTATATTTATTTTTTATTTTCAACATGTTTTGTATCTTTTGTAGCCCTGAAGACTACCTATAAAGTGGGTCGAAACGTTGGCAAAAATTAAATAATTACTGTATTTTAATTTAGTATTTATTTGACCGCGCCCTCCAATTAACCCTCCTTCTCTTATTTTAATTTATATTCATCTATCTACTAGGACTCGGAGAATCTCAAAACGTCGGTATCCGTTGAATAATTGGATTCGAAATTTTCCACGATCGTAAAACTTTTCCTTAGTATATATTTCGGTAATTATTTAGATGAGGACCTTACAAATTACGCGTGGTTCACAATCACTTCGGTCACAGTTGTTCACGGAATGCAGAATGAATCCGGGTTAATCCTAAAGACTGTTTTCGGGGTTTCGTGAACAAGTTTTGATTTTCTTCTATTTTCTTAAATATCCGCAATTCGAACATATGCAGGTTACGTGCAAAATCTTACAACAATCGGTCAAGTTGTCTCAGACAATATTCGCTTAGGGACTATGTTTTTTAATAAAGTCCTGAATGTAAAAGTTCAAATTTTGGGAATGTTTTAATTTTTGTTTTATTTTAGAGATAAGATGAAGAAGACGGATTTTATATACACTTATTTTTATAAACCCTAGAACACGATTATGTTTATACAGATTTTACAATTGTAGTGGCTCCCTTTGAAAGAAATGAGGAGTAATGTGGCAAGTACAGTCTTCTTTTTTTTTTTTTTTTTTTTTTTTTGACAAAACGATTGCATAAAAGAGTTGTCAAGAATTACGTTCAAAATTCTGAAATTCAAGATTTCAAGGTTTCTCCAAGGAGCATTATAAGGTTTTAAAGATTTTTGCGTCTCTACGGCTCTCGAAATCAAGAAATAGGGTTAGAAAAATTTGTATTTGAGTTGATTTCGGTTTTTACAAATGGCTTTTGTGGGTCTCAAGAATTTTATTCCACTCTAGCTACTTTAATAAATTATATTTAAAAATCAAAATATTTAAACTAAAATATTGAATATTTAATAGTTGACCGTTGCATTATAAAGAAAGGAGATGGTCCGGGGTGATGATCATAAATAGACTGAATAGTGGCAAAACTATTTTATTAAAAGCCAACGTTTTGACCCGACTTTGCAGGTCTTCTTCAGGGCTAGAACGGACAAGATACAAAAGGATAGCGAATTGTGGAAGTTACATAAAATACATATTATGACAAAAAAAAATATAAACACTGTGAATAAGCTTATTAAAATTATAAACAGTAAGTACATTAAAATATAAACAGAGTTAGCTAAGTAACAAGATTCTAAACCGAAGTAAATAGATGGTAACATGTTACCATCTATTCATTCATTCATTGTTGTTACCATCTTTTACAGTCCATAATCCCACAATTCTCTACCTTTTTGTATCTGTCCGTTGTAGCTCTGAAGAAGACCTGCAAAGTCGGGTCGAAACCTTGGCTTTTAATAAAATAGTTTTGCCACTATTCAGCCTATTTATGACCGCAACCCCGGACTATCTCCTTCCTTTAGAACTAAAATAGACAGTTTTTGAATTTAAAATTAGTTTGGATATGTCTTAGATAAAACGATTAACTCCCTTTTCATGTGTTATCCAAACATAAATTAAAGAAAATTATTGAATGAGCACTGCTATATATTTTTTGATAGTGGATTAAAATAGTTCATTATTGACATTATAAACAAAAACAATCAAAAATGTTCTCGAAATTAGGTCTGCTAAACTTTCATTATACTACAAGAATAATAAAGAAAAAATTTAGAAAATAATTCTGTTGAGGACAGCCCAGTTAAGCTGTTATATAACCATTGTCAATAGCAGTCGAGTGTAATTACGTTGTGTTCTGGACTTGTTTATTTAACCGAATTTGTACCTCTAGCTTTCTGAAAGTCTGAAATTTAATCTGTTAGAGATTGAATATGTGGTACAGAAAAGTACTTAGGAAAATCTCTAGTCGAATTAGGGAAGGTAACCTTCATATAAAGACAAAGGAAGCACTCAGCAACTTGTCAACCTGGGCCCTAGAGAAACCAGGATTTAATTTTTGGGGGGGGACTTCACCCCGAAAGATTTTTTTTTCATATAAATATAACGATAATTAATTAGAAAAAAGAAATTAACTACCTATATGAAATGGTGTTTAAGTGGTTCTTGAAGTCCTATTAAATGTAATTACACGAACAAGAATGCTTTGAAATATAGTTTTTATTATTTTTTTAAAACATGGTTATATTTTACCATTTTGGGGGAGGGGGGCTTCAGCCCGAAAGCCCTCCTCCTCCGTAGATCTGCCTGTGAGCTTACGGATGTAAATGTTAGTGCTCAGTTTCTGTTTTAGTTTTATTTTGAACGTCTTGAAAGAAGTATAGAATAATAGTCGAAAGAAGTATAATATTCTTAATCTGAGGTTTAACGTTTTTCTTTTTCCATTATGGGTATCATTCTTATACACAACATAGTAATAATGATTAGTGTTAATTTTGTTCAACTATTTTTTTTTTTTTTTTTGTTGCTCATTGCAAATTCAGGTTATGTCAATGTGTTTTTCGTTTGTGAACATCGAATTAATTATGGAAGAATAAACTATTGTTGAACCATATAAACGGAAATGAATCCGTATTAATGTTAATAACTGACGCAATCTATTGTCGGAAATAATGCATCATTTAAACATCTACAAGTTTTGAATTAGGTTGGGAATAACGGGTAGTTTAAATGAAAACCGTTACTTTCATATCGGTTATTGTGTCTGGGTTATTTTTCTGCGCTGGGTTTAACTGGTTATTTTTTAATAGACCAATAAATTGTTTTAATTATGATCTCTTTTTGTATCACTATGTAATATTAATTAATCTTTTTTTTTTATCACCAATCCTCGAATCCTCATCATCATTGATCGCCCCCAACCATTCTTCTCTTCCATGTAAAATAATGTTGTTTTAGTCAGGTTAAGTTTATTTACGTTTCATTAAAAAATATGTATATAATTATCGTACATTTTTATTTGAGAATATAGTAAGATCCAACGTATACGAACACTTAAAATTAACTCCACAACGGATTTCATGGCAGACATTTTTTTTCTAAAGCGAACCCTTATCGAAGGGATTGCAGTCCTCGCATTGGGTGATGTTGATGTCGAAGCCCGTTACCCTGGAGACACAGCTGATCGCGGCAGGTGACGTGGATAACATCATCCACACCTGTTCCGTAAAATATCGCAACAGCAATACAGTAAGCTATACTACACCGATACTATACTATACCTTCACACCTCCCCTACTCTCTTTACAGCTCTCTCCATGAATTATCTATCCTATAGTATAAAATGGAGTTAGGGATGGCTGGAACTCGATTGTACTATCGATACATTACGTTGGCCACCAGCAGTTAATTGATTGAAGTCATTTTATTTTTATTTATTAATCTCAGTAATTTATTGTATATATCTGTGTATATCGTTATTACGTTTTGTAGATATATATTTATATATATTTTCCTTGTTACTTTTATTCATTTTTTTATAAATATATATTTGTATTTCTCTTAGTATCTTTGTTTCCTATCTTAATTTCCTAGGTATTTTTTGTATATATTTGTGTAATACTTATATGCCAGACTAAGGTACATATTCTGTAAACTCTACTATTATTCTAAGGGGACTTCAGTCCCAGAATAAAATTATTTTTCATTTCATTTCATATATCTGAATAGTTTAAAAACTATCATAGTATCTAACGATAGTTGATCTTCCCTTAGAGACAATTTTTTTTTTTCAAATTTTATACTTAAATTAATGATTTTAATAACACGTCTTCATACTTCTACATATTTATTAATGCACGAGATACAATGGTAATATAACAATGTAAAAGTGAATTTTTTTTTTAACTACACCTGTCAGAAGTACTAACAATTTACAAGTCCTGTTATTTACAAGTTGGCTTAATCGGCGTGAGGGAAAGGAGTGCCCAGTGGCATCCCTTCTTGACTTGAATTCAGAAGATTTTTAATACTAACTTATACAAATAGTATTATTTAATTTTTTTGCCGACGTTTCGACCCACTTTGCAGGTCTTCATCAGGGCGTAGGATGTATCACTGCGGGAGGCAGTTGAAACACTCAACTGAGCTCTTTGTTTAGCTTGGTTGTGTTCTGCATAGTAAATTGTCTTTAGTATACATGTATTTTTATTAATTTATGATATTTATTGTATAAAATATGTTCATATATAAATAGTAAAAATATTTGGAATATAAAATATATTTGGAATATATAAAATATGCGAATATTTAAAATATTTGGAATAATAAAAATATTTATGATGTTTGTTACATAAAAATATTTTTGTTTTTGTCTTCTTATACTGTAGTTATTTTCTTCTACTTATAAAACTAATCCCTACTTACACAAAATGGGCCAGACTCCATAGCTACGATGTATATTAAACCAATAAAATGTTTCTATTTCTAAACTTAATATTCCTGATCGTCGTAAACTAACGTCTTCCTGTCCTACAGTTTCCTTTAACAATACTCCACTTATCCCTGTTGAGCAAATCCGATACCTAGGACTCCACCTGGACAAACGACTAACTTGGAATCCTCATACTAGACTGAAACGACAAGAAACCGCTCGACGTTTCCGATTACTTCAGCACTTACTAGACAAACGCTCTAAACTTCCAATTAATTACAAAAGACTCATATACTTGACTATAATAAGACCTATTTGGACTTACGGAGTTGAGCTATGGGGCTCCACTAAACCATCGAATTCCTCTCGCATCCAATCCTTACAATCCAAAATCCTTCGTAAAATCCTCAATGCTCCTTACTTTGTCACTAATAAAATTATCCATAAAGATCTTAATGTTCCTTATGTTTCAGATCTGGCCCAATCCAGATACCTATCCTTCCATAATAAACTTCAGAATCATCCCAACCCTCTCGTTTCTAACCTTGCTTCCTCTTCAATTCCTGATAACCCTCCGAGGCGTCTGAAAAGAAGATGGCCCCGTGATCTCCTAATGTAGTCATATCATTAGAGTGCTATCATTGGGTAGTTACTCAGCAAGTGTATTCATGTCATTATATCAATTATTTCCAAATTTACTTAATGTATTTATGTAATACAGTTGTAAATGTCATAAAGAAATAAAAAAAGAAAAAATATTCCTGATCCGAACGCAGTCACCTCCCGGCATCATCTTATATATTCCCCTAATAAATCTGCTCCTCGCCTCGTTACCTCTCTAAGGGAAAAAAATCCCCACTCAGGAAGTAAAGTGGCTAAGATCCGCGATCAAGAGCCTTCAAGAGACTGACAAAGAGGCCCCATACTGCACTGTCGTCGCCCAATCTCGCGGCCGCATATGCGCCCCCCGCACCCTATTTACTTGAATTATACAGGGCAATATACACGCGGGGGGGGGGACAATATACACGCGGGGGAGGAAGGAATTTTTGCGACTGGAATCGATTGAGGAGCAGATGTGTTCCAGCAACCCTTCCCCGATAGCCTTGAGTTACTGCTTCCCGAACAACGTGAACGTTCGCCGTAAGCGTTCCTCGGGGCCATAAAGTATTTAGGCCCCCTGTAGCGAATGATTCGCTCCCGATCGTAAAGAACCGAATCTGCCTAAAGAGCTTTTTATTGATAATACCCCATCTGCGTCTACTTTCCTTTGTAATAAAGGACTTTTCTCCTCCGCGTTCTCCTCGGCTCTGTCGCGATTCGCTTTATATTTATGATTGGTAGAATTTATCATATCGATTTAACTACATTGTATTTATTGTCTGGACTCATATAAATAAAAACATTCTCCCCTCCAACAGTGAGCCTATAGGAGAGAGTTTATTATTCGACATCAGGTTCAACATTCGATATTTTTTTGTTTTTTTATTGACATTGCAGACAGACTTAACCGACCTTCTAAATCTCAGCTTATCTGAAGCTATTTCTTTTCAGTTACCTGCATGTAACCCTATTTCATCTTTGTTAATTCGAACTATCCATCTAGTTTTCGACCTTCCACGTGGCCTTTTGTTTTTTATTGAGAAATTCATTTTCGTTTAGAGGTTTCCAGATGGATTGCTCCGATGCGCTATAAATAGTGTTGTAGTAAATCATTTTGGATATTTTTTTATTTATGATATTTACAGCTATATTAAGAAAGAATACATTAAGTAAATGTGATAACAGAAAATTAAATCATGAAAACACTTATTTAGAAACTACCCACTGGTAGCACTCTAAAAAAAAAAAATATCTTCTTTTCAGACACCTCAGAGAGTTATCAAGGATCGAGGAGAAAGCAAGGTTAAGAACGAGAGGGTTGGGATGATTCTGAAGTTTATTATGAAAGGATAGGTATCTGGATTGGGCCAAATCGGAAACATATGGAACATTAAGATCTTTATGGATGGTTTTATTTGTAACAAAGTATGGAGCATTGAGGATTTTGGATTGAAAGGGTTGGATGCGTGAGGAATTCAATGGCTTTTTGGACGCCTAAAAAATCATTGATGTAAATATAAATGTAGGATGACAATATCTTTATTGTTATTATTTTTTTAAAGTTTATTTATTGAAAAATATTACAATCGGTCTCAAGGACATTTATAATAGTGTTCACAGATCACATTCACACTCTATGTACAGTAAATAAAATAAATTATACAGAAAATTAATGTATATAGTTTTTTATTAAAGCAAATTTTCAATAAACCCTAGAAACTTACACGCCACTTACTTGCTTTCTACCAAGATAATAAAACTTGTTACTGGATATAGTAAAACTAACTTTACGTTTAAAAAGTAACTACATTTATTTAAAGAAAACGACATAGATTTCTTGCAAAAAGTCACTAAATGCATTTTTTATTTAAGTTAACTTTAAAATATAATTTTGTGAATTTCGACCTTATTTATCTATAGAAAATCACCGTGAGTGCGTGAAAATGAAAAGCGCCTTTTTATTTGAGTGGGATCTTGGCCCAATCACCTCCCTGCACAATCGTTGGCCTTATAACAGTACTTTCTCACATTGTACTTACTCCAAGACCACATTATTACTTTCACTTACGTATATATGAAATATATAGTAAGAGTAAGTATTGCGATCGTGAAAATTTTTTTTTATTTCACTAAGATAAAATTTATCAAAGTTCTTAATTCTTTGAGTTTATGAAATATCGCTTAATGACATTTTGAAATAAACCGACGACTCCTACATCAAATGTCCTGTTCTGTCCCTTACTGCAGGGATCTCTCTCGATGGGGCATTTTCATTTAATGCATAGTTCTTTTTTTAAAACTTTTTTATTGAGAAATATTACAATATGTCTCAAAGGATATTATAATAGTGTTCAGAGATCACATTCATACTCTATGTACAATAAATAAAAATAAATTATACAGAAAAATAATATATATGTATATATTATATATACAAAATTAATAAGAATAAAAACCTAAAAATAAATTTTAAAAAATTCATACATATATATATACACTATTTATAATCAGATGAGAGAACCCAGAGCCAGACTTGTTCCTCCAATTGTGAAGGGAAAAGCATAACTCCAGGAGATCCCTCCACTTCTCTCTCAATCGCGTCACTGTGGCTAAACCCAGTGGAGATTGAGCAAGAGTGCTTTAGCCTATGCATAGTCCTGCGTATCTCTTTACATAGTTTTCTACATAGTATATAATTTTATATAGTCTATGGAACTGTTTGTTGTGTGGAAGTTAGGGGATTCCATTACCAAATAACCATATAAAACAGCACGAGACCAAGATCAGATTCGTGAATAACAACCGCTACAATATTTCCTTTTGAACCGATGTACATATAGTATATATATCTACTATTAAGTATACATAGTCTGAGCGGACTAACTCATGTGCATAGCACCGCTTTGTCCGGCAAACTGATGGAAGATAATTCGATAAAATAATTACGAGTTCGCATCTCGGTGACGTTGGGCTTTTAACTCTGGTAGTAATTTCCCATCCTCACCTCCTGGCCTGGGAAATACCCGTGTAGTTTAGATAAAACGTGAGGAAGAGGAGGACATAAAAAATATACATGAAATAAAATTAATTATTCTTTATTTTAATATGAAGTTACACAATATTTGAATGATGTATAAAATAATTTTTAGAATAATATCATAGACACCATCCTTTGCGCCGTAAAAGATGTCCAGCACATTTTAATTTTTGTTTTCCTTATTTGGCTGATAGTGTCTGACGTTTCCATCTTATTCTCCTAACGTCTTAGACTTCTTTTTTCATCTATAGATCTTACTTTCTTGGATTTTTGTTTTTGATCAAGCTTACCAGCAATAAAGTCATGGCTTCTATAGTCATTATTTGAAATGTTGGTAGATTACATAGAGACCAAATTTTGGCAGAAGCTTGTAATTTGCTAAAGCATTACCTGTAAATGTTGACTGTGTTAAGAATATACTAACAACATTGAAAAAAAAAGATATTTATCTTGATACTTTCAAGCTCTAAACTTTCAATTAATTACAAAGATTCATCTACTTAACCATAATAAGACCTATATGGACATACGGAGTTGAACTTTGGGGCTCTACCAAACCATCGAATTCCTATCGTATCCAATCCTTACAATCCAAAATCTTTGTAAAATCCTTAATGCCCCATATTTTGTCACAAATAAAACCATTCATAAAGACCTTAATGTTCCAAATGCCGCTGATTTAGCCCGAGCCAGATACCTATCCTTTCATGACAAACTCCAGTCCCATCCGAATCCACTTGTTTCCAGCCTTGCTTCTTCCTCGATTCCTGATAATCTCCCTAGGCGTCTGAAAAGAAGATGGCCTCGAGATCTCGAGATCTCACCTAGAATTAAATAATTACCACTGGGCAGTATCTCTTCAAGTCTGTTCATGTCATGATTTCTAATGTGTGCATTTTTACTAGTTGGATGGTTTATGTAGTTGTAAATTTCATTAAATAAAAAAAAAAAATTATAATAATGTTAATTATTATATCATGTATATTTGTATATAGCCTCTAAAGTTTCTTAAGAAGGCTGCGTAGTTATCATTATGAATTGAAGAAATGTTGGATCGACAGCGATACCGACTTGCCCCGATAGTGTTTACTACACAGACGGAATATACTCACCCTTTGACAGCCGACGATAACTCTTCTACGAGCTAACCAGGAGGGGCCGATATGAAAGCTATATAAAGGTAGTGGTAGTCGTAAACCGCCAGTGGTCGCTGTAAACTCTTTCCAACCTCTAGCACACACAGAATAGATCCTGATATTTATTGCGTCTGGCTCTTTCGAGGCCGTCTATTTGTTTATTCCAGTTTTTATTTATGTACATTTGTATATATGTATACACTAGATCTTGGTGTGATAAAACAGTAAATTTATAAAAAAAAGTCTAATCACGTAATTGTTTTGTTGAAAATAAGTGTTTTAAACTATAATTCATCCCACCAATGATAATTTAGTACCAAACTTTTGAGATAAAAAAAAATAAAATAAAGTAAAATTCGGTTCGTTTTAGATATCTTGATCAATTATTGTAATTATCAGATCTTTGTTTCCTTAACAACATCTAAGTGTTGACTTTATTTTCTGAATCCTAAAAAACATTTGTGCAAAGGTCTATGAAAATCGATCGACGAGTTTGTTCGTCATCTCACAAATTTAGAGCGGGCAAATTTTGAATTTTTGAGTGGACAATTTCGACTGGTTTATGAATTTTCGGGTTGAAAAGTTTCAAATCATGGAACAAGAGAAAAACATGGACCAGGCAGATTAAACAGCAAGTGTAATTTTATAAGATGTATGTTTTTCTAATTCTACTTTCGCTTGCTCTGTTTTTGAAGAGTGATCAGTAAAATTTCTTGGTGAAGAGGGTTGCGCCATCGACCCTAACAATACATTTTTAAGTTTTGGTAAATAAATAGCTATCTCCATGTAATATAAGATAACTTGAAGTCATCTTCCTCTCTATCAAGCGATTATTTTTTTTTTTCTGTCGGCTTCATAGACCTTGTAGATCCTTAGTTCAGGGTGCTCCACATCTTGGGCTCTTTCTTTCTATTTATCTGCATGCAGCTCGTTGCATGTTTATTGATCATATCTTTCCATCTTTTTGTTGGCCTTCCACGTTCTCTTTTGTCTACTATTGAGGCATTCATTATCGAGATAGAGGTTTTCTGCTGGATTACTTTGACATTGGTGCCCTGCCCATCTAGCCGGGAGAACGTGAGGAAAAATCGACATCGAGAAAATTCTGAACGCATTTTTTTGAATATTTACATTTAAAAAAATCATAGTCCGCCATTAGAATCTTGCTTCTTAAATATATGGTGGCTGATTTAAAGAATATTAGAACAGTAACTTTAGGATCGAAAAGTTATAATCATTGCGAAAAATGTGGGAGAAGTTTTTGTTTTATAACTCGTATATATTGGTTGACTTGTAAAAAACAATAAATTGCGAACGGTAGCAGCCAAGGAGAAGACTTTTTACAGCCTAACAAGTTGTTCGATCTTTATTTAATAATATAATAATCTGTCACATGGACAATAATCATAGTGAGATATGAACACATTCACACCATATATACAGAAAATTAAAAGTAAAATACAAACTAAATAATAATCAATACAGTTTATCGTGTGCGAAGGATTGCCCTCTCAAATCTTTCTTCTTTCTTGCTGTCGGTTAGTCCACCTGCTTAGATCCAAGAAGTTTCTCTTTGTTATTAACTTGTTCGCCCCACTTTTCTCTGTTCACATTTCAAATGCCATATCTAAGCCTAGAAATGGATCATCGAAGGCACTATATCGATATTTCGATAGTATCGACCATCCCTATCACAGCCTACCAAATTGTACTCTCACATAGAACTAGTTCATGCTGATATTTATTATATCAATTTATCAACATTAATATAATTCATTGCTCTACCTTTCTTTTGCATTCAATAGTTCTATTAATCTTTGATAAATCTTTCTTTTATCACTCATTCTATTGTAAATCTTCTGCACTTATGTTAGCAATGTTAATTTATGCTTAGAGTTGTACTTCTTGTTATAATTTAAAGGTTAGTGACAATGATAGAGTGCAGCATGCTATATGCAAATTATATTATATATTTTCAGCGGGCAACATTCCTTAGAATAAATGTTATTATTAATTTATTGTATGCTGTCTTTTACTAAAATTACTCTAAGTCAACTTCAAATTAATATCGCATAATGTAGTTACAATGATTTTAATAGAAACGTTCCGAAAGCCCGAAGCATTAGCTGTTGGCTGAACACCCTCATTCGCTCCACAACGCGCCGCGACGCAGGCAATTACTCTAAAGTACTCTAGAGCTCTCTATGAATAGTTGATACCGCCCCCCCCCCATTACAAGTTGATATCCCCCCCGTAAGTCGTTATACCTTAATTAAACAAGGATTACCCTCACTGTTTCGGATCATACGGAATAATGTTATCGAGCGATTTGCAAATGTAATCATATTTAGTCATCTGGTATTGGCTCAAGGGGTATTTAAAGTAACTGAGAAATTTTTTGTAGTGAACTATACATCGTGTATCCGGTGAAACAATAACTGCAAATCATTCACATTATAGCGAACCATGTAACATAATTAAATATAAAATATGAAGGAATTTTATATTTAATTAAAGAATAAAATAATTATATTAATAAGAAATGAGGGATCCGATATAGAGTTAACCGAATAAACAAGGTATTTTTTTGTTTATTATTTTCAATAATGAAACATTGTGATCGACCAAAAAATTCAAAAACATAACCCCCTCACAAAATTTGAGGTTTCACCTTTCAAGACGCGTAGAATTTGAAAAACGAATACAATTTTTTTTGTCCGTCCTACTGGACCGATTTTTTTTCTAATTTTGATATAAAATCAGAGGTCACCCGAGGATGATCCTCCTTCATCGACATTACTCTCCGCCTTTACCTTTCAAAATGGCGGCCGAAAAACCTGCGTTGCTATAGACTGTAGCTCCTAAACGAATGTACCGATTTCAATGAAACTTCGCTAAAGTCATTTTCTCGACGCCCTTTAAATTTATCTATACAACATACTTCAACGAAAAGAAGCTGGAAAAAAAGTTACGAGGGATGTTAAAATTAAATTCCGAATAACTCGAAAAGTTTTTACTTGATTGTTGATATTGGGATGAGATGTTTCAAAGGTATTTAAATTTCCTAAAAAATGAAGGAAGTTTCATCGAAATCAAAGCACTATTATTAGAGATATCGCGGTTTTAATATATTTTGGTTTATTATTTTTAGTTTTTTAAAAGTTTACGAAATTTCCTAAAAAAAATCGTTAAAATCGGACAATTAGGAGCAAAGATATGGTGTACGGTTTTTTTTATATGTTCTACTCCAAATGTTATATCCTTGGTTTGGTTTTTAAATTTGAAATGTGTTACTGAACTAATGCTATTTTTTTTTAGCATATTACTAATGATTAGAGAAAAAAAGTTAAGTCCAATAATTGGAATCACCTTTTATTTATTTTTCTTTGTACTTAGGAAGGTAATGTTACTTTAGATGTATAATTGTTTGGAAATAATAAACCATTGTGAAATAATTTGCAGCTTTTTTTTTTTTTTTTTTTTTTTTTTGAGGATACAGCGATTAAATTTACTAAGATCAATGATAAAAGGGACTTTCAGGAGGTCTTATTCGGCTGCTGTACCCCTGTAGGTACGTACAGTACAGTACAGTACCCATATCCGACCAGCACTGTAATCTAGAATCGTCAAATAATTCGGCATTATGGTCGGCTTTGAGTTATTGAACCTCCTGAAAGTTCCTTTTATCATTGAATTTAGACATAAATTTAATCACTGTTTTCTCAAATAATATTTTGTCTACTTTAAGATGGTGTAGTTAGAATTTAATTATCTTGAACAATTCCCTTCTTATTCAATAAAAAACGTGAACACCTTAAAATAAACATAAAGTTTCCGTTCGCAATCGATCCATGCTTTAAATTAAATTTTGTGTTTGAAATTTCGTCTAGAATCACCTCTCAGGGTTTGGCCCTTAATACTGAAGAAGGAGACAAAATTCCCTGAAACGTGCAAATAAAAAATAATAAAGAATAATCTACAAAGTGAGAGTAATTATTTATTGAATTGGGCATATATTTCAAGGTCAAAATTAAAGTGTTTTGGAAATGGTTTCTACATAATAACATATTATATATTATTTATCAAATATATATCTCTTTTCTGGCTCTGAGGAGTGATGGATTTTGACGAATGAGATATCAATAGAAAAGGAATATCACGTAGATCGTAATTTTGATTCCTAATTTTATAACTGGACTTAAATAAAAGTGAATGTAAAAGTAGGAGGTTTCAAACCGTATTGTGGTGCCGTTATAATTTGGGAATAACTCGGTAAGAACGCAATTTGAGTATTTGAAAGCTTACTAAATTCACCACAAAACGTTAAAAAAAAATCATCGAAATCAGACAATTTGGTGCAGAGTTCTGAACACACTGAACAGTACTATAGCTTTCTGAACACTGTTACACTTCAAAGATTGCGTTGAATTTGGATAGTTATTTATGAAATTAGGAATTTGCCCTTTGTTTCCGCAGTATAGTATATTATATATCAATTAGTAATTATTTTTTTAAATTTAAAACATTATATTATTTTAATTAATAACAATACTAATTTTATTTTTATTTATATCAATGTGTGTTCCTTTAAATATTGTTGGTAATTTTTTCAATTTGCTTCGATTACAACAGCATTTATTATTGTAGTTTATCATTTTAAAAATACACTTTAGATTTTTTAAATGATAAAGTAACATAGATCGTGATTGGACTAATTATAAAACTCCATGAAACTTTGAGGTATTTGTCGTCATCAGATGTTTAAAGCAATGTTTAGAAGCTTTTGTTAATTTATGATATTTTAATGAAGGAAAAATCTAATATTTAAATCATAAGTTTAAGGCAATGCAATGGTTAAACTATGGCAGAATGTTAATCCTATTCATAAACAAACAACTTACAAATTATATATAATAAACATTATTGAATGAAAGTTGTTACCTTAATGTTTTAAAATCAGAAACAATTATTAGATTTGTGCGGAATATTCGCACGGGTGAGCTAGTCTTAAATATAATTTTCTCTTCACTAAATATAATTCATAATCTCAACTATAATAATTATATTAATAACGTAATCAGATAATATATATTTATCGTAGATCGCTCATTCAATGAAGGAACGAAGTAAAGTGTGAAATACATAAATAATAAATAAAGAGCAGTTATAGTAGAGTGAGCAGGGAACCAGTAATACATTTTTATCAGAGCCGGTCAGTTGTTAGGGCAAAAAATGTTCCAATAAAGGTGTCCGATGGCTTAATTGGATCTAAATTCAATTCGCTGTAAATAAAGTATAAAGCTCTACATTCCACTTTACAAATTAATTTATTTGCTATATCAGGTATTCTATCCAGCCCTTTCAATATACTACAATGGAGAGTAAAAAAAAAAAAAAAAAAAAAAAAAAAAAAAAAAAAAAAAAAAAAAAAAAAAAAAAAAAAAAAGAATTAGTTCGTTGCGCGCATCATGAAAGTATATTTATCACTGTTTTGAGCAGAAAGCGGTATGTAAGTATATTTTACCGATTTTCTATATTAAATAGATGGTACAAGATATTTATTTAAAACAATAGATCAATAAATACATTTATAAATTTTACGTCATTATCCGTTCCTTTAAACATCGAATATTTTGCCGGATAAATACGGTCCAATATTTAATTAAGATATTATTTTTGTCTAATCTTGAGCTATCCCGATGTTTGTTATAAAAGTAGTCACAAGCGGATGGAATGAGAAATTGATTCTTCAGGTAAAAATTTGTAAGAAATCGTTTTGAAATCTGCATTTACAAAGCATCTATATCAGAAAATAAATGGAATGATATATACTCATACAGTCTAGTATCTAGTAGATACTATCTACTAATATTATTCAAAAAAAATATAATATTTGTTTTGATTCTACGTCTTTGCTAAATTTTGAAGATTCTTATATTGTTAAAATGAAGGAAGGTAAAAAACGTGGGTATTAACTATTTATTTTTTATTTCTCACTTCCCTGTTTAGTTAGTATGTATATATATATATATATATATATATATATATATATATATATATATATATATGTATATATATATATATATATATATATATATATATATATATATATATATATATATATATATATATATATATATATATATATATATGTATATATATACATATTTTATTTATCTGTTTCATTGGCCGTGGGACGACCCTGGGTTGGGAGTTCCTCCTGGGGCACACCCAGCCTCTATAAAGTGGACACCCTGAATTAAATAATTAATTAAAGGGAAAAACCTGGCTGTTGAGCGTGATCTCGGTCAAATCACCTCCTTGTACAACCGTTTACCTAGAAACAGTACTTTCCCTAAATAGCACTGAACCACAGACCCTTCATGGGTTGTAGTGGTACAGGTTTATATATATATATCTTTCGTTTGCTTCAGCACTGTTCTTTCATTATCCAAGCTATTGTTCCTACATTTACGTTTCGATGAATTTGGAAAATGAAAATTTATTTTGTTATAATTCTGAATTTGGTGTCCCCTGACTAAAAAAGGAAGGGATGTATTGCATTCTAGCAGAAAGTTTTAAAAACAAATCAGAGTAAAATATTTCCATTTTGGTTTATTTTTCAGAAATGAAAATACAAAGTTGTTTTCCGTTCTGCCTGTCCGTTTGTTTAAGTTTACTTTAGCGTGAACAAGCCTTGTCATCAAGGCCCGTTGGTTTATATTAGGTTTGGTTGGAGGATGTTGGATATCCAGCGACCCCGAGCCGACGGAACACTTAGCGAGAACTATCTCCAGACCTGAAGGGGTCAGCCAGAGTCCGCAAGGCGCCGAAGTCTGTCTGTCTGTCTTTGGTCAAATCCAAGAGGTGACAATAACATCTACGATCTAATACAGAACAACTTTCTTGCAATTTATCTTTTATCAGAGAATTTCGTAGATTTATGTTTGGAAACAACGCACTGCCTTAAGGTGATATCACAGCGTTCGTTGAATGGAGAAAACTATCATTTGCTATAAAATAATATCAAAATGGTTTTATTATTTAATTATAATTACTTACGAATTTTAAGTGTTGATGTGTTGTATTATCTGACTAAGTGAAGCGAAACGAGAGTTATGTGATTGGGTAGTCCGCTAATAGCTATGTAACCCTTTTTTGAGCGAACGGCTGAATCGATTGTTAAGTTTGATGACTCAAATAACACGGTGAGATCCTCTGAATGTTTTGAAACAATTTTACATGATAATTCTAAAACACTGACCCATGATTGAATAAAATGTATTAAAAAAAAATAATTAATTTCTAAAGTAAGTAACCATTTTTTGAGCGAGTGGCTGGAGTTATTACATCAGTGGATACAATGAATAGGGTTTTGGTTATTTTAATGGCATTTATGATTTGTTAGATGTATTTTTTAGTTCAAAGTTTGATATAAATTGAATTCAAAAGTATGATTTATAATAGATATGGCAAAAATAAATTTCTATTCAAAGTTGAGCGGTAAAGTAAAAGTTGAGTGTATACGCACCAGATTTTTAATATTTGCTTTTATGTTATCTAATTTCTTGATTCAGTTAGGATTATAATTTCATTGCTTAGACTGATGAAATTTTAATTATTAATTAGACAATGGTACAGCTGTGCCTCACTCATATTATAGCTAAAGAAGCATACAGGTATATAGGTACATCATCATTGTTAAGTCTTTTGATGTTTTGACTCGCCTGTGCTCTTAGCTTTAGTGAGTGAGTGCTTCTAACTCTTGGAATGAGCACGCACTTTTAATAAAGCGTGGATTAGAGGAATCACAAAGGATTGCTGCGTTGACTTAGACCTGATGCTGCCTCCTCTCCTGTGGCTTTCTTCTCCCAGCTCAGTTTATTATCTACTGCCCGGACACAATACCCTCCCCCCCATCCGGGTACAGCCGGACCGTAAGCACCGAGCTCAGGGACAAGTGGTGGGATTTGCCCCCCCAACCTGCCTAAACCCTCCCCCTCGATAAACATCTACCCCCTTCCATCGGCTAAACGACTGCCCTCCAATCTGGGAGGTCCCCTCCAGGTCTTATTAAGCATTCACTGGAGGATTTGCTCCTAAACCTCCTCAAAGGATTTCTTTAAACTTTTTCCTTGTTATATCGATCCTGTCAGTGTTTAGCATACGTAATCGGCCCACTCTGTTTTCATTATCTTATGTATCGTTTCCCTTCCTTATTGAACGTGTAGCCACTCATAATACACCCAATTTTAGAAAATGTATATATTTGTACTAAATAATATTAGTTTGCTCGTGCAAATAATTCGTAGAAGTTTTTTTTAGTGAAGATATAGCAAAGTTCCTATTTTGTATGTGAGGAAGGAATTAATATTTTTTCTTTAATCGATTACACAATATTCCATTAAACATTTGTTAATAGACCAAAAATTTGTACAAATTGTTTTGCTAAGACCTATTTTTAAACGCTGACTGGAGAGATAATAAAGGTAATAAAGATAAAATAATGCCCCGATCATGGGATTATCTAAATTATTAAAAAAAATAAAATGTAAGAACTACCAAATGTCTTTAAGAAACAATAAAGTTGATATATCAGCCACAAAAAAAAAAAAAGAAGTGTAGTAGACTATTCTACTCCTAAATGCAATATCTTCAAAGAGGAAGACATTATTAAGTATACCAAAACTAATAGACTGTATCTTTGTTAACAATTGTCCGATTTTTTTTTGTTTTGTAGATAATTTAGTAATCATTTTAATTATGATGGGTACAAAAAAAAAAATGCATACTTTTTGAGTTATTCCCAAATAAAGTTTCTTTTCCTCCATAACTTTTCCCCCAGAAATTTCGAGGATATAGGACTACTTTTCGTATGTGAAGGAGAAGAATATCTTCAAAATGAGCGGTCAATCATTGGATTTGATGAAGAATTGACGAAGTACAATATGGCTTACCGACAAAAAAACACCTTTTAGAAATAATATATAGGATTAAAGATCTGGTGCACGCATCACACAACTTTCGCTTAGCAATATCCTTTTAATAGTAATTATTTTTTTACAATGTTCTTCTATTACCAAGCTTTTAAGTGCATTTTTAACGGAGCTAAAACTTAAACCTTACAGTTGACATGTAACAATAACACAAAGGCCATTAAATAACACAAACATTATTTATTATGTCGACTGTTGGCAATAAAAACCACTTAACTTTGTCCCTTGGTCCGAAAATTCATATCCCCGTCGAAATTTGCTTCACTCTACATTTTAATGGCGCAACTTGCATTAAACCCCTTTCTGAGCACCCGTGAAACAGACCATTTTGTGAAATTATGTTATTTGGATTCAGAGGATCTCAATACGTGTATTTCATTTTAAAACATGGATTCGAAAATTTTTACCATCGCAATACTTTCCTTTAATATACATTTCATATATAGAAATAGAAGTAAAAAATTATCTTTTTTCTGCGATTAGGTCCCTTAAGAATAACAATATTGTTCATACAGATTAACAATACATCTGGCCAAAATATTACAATTGGGAATAACTGAAATACAAGTAATAAAAAAAGTATATGCATAGCTCTTAATATATATTAACGAAAACAAATGGGTACTAGGGTTACAATACTTCAATATTGGAGATAAAACAATAACATAATAACCACTAAATGAAATTAGAAAGGAAAGCTAAATTCCTTTTTATAGGCAAAATAGTGATAACATCTAAAAATTAAAATAAAATAACTATTGTAAATAAATGATTTATATTTGTTCCTTTAGAAGTCTAAGTAAATACACATATAGACTAGGAGAATGAAAAAAATAAAATAAAATATATACGTACACACATAGAAAGGAATTTGTCGAAGATAAGTAAAAAATACATAAAAACATTTTAATGAAATGCAATCTTATGAATAGGAAAATTAAAAGTTAAAAAAAACAAATTATACTTACTCACAATGCTTTGTGAATGGTGATGGAAATTCGTGTTCAACACAGAAGAAAAAAATAAGAGAAAAAAAAATAATGTGTAAAGAAAATTAAACCCTCATTACGTAATAAATAATTAGCAGCGTCCGATTTAATTGTGAAGAGGAATTGGAATAAGAGGGTTTTAAATGTGGATAAGGATGGTGAATGGCAGATTTTTAGTGGGATGGAATTCCAAAATAAATAGATAAGGGAAAGGAAAAATTGAGTACCGATAAGCCTGCGTTTCGAACCGACGATGGAGGTGTTTATACAGTTTTTTTTGTTCTTCCCTACCTCGCCTTTTAGGCTATACGGGATTTTCCCGGGCCGGGGGGGTGAGGGCGGGGAATTTAAAATCCCCTCCGGCACCGGGACGCGAACTCGTACTTTTTAAATCGTCTCAAATCTTGTTATCCGGTTGCCAGGCAACTCGCGGTGCTGTTGCACACGCTTTAACCTATTCGGCCACCCCGCCCCCTAATATTTATACAGTTATATAGGTATATTTTATAATAGGTAGGTATATATGCATTGAATGATCTCTTTCCAGACTATTACCAATATTTCTCCTCCTTCCTCCCCTCCCCCCATATTTTGACCCAAAAACAAAATGTTACTCGAGAGTTTCAAAATATATTGCAATGTTGTTGAAAACGTGACCCTGATTTAACTACTCTAATTTTAATCCCCTCGATTCGCTAATCTCGTCAGTAATAAATGTGTTTTAATGGATTAATTAGGAGGATCATGGGAGGGGATAGATTCCCAACCAATGTTTGTTTAGAAATTATTTGAAGGTATTTGAAGTTAGTCCAAGTTTATCCTCAAGTCTTCTTGTGGATTTACTTTAATGAGCTCAGTTGTTCAAATCATTAAGGAGTACTTCAAATAACGCAAGTACACAAGAAATGGAGCACTTTTATAAATAATTATTTCTGGAATCACCGTTACTTATAATAACTACTCGGCCCGTATAAATAATTCGCTCAGTTCATTGGTCAATAATCAAAATGACAAAATAATAAGAAAATAAAACATTTCGGATAAAGGATGTGGCACTGCGGGTGTAAAAAATTAAAATATATTAATTATTTTAATTCTTGCCGACGTTTCCCCTACGCCCTGAAGACGACCTGCAAAGTGGGTCGAAACGTCGGCAAAAATTAAAATAATTAATATATTGTAATTTCTTATTTATTTGACCGCACCCTCGACTAACTCCTCATATTATATCAACGGTCAACCATCTCTACATCATTTCGGATAAAGTTGGCTGGAGTCAAAAATGTTTTTGCATATGGATTAAAATATTTCGGAAACTAAAAATCAGGCTTCCGTCGTACTCTGAGCGAAGGAAATGTTCAGCATTTCATCCTCTTTATTATGAGCTATTATTTATAATTTATATTTCATATTATTAATCTCTCCCTGTTGTTGTTATCACTTATGTCGTGTGTGGATTAAAGCACATTTAAAAAAAAATAATTTTCCTTCAGTTTCACACGTTCGATATTTTCACTGTCTACTCTGCCTTAGTCATGTCAGCTTATTTATAAACAGCTTGGGTATATATTATTAATCTCGCCTCTTTGATGTTTTCATTTCTATCGTGTGGTCTAAAGCATACACCGTAGTTTTCTTTTTTTTTTTTTTGTTTTGTACAGAATTTAGTAATTCCTTATTCAATTTAGTATCCAAAATGTTGTCATAATCTTTGGATTTGATGAAGAATTAAAAAAGATAAGGCACACCAATAAAAAAAAAAACACCGCGATAAATAATATAAACTGCTCTCGATCACAGTGACCTCAATTCGACGACATGAGATATGTATTCCGCTGCAGCACTACAATTGATGCAAACACTTTGCTTCGCATCTCAAAAATGGTCCCAGAATTGACTGTCCCAGTAATGATGCCTAGCAAAATGACTATGTAGCCTCTATTTATTTTAGAAAGAAAAACTAAAGTTAATAGTACGATACCCTAAACCTTTGTCAAATGCTGAAGCCAACGGTACCCTATTCTGCATTAAAGGAGCTTATATTTGGTACAAAATCGGTAGAAAGGCTTAGTATAATAATATTTGTGGGGATATATGAATGGATGATTATTGATCATCTATACGAATATATTCAACTGAAAAGTTTTTGGTCGACTGGACTAATTCAGAAACCCAATACTGTGAGGTGTGCCCACTAGCAACATTTCGCCCGACTATCATAAACTGTAACAGCGATTACCTAGACTGACGATACATTACTACATTCCGCGGTATTACTGCTTCATCGAGTTTTTAAAAATATATTTGCAAGCTGCAAAATTCTACTCAATCAACACAAATCACTAAATTTCTTTTACCCTTCGACGTGAAACTTGCCCTGCTGTTTACTTTGACGATGTCCAAATTTCTCAGACAGACAAAGTTCAATATCTTAGACTGACAATTGACAGAAGATTGACATGGAGTCCATATATCAAAAACTACAAAAAAAAAACTATAAACCTAAGTCTACGGCTATTATATTCACTGCTTTCAAGGCATTCGAAATTAAAACTCAGAAAGAAATTCAATACATATACTTTCCTACTTAAGCCTATTTTGACTAACGCTTCATAGATATAACGGGAATCCAAAAACTACACATCCATAAACTACAGAATTCTCATTAAAATCTTTCAGGAATATCACCAAGACTCCCCGATACGTCAGTAACATTACTTTGAACAAAAAACAGAAACAAATTAACACCCACCACTTGCTTATTTACTTTTAAATAGAAAAAGATTGGATATTCCTGCCTAAGACCAAACTCAGTTTGTTTTGAGACCTTTAAGTTATATCTTATCGTAACCCAAAAACCTTTTTCTAGAAAAATTTTCAGAAATGAGATGTTTTATCGATAAATAAATTAATTTAATGAGTTACTAAAAAGTTATAATTGGACTTGAATCGAAAGATAATTTGATCACAAAATCGAAAAAAAGGTGTCCTCCAGAATATTGGGCTCTTCGGTAGGGTTGCCCAAAATCGGTCTTGGTCTTGCAAAGAATCGATCGTAAAAAATCGTAAAAAAAATCGATATTTTAAATAAAAATTTGAGCAAAATAGTTACTAATACTCGACAATCTCAGTTACTATTTGTTAATAATTGGTATAACCAATATACATTTGCATTTAACTCCTCTAATTTTTCATTCGGGCTTAGTTAGGTTTCTCCTATACAAAAAATTACAGTAATATCTCTATAGTAATAAGCTAATAATTATTTGCAAGAATATCACGAGACTCTTGCGCAAGACCAAGACCATGACCAAGACTGAGTTTGCAAGACCGAGACTCG
The DNA here is from genome assembly GCA_928085145.1 of Nezara viridula. Lineage (NCBI taxonomy): Eukaryota > Metazoa > Arthropoda > Insecta > Hemiptera > Pentatomidae > Nezara > Nezara viridula. Next base: position 1,867,860 of record OV725083.1, on the reverse strand, counting down.
TCTCGATCTCGCATTTGGGCAACACTACTCTTTGGTCTATTTAACTTTGGGTGTAAATCACGCCACACAGTCCAATATTTTTCTAGACATTGTTAAGACAATATCTAACGATTCAACTAGAATGCAAATGGATGTTCGTGAGTTTTTAGTACCTAATTAAATAGACAAAGTTTGCCGATAACCAAGTTGAAAACGCACCAATATTTATAAACAGTTCATGTTACAAGGAAATGAAGCTATTCACGAAATTTTAGGCAGATGTTAATAATGAGAACAGATATAATATTAATTGTCTTCTTATTTTTCTTTTTTTAGGAAGCCTACGTTTATGTATTTTTTCATAATTAAGGCAAAAAAAAACTTCCAATTACCTTCAAATCCCTTTATTCACATTTATCACCTCTAACGTTTTCATCATGCCTCAAACGGGACGATTTTCCCATCATCAGAGCAATTCTTATCTTCACTGAAAATATGCACATTTTTAAATATACTATTTTTACAGTACCAATCTACTTCACCTATTGTACAATTATTAACTTGCTTTTTTGATGTGGTACCATTTGTCAAAAATTTAAATATTTGTCACGTTCATTATATATTTATTTGGTGTTACACATCTTTTTTTTATTCATTGTTACACTAACCTACATCTGGATATCTTCAATATCATTATTGTACTTTGTACTTGTCATCTTATTTCTTATTATGGCTGCTTGTTGTATTATTTTTTTTTGTCTATTGTTGTTTTTTGAATTTAAGTATTGGATATCATGTCCGAATAGTGTGTTCCCAAGTGTTTTGTATCTGTTTTATAGTTTACTGTTCTATTATTGTTTTTTGTTGTATGTATGGCTTCCAGCAGTTTCTTATTGTTTGATTTTGGTTCTATTGCTAATATGTGTGGGTTTTGAAGTGTGTAGTGATTTAATACTGTGGTTTGCTAGGGCTGTTATGTTAATGTTTTTACTATTTTTGCAGTTTGATGTGTGTTGTGCTATTCTGGTTTTGAATTTTTTTTTTATGTTTCGCCTATATATTCGCCTATTTGTTGACAGTGTTGGCAATCTAACTTATAAACAACATTTTTCTTGTCCAGTGTTTCTATTTTTTCTGTGTTTGACTGAATTTCCGGCAGGTCATAGTTCATGAATACTTTTTTGATTTGTTTTGTCAGTTGTAGTATGTATGTCATTTTGTTAAAAATTCTTTTATTATATATTTTGTTTACTTGTGGATTATTGTCTTGGATGTTGTCATTTGTTATATCTGTCTCATTGAAAAACTGTGTAGTAAATTGTTATTTAGAAATTTTAGGTGGATGTTAATAATGAGAACAATTAATTATGTTTTATAATGATAAAATAGCTCTTTGATATGCTTACTATTAATTATATTTTCCCTTAGAACAGATAGCTCTGTTAAATAGCTGTTGGAAATAGCTGCTATTAGTTATATTTGGGCTGAGAGGAGATATAAGACTTTAGGGACAGTCAAAATCAGTGTAAGGGAGCGAAGACAGGGGTCGTGGGACTGAGTCAGTGGGAATTTATGGCCCCTAATCCCCACTAAAGGTCTTGACCGTTTGCCGGCTTCTTCAACCAGGCCCTGTCCAACCCAACATATTTCCTTTTCTTCATGAAGGCCTTTAGGGGAACCATATATTGTTTGTCCAAAATTTATTTCTTTGAATCAACCCATCTTCCTTATTAATTTCAATTAAGTTTTATTTATTAATTTTTAAATGTGCAGTTAGAATAGCTTGGTTCGGAGTCCCCTAAGCTGAGTGTGAAGTTACTACATACCTTTATTTTTTAATATGGTTTATTTTACCCTTTTTTTTTTACATTTAGAGAAAGGAGGTGGGATGGCGGTCATAAAGAGAGAGACTGAAATAGTGGAGAGAGAAGAGAGAGAAACACTTTATTTTCATAAAATATAAAATATAAAGGATTGCTGCCCAATTACATTGGGTTGCTATACACACAGCATACTCTTCTATCCTTAAGACAATATATGAACTTATATATAAATATACAGAAGTATTAGTTAATATTAGTAAAACAGAAATATATATATATATATATACATTTTTATTATTTTATTTATCTTTATAATTTTTTTTTTTTTTTTTTCCTTTTTCCCTCTTCTCATTGTTCATGCTTTTTTTTTTTTTTTTATTTAACATTAAGTTTCCCTTTCTCTCACTTCTCTCTCTTTATCGCTATTGTTTTCAATTATTCACTAAAAAAAATAAATAAACAAATACATAAATTAAAACTCTCGGGCTAGCCATGCACGTGGTGGTGAATGATTCCCAGGTAGTCGAGGACTATATTTTCAGCCAACCTCGCTACGTCCTTAATGTCGACACCTAGTTCCTCGAGGAAGCTCCTTGTTCTTTTTGGGATAGTTCCGCGAGACCAAAACCAGAGGCCTCTCACGGTGAACTCTCTCTCTCCGAAGGTCTCACGGAATTTCTCTTTTAGGAAAGGGATACATTTATCGTACGTGTTCTTCTTTTCCCTTTCCACTTCACCCGCCTGATCGAGGTCATTGCTCTCAAAGCGGACAGTTGGATCCAAGATCAGCGCTGTCCTTCCTGTCTTGGGAAATGCGACGATATCAGCGTATCTCGTAGAGCCCTCACTATCGATGCAATATACCTCGTCAAAGCAGGTGAATTTTTTTTCCCTAAGGAGCCTCATCAATTCGAACTTGACCCGGTGGTGACGACGTGTTATGAGGAGGGAGTTGTTGGGGCATTTTCCCAGCACATGTGCTGGTGTTTCAGACTCTCTGCCGCATTTACGGCAGAGGGACCCAACTTCTCTGACCTGTCCGCTGACTCCTGGGACTCCACGCAGGGGTGCATAATTAATGTTTAGTTTTAGGGCATTCGACCATTCAGACCCAGAAAGTACTTGCTTTTCGTAGATGTATCTATTCGCTTTCGGGGTCTCTTTAAAATGGCGAACACCAATACCCTGCCACCTGCAGTTGGCCCATTCCTCAAATGCATTTTCTCGTAGCGACTGCCGTAGAGCTTTCACATTTCGATGACCCTGATCAACCCCCAATCTCTCGGCACATTCAGCAATTTCAGCCGAATAATCGAAGGTAGACTGAAAAAGGGCATCTGGTACATTGGACAGTCGCTGAGCAATGGACCAATGTTGAAGAGGAGCCTCCCATTGGCAGCGGATTAATCCCAATCCTCGGTATCTCCTGGGGGCATACAACATCGCTGTGGAAGTATTCGCAGGCAGTCCAATAATGGCCTTTACGCTCCTGCGAATCATAGTGTCGATGCCCTCCAGTATAGCAGGACGTAGCTTTGTTAGGGGCGCAGTTTGGAGAGGGTAAGTAAGACCCGGGAACAGATATTGATTGACAATGTTGAGTTTCTGCTCAGGTTTAAGTAAGCAAGAGGTTACCAGCTTGTTTAGATTATCATTCAATTTAGTCACCGAATCTTCGTTGAATTGCAGCTCTCCCGAGAATGTACATCCTAAATACTTAATCGTATCTCCATTCTTCAATGTTTGGATGTACTCACCATTCTCAAGGGAGAGCACCGTAGTTTCCAGCTCTCCTTTATTTATAACGATGCCCATACTTTTTAGAGGATTTATAGCCAGACCAATTTCTTTAAATGTTCTTTGTATGCTGTCAATCACTCTTTCTGCAGCCCCCTTGTCACGCGCCGACACTGCCTGGTCATCCGCGAAACCTGTGAGGACCACACAATCTTGCTCATTCCTTAATTTGTATCCAAATTTCTTGGAAAAGTCCTCGTCACACAGGTCGCGGTAGAGATGATCGATGGCCAGGTTGAAGAGTGAAGACGACAGGGGGCCACCTTGGGGTACACCGCGCAGCACTTTGATCTGGCTAGTTGCATGGACACCGTTGCCAATCTTTATGGTGTTCGTGCTAAGGAGAGCTGATATGACATTTGTAAGATTCGGTGACACACCTCTCGCTTCTAAGGAGCTTACGATGTGTTTGTGCCCAACATTGTCAAAAGCACCGACAACGTCGAGGAAAACTATCGCACAGTCATTTTTCATTTTTTGTGCATCTTTTAATACCGCGTCGATGATCCTCGCGTTGACGTGCGTTCCCGGGAGGCCTTTTATAAAGCCTCTCTGACTCTTGTGGAAGGTGACCTGCTTTCTTAACTCGTAGTCCAGAACCTTCTCTATGATTCGGCGCACAATCGAGTATATGGTGATCGGTCTCCAGGTAGAGATATTGTTTATATCACCTTTGCCCTTATATATCAATATTGTGCGCCCTTGTCGAAGTGGTTCCGGAACATAGGCCACCTTCAGCATTATCTCTGCAATCGTTTTAATAATGCTTGATACCTCAAAATATTTTATTGTGCGGATCAGAACTCCATCAGGCCCCGGCGATGTGTCCATTGATGTTGATTTAATGGCTTTCCTGATAGCTTCTATCTCAATGGACAGCAAATCCGGCATCGGGGCACACTGTTCGTAATCCGCACGCCCGCAGAGATTTTCGTTCTCAAAGAGGTCTTTATAATGCCTCTCGATATCGGCCATTTTTAGAGGACACCGTTTAGGAGCGTCGGCATTCATTACAGTTTGCACAACCTTTTTTCTTTTATTATAATAATTATATTGGGCAACCTCGTACTGATACTGCTCTTGCCGACGACTCCTGTCTACTTTGTTTGCCCTCTGCGGATTTGAGACTTGTCCAGCACCCTTGTCAGCCATTTTCATTTTATTTTTTTTCCTCATCCTATAAAATTTTACGGCTGGGTGCTGGGGACCTGGCAGTTCCGCATTAATGACTTTGAGGAACTTTAGGAACTTGCCTACGGCCTCATCAAAATCCGCAGTATTCACCATTTCTTGCTTTAAAAGGTTCTTGAACGTAGTAGACCATTCAACAATGTCCTCTTTTATTTTTGATGACTCACCCTCTCCATTTCTAGGACCTATCACGTTCTTTACTATGCCCCTCAATGTATTATTATTCGCCTCCCTGGGATGTTTTTTTGCAATGTGGGTTCCGAGACCTCGTTCGCCCTTAAAAGAAAGCCCGCATATCGGACAAACTTTATCATCAGGGCGTAGAGCTTCATTTTGCCGCTCACTAAGTACCTCTGCGACATTCAGCGGATCATTTGGCAATCTGGGAAAGACATCATCTATCGACACCGTCTTTCCCAATACCACACCTTCTGTGTCAGGCCATTCCACTTTAACAAATTTATTATCTCCGCCTCCTGCAGTAGCCACAGACATCACAGAGGCAACAACCGCCTCTTGAACAGGTCCTCCAGTTCTCAGAACCCATACCTTTTGTCCAACTTCGATCTTCTTCGTTGGTATTTTGTTCATTGCAATATTTTTTTTTTTCGTTCTAGACTATGCCCACCACGCGCATGATTGAAACAATCTGTGCATAATTAAATAAATAAATAAATACAAAGTTAAAAACTATAAAATTAAGTGTTAAATAGTGTTATAGTTAAAATATAAAATCGATAAAAGCTTAAAAAAAAAATATACATCTATCAAATAAATTGCTTATAAATAAGTTACAATATAAAATCAGTAAAAAGTTTAAAGTTAAAATTTAAGTACAAGTTAAAAATAAGTGAAAGTTAAAATCTAAAAAAGTTAAAATCTAAGAAAGTTAAAAAGTTAAAATCTAAAAAAAAGTTAAAAAGTCAAAGTCTAAAAAGGTTAAAATCTAAAAAGGTTAAAATCTATAAAATAATTTCCTAAAATGAGTTAAAATGTAAAATCAATTAACTGTTAAAACGTTAGAATCTAAAAGAATAAATAAATAAAACAATAAAAATAGTAATTGCCTAAATCAGTTAAAAATCAAAAGATAAAAATTTAAGTAGTTATAATCTAAAAAAAAACAATATACAAACCTATCCACATCACATTATCAAACCTAATATATAAAATAAATTACAAAATATAGGATCATTAAATACTTTTAAAAAAAAGAAAAAATTCAGTTCAGCAATAGTAAAAAAAAAAAAAAAAAAAAAAAAAATGTCCACTTTAAAACGTTCTATTAATAATAAATTATGATAGTAAAAACTTATTTTTTTCTTTTTATATTTTTGAGAGAAAGGGATCGAATATAAAAGTTACTTAAGTGTCAAATTAGTTGGGCTCCGTCGATGATTGTATTGATGAGACGACACTGACCTTGCTGAGCGGTGGAGGGGCCGACAGGTTCCAGGCTGCAGAGTGATAAGGCTCCGGTCCCACAAGTATTATCACTTTCGTTGCCCTCTGATTCTGGCTAATATCCTAGCTCAATTTTCATAAGATCTCATATGCAGGTCTTTAACATACAGCTCCGTCTAGGTGTGAAATTGCAGCTCAATTGGATGAAGAATACCCAATAATAGACGATGATGACGTGGAGCCGATCCTTTCTTTCTCACCGGCTCGAGCCGAACATAAAACTACTATTTCTCTATCGTTTTGTATCTTGTTCGTTCTAGCCCTGAAGAAGAACTGCGAAGTCGGGTCCAAACGTCGGCTCTAAACAAAAATAGTTTTGTCACTATTTTAGTGTCTTGATGACCGGCACCCCGTACCATCTACTTCCTCTAAAATATACAACGGTGAACCATTAATTATTCAAGACAAAAGTTTAATTTGATTTCCTTTGTTTATAATCTTTATCATTTTTATTTTTTAAATTATTTCTGCTAGAGCAACCGAGAACTTTGTTTTGTATTTTACTTGAAAATTATCGCGAAAGTCGTCAGTGGGCGGCAGTGTTGCGTTTAAAGTACGTTTTAGAATCTCTAGAACTCGATTATGCAATTTTAGAAATATTAGTTGTGTATATATTTTTTAGTTTCCGTTACGGTTCACTAAATCCAAGTCCTCTCTTTGGATTAAATTAGCTGATATAATTTATGATTAGTTGTTTTCTGGGAAGAACATTACCATAAGGCTTGCTTACATCTCAGCACGCACGAACGGTTTTTGTATTACCTCCGGTTTTTTAAGGATTGTCAGTGCTTATAAAGTAAGAAGTTAAAATCTCACATGATGGAGGTTGGAGAAGTGCCTTTTTTGATCTTATTTCCAGCCATAGTTTTGTTTCCAGATGGTGGCAGAAAGTAAAATAAAAAAATCTTGTTTCTATAGAACTGTAAAGATAAAAATTCTCTTCTTATTTTTCCTTCTTTAGGATGCCTACGTTTATAAATTGTTTCATAGTTAAGGCAATAATACTTCCAGTTTCCTTCAAATCCCTTTAATCACATTTATTATTTCTAACGTTTCGGGACAATTTTCCCATCGTCAGAGCAATCCTTATCCTCACTGAATCTTGCTTTTTTGATGTGGCACCATTTGTCTAAAATTCAAATATTTGTCACATTCATTTTATATTGTTTTGGTGTTACACATCTTTTCTTATTCATTGTTACACTAACCAAAATCTTCAGTTTTAAAATTCTCTAAATTCTTCCACTTAAAACTATAAATTTATGTATATAACTTACTTTCCTGAAAAAGAGCTAGAAAAATAATTTTTGGTAAATACAAAATTTGGTTGTCGAATTAATAAATTAAAAAAATATGCATATTTTTTTTGTTGACCAATTATGTGCTTATATTTTATTATTCAGTGTTAGGTTATATATTATATGCTTGAGTAAGAAAAAATCATTGAAATCTGACCATTTGTTGTTATGCACACAAAGATATGACGTTTTGAATTTTGTACTTATTTCCCTCAGAAATCTCCTTTATTTTGTTTTATTGTGATAGTTAGAAACTAGGTAGAATTCTAATCCTCTTTTTAATTTTTCTTCTTTTAAATATGTAAATCATGTTATACTATTTTTTTTTCGAGCTTGTAAAATACTGCATTGCCCCAAGTTTAGTTGAGAACTGCTCGACACCTGCAGAAAAAGTTCGGCCGATGATAACGCTGAGCTGGCCCTATCTGCCCTCCTCTCCTAGCTAACCCCGAGCTCTGATCGCAATCTCTCTCCACCTCCAGCTTACCTTACACACTCCTCGGGTAGCTATTCTCCGGCAGTTCCCCTCCGAGTTCCATCTTACCAAATATATTTATCCTCCTAGTGCTGTTCAATGTGCCATGAAAAGGGAATTTAAGTTACGCTGCAATATATCAGGCCTGGTAGAAATGATTTTATTAATTTTAAGCTAATACGTTTTTGTCAGGAAGGAAGGTGAAACCATAATTTATTGTTAGGGAAAGAAAATTTTACTTTTGCAAAACTTAAATAGTATACAATCAATGATTATAGCCATGATAATTAGAAAGGTTTCTAAAATCTCTAAACACGATAAGAAAAATAATCGAAATAGAATCAATTTTAGAAAAAATATCAGTTTCTGCTCTATTTATTTGAATAATCCATAGCTGTTTCCACATATAAAGTAAATATTTCCAGTATTTAAGGCTGGAAAAACATGATAGTAACCTTTAATAACTATACTTTAAATATTAATTTCATCCGAATAATAGGATCTACATAGATAGGAAGTCGTTTCTGAGAGTAGAAAGATTCAAATACCTCGGTTACACAATAATGACTAACAGGCAGAAATAGACCAGCGTATAACTATACCAAACAGAGCTTTCTTCTCCCATTAAGGTAGAAGAAAGGTATTGAAATCCCGAAAAATCTCAAACTAAGGATGTATAATGTTATAGCCAGTGTACATGATATAGCCAGTTCTAATATATGGCTGTGAGACCTGGACACTAAACAGCACTCTAGAAAAAAGTGTTGAAATATTTGAGAAGAAATCCTCCGAACTATAACCGGAGCAATCTGGGATCAGTACTAACACTTGAAGAAGAAAGACCAATAAAGAACTGCTTACAAAAACTAATCAATCAATATCCCATGATATGAAGGTACGGAGGTTAAGATGGGCGGGGCATGTTGCTCATAGCAATCCATCTGGAAAACCAAAAAGCAGATGGGCTCATAGAATCAACAAAAATGCAGTAGATCTGTGTGTAGATAAATGAAATAAATAGCCCAAAACAGAGAGAGACAGTATACGATTTCAGTGGGAGTCTTGGACTGAAAAAAAAAATTGAAATAGAACGATTTTTAACAAAAATACATGCAGTTGTATCCAATCTATGGTCTATTATTCCGAATGTTTGAATATTTTAAACTAATTTAATATACGAAGAAAATTAAAATTAATTCCCATTCCATTCATAATTCATTGTATTTACATAGGTTTACATTGTATTGTTGTTACTTTACCGACCGATATACTATGCAAATTATTCACATAGGCGAACTAGTGATTTATTGTTTTAGGGATATCAATTTACCTCGATACAGAGGGTTTTAAATATTGAGTAATAGTGCTGGGCAATATGTTCGGGCAAACAGGAGGGTAGTTCAGCCGACAGCCATTCCTATAAATTCAGAAGTTGTTGTAAAAGTCATTCGGTGGGAGTTCTATTGATTTAGCATTTGTCGAATGTCGGGGATAGTTAGGCCCCTTTGCCGAATTCCTGAAATCGTTGGCTCTCAATTCTGGCTCCAAATGAACTAACTGAAGGGGGGTTAAGCAGCCCCTCTAATATACTTTTTTTCTCAAGTGAAATTTCATCGTGGTTTGTAAATAATTTTCATATTTTACAAGTTTAATTTTATTATTTATAAATCGACTATTGCAGCACTTACTAGACAAACGCTCTAAGTTCACAATCAATTACAAACGACTCATATATATGATAATAATAAGACCTATTAGGACTTCCGGAATTGAGCTTTGGGGCTCCACTAACCCATCGAATTCCTCTCCTATCCAATCCTTACAATCCAAAATCCTTCTTAAAATCCTCAAAATCATCCATAATGACCTTAATGTTCCATATGTTTCCGATCTGGCCCAATCTAGATACCTATCCTTCCATAACAAACTGCAGAACCATCCGCATCCTCTCGTTTCAAAGCTTCCTCCTCGGGACCTTCTAATATAGAACTTTAATTTGAATTCTACCAATGGGTAGTTTCTCTTCAAGTTGTACATGTCATGTTACCAATGTCACATTTACTTATTGTATTTTCATGTAATATACAGTTGTAAATTTCAATAAAATAAAAATTATTTATAAAATATGAATATAACGTCATATGGTTTTTATAATTTTAAACGATACCTTTAGTGTTCGTTGGTCTAGTTTCACAACAGACCAACCGACATGCAAGTTAATCAGTTCCCGTTGTTTAAAACGTAAATGGAGAGTAACAATTTTCTTAGTGGGGAATTTTTTAATTTTTTATTCTAACATGAATTCAGACGTAGCTTCTTCAGCTTGAATTAGTTTGGAAGAAAATTCATCCATATGAAAACTTTTCCTGACTGCGTGATATTTTTGAATTGCTTAGGTTAAACACATATATTAATTAATATTTCATAGTTCTATCAAATATTTTTTATCACTGAAAATGCTTGTAAAAAAAATAAATAAATATCATTCTTGCTAATCTGTAATCTAGACTGATTCACTAACATATCAAGGCGCCCTCTATTCAGTTTAATTTCAATTCATCATGTTTATCAGTTTCAAGAATTAACAATATCTATTTAACATTTTCAAAAGCTCTGCATAGTTTTTTTTGATCTGATTTAAAATTTATTCCATTTTACAAGTTTTCTGTAATTATTATCGCTTTCAGGATTTTTCTTCTGAAAATATTTTTTTTATATTTAGATAATTTCTTCATCTTCAAAGTCGAATCTATGTCTTTTATCTACATCATGATTTACCAGTTTTTTTTTAAATTGTATTTTGGACTATTTTTTTTATTTTTGTAACATACTAATGTATGTTGATAGATCCTCTCTTTAATAAATTCTCTATTCTCCATAATATAAACCTGAAAAGTACAAACAATTGATTTTATATAACTTTATCATATTTATCCTTCATATTATTTAAGAAATTTGCAATTTTATTTGTTGGTTTATATCCAAAATTATATTCCGGTATATAACAATTTTTAAATGTTCGGTTTAGGTCGATGCGGCAGTGGCCCTGAGACCTTTTGTGAATAATTATTTATGGGAGTTTTGGCAATGGCCATGTTTTCCACTCAAGCCATGCATATGTGATTATAGCGCCTCTGTTCAAGCTATACTGGTCTTTAATACCAGTAATGAGGCTGAGTGCAAGGCGCTGGGATCTCCTAGAGTCCTACCTTTCCTTCCACGAGTGTGAAGAAAGGCTCACTTCGGAGATCTTGAGTGAACGATTTTTGTTTTTTAGATATTGTATAGAAGCATGTATGTATTTGGGTAATTATTTTCATTAGCTTTATATATATATATATATATATATATATATATATATATATATACTTTTAGTATTATTATTTATCTGTATTATTTATTTTTATATATTGTGAATGGAGTGTCAATGTGCTCTTTGAACACTATTATAAATGTCCTTAATTGTTACAGATTGTAATATCTCCCAATATATATGTTTTTTTATTTTATTTTATTGAAATTTACAACTGTATTACATGGAAAATACAAGAAGTAAATGTGACATTGGTAACATGACATGTACAATATAAAGAGAAACTACCCATTGGTAGAACTCAAATTAAAGTTCTATATTAGGAGGTCCCGAGGCCATCTTCTTTTCGGACGCCTCGCAGGATTATCAGGGATCGAGGAGGAAGCAACGTTTGAAACGAGAGGATTCGGATGGTTCTGCAGTTTGTTATGGAAGGATAGGTATCTGGATTGGGCCAGATCTGAAATATTAAGGTCATTATGAATGATTTTATTTGTGACAAAGTAGGGATCATTGAGGATTTTACGAAGGATTTTGGATTGTTAGGATTGGATACGAGAGGAATTCGATGGTTTAGTGGAGCCCCAAAGCTCGATTCCGTAAGTCCAAATAGGTCTTATTATTGTCATATATATGAGTCGTTTGTAATTGATTGTGAGCTTAGAGCGTTTGTCTAGTAAGTGCTGCAATAGTCGAAAACGTCGGGCGGTTTCTAGTCGTTTCAGTCTAGTATGCAATATATATGTTAAAAAAAAAAACCTTGCTTCCTCCTCGATCCCTGATAATCCTGCGAGGCGTCCGAAAAGAAGATGGCCTCGGGACCTTCTAATATAGAACTTTAATTTGAGTTCTACCAATGGGTAGTTTCTCTTCAACTTGTACATGTCATGTTACCAATGTCACATTTACTTAATGTATTTTTTATGTAATTCAGTTGTAAATTTCAATAAAATAAAAAAAACAAAAAAAAAAACATATATATTGGGAGATATTACAATCTGTCACAATTAAGGACATTTATAATAGTGTTCAAAGAGCACATTCACACTCCATTCACAATATATAAAAATAAATAATACAGATAAATAATAATACTAAATAAACTGAGATAATGAAAATAATTACCCAAATACATACATGCTTCTATACAATATCTAAAAAACAAAAATCATTCACTCAAGATCTCTGAAGTGAGCCTTTCTTCACACTCGTGGAAGGAAAGGCATGACTCTAGGAGATCCCAGCGCCTTGCACTCAGCCTCATTACTGGTATTAAAGACCAGTAGAGCTTGAGCAGAGGCGCTATAATCACACATACATGGCTTGAGTGGAAAATGTGGCCATTGCCGAAACTCCCATAAATACTTATTCACAAAAGGTCTCAGGGCCACTGCCGCATCGACCTAAACCGAACATTTAAAAATTGTTATATACCGGAATATAATTTTGGATATAAACCAACAAATAAAATTGCAAATTTCTTAAATAATATGAAGGATAAATATGATAAAGTTATATAAAATCAATTGTTTGTACTTTTCAGGTTTATATTATGGAGAATAGAGACAATTTATCAACATACAAATGATTACAAAAATATAAAAAAAATAGTCCAAAAAACAATATAAAAAAAAAATCACTGGTAAATCATGATGTAGATAAAGGACATAGATTCGACTTTGAAGATGTAGAAATTATCTAAATATAAAAAAAATATTTTTAGAAGAAAAAAAGCGATAATAATTACAGAAAACATTTTAAATCAGATTGAAAAAAACATAAACCAAAACTATATACAGCTTTTAGAAAAGTTAAATAGATATTGTTAATTCTTGAAACTGATAAACATGATGAATTGAAATTTAAAAAAATAATGTTCGGTTTAGGTTTTGTGATTATTTATTTATGTAAGTAAATAAAGTACCCTGCATTATAGCACGGTTAGTACAGCTAGAATCGATAGCCTAATAATGTACTCTTCACTATAGCACAGATAGCAGAGGGGTGTTGTAGTACCGATGGCCTAATAAAGTACCGTAGAGTACTGTACAGCCGGTACTGATAGCACAATAAAGAGATCGTTGCTAATTGAGCGGACCTGCTAAAGATCCGGCTAGAGACGGCTCTCGATCAGGTTCGGGGGAATCCAATCAATTGAATCAGTTCCCGAGTTCGATCGATCAATCACCCGGAGCTGGGGGGGGGGGCCTCCTTGCGAGGTAGAATAAGAAGGGGCCCCCCTTCTATCGGAGCATTATGGATAATGTAGTTGCGGATTCAATCACTACCTCGTTCTCCATATTCGGATCCAATTTGTATCGGACTTGATACGGCGGGTTCTTACGGCTTGCTTCCGATACTGCTGGGAGTAGAGAGGGAGTTGGGTTTGATAAAAAAAATAACGAAGATATGGTTTACTGAAAAAAAAAGATAAATAATGTATAACTTAAATTATTTATGTATTATATAATAATGTATAAGGATATTGCGATGTTGTGATTTGTGGATATACTAGTTGGCTCATAAGAATAATCCGTTTCGTAAATCGGTCAGTGAACAGATGAACAAATAATAAAAAAATTAGTAAATTAAATGTATTTATTTTAGGGAGGAATTATTTTTTTAAATTATTTTATTCATGACAACTGTATTAAGAAAAAATATCTCCAGGTGTTTCCACTCACACGACTTTCCTACCAATTTCAGAAAAGTTTTTATATCTTTACAAATGTTGCAAATACAATTGTTCATGAATTGAATTAGAATAGAAGAATAGTTGGGGTGGTCAGTCAAAAAGGAAAGCAAAAATAAATTATATTTATTTTTACATATGCCGACGTTTCTTTGTTATTTCAGCTTTCTCAATTTCTTCCCTCCTTCCTTTCATTTCTTTTCCCTGTTTTTAACTCTTTATTATATTATACATTGTCAGTACATCTTGATTGACTTTACAATATCTCAATTTTATGTCTAACTACTCCATTCTCAATGTCTTAATTTTACTATTTATTTTAATTTCTTATATAACTTCATATTTCTTTTTTATGTTTTACATTTTATTTTAAGATTCCCATTGTAACACTTATGTCACCCTTTTTGATTATGCCTACTTCATCATTCCACACTTTGTAACGGTTAATATTATTTATCTCTTAGTTCTTAGTCATTATTCTAACAATTTCATTTTACTTTATATTTATTTATTTTATTTTTTATTATTTTATTTATTTTTTTTTTTACCATCACTACTTATGTTTCTCATACCTTGTTATATGGTTATTTTCTTAGCCCTGATGAAGGCCTGAACTTCAGGTCGAAACGTCTGCATATGCAAAAATAAATATTATCATTTATTTTTGCCTTCCTTTTTGACTGACCACCCCAACTATTCTTCTCTTCATTATCCACGACAGTCAACCAATTACCAATTTTAAAAATTGAATTAGATTTATTTTCCTGAAAATTGATCTAAGAAAAGATTTGAGTAAAATTTATTTGATAAACTAAAGCAATGTAAACCGGCTTAAGGTAGATCAGTGTAAAAATTTCAATACTCTCTAGTATTGCTGATCAAAAACTTTTTGCCATAGCTTAATTTTGTTAAACAACAATTTCTGTTAAAAGTAGAGGAAATAGTGAAGATTGTGTGATACGGGCAACAGATTTTCTTACTTTCACTTATTCATCATTTTTCTCTCATTCACCCCTTTCTGATACCAGGATATGAACCCTTAATCGTTCATTGGAAATTGAGTAGCTGTAACTTCGTTAATAGTTATCCAAAATGAACGCTTTTATTTAGTTTTGTAGGGAATTTAACTACCTTTAAAAATAAGAATTTTGGATTGTAAGGATTGGGTACGGAAGGAATTCAATGGTTTAGTGGAGCCCCATACTTCAACTTCCTAAGTCCAAATAGGTCTTATTATAGCCATGAGTTTTTTGTAGGTTATTGGAAACTTGGAGCGTTTATCTATAGTACAAACTTGTACCGTTCAAAATATGAACAAATATTTCAGATAATTTAGCTGTTTAAGATTGAATATAACCATTTTTTTATCTATGTCACTCTAAAAATAAGATGTGTAGCATAAACTAAAAAAAAAGATGAAAATTTCAAGGCTCAAAAATATTTCTTTTATATAAGGATTTTTATCGTCATATCAAAAGAAATAAAACTAATAATAATGAATTTTATGTAAAATTCAAGGTGCGCTCGCTGGTTTTATGGACCACCCGGTTATTATTATCTTTAAATATAGATGACAATGTATATAAAAGTAACATTTAGACAACAATAAAATATATGCCTACATAAATATATATAAAATTATTGAATTATTTAAACTTATTTCAGTTTCATGTTGCAAAGTTTCAAAGATTAAATCATAATGTTTCTTCCTGTTTGGTTCTAATAATTATGAAACTATTAAATTTTTTAAAAAGTTTATTTTTCTTTTTTAATGTCTATAGAAAGTTATCCAACAATTTTTTGAAATATATGCAGTTTTACCCATGTTTATTAAATCATACTTTAAATTAAATTTTCTTCCGTTATTTCATTATTTCAAAATAATTTTAAATGTCTTATAGTACATCACTTGAGCTGATTAGCTAAGTTCTAATCTATGTCACAAAAAAAAAAAAAAAAAAAAAAAAAAATGAATATTGAGATTGCATTAATATTTTTTAAAATATAATAAGGTCGATTTTTTAATAAGTAATAAGCTAGTTCTGAGGAAGCAATGGACCGAGACAGGACGGCAACAGCGCATTGGAGAGGTGGCAACGTTGGGGCACTTTAATTGCTTTTAAATCATTCAAAATAGAATATTAAAAATCAAACTTCACAAGTCAATATATTCCTTTTAATTTTTAAACTAAATATTTATTATTTCTATAAAGAGCAAAAAGAATAAAATAAGATCGTACTATTATGTTTTATTTCCACTTATATATATTTAAAAAATCAATTTATTTAAAAAATTTAGTTACATTCGAAAAACCTGTTACATTGCAGAAGAATGTAACATTACTGGATCATTAGATCGCCTCAAATAGCAATTATCGTATTGCCGAAATAAATCGCGTTTCGTCTGTACGAGCCTTAATAATTAATCGATATCGAAGAAGGTTAAATTGTATAACGAGTTCAATCGAAATAGATTTTAGGTTTATTATTTTCAATAATGAACCATTCTAATTGAACAAATGGTTCAAAAAGTTAGCCCTCTGTCAAAATTTGATTTTTTACATTTCAGGAAACGTAGAATTAAAAAAACAGATAAAACTTTTTTCGTTCGTCCGCCGTCCACACATTTTATTCAATACTAATCTACCGATTTTTTTTTTCAAATTTGGATATAAATTAGAAGTCACCCAGGGATAATCCTCCTTCATCGACATTACTATCCGCCTTTTACTTTCAAAATGGCGGCCGAAAAACATGTGTTGCTATAGATTGTAGCGCCTAAACGAATGTACCGATTTCATATAAATCGGTACATTCTTATAAATTTATCTATATAACATACTTCAACGAAAAGAACCTGGAAAAAAGTTACGAGGAATGGTAAAATTTTGTTCCGAATAACTCAAAAAGTACACACTTTTTTGTTAATATTGTGATAAGATGTGTCAAAGGTATTTAAATTTCTTAATATCGCGATTTTAAAATATTTTTGGTTTATTATTTTCAATAATGAACCATTGTAATCGAATAAAAAATTCAAAAAGTCAACCCTCTCACAAAATTTGAGGTTTTACGTTTCAGGATACTTAGAATTCGTTTTAGAATACGTAGAACGTAGAATGGTTTTTAAAAGTTTACTGAATTTCCAAAAAAACTAAAAAAATCGGACAATCAGGAGCAAAGATATGGTCCCTAAATTTTTTTTATGTTCTACTGCAAATCCCTTAATTTAGATTTTTATTTTGTTACTGAAGTAATGCTATTTTTTTTTTTTTAGAAAATTGATAATAATGAAAAAAAATGTTTAGGCAAATAATTGGAATTAACTTTTTTTTTCTTTTAATTTGTCACTAGGAAGGTAATGTTACTTTAGATGTATAATTGTTAAGAAATGATAAACTATTTGATTGTGAAATAATATTCAGCGTTTTTTAAAAGTAATTATAAAAAATTGTAAAAATCAGCAATGTTAAGTGGCTCTTTTGGAAAAATTGATACAACATACAAGGCATATGCCTACTATAAATACGTAATTTCTCTTTCATATGATTTTTAATTTTTGAGCTAGGCTTTTCATATTCACAGAAACCATTTTGTGAGACTTCATTATTGGAACTGAGGGGATTTAGGACAACAACTCCCTGCAAAATTAGTTCGCTTTACAGAGATAAGTTCGTATTTAAGTAAATTTCGATAGTCTCCAATCTCCAATGAAAGTCAGGGATATTTAGGAGAAACTTAAGGCTAGAAGCAACAATAGTTCACGACGGCCCGAGATAGTATATTATAGTATAGTGTACCGTGGCAATCTGCTGAGAACTATCGGACTGATTGGGAACTGATTCAGAACCCTGCTGACTGCGCCATGTGTTCTGGAGGGGACTGATTGGGAACCGTTAGTGGACAAATGGGACCGTATTAGGGCGCCGATTGTTTTACCACTCTCTTCGGCGAGGACCGGTCCGCATCTGTTTGGTGCAGGGGGGGAGGGAGGTCCTCAAGGGGTCCGAATTAATCCCGATTGATGGGGGTCCGCGGAGTAGTGTGAAATATGGCGGTGGCGTCTTCATCAATCTCTACGTGTTGGAGCATTCATCAATGAGCGGCAATCCATTCATCAATGGACACTTCATGAATGAATTAATTAATCATAGCTGTCTTACATTAGAGAATAGTTAATGAGGATCGTGCCTTGAGCCTTCGTCTTGTGTTTGCACAATTAGGATCATCGAACCGTGGCCTGTGATTTATCATTATATGTTATTATTTATTTATTTATTTAATCTTTATTTGTTGCCAGGAAAGAGCCCCATTAAAATAGAGTCTATCATTGTACAAAAATTTTTTTGCCTTAAGCATATTTGGTAAAAAGTTAAAACAAAGTCAGTTATTAACAATTATATAAAATATAAAATTCCTTCAAAACACATACAGAATATCAATAAAAACAATAAATAAAATTATTTTTTAAATATAAATAATAAACTATGTTTTAAAATTCAATTAAAAGATTACTCGCATGAACAAAGAAAACAAACAAATAATATTCAAAGGACAATATTCCCGATTACCCTACCAATTCTCTATAATTTCATATATTAGATATGTAAAAATATAATCTTCTCATATTTTCTACAGTAGTTGGCTCAAATATTTGCATCTCATTAAGATTACCCATACCTTGGTAAATTCTTACTCTCAAACTATTGTATATTGGGCATTTAAATAATAGGTGATTAAGTGTGTTTTTTTCTTTATTATTACACATTTCGCACTCTAGTTGTGGAGCGAATTTTACTATTTTATTGTCCACTAAGACCTTGATCACGTATTTTCGCGAGAAGCGAATTTGCATTAATAATATGGTATATTTGAAGTTAGGCGGCATCAACAAATACTGGGAGATCTGTGCATTGTAATAAAAAAGTGTCAAATGTTCACTATAAGCTGAACCATGCTGTCCACTAAATGTCGTTTATATTTATTTAATATCCTGTCGAAATTTGCTCTAATTATGGCTGAGTTGGTTTCATAAGCTTTATCGCCTTCACCAATAGAATCTAACATGGTGATATGGTGCAACGAGACTGAATTAAGTGGTATTTTTCTAGTTTCAATTGTAATATATACAACCTAAATAATATAAAAGACAAATAAACTTTCAAACTTTAAATATACTTAATTAGTTCATAGGAACCTCTTAGCTTATCTTCAAGTTGTAATCCTCACAAAAGTCATTATTTACCATTTTTATGAACAGGTCCGTTGGGTCTTTATTACCTTTGTCGTATCTAGAATATATTCACTATGATTTAATTGTCAAATCTTTTAAGTATGTCATAAAATCTATTTAACGAAAAATAAATATGGTCTTGAAAAGTGTTGTTATGAGTTTATTGTTTTGTTCCTGGCTAAATTGATCACTTAATTTATGTAATAATATATATATTTAAACTTAACTATTTAATTGGGAATAAGGTCATTTAATCTTAATTAAATGACCTTATTCCCAATTAAATAGTTAAGTTTATATATAGCTTATATATATATATATGTGTATATATATATATATATATATATATATATATATATATATATATATATATATATATATAAGCTGTTTTTGTTTCAACTGTGTATAAGCTGAATAAGTTACTAAAATAAAAGAGATTGTTGTTTTCAAGTGGACTTGATCGACATGTATAATGTTAATCTATTGGCTCAGTAACTTGTCGTTATTTTCCCCGTAACTGTGACTGCTCTCAACAGGTACTAGCAGGTATAATGTTGATCTATTAGTTCAATAACTTGTCATTATATTCTCAATAACCGTGACCACTATCAACAGGTATGATGTTGATCTATTGGCTACGTAACTTGTTATATTCTAAATAACCGTGACCGCTATCAACAGGTACTAGCAGGTATAATGTCAACCTATTGGATCAGTAAACTGTCGTTACATTTACCTTGTTTGTTTTTAATTTTACTTCTGTAATTCTTGTAACATAACTCTTTTAACTGATTCATAACATTTTTCTCTATTGGGCTAGTTAGATGCCATTACAACAATCCTGTCATAAAATGTTTATTGTCGAACATTAATTTATTTTATTTTAATTGAAAAAATAAATAACTATTAGCCCAGAATTATAAAATTGATAAGTATCATAATGAGGTAAAATAATAATGAGTTATGATTAAACAACAGATACATTCCAAAAGTTTTTTCGCACATAGAGAAAAAGTTATTTAAAACATTATATCTTTATATTAAGCATGCAGTTAAAATTAGACTGATTTTTTTTTTTGGTCTTTAAACATTTATTTATTGCATCTGTCAACTTTGTGTTTACAATCAGCAAATATACTGAAAATATAAGAAATAATGATATGTGAGGCATGGGGATGGACATTGCTAAGCTGCATCTCTTCCCTTGTTTAAATTGCTTAGGTTGTCAAAGAAAAGAGATCTCTCATCCAACGCCTTTTTAGTCTTCTCCTCATATTTAGGAGAATCCCAGCTGTTGCCTGCAACAACTTCTATCCTTTCAATCAAAATTATAGCGACTCATAACAAAAGCATCTTGGTACGTGACTAACAAAGCTCTACACACTGATTTCTTTTCACCAA
Source organism: Nezara viridula (assembly GCA_928085145.1). Taxonomy (NCBI): domain Eukaryota; kingdom Metazoa; phylum Arthropoda; class Insecta; order Hemiptera; family Pentatomidae; genus Nezara; species Nezara viridula. Next base: position 1,847,194 of record OV725083.1, on the reverse strand, counting down.
TAGCTGTCCAACATTTAAGTACCATTATGAACGGTTTTACACTGATTTAACGGACATAACAACATACTAACAAGAGACATAGAAAAGTTTGTTTACAAAAAAATAAATATGAGGTTTATTTAATTTCATTAATAATTTTATTTCGTTCATTATTCCTAAAATTGGTGTCTTGGGATTTTATTTGTTATATAAATTAGGCCATTTTATTCACCAACATTATATGTATTAGCTATTTTATTACGACGTTTCGACCATCACTAGGTCCATTTTCAAGTCTTATTGAGTCCTCCATTAGATATTCATTATTAATGTCGTATTAATTTTTCAGGGAAAAAAAATTAAATTGTCCAGATATTTAAGAGTTTTCCCTGCGTCATTTCTGGAGTGACAAAGTTCTTAAATATCAGGACAATTTAATTTTTGTCTCTGAAAACTTAATACGACATTAATAATGAATATCTAATGGAGGACTCATTAAGACTAGAAAATGGCCCTAGTGATGGTCGAAACGTCGTAATAAAATAGCTAATAAATAAAATAATGGTGAATAATAGATTAATTTATATAACAAATAATAATTGCTGTTTTTGAACTTACAGGCTTTTATAATGTGGCTGTCAATAATTACGTTTTATTTCTTCGATGGTTGGTTTAAAAACTTTATGCTGGATTTCTCAATTATGGGTGGAATGATTTCCCTTTGTTTGATCCTAAAAGATTTGGAGCTTCTTTGACATGTTTATTTGGACTTGGGAGGCCTCTTTGTTTTGTTTGTTTTTTAAACAAAAATGTGGAACATTGCAAATTTCTTTGCAATAAGCAAATTTTTTGGCAGCTTCACAGCTTCCCATCACGTCCGAGATATAAATCAGATCAGCAGGTCTCTTGGTCAACGCCTACGTAATCGTCGTAGTGGGCTGTACGGGTTTCTTGTAAGATGAAGGATTTCTGTCAGAGGATTCATGTTGTACGTCAGTCTTTGGTGAAAGTGTATTTCTCTTTTGCAATATCTAAAATTGTTGGTACGTTTAAGTCAACTATCTTTCACAACACTTTTGACTGAAAGGAAAGAACTTTTTTAATGTTGGAAGTTTTAGCAGAGCCCCACAGTTCTATGCCGTAAATCCAAATAGGTTTAAGTAAAACTTTATAAAGGGTTAGTTTGTTAGTTAAAGATAATTTTTGAACGTCTGTCAGGGAGACCTCTAACAGCACGTTTAGAGTTGAATAATCAACTTGGAATTTTTTAACGATTATAATACTTTTCCGTACTTTATATATTTCATATATAGTTAAGTGAAAGGAAAAAAGTATATATACCTTTGTAAGCTGTTCCTCCTGGTCCGTCCCCTCGATGCTCTAAAGCTATCAATTAGTCCTTCCTGAGCCGCGGCCACGGAGGCTAGTAACAGAAGACAGATCGCCGGCTAAGGGAGCGACTGCCGTCCATCGCTTGCCGCTGACATCTAAACAAATGGATCCCAATCGTCGCTAGTCAGGAAGGCGGTTATATATATATATATATATATATATATATATATATATATATATATATATATATATATATATATATGTAGGTAGAGGGTGATAGGTCCTTGAGAACATTACCCATTCTCTTCTTCATGTAGGATCCTTTAACGTAAATACTATTCACATTCTGTCAATAAAAATAACGCTAATAATTTTATTTAACTTTAAGGAGGGGGCCGTATATATAATAAGGGAGCCGCATGGGATAAAACCTATGCAAAACTGCAGTAACTCACAAATTCGAAGGTTACAGATGCCGGTCCCGGTATTTCAATGATAATAATTAATGAATGATGATAATAATGAAATAATTAAATACAAAATTAAATAAAACTCCATTTATCCCTCAACCCGTTAGGTCCAAGGGCTCACATCGCTTCGATATCCGTTTAGAACAACAATTATGAACAGTCAGAAAAGAAAAAATACACATCTGTCCAAAAACTAACTTGATAAAGATTCAAACAATATATACAACTTAAATAATAGTATGTTTTTTTTTTTATTTGGGTTTTATACAACTTAAGGAGTCATATCCCTAACACCCAAAAGCCACTGCTCGCTGTCCATCCAATCTCCTTCACGGAGCCCTCGGGCTGCCATGCATTTCTATTTTGGGTTTGAAAGCGAAATATTTTTTTTCGATGAATGGGTGCTGGCCCGACGATCAACCTTTTTCAAACTGCAAGGACAGTGGTTTGATTTTGGGGATGCCTTCTCCTAGACAGGTTGCCTTCACTATGGCTATGAGTCCTGTCCACCCAGGTCGCAGTTTACGTCATGCCCGGGACGACATAATAGTATGAAATTAATTAATAGAAACATTAATAGTATGGACGACAATATCTAATATTAATAGGACTACAAAATATCTAATATTAATAGGACTATAAAATATATTAAAATATTAATAGGACGACATAATAGTATGAACATAATAGTATGTAAATTACTAAAAAATAAAATAAAATCTTCTGAACTATGCTTATAATTTTACTGGAAAAAAATAACAAAAAGAAAAAAGAATTACATGTAAAGAAAGAAAAAGCAAAACCTCCAGAAACGAAAAAATATCAAAAACACTTTTTAAAAAAATTTACTTATGTTAAAACCCGAACAGCTAAAGCATACAAAATACATACATTAAATATATACATTAAAATATATTTTTGACAGAAGATGAGCAAAGGGATCACAATATTGCATTATCTCAGCATAAGAGGTATAAAATAAGAATAGATAGATAAAAACAAATAGGTACACATCGAAAACATATCGATGTGTACCTATATTCGATATTTTGCCATCGATAGTTCCTACTTTCTTATTTATTACTACTTTTTCTATTATCGATATCGGCCCTCATATCATTCAATATATTTTTCAATACATTTTTTTTAATAACTAAAACTATCGCTTTTGAGAGATGGAATTATACAGGAATTATACATGAATCTGTTCGTTAAAAAAAATATACTCATCTTCCCGGTTTCATATAGGACGTAGTGCGTAGTAGAGGAAAATATCGATATCTTTATAATATTGACTATCGATGCCCAGCCTTAAGTAGAGTTGAATAGCTCGTGTAGGACCCCCCCCCCCTCTTCTCTCTGACAACAGTAAACTCAATTTGCCCAAATTTGTTAGAGCCCTCTCAAACCAAGTTCACGAATTGTCAAAGAATTCTATTTAGGATGCAAGTAAATTAGTATTTCGGTGAAACCGATCTTTGTGTGAATGGAATGTATAATTGGCTGAATGAAAATTTCTAGAAAAAAGGTAAGGATTACGAAGAACATTAGAGAACTAGGAAATTAATTTTATTAAGGAGGGTAGAAGAATTATTATTTACATTAATTAATTTAAAGTGGCAAATTAGATCATTTTTGATACGCCTGTGTGCTTGAGAATGAGTCAGTAGGAAGAACACTTTCTGATTGACCTAACACAGACCATGGTCCGTAGCAAAGTGAGGTTGAGTTACCCCCCCCCCCAGGCTATCTGTGTTCTCTTAAACAATTTACGTCTGTAAGAGAACTAAATTACGCGGTGTAGATAGTTGGCTGGTCTTTAGTGCCAACGATAATTATAATATATCAATGAATGAATGAATTTTTTATTGAGTGTTTATACAATAACATACAACAGAAGTATCCAAGCTCAATAAAAAAATATATACAGCTTGGTTCTTAAAATCGTCAGCCGGAGGCTGGCCTTGGCAAAACAAGTCTTATTGATACAATAATATAAACTAAAACCTAATATGTTAATGTTAATAAATACAGTGTCAATGCTAACAAATATAGAAATAGAATGTTTCAGCTCATAATATTATTTATATAAATACATACACATTTTTAATATAGATATTTTAATATAATCACATAAATAACTTTTCCGGCTTAAACATTATTCATCTAATAATTAAATACTTAACATAAAGCATATCTGTATTGCCAGGCTCCATTACAATAATAGGATAGATGTAACGAATTTATCCCGTTCAATCTTTTCCAAAATATTTTCTCCTAAATTCCGCCAAAACACGACATACACCAAGGAAATGCACGATATTTACTATTTCATTCCTATTGCATAATGAACATAATTTATTAATTGTTTCATAATACACCCTACAGTATTATAGTAATTATAATATATTGAAAAGAAACTTCCTATAGGCCACAACTTTACTTTTCAGTTCACTCATAAAACGGTTAAATTATCTTAAAATTATATAATATAATATAATTTATATAATTATATAATTTTATTTTTATTTTTAGTACATGCGGTTTAGGCTATTTTGAGAGTTATCGATTAGTTTTATTAGTTCATATATATATATATATATATATATATATATATATATATATATATATATATATTTGTATTTTGGAGAATTGAACCGAGAGCAGAAGCGAGAAGAGGCGGTGGAGATTAGTTATTGAAGAGATCTGAAGCGAGGGCTAAATCTGAGTGTTTGTCTTTCATTTAGCTCTCTATGTAGAGAGAGCTCTCTCTGTCTGTCTCTCTCACTCTCACTCTACCTACAGAACTCTGCTAAAAAATGTAATCTCTTCCCTCCATCTACAATATTAATAATTTAAACTAAATTGCATTAACCGAAAAATCGAAGATTAATTTAGGTTTAGAATGGCCCTCAGGCACAGTCCACTCAAGAGACTGAATATAATAAATATATTATCAGCTCGTTTCAGGTATTCGAGAAAGAGGTCGAGTATTCTAACAAGCTCAATTATTTAAAACTGAATTAACAGAGTAAATAAATAAATAAGTAAGAATACTAAAATATATAATAACGTAACTATTAAAGAGTAAACTGAAATTATTAACATAATGGGTAAATGGTTGGGGTGGTCAGTCAAAAAAGAAGACAAATATAAATGATAATATTTATTTTTATGCCGACGTTTCGACCTGAAGTTCAGGCCTTCATCAGGGCTAAGAAAATAACCAGACAACAAGGTATGAGAAACATAAGTAGTGATGGTAAAAAAAAAAAAAAAAAAAAAAATGAATAAATAATTAAAAAATCACAAAAAAGAATAAATAAATAAAAAAAATAAAAATAAAATAAATAAATATAAAGTGAAATGAAATTGTTAGATTTATGACTAAGAACTAAGAGATAAATAATAATAACCGTTACAAAGTGTGGAATGATGAAGTAGGCATAATGAAGTTATTAACGATTTAAATATTTTTATATAAATTTCCCTGTTACTTTTATTTATTCTGTTAATTTTTTTTCTTTTAATGTTCTTATCTCATAGCTCTTACTACAATTTTTTTATCTTATCCTTCTAGCCTTAATATATATATATCTAGTTCTTTCTCATTAAATTGCTACATAGGATTCATGTTTTGAATTCCCAGTCGTTATCATATTTCCTGCTTGTATACCGAGTTGAAGTTGCTTTACCCTACTTCCCGACGGCAATTCCTCCTTGGTGTTTTCCTTTTCCATGTCTTCAGAACCAAAAAACTCTTCTTACATCCTAGAACTGCTTACCTTAAGCTCCTGTATCCACTATCTCAATACCAGGTCTCAATCTATAGATTTATATATCACCTATCATAAAATTACTTCCTTCACCTACTTCATATTCAATTTCCCCAAACATATAAATCTACTAGCCTCTGTATACTGTATAATACAATAACTTATTGTTACGTAACTCATTTATTCCTGTTAGGAGAATGTAATATATAATTACTTTTTTCAGAATAAAATTATTTTTTCATTCGTTCGTTAAATATGTATATATATATATATATATATATATATATATATATATATATATATAATTTGGATAATGTAGTTATAGTAAATACATAAAGATAAATACAAAGGAATGTATTGGATCGTGGCGATACTGTTGGGCCGCAGGTGGGTGATCGATAGGCAGGCACTTGGCCACGAGGCTACTCACATCTCTCTGTTCTTATTCTATATCTGTATCGTTCCTATCACTCAGGGGAGAGTTAGTATCTTGTAGAGGAGAACTAATTGAAGGAGTCAGTAGGGAATGATGATATGGCAGATTTTGGAAAAGTTAAAGAAATACTATGGGCTGTTCAGGTAGGAAGCTCGCACTAAAAGAAAGTAATCGACAAAACAATCCAATTAACCGCCACATCTTCTGGACGACTCCAGATCCAATCTCCAATAACACACTGATAACAATGCGAACATACGCATAAGAACTTCGGTATTCAACAGAACACGTTGACACAATCAAGATAGGAACACTATTCTTCTAAAAATACTACATTAATAATCACACCATATAACAAATAAATCAACATTCCAATAATAAAATATTAAATATAAAGCGCTTCGAAGAGAACGATGTGCACTGAGGAGTGATCAGAGAGATCTTAATTGAGGAGTGATCAAGAAGGTACTGATGGCAATCGATATGGTTCTTAGTTCTCTAGTAATCGAAAAATCAATAATTTTTTTTTTTTTAATTTTCTAAAGTGTTCTTTAATAATATCGCTCTACCACCTTCGAAAACTGTGGGGACTCCACGTGGACAAACGACTGACATGGACATACCACATAAAACAAAAAAGAAAATAACTTAATCAGCGATACGGACTTCTTTCTAGGCCACTTGACATTATTATCCGCTTTTTACTTTCGAAAAACCTGCGTTGCTATAGACTGTAGCGCCTGAACGAATGTAGCGATTTCAATGAAACTTCGCTAAAGTCATTTTCTCTACACCCTTTAAATTTATTTATATAACATATTTCAACGAAAAGAAGCTGGAAAAAAAGTTACGAGTGATGGTAAAATTTAATTCTGAATTACCCAAAAAGTATACACTTTTTTGTCGATATTTTATTGTATGGTTTTTAAAAGTTTACGAAATTTCCTAAAAACAGAAAAAAAAAATCGTTAAAATCGAAATACTAGGAGCAAAGATATGGTGTCTTTTTTTTTTTTATTTGTTCTACTCCCTATTTTATATCCTTTGTTTGGTTTTTAAATTTTGAATTTGTTACTGTAGTAATGCTATGTTTTTTTAGCATATTACTAATGATTAAAAAAAAAAGTTTAGTCCAATAATTATAATCACCTTTTATTTATTTTTTTTTGTAACTAGAAGGTAATATTATTTTAGATGTATAATTGTTTGGAAATAATAAACCATTGTGGAATAATTTGCAGCGTTTTTTAATAATGGAAACATTTTTGAAGGTATGATACAGCAGAATTAGGTAAAGCGAAAGAGAAATGCCGAATATACTGGGATTGATAAGCTATTTTGATTGGCCACAAGCGAGAGAAGGCTGCGAGGGATCATGACGAAACAATAGGGAAGTATTATTGTAGGAGAGGATTTGTTGAACAAGAAGAGAGACAATGGAAGCGAGGGAATGAGGCTATGAAGTTTGAGGAATGCGGAGCTGGTAGAATGGGTCCCTTAAATGGGACTCCTCTAAGCCGGAACGTTAAGTCCCACGGGACCTCGAGTTCGGATTAAGCACGCTGTTGCTTCGGTCCCGCCTGCGATCTGGCTCGGTCTTAGTTTAGCAGGAATCGCGTCTTTGAAGACTTTTTTATAATTACTAGCAGGCCCCTGCGAAAAATTCGTACAGTATATTGTTCAGTTTATTAAATGACAAATTAATAATAAAATAAAATAATACAACATATAACAAGACAGAGAAACAATTGTTATTTTCTCGCTAGATACCATTGATGCGGCTGAGTGAAAGACGCTGGGATCACCTAGAGTCCTACCTTTCCCTCCAGTGTGGGAAAAGGCTTGGCTCGGAGATCTTAAGTGACTGAATATTGTAAATATTATATAAAAGAATGTATGTTTTTAAGTATTTATTTTGTTAGATTAGTTTATTTTTGTTTAGTTTAGTATCTTTTAGTTTATGTACATTTACTTTAGTATTACTAGTGATGCGGCTGGAAAAGTGGCACTGGGATCTTCCGGAGTCTTGCTTTGCCTTCCACATGCGGGGGAAAAAGTCTGGCTCGAAGATTCCTGGGCGAATGTATATATTGTATGTAGTTATGATTGTGTTTAGAAGTTTTTATTTTATTTTATTTGTTTATTATTATTATTTTTTTTCTTTTATTTAACTTCGTCATCAGTATTATTTATTTACTTCTAATATTTATATTTATTTCTTTATTATTTGTATTTATTGTATGAATGAGAACTTTTAGCCCTAATGCTTATCGCCCTCCAGCAGTGGCGGATTGTATTATTATTCAATAAATAGATTTTAAAAAAACTTTAATATTATTACATTGCAGTTTATTATTTTTATTTATTGTGCATAGTATGAATGAGCTACTCTATATCACTATTACTGTTGTCCTTGAATGTGACAGATTGTAATATATCTCAATAAAGACTATTATAAAAATGCTACTCGCTAGATAAAATCAACAAAGGAAATAAAATCAATTTAAAATTTCATTCTCTCGATCAATCTCCACTGGCTTTAGTACCAGTGATGCGGTTGAGAGAGTAGCACAGGGTTCTCCTGGAGTTCCTTTACCTGATTCTAAATAGTGTATATAGGGTATGCATGTGTTTTTTGCTTAGTTTTAATTTTCTTATTTTTAGGTTATTTTATTTTATTTATTGTATATACTTTTTTATTATTATTTATTGTTATTTTGCTTCTATTTATTCTATATTTTTTCTACATGTAGTGTGTATATAATATCCTACCTCATTATAACTAGTGTCCATGTGATAGATTATTGTAATACTCAATAAATAAATTTAAAACAAAATTCATTAATATATGGAACAAACATGTTTACAAATCTCAATAAGCTATTTTTACTAATAATTGTCCGATTTCGAATATTTTTTTTCCTCTTGTAAGTACTTTAGTAATCTTTCATATAGGCATGAACATAACTTAACATAAACATAACCATTATATATTAACGATGCATAACCCTTTTTGCCTGAATTTTCGGGATGATTCGACTATTTTTCCCGCCTGAAGGAGAAGGAAACCTTTAAAATCGGTGACACAATCTTGGGATTTGATGAAAAATTAAGGATGATATGGCTTACCGACACAAAATCTCCTTTGATAAACAATATAAACTCGTTTTCTCTCGTTCATTGAGACCTCAAATCGACGAAATGAGACATGTATTCCATGAAGGTACTACAATTAACGTAAGGTTGTGTGAATGCGAACTCTATCTCGAAATTAGTACGTTAAGAACGCAGCGGCCGATATTCCCGAAGGAACTATCCGTGTCTTGCTGTACGCATCAAAATCTTCAAGATCCGATTTGTCCCGTATCGATCTACAGACCTACCACCGTTCCAGCATCGAAGCCTAGCAAAATGTTTGTATCGACTTTATTTATTTTAGAAAGAAAAACAAAAGTGTAAAATACGATTCGTTAACCCCTGTGAAATTCTGAATCCAACGGTACCTACAATTTACAAAAAGAAAACTATTTCCACTTCAAACACTATTTCTACTCTACTAACTGATTCCTAAAACATAAAATTTCGCTGAGATACAAAGATAAAAGATACTGAGAATCCAAAATATTCACAGAATTGAAAACATATTTTTAGTATTTTTTTTTCATTCTCTTGATTTAACAAGGGTGCTCAAACGGTAAAACATTTTAAAGAAGTTTAACTTTTATCTTTAAATTGTTTTTCTTTTTTAAATACCTGGAACGTTTCTTCATTAAAAATATAAAATCTTCAAAATACCTTTGAGAGATCTCTTATCCTCTTAGCTGCTTCATAAAATTAACCTGCAAAGTTTAATATAATAAATCTTCATTTTCTTTGGAATCCTACGCTCTCAACTTACTAGTAAGCAGATAAATTTTTCCTTCTTGAAAGAGTGCGTGGGTATAATTATTTCATTGTTTTAGAATTATTTGAGAATTTTTATTTCCTGTCCTGTAAAAGCTACTTATTTTTTCATTTTTATCTCTTCTTCGTAATAGGAGCTTCCATGTTGGTTCAGCTAACGTGTTGGTTAACTTACCGCGAATCTGCTCATGCTCGAGCGAACATGAACTTGCGATAGCGAATGCGGTTTTGACAGTTCTCATTTTTGATATGAGAGCGGAATTAGATTACAATCTGTTAAGTCCACCGGCAGCATGATGTGGACGTTGATGCATTAGTTATATCTTATTCTGAAATCATCAGTTACATTATTTTTTGTATGTTATTGAAATTATAATATATTTACTAATTTAATTTATTACAGTTTTTCCTTGAATAAAAATAAATGATAAATTAAAACAAGATTACTGATCTATTTTGGGCATTTATTACGGGGGAATGAAAACCGTCAGCCACGAAAATTAACCCAAGTAAAACCCATGGCCAAGTGTTTAGGAGAAAAATAAGATTGTCGTGAGTCGAGAGTTGTTCTAGATCGGGCAGAAAAAAGATTTGCGGATGAGGGGTATGAACGCCCTAACTCTGGATCGAAAAACCTAGGATCCGTGGATGGAGGCACCTCCACGGTTAAAGGCACAGAAGGAGTCTTAAATTTGACCCCGTCAAAAATATATAATCCAGACATATATTATTACAGTAAGGCTCGAAATCGGTTTTGTACCAAAAATAAGCTCCTGCCATACTCAAATACCATGAATGGGGTACCGTTGGATTCAGAACTTCACGGGGGGTTAGCGAATCGTATTTTACACTTTTGTTTTTCTTTCTAAAATAAATAAAGTCGATACAAACATTTTTCTAGGCTGATCGAGACAGGAGGAGTTTATATTATATATCGATGGTATTTTTGATCGGCAAGCCATATCATCGTTAATTCTTCATCAAATATCAAGATTGAGCCACCAATTTTGAAGGCTTCCTTCTCCTTCAGGTGGACAAAATAATCCAATCACCCTGAAAATTCAGGCAAACAAGTTATGAAAGAAAAGAAACTTTATTTAAGAATAACTAAAAAATTACACCCTTTTCCCTTGCTCATTATATAAAAGACTAATAAATTTCCTACAAAAGGAAAAATAAAATGATCGAAATCGGACAATTTTTAGCAAAGATACAGCTTACTGAAATTTGTAAACATGTTGGTTCTAAACAAAACTGAAGATTTATTTTAATTTATCCGATGAAGTAACAATTGATTCCTTTATCTTTTGATACGTTGCATTATTTTATTTTATTATTAATTTAGCATTTGATAACAATATGCTATGCGAATTTTTTGGCTCGGGCTTACTAGTGCATCGAATTCTTATTCTTGAGTTGTTTAAGAACTGTTTTATCTTACTTATGTAAGATAAATGCATGCCGCTCAAAATATTTCAACCAATCTTTACGCATTCGTATAAGATACATTATTACTACTCCGTGGTACGGGCCCATTTTTATCAAATAATTAACATCCGCCTTGAAACTGAAAAAAAAAAACAAATACAAATATCCACAATAAAATATAAGTAAATAAAGCGTCTATAATATTTACTTTCGATTCCCCTTTGTCTGATAATACGGGTGGTAAGTGAAAAGTGAATGATGCGCGAACCGCACCAGATTGTTTTACCTACGGGCATATTTATAGGTTATGTACCAGTGTTTTTTTTTTTATTTAACGTGAATTGCAAGTCACTGTTTATAATACTTAAACTAAAATTATAAGAAGAGATACGTACGTATAGTAACAGACACCGTTATCTTATACGAATTATTTATAGAATTATTAACATATATTTCTTATTATCCTTCGTATGCCTACAACCTTCTCCAATTTAAGTCCTCAATCCATTCCCTCACTACAAGATCCCGACCCACTGACCTGTACATCCCTTCTCATAGATCTACCTCATTCCAAAATTCCTTTTTAGTCCGCTCTGTCAACTTTTGGAATTCCCTCCCGATCAAAATTCGACATGGCCCTTCCCTATACACATTCAAAAACCTCCTATTCCAATTCCTGTTCCAAAAACTGTCAGATACCAGCTAACTATTAATATTATATATGCATTGTGTAGCAATCATATAATCATAATACTTAGTAAGAGATAGTACATGCATTTCCTACTATCGACGTAGGAATAATGCTCTGTACATAGTCTTATCTGTATTGTATATAGCTTGTGCACCTAAGGTTTTCTTTACTTTTTATTGTATTTTTTGTTTCAAAAGTTTAGGCCAGTAATATTCCATTATTTTGTACATTATTGTTATTCTGAAGGGACTTACTCCCAGAATAAAGTTTTTTTTTCTTTCTATCTATTTATCTATCTATATTTCTACAGAAAAGGGAAAATATCCAATGTAATAATTGTTATTAATTTAATATAATTTTATTATAGCAGATTCATTAATTTTAGAATTAGAAGCGATGTGAGTTAAAACTAGGTATAAAATAATTTGAATCTAGTGTTTCCTTTTGATCAATGTCAATAAATTATTTTTTTCTTACTTCCAAAGAAAGAGATCAAATAAGATAATAACAATGATATTTTATCTATATGTATATATTTTTATATACAAGGCATAGTTGAAAAAGACAATCATTACTTAAATTCCATTAAATTAAATTAAGAATAATTTCTATTAAAAACGCATTCCTTGTAATAATAATTCAAAGGAAGCTCTGCCTTAGATAAAATAAGGATTCCATTTATTATGGAAATGATTCTAAAGTGAAGACAGATCTAGTAATGTTGGTTTCGATTCCAATATCCGCTGCCCGCCACATCCCTAATTATGTTATGGGCTGTTTATCTTCTGCAGTTGTTTGATAGCTCACTCTATACTTTCTCTTTTAATATTATCTAGTTGGCTTCTGGTCTCTGTGCGGTTCACTTCGATCTCGATCCGTTATTATTTAAATCTTTATTAACACTGTTAGTTTTAGTTTAAAAAGATAATGTGTGTTCTACTGTGTTAAGTTTATAAGTTTAAATAAAAATATGTATAAATCATTCTAATTTAAATTTTGAGTTTCGTATATGTGTATAGCTTTCAAAATGCAATAATAATTCGTTTTTCAAATAGTCTCTTAATTAAATGGTATTTTTTTCATAATGTTTTTCATTGATTTTAAATTACTTTTGTTTATTTTAATAGTTAAAGTACAAGTATGTTCAAAGATCAACTTTATTTTCATTAAAAGGTTTAAATAAAAATTTTATTTAATCTTAGTACTAGCATTTCTTCAATTCTTAAAAAGGTAACATTATTATAAAAATAAATTTTAAAAAAGACATAAACGGCAACATATTACAAATAACGTGGTAAAATCATATTCATTTAAAGATATATAAAACAATGATCGTTAAATGTAGCTTAAATATTGAAATTATTTTGATATCGTATTTTATTGCCGATATATTAATTTTTAAAAATAAAAAAGTACCTAGAATAAAAATTACCGTTTTTTCCAATCACTATTTAGACTTGGCGGTAACAGCGCTGCTGTCAGCCAATCACATGTCAGCTGATTTGACTATAGATAGTCAAATCAGCTCCCCTAACCCAACTATTTCGAATTAGATTCACTCTTGTGCGGTTATCAAGTTGTAAACTTCATTTCAAATGTGTAAAAAGTGTTATAAATGTGAAAATGGTGATTTATTTATGTTTCTTCAGTGATTTTTTATTATTTTATTTCTTTTCGTTTCGAATTCTACTTTTTTAAAGAACAAACTAGATAGTGAAGTGAAAGAAGAATGACCATATTGGAACTTCCAACTAACTGCAAGTAATGAATTTTATATAATCGGTGACAATTGCTCTGTTTCTTCTAATTTATTTATGAAAATATGAAATTTATTTAACCATTCCCTAAAACAGAATATGAATGCTAAGTATTACTCTCAGTTACCCAATTTTTGATTTATTGTTAATATAAATAATTTGAAATATATTAATATAGGTGGTTTGTGCCCATTGTCTTATTTGTTTATCTCATTCAGAGCCTTAATGTTGTTTTAATTTTCAACAAGAAATATGGTAAATTAATTTTTTTTTTAATGAAACCTCTTTTAAAATATCATATTTGGTGAATATTCAGTACTTTATGTATATATATTATTTCCCATTTTTTAAATTTTAGCAATGAATTTAAAATATTGAAATTAAAAATGATATAAGTTTGAATCTTTCTTATGATATAAGTAGCAGCGATTATAGCGAAATTAACAGACCGCCAATTTGATAGTGGAAAATTCCACTGAACTTTGTACCTTGCTTCTCAAAACCTACTGTAGATTTATTTAAAAATTATTCTTTGAAAATTATGCTATTTTACTTTAATTTTTATTAATAAAAGTTGTTCGATATAAATATTTTATAAACTACAGGATCTAAACTTGTATAATAAAAATGTGTGAGAAATATCTTGTTTAATTTCTTAATATTTATCAATAAATCGTTCTAAAACATACTTAGATATGTATGTACGTACAAATTTTTTCCCAATGGTTATGTCACAAATTATTATTATTATTATATTTTTTAATTTTATACCTATGAACTATTATTAGATTTTTAAATATTCATATATTTAAGAAAGTATTAGCAAAACATTTGAATTGAAAAGCCTCCACTAGGTTCTTCTGCTTACAACTCCTTCTGTAGGAGATCTTAGGTCATTTTTAATCAGATCCAAAAATTGAGCCATAATTTCCTTCTTATTCAGGTAGGAACAATAGTTACATAACCTCAAAAATTGAGGTAAAAAAGTTATGAAAGAAAAGAAAATGTATTGTGCGTAATCCAAACGGTTACACACCCATTACCCATAGAACATCGATGCCAAATTAAAACTAAGAAAAAAATTTGGTTTTATAGTTGAAATGTTTTAAAATTGTTGATTGTTATACCAATGATAGGTATTGTTTATCTAGAACTGAAGAGGACCCCATTATTTATGTTAAAAAACAGAGATCGAAACGTTTTGAATTAATGGAATAAACAGAAGTTGTTTTAAGTCATCTAAGTGTATTTCATGACCTATTATCCAACTATAATTCATATTATAGTTATATTCATATTAGATTTCCGTAAGTAGAGGGAAATATTTAAAATTTTGATAGTAGACACCAAGACCTACAAAAAAGTTCATGTAAACAATGTGCCAATTCTGAGCAGAAAAATGGGAAATCCAAGTTTAGCGTTTCTTTAAGTGAGTCACGTTTTTTTGTTAAATAGGAAGCTATAACTTAAAAAATATTTGTTCAAGTAATTTAGCATTGCTCCATAGTAAACTAAATTAAATTTACTTCAAACGAACTTAGAGGTTGTCATTGTTAAAACTATTTAAAGGGAACTTAGCGGCTATACACAGCACATTCGGAGGTACAGAGGGTGAGGTTTCGGGTTGAAGTCTCCCCCAAAATGGTAAAATATAACCATGTTTTACAGAAAAAAATATTAAAAACTATCTCTTAAAGTATTCTTGTTCGTTTAAGTACATTTAATAGGACTTCAAGAAAAACTTAAACACCATTTCATATACGTAGTTAATTTCTTTCTTTTTTTAAAAATTAATTATCGCCATATGTATATGAAAAAAAAATCTTTCGGGCTGAAGCTCCCCCCCCAAAAAAAAATTGAATCCTTGATCCGCTAGTGGTACACAGCCTAGTTTCATTTAAAAAAAAAGACATAAATTATTTGTGATTTTTTTTTTATCTCCCTTCAACTGCACTACATTTACTCCACTTTTTTTTTATAAACTTCTTTATTTAATGAGCTTGAAGTCCATATTAATTAAGTTGAGGTTTATTAAGAAAAAGTCACCTAAAAGTACCCGTGTATTCTACAAAAATGACTACTATACATCGTTCTAAAGCTGTTATTTCTTGTTTTTCCGTGATATGAGATGTATTATATTGCCTAAAAATACATTTTACTAATAAATATTTTAAAAAATGATTTTCATGTAATTTTCCATATAACGTATATGAAAATATGTTTAAGCTCGGCCAGTAATCCCCTCCCTTCATGCCTTCCCCCCACCTCTTAGCTCACCCGGGACAGGTGATGAGCTGGCTGTGGACCCGTGGACCATTTAGCAGTCCCACCAGGACGACCGGAATCCCGAGCGAGGAGGTCCTGGCGGAGTTACACAGATTAGGACGTGGAGCAATTAACGCGGGGGCAGGTTGATGGTTGATGGTGGATCCTCTCGAATTCCTCAGGTGCCCCGGTCTTGATTAAATTCCTCCCTCCTTCTCTTTTAGTAGAGTCATCTCCTTCCTCAGTGGGAGATTCCTTCAATCAGGTTATAAATTTCATCAACCTCTTGAATGTCCTCAACTTCTTCATCCAATCTGTCGATACCGTCTAGGGCAATCACAGTCCAACAGGCGACCCTGTAACAATAATACAATATTAAAAGGAATAGATGCGAAGAAACCTTTAGTAGGGACATTGCAAAGATAAAAATCTGGTGTGTCCTCTCACACGACTTTCCTACCTATTTCAGAAAAGTTTTTATATCTTTACATATTTCCAAAAAAAAAAAAAAAAAAAAAAAATGAATTAGATTTATCTTCCTGAAAATTGATCAAAAAAAAAAAAGATTTGAGTACGATTTATTTGATAAAGTAAAGCAATGTAAACAGGCTTAAGTTAGATCAGTCTTTTTTGCCATACCCTAATTTTGTCAAACAATAATTCTGTTAAAAGTAGAGGAAATAGTGAAGCTTGTGTGATGCGGGCAACAGATTTTCTTACTTTCGCTAAGTTATATTTTTTCTCTTATTCTTTCCTTTCTGACACCAGGATATGAACCCTTAATCTTACATTGGAAATTGAATAGCTGTAACTTCGTTAATCGTTGTCCGAATAAACGATTTTTATTTAGCTTTGTTGGGAATTTCATTACTTTTCATTAAAAAAAAAGTGGATCAGAAAACTTAAAGGGCTCTGAAACGTATTGATCATAGCTAATATTGGTTCGATTCCGATGATTTTTTTTTTTTGTTTTGTTAGTAAGTTAATTATTTTTCAAACGTTTTCTTATACATTACCATATAATATATACTTAGCGAGTTAGGCCCCAAAACATTTCTCTTTAGTTTATAATTTTTTTCGGGAATTTAGTCAACGTACGAAAATTGAAAGGATAATTATTAGAACATTATAAGAAAGTTTCATCAAAATTATTAGAGCTGTTTTCGCGCTACAGTCTATAGAAAAACATGTTTTTAATATTGCTCATGGATCACCCAATTTCTGTCACAGGCATCAGTACTCAAAACCCTACAAAATAAAAAAAAAGAAGCAACTATATCGGTTCAGTAGTTCCCGAGAAAATTCTGGCAACAGACAGACCAATGTCAAAAAAATGTGTTTTTTGGACTCAGGGGGCTCTGAAACGTATAGATCACTGGAAAACTGCATATCGGAAATTTTATCCGATCGCAATACTTTCCTTATTTTGTATAGGTAGGAAAGTAAAAAGTCAGTCAATGATAGCTTTTTCTACATCTTTATTGGATAGGTGCGTGGATTATGCCAATTAATGTTATGAGATGTGGTACAGAAATTCAAAAAATCGGAACTATTCACATACATAGCTAGATTCTATTAGCGTAGAGGGCTCTGAACTGTGTACTATGTCTCCCCTCTGTTACACCTCTGTTGCGCCTGCCCTGCGCTCAATTTGCGGCCGGCCTTGACATTTGAAGTTTTTTGTCAAGCAATGTTTGTGACGTACCATAGAGCTTTAGGTTTGTAGTTTAGGTATCTATGTCTTTTTTCGGCTGTCCCATAAATTTGTTAAGCGTAGGTCCAAAACGTAAGTGTTACTGTTCAGTTTCTATTTAAGTTCTAATTTTGACAGGCTTGAGTGTGAGTATAATAGGCGTAAATTGAGGTTCGATGTTTTTCAACTCGTTTTCACTTAACGTCATGCTGTTGTCAAATGTCAGTTGAAGATATTTCAATTTATCTGTTTGAGGAATTTGGGCATTTATTATTTGAAAAATAAAATAAAATGTGAACTGGTTTCTAAATGAATAAGTTCAGCTTAGCACTATATTATGTAGGGACGAAATAGAACATGTTAAATTTTTCTTTCAATCCTATTTTTTAGGTGATTTTGAATAATGGTTATGATTTTTCTTTGTAATAAACAAATTTCTTGCACTAACCGCTTGTAACCCTTTAAGAATATTATGATAATGTGTATTAAGAATATGTCAGAGGAAGAGTTTGAGGCAAATTATTTCCAATTTCTTTATTTAAATATTTTACAGCAATAATGAGAAAAACAGTGGTAAGGCCTAGTAGAATTATAGTAATGGCTTTTATATGATTCAAGTGTTGACCTCTGAATAGCAATGATAAGCTAGATACCTACAATGTTTATACCTCGCCATATTGTCACATGTTGTACATAACTCTCCTAACAAGCTCGACATTTACCTTCATCTTATAGAGTGCGCTGTTCAGAATTATGAAGACTGATGGATTCCGACATTGAGGATGTTCCGGTATGGAGGGAGGGGAGGTGACATTTTTTCCCCTCTTCAATTACCCGCCAAAATAGAGAGCGGCTGTATGAACGTCATCATCAACTCCCGCCAGAATTAACCCCCTCCCCTCCTCAGTGTTTTTTCTCCAGTTTTTTATTTTAGCCCGGTTCGTGCCCTTAAATTAAGCTGTCGCTCCTTCAACTTCGACTGTCAACATTATTATATTATATTCTCAACATTTCCCCTCCCCGATGTTACTTCATTTATTATTGGCAGAGGAAAGTACTTGACGATGACGCTTGGTGATTGCTATCTAATGTTAAGAGCCTGCTGTGAGATGTGATGGGATAATGTGCACGTTGGGGCAGAAATATTGTCCATGAAGATGGGCAAAGAGCCCGAAAGGTCGATAAATAAAACACAATTTTTTATGTTTTAACTATATAATGAACGGGACAGGATTCTTCTTTTAAAAACTTGCGAATTATTATTATTAAAATTGTTATGATTATTTTTCATCTAATTGTATTTATAGAAAATAATATTGTGTTTTTTTTCTTTTAGGTGAGTGCTGACTTCATAATTTTGCATGAAACAGAAGATTTATTGTGAGTACCTATATTTTAAGAGATGTGTACTTATGATGTCTTAAAACACAGGGGCCTTTAAGTTTTAAAGCATGTTTTACTTTTTAATGTGATTTATTTTTTTACCTTAATAATGGGATCGGTGTAGATTAGTGTGAATAACACTTACTTCCTATGCTCAAGGTCTTAGGTTCGAGTCCAGCTTTTGCAGGTAAATATTTATTTTGTTTCATCATGCGTGGGTCCTGAAGACTTCAGATCTTGTAGTCGGGAGACCCTCCTTGGGCACTCCCAGCCTCTGTAAACTAAGTACTCATAATTAAATAATTAATTAAGAGGAGCAACCTGGCTGTAAAGTGTGATCTTGGTCAAATCACCTCCCTGCACAACCGTTTACCAAAAAACAGTTCTTACTTCTACGTACCGAATCCCAAGGTCCTTCATAGGTAGTAGTGGTATAGGTTTTTTAAAATAATATAAATTTTTATGAGAATTTGTGTTCAGTGATTGGAAGAAAACATTGAATCTTTTTACTTTGTTTTCAACTTGTGTTTTTTTGTGTTACTTTGTTTGTGGGTGTCTGAGCTAGGAATACTTCCGAAAATTCGCACTCTATGCAGCTTTTTCTTTTCATTTTTTACTTTATTGATATTAGTCGCCTTTATTACGGTATATACCTCTTTTTTTATATAATTATTTAAATCCGTTTAAAACTTTGCGAATGGCTTCATCTTACTATAACATTTACCTTCTGCTGTTTTAAGAAAATTCTCAAAGATGGATGTTTTCAATCAGAAGGTCGGTAAACAGTCACACCAAACGGACTAATATTTTTATAGACCATTTTTTTTTTTTTTTTTTTATTTAGTGATCATATTATCTTACTATTCGAGTGGAAAGCAAATGGGTATTCATGAGTTTTTAGTACCTGATTAAATAGACAAAGTTTGACGATCTCCAGACTGAAAAAGACCGATATAATACAAGAAATAATAGAACTATCATATGAGATAAAATGATACTTTATATAATTAATAATTTTTGTATTAAAACGTATATTCTTATAAAGTCAGATCGTTTTTCTTTAACATTAATTTTATTTTACCTACCGATCTCCAGATTGAAATGAAGATGTTAATAATCCGGAAGAAGGCGGATGTTAATAATCTGGTAAAATGGAGTCTGTACCCCGAACTATTATTTTATAATTAGTTATGACCTGTACAGCCACAAATTTTTTTTTGCTTAGTAATGAGAGAATTCCTAAAAGGTCAATATTTGCTGTACCAAATGGTAAACGTCCGAGAGGTAGACCGAAGCGAAGGTGGGAAGATTGCGTTAAGGCCGTTCTGAAGGGACTGGGTTTGGACGGCGAACGGTGGTGTGAAATGTGTAATAAGCGATTGGTGGTGTCGGCATTGAACCTTCGGGTTCGCTAAGCCTTTTATTTTATTATTAAAGTGTATTTGCACCTGTCAATCTATTGTTGACAATCAGGAAATGTGCTGGTGATAAAGGAAATAATGACATGACAGGCATGGGGAAGGAAAGTACTCAGCAGTACCTCTTCCCTAACTTGTTCCAATTATTTAGGTTGTTTAAGGAAGGAGATCTCTCACCCACCACGTTTTTAGTCTCCTGATAATGTTCTGAGGTATGTCAGCTGTGGCCATGTCTCTTATTAGTCTTATATTATGTCCGTTTAAAATCGTTGATAAAGGATCGTTATGTGTTGAAAGGAGATCAGTATGTGGAGTTTTGATAGTCACGTACCAAGGTGTTATGAGTCGCAATAATTTGGATTGGAATGTTTGAAGTTTTTGTAGGCGAGTATTTTTAGAAATACCGTATATCTAATTACTTTTTATTTTAAACATGTATTAATTTAATTAATGTGAGATACTTTGATCACAAAATCGAGAAAAAACTTGATCTACAAAAAACATAGGGCCGTTTGGGGTGCCTCTAACCCAACAATTTCAAATAACGAACTTATATAAGCCAAGCTGTCAAATATTTTTCTAGGCCACCTTGATTGTCGATTTCGTGATCAAATAACATTATAATTCAAGTGGAAAGCAATTAAGTATTCATGAGTTATTAATACTTCATTAAATCTATTACTTTAATGAGAAAATAGCCCTTTTCTGAGAATTTTCTTAAATAAAATAGTTGTAGTTATGATGAAGCCATTCACAAACATTTAGACGGATTGTAATAAGTTGAGAAAAAAAAGGAGTCTATACCGAGGACTATATTGCAAAGCTTTCTATAAGGTTTATACTTTAGGTTTTTTAAAGCAGTAAATATTACAATCTGCCACTAGTAACAAGGCTAAATATGCCCATTCATACTATATATACTTATAATAGTAATAAATAAATGAAAAAATAAAAATAAATGAGCAAACTAAGAAAAACTAAATGTAAAAATATAACAACATACGTAAATAATACATAAGCGAAATAAGAAATAAATCAATATGTAAGAATAAAATAAATCTTCTAAACACATTCATTCCTATTTTTACAATATTTACATTCGCCCAGGTAGCTCCGAGCCAAGCTTTGTCCTCCAAAAGTGAAAGTCAAAGCAGAACTCCAGGAGATCCCAGCTCCTCTCTTCCAGCCGCTTCACCAGTAAGCCAATGGAGACTGAAGGAGGGCACTAGATATAATTGAAATTAGAATTAAGTAGACAATTGTTATTAACAAGAGAACTAGCCGACTTAGGCATAACGAACTGTTATTAAATTACTTTTTAACAAGAGAACTACTACGCTTAAACATAAAGAACTGTTATTAGGAACTGTTATTACGAACTGTTATTAAATTGGCTCTTTATGTTGCTATAATTAGTAGGATTGGCTGCCGATACCAGAGTCCTCGCGTGCTGCGGGGCAGTTGCTTTCCTCGCCATGGAGATTATCAATTATAGCTGGCCCCTCCCAGTTGGCTAAGTCCCGGAGTATTACAGTCGCTCTCTGAGGGAGATTGTCTGAGCTAAGACGGCTGAGGCAATGTATAAATCAATTTTAAGCAGGCCAGGTACCGGTACCCGTGGCTGTTCAATGGAAGCTTAAAGGATATCTTGGCCTGATCTATCTTATAATTAGTTTTGGACAATTAGGAAGTTATCTTTATAAATATTGTTAAATCAGAAAATCATTTTTGTTGAGAGAGATGATAGAAAATGATCATAATATATCATGTATAAATAATATATTTTAAGTACGGGGGTGTTTGTATACTAAACTTCTATATTGCTAATATCGAACTTTCTTAAGAAATTAAATTAAACACATCTGTGTATCTCGAATAGAAGTGCTAAATTTCCAACATAAGTAATTTTAAAAAGATATATAACATGATCAATATGTTATTTTCAGTTGAAGAACAATTAACTTTGACTCTTTTGGGTTAATTATTTTCATTAATGAGCCATTGTAATCGTCCAAAAAAAATAAAAAATTTAACTTAACATCTCCTAAAGTTTTAGATTTTACTTTTCACGGTAAGTAGAATTCGATAATCGAATAAAAAATAATTGCCCGTCCATCATCCGTATCTTTTCTCCGATACTATTAGACCGATTTTTTTAAAATTTGGAATCAAAGTCTGAGGTCTTCTGAGGATAATCCGCCTACATTGACTTTATTATCCGCCCTTTCCTTCCAAGATGACAGCCGAAAAAACTGTGTTGCTGTAGACTGTTGCGCCTAAGCGAATGTAACAATTTCAATGAAAGTAGACTAATCATCTCCCCGATGCCCCTTAACTTTATCTATTTAACGTACTTCTACGAACAGACGCTGAAAAAAAGTTACGAGGGGTGGTCAAATTAGATTCATGAATGGTTTTTGAAAGATTACGAAATTCTGAAACGTGAAAATAAAAAATCGTTGAAATTGCACAATTTTGTACAAAGATATGGTTTTCTAAATATTTATTATATATTCTACTACAAAGATTTTTTCTTTTCGTTTTAATTTTTGGAAAGTTTCACATAAACTGAAGCAATATTGTATTTCGTGTTTTCTTTTCTTAGCATTACAGACCATGTTGATCTTTTGCCGCCTTAACAAGCCTGCTCCATCTTTGCCCTTCTTGATCTATTTCTTGCAAGCAGCTCTGTTGCATCTTTGTTCATTCTATCTATCCATCTGCTTTTTGGTCTTCAACGTGGTCTTTTGCCTTCTATTGAGGCGTTCATTGTTAAGTAGAGGCTTTCAGATGCGTTGCTCAGAGCTACATGCCTCTCCCATTTTAACCTCCATGACTTCATATCATCGAACATTGATTGATCGGTTTCTGGAAGCAGTTCTTTGTTGATCTTTCTTCTCCATGTGCTAGTACTGTGATCCCAGAAATTTCGTCACACACAAAAAAAGTAAAATTTATTATTAATAATGTACAATAGTTTATATAATAGGGCCCGATCTTAGAGCATAATAACTAACAGAGGAAAGGTAGGCTTAAAAAATATTGAACCTACATCCCCAAAATGTCAAAATAAAGAGTTTATAGAGGCCAAACGGCACAAAATATTCCTACCTTTTTTGTCTCGATTTTGTAATCAAGTTACCTTACGATCCTAGTGGATAGCAAATGGACACTTACGAGTTTTAGTACCTAATTAAATAGTCAATGTTTGCCGTTCTTGAGATTGATAACGCCACAATTCCCCGAAATTTCATAAATAAAATAGTTTTAGGTTACGATGAGAATAAGCTATTTAAAAAGTTTCAGGCAGATGTTAATAATTTTATAAAAATGGGTCTGTACCACGGACTATACTGAAATAATAAATTATAGAAGTGTAAACATAGGGGAATTCTTTCGTTTTCTGTTTTCGTCCCGATGTTCTCCTGACGGTGGCTTAAGAACAACTCCTTTGGAAGAGAGACGTTAAGTACAATGGCGGCGTTAAGAATTAACAGGACAAAGAGGAAACGGTGAATGTTTGATGGCGGCAGGAGGTCCGGACGCCGGCCACGAACTACATCCACTCGGAGGAGCTCGACCTCTGGAAATATTTGTCTTGCGAACCCTTTAGTGCCGGTACCGCTCTGGCCAGCTTCAAATATTTAATTCCCTCCTGGTGATGTATAATTTATCTCGAGTCGCCGTTTACTTACTCCCATCTACTTCTCGGTTCACCTACTCCTGAGGATCAAGCTCTGGCCCAACGTTTGCTCATAATACACTAATAATTAAGTAGAAGGTTTATATCTATTTGCATGTCTTTTTCTAAGTCTTGTACGCACTTCTTCAACTGTTTATTTTACTTCCTACACAAGTTAAAAGCAAATACATTATTTTTTTTTATATTTGGAGGATATCCATCGATCAATATTGTTATAAATTAGTAAGTTACTAAATGACCAGGAGACAGAACATAAATGTTAGGTTATTATTGGAAAAATCCAAACCATACAGCTTCATCTTGCATTTCCTTTCGGCAGAAAGATGACGTAGAACCGTAGGTAAACGAAAGAATGTAAACGAAAGAACTATACCAACTTTTTTACAACTCTTCAAAAATGTAAACGAGACAGAAATTGAATATAAATGTACACTTACTTAAGCTCATTCGCCTAGCAATGAATGGTCGAAAAGGGGATATAGAAGGAAATGGCGGGGGCACAATTTTTGACTTTGGGAAATTGGAAACTAGTAGAAAATTTTTTTTATTTTTTTTTTCTTTATTGAGAATTATAACAATCTGTCTGTTGGACATTGGTTATAGTGAGGTAGGATGACATTCACACTATATGTACAAAAAAATGAAATAAATAGAACAAAATAATAATCAAAAGTATATACAATAGATAATAAAATAAAATAACCTAAAAAATAAGAAAATTAAAACTAAGAAAAAAAACCACATGCATACCTATATACAATCAGGAGAGGGAACTCCAGGAGAACCCTGCGCTACTCTCCCAACCGCGTCACTGGTACTAAAGCCAGCAGAGATTGGTCGAGAGCACTAGAAAATTTAATTATCAAAAACTTTCTTCTCCATGCCTTAATCTTAGAACGAAGCAATCAAAAGTAAGCTAGTCAAATACAGTAAAAATCCTTACATACATACATTTTTATTATATCGTTCATTATCAAATGACAGTAATATTCCATACTGTAAACTTCATTAGGAATATTAAAATATCTTCCTACTCTCAATGCCACTGAATGCATCTATTGTTTGCTTTTTATTTTTTTTATTCTTATACAATTAAATTTGTACCAATAGTTACAATAAGATAATGATGTGTTTAGATATAATTCATTATTTAAATACTCTGACTATATATAGTTTCAAGTGTTTTATCATAGTTTTAAGTGTTTTGTATATATATTTGTTTTTTGTATATAGCTTGTTTAACTAATATTTTCTTTACTTTCTCCTTTTTTATTATTGTGTTATTTTGGCCAGATGTAGTCTTTTAATTATGTTCTATTTTGTTATTCTAAAGGAACATTGTCCCAGAATAAAGTTTTTTCAATTTCTAAAAATCATGAAGTGAAAAATTTTGTTTTCCATATTAGCGATGAATCAGACACTACGCGAGTTAGTGGAAAAAGGTATAAAATCATTGACATTGCAAATTTTATCAGATTTAATTTTGTAAAGAACGCCTTTGTCGATGCGATCGATAGTTTTCCTGATATAAGCGTACACCCGAAAATGGTGACCTAGGAGTGGGGACTTTTAGTATATTTACCTCCTTACTAGTCCAAAAAATGTTCTAAAGTCAAACATTGTGTTCCCACCATTTTCTTTTCTAATCATTTATTGACTGGACTAATACGGAGATATTTATCGTAGAATCAGAACTACCCATCTACGAAATTTCAAACCTTCTAATCAAGATTATTGCGACTAATAACCAAATCACATTGGTACTTCACTAACATAACCATCTTTATCTGACAATTTATACAAATTTGAACATAGATAACAGTTTAATGAGGGATATGGCTTATATATATCTAATAAATGAGGGAGCTGACATATATCTGAATAAAAGCAGGAGACTAAAAAGGTGCTGGATGAGAGATATCCTTCCTTAAATATCCAAAGTTTTCTAATGATGCCAGGACTGCTGCTGTGTACTTTCCCACGCTTGGCATATCATTATTTCCTCTACAGCCAGTTCATTTTCAGATTGTCAATATACTAATATTGAGAGATGCTAATACATTTTTGAAGACCAAGTAGACTGGTTGTTAGTTAAAACTGTGTGATGTACGCGCGCACCATATTTTGTATAGAAGGTAAGTTGTGCTTCCAGGAGGCGCTCAGGTCATACTATACTGCATAGTCAACAACGTTCCAATTTGAATTAAATGTGAAAATATTTTAAAAGATAGTTCGATTCACATCTTCTTAATAGGTTCCAATATTGATCGTATCCTATCGTTGACAATCAGCAGATGGTCTGATGGAAATAATCAAAGTGACATGTCAGGTATGGGTACAGGCGGATCTACGGGGGGGGGGAGGGCTTTCGGACTGAGGCCCCCTCCCTTCCCAAAATGGTAAAATATAATCATTTTTCACAGAAAAATATTAAAAACTATCTCTTAAAGTATTCTTATTCGTTTAATTACATTTACTAGGACTTCAAGAACCACTTAAACACCATTTCATATAGGTTGTTAATTTCTTTCGTTTTTTTTTCAAATTAATTATCGTTATATGTAATAATAATAATAATAATAATAATAAGGCTTAGCGAACCCGAAGGTTCGATGCCGACACCACCAATCGCTTGTTACACACCTCCCTCCACCGTTCGCCGTCCAAACCCAGTCCCTTCAGATCGGCTTTAATGCAATCTTCCCACCTTCGCTTCGGTCTACCCCTCGGACGCTTACCATTCGGCACAGCAAATATTAACCTTTTAGGAATTCTCTCGTTACTAAGCCCAACAACTTTACAAGCCCATTTGATTCGCCGCGATGAAATTACCTCAATTATATTACCCAGATACAGCTCACGCAATTCGGCGTTGTGTAACCGTCTGAACTCTCCGGTTAACTCATCCTTCTTCGGTCCGAATATTCTACGCAATACTTTATTTTCAAAAACCTTAAGACGCTGCTCATCCCTTAATGTAAGCGGCCAAGTTTCGCATCCATAAAGAACTGTAGGCAAGATAATTGTTTTATAGATTCTAATTTTTAAGTTCCGGGACAAGAGGCGCGAACTAAGTAGTTTTGTCACAGAAAAATAACAAGCATTTCCCGCCTTCAGTCTAACCTTAATCTCCTCTTCAATTTCGTTCTTTCTAGTTATCGTAGAACCTAGATACCTAAATTTATCTACCTGTTCAAACATATTACCATCTATATCGATATCACCAGTAGTATCGCCATTTTTGCAGCTAACCATATATTTTGTTTTATCCACGTTTATTTCGAGTCCTAGTTCTTTACCGGCTTTCATTAACGTTGTCGTATTTAGTTTTATAGTTTCAACGTCTTCGCTTAACAGTACCAGATCATCAGCATAGCCCAGCACGGATGTTGTCCCGCCCAGATCCAACCCTTTCTCGGTTCGCATTACCTCCCTAATGGCATGTTCTAATGCCAAATTGAACAGTACAGGCGAAAGAGAATCCCCCTGTTTTAAGCCCGAACGAACCTCAAATTTTTCGGACAAATTATTACCGATTCTAACTTTATTGAGTGTCTCCGTCAAGCACATCCTGACTAGATTTACTAGTTTTTTTGGAATCCCCTGCTCGATTAGAATATTATACAGTTTCTGGCGGTCAATAGAATCGTAAGCCTTTTTAAAATCTATATACAGCTGGTGAACAATACCGTTATACTCCAATTTTTTCTCTAATATTTGCCGTAAAGAAAATATTTGATCAATAGTCGAACGATTCCGTCTAAATCCGCATTGGTATTCTCCGATAATTTCCTCGGCGTATTCCGTGATTCGACTGGTTAAGATTAAAGTGAATATTTTATAACATACCGGAAGGAGTGAAATTCCTCGATAGTTATTACAATCCGTCCTCGGACCCTTTTTGTGAATCGGAATAAGAATAGATTCTTTCCATTCTTCAGGTAATTTCTCGTTCACCCAGATCTTTTTAACTAACCGATGTATTTTAGAAACTCCAGCTTCCCCGCATGCCTTAATTAGTTCAGTAGGAATATTATCGGTTCCCGCTGCTTTATATGATTTTAATTTTCCGATAGCTACTTCAACTTCCTCTTTACTTGGTCCTTCTATTAACGGTTCAGCACTCTGGTACTCAGAAGGAGGACACAGATCATAATTTCCCGTATTTAAAATATTGTCAAAGTGGTCCTTAAACTTATTCAATATGTCAACCGGATCGGTCAGAATATTGTTATTATCATCCCTAATTCCAGACGTTACGGGCCCTACATATTTACGTGATCTGTTTATACCTTTGTACATGTCTCTTACTTTATTTTCGATTCTATTAGTTTCTATTTCAATTATTTTATTTTTAAGATACTCCCTTTTTTTATTTTTGAGCAATTTTGTCGTTTCGTTCTTTGAGATTCGGAAGTATTCCAGATTGTCTTCGCTAGGATTATTTAGAGCTTTTAATTTAGCGGCTTTTCTTTTTTCGCACATGTTTAAGCAATCTTCATCAAACCACGGTTTGTTATTCTTATTTTCCTTTTTTCCTAGACACGAGTTACCGACCGCTTTAATATTATCCCTGATCTCTACCCATAACTTGTCAATATCCTCGTGTTCCTCGTCAGGAAGCTCTAAAGCTTCAAACCTATTCTTAACATCTAGCTTATCGTTATATGTAAATGGAAAAAAAAATATTTCGGGCTGAAGCTCCCCCCAAAATTAAATCCTGGATCCGCTAGTGGGTATGGGGAAGGATAGCACAGTAACTTCTAAATTTCTCAATCAGTTCCTTGTTTTACAGAAGAAGAAACTATCTAAAGGTTTTCAGCCCTTTTGTGTAAATTGAATTCATCTTAAATATGCTTCTGTTTTCCGTGTTACAGACCCCTTTTTATTATTTTTATGATTAAGATCCGCTGAAACTTTGCGGATAGCTTCATCTTATCGTAACTTTTTATATTTACAATAATTTGTTTTCAATCTGGAAATCAGCAATCTTTGTTTATTTAATTAGGTACTAAAAACCCATGAACACCCCTACAATATACAATGAAGATGGCCTACAAAAATATTGGACCTTTTGGGGTGGCCTCGACCCCAAGTATGTCAAAATGACGAGATCTAGGCCAAACGGCCCAATATTTTTGTAGAACTATCTTACGATCAAATTATCTTACGATTCAAGTGAAAAGGAAATGGGTATTTATGAGTTTGTAGTACTTAGTTAAATAGACAAAGTTTGCCGATCTCCAGATTCAAAATGAGTATGTACTGCGGACTCATCCTATTGTTGACAATCAGCAAATGTGCTGGTGAAACGGAAATAATGACATGACAGGCATGGGGAAGGAAAGTACTCAGCAGTACCTCTTCCCTAACTTGTTCCAATTACTTAGGTTGTTTAAGGAAGCAGATCTCTCATCCAACGTCTTTTTAGTCTCCTCCTCATGTTTTAGGTTATGTCAGCTGTGGCCATGTCTCTTATGAGTCTGCTATTATGTCCGTTTAAATTAGTTTAACATAATTGATAAAAGGTCGTTATATTGATAAAGGTCAGCTGTTGGAAAGTGGAGGTCAGTATGTAGAGTTTTGTTAGTCAGGTAAAAAGGTGCTTTTGTTATGAGTCGCAATAATTTTGATTGGAACGTTTTGTACCTAATTAAATAGAAAAAGTTTGCCGATCTCTATATTGAAAAAAAAGATTTAGGCAGATGTTAATAGTTTCATGAAATAGAGTCTGTACCACGGAATATTATATTTTAAACATCATTTATCAGAGATAATCATCATAAAAGAAGATTAGTTTCGCTTTTGAATTTATTTGTACCTTTTTTAAAGCCGCAAATTATTGTTACTTATCAAGATATTACTTTTTTTCTAAATATTACAAATAATATAATAATCAGGAAAAATACATATTTCGTAGATTTTTACTTAACCAATATTCTATAACTGCCTTGAAAAGTATTTTTATTTAACAATTTAATACAATTATTATTTTTGTTGTGGTTATATCTTAAATATCTTTCATTAAAAAGGAAATGGAGGAAGGTTGCTGTTTGTTTTAGAATTTATCTGGGCCTTTTTGAAGCCATAATTAAAATCGGAAATGATTGAATGGAGTTGGTGGAACTGAACTTTTCTGAAACATTTCATTATTGAACTGTAGGCCGGATCTATCTCTGTTTGAGTTCCTCCTTTCTGTTTTATTTTTCATCGCTTTCAACGATTCGGTAGGTT